>BSBM01000753.1:49865000-51335000 GCA_027924585.1 Larix kaempferi
AGGAGACAAGCACATAAACAAAGAGAGAGCTTGTAAGAGGACAAATGGTCCTTTTAACTCAAAGAACATGAACATGGAGGGTGCATGCTTTCTGTGTCTTTATTGCTAGTACTTATCAAACATCGAGAAACATTTTGTAAGAGGAGAAGTCGTTGTTGTATGAAACTTGTAATAACCAAGAAAATTCACACGTACATAGCATAGGATGGCCCAGGGACAAGAACTATAGACATACATGAGCATGTAGTAGAAATATTCATTAACTACTGGAGAAAAAAGAAAAGAAAAATTACCCTCAAGAATTTCTTTTTTCATTGAATGTTGTCCCCTATTTTATCACAAGGATAAAACACAATTTCTTATCCCCTGAAATTTCTTCTCTCATCGAAGCATGTCAAACGTTTTAGCACACAACTAACTCTTTGGATGCACAAATATCAATTTAGATTTTAAAACAAAATTTGTAAACTATTGTGTCATCAATCAACAACATTGTTATCTCAACTCATTAGGTGATCAAATAAATTAAAAAAAATTGTGATAAATAGCATCCATGATTTGGGCCAGCATCACGAACAAGGAATAATGGCCACAATGGCCAATTATATGTGCAATTGAAATCAATTGGGACAATTAAGATGGGTGTGTTATCATAATTTTTTCAAACTTCCTTACTACTTGTGATTTCAATTTAGAGCATAGATTAACTAAGTTTTGTCATTATTGAAGCTATGGAAAAGTATTAATCAAAATTTTACCCCAAGTATGGATGTGCAGATTTGGTCATTATATTAGAAATGTGGAATAACCTAACAACATTGACACGAAGCACACATTCCAATAATCAAATTTTGACATGTATTAGAGTGAAAAGTAGCAATGTATTACAATTTTGAAAAAATCTTTGTCATGCAAGACTAGTACTACAACTTAATTGTATAATAAAAAAATTGGTTGCAATGAAATTTTCATACAATCTAATACATTGAATTCATTGTAGATTATGCAATAAAATAACATTACACGTGGTCATTGTTAAAATTATCAATAAATTAAAATGCACAAAATACCAACAAAGATGATGAGTTATATTGCTTAGCTCTCTCTTCCCTTTCCTTAAATTATTGTGATAATTAGTTATCTTCCTTAGCTCTCTCTTCCCTTCCCCTAAATTATTGCAAAATTTTATGTTAGAAAGGTATGCCTTCCATAAGTTGGATCTCACTGAGATCATAGAAAGGATTGAATATCTTTTTTTACAATGAGATGATAAATGTTAGAAAAACAGGATCGTAGAGCAATAACAATAAACAGAAATGCAAATATAATCACACAAACACATTACAAGAGAGACACAGATATATTGTGGTTCACCCAAGATGGGCTACGTCCACACTGAAATTGCCAATCCTTGTTATTGTGCTGTCCAGCAAAGTGAAGGGATACAACCTACAGCACAACCGCTGCACTTCCTCTTCACTATCTCACAGTCTCTCTTCTGATCTCAGAGATATTTACAATGCATAAAACCTAATACATCAACCCTATCCGTATTACAATGTCTTTCTTATAAAGGGGAAATACAATGGGAAAATACCACGGGTTACCCAAAACCATGGGCCCGAAATCTATTGGCGAAACAGCCCAAAAATTTCCTTCGAGGGCCCGCTGGCCCCCCGGACCCCCTGGGGATCATGTCGGGATCATAACCTAACCTGGGGTACAAACACGACTAAATAATAATATCTCTGAAACTGGAGATCAGGCTCCACAACCAACAGATAAAGGGATTGATTATTTGTTAGACTTTGTGATGCTAAATTAATACGAATTAAGTGTTCGATTCCTCTGAATTTGGTGAAATACCAGTGTTAGTTTAGTGAAAAAGTTAATAATCATTTATTTCTTGTAAATAATGTGCGTTTGATGAAATCATTATGTGCTCCCTTAAAAATGAAGGCAAATTGTATTTCCATCTCCTGTTTATTAAAATTTTAGGTACAACATAACAAGACCAATAAACCTTTGTTGTTGAGAGGAGAAAGTTGTGTACTCACTAAATGTGCCATTACAATCCTTAGGAGATGGCCAGGAATGAGTGCATTATTAATTCTTTTAGTTATCAAAATATATTTTTTCACACTGCTTAACCGGTTGTCAAAGAAACGATTGTAAGGCCTAGCCATTATGGATTGCAAGAAGACTAAAACACTCTCAAAATAATGCAGATTTGCCTATTTTTAAAGATCCCAAAGGATAAATTAATATGTAGAGTCCCTCCTAAAATGTAGCTTATAGAATTATGTTTATTATTTATACCAATGTCAGGGAGTCAAAAAGCTTGCACACTTGCAAAATAATCACATAATCTCAAAAACATGTACTCATGGTATTGCATTTATTATAGTATAGCCTTCATGGTGTTTATTTACTCTTAAAATTTAGCGTGCCGGTACATCACCTCAAAACATACTTCCCCAAGCATTCATTATAATTAACAGCAAAGTTTTCAAAAAGAACGAGGTAAATATTTGTCCTGGACAATATTAGTCACTTGTCACAACAAGGATTTAAACTTCAAAGCACCTTGCTTAGATCAAAGTGCTCAATTTGTGTAGAATTCATGTGTCCTCCACTTCAATTTTCAACAAAGGTTTCTAATGGAAGGTAGCAAATGAAAGGAAAAAAGGCCAACCAATACATATTTGAGATATTGTTGTGCTTGCAAAAGGAGCAGGATTGGTCGGTGCTCTTTATGGTTCTTTGTAATCACGAGGAGGAGCAAAATCCACCTCACAATCTGTCTCAATAATAGTTATGGCAGAAGCAAGTTTTTCCTCAACTATGTCTATATAGTAATTTTTGTTGTTATAAGCTACCATGATGCTATCACATGTGGTCAAGCAAGTGAAGTTCCTCAAATTTGTCTCCCACCTACAATAATTGAAAATGAAATTAACTATACTTCTCTATAAAGAATCGCAACATGCATATGCCTTATTTCACGCTTTTAAATTTGCTAAATATCATCATTTTACACGCAAAATTTGAGTGTCTACAAATCTATATGCTGCAATTAAGTAGAATGCAACAAAATCCTTCTATATGGTTGTCGTTTAACATTTATCTTAAGCACCCACACTGCTTTAGGATTAGATATGTCAAGAAAATCCTTTATATGTGGCTATAGTTTAACATATGTCCCTTTTGGAAGGGTGTCATTCTTCACTTTCAATGTGTCACCCTCTTTTAAAACTATATTTTCGATCATCTGAAAAAATAAAAGAGCATAATACGTTTCAAGGAACTAATAGATATTATCAAATCCCGAGACAAATAAACCTGACAGTTCTCACAAATTTTTCAAGACGGCATGTTGACACATACCCAATATGCCATGTAAATCATGCCCTCCTCAACAATAAACTCAAGTACTCCACAATGTGATGTATGTTGTGTTACTGGATTATGAAGCTCAAAAATCATTGGATAATCTATGTGGAGAGATGCTGCAAATCATGTGAGAGGTTTAAAAACAATAATGTAGACATTATTTCAAGCCTTTCATATCAAAAAGTTAACATTTTTTCCATCATAAAACAAAAAAAGACACTTGAAATTTAATAATAATAATAATAAAACAAAAATTAATTGCTAAGTAGGACATGCCAATTAAATTGGCCTCCAAGAATAATTTCTCATGTTCCTTTGCATGATATCCTGCAATTTCATTTTAAAAAAATATTCCATCTTCCCAAACAGTACTTTAGCTTTCTCAGCCCCAGGCAATAGCTTAACTGGTTGAACCATAAGACCAAGGCATGTTTTCAATAGGGAGGCCATGGCTAATAATTTCAAATCCAATTGAATCCCTTCGAGTTACCAGGTTCCATTGTGGTTGGCATTTGAGCTGCCCTCCATTAAAATATGGGGGATCCGGCAAGGTTTTCCTTTGGAAAAAAGTACTTTAGCTTCTTCAAATCTTTAACAAACTCCAACCTTCAACAAAATCATTATCTTCCCTTTTAAGGTTTGGGAATACATTGACAATAAACAATAGCATAATGTAGGATCCCCTTCCTCATATGTATTTGTGTTTTATTTGCTTCACGTAGCATACATCTCTACTTGCAATTGAACATTAGCAACTTCTGCTGAACCAAAAATTTGGGAAGATGGGTTCGTGCAAAATCTTATATTATATTAAAGTTTAATTAAAGTACACAACATCAACCAATTGACCAACAAGATTTCTAGAGTTTAGGTTATGGTAACTAGCATAATAAAGTTATAGTTACCAAGTTTAAGTTCAAGTCCATGTTCAATTCGGCATGGTAAGGAAAAATTTTAATATGGAAAAAATTTTGGAGTATGCAACATAAAAATATGCAATTTTTTTGAAATCTTAGAACACCTCATATTTTGAACAGTCTAACATATTCGCGGGTTCAAGTTGTAGTAAAAGTTGTTGTCCAAGGCAACAGTGGTGTACAATAGTGGTCGCATTACACAAAACATAATATGGCCAAGGAAGTTTTCTGAGCTACACAAAAAATATTGAGCCCTCTTTGATAGATGCTTTTACTTCCCAAAATGATTATCAAAAAATAGGAAATTTCTATACATCTAAGAAATACTCTTACGCTACACAAAAAACAAGATCAAACTGAATTGAGCCAAATTATTCAGTTAAATCGAATCATACATGAATTTTCAATTTTATTATGTCGATTGGGATGACTTTGGTAAATGGGCAATAAACTAGTTGCACTTATCCCAAGCATCTTTATACATGACCAACATACAATGCTCTATCGCAGAGCTATGGTTTTTCACAATCTATGTTGTAAATTAGCCTATCTGAATAGGCAAAAAGCAAGAATGATGGATAGAGAAACAAAAGTAGAGAGGCACTCAAGAACATAATTAAAATTCTTTCATACACAAGCCATGAAAATAACTCTGAAAACACTGGGGAAAAATACTTACCTCTAATCTAATAGTTTGGTGGGTCTCTTTGACAGGAATACTTCTGAAAGATCCATCCAAATATGCAACCGATGGCTTAGAATCCTGCATGTTTTCGTTTGAAATGGCAGGGAATCTGTGACCATATTCACATCAGGCTTGCTTTGTAGTCTCAACTTCTTCAAGTGTGAACCTGAGTAAATGTTCCTGAGATTGGTGCTTGCCATAGAATGTAGCGGGCACAAATTTTGGGTTCTCTTGTTTCTTCTTTCTCATGAATCTAATGCATCTACAACACCAACCCATTGTTTCTTGATCCTAACCTCATTCTTAATTCCATGGATCCTTCTACTACTATCGCAGCGATCGACGAGTAAGTGATAGAGTATGTTGTGCAACTATGGATGGGCAGATCTAGAATACACCAAAATATGCTAATGCAGTGGCCAATGTCTATAGCCCACTAACTCAGGCTGTCTCTATGCTATCAACCTGACAATTGTCAAACTGTTTGTCAGCCCACTAGAAAGCAAATATTTAGATGTTACATTTGCAAGATTAAAGTCAGGGTGTATTTTCATTTATTTTTCTTAATTCGTGCCAATGATAAAAATAGTCTTTTCAAGAACTTTCCACCAATAAAATCGCACACTTGTTAAAATATTTTATCAAATAAATACAAATAAATAAATAAATGATTTCCACATTAAATAAAGTATAGTCGGATTTTATAAACATTTTTATAGGAAGTGGATAAATAGCACAAACCGGAACATATAATCTCTGCGTAGGGACTAATAATTTAGATTTTTTTGTTACATTAATACAACTTTACATTCATGTTATGTTATTAGTGCTTCCAAGGCTAGTTAGTATTGTATTTTATTCATCATTGAATGTTGAATACTTTATAAATGGACGTTTTATTTTAATGTCCATTTTCTATTTGAAGGTGATTTACTCACTTATGTAGAATTTTGGAAATGGATCCAAACATTTAACCTTTTACATTTAATGGTTTATTGAGTTTCACCTCATAGTTTTATATATTAATGATAGGCATATAGCCAAAGCTCCAATTTCACGCTATTGTTATGTACAAAATATATATATATTGAAGATAACCAAAGGTTATAAAGGATAATTAAAAATTGCATTACAAAGTTTGTGAAATAAATAAATAACAAGTCTTATTTTAGAAAAATTTATCAGTTTTAAGAGTTGTTCATTGTTATGGGGTAAATATTATCAAAACTTTATTCAAATTTGTGTTTCCAGAACCCCAACTTCTTACAATCGGTGATCCGAATACTATAAATTATGTACAAATTTCATTTTTCTACCGATAACAAAGATTCTAGCATTAAATAGAAAAAAAAATAACAATTGAAGATAATAAAGGACATAGTTAAGATCGGTGCTCAACATCAAATAAGAACTCAATCTTACTCTAAAAATTGGTGCATTGTAAAATTACATAATACAATTTACTTTGGATCTGTTGTTTTAAATAAGGGGGATGCCATGGGTTTGAGTATGGGGGCTTCCATAATCTAGTATATATTCCAAATGTCATGTCCCCAATTTTGGTTCATCCAGTACCATGGGTGAAAGGGGACAAGATCAACCCCTAAGGGAATTAAATTGTATTAATTCTATTTGCTTAGAATTAATTTTAGCCTAAGTCTCACAAATTGGCAAATTTATTTATTAAAGTTAATTTTGATAAATAAAATTAATGGATAATGAGCAAGTGGGCCAAGAGGGCGCCCATGTGGAATATGTTGCCAAAATGGATTAAGGGGTGAAGATATGGAAAAAAGATGAAGAGAAGGAAGGTGGAGATAAGGTTTCCAAATTAGAAAAAAAAAAAAAAAAAAACAACAACAACTAGAAAAAGCTAAGGAGGGCGCACTTGACAAAAAACAGTCCAGTTTACCAAAAAGGAAACATCCTGAATGGTGTAGTTTCCATTTCAATGCCCAATTCACAAGGAAAGCAAGTGCTAATGCAAGAAGGAAACATCTAAGGTCAAGGAGGGCATAGTTTCTAAAGGAGGAAGCTTGTAAGGCAAAATTGAGGAAAGTATGTCCACTGATGGGTGACATATTCTCACAAGTCACCAAGCCAAGTAACTTGCCCAGCAGGTCATCCTGAAGTTTATAAAACAAGCCAACCAACTCCATTTCACAACTTTTGTCATTGTGAATTTTGTATGAGAGCTTTGAAGCTCCTCCAAGTTTGGTGATGCGCCCAAGCCACTCTATGGGTGATGTGCCCCATTCTCTCATTCTCTCTCTCTAACAGGTATTGAAGACTATTGGGAAGCCATTGAAGATCTATTTGCAGCCACTGAAGATAATTTTGCATCCATTAAAGTTCTGATATCAGTTTGGTTCGAATTGCTTCAGAAGAGTTTAAGAGTTCAAGAAGAATCCTTCTCATTATCCCCTCTCTTCTTCCCCATTCTTCAATATTGCAAGGTGTTGGTGGAAGGGTTGCTCCATTGAAAGATTTCTAGTGATCAATGTGATGAAGGATCTGATGTGTGATGGACATATTCAGAAATGAAGTTGAACTTACAGCCATTCATTCAACTTCTATCATGGCCAAGTGATTCTAGTTCGAGATTCCCCAAGGGTGTCATGTTTTGTACTAAAAAAAGGTGAAGAATTGAGGGATTGAATCTTCTTTCCTTCTGTCATTGGAGAGGATGGTTTGGTGCTATTTTTCCAGCCATCAAAGCTCTGTAATAAACATCTAAAATCAGTCCTAAAATATTCTCAACTTCTCATATGAATATGCCCCAGAGGCTCATGATGTAATAATGGCTTTCAGTCTTGTTTTTGTAGCTTATTTTGGAGTAGTTTCACCATTCAAGCATTGTACTTTCGAATGGTAGATTTATGTAGTTGATTAGATGATTTATAATCTCTACTATAAATCTCCTAATCCATTACAGAAATATTTTCAGCCAGATATATGTTTCAGTGAAGGATTGGATAAACCTAGGGGGGTTTTGAAGGTTTTTATGGTATATAAGTTATCTGAAAATGTAATGAGGTGATGAAAAGTTTGATGCTCTGTAATTTCAATCAAACATGTTGTAATAGGTCCATTAAATACAGAAGTAAATCTTACAGTGGTCAAATACAAGTTTAACTCCTCCCCCTATGCTCAACGGGCACTCTCGGAGGACTAGTTTTAGCAGAAATTGCATTAAAGGAGTTCTGTTGGTCAGAAACCAGTTCTGTCAGTTGATGCTACTCATGTAAAGACCCTAGAACACATTCAAACCTTAAGGTACTAAATTTGGGAGGGTTTCACCATGTTTTGAAAGTCAACCATTAAAACTAGCTCGACAATCCAAGTCATAGCATTTTTCTCCCAACTCTTCATCCAATGTTTAATTGCTGATTTTTTATGCCCATAGACCTCCATGAACACAAATGTCAGTTTTTTTAATCCTTTCCAACTCCCGGATCTAGTTTGTATGTGCGGATGTACCCAAGAAGCATTGCGGTAGGGTTCAGCGGTAGCTGATGTCCGAAACATAAATGGTCTCCGTGCTTTGTACGAAGGATCCTAAAATTTTCCCGCTATCTAAATTGTTGTTGCACACTCTCCCATACAAATTCCAAAACCTAATATCATTCCTACCATCCTCATTCAGAGTTTCAGTCCCTATCACTTACATCCTGCTCAGGTTGAGAAATGGCCTTAAAAATTACTAGCAAAATCTTGTTAAAACTTTGAGTGGAATTTAATATATTGGTCAGATCTTGGCTAGGATATTACACCAAAGCACTACATAGGAATGGTAATCCTTGGTGGGGTTTAACCAGAGATATATGCAATGCTCTCTCTCACCCTTGACGCCTACTTAGATGTCAATAACCTGTAACTTCAAATACTGCCTTGAACTTTTCAACTATTCATTCACCTTATGCTTCATTTTGTAAACTTGTTTGAATAAAATAATTATTTCTAGCACTAATATAACAAACTCTAGAGTATGCAACTTTATTGCTCATTAATCTTGTTTTTATTAAGTAAATGTTGTGCTAAGTGGACAATCATGATCACCATCATCGATAAAATAATGAAATGGATAAAAAAAATAACACTAATGAATCTATTGGTTTATATTATTAAAAAAATATTGAGTAGTTATACCCAAATATGTGATGGGATACATGACAGAATGTGAGAACATATATATCTAAGGAGAAACAAAACGAACCATTTAACCTCTCACTTGTACATAATATCAGGTATCTCAATTTGAAATTTATAAGGAAAGACTAAAACAAACTCGCCACCTAAATATTATGTTAATTATCGTCACATAATTAACATAATATTAGGTCCCTTGCACCACCCTTCCTTTTGAAAGGTGGTTCCATTTGGCTTTACTTCTAGCCTCGAACCCACCAATAAGGAGTGTGGTTCTTCCAAAAAATTTGTAGTCCAAAGATCTTATCATTAGCACTAACACTTTGTACATTTTGCTTATGATTGATCGACTTAGCCATATCCTCTAGTATAGCCCAAAATTTCATTTGCCAGTGGATTAAACACCAAGGATTTTGCCCTCGCTGTAGACCCCTCACCCTACCAAACCATTAGGAGACTTCCCATTGATAAGGTTAAACGAGATCCAAAAACCCTAACAAAAATTATTAGTAAAGTAGACAAATTCTTCCTCCATTCTTCTCTCATAATAAGATCATAATAATATAAATTATTTATTAAATAATAACAATAAATAACCATAAAATATAGCCCCAAGAGTTAGCTCGATCGGTTGAGTTCTCGGAAGTTAGGCCTCCCAGCATGCGAGGTCACGGGATCCATCCTCATAGACCCTCTTGGGGTTAGGCACGCAGCGGCCGCAGGGCGGAAACCCCTTCGGGGCGGGTCCGTCGGAAATTATTTCGTGGATGTAGCGGTCGGCTAAGCCGATTAAAGTGAACCACATGAAAAAAAAAACCATAAAATATATTAATAATTTATTTATTTAATTTTAACAATGAAATTGTTCCTCCCTTCTTCTCTCATAATAATATAAATTATTTATTAAATAATAACAATAAATATAGTAATAATTTATTTATTTAATTTTAACATTAAAATTGAATAATAATTTATATTAATTTTAACATTAAAATTGAATAATAATTTATATGCCAAAAAACGAGGACTCATTTCATATATTTTTGCGTTATTTTTTCCTTTGAACATGAGTGAGACTAAATTGGCATGTCATATTACAATACTTCAAATAAGCATTTTTGGACTTTATTGGTGATGCAAGGGTAGAAATTTATGTAAATCAATTCGACATTCTCAACTGTTATGCCCATTGCAAACGACATTGGTGCCATTAGTTTAGACGTTAAAGGTGACACAATATTTGACTTGACAATGGTCTCCATAATTGAAACGTACATTATTTCTGTCTTCAATTTGAAAAGTATATGTTAATTACCTCTAAATTTAATATTAAACATGACTATGATTAATAAATAAAATTGCAATCTAACATTCCCAAGTACCACCCAAATTAGAAAACGATGAATTCAAAATTACATTATTTTGATCACCACGTTAAGTGAGAACAACTTATCGTATGATTATCCAGTCAATCATAATCGAATTTATGTCATACTTATATCATAACAAAAAGATAACCACCATGTTAAAAAAATTAATTTATTTATGAATTTAAAAACACAATTTAAGTACGTAAAAATTTAAATTTTATTAAAATAATTTTACTAGATTCCAACCAAAACTCACCATAAAATCAAAAACTCCAAAAACATAAAATAACTACTACATTTTTTTAGTTTTTAAATTCTCATTAAATTTTATTCATATATTAAATTTTGTTTTAGAATTTTCATTAAAATAATTTTTACATAATAATACAATTTTATTCTTTCTATAATCATTTATCAAATATATTTTATAGAGTATTTATACCTAAGCAAATGCAAAACAACAAATACCTACCTTTAATTAGCACTAAGAAAATAAAAATAAAAATAAAAATAAAAAAATAGATAATCTACAGTGTACACGACACATATTCCATGACATAATTTTTCATGGAAAAACAAATTCAATGACATAAGACCGTTGTTTCTACGCATTGTTGGACCATTGAAAATTTGAACCTAACAAATCACCATCTATACTCGTGGTCAACTTAATTTGATTAAAGAATGTAGGAAATATTATTGTTATTTTTGGTCTCTTTCCTTACCAAACACGTGCATCTCAATAAATCAAGTTATTTTAATAAAATAAAAATACTCTATGATTTTACGATTGCCTCGTGGCGGAGCGGTATAAGGATTAACTAAAACTTTCTCAATTAGTTGGAATTCGGCAGAGCAATTTTTGTTGAAATCACAATTTAGAAATGTTTAAATAGTAATTTCAGATAATACTGAAATTGCAAAATTACAGATATAACAATTTCCATGAAAAATTTCACCGAAATTCACGGAAAAAGCGGGGCATTTGGTTGTCTTTTATCTTACACGCCTCGTGGCTCTTTATTTTCGAAATCCGCATTCTGCCTATGGATTAAATATATTATTTTATGACTCCTTTTCTAGTTTTATATTCAATTTCTCTTAATATCACATTAACCAGAATCAAGATCTTACATTCGATCCATAGAAAATTGGAAGGGTAAAAGTAATTTTTAATTGAATGATAAAAATAGATTTGGTGTTTAAGCAATTTTATTTGTTGGATTTGTTTTATTTATAAATTAAAAAATAAAAATAAAAAATAGATTTGTTTTATTTATAAATTAAAAAATAAAAGTAGTAGTGGTATAAACACAATATAATTTCTGTTATGTTTATAATTGTGTTTAAGCAATTCTAATGTGTTTATAATATTACTACTTATATTTTTTTAATTTATGAATAAAACAAATCCAAAAAATAAAATTGCTTAAACCCCAATTCTACTTTCTTTTTATGTTAAAAAATTATTAAAGTTTTAAGTGGATACTTTATGATTTACTTAACACCTTCATTATCTAAATTCTTTAATAATCAGTAGAGTATCTTTCTTTCTTTTTTATTTATGAATAAACAAATCCAAAAAATAAAATTGCTTAAACACCGAATCTACTTTTATTTTTATGTAAGTTTTAAGTGGATACTTTATGATTTACTTAACATAATTATTATCTAAATTCTTTAGGATTGAAATTTGACGTTCTACATTGCACATTAAGAAATTTTATATGAAATTTAATTTTAACATTGTCTTGTATTTGATGTTGATATCTTAATTTTACCGTTATAATAGTTGTTTTTTAAATAACATTTATAATAACTTTATGAAACATTGAATTATTATATCTTACTTCATATGATACAAAAAAAAAGTTTACAAATATAATAATAATAAAAACATAATAAACATCATGATTAAACCAATCACCCATAATGACAAAAAAAGTTTATCTTGGAAACCTTTAAATAGGTTTCTTCACAAGCAAGGTCAATACCATGGGCCCAAAAAACCATGACCAAGAGGAGACAATGAGACAATGAGACCATGCCAAAAGTCAAAATTTCCATGTTCGAAATGTGTGTGTGTGTGTGTGTGTTATCTATTACTATTTCTTAATGTTTTTTTAACAAGAATGGTTAAGAGTCATTTATATTAAAACAGATAGGAATTATGAAAAATATGCAAGTGACTGCTCTCTGATAGAGCTAATGTATGCTTCATCTTGCTTCTCTTTAATAAAATTGAAACTGTTTCTGTATAGTCCTATTCTATGGAGACTGTAACTCCTTACATATTGTCCAAGTAAAAATATTACAAAACAGAGCATAAAGAAAGCGAAGGGGTGTTTCTGCTACTGCATAATAGTGGCAAAAAACTGAAATAGATTCTGCTCTAAAGCCTAAACTGTAAAGAAAAGGATCCATATCCATATAACTGAAGGGAGGGGCAGAAAAGCCAAAAAAACCAGAGTCTTGAGAGGTCTCAACGAAGTCCATGATGCTGTGCTAGGGGTCCACGAGTGCTATCGTCAGAAAGGTCTTTCTGCTTGCCATACCCTGACTCAGCGCTGTCCTGCATTGCTGGGAAGCAACGGGTGACCTCTTCCCTAAGCTTTTCGAGTTTCCCTTCAACATCGATGATGTTTCTGTTGTTGTCGTCAGTCTTGGAATCTATATTCAAGATGCTGAGGACTGCGTAATCCAACATTTCAGGAATAGTGCCAATTCTTCCATTCATCAGAGTATTCCCATTGCGAACTTCAGTGATGGTGGAGGAGAGCAAGGTGTAAATCCTCCCGAGGGCTTTCTTCATTTCTGCATTTTCTGCCCTAAGGTGACGAAGTTGTTCCTCGGTTTCTGCCATTTCAGGAGTGTCTTCAACCGCAGCAAGGTTGAGAGGGTGGGATAGCAGGGCTTTCCTGGAAATTTCCAAAGCAAAGAGACCGAGGTTCTAGAAACCAGGAGAAATCTTTGAATGCAGGGACGTATGGCAGAGGAGGCAGTGGGAAGGAATATGCCCGGAGTCTGGGATAGCACCTAAGGGGGATGCAATGTGAAACGCAGAGGGGAAGTCGCCCATTACACAGGGAGCTCGAGAACGGAGAAAAAACCAGAGCGGAGATGATAAAATGCAGGGCAAAAGGAATGAAGAATGCAGGAAGGGATGGGAGAGTTTAAGCATGCCAGCCTGGGGGGGAGGTGGGAAAGCCCGAGGCACAGTTAATGCGAGGTCAAAGCAGTAGGTAGGTGGTTGGAGTGGATCGCCACGCATTGGGGAGGAGTTAATGCCAAGTATGGGATTCATAAGAAGGGGAGGTCGAGAACGAGGGGAAGGAGGAGTTAGGGTATCCAACATTTTTCTAAGTGTTTGTCATTAAGGGAAATGAACCCATAATCAATGAGAACCCCCTTGTTAGCCATGTTGTCCATTGCTGAATTATTTGCTCGGAGGATGTAGGAACTTGATAGCGGTAAAATCGTTGAGGAGATGTTTGAAAGTGTGATGACATTTGGAGATAGGTTGTTTGTAGCTCAAGGTTATCTTTCTAGCCTCCCTGATTACAAGGAGAGAGTCGCCAAAGATAACCAATTCCTTTAGTCCCGGACTAATAGCTAAATCCATTCCTTTGAGTAACGCGAACCATTCCGCATTGTTGTTTGTAGCTTTTCCAAGTCCCCATGCAAACTCTGCCTGTCTTTTTCCACCAGGGTCAAAAATTACCTTTCCCGCACCTGCCAACCCAAGATTACTATTTCTAATTAGTTACTAGTAATTAAATGTATTATTACATTTAATTACATGTAATTATTAATATTATTATTATTAATTAGCAATTACCATTATTAATATACACATTTAATTACTAGTAACTAATTAGTAATAGTAATAGATAGCATATATATATATATATATATATATATATATATATATATATATATATATATATATATATTTGCTTGGGATATAAATATTAATGACGTGTAAAAATAAAAATGCATTTCAAAATGACAAGTGAAATTAAAATTCACACTTCATTAATGACGTCTAATTTTATGAAATGGCAGTATTTTGACATGTAAAATGGCAAATGACGTTTATTTAACCATCAAAATTCAACCTTGATGGGTAGAGTATCTATTCGGAAAAAATGTTTCTAAATTTCAACACAATATAGTTTCCAAAAATCTTTATATAAATAATGTATGGGAAAACTTCCATACTTAAATAATATTGTTTATTTATTTAATTT
Source organism: Larix kaempferi (assembly GCA_027924585.1). Lineage (NCBI taxonomy): Eukaryota > Viridiplantae > Streptophyta > Pinopsida > Pinales > Pinaceae > Larix > Larix kaempferi. The sequence continues at coordinate 49,879,765 of BSBM01000753.1, forward strand.
TTCTTGATTTAAAATACATAATACTATTCATCTTTTTTTTCAAAAAGGAAAAAACATATTTTTGATATTTTTTCGAAATCAAAAAGTATATGATAGTATCCAAATACAGTCTATCCTAGTGGCTACATAGAGCTACTAACCAGCATTACAAGACAAAAAGTCCCAAAAACCAGGCAACGCGAGAGGTGCCAAAATACAAAAGGCCAACAAAATAAGAGTCCATAGACTAGACAGAGATCATTAAGTATCAAAGAAATGTAGATGTCTTGCAGAATCCAATTGTTCTTCAATAAATTTTGCCCAAACTAGTAGACCTTCCTGTAGTTTCAGTGCTTGTTTTGAAAGGGATTCTGCAACATCATTTAATTCTCTGTAGACATGATTAATAGACCAAGTGTGGAACTTCGTTAATGAAGCTTTAATTCTATTGCACCAATAGAGAAGGCCTATAGATTGCAAGTATGCACAGTTGTTAGCCCAATTAACAATAGTTAAGGAGTCTCCATAGATCTTTATAGTATCAATTCCCAGAAAAATTGTGAATTTAATTAAGCACCATAAGGCAAGGAGTTATGCCTTTGTATTTTTACCTTTTCCCATGTGTAGCTTCAGTTTAAAAGTATGTGCTTGATTTATAACAAATAAGACGCAGCAACACAATCACCATCTACCTCAAATCCATCAAAGAATCCATGGGCTTCCTTTATACAAGGCAGTGCTACAGTTTTCCTTGAATTTGAATTCAAAGTGTTGCTAGGAGTTAACTCTTTGTACCATTTCAACACTTTGGCTAAACTGGAAGATATAACATGAAGTTTGTCTTCAAAGAGTGTTGCATTTCTCATATTCCATATCACCCAACATATTATCGCTGGAAGTAATTTGTGATACTTTTTTTCTTTATGCCATGCATAAAAGTTTCCAGACAGTGTAGTCTTGTCCCATTCCATATTAATATCCAGATTAGCACATACAACAAACCATAAGTTTTTGGTAAAAGAGCAGCAAATGAAAATATGTTCAGTTGTTTCAGCATCACACCTACAAAGTGAACATCTATTTGGCCCATTCCAACCTCTCTTTAAGAGGTTTTCCCATATAAGAATTCCATCTTCCAAAATCAACCATATAAATCATTTTATTTAATTGTGGAATTTTCCACTTCCACAACTTCTCATACCACCAATTTGAAACAATACAATTTACAATAAACAGATAAGCATCTTTTACCATAACTTGCCCATTTCTAATGCTACATAAACATATTTTTTCTATAAAAAAATACATAAAAAAATTTATTTATAACCATAATGATTGTTCCAAATCCATTTTATTTAGAAATCTCTCCCAAACACCAATGCATAAATAACTCTATTTAGAAACCTCTCCCAAACACTAATGTATAAATAACTCAATTTAAAAGTCTCTCCCAAACACCAATGTATAAATAACTAAACAAACAACATTATAACATAGTTACCTCACCTTTCTTGCATAGAATTGAAAGGAAAACCTGTGTAAAGTTTTTAAGCAACTTTTAAGATTAAATCAGCTCTATGAATAATGAGCAATTGTTTTAAGAAGTGCACAAGCATATAAAAAAAGAATTTAAATGGAAATATTAAATAAAATTTTAAAATAAATAAAATATTTAATAATATTTAAATTAAAGATTTTTTATTAAATAAATTTTACTTAAATGTATTATGTTTTTAACAATGGTTCATATTATAAACATATAAGAAAGGTTAAAAAAATAGTTTTTATAGGTTATGTTTAGATTCTTCTATTAACATAATAAACAATACAGAAAGCTTAAACAAGCATGTATGTTAGGAAACAAGACTCATCCTTCGTTGCTCATGTCATGAGTCCAAAAATTATTATTAAGTTTGCCTCAAGGTGAAACCAAACTATAAAACATGGTTTGAGATGTCTTGATATCACTCAAAACAAAAAACAAATGTTTGTTATTGTGCATGTCAAAAAACTAGGATAAGCAGCCTAACCATAGAACTATCTAGGCACAGTGTTTCAAAAAGAGAATTATCTAAGTAATAAGTGTGAAACTAGTTATTCTAGTCATCATCAGTGATTGGTATGACAAGCATCTCTGATCCCTGGGCAAGAAACTACATTGGTTGTGGTGTAGGTTTTGTTGTAAAAAAAATTCTTGTTGTATTTCTAGCTAGAATATTCAGCTTAGTGTCTAGACATATGAGAGCTTTAATCAACAAGTTGAATCTATTATTGGGATAGTTTATCCCGTCATTGAGGTTTTGGAGCTGAGATTGGAGCTCTTCTGCCTTCCTATCTTGCCCAGCCTAGTTATCCATTAGTATTTTTCCCAATAGTGTTTTGGTTTTCCAAGATAAGAGAACAGCTTTGGCATATTTGGTCTTCCTAGTGTGGGATGTACTAACATCTTGGATCCAATTCTGCAATTCTTGTTGCTTTGCTTCTACAAGGAGAGAGTCCTTCTTTCCCTTAACCCAGGCTTCTACCTACTGCATCTTTCCCTTGACATTCTCAGAAATGCGGAGGTGGTAGGTTGCTTCTACCTCTTCAATTTGGCTTTTCACTCTTAGCATGTGGTTATAGTTATGGGTTTATCTATTGGGATTCCCCCTTGCTCTTCTATTGCAAACCATGGTTACAGACAAAGGAATCAAAATGAAAACTAAGAATTTGAGGGCGGAGTTACCAGAACCCATGCTTATTTACTGAATGTCCCCCCTTATGTTGATTGCCTTCTTCTTGCCTGTAAATTTGTTGACGTTGATAACTGCTACCTCATGTGTATGTTGGTTCTTTATACAACGCTCCCATACTCTTCTCCCCTTCTTACTTTCAACAACGTTGTGTTCTGTTGGTTGTGGAATAATCCCAATTTCGAATGGCCCTAGATTCCTTCCTTTCCTCTTGTTAGACTTACATATTGCCACCAACTCCTCACCCTTTTCACACCATGACTGTGATCCTTGCAATTATTAGAGCTTGAAGGACGGATCCCTTTCATGCTTAGAGCTTGAATGCCACAAGGAGTCGCAAGGAGAGGATGTGTAGGATTTTGAAGCTCGACATTCTTCCTTCCATTAAGATAGTTTCCATCATCCACCATGATCATTAAAATGATCAGGATTTATCCATCATTTTGTTAGCAGGTGGTTTGGTAAGGTAGCATTGCAGCATCGCGGATGCTGTGACAAGTCAGAAGATATCGTGGAAGGCGGAGAGCTGGGCATAAAGGAGATTATTTTATGTATTTTTGAGTCGATTGTACTGCAGTATGCGGGTTTTGGGTCATTTGGACCGTATGTTATGTAATTTTGGGTCAATTGTACCGTAGTATGTGGGTTTTTGGGTCATTTGGACCGCGTCAGTTAGATTTTTGGTCATTTGCTCAAAGTGTCGGTTAGGAAGTTGTTAGTAAGTGGACAAGCAATGTAAAGACCGAAGCCTATTTATAGTCATAGATTCATATGTGTTTGATATCCCTGAACGAGAGCGTAACCGAATCTTAAGGTGAATGAAGACTTGATCTTGGTATGCATCTGAGTTATCTGTGAGATATGTGTTTTGCGGCGATATTGTATCTAGGTTTTGCTGAGCTAATATGACATGACGGAGCTGTTTTGCGAAATCCCTGTGTATCTTCTATTCACTTATGGTAATGCATGTTGCGATATATGAATGATGCTATGCTTTTTTGCTGCAATTAATGCTTTATTGTTATACTTGCTGCGATGAATGTTTCTGTTGAATGATGCAATGAATACAATGATGTCGAAGTTAAATGCATAGATCTATTTATGAATGTGGCGATAAGTTTAATTGATTGTTTCCGCAAACATCCTCCTTCATTCGGCGGAAATATGGTTCCGTCAACTCTCCCTTGAACATCTCGGGTGAGACCTCATCTGCTCTGCAGGTGTTGCTAGACGGGGTAAAACCTGTCTGGGCCGGTGCTCAGGGAGATCGCGGTGGGTTGGTGTTGACAGTGGTAAGAACCCTTGTCGACTAGGTTTGAGTCAACAAATGGTTCCATTTCCAGCACCGTGTGGGAAGTGAAAGGAGCATATGTTGTGGCATCCGACACAACCGGAGATACAAATCTGGTTTGATCAGAAGTTGCAGGAATTTGCTGAAGAAGAAAGTCGAAACACTTGACTGACAGTAGATCAGTGGGTGGGAAAATATATTCACGACAGTCTGCACGAATGGTTTTTCTGTGAATTCCCAGTCATTTTGTACGAGTGGTTGGCAAAGTTGACCTTTCAAAAGAGGAAATTCCAAGGCGGTGAGCTGACGACCTGGACCCCGGAGTTGATCCAAGAACTGTAGGAAGTCTACAACAAAGCGTCGCGAGCTGTCGAAGTGTGGCTCGATAGCATCTTGGAAGGGTATATCACTAAATTTGCGAGTTATACACAAAAGTCTTATAGTGAAGCTGAAAGATATTTCTTCCGCGAACCTCGGGGAAAGTTTCTACTGTCGCTTCAACTGTCCATTAAGATGCTTATTTGCGAGAAGGGTATATTGAAGATGCATTTGGATCAGTAAACAATCCTGGTGGGAGAAGGCCGTGGGTATCACGATGGCAGGGGGCGGTACATGGAATGATAAGCGGTAGATGGGTGCAGGTCATGACGAGACTATGAGCGAAGCCGAGGAAGAGAGTGGTCTTACAAGGGGAGGAGCAAGGTTTCGACAGGAAAAGAGGCAAAGGATAGGAGAAGGTCCTGCTGTGATCGAACCGCAAGTTCGCGAAGGAAGACCACATGGAACGAAGCGACTTCACAGTCCGGACAAGGACAACCAGGCTACACCCAGGATAGAGACAGGACCAAACCCCAGCAGTAACACACCCACACCTCCGCTCAATATCTGTCAACCGGTAATAAACACAACTTCGACCCCACCGAGTCAACAAAACTTGATTGCTAGTAGTTCAGCGACTGCAGGAAGGAAACCCAGGATGGCGGGCGAGGACACTAAATCGACGTTGTTCAACGGGAATGGGACAAATTGAAACCGCTAAACTAGAATTAGGGATGGACGGCCAGGAGATGCATTCTTTCACGGATGGGTTCTCGGGCTATCATCAGATCCATATTGCAAAGGAACACCGCCACAAGACGACTTTTGTGACAGAATGGGGCTGTTTTCAGTACACCGTGATGTTGTTTGGGTTGAAGAACGCACCTGCGATCTTCTCACGGGTTTTTGTTGCTGCGTTCCGAGATTTCATTCAGAAGTTTCTGCAAGTATACATGGATGATTGGACAATCTATGGTTTGATCCGTGATCATCTGGCCAATCTGCGGTTGATGCTGGAGCGTTGCTGACAACATCAGATATTGTTGAATTTGAAGAAGTGCATCTTTTGTGCACCGTTTGGGATATTGTTGGGTCACATTATGTGCAAACAAGGGTTGTTAGTTGACCCAGCAAAGATTGCACTCATTTGGAGCTTAACACCGTCGACTAATGTTAAGCAGTTGAGGGCGACTTTGGGGAATACTGGGTATTATCGCAAGTTCATCAGAGGATATGCAGCGATCACCGCCCCTATGGAGAAGCTATTGAAGAAAGATGCGGTATTTCATTGGAGCCCTGAATGTCAGGATAGATTTGAGACGCTGAAGGCGAAGATGGCTTTGATACCGATACTGGTCTTTCCGGACTGGAGTAAGGAGTTCCATGTCCATGTTGATGCATCATCGATTGCACTAGGTGTGGTGCTAGCGCAACTAGGAGAGGGGGATCTCGATCACCCTATTGGTTTCGCAAGTTGGAAGCTGTCATCTGTAGAAAGGAACTACACCACTACCGAGAGGGAAGGCCTGGCGATGGTCTATGCGCTGCAAAAGTTCCAACACTGTAGCTAGGGTTTTACCCCTAGCTTGTGCCAATGAGCACCTACTAAGGAGAATGGACTCCTTAGTAGCAGTTCAGTATATTAAACTAATTATGCAATAAACAAAACATTAAATTATTTCTAATACAAGCGTAAAGCATAAACACCAAAATGAAAGAATGTCTTTGTATTGATGTTACCTTGAGTGTCAAGGTTGGTGAAGCCCTTTGCAGTGTCCAAGAGGATGCTCCAAGCTTCAAGAATGCTCCTTCTCCTTCTCCAATGTTGGGGATGGGCCAAAGGTGGCTCTCAAGGTGAAACTAGTTCAAAGGTGGACTAGGGTTTCGAGAGAGATTTTGGCAGAGTAAGGGTGCTTGTGATTGTGGATATGGAATAAGGGATCTCCATCACCTATTTATAGTTTTTTGGTGGTGGAGTGCTGACCCATGGTTTTAGGAAACACATGGTTTTAGGCAGTTGTATAGGGTTTTTTCCTCCTTTTCCTCATTATTTTATATTTTTTATTCCCTTTTTAGGGGATTTTGCTATTTTTGGAGGAAAAGGGGGTTTTTTAGCCTTTTTTAGGCTATTTTGATGGTTTTTTGGCCTTTTGGAGGCATTTTAATGGGTTTTTTGGGATTTTTAATGGAAATATGGTAGGAAAATGGACAAATGAGTCGTATAATGTGGTAAATGAGCTAGTGAGCACTTTTTGGGTGTTAACAAACACTACTTATTGGGCAGACATTTTAAGATGTTCACAGACCACTCCGCATTGAAATACCTAGTCAATAAGCCTGTGTTGGGGGGGAAGATATGTCGATGGCTACTTCTTTTTCAGGAGTTCGATTTTGAAGTAATTGTGAAGCCAAGGCGGTTGAATGCTGGCCCTGATCATCTATCGCGGATTGAAACAGGAGAGGAGCCAACTAACATTGAAGACGAGTTACCTGATGCGCAACTGTTTAAGGTTGAAGTAGCCAATGGCTATTTTGAAGAAATCATTCAGTTTCTGGCGACATGTACTGCACCAGAAGAATTCACCACTAGTCAGAAGAAGCAGTTGGTAGTCAAGGCTACAGATTTCCAACTAATCGCAGGAGAGTTATACAAGATGGGCACAGACGAGATATTGCGACAGTGTGTCTTGCCACATGAGCAAGCGCAGATCTTGTCGAAAGCACATGCAGGAGTGACTGGAGGGAACTATGGCGACCGTGCAACTGCTAGGAAGGTGCTTCGTGCAGGACTCTAGTGGCCTACACTGCACAATGATGCGACCGACAATGCGCGGTCCTGTGATGTTTGTCAGAGAATCGGGAAGCCATCCAGGAGAGATGAGATGCCGCTGATGCCTCAACTAACACTGCAGCCATTCGACAAATGGGCAGTGGATTTTGTGGGACCAATCAATCCCCCAGGGAAGCACACTGGGGCAAGATACATCATCACGACGACAGATTATTTGACAAGATGGGCGGAGGATGCACCAGTTGTTGATTATTCCGCGGCCACGACCGCATGGTTTTTGTTTGACAACATTGTCACTCGCTTCGGTTGCCCCAAGATATTGCTAAGTGATCAAGGCAGCAACTTTCTCAATCGCACCATCAGCGCATTGACGGAGGAACTGCGGATGCAACATAAGAATAGTACGCCATATCATCCGCAGGCAAATGGAACGGTGCAAGCTTTCAATAAGATATTGGAGCATGCGCTGACAAAGGTGTGCAATGCGAACCGTGATGACTAGGATCTGAAAATGCCAGCAATGTTGTGGGTGTATTGCACCACGTGTAAATAGCTGACAGGACAGACACCATTCAAGTTAGTGTATGGACAAGAAGCAATTATGCCAATGGAGTACATCGTTTCGAGTCTGCGCATAGCGACAGTGACAGGTATGGATGTTGCAGCAACATTAGAAGAACATCTAGCGCAATTAGTACAGCTGGAGGAAGATCGCTTTATTGCAGGATTTCACCAGGGTGTGGAGAAGGATCGCCAAAGGGCTTGGCACGATCACCACATCAAAAACAAACAATTTCAGCAGGGCAACTTGGTGTTGTTGTATGACAGTAAGTTTATGAAACATACAGGAAAATTGTAGATGCATTGGCTTGGTCCATATCGCATCAGTAGCATCACTTCAGGAGGCGCAGTACAGTTGCAGCAGTTGGATAGAGCGATGCTCCCAAAATTGATTAATGGCATTAGGTTAAAGCCCTATCGGTCGGGCTTGGAACAACGCGATGCCTGAGTCGCATCGAAAAAAGAAAAAAAAAAAAATTGTAGGTTGCTCGGTGGCAGGGTGGCGCACCGACAGGAATAGAATGCGCAAGCAGGCAGGCTTGTAGCACAAGTTAGGAGCAGTTCGCGACAGTGGCAAGGTCGCCACCAGGTCAAATCAGCAATAAATGCCAAAAGTTAAGACAGTTAATTAATAGCGCTTGTTCGAATGATGGGCATTAATGGTGGATCCGGCCGATCGACTAACATGATTGACGACGGATTTGGGTCATTAATACAGAATTCCAGCCGATTTAATGTGGGATTTAGTGATGATTGCGAAGGATCGGGTTGGATGCTATAAGAATGGGTCGAAGCTGGTCGGAAGGCACTAAGAGAATCCAGTTGTTAAGTGTGCAAGGTTGTACATTGTTGTAGAGTGTCATTGCTAACTAGTGAGCACAGTTGTGAGTCGGGCAAGGTTCAGTTGAACTTGCGGCGTACGGGTGTTGTGCGTTGATTTAAGATTGTGAGTGGCGTTGCGCCATCCCCTGGAGTTTGGTGAGTTGAGTTAGGTATTCCAGGAGAGTTGGAGACGGTCGAAATCTCCAGCGACATAGAGTCTCCCCTCAATCCTATTGCTGTTGAGGAGGAGGAAGTAAATCTTGAAGCAGAAGTTGCCAACATGTCGGTGGGAGCATCAGTTATCGCCAAGAAGCGTCGGGGAGGTCAGCATTTATGAGATGCCATAGAGCAAGAGGCAGCTTGGATCATCCACTGCGGTGATGGAAGAGGTTCAAGTGTAGGCGGGACAGTCTAGTCACAAAATTGACGAGTCCGCTGCATGGGAAGGATTGTCTCCTGCCGACATCCCCAGGTATGTCCCCCCTAGTCGGCCGGGTGCACCACCGCGCAAAGTGAACAAAAATCAGAGGTATCCATTGAGGCTGCCAGCACTCCTTGATGGAATGGAGTGCTCTACTGATATTGTGTCAGCGTTGATACGCCTGAAGTATGATGATCATGATATGGTGGCCTATCCAGAAATTTCCTCGGACCCCTATGTGCCAAACTCACAAATCACAGGGACGTCGATTCTGCAAGACTAGGCACGGGGGCTGAACTAGGTTGGCTTGTTGGGCCTTATTAACATGTCACATTTTGGACGACTACCGGAGGTTAACGCTTGTGTGAAGCAGCTACTGGCCTGCTTCCACGGCGGTTCATTATATCTAGACACAGAGATTCCAGTCACTGTCGACCTAATTGTGACCATTACCGAGTTGCCCAGAGGTGGGGTAGACCCGTCGCAATACTTTCGAGGGAAGGAGAACGACAAAAAGAGGGCGAAGCAGTTGGTTGACCGCTATGGGTTGGAACGAGATGGTTGTGGTTATCGCACCAGTAGTATCAATGATAAGGCGGTTCTCACCGGTGCCAAGATATTGTCTTGCAAGGTGGTTCGAGGTGGTCGGCCTAATCAGTGCAATTCGAGGATCGTGGCATGCTTGGAGCAATGCGTGGAAGGTGTCCAGATGAATTGGTTCTTGTTTCTGTTGAACCAGTTGGCGGAGGATGCCGCCACTGTCTAAGCTGGGAAGGGCTCCTTCACATATAGCTGGCTGTTAATTTTGATTGCATTTGTTACCTAGAAGGAGCTCAGCACTTATCAAGGTATGGAGGTTGAGGCCGCGAAAGAGCGTCAGGGTGCGCGATATCAAAACTTGTGGTGGGTATGTGAGCAAGAGCGACTCCGGGATTGCGCATTGCAATTCTGGTTTTATTGGGATATGCTCTATGATGCAGCAGTACAGGTACCTCGGCTATCTGAGGAAACCGCGACAAATTTTAAGCCGATTATGGTATTCGTGATTTGGTCGCACGCCATTTATGCGCAAGCCCGACGTGACCCAAGTAAGAAATGGTTGTTGACCCCTTACAAGGTGATGACAGAAGTGTTGTATGCCATTGTGAACAATTGGCCACCGGAATGGCGCAAACCCATGGGGTTGGCAGAGATTGAGGCTGGAGAACCGGCGAAAGGCCCAGACGATCGGCTATCGACGCAGGATTGGCAGAGTCACCATGACTCAGACCAGGAATCGACAAAGACCCTGATGGACCATGAAATTGACCATGACGTTGAGGAAGGGCGGACGAATGCACGCCATGAGCATGGTACGATCAGTGGGGCATCACCGGCCATAGAAAATCAGTTGGGACGGTTCATTCATGCGGTTACTCAGGTAACCAATACGACTACTCGGGCCACGATGGAGAAGGTGAATGAAGGTTTCCATGCGGTCACCGCCCACTTGGATGCCTTGTGCGATATCATTTTGAAGAAGGCACCCGAGAGCGCAGCGGTGCGGGAAATCGGCGCAATTAGCACAGACCCAGTCCGGAATGTTCAAATTCCGTCGACTACGATTACGACCGACGATACCACTCTCAGGACAATGCTGCAGCAGTTTGAAGATTTGACAGTGAATATCAATGTGTTGTCCTCACCAACGTTGGTGTGCATACAAGCAGTTGCCAGTCAGGAATTGGCGGATAGAGAACGTGATGCAAGGAGTCAGGTAGTGCGGTCGTAGGAGGTGGATGCAGTGATCCACAAGGAAGTTGAGGATCTCAAAGGGAAGGCTGCGGTAGCATGGGAAGTGGTTGATGAGCTGAAGGAGACGATGGAGAGCCTCTGGGCTGAGAAGGCTACTGAGATCACGGAGCTGAAGAAGGAGCAGGATCGGATGACTATGGAAAAAATGGCCTTATGGGCAACTCAAGCGTGACTAGAGGCGGCCATCGATGAAGCCTGTAGCCATGTCTTCGAGCCAATAGCAGAATTAGATCTGGTCGAGCGAGCGCCGAAGCTAGGAGCTATTATCACCCAGTTACAGGAGGACAATGCAGTATTAACCCATACCCTGAAGCCCGCCACACCACTGAAGGTAGTCGAGGAATGGAAGAGTGCCATTGAAGAAGTGGCAACTCAGCTAGCCGAGTTAGAGCAGGAGGCGACATGGATCACTGCAGAGACTTCGTTGTCCTGGGGTAGCATTGTCTAGGATGAGCCATTGGAACAGTTGACCAAGCAATGGCGTGAGGTGGAAGAGCAGCTGGCTACACTGAAGACCACCATGCGCACTATGCTGTCAGTGGCGCAGGTATCTAAAAAGGCGGAGATCAAGGACTTGCAACAATGAGTTTCCAAAGCAGAAGAACGATAGAAACAGCGATTTGCACAGTTGGATGAGTTCCAGGACATTGGGGATGAGCTTAATGCCGCCGCTGATTCTTCACTCCAGGCGGTGCAGGAAGCAAAGCAAAGAGTTAACACACACATGTGTGACCACCCTCTGGCCACGAACCTCGAGGACAGTAAAGAAATTGCTGCAACAGTCCTGCAGCGGGTGAACGAAATTCAGCAGCAGTATGAGGATTTCCAAGTCAAGACCAGTGAATACACCATGTCCAGTTGATGTGGCTCAAGGGCGAGCCATAAGATTGTGTTGGGGGCCTGTTGGCAGGCGGTTTGCTAAGGTAGCATTGCAGCATCGCGGATGCTGCAACAAGTTAGAAGATATCGTGGAAGGAGGAGAGATGGGCGTAAAGGAGATTATTTTATGTATTTTTTAGTCGATTGTACCACAGTATGCGGGTTTTGGGTCATTTGGACCGTATGTTATGTAATTTTGGGTCAATTGTACCGCAATATGCAGGTTTTTGAATCATTTGGACCGCGTTAGTTAGATTTTTGGTCATTTGCTCAAAGTTTCGGTTAGGAAGTTGTTAGTAAGTGGACAAGCAATGTAAAGGCGGAAGCCTATTTATAGTCATAGAGTCATATGTGTTTGATATCCCTGAACGAGAGCGTAACTGAATCTTAAGGTGAACGAAGACCTGATCTTGGTATGCGTCTGAGTTATCTGTGAGATATGTGTTTTGCGGAGATATTGTATCTGGGTTTTGCTGAGCTAATATGACATGACGAAGTTGTTTTGCAAAATCTCTGTGTATCTTATGTTCACTTATGGTAATGCATGTTGCGATATATGAATGATGCTATGTTTTCTTACTGCAATTAATGCTTTACTGTTATACTTGCTGCGATGAATGTTTATGTTGAATGATGCAATGAATACAATGATGTCGAAGTTAAATGCATAGATCTATTTCTGAATGTCGCGATAAGTTTAATTGGTTGTTGCCGCAAACATCCTCCTTCATTCGGCGGAAACATGGTTTCGTCAACTCTCCCTTAAACATCTCGGGTGAGACCTCATCTGCTCTGCAGGTGTTGCTGGACGGGGTAAAACCTGTCTAGGCTGGTGCTCAGGGAGATTGTGGTGGGTGGTGTCGACAGTGATAGGAACCCCTATCAACTGGGTTTGAGTCAACACATTTCTTCTGCCATCACCATGATTATCCAGCTCATAATTGGTGGATTCATCTTCCACCATTTTTCCTTCGCTCGCGTTCATTCTCCCAACCATCACATCAAACCAAAGTTTGAGAGGAGTGGGTGTCCTCCTCTTGATATGGGCCTCCTCATGAGTTTGCATGGGCGGGGCATGTGGCAGCCCAAGCCTTGGCCACCTACCTTGGCTCATGGATGCCCTTTAATCCTCTGTCCTACACCCATCTTGGGGTAAGGTTTAAAAAATGTTAAAAATGAATTAAGTAACAATTTTATTAATCCTCTAAAGTGCTTTAAATTTACATTAATTAATTTTTATGTTTACATTTTTTATAAAGTTTTCTAATGTTTTCAAAAAAAAATTATTAAATTGATTTTTAAAATTAAAAACAAATTTCATTTTTTTTAAAATTTCACTTATTCTATTCTTTGATCAATCAAAGCAGTTATCAATGGGACATAAATCCTTAAGAATGTAGCTTTATTTTCGAAATATAGAAAATAAAATTAAAAACATGTAACATGTTATTATTGACTTTTGTTTACTAAAAAACAAAAGAAAAGATAGTCACTTTTATGAGATATTTTGATTTGGATGTGACCAATTCTATATATTTTTATTAGTTTTATACTTTTCAATTGGAAATCAAACTTTTTCACTTTGCAATATAAATTTTGATAAAGTTTTCCTATGTTTCAAAATAATTTATATTAAAAAAAATTTCTTCATAAATTAAATTAAATTTATCAATTTTTTAATTTTTTGTGATTCCACTTTTTTATTGTTGAAGGGCATCATTGATAAGACAAAAACCCCTACATGAGGGCTCTTTTCTTTTGTTTAACAACAACACCCCTTATTTTTTGGTTGGATTTGGGGACTTATTTCACTCCTGGGACATGTCACTCTAAGGACTCCAAGTTTTAGATGCTAGCACCCTCACCTTGAGAATCAAACCTGAGCTAGTGATGGAAAACTCCCACCGATTTACCGCTTGACCACAACTCAACCGACTACATGAGGGCTCTTGATTGTCAAATGCGAAAAATAAAATAAAAACAATATATCATTAATTTTTTTTTAAATTGCCACGGTTCATGTGACCATGCATGGAAGTGTTAAAGATTTCATGTCAATAGCATACAAGTGCATATCAAATGATATGATATGATAACCTTGACAGTAACGTACCAAGGTCTTTGTCGACATGACAAATCCTCCGCGAAAAAGAGAGGATTGTAAAATATAATTTTATTTTAATGTTCTCATGAGTACAGTTACTTATTCATGTGACAAATTTTATAAATTATCTTTATGGTGTTATGATTCCACGTTTACTTTTTCAATTTGTATATTCAAATTAAAGTTTATTTACTTTGTGACATATTCACTTATTAGTCTCTCACAAGGCGTGGACTGTACTAAAACATGTTGACTTTACATTAGTTCACTTGCATTGTAAAATTTGTTAATGCATTTTAAAGTTTTGAAAAAAAATATAGTAAATAAATGTTTTGTAAAAGAAAAATAATTTTTATAATTTTGGAATTTTAATGAATCGTTTTTCGAATTAGTTGAGAATGTTATGGATGGGACATAATTCCTTTACGGAGTGCCCATATTTGTCACAAAAAAACACTATTTTAGAATGCACCACGTTACCATGCTTTGAAATCACTGGCATGGTTGTCTAATGGGGTTGTCATGGTCAACATGGGATCAATCTCTGTCATCTAGTCTAATTAGTTGAGAATGTTATGGATGGGACATAATTCCTTTACGGAGTGCCCATATTTGTCACAAAAAACACTGTTTTAGAAAGCACCATGTTACCATGCTTTGAAATCACTAGCATGGTTGTCTAGTAGGGTTGTCATGGTCAAAATGGGCATCAATCTCTGTCATCTAGCCAAAGAAGGGTGCAATGTCTTGAATGTCGTGTTAGGCGATGTAGATGAGACCACTGCTCGCAAGGATTTATTTCATCACAACATTTTTTTTTCCAGAGTGTATTGGAAACTATGGTTAGGGTTTCCCCTGGGATAAATTTTAAGGCCTAGGGTTACCCAACTGTCAATGAAACCATCTGGAGGCCACAATCCCAAGCAATGTAGTAGGGCTCATCTCTTAGGTAGAATTGCCAATTTTACAAAATAAATATATTTTCTTAATATTAGAGCCCAAGCGAACATGCTAATTGGCATCTTTCCAATGGCTCCCAATTCAAAACTAGTAAAAGTTAAAGCATATGCCTATTATTTCACCATCCAAAGTTAAAAATAGGCTTGTTGGAGAGGTGACTAGACTCATGCACACTGCCACAACTAGAAATTTGGTTATCCTCGACTCTGACAACATCAAAGTTTGGTCCTTGGAGATTTGCAATTGGATGGTTAATATGTAGGCTTATGCTTTTAGTATGTAGCATATGTTTGAATAATACTAGTTCATGGTGATCCATTATGAGATGGTTTTGGCATATGTTGGAGATTTGCTCATTTCAATCAAATAATTTATAGTGTTCTAAATTTCTTTCATACCATAAATGGTTTCGATGTCAAGTAAATTGTTGCGGAGGTTAAGCACTACAGGGTTTTAAATTATAATGATGTTAGATTTTTGCAATAAATGTGGGTATGAGTTAGGGAGGTAGCATGTGATGACAAAATTTTAGAGTCACAGAACAGTGAGAACAGTCTGTATGCAAGGAAGTAATTTGAAGTGGAGGGCCTTGAGACTTGATACTTGGAACTATTCCTAGGGTTTTGAGGTTGTGACTTGCAAGACTCGTATGTTAGATGTAGTTTAAAATGCATCTAATAGCAAACTTGTTAGAACCCATACTTTGACGACGAGTGCCATTATTCAGGTTGATGCTGCTCCTTTTTGTCAATGGTACAAACAACACTACAATTAGGATATTGGTAGGAAGAAGAAGGCTACTATTTCCAAGAAAGAGACTCGGGTGGATAGATGGGAAATTTTAATTGTTGATACCAAATAAAACTACTTAATGTAAGATGTTCAATCTTTCTATAATTTTTGAAGCACTATAATTGACTTTTGCTACAATTATGATTGAATTAAGGATATTATTTTTATAATTGTTTACATAATAAGATTTTCACAACTTTACTCCCACTCCCATATTTACAAAAATATTCGCCAAGTGTTTGGTATATGATTTAAGTTGGGTTCTTGCCAAGTCTCCCTAGTGTTTGTAAGCATCATAACATGCTCTAAACCTAACCCATTACATTGGGTTCAATAGTCAATTATGTTTAGTATTTGTTTACTAAATCTCCTACCTAATTTGCTGGCTAACTATTACATATAAGTAGTTTCTTCATTGTTACTTCAAAAATTACAACCCATATTAAGAGTTATTTAAAGGTCTTTCCAATAATTCTTAAAGGCTTGATGTGGTATCTATGTTTGTCTAATTATGTTGGTTTAATTATGGACATCAAATATAATGGTTAGCCAATGTTTTATGATGTACATCATGGTCTCCCTAGTGTTTGTAAGCATGATAACATGCTCTAAACATAACCCTTTACATTGGGTTCAATAGCCAATTATGTTTAGTATTTGTTTACTAAATCCCCCACCTAATTTGCTTGCTAAGTACTACATATAAGTATTTTCTTCATTGTTACTTCAAAAACTACACCCATATTAAGAGTTATTTAAAGGTCTTTCCTATAATTCTTAAATGCTTGATGTGGTATCTGTGTTTGTCTAATTATGTTGGTTTAATTATGGACATCAAATATAGTGGTTAGTCAATGTTTTATGATGTACATAATGCTAGCCAATGTTCACTATCTTGTATAGTATTATTTGTTTACAACTTCTTGTAGATGATATTTATTAATGTAACTTTTCATTTATTATTATTATCTAAGAGATTTGGCCAATCATAATTTTCTCTTTAAATAAAATGGTTGCATGCTCCGTATATGTTATGCTTTGAATATATTTTAAGAGATTTGGCCAATCATAATTTTCTCTTTAAATAAAATGGTTGCATGCTCCATATATGTTATGCTATGAATATATTTTAATAGTTAATGAACAATCACATGTCTTCCCAACCACAATATTAGGCAACATTCTGCAGCCTCTCATGCTAATTAATTAGTATGATTGATGGCAAGTGATCATGGCTTGAAGACATAATTTCTATATATGCCCTACTAATATGGTGATGCCTTTATTAATTCCCAATTGTTGCTACAATATATACTTCTTACTTGCGAGCCTTCCTTTGGAACATGAATGGTGGACCATTAAAATTAATCTTGAATGTCTTAATTTTCGTTAATGATAATTTGCCATATCGGGTTTGGGCATTCCTCGAACTCAGCTATGAATGCATAGACAATCCCTACATTAATTACGGGGATTTGATAACCCGGTTTGTATATTGATGGGAAATGCGTTTATCTTGCGAAATGTTGTTGTATATGTATTGCTAGAGATTTAAAATCCCTTGACAGACTATAGAGCTCCACTCTTTACTTATAGGACGGTTCGTTTCTAGTACTTCTACTAGTTATTGGAATTAAAATGAATTAGTCTTCACATTTTACTTGATTTAAATCTTTATTAAAAAACTTCTCACTTGGCATGTTCATGGATTGAGAATTAATTGCTCCACAACTCACTCGCTCTTGGTCTTTATTAAGAACTAAAAAATATTTAAAAAGGTGTATTTTAAATGTAAGAGGAATTATAAACTTAAGTTCAAGCTAAAAGCTCCGACTTCAAATCTTCACTGCTACTTCCACTTATGCATACATATTCAAGAAGACAACATATGCACTCAATTATATATCATATTGGAGTTACTTTGTAGCTCGAGAAACCTAGATTTAAGTTTCTACCATCAATGATAATTGGAGCCATGCCACATCTTTCACGAGAGAATTACATTTGTAAACTTTAAAAGCAAGAATTTGAGTATGATGATCATTTCAATTGTGTATGTCATATTTATTATGATTAGATCCTTGTTCAATACCATCGTTCATTGTAAAAAAAAGTTTAAAGTTGATGCGCTTGCTTAATTATTAAAACTATTCCATATTTTAAAAATTATCATATTCATCATTAATTCATTTACTATTTTAAAAGTTAACATGTTTGTAAGTAGTAATAATATTTTGATAAAAATATTTTCCAAAGTCTTTGATGAAAAAATTATATCAATCTTTAATATCTCTTAATTTCATTAATTTTAAAACTTTCCATATTCCAAAATGGCCCATTATTAAATCATAACTCTCATATTCCAAAATGGCTCCATTAATTATCATAATCTTCCATATTCCAAGATGGCCCCATTAATCAATCATGATCTCCCATATTCCAATATGGCCCCCATAAATTAATTAGACTAGATTATGTTGATGTCCCTAGTCAATACAAATCTCATCACCAAAATTGTCCCCACCTTAATTTTTACGCTATAGGCGTTTCACCACGGAGATGCATAACCATCCACATCGACTAGATTCCTCGCTCATAGAGCGAATAGAATGTTTCCACGTGGATGGTTATGACTTCCATCCACTTTCCATCCTCCCGCGCTCAGCTACTCCCTCCACGCTGCGCTCAGCAACTCCACCTCCACTTCCACCCAATCACCTTATGCCCTCCACTGCTACTCCACTTTGTTGCTCCACGTAGCGTCGCCAGCTACTGCTCCCCATCGCCACTGCTGCTCCCCGTCGCCGCTGCTACTCCACATAGCCACCCCCTCCGGGCCACCTGTCACCTCCTCAACCACGCACCTCTTCTCTAGCACCTCTGTCGCCACCCTCTCGCACGCTTCCCGCCCATTCCTGCATGTTTTCCGTGCCTCACTCTTCCTGCCCACGTCCTTCTGCTAGCATGTGTTCCCTATCCATTCCTCCACTATGTGGCTCCTCCCATCTTCCAATGCCTCCCCCTTCCTCCCGTGCGCCATCCATCTTCCATCTCCCTCCATCACAGCTTCTTCCCAATCACCTCTCATCTTTGTGCGCCTCCTCTATCGTGCCTCCCTTCTGTGATGCATCTCCCTTCTGTGTTGCATTACCCAGCGCACAACATCAAACACCAAGCCACGTGGAGGAGGATCCCCACAAGGGGGCATGGTTTTGCAAAAAAAACAAACCAGAAAGGCAACTCAACGCTCAGCACAAGCTCATCAAGAGGTGGATGGGCAATGGTTAGGTCATCATTGTGCTTCAAAAAAAAATGTAGATCGATAAAAGAAAGAAACCAAAATCCTATAAGTTAATTAGGATCCCTAAATAAATAAAAAATGGCATATTTGATGCACTTCAAGACAGATCTTCTAAACACTAAAATAACTGCAGAATTTGGAAAGCATAAACAAAACAAAACAAAAAAAACAATTGCGGTGAGCATGGATAGAACCTGCAGCCAGTCGAATCTTAATCAATTAATTGTTCATGTCTAATATGGTGAAACAACAGAGGCACTCACCTCAGTGTTTAAGTTTCAAATTGGCATGCTTCTTCAAAGTCTCATGCTAGAGACTAGCAATTTGATGCATAAGCTCTGTCGATAGGAGTTCATGGCTTTTCATGCCCAATTCAAGCTCTAACCATGGTTTTGGGCCAGCAGCATGGCTGCACAGGCAGAGCCCTGGCCATGGCAGTTTTGGATGCCCCATAACAAGCAACACAACCCACAATACCAACTTCTCGCAAGTCGCGAGCTATGGAGCCACGACCTCCCATCAAAACACTAAAGTAGATAACCAAAACAAACGATGAAAAAGACATTCAAAACACCATTCTTCGATATCTGCAATCACCGGCCATGGATGAGTTGCAGAACCAAACACCAGCGAAGGAAGGAGACTCGCGCGCGAGAGGCTGAGTTTTTTCTTTATGGAGGGGGTGCCTCTGTGGGAGGGGCATGCATGCATCCTAGGTTCACGTGGGCTCCCTGTGGGCAGCTGGGCAGTGGGTTGCCGGGGAGTTAAGTAGTGGTGGGGTGAGAGAGGCGAGGTCGCGTGGCCTTCAGGCCTTCAACCTGCAATTTCAATTTTTTTTTTAATTTTTTTTAATTTTCCTTTTTCTCGCTTAAAACAAACAGAATTTAAAGTTTTATTTTAATCATTGTGGTAATAATAAATGTTATTACCAATGTTGTAAATTTTATCATAGTTATAATAAATGTTAAATGTTGTAATTTTATTTTATTTTATTTTGTATTTTTATCATAGTGTAAAATTATTTTGGTTATAATAAATGTTACTTTGGTTAAATTTATTTGGTTATAATAATTGCTATAATAATTCATATCTATATATATATATATATATATATATGAATTAATTTTCTTAATTAGCGCTTTACCATAACTTTAAGTAGTAAGACAAAATGCTTTCACCGAAACTTCGACTTATAGTCGAAAGGACGCGATGGATGCGGTTCTTAAAAATAAGACACCGTTGAGATCAACGTGACGAGCTGAACACTAGGACACTGAATTTGACATGCATGAAATTTTGATGGGGTTAAGTGGAATAAGAATACATAATAAATGGAAAAATAATGAATGCAAAACGGGAACCAATGTGTATTGCAAAGAATAAAGACGATGTTCAAACTCCTATTATATGATGGTAGAGTCCACTTATGTTTAATAATGCGATGAATTGTTGAATAAATATACATTTGTGTTTAAATATTAAGGGATGGTGGCTACCACTATTAGTGACTAGGATAATTGTCGTGATAGATTGATAGATGTTGAAGCTTTTAACTTGTATATGTTGAAGCTTTGTAAGTTGCATCAACCCTCGTATGCCCTTCAGCTTCACACATCCGTTTGCGCTCAACGTCTTCAAAGATCCCAATGTTTCCATACTTCTTTCCCGTGCATTTAGAATGGACCATCTACGGCCTTACCATATTTTCATTTTTGGTTTCATATTTTCGGGGTTTCCCTTCATCATGCTTTTTGACCATTTTCCCAAAGTACCTAGCCCAATGGTTTTCCACTGAAACTTGGTTAACCTGTCTGAATCTAATGGCTCGCTTGTTAAACACACACAAATAAATAGAATCCAGCTATTAGATAGAGTTAGTTAATAGACAAACTATAGCTTTTGACTATGAACAAAATTGGGTGGCTATGCATAGTAACTCCAAGGATTATGCATTTTCTTAATGATCCAAAATATGTTGGCTGCAATAAAACCCTAGAATTAAGCGGTCAATACTGAGAGAATAATCTCCAGTGTGTCTTCATCTTCTCATTTTATTTGCTCTCTCTCACAAAAAATTTCAGTGCCTAGAGAAATAACACAATATTCACCAGGGTCTGTCTCAATGATTAACAAAAATCTTTGCCAAGTAGGAACGCAAATGAATAAAAAAGTAGTTGATTACCAGCTACATGGGACTTCATATGCAAATGTATTTAAAGCATTCAATGCTTTAGGGACATAAATTTTTCTTTCGATGATGAAACACTACCTGAAATATAGGTACCAATAAGTTGTTAATCTGTATTTCCTTTCTGAAGAGGAATAATAGTTATAAATTATTCTCAAATTGTATAGCGATTTTGGTATGGAGTGGTATGTACGCATTTCCATAATACATAAAACTATAATATAATCATCTCCAAAGTCCAGACTGAGGTAAGTTAACTTATAATACTTTTATGGCGTAGTCATATTTGCTTAACTTGATTTCAAAGATCAGGTTCTATAATGGGCCATTATTATGGAAAACATGTTTGTTGTGATTCAGATTTCAAGTTGTTTGAGGTAAATACCTAGCTATATGTGTTTAGATGTAATCATGTAGTGGGCGAGAATGAATTCCAATGTAGTTATTATTTAATTAATATCCTAATATGTATTTGGGTGAAACTACCTTGCAGATATATTACAAGCCAATATATGCCTATTTTGAGGAAAATTTGATACCAAAACATGAAGGAACATTTGCTCTAAACCACTACATCGTACGCTTCATTTTGATATTAATATACCTGATATTGATTACTTTGATTGTTGTTGCTATTCCATTTTTTTGAGATTTTGTTGCACTTTGTGGGACAATTGGATTTACTCATCTTGATTTTGTATTGCATGCGATGGCTTTCTTGAAGGTTGGAAGAAGGCCTAAGAATAAATTGCTCTTCTTCCTCTTATTCTTTCCGAATATTGTCATTATTGTGTGGTATTCAGTAGTGGAACTATTGGGCTCTATTAGAGGAGTTAGATTCATTGTAATCAATACAAACACATACAAGTTCTTCAATGATATGTAATTTGTAAGTATCATATTTCCTTCTGAGCATGAATCTTAGGGAATCAAGATTTTTTTGTGGTTTGCTCTTCACTTTGGTAGCCACCAAATGTTGTAATTTGACCATGACAAGTTTGCTTATAATAAAGTCTTCTAAACAATGTGATTAACAAAATTCAAAGGTTCTGCACTTTTTAAGGGAGATGGGATTAATATTTTTCAAATGACATCTTACTCATAAAGCTTTTGGAATTTCAAGTAATATGTTCTATAAAATTTATCTATATGCTAATCACAAGATAGGTGGATAAATTAAGGCAAAAACATATTGGTATCTTGCCTCATATGCAAAAACATATTGGATCGATTATGTCCAAGCAACAAATTAGAAGAAAGAAATTGAGAATGCATTACCATGGCATGAGATATCTTTAAGCCGTTTTTTAAGTGGATATTTTCCTTCATATGCAGAGTCAACAATCATGGATAAGGTGAACTCAAGGAGAGCTCTCTCCCAACCCTTGCATTTCAGTGGTTGTAAAACAACATAAGTGATTATGTTTAAATTGTTTTAAGAACTTTCAGGAAATATCTCTCCAAAGATAATATCGAGTTAATACTAACTGCCAAAGTTCTGAATCATTCATTCTCCCAATATTTTACTCCATTACAATGAGCCAACCTTTACATTAGAAACCAAGAATGAAATAGAAGAAGAAAACCTACCCTTATTTCTAAAATTCATCTCTCCATAGAGTAGCCTTTCAAATGCTTACATTCACATTGAATAGATAAATGCAGCTACATCTAAGCTCTGGACCTACATTTACATTAGAGAGCAATAAATCACCTTTGTGTATCCTTTATGACATGGTAAGTTATCTTCTAACTATCATACCATCCATATCTAACTGCTTCTTTGCTATATTTATCCATAATCAATCTAACCTGCAAGAAAAAAAATGGGAATTCATCCGCAACATAATAAGTATTGACCAGTATTCTCCCGCGTATTTTATTTGCCTAAGATCTACTATAGTATTGATTTAATATGTAGACTCACCAACATTACTGTGAAGCTGGAACAGAGGATTGCATATAGAATTTTCCTGTACAAATTATTTTCCATTGCTTTCATTTCTTGTAACATGTTTGTAATTAGTCTAGAAACACCCATCCGAAGCTTGGGAAACATCAATCTGATTTCCCTAAAAGGATTTTCTTCATCTTTCAATTTATTCCTTTGCCTTGCACTTTCATTTGAATTCAAGTTCTTTCCAATGAACAAAGGAGCTACTATTGCAGGAGCTAGCAGGATCAGTGTTGCAACCCTTTCACGAGCCTCAAAGTATGCATTTGCTACTACAAGATAGCCTATGGAATGCCTGGGGACTCACAAGGTAATTCACATGAAAGACCAATGTTAGGCACTGTCGCAGTTTCCTCTTCTTTGCAATAAATAGAATTAGAAAAAAGTGCACCTCACCTCACATCATAGTGGCAAATTTCATCCAAAAAGATGCATTTTCATGAATTTTGCATCTCTTTAGCTAAGTGAATCATTCAATCAAATATGTGGAAGGACCTTCACAGGTTTTTTCGATAAAAAAGGACCACATCTTATTTACCATTATGCCATGTGAGTTTCCTTTCAAAGAAAATGGCCATCCTAAACAAGAAAATATGCTTCTTCTATTTTTCTCTCTGGATTCCAAGTAAAGAAAATAAAACAACTAAGAGAGACACAGAACAAAAAATATTATAATTTTTTTGTGTGATTTAGACAATTATGAAGACATGTATTGTTTTAAAAATATGTTTGTAGTTTCTATTGGCAAACAATTCTCAATATTTTTCAATTTTTTCTTAAAATTCTTCACCAGAAAGAATTTGTCATTTTGTTTTGTAGTGGTAATTTTGTTTCAGAACGATGCTAATCTACTAAAAATTGTTGCAACTTATGTTATATGACTTAGAATGCTAACTAACATCAAACCAACCTTCAACCTAGCCTATTGTGCTCACCTTGGCAAACAAAATGGGCATTCATAGATCGAAATGGATATTCATTGACTTTCCAAAGGAGCTCATAGATAAACCTATTGCAAATCCATAATTTCCAGAACATTAAATGACACTCTCTTGCTCTTGCTTCAGTTTTTCAAATTTGTATAGACTCTATTGATCACAAATGGTCAACCACTTAAAAGGGTCAAACTTAGCTAGGCTGCAAAGCCCCAACAAAGGTTAACTGTTCAACCAAAATCACCCAAGATTTACACTTAGCACCAACAAGACTCCCAGGAATAAGGGACCTCCCCTAACTAACAAGCCATCATCCTCACCATTGAACAAACAACCTATTGACTCTTTTTCAAAACATTTTTTATGCTACTAAGGATCAACGACAATATTTTGTGTGTGTCACATTATGAATTCCCGGGTCATTAACTACTAGATTAACAACGTGAATAAGAACACTGAATTTATTCAAAACAACCAAATAAATACTTAGTGAGCCAAGTATGGGAACATAATAATTATGAATTGCACAACTCTTAAAAATAGGAGTCTTTTCTCATATCCCCAAATGATAATGATATTAAATAATTATAGACAACATGGTGTGAATGATTATAACAATCTCTTATTTATACTAATTTTTTAATCATCTATTTGTCATGCAGGAATTCTAAGCCATTCCTTATGTAGGCCCAATTTTAGTAAATGTTTGTTCTTGGCTAATGTACTGTTTACTTGCACAAGTTGTCTCTTATACTAGGGAAATTTATCACACCAAAACCTGGAAATTTCACTAGATATTTTACTACCCATCTCTGAATTCAATTATGACCTCCTTCACATTTCAACAAGGAGTGGAAGAGAGCAAAAAAACAATTTTAACATTTAAAATGGCAATTAGCTTTCAATTACAATCCAAAACTCAATTACTTGAAATCACCAATTACATACCCAATCAATATCGCTTTCTGGTACTGCAAAATGTCTATAATACTCAAAGTGGTCGCAACTAGAAATCCAAGAGAATAAGGATTCATAGTGGGCAATTTCTCATTTTTATGAGAAGCATGGCCTGGCAGCTGGATTCTAGAACTCACCCCATATGCAAGCCTATCAAAAGCCACCACTTTCTACCCAACTACCTTGGCCAACGGTTTCAACACTTGGTTCCATGAGAAGACAGATGCTCCAAACCTATGCAACATAATTGCAAGAATCCCAATTGGAAGGTTATTCTGTTTGGTAATGTCAGGGATCCCATTGTCCATGCCCTCAATGCCCACAATAGAAATCTCAGTAGAAGAATCCGCTAATTTATGATGGAAATGAACCCCATTGATGTTGATAAAAATACTATCTAAATCAACAAACATTAGGGGATCCACCAACTCATACTGATCTACTCCAGCTATTATTAACATTTTTTTCTTTTTCTTCTTCTTATCACTAATCCTAGCCTCTTCATGTACTCCATCTTGATGCATTTCTTCCATAGATCTAAATCCAGAACCACCCAATTCAGCTGCCCCCGAAGTTAATATATTTTTCAATCTTCATATTAGTTGAAAGAAACTCTTAAACTTATATGTAACAATAAAATGTGATAACAACTTTTAACTTTACTTGTAAAAACAAAAATAATGTGATAACAAAGATAGCTTGATATGCAGAATTGTTCATGTCTTCTTACCTCATTGATAGTATATTAGTGAAGAATCCTTTCCCTAAGTTGGGATGTACTTGGCAACAGACTAAGACTCCCCTTCATGTATCTTACCAAATAACTTGGGCTCATCGATATCAAGGGTATTACAATAACTTGGGCTCATCGATATCAAGGGTATTACAATAACTTGGGCTCATCAATATCAAGGGTAGCTTACCAAATAACTTGGGCTCACCTTTATTGGTTGTTCTTCAATAAAGAACCAAATTGTTTGTCAGACAATGCCTTGGCTGTAATAGGTGAGTACGGCGACTACTACTTCTCATTAGAAGGCACATACATAAGGATGTATGGGGGCACTAAACCTCCTTATCTACTGCCCAAGTATGCTAAAAATTTCATTGTGCATAAAGAATCCATAAGACAAGTCTTCATCAATGGAATTTGTGACTTTCTCCATCTCAAATCAATGCCCAAATCAATGCATACAACAACCTTAACACAGAAAAGGAATCATTCACTGTTCAGTTAATGATAATGGAAGCGGAGACAAATGATTTTCAAGCAAAGCTTACAGACTTTGAAACACATGCATCAGTGGTGAATGACAAGGCCAATGAATTGAAGACTCAAGTAAATAATTTGTTGAGAGATAAGGAATCACTCATGGAACCATTCTAGGCACAAGCATGCAAGATTCAAGAGCAAGCCTCAAACTGTCAAAAAACACTCTTTCAACAAATCTACAATATCAAACAATTCATGGCAAGGATGCAGGAAATTGCAGCAAGCTCAATAGAAATGCACAACATTTGATTACTACTGGCAACAAGCTTAACAAATAGTTAATTTGGAGAGAAAATAACCCAGCATTCCTCCTCACCTCCCTCAAAAAACACTAGCGACCCTGAAGCTGGATATTGCACTCCTTGAATTTTGCAGGAAATCCACTAATTGACTAAATGTCGAGATTGATAAAACTCTTGAAAAGTGCACAAACTTCTATGAGGAAATCCATTAGGTTCACCGTAAATGTCAGCTCCCTATGGCAGCCAATATTGACTGGACTACATCAAGAAAATTGATGCTCTAACAGAAGAAGACATCGCCTTCTATGTGAGGCAAACATCTACACATCTCATTTTCCTTGAGGATACCTGTAAGGTTGCACCAACAGAAGTTGCAAATATAGAAACATAATTGTCTTATCATGAAGTGTCTCTAAAACTATTAAAGCCTAATGAATATAATATCATAACTAAAGAAGCTACTGCATGGGAAGACTATATTTCCAATTTAGAAGCGTCCAGTTAATTTTAATTGTAAATATCATTTGTATCTTCTCATAAGTACAGCACTCAAATGAAAACTTTGCCTACTATTCTCATTTTTGCAATTTCACCAGATAACAAACTCTTCCAAGGCTATATAGTGGTGAACCAACCCTTTTTGTTGTTCATCTATTCTTCTTTGTCAATGAAAACAAATTTCCCTTCATGAGAAACTATTGCAGAAATGTTTATATGTAATGTGTACTTTTCAATGGATATTATTGGGATTCCTTTTCTCTAAAAAAACTAAATGCTTGTTCATATTTTTGTAACAGTGCTATATTTTACTACGTTTTTAGTTCAATGCTCTTCAGTTTCCTTGTTGGCAATGACTTTTCAAGCTAAGCTCATAATGGATTATCCCAAGCAGTAGTGATATAAATATTAATCTCAGGTCATTTGTAAATTGTGTACTCTCTTTTACATTCATAAAAACAAAGCAGCCAAGCAAAGCAACCTCTACTCATCTACCTCCCTGTTGAATAAATATAACCGTTCTATTGAGAGCTACGACCACTCCTATTTTGTTGTAAGTCTACATTTTATTGTGCTTTGTTGTGAACTATCTATATTGTCAGAATACGTGTGAATCCTTGATGCAGTGAGAGTCATTGATAACCAGTTACTTTCCTTGGTTTATTAGTGATTTTTAGAAGATTAATTCATATGGTGACAAGTCTGTTCGCCTTTACATGCCTGAGAAGCATGTAAATTTTTTATTGTGGACTTGAAATCCTCAATGAGAAGAAAGAAAGATATCTTGGTTTCCCACTGTATCTTCCATTCTTGAAGCAAGCATAACGAAGATTCACCACTCCTATTGTGTTGTAAGTCTGCATTTTTATTGTGCTTTGTTGTGAACTATCTATATTGTTAGAAGACATATGAATCCTTGATGCGGTGAGAGTCATTGATAACCAGTTACTTCCCTTGGTTTATTAGTAATTTTCAGAATATTAGTTCATGTAGTGACAGGTCTGTTCGCCTTTACATGGTTGAGAAGGATGTAAATTTTTTATTGTGGACTTGAAATCCTCAATGAGAAGAAAGAAACATATTTGGGTTTCCCACTGTATCTTCCATTCTTGAATCAAGCATAAAGAAGATTAATTTACAACTTAGATTGTGGCACTATCAATATTTGGTCCATGAAAGAGTTCTATACCTATACTTGTATATGGAGATTCCCAAATTTATTGCTACAACACATGGCATGAAAGCAAACTTTTGTTCACAAGTAGTTTGTGCAGTTTAGGAGCTATTATAATCATTGTTTTCATTGATATTATTGCAGAATTATTTTTTCAAATTGCTTATATATTCCAGATATAGTAGTAATCTATAGTGTTGAGATTACTACTACAGAGATTGTGAGAAAAGCACTTGTATTTGGCTCACTGTGTTGATGAACTTAACATTATTTTTTGTTATGGGTTGAGTGCCTATGTCTTTGTAATATGAGATTGTTACAAACTTTGCTCTTTTCCTACCAGTATCCTTTGCTGCATGTGCCTATGTTTTTGTTCCTTCTAACTTTCGTTTTTTCCTACCGGCGTTCATTTTTGCCCCTCAAGGGGCAAATGCTAGTTATAAATGTTTTTAAGTAATTGTATTTCTAACTTAAAACTTCTAACTTAAAATGGTTAAGAAGCTTTTATAAAAAAAGAAAAAAGAGAAACAAAGGTTACAAAGTTCTGAAGACAGACTGATCCCAAGAGAGGACTATGTCCATGACTCCTTGTTCATCTTCAGCCAGTCTATACTTATCCTGATACTTTCCTATTCTATGGAGATTGTATCTCCTTTACAAACTGCCCAAGGAGGATTTCTGGGCTACATCTACTACTAGCAAGACAAAAATTGTTGTTGTCCTACTTCTTACATACAAATCTTGATGCAATCCAAAGATTAACGATTTGAATTTTGATGGCTTCTTGTTTTCTTGGAAAGATTGAATTTTCTTTTGGCTTCAAAGGGGGTGAAGCTCCTTTTTTCTTTTTGCAGACTTTGGTCCAATCTGAAGTCTCGACATAAGCTTCGAGAATGGGCACTACATCTTTAGGTGCATCCTGAGGAGCTGGAGTTTTCGGGTCCATCTATTGGATCGCACTATCCCATGAAGTTGCAGGTGGATTCTTATCAATGGCAGGGATCCTTTGTTCTTCTAGAGTGTCGTCTTTTTTAGACGGAGGAGATTCCTTATCTTGTGATGGTGCCTCTTCGAATAGATCTTCATTTCGGCTTACTGTATAATGCTCGGAGTTTGCTCCAACCCACCAAGTAGATTTGCGATGAAACTTTTTGGATTTGGGATCTGAGAGGATTTTGTACAATCTTTGACAAGATGTCCAGTTGCAAAGCAAGATCTGCATCTGAACATCACATTTTCATAATCTAGCTTTTGCACCCACACATAATCATTACTGGTCAAATGGATCTCAGCAGGAAAGCCATTGCTGAAATCCATTTCCACACATATGCGAGAAAAGGTAGTTTTTATGTAATCCTTTGCTTTTGGACTTCGATCATAGAAGGAGCCCAACGCATTTCCAATAGATTCAAGTGAGGCAGAGTTCCAGAGATGCAAGGGAAAATTTGGAATCCGAACCCAAACTGGAGCAGATGAGATATGATTAGTAGTTGGGTAAAAAAGAGGGCTCCAGGGTTTCATAAAGAGCCCCGCACTTCCCCAAAACCACGGACCTGAATCTAGAATGATTTGTTTTTCCTTAGGAGAATCCAAATCCACAACAAAAAAACCCCGCGCAAAGGGGTAAATAGAAATTTCCTCAGAAACAAGGGGTTTCCATACCTCAGAAATCCACTTATGGAGATCAACCAGGCGAGGCTAGAACCCATTGAAGCGACAAACCAGAGCAGACTCTGTGAAATTCCTTGCTTCCACCAAAGATTCATCTACCACCGCAATGGAGGGTGCAGGTATTTCCTGAACAATCAAGGATGGTTGGCTGTCAACAGCCTTTCCCCCTTTGAAGAGGGAAACTGGGATCGAAGGAACTCCCCCGGCTAGAAACGAACAGGAGTCGCGAACTACAAAGAGATAGTTGGCCGCCATTCTTCTGCATGGAAAGCACTAGGTTGACGGAGGCCAGCGGAGGGCTGCTTCACAGGCACGAACGACCGTCTTCAGAACCCTAGTGCACAACCGTCTTCAGAACCCTAGTGCCTGTAAAAAAATATAGTGCATTATAAATATTGACTTGACACTATATTTGTATTCTTTGGAGGAGGATATCAATCTGCTAATTTTGTAAGACCATCTTGATATATACTTAATACAAGTATATTTTTTTGTGTGGAAAATGTTGACATTATTCTTTGTATTTAAAATGAAATTCCCAAATTCTTTAACAACCGAATGCCTCTAATGTTTGATCAAGGTCACTCACTTCAAGCCATGACTTCTAAGTATTTTGGTTGTTGTTTTTTTAGGCATCTCACAAAGAATGTGGGATTTTATAGAAGCATCACATCATTTAAATCTAATCAATTCGACAAAATTAAAAAGCGCATATATTATATGATTCAAATAACAAATAAAAATCAAGACAACAAAGAAAATTGTAAAGGTAGAGATAGAACCAACAATTGCCAATTGAGAATAAGGAAAAGTTATGAACCTATCTTGCATAATCAACACAACCACTACTAATTTTAAGATCTCTTTCATTGAATTGAAGAACATATTTATCCATGGTTTCACAAGAAACTAAAGACGAAAGTTCGAGAAATGAGCTTTTATTTCGTGGTGGTAGGTGCGCGTGGGGTGATATTTTGCCCAAAAGGAAATATAAGAACCCAGTTTTCATGGAGAATTGGAATTGCAACAAATAATCAAGCAAAAGCCTATGCCCTTCTCAAAGGTCTTCAAATAGCTAAACAACGAGGGATTGACTCTCTCATAATCATGGGAGATTCGAGACTAGTCATAAATCATCTAAGATTGAGGACATTTCCAAAGGATATGAAACTAAGAGCCATCACCCTGAGGATCCACCAGGAGATGCTCGCTTAACTCAATATTCTCCCCTTCCACATCCTCAAATCTAACAACTCTATTGAAAATTTGCAAGCCAATATGGCCACTAGAGACCTAGTTGATTCCCTCATAATCAATGGTCATGTTTCTTCACAACCCATACCTTGATTGTTGTATGAATTCAAGCTTCGGGTTGTTTGAGAAACCCAAAGGTGTCCATAGTATGGAATCACCGCAAGAGAACAATCGAAGAACCTCTCCTAAAGTAATCAAGAGTACAAGTACGAGCTAGAACCCAATTTCTAATTCCCCTAGTTACAAAAAAAGAAAGTATAATACCACGTATCCAATCACATTATTACAACATTGATTCTTAAAAAAAAGGCAAATGATATCAAGTATTCGCTCTCACTCAATCTAATGTAATTCATCATCTTTTCTTTTCCTTTTGGTTTTGCAATCAATTGATTGGGTTTTCAATGTTGAAATAATCGTTTTATAGGGCACACTAAGAACTCAACTTCTACATATAAAAACTCTTTAATAAATATTTTCAAAGGATCAAGGATCACAAACTCGTTAGTAGTCTATGAGTCATCCATGACATTGCCAAACATGGTTTGCTCTTCCAGAATAATAGAACTAGGAATGTGGTCTCTAGCAATGATGTTGATGAATGATATCAATGATGTCAAATAAATGTCACGATGTCTTGAAGGATATGGCACCCAAGAAACACTTTATGTTCTTATTCTACATCAAAGTGAACATGTGTGAGGCATCATACAATGGTGTTCAATCAAATGAGCGAGTGATGGCAATTTTTTGAGGGCATGTGTGTGAAGGTGCAAAGATACAACACTTTTTCTATCCCTCTTCCTTACATATTGTTACTGGGAAAATTAGCAGGGCTAATTCCCAGTAAGCAAAACTAAGAACAGTGACCCAATGTCACCTCGACCACCGTTCTAACTTCTTCGGAAGTCGAAACCTCCAAGGAGAAGTTCCCTTGTGGAATCCTGTAAGACACTAGAAAAACCACCAAAATATATTCTATGCAATTATAGTTAGACCAGTGCCTAATGGAGTCAAGTGCATTCAACTTCAACCAATGATAGTTTGTTCATTAAGTGAAATGTATAGGCGTTTACACATGTACAATAATAATCAATATTGGATCAAAAGACTATATTGCCAATAAACCACAACCAATAACCAAATATGCATTAAGTTGTAATCGTCAAGGTCAATTAGATATAAGTATGTAACATGACAATTCTTGACCAATTACTAATTAATGGACTGTACAAGTCCTTGTGACAAGCTCAATGTGCAATGTAGAAAAGTAAGGTTCAACTTTGTTTTAACATATACCAAAGATTTAGCATTAAATGGATACACAATCAAACCAACCATTAACCCAATATGAAATGTTTTAGTTTCAACGTTATGGACTCGATTGCAATTATAACAATGGAAGCAAATAATTGCAATGAGGCAAGGACTATCATTCATCAAGAGTCAATTAGGCATAACACGTAGATATGTCTCATTAGCCAATCAATTAAGATACAACAAGAACAACTTATCACCAATCAATAATTAGGATTATCATTTTATAACCAAGCGCTATGAGGACATACAAGTAGATATCATTGCAAGTGAGCAAGTATTATGATGATATGTCCAAGTCAATATAGCATCACTACTCGTCAGTAATTCAGATCTCCATGTAACACATTTATGACAGCATACATAGATATAAAGTGAATAATGCAAATGATTTCCCTTATCAATATCTATCATCAACAAGAGTATCATTCAATATTTATCCAACAATATGTGTGCAATGACCAATTATCAATATGCAACTTTCAGTTTCAACAACCAATTCGTCAAAGCCTCAATATCAAACTGGTAACATAATTGTGTCATACACAATAGGTAGCATTATCATCAAACAAAACTAACATATTTCACATGTATTTTCCATATCTGTAAATGAAATGCCTCTGAGTTAAATACATCAAAATGTCTCTAAAAAAGTGCACAGAAAAGGCGTAATGAAACAAGAAAAATACACAATATTTTACCGAATAAAAACCTAGCAAAAATTAACCTATTTTATGTGTTGAGTGTATGTTACAAGTAAGGATGGTATAATTAAGGCAACATAAGGGTTGCCCAAAGGGAAGACCTATGTAAAAGGAAGGCTTTAGGATGAGGCCAAGGGGAGGAGAAAGGGGTCAGTTTAGGGCTGCTGTGAAAGGGAGGTCGTGGATAAGGAAAAAGGAGCAGACCGGAGGAATAAAGGATAGGGAAAAGGAGGAGGAAGGGAGGATTTGGCAATGGAAAAGGAGTGGAGAGTGGAATATGGATGGAGGGATGAGGTCACGGGTTGTGGGAGCAGCAGAATTGGAGGCTGCGGATAGGAAAGGATATGAAGGAGCAGCGTGGAGAAGCTGAAAAAGGAGGGCAGCGATGGTTTTGGAGGAAACTATCAAGCACTCTATATGCAGAGAAATTGTTACCAAACACACAGAGCATATGAAATTTATTGTCAACCCGAGAAAGTCTTTTTATTTCAAAGGATAAGTGCACAATATATGCTTAAACACCAAACCATTAGAAGTGAATACTTTTATCTTCTATCATCCATGTTCATCCCAAGAATCTATGCAATCCCAATTGCCTTCTAACTGCTATACTACAATTCTTCTCTATTATGCATCAATAAGAAATGGTATCAGATCTAATTAACAATTGCAGAAAAGAAATCTCATTCGTATTCTAGAACAATCACTTGTCTGATCTAATCAATCTGGGAATCATAAAGCATAAACTGAACATTAATCTAGAATTTCAATTGCAAAAGATTGAAGCAACTGTTCTAAGAAATTGAATTGCAGAATGGAAGTCAATCAACACATAACATGAAAGATAAATTGTAAGAGCTCATGGGATCACGACTCAGCTGTAAGATGAACACGGCAGTGTGAACAGAAATTGAAATGCATAAAGCAAACCTTACTCAGTCGAATGTTATTCTACGCCATTCACCAATCTCACAGAAATATAATTCTTGACTGAAAATCCACACAATAAATATTGCTGCTGCGTACAAAAGAAAAGAACAAAACACCACACAACAATAAATTAAAAATCCTATTTTAACTCAGTAATCTCTGTGGAAGACGGGCCCAGTATTCACACAGAGACGCTGGTTGAACAACACACTCCTTAGCTCATAAGTAACCCCTTATATTAACAGAAGAATGAATACACAGTTCTGCTTGGCTGCTTATACAAATGAATTAATTGTTTGTTGTTCAACCCATGAGTCGAGGCAACTCCCCCTATTTATACATACAAATCGTAACATCTAATCCCATAATTGGGCAGCCATGAAGATCTCTGATCTTCAGGCGCCCTAAATAATCTAGCTGTTACAATGCATGGCAGAACAGAAACATCCAAATATGAGAGAGTTATTAATTGACCCAAGAGTGGCGGTCCTTCCAGCTCACAGCTAGACTCGAGCAGCAACATACTTAAGATAGCGAATTCTGTTACAGCTGCCCTGTCACGGCTGTGCTTTGATTGATGATTCGAGCCCCAAGGAACCTTCTACAAGGAACGAACATCCCTTTCTTTATGACTTGTTCAGCCCCGATCTTCCTGCAATCCATTTGTCTCAACTACCTTCATAAATCGCAACATGTTAGCACAATTTGAGAGATGCACAGCTTTAATTATCACAATCATAAGCATTAATAAAATAAAACAATGATCAGCCATACCTTGGTAATTTGGGAGATAAGGTAAGGAAAATAGGTCTGATTGCCATGGTAAGTGGTATAGGACAGGGACAGGAAAGATGAATAATGATGACTAAAAAGGGCCAATTCTGGGCTCAACATCTCCCCCCAACTACCCTGTTGCATGTCCTCATGCAACAACCTGCATCTGAATCCTATATTGATCTCTATCCAAGGAGAGAGGAAGAAGTGTAGGAAACTCAGGCACCTTTTCTATCTTTTGAAAGGCCTCTGTGAGTAACCCAGTATCTTTCCACCTCACTGTTCCCCTTCCACTGCTACTTGCTGGTGTCTGGGAATGCAATTGGTGTAGTGGGA
Organism: Larix kaempferi; assembly: GCA_027924585.1. Taxonomy (NCBI): domain Eukaryota; kingdom Viridiplantae; phylum Streptophyta; class Pinopsida; order Pinales; family Pinaceae; genus Larix; species Larix kaempferi. Next base: position 49,914,717 of record BSBM01000753.1, read on the forward strand.
ATCTTCCTGCAGTCTCATTATGCTGTGCCTGGGGGAGTTGAAAGGAAATCCTCAATCTGGATCCAACTCAATGACATCTCTAGGAGGTGGAAGCACTGGTTCTTGTGGGACAGTGTCTTCCAGCGCATCTAGTTTTAACAAGAGAGTTGCTGGTTCTTGTGTAACAGCAACATCCTTTAAACCTTCTTTAGCAGCTATCTTTATTGATTTTGGAGACACTGGTTCTTGTGTAGCAGCGTCTTCTTTGTCCTTCTGCTGCTGAGATAGCATATCCTTCTCATCGTGCAACCCTTCCTCCAAGATTTCGGTGTCACCTGAGCATGGTGTCTGTACCTGTTCATCTTCACTCCACTGTATATCAGGAATGATATCCACTCCAAGGTTATCTTCTAACTGCAATTCAGGAGTTCCTACTGCATCTTCCAAGGGTGTTGGTTCTTGTGTAGCAACATCCTGGCTTACCTCTTCATCCTTCTTTTGCTGCAACTCTTCTCCTATGAGTTATGTGTCATGGGAGTCCTCTGGGGTTACAACCCATAGTTCATCATTAAACTCCAGAATCTCCTCTGTCCCAGGTTCTTCCTCCATCTGTTTGGCCGATTGGACAAGTATGTTCAGGTTTGCTGGTTCTTGTGTTGCAGCTTCCTGTTCCAATTTATCACTGTCCTGACTTTGTATCTCTTCTTCTAAAATTTCTGTGCCCTGGGAGCATTCTGGGGTTTCATCATATTCCTTTATAAGCTCCAGCGCATCCTTCATTCCAAGTTCTTTCCCCATCTGCTTTATAGTCTCTGTATCGTGGAAACATTCTGGGGTTACCATATATTCCTTATTAATCTCCAGAGCGTCCTCCATCCCATGTTCTTCTCCTACCTGTTCCATAATTTTTGCATCATGGGAAGTGGCAGCTGCAGCAAGGATGTTTAAAAGTGCTGGTTCTTGTGTGGCAGCACCTTCTTTTTCCACTGCTTTCCCCACTGTGGCCACAGGCTGTTGTGCTGAATAAGTGCAAAGTAGAATTTTATGGCCTGCTTCCTCAAAGATTTCTCCACAGGTGGGGCAGAGTATTCGCTCATCCTTTTCTCCAGCTCCAGCAGAAACTGATTCCTCCACTTGGTCTGCAGCCTCTATCAGTGTGTACATTTTTCTTTCACCTTGCTTTCTGCAAGTTTCCTTCCAAGTTTCCAGCTCCCTTCTAAGTACTTGGAGGTCTTCTTTCAGCATTGCATTCTCATACAGAAGTCCTTCAATTCCAGGTTCTTCCTCCACTGGCCTTTGTGGAGCATCCATCGGTCTTGGTGCAAGGATTGGGGGCTCAACCTGTGTCTCTGAGGTTGCCCATCTTTTCCTAGCTTCCTCTGCTGCTGTGGTAGATCGAGTTCGTTTCCTTCTGATTGGTGCTGTTAGATCAAATTCATTGGTGGCTCTCTTTCTCTTCTGTGGAGTTTTCTTTTGTAATTTTTCCTTTTGTGGTGTTTCCTCCTGTGGAGCTGGGATATAGGGAGGCAAAACTGAGGTCAAAGGAATATTTCTTTGCCCCTCATGCTGTTCTTCTTCAATCACAGCTCCTCCTCCTACCCACTCAGGTGAAGACTCAATTGTAACCAGCTCAATGTCTTCTTCCATTGCCCTAGCTCGGTCATCTTCAGGTTCCATTGTCGCAGCATTTGATGCTGCTCCAATTTCACCTTCTGTTTTCGTAGTTGTCCTGTTATCTAGGTTTCCACGAAGGTTTCATCTACATTGTCACCTAATGGCTCTATTTGTGCTTCCCCTTGCTCTCCTTCAAATGCAGTGTCATCCCCCACTGGTTCTGCTTGTGCTGGGGATTCATCTACCCCGAATGGCTCTGACTGTGCCCTTGGTTGTTCTTCCTCTGTGGTTTTACCTACCCCGGATGGTCCTGCCTGTGTCCCCGATTGCTGTTCTTCTCCCATTTCATCCCTCCCCCCAACTTCACTGGAGGAACTATGGTCCTCCTGTTGTGGTGGAACCTGTAATTGCTGTAATGGGATGACCCTCAAGGGAACAGGTTGTTGTGGTCGGGTTATAAATTGTTCCCAAGTTATATTATGTTGGGCAAGGGTTCTTACAATAATTAACTTGATAAGGCCATGGTGGGTGAGAGAGCAAAGTGGGTGCTTCGCAGACTGAACAAATGTCGCCATATGACGCAAGTCGTGCAGTAAATAAAATGGAATGTTCAACAAAATGCCATGGCGGAGATGAGAAAGCAAAGGAAGTTCAGAGTTATACACAGTTTGATATCTACCTTCGCAAGTAATGTATTTCTTGAGGAAGACAGCAACCTAGTCCCATGGCCGCGGCAGTGAGTTCAGTGCAATCCCTCTCCTGGATGCTTCAACTTGCTCCCCTGGAAGTAAAAATTGTTCTCGTGCAATCGTTGCAGGGACTCGACGGTTAAACCAAGGTTTTCCCACCATCGAGATGGCTGTAACCTCGGATATAATGACCTCAGAGACGTCTATACACAGCCCCCACACCGTAGAGTGAGTTTTGGTAAGATTCAAGGCAAATTGCAGGGCTGCGTCCCGATCGAATCCGTCCAATCGCTCAAAGAATTCGACCCAGCCAGCAGCTTGAAAGATGGCAAGAACTTGAGGATTCCGTCTAAGTTCCCGGGTATTGAAAGGTTCATGGCGAACTAGAATGCCCATGATCCTAGCTGCAAACTGAAACTGCTATTCCACAGATTACAGGATCCCAGAATGGAAGTTGCAGCACAGAGGATGCATGAATCGCTGAGTGGAGACGTTGAGAGAATGACCAAATTTGGAAAGTTGAGCACAGAACAGTGTTTGAAATTTTCATGCCGAATTGGGGAAGGTGGCAGTTATTAGCGTTTACGTCGTACGAGGGAAAGGTTTAATCAGGTATAATGGTGGTACGAGTGAAGGTACGACCAATATCATTTAAATGATATCAATGCTTAATCACGTGATAAATGAAAGCCATACCTCATAAAACTGTGCGTCGGAAAGCTGCAGAAAATGGTGGAGCATGCAGTTGGTGACATCACAGAGCCAAATCCGTGCACAGTCGGATGTGTGATCATGATGACTCGGATAAGGCAATAAGTTCTTCCGCCGGTGAAACACAAACCATCGCTTCCTCGGGGTCGGAATGATGAGTTCGCCGGCATGACTGAGGTGAATCAGCACCATGATTAGCATGTTTGAAACAATTCTTCTGTTAACACGGGAGTTACCACTGCAAGTTGCCAAAAAAATGATAGCATGGCCGACGAAAAAGATGTTGCAGTCGTAAAAAAAAATATGTTGCAGCCACCGGGAAAGAAGTTGCAGCCACTGGAAAAGAATTCACGGCAGTCGGAAAAAGAATTTACCGTATCGGGGAAAATTAGAGCTGTCATGGAAAAGTTTTACAGTGGCGGGAAAGATTACAGCTGACGGGAAAAGTTGTTGCAGCGCTGTGACGTGATGTTGCAGCCGCTGGATTGAAGTTGCGGCTGCCTGGGATGATTTACAGCTGACGGGAGAAAGGATTTTAAGGTCGACGGAAAACAATAACGGCGAAATGTTGCAGCTGCCGATGGTGCAGCCGCCGATGTTGCAGCCGCTGGGAAATGAGATGGCAGCCGCGAGGAAATGAGGTGGCAGTGACTGGTAAATGAGGTGGCAGCCGCAGGGAAATGAGGTGGCAGCTGTGGAAAAAGATGTTGTAGCTGCCGATGTTGCAGCTGCGGAAAACGATTACGGCTGTGGGGAAATGATGTGGCAGTGACTGGTAAATGAGGTGGCAGCCGCTGGAAAATGAGGTGGCAGCCGCTGGAAGATGAGGTGGCAGCCGCGGGGAATGAGGTTGCAGCCACCGATGTTGCAGCTACCGGAAAAGATTGACGGTAAGCGGGAAAAAGGATTTTACGGCTGCTAGGGAAAAGGATAATGTGGTTGCCGCAAAAAGATATACAGCTGCCGGAAAATATATACAGCCGCCGGAAAATATGTTGCAGCTGCCGAAAAATAAGTCGCAGCTGCCGGATTTTTTTTTTTTTTTTTTTTTTAAGCAAGGAAGGCACAGGGAGATTTTCGTCTAATGGGCCCAAACTGGTCGTTCTCCTGGCGCTTCCCTGAAAATTTTTGAAAAATGACAGCAAACAAGAAGATCAAATGCAAAGAGGAAAAAAAACAACAGTTATACGCTACAGCAGGAAATTATTTATGTATAGCAAATACGATTTTCAGTTTAAGGTTTGGCAAAGGCAGAGAAAAGTTCCTGCTCTAGTGCCAATTGATAGTCTGGATCGGCAGCAATTTGTGAAATGAATGCATCTTTCGAAATGGGCTTACGATACAGTCGTAGTCTGTGGCCATTAGCAAGTAATGGTATACGGTTTTCATAAATGGTCACCAGGCGAACAATGCCGTTGTCAAATACCTTGTCGACCAAATATGGACCCAGCCATCTTGTGCGTAATTTTCCTTTAAAATCCTTCTTGAATCTGGAGTCGTATAATAGTGCCCAGTCTCCTTCACGGAATATTTTCTTTTTGATAAATCGGTCATGCCAGTTAGATCTCTGTTGCTGAAGCAGCACAGTCTGGTCTACTGCAGCTAACCGTTTCTCATCCAGTTCATTTAATTGATTCAATCTTCTCTTCTGGGCTTTTGTTACATCCAGATTCATTTCGGTGGTTGTTTTCAGGGTCCTGATCTCAAATTCAATTGGAAAGATGGCACTCTTTCCATACACCAGATCATAGGGAGAAAACCCTGTGGTGTTGCGCCAAGTTGTGCGATATGCCCACAGTGCTTCTGGAAGCCTGTTAGCCCAATCCCTTCGATGGCTTTTAACTGTTTTAGTAAGGATTGCTTCAATAACTTTATTAGTACTTTCCACCTGACCATTAGCCTGGGGGTGATAAGGTGAAGCTATCCTATGTTGCACATGATACTTCTGGAGCAAGGATTCAAATTGGTGTGAGATGAATTGCGGCCCCCCATCGGTAACTACTTCCTTTGGTACCCCAAAGCGGGTAAAAATTTCACTGTACAGAAAATCAATCACCGCCTAGTCATTAGCCTTAGCCAAAGCTACAGCTTCTACCCACTTGGTCATGTAATATGTACACACCAGAATGTAAACCTTTTGTCTGGAAGGAGGGTTGATAGGGCCAACAAAGTCCAATGCCCATCTATCAAACAGTTCTAGTACCACTTGGGGCTGTAAAGGCATCTGATCTGTCTTATTAGGTTGGCCCATCCTTTGGCAGCTGTCACAGGACTGAACATATCTTTTAGCGTCCCTGAACAGTGTCGGCCAATAGTAGCCCATCCGCAGCGCTTTATGCCCTGTTCTTATGTCTGCAAAGTGTCCTCTACAAGGTTCATCATGACAGGCCTTCAGTATATGGAAGATCTCATCTTCCCTTACACATCTTCTAATCTCAAGATCGGGTCCTGTGTAAAAGAGATGGCCCTTGAGCCAACAATACCTGGAACTTTGCTGAATAATTTTTCTTTTCTCTCGTTTAGACATATGTGGCGGAAGCTTTCCTGCAACCAAATAATTAGCAACGTCTGCATACCAAGGTGAATGAGCTGAGAGTGCGAATAAATGTTCATCCGGGAAAGCATCCTCAACAGGAGAACTGTCATCACTGTTAGTAAATCGTGATAAAAAATCAACAACAACATTTTCTTTTCCAGGTTTATCTATAATAGTAATATCAAATTCCTGTAATAATAAAAGCCACCTGGTTACTCTGGCATTAGTGACAGGTTTATTCATCAAATACTTAATGGCAGAGTGGTCAGTGTGCACAAATGTAGGATACCCAGTAATGTAATGCCGAAACTTATTAATAGAATAAACAATAGCAAGGAATTCTTTTTCAGTAACAGTATAATTTAGTTCAGCAGGGGCTAAGTTTTTACTAACATAATAGATAGCATAAGGTACTTGACCATCCCGCTGTCCTAGTACTGCTCCAATGGCAGTATCAGAAGCATCTGAAGAAATGTGGAAAGGTATGGTCCAATTAGGTCCCCTTAGAATAGGGGCTGTGGACAGCTTCTCTTTAAGCTTATCAAATGATGTCTGGCATTCTGTACTCCACACAAACTGTGCGTCCTTCATTAACAATGAAAAAAAAGGAGAAGCAAGTTTGGAGAAGTTTTCTATAAATCTCCTGTAATACCCAGCATGTCCCAGAAAACTTCGCACCTCTTTCTGAGTTGAAGGAGTTGGTATATTTTTTATCACCTTAATTTTTGAAGGATCCACTTGAATACCATCGGTAGAGATGAAATGTCCTAATACCACCCCCTCACTCATCATCATATGGCATTTTTCAGTGCTTAATGAGAGGCGAGCCTGTTCACAGCGAATTAAAACTTTCTTTAAATTTTCCAGTGCTTCCTCAAAATCCTTGCCATAGGGAGTAAAATCATCCATAAAGACTTCCATACTATCATTAACCAATTCAAAAAATATGCCAATTACAGCTCTTTGGAACGTTGCAGGTGCATTGCACAAGCCAAAGGGAAGCACCCTGTAGGCAAACGTTCCCCAGGGGCAAGTGAAGGTGGTCTTATCCTGATCCTCCGGAGCAATCTGAATTTGATTGTACCCACTGAACCCATCCAAGAAGGAGAAGAACTTCTTCCCTGATAGGGTATCAAGTACTTGGTCAATAAAGGGCAGAGGAAAATGATCCTTTTGTGTAGCTTTGTTCAGCTCCCTATAATCAACACAGACTCTCCATTTACCATTTTTCTTGGGCACAATTACAAGTGGGGAAACCCACTCACTATCTGAAATAAGATAGATAAATCCTACTTCCAAAAGTTTCTGGATTTCCTCCTTCACTATATCCCTCAGATTGGGGTTCATGCGTCGTTGGGGTTGACATACAGGCCGGGAGTCGTTTTTAATATAAATATGATGAGTGCACAGATTGGAAGGGATACCCTTCATGTCTGTATACTCCCAAGCGAATGCCCCCTTACGTTCCTTCAAGAGATTGGTTAGGCGCATCTGTTCTTCTGAGGAGAGACCAGGGTTGATGTTCAAAGTTCTTCCAGGCTCTACCTCAATAGGAATGCTTCTCGAGTTTTTCAAAACTGGGATTATGTTTGTGTCATTGACTAGTGCTTCCTCCGTAAGTTGTTCTTGTTCTTCCTTACCAAGGGTGCTGTTCAGGAGTTGATAAACTTCTTTATCTACTGAAGCAGGTTCGCTAATGAAATTACTAATGGCATCGTCTTCTGTTTCATTTTTGAAGGTTAGTGCCTTCCCTATTGTTAATAATGGCTGAACATCCTCCTCCTCTTCCTGTTCTATCCAAAGGGAAGTTTCAGTTTCTAGACTCGGCCGTGCTGGAGGATACAGGGTGAGGTTTTTGGTTTCCATACCATCAGATATAGTCATGGACCCCGATCGACAGCTGATGCAAGCATCAGCTGTAGCCAACCAAGGCCTCCCCAAGATCAATGGGTGTCCCCCCAGCTGTGATTTTGGTTGTAATACCAGAAAGTCGGCAGGGTATTCCCATGAGTCTACTGAGATGACAAGGTCGTCCAAAATCCCTTTGGGTCTGATGGAGGATCTGTCTGCCAATTCTAAAATGGTAGGGGTCGGTCTAATGTTGGTGAATCCGAGCTTCTTTACAGTCTCAATTGTTATAACATTGATCGCTGCTCCTACATCTACTAGTACATTGGGTATCTGCGTCTGTCCTATGTGTACAATGACAGTAGGATTGCCAGGGTCGTCATACTTGGTCATAGGGGTTTTTCCTGTCATTAAAGCAGATAAATTCCCTATGACATGAACAGTGGGAGGATCTCTGGGCTTCCTTCCTGGTCTTTTAGTACACAGGTCCCGAACAGTTCTAGCATAAATAGGTACATCTTGAAGAGCTTGCAACAGGGGGATCTTAACATAAAGATTCTTCAATTCTCCTAGGAGATTGAACTGAGGTTGCCCCCCTATTTTTGGCAGCATTAGTCTCTCAGGGTATGGTGGTTGCCTTACCAGTTGGGTAGGCTGCGTATTATCTGATTTCTCGTTTAATGTTTCAGTCGTCCCATCTGAGGGATACTCAGCACCTTCAGTAATAGGAACCGGATCAAATGGATGCTGGGAACTCTCTCCTTTGTCATGCACAGAAGGTGGAATATCTTCTGAAATTACACGTTCTATTATCTTCCCAGACCGTAGGCAAATATCATTACAAGGTACAGGGGAGAGAGAGTAGGTCGGCATATTGAGAGCTTCCAATTGATGGACTGTCTTATTATTTGGGTTAGGATTAGGTTGGGCAGGCAGCTGAGGCCGTATTGGTATATTAGGAACAAGATTATTCTGCAGCTGCAGCTGCGACTGCTGAGGTGGGTATTGAGGATATTGATGAAATTGAGGATATGGAGGAGAATATGGTAACTGCTGAGGTGGAGGTGGTTGAGGAAACTGGTTCCCAGGATGGAAGTTCCTCCATCCAGGATACCATGACGTAGGTTGATGTGGTGGCTGTGTCCAAGGACTCCATGAGTTATAACTTTGTACTGCAGGTTGGGAAGGATTCCACTGAGCATAATTTGAAGGGAATTGTGTATTCATATTTTGCATATTATTATTCCAATTATTCAAATTATTCAAAAATGGAAATGAATCTGGAGATATACCTTGATTTCGAGGCTGTCAGGGTTTCTTCTGTGCAATGAAGTAGGCTGATTCCACTTCTGGAGTTGATGCCTGCAGAACAGCCTTCACTTGGGGAAGTGTGGGACATTCTTTCATATCATGGTTCATCTCGCACAGCTGACATACTTGTATTTTGTCAAGAGGGCATTCTTTCAGTGGATGAGTCTTTCTACATCGGGGACAGAACACACATAGTGTGAGATCTTCCACTGCCTGTCTTTGCTTGGCCTTCAGGACATTAATCTCCGAAGAGATAGAGCTCATCATTTCTGTTTTAAAATTTTCAAGAAGATTTCCTATCTCTACACGTGTAGCTCCCCCATTGGATGACTTCTGAGTTCTGTCGAAGACATCATGTTCCAGCTTATCTCGTTTGTCCCGCTTATTATGCCTGGAAGATCCCCTGGAGTACCTCTTACATAATTCCACAATTGTCTCAAAAGGTTCTTTGGAGATATCTCTCTTTCCTAACAGATTTAACATGTCTAAACAATCATCCCTGATCCCTCGAAGCAGGATTATCTTGAGCACATCTAGCCCCATGTTCGTCTGCCCAGCTCTCTGCACATTGTACAGCAGCCTCTCTACAAAATCCTCCAAACTTTCATCCTCCTTCTGCACCATCTTGAATAATTCCTCTCTTTTGTCCCTGGTGTTGCAATATTCTTGATATTTTTCCAGGAGCACTTGCTTCATCTTATTCCAATTAGCAACAGTTCCTCCCCCAAGGCTCATGAACCATCGTAATGCATTGTCCTTCAGGGTGGCAGGAAAAAGCTTCAGCTTTTGGGCATCTGTGACATAATCATAGCTGCGGCAGAGGATATCGAATTCAAAAAGGAATTCGTCTGGATCTTCTGCCGCCCTGCCATGGAAGCGAGGCAACACCGATGGTGAAATGTTTTTCATAGGAGCTGTCCCTTCTAGCTGCCGTATTGGAAATTGTAATGTAGCCATAGTTTCTTCTGGTAGGGAATCATTTTCATGATGGTATTGTACCACTGCTTCTTCCTCTTCGTTCTCATGTCTGTTATTCATCTTTTCTTCTGTATCCTCTTCTTCGTTCGTTCCTGTGTTCCTTACCTCAGTTGTAACAGTTGCGTATTCTTCAGTTGTAACAGCTGCGTATTCCTCAAGTGTAGCAGCTGCGTATTCTTCAGTTGTAACAGTTGCGTATTCTTCAGTTGTAACAACTGCGTATTCTTCAATTGTAACAGCTGAATCAACTGTTCCTTCTTTAGCAGGGGTATATGCAGGAATCATGGCTGCTCCTGTATCTTCCACCGTGGATCCTGATGCTGGTGCTCCAGGATCAGCAGGGCCTTTTCTGATAGGAGTCTCCCGTTGACGAGTCCTGACAGCTGAATCAGTTCTGTCAACAAGGTCGTCGATGAATGTTCTTCTACCCAACGGTGGACCTTGACCACGACCCAAACCACCTGCACTGTTAGTAATTTGTGGGGTTTTGGGGGTTGGGAGGTGATCGCGTTTTACCCTCCTTGTATTCATGCGAAGCAGATCATTTCAAAAACAAACAAAAGACTGTCTAAAAGCAATTATCAGATGCAACTAATGACTAGTGTTTAATTTTTATCCTTCCCCGGCAATGGCGCCAAAATGTCAAGCACTCTATATGCAGATAAATTGTTACCAAACACACAGAGCATATGAAATTTATTGTCAACCCGAGAAAGTCTTTTTATTTCAAAGGATAAGTGCACAATATATGCTTAAACACCAAACCATTAGAAGTGAATACTTTTATCTTCTATCATCCATGTTCATCCCAAGAATCTATGCAATCCCAATTGCCTTCTAACTGCTATACTACAATTCTTCTCTATTATGCATCAATAAGAAATGGTGTCAGATCTAATTAACAATTGCAGAAAAGAAATCTCATTCGTATTCTAGAACAATCACTTGTCTGATCTAATCAATCTGGGAATCATAAAGCATAAACTGAACATTAATCTAGAATTTCAATTGCAAAAGATTGAAGCAACTGTTCTAAGAAATTGAATTGCAGAATGGAAGTCAATCAACACATAACATGAAAGCTAAATTGTAAGAGCTCATGGGATCATGACTCAGCTGTAAGATGAACACGGCAGTGTGAACAGAAATTGAAATGCATAAACCAAACCTTACTCAGTCGACTGTTATTCTACGCCATTCACCAATCTCACAGAAATATAATTCTTGACTGAAAATACACACAATAAATATTGCTGCTGCGTACAAAAGAAAAGAACAAAACACCACACAACAATAAATTAAAAATCCTATTTTAACTCAGCAATCTCTGTGGAATACGGGCCCAATCTTCACACAGAGACGTTGGTTGAACAACAGACTCCTTAGCTCAAAAGTAACCCCTTATATTAACAGAAGAATGAATACACAGTTCTGCTTGGCTGCTAATACAAATGAATTAATTGTTTGCTGTTCAACCCCTGAGTTGAGGCAACTCCCCCTATTTATACATACAAATCGTAACATCTAATCCCATAATTGGGCAGCCATGAAGATCTCTGATCTTCAGGCGCCCTAAATAATCTAGATGTTACAATGCGTGGCAGAACAGAAACATCCAAATATGAGAGAGTTATTAATTGACCCAAGAGTGGCGGTCCTCCAAGCTCACAGCTAGACTCGAGCAGCAACATACTTAAGATAGCGAATTCTGTTACAGCTGCCCTGTCACGGCTGTGCTTTGATTGATGATTCTAGCCCCAAGGAACCTTCTACAAGGAACGGACATCCCTTTCTTTATGACTTGTTCAGCCCCGATCTTCCTGCAATCCATTTGTCTCAACTACCTTCATAAATCGCAACATGTTAGCACAATTTGAGAGATGCACAGCTTTAATTATCACAATCATAAGCATTAATAAAATAAAACAATGATCAGCCATACCTTGGTAATTTGGGGGATAAGGTAAGGAAAATAGGTCTGATTGCCATGGTAAGTGGTATAGGACAGGGACAGGAAAGATGAATAATGATGACTAAAAAGGGCCAATTCTGGGCTCAACAGAAACTTTGGTGGAGGAGAAATAGGTTGCAGCAGGGTATGGGGGAGTTGCGGCTTAGGGCAGCGAGCAAGCAAAATAGGAGTCCGAGGGTGCAAAGCAAGCAAGAAAGGGAGGCCGAGTTCAAATGAAGGCAGGGTAAAGGAGATGGATCCTTGACAAGGAAGTCGTGGGGTTTAGGAGCAGACAGTTAGGTGCTTGGTTTTTTAGGTTTTACACTAATTTTTAGGGTTTGCAACTAACTTAAAAATAGAAAGGTGAGACTAACTAACATAGTAAAAACAACTAACCAAAGCTTTATCCAAATAATATTTACAAATTTTACAACTCTGAAAATTAGGTTTAGATGAGTAGTTTGAACAACTAGGGTTTCAATATGCAACTAATCACCAAACCTAGGGCATCAATGAGAGGGACAACCCTCCTTGAGATGGTACTTGGCAAGCTTGGCTAACTATGGACCACCTCCACAATCTCTAGGATTCGTAGAGAAAGCCTAGCTTAAGCAAGACTTGAAGACCTAAAGCTCAAGATTGAATGCTATGATGACCAATGACAAAAATGAATTGCAAATAAAGACAAAATGAAACAACAATGGCTTCCATTCAACCGTAACAAACATCACTTTCATACAAATTGACAAAGAGACATCAAACCAAAAGTATAGATACCTCCAAGTGCATGTGTTAAGCAACAACTCTAGCTTCACCTTAGCAATGACATGAGCAATAGTAAAACTTCCATGAAATGCTTCAAACTTGCAAAATAACCTTCATCAAGGAGTGCATCCCTTCAAAGAGCCCTAGCTAGGGAAAATAGCAGACATAATGATCTTATCCCAAAAGTTGATGATGAAAATGAAGTGAGGAGATTGAATTTATATGATCTCACACTCACTTTTACATAAAATAAGGTCAATTTAATATTAAAAATGTCAACTTAAAATTAAAACAAAAATAATATAAAATAATGATAAACGTGGGTAAATTGGGTGGTTTTCCCCATATTTGACCCCTACTTGAGCAAAATGGCTAAACAAGGCCATATTTGACCAAACTGAAGGCCATACTATGTAGGGGGGGTCATCATGCCCCAACTAACCCCAACAATGATGAAAATCCCTCAACACCCCCCCCCCTTATCAAACAAACAGTCTGCCAAGGAGGATGACGTCATCCACTAGAAGAGGGCCTAGAGAGAGGGCATTGGTGAACTGGAGGGCCTTGAGGGTGCTAGAGATGCTTTGAAGGATAAGCATGCGTCTCAGTGCTGAAGAAATTATTGTTGGAGTGATAAAACAAGGTCGGGGTCATGTGACCCAGTGACTCACCCCTGGAAGCCCCAGACACCAACCTTAGGGTTTCAAACCCTTTCATGAGGCAGTCAGCGATGCCATTAAGCCAAAGTACTTCCAGAGGATAAACCAAAGGGTCTGGCCATAACCCTGCCTCAAAATAAGCTGGCTAAACACCCCTCCTGTTCAAAAATAAAAAATAAAAAAAGAAAAAAAAGACACCCTCTCCCTGGGGCACCTCTGCAGGTACGTTGGTGCTGGTACCATCGTAACACATACAATTCATGGCATGCATTGTCTTGCTTATTGTAAAGGCACTCTGCTATGTTAGATTAAAGTCTCTCCGGCCTAACAACATTGCAATCTTCTAGTAGAACTACTTTTCAACATTTTAGTACATTCTTTTTTTATTTGCTTTTGTAATTCAATATTGTCTTCAATCTCTAGATTATTGAAGCATAAAGTCAAATAGAACAATGTCTTAAACTACTTAATTATTGTTCTTGTAATGTCTTCAATGTTGATTTGGAATTTATCTAATCAAAATTACTTAAATGATGTAATTATGCTATATGGATTCCTAGTGTGGAGCTAAAGGCCAAGGCCCGACTAGTGGATGGCTAGGCATGTATGATGTAAATATTGTTATTTGGACTATATGGTTGGCTTATCATGGCAACTTGAAATATATGTAAATATTATGTGCATAAATAATAAAATGGTTTGACATGGTTGTGTAAAGAGCACTAGAGGGGCTATGATTCCACTAGAGGGGAAGAGGAAAAGGGGCCTATGGGAGGCTAAATACTTGCTACCAAGTGTTAACCTTAGAACTTATCCAACTTATTCCATGTGAATTTAAGTGAGGTAATTACCTTCATTTGAATCTTTTCCAATTATTGAATGCATGTGTGAGGTTGGTGGGAAAAGTCATCTCATGTAGTTATTGAAGCATGGGGTTGATTGCACTTTTATGTCAGTTCTGTCAACTGCCAAAAGTCTTTCTACAGTTGCCATGAGTCCTTTCTTCTATAGTTAGAAGCTATGTTAGTTGTATTTTCACCATTTTCTCATATCCCTTGGAGTCAACCCTCATTCTCTCATTGTCTCATGCAAATCTACACTATGTAGAGCTCTCCATTGATGTTCATGACCATTTTACTAGACTGTGTAACCCATAAATTCAAATTTGTAGACTAGAATGCATATTGGGAAGGGAAATAGATGGTTGTAGGTGAGCGCATAGGTTGGGCAAGCTAGGAACCCTTACCAATTGAGTTTTTTTACTCATAGATGCTTGAGAATCCATGAATTGAGACTACAGGTGGTTCTCCAACAACATACACCATATTGGCATCCTTCTATGCACACATTGGAAGCACCCAGCAAAATGGATCTCCCAATAGAATTGTGGGTCAGTTAAGGGGATGCCTGAGCACAAAAGGGTGTTGTGTGGAGCAAGTATTGTGGAATCCAAGGTTGTGAGGGCCGAGTGAGATCCCTGTAGATCTTTGTATGAGCATTTGGCTGAGCATATAGAGTAGAATAAGTTGTGGGCTTATGGAGAGAAGCTTGTAGGTGTTTCCTTCGCCCTGGTGGCCTCATAGCTTGGCTTGGGGGTGGCTTCTCATTAGAAAGAGTATATGTTGTATAGAGATCCTATGGTTGGGTGGAAAATCGCTCCTACACAACTAGTTGCTTGGATCTACGTTGGATAAAGATAAGTATTCTTTTATATTTCAATGTGCAATGTGTTTAATCAATGCCTATGATAATTATGGTAACATATGCATGTTAGAAGTGTGTGGATAGAGTTTATTTCCACTTTGAATGTTTAATTATGCATATGCACAAGTACTTTTACATATTGTGATTTCGTAATATGGTTATGGGGTGAAATTTGGAAGCCCAAAATCAATTAATGTTCCTTCTCAATAGTCGGATTGGGTGAAGGGGATGTTACAATTGCACCCAACATCATCCATTCCCACAGCCTCCTCTCTATGTTTGAAGCATATATGGAGATTTCAATACCAATATCCATGGTCAAATCCATAAACTATTTCAAGAACATAAACCATCTTACAAACAAATGCACATACCATTCAACATAACAAAAACTTTAATGGATACCTTCATTTCTCTGCATTGCATATCAACATTTACAAAAAAAATTTAACTACTATACAACTCTATTTCTTATTTACATTTAATAACAATTTTTTTTATAAATTTCTAACAAGCCTTTTAAAAAGTTTATTTGTCTTTAAAACTAACCCATATTATAGACATACAGAAAGTCCAAAAATGTGTTAAAGGTGAATTCAATATTTACTTTCTATTCATATTAATATAAATCAAATCATGTATGGGAATGGTGGAACCGAGTGATAAATGATAAATAATAAGAATAAATTAATATTCTCTACGTATAGAAGCATAAATAATTAATGAAGAAAAATACCATGTTAAACGAGTTGTGTAGATTAGTCTTTGCCTTATATAATATATTATAGAAACAAAAAAATAGTAAATATTGATAAAGTACGATAAAAATTAAATTAAATAATTCACCAATTTAATATAATTTAGTTATAATGACCTTTGTAAATACATTTGGCATCATAGTATTTTCATATCACCCATAAACATATATATTAAAATAATACTATTTAAGTTATATAAATTTTTGGAATAGGTAGAATATATATATATATATGAAGTGATAGTACTACAACACCATGACGATTATTATTATTTTAGTTAATATTAATTAATATGGATTAAAAAATATATAAAGGAAGTGTTTTTTTCATATATAAATATATAAAGTTTAGGAAACCATCCACAAAATTAACTTATTTTATGTGGGTTGAGATTATTATAAGGAGTTATTAGCTTGAACACACAATTATTTCGTGTTTAAGCAATTACATGTTTGTAGCTCACATGAAACCTAAGTAAGGATACAATCTTGGTGAATGATTTAGTTTTTGCACACTTAAAAGTGATGTGAAGGATCATATTGCATAATGTGCTTTGTAGTGATTAAATATTTTGCACATAAATCAAATTTCTTAATTTTGCAACATTTTACAAGGTTTTATATTTTCAAATTTAAACAAAAAAAGCATACTTGTTTGTATTATATTTATGCAAGAATGGTGTGGTTGGGAGGCTAGGCCTAGAATGACGCAAACAAAACCACTTCTCACAAGCCACCCATTAAATATGTATATTGAATTTGCTTTGAACTATTTCATGACAATATTTGTGTGTGTGTGTGTGTGTGTGCATGCGTGCGTGTGTGTGAGTTTTAAATATTTTACTCCACATCAAGTCATTCAAATTTATTTTAGTCTTTTATGGAAGGTCGACATTGATTTACTTTTGTTATTAATATTTTTTTAATACCACATCTCAATTCCACTTCGAACATATAATTACATTGTTCTTCGTATTGCACTATAAAAATTACTTATATGAACAATTAAAGCTTCGTGCCTTCTTCTCTAGTGAAGTAGTATGCCCGATCCTACTATAAAGAAGTATTATGGAATTGAAATCAATGATATATTTGTATTAGAAATTGGTTTTAGCCATGATTGTCAACATAGTAATTTACAAAAGTGAGGTTTGTCACATAGTCTAATATTCAACACTTTACCAAAAAATTGTATGCTTAGTTCACAAAAAGTAATACTTTCCTTCACAGAGGATGTCCAAAAACTTCTACTGATATAGATTCGAAAAAGAACACCTAAAAGCAAACCTACTTTGCAGAACATAAAGGAAATAAAACTTCCATGAAAGATATGATTGTTATGTGCTTCATCTGGACCACTAGGTGAGAGCTAAGATTTATGGTTTTATAAGTCCACGTCAACAAGCATTTGGTGGAAAATTTCTTCCTCCTCAGGATCCCCAAGTCCCGATCCCAAAGACATTCTAATATTGGATGCACCAATGACTTTCCTTGTTCATATTTGTAAACAATTGGCGAAGTTGGTTGCATTATGCTTTTAGCGTTAATGTATTTGTAACTTCAGAAGATATTCTTCTATGTATTACATTTGTACTTTATTATATTCATGATGGAGATGTATTATTCCTCCAATCATAAGTGTCGTCATTTGTATTTGTAAGTGTCGCAACTTATATTTGATGGGTTATTAGACCACTAGTGTGGGGTCGGCCCTACTTGTGTCATGTGAGTGGGTTATTAGACTTCCTTAGGAGGTCGGCCCAGTTAGAGTTAAAGGCAGGTTAAGTTGTGTATAAATAGAGAGTGAGTGTGTCTCATTCTATTCATTCACTCACTCATCCAACTCGCATTAGTTGAGATAGGAGTGCGCACAAGTGGAGGAGAAGTAGCTACTGGAGTCATCTATCTTTTGGGTTTGATCATTGTGATCTTTGTATTGGGGCTTATTCTATCTCTAAGGAAGTTGCGGGGTTTTTCACCTTCTTGGTTTTCCCCAAGGAAACTCTGTGTCTCATGTGTTTATGAATGTTATGTTGTGCTTGTTATTCTCTTAGAAGGATCCTAGATAATGTTTGAATGCAATTATCGAAAAATTAACATGGTATCAGAGCCGTGCTAAGAATAAGACACTATGCAGCTGCAGAAGCTAGGGCTTCTTGATTTTTGGGTTTCTCTCCATAGATCATCAAAGGCAGGAGGCTAGGCTGACTATCCTTGGAAGAGCGCATCTTTCTGTCGAGACAGAATTCAATTATGAGCACTTTCAGTTTTTGGCCCATGATTATTGCGGGAAATTAGGGTTTCGGAGAAAGTTGGAATTTTTGGAATCCGAGACCACGACTGGATGCTCCTCAAGAAAGTCAAAGTTTAGAGACCAAGATTGAATTTTTTGGTTGGGCAGAACCCCGGGCATCATCAAACCCTAGTTTGGGATTTTGATCGGTAAGGTGGAAAATTAGGGTTTCTGTAAAAGTTGAAATTTTTGGAATCTGTGACCACGGCTGGATGCTCCTCATAAAATTCGAAGTTTAGAGCACAGATTGAACTTTTTGGTTGGGAAAAACCCTGGGAATTATCAAACCCTAGTTCGGGATTTTGACCAGAAGATCCGAAAGTTTCAAAGGCAATTTTGAGGGGTCAAATTTTGCAGATTTCAAAATTGAAGTATACCAACTTGATCAGCTCAGCAAGGTGCATCTTTCCATCCATTCAGAAGTTTAGAATTCAAAGCTTGAATTTTTAGGGTTTCTCTGACAAACCCTAATCCAGCTCCAGATCCAGTTTTCAGCAAATCAAGTGGTAAGACCTAAATCTTTTATTTCCATTTGAGTTTCTCATTAAGATGTCTCACCACACCAAGCTTGAGGATAAGCTTGAAGGAGCTAACAACTTTCGAGCATTGAAGTATAAGATTGAGTTAATCCTAGAAGAAAATGAATTGGACACCTACATAAGTGAAGAGGTTACAGTTCCAGAGGGAGATGAGGCTAAGGCCTTACACAAGAAGAACCTAGTCAAGGCTAAGAGAATCATTGTTGATTCTATCAAAGACCATCTCATACCTCATGTGTCTTCCCTAAAGACACCTAAGGAGATGTTTGACTCCTTAACCAAGTTGTTTGAAGGAAAGAACATAAATTGGAAGATGACTCTGCGGAATCAATTGAAAGGGGTAAATTTCCAGAATGGAGAGACCATCCAATCATACTTCACTAAGGTATCTCAAATCAAACAACAACTTGAAGCTGTGGATGAAGTAGTGGAGAATGGAGAAATTGTCATGACCACAATGAATGGCCTACCTAGGTCATGGGACTCCTTCATCCAAGGAATATGTGCAAGAAATAAGTTGATCTCTTTCAGTAGACTATGGGAGGAATGTTCACAAGAAGAAGCTAGGCTTGTGGCTCGACAAGAAAAGATGGGAAATGAAGATCAAGCTCTCACAACACACACCAAAAAAAAGGTAAGCCCAAGAGGGAGCAATCTTTTTACAAAAGATCTTCACACCACCATCATCAAAGAGACAAGAAAGATCTAAGATGCTTCACTTGTAATGAGAAGGGACACTTTGCCTCAGAATGTCCCAAGAACAAAAGGAACTCCAACAACAACAACAAGAATAAGAGCAACAAGAAGAGATATCATGCTCATGCTGCTGAGGATGATGAACCTCCCAAGAAGAAGACCAAGGTAGAAAGTGAAGACTCTTCAAGTGACGATGAATATGTTCTAATCTCTGCTCTCACAGGTACTGTTACACATGGGTGTAATGATTGGCTTATTGATAGTGGGGCTTCTAAACATATGACGAGATTCAAAGAATCTCTTATGGACCTATCTGGACATGAGTCACCTCATAAGGTAAAAATTGGGGATGACTATCAATTCCCTATGAAAGGAAGTGGTCAAGCCTCCTACAAGTTATACTATGGGAAGTCTTTAAAGATGCAAGATATTCTATATGTACCTGGACTCAAGAAAAATCTTCTCTCCATATCATATTTGGATGCAAAAGGGATGAGAGTTGCATTTGTGGATGGCCAAGTGCTTATGTGGCCAAAAGGTAAGACCACAGATGATGTAGTAGTGATTGGAGAGCAAGAGGGAGGGATATACAAATTGAAGGGACAACCTGAACATGCCATGGTACATGAATCCATGGAGCCAAGTGAACTTTGGCATATAAGGCTTGCACATGTGTATTATAGAGCACTACCAATTGCAAGCAAAGTTGTAGAAGGTCTTCCTGAAATCCAGTCAAAGCATGAAGGTGTTTGCCAAGGATGTGCAAAAGGAAAGAACACAAAGAAGGCATTTCCAAGCAATGAAAGCAAAGCAAAAGGAATCTTCGAGATTGTCCACTCCGATGTATGCGAACCAATGTCATCTAGTTCTCTAAGTGGGTATGTATATTATGTTTGTTTCATTAATGATTTCTCTAGGAAGACTTGGATTTGTTTCTTGAAGAACAAAGGTGAAGTATTCAACAAATTCAAGGAATTCAAAGCCTTGATAGAAAACCACACTGAAAAGAAGGTCAAGACTTTTAGATCCGACAATGGTGGAGAATTCACTTCAGAAGACTTCAAGAAGTTATGCAGTGATTCAGGGATTAAGAGGGAGTTAACCACTCCTTACAATCCACAACAGAATGGAGTTGCATAAAGGAAGAACCTCTCATCCACTTTCAACATTGGTTAAGTTGCACACTATCAGAGACTCCAGTGGTTCCTGCAAGGAAGCAAAGATTGAGAGGGAGTCCACCCAACAAACAAACAAAGATAAGTATTTGAATTTGTCATTTCTTGTATATCTGATTGTTTAAATAATATTGTTCAATGATGTATATACTTATGTTCCTAGACTTAGGTTGGGTATTATGCATATTAGAATAATTTCATTAATGAACAATATACTACTAATATGCATGCGATGGGTAAGTGGCCTATGGTACTGTACAACATTCTATTGCTATTTATCTAGAATGAAACCTCTTTGTTGACATGTTGGGAGTAGTGCAAACTCTTAAGAATGTTCTGGTAGAGATGGAAGGAATCTAGAAAGTTACCATATGAATAGGGGATATGGATGAATGTTGTATTAAAGCATTGGCTAAGATAATTGCATGACTGTATGACATATGTATTTATGTGTAAGATTTTGTTCTAAAAACTATGAAAATTTTATAATGATGCAATTGAATTTGACTTGTAGGAAAGATCGTGTACAATCATCTACAAAAGATGGACTACAACATTTGGTTTCAGCAACGAAGTTCAAGAAAACTATCTATTGAAGATGTTGAAGAATCTGAAGTTCCCAGGATCCGGGATGCAATAATGGAAGAATTCCATGATTGAGGAATACCAGTCGATCATGAAGAATGATGTTTGGGATGTGGTCCCAAGACCAGAGGGGAAGTCTATTGTGACTTCCAAGTAGATCTATAAGATCAAGCATGTTACAGATGGTAGCATAGATAAATACAAGGCAAGATTTGTAGCTCGTGGCTTCTCCCAGAAAGAAGGGATAGATTATGAAGAGACTTTTGCACTTATAGCCAGATACACTTCCATCAGAACAATACTTGCTCTGGCTGCAGTGATGAAATGGAAGATACACCAGATGGATGTCAAGACAACTTTCTTAAGTGGTGTAGCTGAAGAGGAAGTGTATGTGGAGCAACCACTTGGTTTTGAGACACATGACAGGGAGTCATATGTGTGAAGATTGAAGAAATCCTTGTATGGCTTGAAGCAAGCACCTAGGACATGGTACGGTAGGATGGACAGATTCTTGTCCAGTCTGGGCTTTACCAAGACTAAAGCAAATTCCAAACTTTACTACAAGGTTGAGGAAAGCAATCTAGTGATACTCCTATTGTATGTGGATGACTTGTTTGTGACAAGTGAGGATAGATTGATTGTCGACACGAAGAGGAAGCTTGATGCCGAGTTCGCAATGAAGGACTTGAGTATGGTGCATTACTTTCTAGGTATGGAGGTGTGGCTGAGTGCAGATGGAATCTTCCTTGGACAAGGGAAGTATGCAGTAGAGATCCTTAAGCGGTTCGGGATGATGGACTGCAAGGCCATGGCCACACATATGGCATCGAACCTGAAGCTATTGAGTGATGCTTCATCAGAGTTGGTTGATGCCATGATGTATCGTCAGATGATTGGGTCCTTGATGTACTTGACGAACACAAGACCAGATATTTGCTTTGCGGTGAACACCTTGAGCCAGTTTCTGACAGATCCTAGACATGTTCACCTGATTGTTGTAAAGCATATTCTGAGGTACTTGAAGGGTACAATTGATTATGGGCTCAAGTATGATGCGAATCAAAAGTTTAACGTGGAGGGTTATGTTGATTCAGATTGGGTAGGCAGTGCTGCAGATAGGAAGAGCACTTCGGGGTGCTACTTCAGTATGGGTTCATGTGTGGTCTCTTGGTTTAGCAAGAAGCAATCCCGTGTAGCACTAATTATAACCGAAGCAGAGTATGTCGCAGCTTGTTCGGCTAGTTGTGAGACAGCATGGCTAAGGAAGCTACTGTCTGATTTATTTGATCTCCAGTTGGATGCTACTTATATCTATTATGACAACCAGAGTTGTGTGAAGTTGTCAGAGAACCCAGTGTTCCATGACAGGTCAAAGCACATCGAGATCAAATATCACTATATCATGGATATGGTGCAGAGAGAAGCAGTGAAGCTCCAATATGTTGCGACAGATGAGCAGATTGCAGATGTGTTGACCAAACCACTAGCCAGAGTGAAGTTCAAATACTTCAGAGAGAGGCTTGGTGCTCTTCAGATAGAAGATACTTTGAGGAAGAAGTGATGGGGCACATTTGCAGAATCCATTCCAAGCATGGTGGTAGGAGGGCCCTTCCCATGGCCGTGGATGTAAGTGTAATGTCCCTTGTTAGGAATTTTATTAAAATGCCCAATTTTCCACTTTTTCTCCAATTTCGACCTTTGACTAGTTTTGATGCCTAGGTCCCAAATTTGCACCAAATGATCCCAAATCTTCTGAGAAGGTATATGAATGATATTAGAACATAAATATGTATTTCAAGGATGCCTTTGGACCTTAAAAATGCTTCTGCAAATCCTCTTTCAATTATGGCCAATGTAGGTAACTTTGCTAGTGATTTCCCTTTGACTAGTATTGGTCTCTAGGTCTCAAATTGACTCCAAATCTTCAAGGAAGGTGTATGAATGATATGAGGACTTGAATATGATGTTCATGGATGATATATAGCCACCAAAAGACCTCTACAAACCCTCTTAATATCCTGGACCAAGTATGCAATTTTACTAGTAATTTGGGGTTCAAATCCCCCTGCGATAAGTACAGAAAATGGCTTCCCAAATGCCTCCAAACCCACTCAAATTTCTGAAAAGAGTTAGGGAATGTATTAAGGATGTTATTAAGGTCTCATGTGCACCATTAATTTATTATTATATTTGTTCCAACCCTCTCCCATTCAGCTGGCAAAATCACCCATTCGACCCTTGTGGAAATGACACTATTTCTTCTCCCAATGTAATTAAACTGAGTAAAAATACTTCAAATGCTCAAGTACAGTACAAGAAACTTGTAAAATACATCCATGTCAGTATATTAATCACAAATTTATCATAGAATCATCCATTCATTTGAAATCATCAGCATTACATTGGTTCACAACAAGGTAGTGGGGAAATGGCACTGTTCTTTCATTAAAAATGAGATTTACACATTTCCACTTGGAATTTCGACCTGAAACTTTTTGGAGATGAAGAACAGAGTATTTAATTCATATTAAAAAATAAATGGGGCATTAGAAGATCCCCCAAATAGTACAATATCTCACCAAAAATGCCCTCCCTCAAGGATCAAGAATATGCCATCAAAACTGTAAATGGTTGAAGGAGTGAGCTACAATAGAAAAAACCATGAGCTTCCCTATAGCTTACACCTGCAAATAAATACTCGATTAAAGCTCCAAATGAAAGTTCTGAATGGCCTTTCCAATTACCAACTTGGATGGGAATCTTTCACCCTCGAAATTGGCTAAGGCAAGAAACTAGTCATCCACTAGCTCTCCCTCTTCACAAATGCAATTGCAAATTCTACAAATGATAAAAATATGGTTTCATTCTTTGCTATTGACATTTATAAATTTCTAATGTCCTCCATGGGTCGAATTCCTTCCAAGAGACTCATGCCAACTCAAGTTGGGAAGAGATTCCAAAGAACGTCACTTGTACAGCAATTCCTAGTCTCCCATTTCCACCAAATCACATGTGGAAGCATATTAGCTTCCCTAACACCCTTGAGCGCCATCTTGGAGTCTATTTTTAGCCCTGACATGTCATATATGTCATATGTCATCCTTAAGGTCTGATTTGTGCCATAGGTGTCATAGCATCTTCATCATTGTTGTCATAGAGCTAGGGAATCTAGCCCAAGTGTCTCACTAGCTCCAAATTGCCTCTTCCTCTTCCATGGGAGTTAATATTCCTCTATATTTTGACCTTGGATGATTCATGCCATGAATAATACCTTTTGAACTCCCCCAAGTATTTTACCATTCACCTTGAATTCAAATTGGTGAGAGAATGATGCCAAGTGTAGTGGGGAAATCTAGCCATATGTGGGTCCCACTTCCTCCATGTGTCTTCATGATCAAATTCCACTTTGATTTTCACTTGTATATATTTATTTATATCCTTTATTAAATATTTATGCCATTCTAATGTTCAAACATTATTTATTATCCCCCTTATTCCAAATCCCAAAGCTTCCACCCCAAACCTAGGAAACTAGTGATTTTCCTCCTTGGCAATTATTTGACCCTTAACATCAATTTGACAAACTCTAATGAATATGGCCAATGTGATTAGGCCATTGTGACCCAATGCTAAATTTAGGACATGACAAATCCTTCCTTCCCAATATTGCTTGTCCTCAAGCAATTTTAAACATGGGTGTTGAAGAACCTGCTTTCTGTATAATTCTCTGAAGTTGCCATTGAATTGCCCAACCTTGAGTCTTTGAGTTTCCATGAAGATTTTAGAGAGAAACCACCATGTTTGCTACTGCACTACTCTGATAAAAATCACTTTATTAAGTGGGAAATCCATCTCCCATACTGCTTGTTTCCCCTAAAAATTGAAACCAATGATACTAAGAATTATCCCAGGGTCCCATTGCTTGTATTGCACTCCAACAATTAGAAGTGCTCTCCAATTCATAGTTCCCGGATCCCATTTTCTTGTATGCATTCCTCCAAACATCATGAATACAAAATATATATCATCAAATTACATAACAACATAATGAAAATGAACATCAAGAATATGCTTCATCAAAGAATCATGAAAGTGCTTATACCTCCAAGCAAGTAGACCACCATTTTTCAAGTGCATGCAAGCATCAAGTAACCAATCAAATATGATCCAATGACATAGGTGAGGATCCCATGTCCTATCATGCTTCTCCAAAAGGATGTGATATGCATCAAAATATTCAACCATGTATTCTTTCATCCAAGAAGTGAATGAAGTTCCTCCAACATCAATTGAACTAAGCAAGGAGCAAGGAAAATCATGAGTCTTCAAGTGACTCAAGTGAACATCATAAGTGCATATAGGAAGATATGTATCATCATAAGGTAAAACAATTTGTTGCTTCAAATGTAAATAATGAGGTGCTCTATTCATGTCATCATCAAAACGAGAGGTAGGAGTTTCATACCCCTCATGTGGCACCATTATAAAAAAACCTTTCACCCAATTTTCATCCCCAATTGGTGTGGCTGAAAAAGAAGTATGGGGTAAGGAATTATGAACCAACTTTAAATCTTTACAAATCTTACCCATCGAAATATTTAATTCATCTTCTCCATAATTGGCTAGTCCAACTATTGTGAGATCATGTGCCTCCTCCAAGGCATTGCAGCTCTCCCCATGAGGCACCGCATAATCCATATGAACAGAGACAAGTGTTTGTTATTCTTCTTGTTTGAGTGTAGCATCTTCAAGCACCTGCATATCAACATGTACCTCATGTTCCACCATTACATGAGGTTCCTCCTTGGCAATTATTTCATCCATTTCCTTCTTTTCCTTGAAAACAAAACCATTGCTCATTCTTTTTCCAAGTTGCTTTCAAGTTGACTAACCAACAATTCGAACCCTTGCATTAGTTGCCTCCACTTGTCTTCAAAGGATGCTTTCATTAATTTTATAAACTCCTCATTCTCCTCTAAGGTTCCTTTTTTTTCCCTAGTCATAGTTTTCTCAAAATGCACTTTTTTTTCCTAGTTCCTCCTCTTCAACAATATTACTTCTGATTCCAATGTATAAGATTGGTCCCTAAATTTTTGTCATCATAAATTTCAGACCACATCAGGTGCCAAGATCATGCTCTGATACCACTGTAATGTCCCTTGTTAGGAATTTTATTAAAATGCCCAATTTTCCACTTTTTCCCCAATTTCGACCTTTGACTAGTTTTGATGCCTAGGTCCCAAATTTGCCCCAAATGATCCCAAATATTCTGAGAAGGTATATGAAAGATATTAGAACATAAATATGTGTTTTAGGGATTCATTTGGACCTTAAAAATGCTTCTGCAAATCCTCTTTCAATTATGGCCAATGTAGGTAACTTTGCTAGTGATTTCCCTTTGACTAGTATTGGTCTCTAGGTCTCAAATTGACTCCAAATGCCTTCAAATCTTCAATTAAGGTGTATGAATGATATGAGGACTTGAATATGATTTTTAGGGATGATATATGGCCACCAAACAACCTCTGCAAACCCTCTTAAGATTCTGGAACAAGTATGCAATTTTATTAGTAATTTGGGGTTCAAATCCCCTTGGGATAAGTATTGAAAATGGCTTCCCAAATGCCTCCAAACCCACTCAAATTTTTGAAAAGAGGTAGGGAATGTATTAAGGATGTTATTAAGGTATCATGTGCACCATTAATTGATTATTATATCTGTTCCAACCCTCTCCCATTCAGCTGCAAAAATCACCCATTTGACCCTTGGGGAAATGACACTATTTCTTCTCCCAATGTAATTAAACTGATTAAAAATACTTCAAATGCTATGTACAGTACATGAAACTTGTAAAATACATCCATGGTAGTTGATTAATCACAAATTTATCAGAGAATCATCCATTCATTTGAAATCATCAGCATTACATTGGTTCACAACAAGGTAGTGGGGAAATGGCACTGTTCTTTCATTAAAAATGAGATTTACACATTTCCACTTGGAATTTCGACATGAAACTTTTTGTAGATGAATAAAAGAGTATTTAATTCATATTACAAAATAAATGGGGCATTATAAGCTCCCCCAAATAGTACAATATCTCACCAAAAATGTCCTCCCTCAAGGATCAAGAATATGTCATCAAAACTGGAAATGGTTGAAGGAGTGAGTTGCAATAGAAAAAACCATGAGCTGCCCTATAGATTAAACCTGCAAATAAATACTCCATTAAAGCTCCAAATGAAAGGTCTGAATGGCCTTTCCAATTACCAACTTGGATGGGAATCTTTCACCCTCGAAATTGGCTAAGGTAAGAAACTAGTCATCCACTAGCTCTCCCTCTTCACAAATGCAATTGCAAATTCTACAAATGATAAAAATATGGTTTCATTCTTTGTTATTGACATTTATAAAGTTCTAATGTCCTCCATGGGTCGAATTCCTTCCAAGACACTCATGCCAACTCAAGTTGGGAAGAGATTCCAAAGAACGTCACTTGTACAACAATTCCTAGTCTCCCACTTCCACCAAATCACATTTGGAAGCATCTTAGCTTCCCTAACACCCTTGAGCGTCCTCTTGGAGTCTTTTTTTATCCCTGACATGTCATATGTCATCCTTAAGGTCTGATTTGTGTCATAGGTGTCATAGCATCTTCATCATTGTTGTCATAGAGCTAGGGAATCTAGCCCAAGTGTCTCACTAGCTCCAAATTGCCTCTTCCTCTTCCATGGGAGTTAATCTTCCTCTATATTTCGACCATGGATGAGTCATGCCATGAATAATACCTTTTGAACTCCCCCAAGTATGTTACCATTCACCTTGAATTCGAATTGGTGAGATAATGATGCCAAGTGTAGTGGGGAAATCTAGCCATATGTGGGTCCCACTTCCTCCATGTGTCTTCATGATCAAATGCCACTTTGATTTTCACTTATATATATTTATTTAGATCCTTTATTAAATATTTATGCCATTCTAATGTTCAAACATAATTTATTATCCCCCTTATTCCAAATCCCAAAGCTTCCACCCCAAACCTAGGAAACTAGTGATTTTCCTCCTTGGCAATTATTTGACCCTTAACATCAATTTGACAAACTCTAATGAATATGGCCAATGTGATTAGGCCATTGTGACCCAATGCCAAATTTGGGACATGATAGTAAGCGTCATGTGATGAGCATCAGGAAGATGCTCCAAATGATATGCATCAGGACGATGCTATGACGATGATCAGGATGGTCATGCGATGATGATATGCATCAGGATGATGTTGTGACAATGATCAGGATGATCATGCGATGATGATGTGCATCAGGATGATGTACTGTATGATGATGATCAATATGATCATGAGCATCAAGATGATGCTTTGTGCGAGGATGATCAGTTTGATCTTGAGTATTGGGATGGTACTATGTGGCCGTGGATAGGTTGTGCAAGCGTAGCATGTAATACGTCCTGGAGATCCGGACAGGTTGTGCTAGTCACGTAAAAGGCCTCAGATGCTCTGTAGAGATCTTGTTGGGAAAGACACTCTTTTAAGGTTTTGCTAGACCACATGTAATACGTCCTGGAGATTCAGACAGGTTGTGCTAGTCACGTAAAAGGCCTCGGATGCTCTTTAGAGATCTTGCTTGGAAAGACACTCTTTTAAGGTTTTGTGGGGACAACATGTAATACGTCCTGGAGATCCGGACAGGTTGTGCTAGTCACGTAAAAGGCCTTGGATGCTCTTAGAGATCTTGCTGGGCAAGACACTCTTTTAAGGTTTTGTGGAGATCACATGTAATCAGTCCTAGAGATCTGGACAGGTTTTGCTAGGCACGTAAATGTCCTCGGATGCTCTTTAGAGATCTTGCTAGGCAAGACACTCTTTTAAGGTTTTGTGAAGGTCACATGTAATAGCTCCCTGGTAGATCTTGTCGGTCGTGCTTGGGCACATAAAGGATCCTGGGATACTCTTTCGAGGTTTTGTTGACGCACGTAATTAGTCCTGAGGATTCCACAGGATGGCCAGCTCACAGAGATGATGAAGACCTACAGGAGGCTAGGCCTACAACCAACATGAAAAAGGGTTGGCTCTGTAGAACTTCCTATGACGAGAAGAATTGAGAGATAGCCCAATGATCAAGATGACGAGTACAACAGCAGTGACGATGATGTTCCGTGATCCAGTGATGATGATCCAGCTCCAAAATTGAAGACTTATGGCGATATGTATTGATGACCTGTGTCTAGAGAATACCTTCCTAGTTAAGAGGGAGTGCTAATGTATTTGTAACTTCAGAAGATATTCTTCTATGTATTACATTTGTACTTTATTATATTCATGATGGAGATGTATTATTCCTCCAATCAGAAGTGTCGTCATTTGTATTTGTAAGTGTTGCAAGTGTCGCAAGTGTTGCAAGTGTTGCAACTTATATTTGATTGGTTATTAGACCACTAGTGTGGGGTCGGCCCTACTTGTGTCATGTGAGTGGGTTATTAGACTTCCTCAGGAGGTCGACCCAGCTAGAGTTAAAGGGAGGTTAAGTTGTGTATAAATAGAGAGTGAGTGTGTCTCATTCTATTGATTCACTCACTCATCCAACTCGCATTAGTAGAGAGAGGAGTGCGCACAAGTGGAGAAGGATTAGTTGTTGGAGTCATCTATCTTTTGGGTTTGATCATTTTGATCTTTGTATTGGGTCTTATTCTATCTCTGAGGAAGTTACGGGGTTTTTCACTATCTTGGTTTTCCCCGAGGAAACTCTGCGTCTCTTGTGTTTATGATTGTTATGTTGTGCTTGTTATTCTCTTAGTAGGATCCTAGATAATTTTTGAATGCAATTATTGAAAAATTAACATCTAGGTCTTAAATTTGTTTCTTTTGTTTGAATCAAGGTTCCCATTATTACAACATCTTTAGTGTTATGGGTTTCTTCTTGGCCATGCACTTTTCCAGCAACAATGAATATTGAATTCATATTGTCAGAGTTTAGATCCTCATGTCTCCTCGAGATCCTATATATTTCACAATTTTCACGAAGGGGGCAATGCCCAAGGTGGAACTGATGGACCATGTTTTCTATTATCTGGTGTTTCCAAAATGCATTGACCCAAACAAAGTCCCAATTGAGCCACCTAAGCCAGCAAAGAGTCCACAACACTCCACAGATCGTATCTCTATAATGAACATACTTCATGTTGAAAAAAACATAGTTTGCTCCACCAAACTGAAGCATAATGGACACAAGGCTCGAGAGGCATATAAAAAAAAAATTATATGGAAGGGGTATCCCTATCCTAAAAACATCGATAGTTTCCAAAGACTCACCAGTCCCAACAAAAATGATACTTCCATTCCAAATCTCACACAATTTAATTTCCCATTGGTCCCAACGAGAACAAAAATTCAACCTTGGTCCACTATCAAATGCCTTACCATTCTCCAATGATACTTTCAAACAAATTGGGAATTCTAAGGAGTTCATGCTTATCAAATTGACCAAGAAGAGTATAATCTAGACTACCTCGTTGAAGTGTGCTTGACTAGAGAAATGTGTTTGCAATCCCTGAGTGACCTTGCTTAGGCTAACAACATAAACATTCTATGAATCCACTATCCCACCCATGAACCAATTCATAATTGTGAATAATTGATGAAGCTTGCATTGCATTAATGTTTAAATGTGTGAGTTTATGTTGGGAACGATATCCACTAAAAATTTCTTGCAATTGTAGATTTTACCCTACCCTTTATCATGGTACGTGGAGGGCATGTGAGAACTTAACTTTGGCATCATAATTGATTATGGAATGGGGTAGAATGAGACCCCACTTTTGACCTTTAATATACCATGGTTCATTCTAGAGGGTTTGTTGGATAAGTGATCAACCTGTCTAATATGGTTCTTACAGACATGAAAGTATTCCATAGACTTGAAGCAATGTGCCTCTTTGGCGATTCTAAGAATGACCTTGGCGAGTTTGTCGTCAGAAGGAGTGGTCAATTTCCTCATGATTCTCACAACAATGTTTGAATCCTCTATGATTAAAACATTCTCGATGCACCTTTGATTCAAGATTTTTAGCCCTTGGTATAATGTTAGGGCTTGGACTGATTGTTTGTTGTCTCACCCAATCCCCATTCATAAGTTGTTTCTTGGTTTCCATTGGGAAAAAAGACGATCCTCCCAGCACCCTCCACCCGTATATTTGAATATTTTTTACAACTATCTTAAATTACAACTAAACATAACTCAATAAATATATGCCATTGATTTTATGTGTGGACTCTATGATTTAAACCATAACTCCATTGATTTCACATACACACTTTATGAATCCATTTCATATTTAACATAGTTCATGTTTTGATGAAAGCATCAACATCCATTAAACAATTACATGAAGTTGCCATAAAGGGAGATAGGGATCGCATGGCCTATGCCTTTTCTCAAAATGTTTAACCATTTAAAACTCTTGTCCAACCAATTTTAAAAATTATTAAGTGTTGGCTATAAGAATGCATAAATGTGTAATTCTTCATGTTATGTGAATGGACAATTTTGTTGGTTTTGTGTATGGGGAAGTGAAGTCCATATCCATAATTTTGATGATAATATATTCCATGTTGCTCCACAATTGAAAATGTGTCATCAATTACATTGTGGTTTGAGGACCTTGTAATCGTCAATTGTTGGTCACATCATCAATATCAACAATGTTATCTCCAACAAAATCTCCATCTATATGATTGTTAAAAGAATCCTTCAATGTATTAGTATGTTAATTAGGCAACATATGTTGTGAATGAAGATACTTTAAGTACTTCAACAAAGCTATGTAGCATAGAATTTGTTTGTGATGTTAACAATTTTGAGAGATTTCGCTTCCATTGTTCTTTCCTTCCATCTCTAATCCAAGATGCTATCATAAACACTCTTTTCCCAAACAACTTTGAAATCTATGAAAGTGTAATTGACAAATGACATATGGGTGTGCATAGGTAAAATTAACAAGATTATTATTTATCATATCTACCGAGTGTCTTAACATAACATCATTACGCAGTTGGGGGTTCATGAATTGATTAGAGTTGTACTAGTGTTGAAGTATGTTAATAGCCAACACTGAAATTCAGAGATGGCAAAGACTCTACACTTCATTGGTTTTTAGGTTTTTGTTGTAATACGCTTCGTGGGATTTGCTTTGGTAGATTTGCCAGTTGGCTATAAATCCTACTTACTTTGATTAGTTTACATGTTTGTATATATTATTTTCCCTTTCCCAAGAAAACTACATTATTTTCCCATGTACAGGGCACCAATAAAAGCCCCAATACAAACTCTTGCACTAATATCAAGAATGTACACTAGATTGCTCCCAAGTGTTTTTCCATTTTGGTTAAAGATAGCACCAACCTTTCATTTGGTGCATCTATCAATCAAACTCTTGCTTTCGAGCTACCCTCTACCAACAAAGTAAATGCCTATATTTTTTAGTGTCCAGGTACCTTCTCTTCATAACCTCTAGTGGCTTCTTATTTCAATCAATTTTTCATTCTCAATCTCTTTGCCTTTTGGAAACACTTCTCAATCTGATGCAACCAATAACATTTGATTCATTCACAAGATCTAAAAACCATGAAAACACATAAGAATGGAAAATTAACTATCTTTTATTCCTTCTCCATCACTAACTATTACAATGAAAGCTCAACCCCTTATAACTATTATCCGATATTTTCGAAAATTGCTAATTTTAGAAAATTATTGCACGACTCTAAAACTGACCAATAACTAAAATCCAACTAGAGCGACACTAGTTATCAACTCACTTTTATGATTGGGTGCATGAACTAAGAGATAACTAATAATTACAAATTTAAAAAATCTCGAAAAACACTAAAACCCCAATTCGAGGAATTATATGAAGGAGGAAAAGAGTCAAAACAAGGTCCGATTAGAAGGATCTAATCGATCACGGTAGTGAACTCTTTGAGACACAACTTCTTGTTAAATTTAAGCCCAAACGGAGAACCGAGTAAAAAGTTACGACTCTTGGAACTCCTTGCATCATTATCATTTGGTTGAAAATAATACAGCTCCTGCAAGTTACTGTCTTCAAACTGCTGCCACTTAACGGGATCTAGGTTCAACAAGTCCCCTTCTATAATTCATGTACTCTTTGATGGTTCTAAGCCTTCCCACTGGACCAAATATCCGTTATATTGGCCTTGCCGAGTATGAAGGGTCTTCTTATCTAAAATATGCACAATATTTTCCTTTTTATTACTCGAAATGACCTGTTGCCAATCCACCTCCGCCTCATTGTCATTACCCAGATCGTCCCCATGGAAGATATATAAATCATAAACGTTAAACACAAGGGAAATATCGAGATCAAATGGTAAATCAACCTTATAAGCATTGTTGTTAATTTTCTTGACTATCTTGCAAGGACCAATTTTCTTATACTTCAATTTGTGGTAGGTTCCTCTAGGAAACCGCTCTTTCCATAAATAAATCATCACCAAAACACCTTCATTGAATACCTGATGTCATCGGTGAGCTTATTTTATAATTTTGTTATGCTCGTTAATGGCCTGCAACTTTTGTCTCACTTGTTGCTACAACTGTTGAATGTGTTATGCAAATGCTTCACCATCATCAGTGATTCTATCCCCAAGCGGTAGCTGCACCAAATCAAGGACACCCATAGGATTTCTACCATAAACAACCTGAAATGGAGATTTACCTATAGATCTATTCACTGAACTATTGTGGGCAAATTCTTCTTGAGGTAAAGCCAAATCCCACTGCTTGGGATTCTCTCCAACAATGGTCCGTGGCAAGTTTCCCAAACTCCGATTTACTACCTCGGTTTTCCCATTTATTTGGGGGTAATAGGCACTGCTAAACTGTAATTTAGAACCCACTTTCTTCCATAAAGTTCTCCAAAAATGACCCAAGAACTATGTATCTCTATTAGAGGTGATGTTTTTTGGAAGACCATGCAATCTAACAATTTCTGAAAAAAAAAAAGTATGTCAACCTTGATGCATCAGTAATTTTCTTGCAAGCAATGAAATGATCCATTTTAGAGAACCTATAAACAACCACAAAAATAGAATCATTACCTCGTTGTGTGTTTGGCAGCCCCATCACAAAGTCCATGCTCATATATGTCCATGGGTCTGTGGGAATTGGTAATGGCATGTACAACCTTGCATTATGTGAGTGTTCTTTTGCCATTTGAAAAATCCTACATCATTCCACATACCTGGTTATATCCTTTTTCATTTCGGCTAGTAATAATTATCTTCAATTAAGGATAGCGCCTTATCCTTTCCAAAATGTCCTGCCAAGCCACTACTGTGAAGTTATCTGATAATAATTTCTCTCGTAAAACCAATTGGAATGCATAGTTGTTTTCCTTTGAAGAGGTATCCATCTTGCATAAAATATTCACCCTGAATAAAATCCATGTTCCGAGTGATTGGATTCTTCAATTGTTCCACAATATCCCAAAATTCATTATCAGACGCATATATATCCTTCAATGCAGCAAACCCAATTACTTGATTTTCCATTGTTGTCAAAAGAACAATGCACCAACTCAAAGCATCCACGACTTGATTCTACCTTCTTGATTTGTGCTTAAGAAAAAAGATGTAGCCTTGTACAAAAGAGGCCCATATTGCATGCCTACTATTCAATTTATTTTGGGTCTTTACATATTTTAATGCAACATGATCGTTAAATAACACAAAATATTTTGGCACTAAATAATGCCTCCAATGTCTCGATGCTTGCACAATTGCATACATCATATGTGGAGTATTTATTTCTTACTTCATTCAACTTTTCGCTAAAAAATGAAATTGGTCTACCTGCTTGGCTAAGTGCAACTCCAATGCTTTCATGTGAAGCATCATAATCTACCTCAAACACTTTATCAAAATTCGGTAAGGCTACTATAGGTGCCTCAATCACCTTCTTCTTTAGAAACTTAAAACTTTCCTCAATTTCAAGTCCACTTGAATGTTGTGCCTTTGGTGCAATCTGTGATGGCTGCTATAATACTACTCAAATTTTGAATAATTTTTTGGTAAAAGGTGGCCAACCTATGAAAAATTCTTACCTCTATGATGCTCCTAGGACTAGGCCACTCCAAAATTGCTCTGACCTTCTCTAAATCTTCTCTAAATCCATCTTGACTCCTTCTGTTGGGATGAAAAAACCCATAAATACCAAACTTTCTTGCAAGAACCTACATTTCTTCAGGTTTGCATAAAGCTGATGTTTTATCGACGCATCCAATATAATCTTTAAATGTTGCAAGTGATCTTCTTTGTTGTTACTGAAAACTAGAATGTCATCAAAATAAATGACAACAAACTTACCAATATAAGGTTGAAGCACAATATTCATCAATCGCATGAAGGTACTAGGTGCTTTGGACAACCTAAATGGCATCACCATCCATTCATATAGTCCATCCCTGGTCTTGAAGGTAGTTTTCCATTCATCCCCTTCACGGATCTAGATCTTGTGATATCCACTTTGCAAAACAAATTTACTAAAATATTTAACTCCGGCTAGCACATCCATCATAGCATCCAAGTGCGTTATAGGAAACCAATATTTAGCTTCGGTTAGCACATCCTCCATATTTTATCTTTTTTTGGAGTCAACAATGTTGGTATAGCATAGGGACTCATGCTTTCTCTTACCACACCTTTATTTATAAGCTCAGTTACTTGTCGGTTGAGCTATGCATTTTGTGTAGGACTCATCCTATAGGCTATTTGATTAGGTAAAGATGATCCTATGATTAGATCAATGTGATGTTGAATATCCCTCTTCGGTGGAAGACCATTGAGTAGTTCAGTGGGGATAACATCAACATATTCTTCTAGTACCTTGGCCACTTCAATAGGTATTGGTATGTCTTCCTCGACTCCTTTTTGCACTATTAATGCATAACCTAATCTTGTTGCCTTTATTTCCTTAACAAGCTCTCTTTCCGATAACATATTCTCAGCTTATCCTTCATCATTAAGGGGCAATAAGACGGCTTTTGATCTATCCTTCCAAAAAGTGTAGGGGTTATTTTCTCCATCATACATGTATTTTCTATCATATTGCTAAGGCCTCCCCAAAAACAGATGATATGCATCCATCGGAATGACATCACACCATACTTCATCTTTATAAGTCTTACCGATGGAAAAATTGATCAAACATCTTTTATTAATGGTGACTTCATTCCCTTTTTTGAACCATGCAATTCGGTAAGGATGGGGATGTGTTTCACAACGTAATTTCATCTTATCTACCATCTCTTTGGAAACCATACTCTCACAACTGCCACTATCAACAATAACTTGACATACCTTTCCCCCGGAAGTGCACTTGGTTCAAAAAAGATTTGTCTGAAGCCATGAATCTTCACTGCCGTTACTTTGTCTTTACTCTTTTTTCGGGAAACACCATTGACCTCCATATCATGAGATTCTCCCCCATATCGGGTGAGACTTTAGATTCAACTCCTTCTTCTTCATTCTCAGCTTGTACCAAGTTTAAACTAGGTTGTTGTCCTTGCTTCGGCTCTTGCATGTTATAATTTGAGCATTCAATTACTTGATGGCCATCTACACCAGGTCTTCCTCTGCCACCACTGTAACCCCTACCCCTCTGAAATCCTCTTCCTCGTAGTTGATTCAAGTTATCTTGTCAAGTATCTTCTGCTTTCTTGACTCCTTGGGATGATTCGCCTCTACCATAGTTAAAACCAACTAGTGGGGCATATGATAAACGCCTCCTTAATCCTCTATTCCTTTGAGCAAATTGTCAATTTTGTTTTACCTCGGACTTTGAGGCTAATTGGTATGCCTCTTCCACGTTGCGAACCCTAAGCATGGTCAATTCATCTTCATGAATATAAAATTTCAAACAATTCACATTAATTTCCCGGTGATCCACATGAATGGACAACTGATAAAACTCGTGTGTGAGTTCCTCCATGGTGGACATGTTTTGCTTCAAGTTTTGAAATCTACGAAAAAGGGTCCGTGCATAGTCTAAAGGCAAAACAAATTATCACAAATTTTTCTCCATCTTAATACAGGTCCTAATTTTGTCTTTTTCTTTTTTTGTGAATTGTTTTTCTACACATGATCCCACCAAATAATGACATGGCCCTTCAACTTGGTGCATGCAAATTTCACCTTCTTTTGCTCTATCATAGGATTCCATTCAATTTATTTTTTCCATGGCGTTTAGCCAATCTATTAACTCCTTTGGTTTAAGACCCCCTGCATATTATGAAACTTCCATTTTGATCCCATTATTTATCCCTTCCAGAGCCATGAGCATCCTTTCTTCAAAAGTCACGTTCTCTAATTGTTCTTCTTCATGTTCTATATGTTGATCTACATCTCTTTGGTTTGTCTCCTCATTAGATGTTTCTCTTCGTATTATTCTCTGACTAGCCAACACATTTGTAAGATCTGCTACTTGCCTTTGGAGTTTTTGCACATCTCTATGCATCTGAGCAACATGCTCTTCCTCTTCCTCTCCCAACCATTTTCTTGCGCTGATACCAGATGATGTAACCGATAAAATTTGATTCATTCACGAGATCTAAAAACCATGCAAACACACGAGAATGGAAAAAAACTATCATCTTTTATTCCTTCTCCCTCGCTAACTATTACAATGAAAGTTCAACCCCTTGTAACTGTTATCTAAGATTTTAGAAAATTGCTAATTTTAGAAAATTATCGCATGACTCTAAAATTGATCAATAACTAAAAGATAACTAGAGTGACACTAGTTGTCAAATTGCTTTTCTGATTAGGTGCATGAACTAAGAGATATCTGATAATTGCAAATTTAAAAAATCCCCCCAAAACACTAAGACCCCCAATTTGAGGCATTATATGAAGGAATTTGGCCCTGGAAAAGTGTTAAAATGAGATTTGATTAGAAGGATCTAATTGGTCATGTGAGTGGACTCTTCGAGACACAACTTCCTATTAAATTTCAGCCCAAACCGATAACTAAGTCAAAAGTTATGACCCTCAGAAATCCCTGCATCACAATGTATCGCCAAATTCACCCGAGGCTAATATTTTTGGAACTGTCAATAGCTCCTCTTATGTTCCATCTTCCTTTCATGGTAAGGTCATGTTGGAAAAATCAAATACAATTCACGTTTGTACAAGAGGACTTGACTACCCACTTGCCCACAAATTGCAAGCATAAAAATATGATAGAAGGTGGAGAAAGTAATTACAAGACATTAGTTTATTCAAAACATGAAAATTGATCATCAAGTTGTTAAACACAAACGATATATTCCATAATATACTTTTATAGAAAATAAGCAAATGAGCAACCACGATTGCACCAACAACTTCCTTCAAAGATACATAAACAAAATTATTTATTCCTTCATCTATAGCAACCCCTACAATGATATTCATTCTTGCACAACGCATATGAATTCCAAGTAGACCTATAAGGGACTTGAGAGAGGCCAACAAAGTACCCGTTCTTTCAAACTTTATTCTATCATTGCAACCACTGTAAACTAGAACACAACGAATGCTATTTTATTCTTGAAATTGCAAGCTTTGGTGTCCATAACATTATCTTGAATGGTTGTAAGATGGAGGCATCGAAAAAACTATGGAGAGTCTAGTGATCAGAGTTGTCAGGGAAGCGGACACTATCACTCATGGTTGTGTAAAATTGATGAAGTTGATGCCCAGACATAGTATAGTGGATGAGACTGTGAAGGGTATATGATGTAAGGGAGGGAGGACAAGCGACACAATTTAATTTGTTTGGTAGACAAATCTATATACACCCTTTCTCATAGTAAAAACACCTTACGATGTAAATATATAAACAACGAGTACACTATAAACTAATGAATATATAAATAACCACTTTTGTGGGAGGGAAACACTTAGGAAGAGAGTGAGGCCTAGGCCTATAATTTGACATCTCGTATGACATCAAAATTGGCGTTTTGGAAACAATCTACCTCTTCAATTATGACTCACACCGACGAGACATAAACGATGGATAGATTATCATGTGAAAACAATGGAAACTACTAGATTGAGTTCATCTTGGATGAAAATCCATGTGGGTGTTGGTGTAACTTCAATTGCTGATTGTTATATTTCATTAGAAAATTGAATTGAAATTTTTAAGAAAATATGATGATGGGTAGATGACCATGTGAACACAATGCAAAAATTTCCACTAAAGTGGCTGTTGATGTGACTTCAGTCGTTGATCGTTATATTTCATGAGAAAATTTGCATTGAAAATTTTATGAAAACATGATATAGTGAGTCCTCCATATTTTTTTTTGCGGTACAAATTAGACATGCTTAGGATTTGCATCAAATGCTCAATAGAAATTAGGGCTTGTAAGCATAACTACTTTTTATGTGCATATGATGTCAGATATTGTAACTGTTCAATTTCAAATAAGATTTGTGTTGTGTAATGAGTGTTGTATTGAATCAAGATTTCTAGTTTTTTTTATGAGTGCTGTAATTATACATGGTATAATAGAGCTGTCATATGTAATAGTGATGGGATGTGGATTTTAGTTTCCTATCATAGATGTGTTGTGGATTTTACATTTTAGTGAATTTGTGTATAACAAAAAGAAATGACATTTTATAAATATGGGTAAAATGTAAATTAATGGGCACTCAAAAAAATTCCATGTCATCAATTTTCACTTCACAGGTAGGGTGAACTTGAAATTCTAGCCCTGGTGAGGCTGAAACACTTTCAAAACACAAGCATTTATCTCCTATTATGCATAAGATAAACAAAGCAAGAATATCTTCTAATATGAATCACGTCGGTTTACAATTGGCTCCCATGTGTCACTCAACTTCAACCCATTGTCTCTATTCAAAGTACTAGTCCAACTTTGGATTTTCAAAACTTCTCTCGTTCTTTTTTTAAGTGTAGAGATCCTCGTTGGTGATTAATTTCACCTCTTTCATGCAAATCCGATGAGTAGAGTTATAGGATGATTTGTTAGTGTTGATTTAACTACACGATTGTAAGATATGTTAGCGCCATGTTCTTTAAGACGTACCTACAATGAATGCCTTGTCTACCCAATATACACTTTACCATACTCACAAAGAATCAGATCAACTCCTTTTTGTTGCATTTGATTCAATAAGTCATTTGTCGAATCAACCAAACTCATGATGGCGTTTGAAGGAGTAAAGACCACCTCGATGTTTCTTCTTTTTAAAGTTTGAGCAATTTGATCGAGACCCCTTCAATTTATGGTGTGTAATCTTAGGAACATTCAACTCTTGATTTTATTGTATATTCTTTTTATTTTAAATTTTATGGATTGCTTCATTAATTTGTTAATTAAGATAAGCACTCTTGCTCAAAATAATTTTGCATCACAGATTCTTATTGCTACAGTGAAAATATGTGAATATTACCAATTTTATGAATT
This sequence comes from Larix kaempferi, assembly GCA_027924585.1. Taxonomy (NCBI): domain Eukaryota; kingdom Viridiplantae; phylum Streptophyta; class Pinopsida; order Pinales; family Pinaceae; genus Larix; species Larix kaempferi. The sequence goes on from BSBM01000753.1 coordinate 49,955,022, forward strand.
GAAAGATGGTGCATATCCACATGCAAATATATCTTTGTATAAGTCACCTTTATTGCATCGAGTGAAACGAGGTGCTCTACAGCTCAGTATGGGGGAGATGTTGTAACGTGAGGTAACGTTTGTAACAAAATAATTAAACCAGCCTAGATCCAAATCCTAGGCTCTATCAAGTGCCGACAGGGATCAAATCTCCCGAGGTGCAAACCTCTCCTCGAAAAGCTCCTTGAGTGCAATAGCTGAGAAGAGGTTTGCACTTCAGGAGATTTGATCCCTCTTGGTGCTTGATAGAGCCTAGGATTTGGATCTAGGCTGGTTTCAGTCGTGCACTGACACAAAACTGGAGTTTGATCAACATTGTAAGGAACAGGTTAAGTTGAAAACACAGATACATTTACGAGGATTATCATAATGTAAGTAATAAGTATTAAGGATTGAGTAAATTGTTAAACTGGAAAATAGAGACAATTCGTCTAATTTTTTTTTCGATTATCTTTTTGTTGATCTGCGTTTTGTTTTGTTTGTTCTTCTCCTTCTTCTGCCGTCATTTCGTCATTTCATACATTTTGATTTATTTGTTGTTCTGCAAACTGATTTTTTTGTTCTTCCAATTACTTCAACTTTCTCTCTCGATACGCTCTTTGTCGACCAACGTTTCGTTTTCTTTGTTCTTTTCGTTCTTCTGCTGTCAATTCGCCTAACTTTCTTTTTCGATATTCTTTTTGTCGATCTGCGTTTCGTTTTCCTCGTTCTTCTAGTTCTTTTGCTATCATTTCGTCCAACTTCCTTTTTCGAAATTCTTTTTGTTCTTATGCTTTTCGTTTCAAGTCTTCTTCTCGTTCTTTTGTTGTTACTGAAATCAATGCCTCCATACACTGAAATCAATGCGTCCATACACTGAAATCTGTGTCCATACACTAAAATCAATGCGTCCACAGAATCACATCTACACTGAAAAATATGCAATAAGAAACCCCATATGCTGAAATCTATGCATCCATTCACTGAAATCAATGCGTCCACATAATAACATCTACACTGAAAAATATGCCATAAAAACCCTTACACTGAAATTTATGCAAGTCTAAAACTCACTTTACATTAAATTCAATATATTTACGGAATTCTATATTTTTTTTAAAAAGTAGGTGATCCGAGAGGAATGAACCTTAGATCTCACGACCATTATCCCAACACCCTTACCACTATACCACATGTAGTTCTTATTATACAATGTAAAGAAGTTATATACTTATTTGTAAAAATTAATATATATATATTAATTTAAATTAAATGTTAATTTAAATTGAAATATAAATTGAAATTCAATTTATACTATACACTCTAAATATTACATTATATTTTTATTTTAATCTAAATATAAATATAAATTTATATTTAAATTTACATTCAAAATTTAATTCTAATCAAGCACCGGGTGCCAATTTAATCTCGGTACTTTAAATCTAATTATAAATTTAATTCTAAAATTTAAATTCTCTTGGATTCTAAAATTTAAATCGATTATAAAAAAAAATAACCCTAAAACTTCATTAAATGTAATTTTTTTTATTCTTCAAGCATGTTTTAATTTCAATTCAAAAAAAATAATTTAATATAATATAAAATTTATGTTATATTATTTAAAATTTAATATAAAGTTTATATTATTTAAAATTTAAAATTTCAAGATAAAGTTTATATTATTTAAAATTTAAAATTTCAATTTCAATTACAATATAACATAATATAATTTGAAATTTAAAATATAATATTTAAAATTAAACTTAAATATATTAATGTTTTTAATATTTCGTTGCAATGAAGCGTGGAGGGAGGACGGTTGCACAGGGACGGAGGAGGGCTGCTGAGCGTGGAGGGAGGAGGGAGGAGCTGGGAGGAGCAGCAGAGGGCCGAAGGGCAGGAGGGATGCAGAGCATGGAGGGAGGAGGGAGGAGCTGGGTGGAGCAGCGTGGAGGAGGGCAGGTGGAGGGCTGTGCAGGGATGGCAAGAGGGTTGCGGAGCGTGGAGGGAGGAGGGAGGAGATGGGAGGAGCAGCGTGGAGGAGCTGGGAGGAGGGCAACGTGGAGGGCTGCACAGGGAGGGCTGCGGAGTGTGGAGGGAGGAGGGAAGAGCTGGGAGGAGCAGCGTGGAGGAGCTGGGAGGAGGGCAGCGTGGAGGGAGCTGCGCAAGTAGGGAGGAGGAGGGTGCAGCCAGCGTGGAGGGAGGGTGCAACCAGCGTGGAGAGAGGAGGGAGGGAGCTGCGCAGGGAGGGAGGAAGCGGGGTGTAGTGAGGGAGGGAGGAAGGGAGATTCTTGACCGGAAATATTTTTTTTTATAATTTTGTATAATAGCTTGCTTGTTTATATAGTTAATGATTTCGTTTCGGAAATATTTCGAAAATACAACGGTTTTTTTATTATTATTATTAATGGCCAACCAAACAATATTTTAAATTATATTTTGTTATGTTACTCGACAAACTCAACAAACACACATGTTACAACATCTCCTTCATACTACACTCGACAAACTTGACAAACACACATGTTACAACATCTCCCTCATACTACACTCGACAAACTCAACAAACTCACACATGTTACAACATCTCTCTCATACTGGGCGCAAAAATAATTAAAAAAATTCATGTCGGCTGATAAAATAAAAAATTATGGAAAATATTTGAAAAAAAATCCATGTTGATTCATATAATAAAATATTATGAAAAGTAATTAAAAAATAGATGTTCGTTTATAAAATAAAAACTTAAAACTTAAACCCGGATCTATCAATCAAGAAAGATTCAATTTCTTGAGTTTAAATTTAAAAAAAAAAAATACAGCTCAAGAAATTGGATCCCTCTCGATGCTTCATTAATACAAGTTTAAGATGGATCTATGCTGATGTACATCAAAATGTGCCTTTCTTATACCATTCCACATTTTCTTTTTAAAAAAAATCCAATAAAACTAAGTTTCACAGTAAAAACAGAACCACGTTATACTTTTTAATCAAGTTAAAACATAAATCAGTAATTTTGAATTGAGTTTGACAAATTGTAACCTTTAATGATTTGTAACATAAATCAGTAATTGACCAAAATGGTTGTGCTAATGATTTGCCCTTCGAAAGTCGCTTTGTCGTGCTTAAAAGGCAATTTCAATGATATTTGTAATAATAAAACGCCAAACGCTGTTAACTTATGAAATCGTACCCGAACAAGAGGCGTTTCTAACTCGTGGCCTCTCTTCAAAGGTATGTGTAAATTTTCCGAGCGCCCGCGATTTCGATCTTGAAAGCTTTGTTAGAAGGCTTTCTACTAGATTTCGCCTGAGTCTGACCGATTTTCCATTCCACTGTTAGTACACGACCACGTCCGAAGCGGGCTGAGTGCCGAGTCTTCCGTAGGCGACGAAAGAGATAGGAAACGGTTTTATTTTGTGTCTGCTTGAAGATTTGACCGCGAGATTCTAATGCGGTTGAGGGCTGAGAAGGGCTGTGCAGGGCTGTAAATGTGAAAGAAGGTTTAATTGCAGGTGGAATTCTCTTGGAGCCCGTTACTCGGTCATGAGGTAAATCGATTGTTGTTTTCACAATTCTAGAGGTTATGATGGTTCCAAAGGGGATCCGATTTAGGGTTTTTTGCTGTTTGAGGACTGATTGTAAGATACCCATTTGTTTTGCTTGATTTTTTTTTTTAAATTTTAAATTTTTTATGTTAAAGGTTGTTGGATTCAGATGGCAGCCAATTGAAAACTTCAACGTGTGTTGGTTTGATCAGAAGACAGTGAAATTTTGATTTTCTTGTTTACTGGCGGAATTTTAATTGGTCAGAAGGTACCCAATTAAAGGTTATCCTGTACACCGATTTGAGCAAATTATACCCCACTGTGAATTTTCATTGTTTGCTTCTTTGGTTTGGTTGGCAGTATTAATTTCAATCCTATTTTTCGCCTTTTCTAATAATTTAAATTGGAACTACACGATTCTTTAAACCGGGTTGATTCAATATGTAAGCTATTCCAAGTCATTATTGTTTCCGATTATAGGGCATTTGGAGGTTCAATTATATAGGCGCAGATGGTTCCCAATTTAAAATTATGATGGTTGTTGTTTTGAACAAAATATAACGAATTCATAGGTTTCCATTTATTGGTTCAAATTTATTTATTTTTTCGTCAGAAAAAATCGCAATTTCATTCATTATGATAGAAATTACATTCTTTAAAATGCTCAAGGCATTTCCAAGCTTCTAACCAAAAAAGAGCTTCTAAAACATTCTGTAATCATAGCTAGAGGAATAACTATAAATATTCCAAAACAGTACTCACAGCTATTGTCAACATTGCAGTCCAAAGACTCCTTAACATGCTCATCTTTCTCTTTACAGAATTCCAAACAGATTAAACTAACTAGTCTCTTAACAGTCACCATACTTTGAAGATTCAAAAGACATAAAAAAGACCTCTCACAGTTCATCTAGACGATACAGATTATAAATAAGAAATAGGACCAGATTCTGTGCATAGTCTCTCTTTGGTTTCCCACAGATACCATTTAACAGGTTCCAATTATAGGTCCATTTTTGACAAATTGTCTACCTCTGTGTTCCTTTCTTGAAAGATACGAGAGTAGGAAATTCCTGTGAAAGCTTTGCTTCAGTAACATCACCTCCTTAAACAGAGCTCTGAGAAGAATATTCTGTACCTATGCCTGCTCATTCATACAGTTGATAATGAGTATTTAGTCTCCCATAATATGGGTTTTCTGCACTCTTCTGCCAACAGGCAGGGACATAAACAGCTTGAGAGGCAGCAGTTCTGCTTTATTATTGGTACTTGGTCCAATCCCTGCTTTAAACTAGTAAGATTCCGAGAAAAATATACCTCCTGCCCCTCCCACAGGAGGGTTTCCTTGGGCTGCCCTATTGAAATAATCCCATGGCTCAGATTTATCTATAATTTCAGGAACCACTAATCTCTGACTTTTGCCTGTAGGTTGTTGTTTAAAACTTGCTAAAATGCTCAGGCTTTGTGCAGCTACTAACTGAGGCTGTTTTAACTTGCCCTCAAGTAACTCACCATTCCTTGTTAACCATATTTCCCAGATACAGAGAAGAGGAAGAGCTCTATACTTCTTCAGATTTGAGTTCTCACACCAACCTTTAAGACAATTATTTGCAGACGACCCAATACATAAGTCCTGTATATCTATGAGCTTTTCTATTTCTGCCCAGACAGAAGCTGAGAATGCACAATCAATAAACAGATTTCCTACAGATTCCAAATTTGCCTTACACGGGGCACCTGCTAGGTGTCTGCAGCTCTTTTTCTGCAGTAGATCCCAGGAAGGCACTCTATTTCTTAGCACAAGGCACATAAAGAGTCTGGTTTTCATAGGGCACTTAAAATTCCAAATAAAGGACTACCACCAACACTGCTCCTGCCCATCCTCTAACCCTTACATGGCTAAGTACCCCAGCTTAGGGCTGTTCTTCCCTCCTAACAGATTCTTAGACCATAAAAACTCATCATTCTGTTCAGTAATTCTGATATGATTTACCCTGAGACTGTCAGTATAACCATTCCAGCTGATTGAGTCTTCCCTATCTAGTCCTAGATCTGCTGCGCTCAGCCATTCCTGACCCCCATAATTTATTGGTTCCTACACAGCCACTTGACTTAAGGAAAAAATCATTTTTGACCTTAAGGAATTTACTATAGTCCTTTATAATTTACACTCCCAATCCAAGGTTCTTCTCCAATCTCAACTCTTGACCTAAGTTGCACTGAAACGGATACAGATGCTGGGCGGGGGGACACGGATACAGCAAATTTTCAAAAAATATGGATACGATATGGCAGGGAAACGACGGCATATATATATATATATATATATATATATATATATATATATATATATATTTAAAATCTAACTAAAATTGAACATTCATCATTTAAATTTTAAATTAAAACTACATATTAACATATTACATAATCATCATCATCAACATAAGTCAAATATCCAGATTCCAAATTACAAAAGGAATTGAGTGGCAACCTACTATCATATTCATTGTTGAGTGACTGTTCATACTTCATTGTTCAAAATTTCAAAACAAAATTATAAATTACATTTACATATCATAAAAAATGTGATCAACATCAACATCATGTCATAGAAATGGAGGGTATGACACAGTAAATGTCCGCAGAGTGCAAAGATTTTTAAAAAACACTCATAAACAACAGTCTGGCAGCATCGGTGCACCAAATGACGCGAATTTGCAAAGAGAGGGGCTGTTTCGAATGCAAGAGCGCTGATACACAGCAATTTTAGATAGTAAATACCATCGAATGATTACAATGGCAGTAATGCCAACATTGGCCGCCACGAACAAAACATAGCAATATGATAGAAGGGACTATTAAGGTGCATAAGTAGTAGCAAGGGCCAATTTGGATGCTAATTACAAAACCCCAGAACACTGTAAAAATTTCTGGTAGGAGTTACGTGGAGAAAGGGAGTAAGCACAATACACCAGCATGCCTGCGGACCACAAGGGAGGCACATGGCAAATGCACAACTCGAAGGAGTAGCACCACGACAGAGGGTAACAAACGCAGAATGAGTGGCACGAATTAACAAGTACAGTTGGAAACACACAGTTTGGTGGTGACTGGCGATGTGGAGAAGTAGTGGCCATGCGCATAGTAATTCAGTGCAGGATATTTTGTTATATGTGGCTCCACAATATCGAATAGTGAATTTACCCCTCGGTCTAGACAAGGTCACAAAGGTTGCACCTGCAACATGAAATAGTTTTAATTTATGCAATCCATATCAGAAGTTGTGCGATCCGTATCCATACCTGCCTGATCCATATCCAAGCCGGATCCCATCCATTTCGTACAAGGATCCGTATCCGAAACTTGGAATGGCGTTTCAGCTGGCAGGGGGTGCCGTTTCCGGTAACTTAGCTCTTGACCCATCATCTTGTTAGATTTTAACATAGCACTATAATTTTCATCTCTTTCAATATTTAATTTCATAATTCATTTCATCCCACAATTATAGCATTTTCATTTGCAGCGGAAATAAAAACAAGAATCATTGAAAGCCTAGTTTGAAAAATCGAAATCGGACTCGGAATCGGAATTGGAATCGGTAATGAATCGGTCATAAATCGGCCGATTTGAATTTAATGAATCGATTTACTCAAAAATACATAAAATATTTAAATTTTGAAGAAAAACAACATTTTCAAGATTTTAAGGTTGTTGTTATGACCCAGACCTGCTATTTGAAGGCCAAAGAGCACCTAGACTTGTTGTTTAGGGCTGCTTTCATCCACAGTACTGCCCACCATTTATTTTAAGCCTTTAAGGTGATTTTCATGACTTTTTACTGCTGCAAAGATCACAATAGGCACAAGTTTGCTTCAAAATTGTTGTACGAGGGTTTGAACAACTTCAACCTAAGTTGCACGAAATGAGGAAATGGGGACGAAATGGGAAAATTTCGAAATAGGGGAAGAGCGTAACCCCTCAAAATTTTGGAAACGTGGAAATGCAATATATATATATATATATATGAGCAAGGACATTTAATAAAATGAATGTGAAATATAAATCATCAATCATACATGTCAGTGAATCATTGCCTATATTGGGATCCTATTCATCATATATATATATATGAGCAAGGACATTTAATAAAATGAATCTGAAATATAAATCATCAATCATACATGTCAGTGAATCATTGCCTATATTGGGATCCTATTCATCATATATATATATATGAGCAAGGACATTTAATAAAATGAATGTGAAATATAAATCATCAATCATACATGTCAGTGAATCATTGCCTATATTGGGATCCTATTCATCAATAGCACTCTATGCCTCCCTCCTCTAGGCTCTAGCCCTTGCCTCTTGTTGCCGCTTGGAATCACACCTGGGAAAACGCGGCAAAAATCTTCAAGCCACTCGCGTGGCCTTGGGGACATGCTAGAGTCAAGTGTTGTCACTTGAAACTCGACTCCTCCGTCTAGGCTTACTCCTAGCGAAGCCAAGGGGGGTGGACCCTAAAAGAAAGAAAATCTAAGGTTTTTAATCTATGAAAGACACAAAAAACAACTCATCTAGGAGTTAGAAATTTTAAACACAAGAGCAATGCAATATTTAAAACATAATATCATTTATCATCCAACATCATCATTGAAATGTAAACATCCATCATCATGAAATATTCATAAATAAGACCAATGTTGATAATGGAGTCGAAATAAAGTGCTCGAAATAAAATGACAATGTTTTGCAATTGTTCTTGGTAAATTTTATTATTTTGTGGTAACGAGTTTTTTATTAGGGATGGGGATTTCCAATATACCGTGAGTTACTGGGAATATGTCCGGAATTTGATAAGGTGGCTCCTGACTTGGACATGTGGGTTGGATCGGAGTCTTTGGGAGGTGTTCAACACTACACCAAACGAGGGTGTAGTCTAACGGTATCCCGAGGTCACTACCCAGTGGTTTTCGCTTCCTTTGAGAAATTTCCTCACCAGTATCAATAATCGTTTACGCCGGATTTTCGTAAAGGGAGGTTAATTGGGAAGTGTTAGACTAATTACTAGTCACTAAGTCCCTTTCTGGTTGATCAGCATGTTCAGTCAAAGCTGCAGTGATCCAGAGCATACCAGGACAAAGCCTTGTTAATTTTTATGTATTTTTGAACAAAGTTTTTTCTTTTTTTAGGACCCCAAGAGTCTCTTTTCAGGCTAGTACTCGGGCAAAACCTTATCCTGAAATCGTACTTCGGGAAAGCAAGGGGTTGTTTTGAAAGTAAAGAAATTGGAAATTGTAAAACAAATGATAAAAACTAGGTCCTGAGTGAAATTGTGGCCCACCAATGGAACAAACCAACAAGGTTAATTTTAATCCTAGTTAATTTTATTAAGTGCTGAAAAATGGAAATCTAATCTAAAAATGCAAACCACGAAAATTTGAGTCAACACAGTTTCCCCCCTGGGGGGATGGGCTGTGGGCGCTGTGTAGCCCACTTGCTCTCGTTTAATATCTCGTTTACAATAAGGAAAGAAGTGCCCTAGTCATGCAAAATTGACTCAAAGGCTTACAAATACAGATGGAAAGAGTTTCCGGATTTTAAAGGTATGGTTCTGGGTGCTCCGGATGGCCCGATCTACCAAAATTCGAGCAGAGTCTCCTCTTATCTGTTCATGAAGTGCTGCAAAACAATGAGCTAATATCAGTAAAAAGTGCCCAAAAACACTTAGAAAGTGAGTTTGGGTCACTACCAAAATTATTAAAAAAGAAAGACTAAGTTAATCTATGATAAAATGACAAAAATAGCTAAGGAAAGCAAGCTTTCCTTGGGATCTTGGTCTGCTTGTTTAAGACAGCTAATGAATGCACTTTTAACTTGCAAGATAAACTTTTAAAAGCAACAACTAGTTCCCTACTCAAGCTTTTAAAATTTTACAATAAAAATAATTTTTTTGTACGAAACTAGCAAAATAGATCTAGAAAAACTAGATAAATCTTTAACAACTTTAACTAAATCTATTTTATGCAAACAAAACCAGATCTACTTATGATTAATCTTTTGTAAACAGATCTAAGAAATATTTGCTCTTTTCAAGAAACTCAAGTAATCAAGAAAGTTGAATTTTTTTTTATATGCTGAGAAAGAGAAAAGGAAGTAGAGTGGCTTGTGAACTCATAAAGTTTTGAAGGTTTGGAAGTGGGACAATGAGGGCAAGTGATGCAGGAGCATCGGGGCTTAGGCAAAACAGTCGAAGATGATCGACAGGAGAAGTTGACCAGGGGGGATTGCCGACGACCACTGGTGCGAAGGAAGACTGGCTGTCGAAAGCCAGGAAGTCGAGTAGAAGCTGTCGGGGTGCAGTCGACTGAAAGAGGTCGAAGGTTGACAAGCTAAGATGTCGACGAATGACATGTTTGCAGCGAAAGAGGTCGGGTTTCGACAGGTTGTCTAACAACGACACCGATAGGTTTGCGGTGGAAGCCAAGCGTGGAGGAAGGGGCAGATTGGACTGGCAGCCGTGGGAGTTAAGCGAAGCCGACAAGTAAGGTCGAAAGGTGACGAAGTGCAGTATGGTCGAGACGTGGGGCTGATGACTGTCACAGAGTCCGAGTTTTGCAGAAGTCAAAGCAGAGTACTTGGTAGCCGTTCGGGGTTGCTAAGGAAGTTATGAGCAGTTAAGAAGGTGGTTGGGATCAGGACAGATGTCACCACAAGCAGAGGTTGTGCAACACAGACAGGGGGCGCTGACAATTGCAGGTCTGCAGGATCCGGAGGATTCGGCGGACAGAGGAAGAGTGTCTCCGGGATCGGAGTGACCTCGGGAGCAGCAGCAGTGGAACAAGGTAGAAGACCAGTGCGCAGGCACAGAGGGGGGATCGCTTGTCACTCATCGCTCATTCGTTCTAGCATTTAGCAGAAGACTGAGAGGAGGAGAGGGTCACACACAGGTAGAACAAATCAATTACTTCTGTATATTGTAAAGGCTGAGGCCGACTAGTTTTGTTGTTTTTGCATTTCGCATTGTAACCATTAGAATTTGATTGAAGTAATAGAAGCCAACTTCTGGCATCCTGTTTACATCCAGTCTGTGTGAACATCACGTGTCGTGTGTTATTGTTAAGCAAGAGGCCCCTTGTCGGGAATCTGCCTTGCGTAAGTTGGTGTCAAAGCCAGGTTAGAGCCGGTAATATTAGAGCGGAAGCATCCTGCGAGCAAGAGAGATAACGACACCAACCTGCCTTGCGTCAGTTGGTATCAGAGCCTAGAAGCAAAGTCCGGTTGAGTGTGAACAACTCTAGCTGTGGTTGGGTAGAGTTGTGCACGAGTTGTGAATGTCCGGTTGCGATTGGACGAGTGGAAGTTTCAGCTGCAGTTGAAAATGGCTCATAGAGGCGTTAATGTCCGAGGAGTTGGACGAAGAGAGCGTGGCGCTGCAGTCACGGTGGATCGTGAAATGTTCGACGAGTGCATGCAAACAATGCGAAGTTTGACTACTGAAGTCGCAATGATCAAAGAAAGCCAAAGGCGTGGATGCGTTCCTAATGCATCAGACCACAGTGACAAGAAAGTCGAGGAGGTGGGAGCACGGGAAGCAGTAGGGGAAGAACCAAAAGGCAACTCATCAAGCTTCTGACGGAGATGAGAGGTCGGACAAATATGGATGTACGTACCTACTCAGGGAGCCTAGATCCAGAAGACTTGATCGACTAGTTCAGAGAAATGGAAAAATACTTCGACATAGAGCAGATTGAGGATCCTAAACGGGTTAAAATTGCATGTCTGAGGCTGAAGGGTCTCCCTTTCTCTTTTTGACGAAACCCTAGGGTTCTCCAAATCCATGGGATGAGATTAGATGAAATCAATGGATGAGATTAAATGCTCCTATTTAATTCTCATAAATATTAATTTCACTCACCCACTTAAATTTATCAAAAAGTGACTTTAAGTTATAAAGTCAATTAAATGCTCATCTCAAGTCATTTAATGCAAGGGTCACCTTTTTCCCCACCTAAGTGACTTAGGCAAAAAGTCACCTAGGGGACACTTCCTGGGTACAAAAACTAACACTCCCTCTTACCGAGGAAGGTGTTCTGCACCACTCCCAACTTGTCTCTGAAGAAAACAAACTTGCCCCTCCCCAAAGATTTCGTCAGGATATCTGCTACCTGCTCATCAGTGGATATGTACTGCAACTCTACAACTCTCTGAATGTAGTCACGAATGAAATGGTACCTGATCTCAATATGCTTTGACCTGTCATGGAACACTGGATTCTCAGAGAGCTGAATGCAACTCTGATTGTCATAGCAGATCATCGTAGGCCTAAGCTCCTGATCAAATAGATCTACCAACAACTTACGAAGCCACAGTGCCTCGTAAGTAGCCTGACTGGCTGCCATATACTCAACCTCGGTGGAACTCAATGCAATAGACTTCTGTTTCCGACTGAACCATGACACTGCTTTCGAGCCCAAACTGAAACAACAACCGGAAGTGCTCTTCCGATCCCTCACACTGCTTGCCCAGTTTGAATCTGTGAAACCAACCAAACTGACTCCACCCGAACCCCTGTAATCCAAACCATAGTACACTGTACTTGCAAGGTATCTCAGCACATGTTTTGCGACAGCCCAATGTACACTCCTGGGCTCCACCATGAACTGGCTAAGAGTGTTCACCGCAAAACACAAGTCTGGCCTGGTGTTGACTAGATACATCAACGACCCAATAAGCTGACGGTAAAGTGTAGGATCCACCAACTTACCCTTAGAAGCATGAAGCTGCTTCTAGTTGGTGATCATAGGTGTAGACATCGGCCTACAATCCTCCATCCGAAATCTCCTCAGAATATCAACTGCATAATTCCCCTGTCCCAGGAAAATATGTCCAGGCTCCTGCCAAACCTCCATCCCCAGATAATAATGCATCAACCCAATGTCAGTCATCTCATACTCAGTAGCAAGGTCTCTCTTGCAATGTGCAATGAGACGCTCCTCTCCAATGATAAACAAGTCATCAACATATAACAAAAGAATGAGAGGATCTCCACCAACCACAATGTAGTAAAGGTTGGGATTAGCCTCACTCTTTTGAAAACCCATCGATATCAAATACACATCAATCCTGGAGTACCAAGCTCTAGGAGCTTGCTAAGGTCCATACGAGGCTTTCCTCAGCCTGCATACATGAGAATCTCTCCCATGAATCTCAAATCCCTGTGGCTGCTCTAAGTACACCTCCTCCTGCAGAAGACCATTGAGAAATGCGGTCTTCACATCCATCTGGTGGATCTTCCAACCCATCTCTGCTGCTATAGACATCACTGCTTTGATGGAAGAATACCGAGCAACTGGCGCAAAGGTCTCATCATAATCAACTCCCTCAACCTGTGAAAACCCCCGTGCCACAAAACGAGCCTTGTACTTCTCCACATTGCCATCCGCAGCATGCTTCACCTTGTAGATCCACTTGGAAGTCACAACAGACTTCCCCTTTGGTCTCGACACTATCTCCCAAGCATCATTCTTCATGATGGAATGGTACTCTTCCATCATGGCATCTCTCCAAACCTGATGCTGAGAAGCCTCCTCAAATGTGGAAGGCTTAGAATCACGAAGACTCACAATAAGAGCCATCCCCAATCTATCTGGCATCACTAATGTCCTGATCTCCTCCTGGGGATGCCTCTACCTCCTCCAAGGTATCACGAAGCCATTTAGGCTTCCTCTTCCTTGAAGGCTCCTCCCATATTGGTCTATCCTCATCAAGAACTCCTAGAAGCAGAAGGTCCAACACCCTGAGGACCAGTGACTGATGAACTAGTCCTTGAAGAACCTGTAACCTGAACCTGTCCCTGAAGTACCTGTCAACTGAACCACCGAACCTGTAGAACCTGTACCCTGTGATCTAGTCACTCCGGAAACCTGTGGACCTGAGATCTGTATCGAAGAAGCCTGAGTCACCTGAGGTGTGGAAGCCGGTGGCTCCCTTTGCTCTAACTCTCTGGACTTCCCGAAGGCTCTCTCCTCATCAAATCTCACTTCTCACCTAACAACAACCTTCTTCTGGCCAGGAAGGTAAATTCGGTAAGCCTTCGAAGTCTCATCATATCCCACAAAGATGCCTCTCTCTGCTGTGGGATCAAACTTTGTCCTCTTCTCAGAAGGGACGTGAGAGTAAGTCAAAGAACCAAATATGCGAAAATGGCTCACCTCAGGCTTCTTTCCTGTGTACATCTCCTCAGGAGTCTTCCTCCCCAAAGCACGATGAGGACTCCTGTTCTGCAGATAAATTGCAGTGCTGCATGCCTTTGCCCATAGAAAGAACGGTAAACTCTGATCATGAAGCATCGCTCTCGCTGCTCCCACAATCGACTTGTTCTTCCTCTCTGCTACTCCGTTCTGCTCAGGGGTGTAGGGAACTGTCAGCTGTCTCTGTATACCCTCCTGTGTGCAAAACCCATTGAACTCCTTGGAGGTATACTCACCCCCATTGTCTGATCTCAATATCCAAATCTTCCTCCCTGTCTGCTTCTCCACAAGGGCTTTGAACCCTTGGAAGACTCTCAATACTAAGGGTGACTTCTTGCTCCTCAAGAAGTAGATCTAGGTTTTCCTGGAGTAGTCATCAATGAAAGAGATATAGTACTCAAATACAGTCAAAGAGACTGATGACATAGGGCCACAAATATTAGAATGGATCAAGTCAAGTACTCCTGCTGCTTTGGTGTCACTGCTTGGAAAAGCAGTCTTGGTGTACTTTCCCAAAGCACACCCCTTGCACACATCACTCTGCTCAGTGCTGAACTCGGGTAAACCTGTAACCATGCTCCTCAACAATCTCAGAGCTGGGTGATGTAAGTGGGCCATCCTTCGATGCCATAGCTCATAAAGCTCACTGCTACTGCTGTGTGCCAGAGTGTGCTGCGGCTGAAATAAGAGCTTGTATAGCCTTCCACATCTAACCCCAATATCCATAGAGGTAGATAATCCTGTAGTCTTGGGGAATACTTGCACTCGTCCATCCAAGAAACAAACCCGAAGACCCCTGTCCTCAATGGTGGAAACTGATACAAGGTTCTTCTTCTGCCCAGGGACAAATACCACATCCCTCAAAGTCATGGGACTCATAGACTCCCTGAAATGTAATGGGCCCCCGACCAACTTCTCTAACAATGGTGTCATCGCCTAGTACAACCTCCACATCCGTACCTGTCTGTGAAAGCTCGGAGAACATCTCTCGAGCACCTGTCATGTGGCTCGAGGCTCCGCTGTCAATATACCAAGTGCCAGTGGTGGATGCACTCATTTGATGGCTTGTCAATAAGGAATACTCCATCTCCATATCCACATCAGTGCTGGTAACTAAAGAGGCTCTCTCTCTCTCTCAATCTGTCCAACACACAGAGAAAACTCTCTCTGAAATCTGTCTTCGAAGTCATCAACCTCCGCTGAAGCTGCAGTCTGCTGTCTCTTCTTCTTCTTGCTTGGACACTGTGAAGCATAGTGCCCAAAAGTCTGACAACCATAACACTTGATTTTACTCAAGTCCTTCTTCTGCCTACCCTGCTGCTGCTGCTGCTTGGCCCCACTCTGCTTGGGACCCTTCTTCTTCTTCTTCCCCTTTGTTGTCAAAGCCACATTCTTCTCATCATCCCTACCCTGTGTAGAACTGACCTATACGAGACCTATCCTGGTCTCCTCCTGCACAAAGTCATCCCACAGTCTCTCCCATGAAGGTAGGTTCTCTCTGCCCACTATAGCCTGCTCAAATGCACCCCAGGGCTTGGAAGCCCCATTCATTGCTGTACGCACAAGCTCAGTAGCAGTGACCACATCCCCAACTGCTGGTAGCTCATCTTTAACTGCAGATATCCTGGTAAGGTAAGAAGTCACTCCCTCTCCACCATTCACCATTCATCTTTATACTTTTCAATTTCTCCTTGAGAACCATCTTCCGGTTCTCATTGGTACTTTCGTATAAACTGGTTAAAGCACTCCACATCAAATGTGCCCTAGCTTTACCAGAAATGTGAGGGATGATATGATCTTTAATTGCATCAAGGATTATTCTTCTAGCTTTACAGTCATTCTTGTTGAAGGCTGATAATGTTGCTGCATCTGTAGCAGCGGAAATCTTAACAGGGTTTGCTATAGTGTTTCTCACCACCTCCTCCCATAGTTCATTCTCCTCTAAAATCAGCAAAATCCTAGTCTTCCATGGCACAAAGTTACCTGTCCCATCCAGCCTATCCTCCAACCTAAGTCCTGTAGCCATCTCTACTTTCAACCCAACAAGGTGCTGTGCACTAACAGGAAGAAAATACTCAAATCTGGAAATTTCTGTGTGTCTGCAAATTTTTACTGTTTTTTGCCCCGAAGCTCTGATACCATGTAAATTTTCTGTGTTATTTCAGCTTGCTGGTTTATGTCAAGTTTCATGGTTTTCATCCCCAACCAGTTTTGCATTAGCTGGAAATTACTTATAAAAATTTCAGACAGTTAAACACGCTGTAAAAACACTTATAACAGGCAAAAAGCTAATTTAACATGCATGCCATAAAATATTTCAGACTCAAAAATTTTTGGCCAATAGCCCTGGAAAAACCCCCATGGGGAAAACCAGTCAGAGAGAGAGAGTTTATTATTTCTTCAGCAAATATATTAGTACAACATATTACAGTCAAAATGTACTTATCTCGACCACCCAAAGTCACCCATAAATCTGCCTCGGTTTCTGTGCCAAACTGCTGCTCAAAATCTGAACCAAACTGCCTCGATTTTTGTGCCACAAATATGTCTCGACAACTATGCTAAAACACCACCTCAAAAACTGTTCCAACTTCTCGAAATGCATGCAGCAAGATTGTCTCGAAAACTATGTAGAAGGTACAGTCCGTACGGACCCTTGAAATCTGTGTCTGAGCTTCTCGAAATGCGTGCCCAGACTTTTGTCTAGAAATCTGTGCCACTCCTCGGGAAAAGTGCCCAATTGATCACCTCGAAATCTGTGCTATATGGACAACAATAAATGTTGCCTGTACGGTCCTCGAAATGCGCGAAGGTTGCCTTGGGATTCGTGCTATTAATAAATGCTGATTTCTCGATTTGCGTGCAGCTGGAAAACTCCTTCCTTGCCTCAAAAATCATGCCCCTAGCTCTCTGCTCTTCTCTCTACTCTCCTCTCTTCCTTCTCTTCTCAAGAATGTGAATGAGTTTTGCCTCCCTTTCTCTTTTTGACTAAACCCTAGGGTTCTCCAAATCCAAGGGATGAGATTAGATGAAATCAATGGATGAGATTAAATGCTCCTATTTAATTCTCATAAATATTAATTTCACTCACCCACTTAAATTTATCAAAAAGTGATTTTAAGATATAAAGTCAATTAAATGCTCATCTCAAGTCATTTAATGCAAGGGTCACCTTTTTCCCCACTTAAGTGACTTAGGCAAAAAGTCACCTAGGGGACACTTCCTAGGAGAAACAGAGTACATGAAAATACGAGTGTCCGACACGGACACGGTGACCCCTGGAATCAGGATACAAAGGACACATCTTATATATATATATATATATTTTAGAAATTATATATATTAAAAATATAGACATATAGAGCCAATTTTTTTTAGAAACTAGAACATTTACAAATATTCAATAGAAATTACTAATTAGAATTTAGAATCAATACACAATATACATTTTGTCATTCACAAATCACAATGAGACATAGAGATGATAGCTCAAGATGTTGAAACCATATTTCTCATTAAGTCATCAAAATCAAATTGTATTACATAGATGTAGGAATGCCAATGGCAACTAGTAGTTGTAAATACTAAATAGCAGTGTTACACGGGTACGCGTCCCCAAGGGTAGGAAACCCGCTTCCACGCCCCCACACATTTCAGAAACTTGGAAACTCCATTGGAAACGTCCCCCCCACGTCCCCATTTGAAGGAAACTCAAGGAAACACAAAAGGGAAACGTTTCCCTCCTAAAAAGGGCATCCCCACGTTTCCTTTGACAAATTTTTAACAAAAAATAAAAAAATTAAATGATAAAGGGCCATGTCGTCCACTATTTTCCTTCTCAGTAGCCTCAATTTCATTTCATTGTTCAATATGGTTGTATTTTCGAATTTGTTTTATCAGTTATAGCTTATGTAGGGTTGTATTTCATTTTATTTCACTTGATGTATGTTGTGAACTTGTATTAATCTTTATATTATAAAATTAAAGACTTTAATGACTTATGCTCCAACTTTCAATTTTTATGTATTTTAATAAAAAAATTGTAGTATTCATGGTGCGGTCCTCTATGTTGAAGACCCCAACGTACCCTCCGACGTTTCCTAAAATTTGGGGGGGTACTTCTGCATATGTCGTTTCTGCGTTTCTTCGCTCCCACGTCCCCACATCCCAGAAACTTGGGGGAACATTGCTAAATAGTAAATACAAAAAGGGGTAGATCATAAATGAGATCAAGATGGAAGAATCTCATCTGTCAATAGTCCTCCACCATGCCTGAATCAACAAACTCATCATTGCCCTGACCCTCATCTTCCTCCTCCTCCTCCTCCTCTATGCCCATCTGAGGATCTGCATCTGCTGGTGTGGAGGATGACCCCTCCATAGGATCACCATCATCAAAAGTTATCGGCTCTAGCACTGGATCATTAAGATCCATGTTGGCTAATGCCAACTCAGTACTGTTGTCCAAACCCATATCATCAGGAAAGACATCCCACAACTTTGTCTTTCCCTTCACCCACTCCTCCCTCTTGCTATAAATAAGACGAAGGTTGGAGTGCACCTACACCATCATCTCTGCCCTTTCCTTTGCCCTTTAGCTGCTGCCCTAGCTGATTGAGACATTCTTCTTCTTCCTTGATGGTGAGCTTGAATCCTCTCAACGAAATCTTCCCTCAAATGCACTTGGAAACCCTTGCAAATGCTTCAAATCTTCTTTCACCTGCAAAAGAACTCACTCTAACCTCTCCCTTCAACTTGCAAATGCACAAATGAAAGAGAAAAATCGCTTTTAAAAAATCCCCAGGTGTCTTTTTTCGGGTATTCGTGTCTTGGAATTGGGACATGTTTTGTGCAGGGTCGGGACACGACTTCAACATGTGCCAGACACGTGTTTTTTCATGTGTTGGAATCGGGACACGAAAAAACACTTGTCCGGCACGTGTTGAGGCCGTGTTTGTGTCTGACACGACCTCACAGGACAGGAGAGGGCATTTGGACATGTCCGGTGACTTAGCCAGGAAGCAATCCACCCATACTGAATCTTCAATCTTGCAGGTTTTATCAATGTCGAACATCTATCCGAAGAATGGTTATGCTTCCCGCAATGCTGACAAGGATGCGGATCAAAGCACTGCCCTTTCATGTGGCCAATTCGTTGACAATGTTGGCATTGATGTTCACCTAGAACAAGTGAAGAGGACTCATCTCGAAGAAATCCAAAACTTTGAAATTGGATTGGTTTGGAATAATCTGGAATATGAAATGTCACTTTCTTATCATATCCGATACCTGTTTTGTGTTTGTTGATCCTGAGTTCTTCCTAAGGTCTGACGATGGGCTTGGAAAAATTATGTTGAACATAATCATGAGGGGCTTCATCTTCTGTCTTCATTTCATTGACTAGGTTGTGCACTGACAGCTGATAGGAATCATTGTCATATTCAAAAAGAGGGTTGTTCTGAACAACAACTAGTTCAGAATGCTGATTCCTTTGCTGTATATCATCATGCTGGAGAATGTCCACTTTGGCTTTCGAATCTTGCAAATGAGTTAGAACAATTTCGAGAGTTGCTTTGCTGATTGTGATTGAATTGCCAACAACAATAAGTATTAGAGTGTTTGGTTACTGGTAATTCTAATATTTCTTCAGTCTGAGCCATTTAAGGACTGTTAAAAGACACAAAGGGTTTCTTGCAACTCCACCCTTTTACAAATAGACTCACCAACTCCAACGCAGAAAATAAAGGGTGTTGGTCTCAGCCAAGAATGCACCCAAGTACAATGCAACACAACTCATAAAGTAATTGCAAGTACAAGTGAACTGAAAAAAAATTCATTGTTTGAAAGTGTTTCAATTTTGATGGTGATCCTCAAGTTGAATTAAAATTCAGAAATTGAATGCTTTACCTCTGTGATAACAAATAGGCCTCTGGGCTTGAATGTACTAAGATGCAATTGCCAACCTCCTCTGCTCAAAATGCTCTTGGTTCTTTGATGTAGCTTTGCTATGGTGCTACTGTCAACCAACTGCTCTTCACAATACGATTTCTTTTCTGCAATAACAATCTCTGCAACAGTTTCCAGTCTATAGTCTTTGCTACTGGTTACAAACAATAATCTCTTCTGCAATAAACTCTGTGCTCTACGCAATGCAGATTCAAGTCTTTGCCAAGAGCTCTTACAAAACAGTTTTAAACTCTTAGGATTTTAAAGCAATAGAATGACCATATTGACCAAAAACAATAAAAATACATGATTTAATATTCAGATTCAGTCAACAATACCACTGGTGATGCTTCATTCTCTTCAGAGCTAATACATTGTCATAGCCATCTCTCTAAGAGAAATCAATCACAGAGAATTGTGGTAAAAGCAAATCAGATTTCTAAGAAAACATTGCAACCCGAGTTAATGCAGTCTTCAACGAAGCTTGGTGCAACTCTTCTTTGTGGTGAGGAAACTTTAATACACAGTCACCAAGTACAGTCACGATCTTGATTAAAATACAGTCAATATCTTGATAAAAAAACGCATTCACTGTGACCCTCCAAAACTCCAACATAGTCACCAGTTTACATGTAGCATCATTCTTACAACTATTAAGAAAAATGCAGGCAATGTAGAAAGAGAGAGCAGGAGCAAAGAAAATTAGCAAGAGTAATGAATGCCTCTGATGACTAGACCCATCAACACATTAACAAAGAAAACTATCCCAATATCGCCGATTTATCAAAGGATAACATGTTGTTAGTGTGTACTCCTAATAGGGGAATATACTCACCTCCCAAAACATAAATCAGTAGAACAACTCTTCATATTCCAATGACTCTTCAATACCACGTATCAACTTAACATTACAGTTCTGCCAATAATTATAATAGCAATTGTGGAAGACAAATGGATATGCATCATCCATATAGCCATCTGCTTGGCATCTTGAATTCTATTATGCTTCTTCTGATTTTGTGATTCATTAACATTGGTATTGCTATCGTTTGATTCTTTGTCCTGCAATTTATGAGACCAGTATTCCTCCACGACAGCTCCAGCAACTATTGGAAAGGAGAGCATGCCATTAGAAAGGAGAGCGACCATTGGAAAGGAAAGCGATCATTGGAAAGGACAGCGACCATTGTTACAATATTCACATAATTTACCCATGCAGAGATAAGACTTGCTTCATAGCTCTGATTGGTATCATGGGTCGTGGTAGCGTTCTCTAATGCCACACACAAGCCTTCACACTGCTGGATGAGAGAAAGAGCTCGCACGATGTCAAGAATTCGGTGAAGTATTGAGGAATCAGCGCCAACAAATGCTGGTTTGGAGTCCGCAGGCACACCAAGAAGCACCAAATGGTCGAATTAGGGTTTCACTATAGATAAGATCGTGCGGACAAGTAGGGAGCCTCGTGGAGGTCTTGGGGTGTCAGTATGTAGTGAATGCAGAGAAAATGCCCACACAAAGAATGCAAAAAGGAAGGGAAACGTATTGCTAGGAGAGAAGTAACGTTGGCAGTCTCAGTGCAGGTTTGGAGCTGGCAGAGGAGGCAGTGACAGAACCAGGTTGACGGTGCAGGCAGGTTTGGGAGCAAAAGAGGGCAGACTGCCTTTGACGAACTGAGCACTAATGGGGCAGGCTTGGCAGACGATGGAAAATTCTCACAGTGCTCAAAATAGCACAGGCCGCGGAGCTATTCTTAGCTCTGATACCACTATTGGAGTCCCCATGAACAATGGGCAACAAATAGAAAACACAAATGAGAAAATGGATAAGTGTTAATGCATTTTTCTCATTAACATATGTACATATTAATACATTGAGATGACCCTTGGGTTCATATTCCCATGGTGCCTCTTGGACTTGTAATGACTGTTCACATTCGCATGTGACTCTTGGGATGAATGTGCATAATAATACCAAATTATTAACCCATATGGATTAATGTTTCCAACAGATTCAAATCTGAAACATTAATCCAAATCTGTGAGGAGCTAACCGTTATTCTGCATCCAGCTGGTTGAACCACCATGAGCATGGATGATCATTAATTTTAGTCCTAGATTTTTTTGTTCATGTTGAACATATTCAACATCTTATAGTGAGCAGTTGATTCTCTGATGCCCTTCCATGTTGGTTAGCTGAATATTTGTGGATGTTTTTAATGTATATTTGGACTTGATTACCTTACATGACAAACTTATCGTTGGAATTGAAACACCTTGAAGAGATGAAGAGCACTGCCTGTTTATGGGAATGCATATTTGTTGTTGTTTTTATTTCCAAAATCGAGGTTTTCATGGCCCAAAGTTTGTTACTAGAGTCGTCCAAGTTCATGTTGACCCTTGAGTTTGACATTGCTTTGCAAGGAAATTCATTCATGCCAACTCCATTCCCATTTTAAGTTGGCTTGGGTTCGTACTTGCAAGTTTATCTCACAAGTATAATTTGGACTATCAAGTCATATGTGAGTTAGATTGATAGATGGCTGAAACATACTCCAAATTTCACTCATGAGTATGATTCAGGTAATCAAGTCAACGAAAATCAGATTGACTCGCATAGGTAGACTTGATCATTTATAAAAGACAAAATAAAACCCTCATTTTGCTTGCTCCTCTAATCCAATTTCATAACAAAAAATCAACAAACCTTATAATCGTCTGTAGTCCATGGCTTTTTGTAATATGTACTATCATCTATGTGCTTTGAAAAGAGTTATTATTGCAATTTTTTATTATATGGGAATTGCAATCTTATTTACTATCATCTATGTACTTTGAAAAGAGTTATTATTGCAATTCTTGATTATATGGGAATTGCAATCTTTCATATTAACTTTTTTTAATGAAATTTAGTGTATTATTTAATTTTTTCAGTGCTCAAGTCAACTCCTAAGTTTTTTCAAGTCCAAGCGAACTCTTACTCTTTGGTCTTGGCGAGTTATTCTCCCTGTCGAGTTTGGGAACTTTTCTGTGGTCATGAGTAATCAAGGAAGATGTCTGTGTATCAAAGCAGCTAATGCAACTCGACTAACAAATCGATGAGGTCAGAAACTAAGAATATGACTCAGACTTGATAATAGCTTGATAAACAAAAAATAAAAATTAACACAAATGTTCACCTAAAATATTTTGTTTAATGTTTTTGAAGTTTTTATTGATTCTAAAAAGCTCATGAATAACTCACCAAGTTTGAGTTTGAGGCTCTATGAGTGAGTTTTTGTTGGGGCAAGTTAGCCTGGTTTTGGCAATGAACTGGGTATAACGAGTGACTTAAGAGTAGCAATTGGTGAGTCCTGCTATTGTAATGTGTATGGTTTGTCTTTCGTAGAATAATAAAGCATATTGCATTGCTACTAAAGATTCCCCTTTTTTAAGGCATGTTCTTCTATGTATCCTCCACACAAAGGATCTTGTAGTTAGGACTGGCGAAGCTAATGTTGATTTAGCATATGATAACAAGGAGAAGACCCTTTTTGGAATTGAAATTTCATCAAATGTATTGCTTGTTGTTAGGATTTGGGAAACTAAATGTTGACTTAGCCTATGATAACAAAAGGAGAAGAACCTTTTTGAAATTGAAATGTCATGGAATATATTGCTCTTATCAATGCGTATAAGACCTTATAGCTTAATGGCACTAGGAGCTTTTAGTTAAACAACAAAAAGAAAATAGAAGTTTTGCATAGCCACTTTTCTCTATTTTTGGTTTACTTCCCTCCTTTATGTTCTTTGCTTCTGTTGATGTCTTTGAATTTCTATCTTCTAACATCAATTTTCTTGTTTGATTTCTTTGATTTCCTTGGAAGAACTTGAATTAGCTCCCTTTTATTGCCCATTACCTAGAAGTTCCATTATCCTGTTTCCTTGGTTGCCAAGGAATTCTTTGACTGGGAAAATTCTTAGATCTCTTGTAGTCTTCCCTGCATGGATGTTGTTTGTTTTTTCTCATATCTGGTGAGGTTGGTATACTTGTCCTTGGTTTGTTCCGAACGTCCCTTGCTGGTCATCTTGTTCTTTGTGCTATTTTGAATCTGTTAACATTCCTTGCTTTTCTATCAATTTCTTGCTAAATTATTTTTCTTTTACTCCATGCCGCCACATGGTGATAGTCTTGATACATCCTACATCTAAATGTCACATTTGATAGTCCAGAGCTACGCTGTTGGGAGCGGGGAGCGGGAGCGAA
Organism: Larix kaempferi; assembly: GCA_027924585.1. Lineage (NCBI taxonomy): Eukaryota > Viridiplantae > Streptophyta > Pinopsida > Pinales > Pinaceae > Larix > Larix kaempferi. The sequence continues at coordinate 49,979,038 of BSBM01000753.1, forward strand.
AAGCAAAATTTTCAAAAGCTTCCGTTTTGGGAGCGTTTTTTATATAATATATATTTTAATATATTTTGATGCATATAAATTAAAAAAAACATGTATTATGCCAAATTAGCTATAGAAAACATGAAAACATAGATATTCATATAACCATTTAGTACACATTGATATAACATCAATCATCTAGGAGCTATAACTTATAACATTGTCATTAAATGATCATCATCAAATCATCAATCATCAATAACATCAACCTTCAAATTTCAACATATAATATTTGCCATCAAACTAGGCCATAATGTTTACAAAATAGGCCAAAATAAACATGAAAATGAAATACAAAGTACCATGAATCTATGATACTATCTACTAAGCTTTCCGCTTGCCACGAGAAACTTCCAATTTCTTTTCTCGTGGTCTAGGTGGAATAGGAGCTGCTGGAAGTGATCGTGGAACATGAGAAGAAGATGAATCGCCCCCACAGGCTGAACTTGGACGTTGTGAAGCTAAACGCAAAACTCCTGCATCCGGAAAGCTGCTTCTGATTGGGGGTGGCATCTCTGTACGGGTACCTGTAGTCTGAATTGGATCATCATGATCACCCAATAGTTCAGCTTCCAAGCGCTCTAATGCTATGGCTCCATCCTCCACATTAGCCTCCTCTGGATTGTTGTCCCAAGTCAAAAATGTTCTATCATTCTTGGCCGCCTCACAATAATGGGACAACAACCTCAAGTTGTAGTGCACATAAACCAAGCTTTCTGCGGGTTCTACATTCAGACTGTTTCTCTTTACACTGTGGATGAAGTTGTAGGTGCTCCAACACCTCTTTGCAGAAGAGCTATTAACAACCTGTGATAGCATCCTCACCGCCAATTTATGCAAATATGTGGCTCCAGAGCCATACGTGTTCCACCAACGGATAGGATTCAATCTGACTCGATCTTTGGTTGCATGCAGGGTACCAAAGGCTCCGTGCTCACTGATCTATTCGCTCAATTCACTCTGTACTTGAGCACACTCATCCTCATAAGGGACCAACTTGTCTAATGCAAGCATATACCCATTTTGCACCTTTGGATTTGTGTGGGGTTTTTTCCTAACTCCACCCCCAGGTGCAAGTTGGGCCAACCAAATTGGAGAATAGTATTTTGGGGTAAGGACATATGCAAGGGCATGGAGTGGAACATTTAGATTATCCCACCTTTTGACCACATGTTTATGAATATGGTCATACAAGATTGCATCTCTTTGCTCAACAATGTCTTTGATTTGACCAAGCATTCTATCCATCTGCTCATATACCTCCCCAGTCATCAGCTGATCTGTATCTGCAAAACGAATCATGTTATAAATTGGCTTGGTGAACTGCAGAACATACCTAACCTGTGACCAGAAATGACCTTCAAGAACGGTGTCCTCCACCTCCTGAAAGTCATGTCTTTCAGCTGCGCTTGCACATCTGTCTTTTAATTCTTGCCATGGATCACTTGAGTCCATACTAGCCAATGCCTCTCTTACCTTCAAAAGCCTCCTGAAGGTGAGGTAGTAGCTAGCAAATCTAGTCTTTGCAATCTTCAATAGCTCCAACCTAGAGTGATTGCGAAAAATATGGTGGGCTATGCTATGATTTGTAATAAATTTGATCATTTTCTTACCTCTCTTGTACAAGGCACCAATCCATCGGTAATTAGGGTCCTTCATCTTAACAATATCATGCATCAAAAGGTTCAATGTGTGAACCAAACACCCTGACCAAAATATGTTGGGATACTTATCCTCAATGATTGCTCCTGCTGCCTTACAATTAGCAACATTATCAGTGATGACTTGAATGACGTTGTATGGCCCAATCTCCTAAATGGTTTTAAGTAAAGGTTGTGCAATATTAATACCGGTCTTATAGCGATCCGAGTAGTCATGGGCTGAAAGGAAGATCTTATCGCTAGCAGAAACGCCAAGAATATTTATCAATGGCTTGACTTTAACATTTATCCACCCATCAGATACAATGGATACCCCATAGTTGGACCAATCATTTGTAAACTTTCCAAGAGCACCATTGAATTTTGCTCTTTCTCTGTCAAGTCCCATGGTTCTAGCTTTGTCATACCTAGGGCTTCTGTATCCTTGAGGGGCACCATTGATGGCTTGTACCATTTCATGCCAATAGGGTGAGTGAAGAACATTGAATGGCACACCACATGCATAGAGAAACCTATAAACTTTTTAATCCACATAATCTCTACAACCTTGGTCAAGGAAATCCAATAATGTTCTTCGCATAGGTGAGATTCCATGGGGAGATGAGGGTCCCGATCGAGCCGATGATGATCCAACTCCACTACCAAACATTCTCTGTGGGGATTCAGATTCAACCCTTGATCTCTTGGAGTTGTTTTGAGCGGCCTCTTCTTCCATCCTGTATTTGCTTCTCTCTTTAGCTGCCACTTTGTCACAAGTTTTGACTCCAGTAGGCTTACCTTCATCGCATGGCATAATCCCACACAAATGCTTTCTCACCCGGGTATATGAACCTGTGTAAGTTTTATTACAATGGGGGCATATAAACTTTGTGGTTCCACCCCCTCTCCCTCCCCCAAGCCTTGTCACATACTTCTACAAAGGTGTTGTGTCTTTTTGTTTTTGCCCCACATCACTCATTCTCATCATCATCACCCTCTTCCCCTTCCTCCTCTTCTCCATGGTATGTGTCACTCTCTACCTCTTCCCCCTCATCACTACCACCACCATATCTACTTCCCAACACCATCATAATGAGAAGAAGTGGAATGAAAAGCCAAAACCACATACCCATCATGTTTCTTGATTCAAGATGAGAGTCACTTGTTTCCTGCAATTGAATGATGGAGAAGAAGATATTGGAAAGAGTAGGAGAAGAGAACATTGCAAGGTTTAAATTTTTTGACATAGTGAAATTTTTTTTTCAAAAACAAACAAAGATTGAGTTTCTAGAGCCTACCTTTTAGCTCTTCAATGGTGGTTGAATGTCTCTATGGAAGCTTCAATCTCCCTTGCAAGCTCTCCCAAATAGCAGCCTTCACTCTCCCTTTCAATCTCCCACTCAAAGCTCTCAAACAACTAGCAAACCCACTCAAAGCTCAAAGCTCTTCCCAATCAATGAAATGAGTCCAAATGGACTCCAACACCCTTTATTTGCCCAAAGTAACCCTAGCCCATCCCAAAAAAACAAAAAAAATATGCAAAAGTAAAAAAAATCGTGATGGAGTCTGCCAATCCCGCGGGAGCGATTTTTATGCCCGGAATCGCTCAGGGATCGATGAGGAATCGATCCGGAATCGTCGATTCCGGATCGATTCCTCATTGATCCCTGGAAAACTAGAGATCGTTTTTTTGTCCAAGGAATCGCGAATTACCAAATCACTCCCGGGAGGAATCGCGATTCTGGGATCGATTCCTTCCGGATCGCGAATTGGGAGCGAATCGAGGGGGCCCAGAGCGATTCCCAGCAGCTTTGGTCCAGTGTCTCTCTCCATATTAGTCCTCCGCCATGTCTCAAGTGAATCTCATCCAACAAATGCTTAGTGAGATCCTTGTAAAAGCAGATTCTGGCACATGCAAACATATTCAAGACCTCATCTGTATAAATGTTTTAAACAGAGATATTGATAGGCCTACCAATACAGTTCCCAGTGCCATTTATAACTTTCCCTTTCCAAGTATAGTAAGTGAAGATTTAGGAATTGCATTACAGTGAGGAATGGGAACTCTAGGGTAGCCGGATTTAGTTTGACAAACCACTCCTGTGCTGATCAAACATTACCACTCTCTTCTAATTTCAAAGGATTCAAAAAGCAAACTAAGATAACATTTGGAGCATGAGAAAAAAGAGAGATCTTATTTTTATCCGATCCCATTTACATGGCAAGAGCTAGATTATAGTCTGAGGGCTAATCCCAGTTAAATCTGCAATTTAGGCCTCTGTTTGTTAACTCTTTGTTTATTGTTGCATCCTTTCCTTCCTTGACTTCCAGGATTGGAACAGTCTGTACATCTCACAGGAGCGTCACTCAGGGAGACTCAGTTGAAACTCTGATCTTGAGCAACCATGCATATGGTTTCTTTTAACGAGGGGAAAACAATCTTCTTGAAGCACCCTGCAGATTGTGATGAATCCAAGAAAGAATGGCAGGACATATACACCCCATATTATAAGGCAAGACAGAATGACTTGCTTCCAGCCCCAGCAAAGCATGCACTTCTCACCTATTCTGTTGTTGGTGAACCCCAGCACACAGCCACTGAAACCCTAGCCATCAAATCCATTATTCGCCTGCTAACTTCAACTTGCAATTCATGACACACCTGTCTATTGAACAATCAAATCATCTGTATATTTACAGCACTCTTATGGCATCACCCAAGTGACTGGTATGCTTTCAGCTGGTAGTTATTATATTTTGTGTAAATTGCTTGATTGAAAATGTGGCTGCCTATTATTTTGGATTTTTCCAACGATTGTGGAGGGTCGTCTATTTTAACATTTTATTTCTACTGCTAATTGTTGTCTTTGAAGGCTTTCTACTTTTTTACTCAGCAACTCCAACCTTTTAATGTTCAGCATTTTACTACATCTTGATTCTGTGTATTTCTATATAGGTGTGAATTTGTGCATGCAAATGCATTTTCTATAACGCTTGATGTTTTGTCAGTGCAGGAAAAATGTCTTGTGATGAATAAGTTTGAATGCTCCATCAATGGGATGTCTTCTCAGACGAGAGTTACTGTTTTGATGAGGAAAGGAATTATTGAGGTCGAATCATCATTCATTAGCTGATTTCACATCGCATTTTCAAAGTTACTATGGCTTGTTTCCCAAGTGATACTAGATCTCAGCTCATGGGTGGTCAAAGGGAGAAGTTCGTAAGGTATGTGTTCCTAAAGTGAAGATCCAGTTATTTTGTCTTCATGATGGTTTAGGTGAGAGTAGATTTCAGACGTAAACTGAGATGATTTGGGCTGATATGGGTTAGCAGGATTACTAAAGTGTTTTTGCAGGCTTGATGTATGAAACCACGAAATCATCTCTTAAAAACAATCTAAGACTATCTAGTTATGAGGCAGTCTGTTATTGCTTCAATATGTTTTATATGGCTGGCCAAAATAATTCATGTCACATGATGATTTGTAATGTTACTAATTATCTAGGTAGAAGTCATTTTTGTGAACATGATTTTGTTGCAAGGAGGAGATCATATGATATAACTCATGATTTTGTTGCTATTTAACTCATATGATATATCATATCATCACAACTCCATGTTAGGATTCCCTTAATGAAATTTTTTCTCACGATTTGAAATTTCAAAAGATCACAATTTCTGTTTATAGATTGAGCATGCACTTAATAATTGCACACAGTTAAGATAAGCTAGGTCTTTTGTTTCTGCTCATCATTATTTTAAATATCAGTGTTACAAATATTGGCCGAAAAATCGGCGAATTGCAAAAAATCGCGATTTTTTAAAGGCGCTGATTTTTTAAGGAAAAATCGGCCAAAAACTCGGGCCGATTTTTTGCCGATTCTTAGCCGATTTTTTGCCGATTTATCCCGATATTTTGACAGGCCAAGTTTTGGCCGATTTTTTGCCGATTTTTAGCCGATTTATCCCGATTTTTCCTGATTTTTTGACAAGGCGTGTTAGTGGCCGGAAAAGTTTGTATTTTTGTATTTTTTAAGTTTGTCGATTTATTGCCGATTTTTGCCGATGTGCTGCCGAGATATCCCAAAACGATGTTTCCTGGACCCTGCTGATTTTTTCGCGCGCCGATATTTGTAACATTGATTTTAATAGCTTTACAATAAATCAGAAAAAAATGTTTTTTAATCTCTGTTGGCAACCGCCATTCCGTCAATTCCCAACGGTCTTATTCTGGCGATTCCAATGATATTACCCTCTCCTTTGTCACCTGTTCCTATATCCATCAACCCACTGCTGCCAGCGCAGTGTCCCATTCCATCTAGGCCAATTACAGTACCATCGTACTCATTCTCTCCACATCATAACGTGAACAGTTTATTCTCAGATCTGAAATTTTAGACCGCCCCTTTTGCAACCGAATTTTGTATGTGAATAGCTGCGGTTCAGCCTCCTTGCAGATCCCCATTTGTGTCAAGCCGGTTTCCACTCTAACTCCTGCCCTCGATTGCTTGACCTCTGAAAGCTTCCCTGTTCATTCTGAACCTCAAACTTCCTCGCCCTCCTTGTCCAGCTCGCGCATCTCCCTCATATCCACACAATCACTCTCATCCAATTCCGAGGGAAACAATGAGTCTAATATTGTGAATAATGATAAAGGTGATCCTGCCCTTCCCCTCACTCTTTCTTATATCCCTTCACAGAATCATATTCAGCTCCCTTCCTCATCTCAATCCAATTATCTTCATGAACTATTTTCATCTTCCATGGTGGTTAACCTCTCTTCTGTCACCCTTGACTCTCCTTCCTTCCATCTCCTACAAAAATGATTCACTAAGCCATCTTCACTCCACCTATACCCATTGAATACATTCTCTGTTCCATTAAATCCATAACCCAACATCTCCCCTCACAAAGTTGAAGAGATTGGGCAGGAATGCTTTATGATTTTCAAACCAGCCAAACTTCCTAAACGGAACCTCTCTAAAGCTGAACTCAATGGCCTTGAAAGACTTAATGTGAACAAAGAATTGTCATCCTCATGGCTGACAAAGACAATGCCATTGCAATCATGAAGCCAAGTTACTAGTGTTGATGTTTTGTAGCTTGGACAGGAACTTCCGCATAGATTAGGTGTCAAACATGCGGGAAGTCATCCAAATAAATCTATTTTATAATTCACTTTATTTATAAAGTGAAAGTCTTTTACTTAGCTGTTGAATCTAATCAAGTGCATTTTAATGCATTAGTGATTTACACTAATCATAACCGTTGATCTCACCTCGATATTAGGTTATTGGTAGATTAGGGTTTCAGCTAAAGTATAAAGGCAGGTCAAAGTAGAGGGAAAATGCACATTCATTCTTCACGAAGACAGGTTGGTTGAAAGATGAAGAAACTTTATAGAGAAGCAAAGTTAGAGCACCAAAGAGGAGTCCAATCGAGCTACCAGGCAAATCTCATCAAGCAGGCAGTTGCAGGGACTAATCCGTACAGTCATATGGACCTATACAGTAGATCCGTATGGATTTGTACGGACAGGCCTGTAGCAGTCTCGTACAGTTACGAGCAACTGTTGGGTGGATTTCTTAATTGTTTGAAGGCAGTTTTCGTAAATTTTAGTGGGCAGATTTATCTTGTAAGTCTGCAGATTTTTTGCTTTGTTTGAGTGTAGCGTAGTGCTGTAATTTATTGGCAGTAGTGGAGGTTTCCTTGTATGCTTAAAAGTATTAATGAAAAGCGGATTTGAAGGAGTACATGCATGTGTTGCTTGTTTTATTCTTTTTTGTTCATTTTCCTACTATGTGTGTGAATGTTGCTATGTGAAGAATTTAATTTCCGCAAATTAAATTTCAGTTCATTTATTTGAAAAAATAAGGACGGGATTCACCTAGTGTAAGGAAAATTAACATGGTATCAGAGCATCTCTCTGATTGAGATTCTCAGCGGTTTACAGTGGGTAGATTAGTTGCAGTGGGAAAAGGGACCAGCAATGAGGGTTTCATTATTTTGATTTTCAGATTTGGAGTTTGTGCTTTAGATCTCAGAGATGGCATCAACTAGCTGTTAGCTTTTTGTAGCTCGGAGGTACCTTTGCATTTATTGTGCCTAATGCAGAAGTCCAAGAAAAAGTCAGATGAAGCAGCTTTATAAACACAACCTAGATGGCCTTTTTACTGAAGAAGAACGACAAACTTTGCTGAAATTACAGGACAGAATAGATGAAATTCTTAAGATAGAGGAAAGTACCTGGAGGTTAAAAAGCCGCGCAACCTGGGTTGAACTTGGGGATGGAAATACTAATTTTTTTCACAATTACGCTACACAAAGGTGGAATGTGAACTCAATTTGGGATATCCAAGACAATCAAGGAAAGGTCGTTAGTGATCAAAAGGAGCTAGAAGAGATAGCTTTTAATCATTATGAAAATCATTTTTCTGACTCTGGGATCAATAGAATTGATGAACAACTCAAAGTCTTAAAACATTTTCCCTCTTTTTTCTCGGCAGAGGAAGGTAAGGATGTGGGCAGACCTGTGACATTAGATGAAATTGAAAGTGTGTTAAAGGATTTCAGAAAAGAGAAAAGCCCAGGGCCCAATAGGTGGACAGTGGACTTGTTCTTAGTTTTTTTGACATTATGGGCTCGGACCTGCTGCAGATGATTGAGTTGTCAAGGGTGGAAGGTTGGGTTGCTGGAGGTTTGAACTCTACTTACCTGACACTGATTCCAAAGTGCAATATGTTAAAGTTTGTGCAGCTGCGAGACCCATTCTTTGGGAGGATAGTACCCTAGTCTGGGAACTAGGGGGTCCTAGCCAGTTAACTAGGAAGAGTAAGACCCTAGAAGGTACCCTAGGGCCCCCTACAGTCTCCTGGGTCCCCTATAGTCTCCCGGGTTTCTTGGTCTGGGACCAAGCCGATGAGAGCCATGGCAAAAGCTCCTAGCATGTGGCTAGGGCCCCTATTTGTCTCTAGGGTGTTTTGGTCTGGGACCAGAAAGATTATTGGTCATAAGGACCAAAGTAGACCCTGCAGGTGAGGCAAAGACACCCTGGTTTGGGACCAAGAAGATTCGTGGTCTCAGACCAAGTAGATCCTGCAGGTGTGTACCTAGTCTGGGTACCAGGTGGATCTTGGTGAGACCAAGATGGTGATGATGTGTGATGTCCTTCTCTCCTAGGTCGGTTCATCAAAGGACTGGCCACCCTTTGATGAGGTACTTGACCTCAGGAAGAAGTTAAGGACCGAAGGATCACATCATTGGGATGATTCCTTCAGTACTGTGATGCCAAAACTTTTAGTAGATGTATGGACTATGGAACATGTGTGGACACATACAGAGAGAGAGAGACCTTGTCACCCTACCTTGTTTGTCCTTGTGGTTATCCTGCTTATGGTACTTGACCTTATTGGGTTGGTTGTTTGTCGAGTCACCTTTGTTGTTTTGGTCTCATGGTTGACCTTGTAAATGGTCAACCATGACCCTCCTCACCCTAAGCCTCTTATCTTGGTCACTCTCGTGTTGGTCATTGATCCTTGGTTGTGGTGCTCACCTCAAAAGGTAAAAGTCACAAGTTAAAAGTTAAAAGATAAAATTCAAAAGGAAAAAGGTAAAAGTTAAAAGCCCAAGCCCCTAACTTAAAGTTCATTTGGGAAATTAAAAGAATAAATAGAAGAAATCTTTGGAGGAATTACTGTCCTTGGCATGGTGGATGAGGTAACGTTGTTACATTCATAGTTTTTCTTGCATTTGTGGATCTCAAGCAAAGTTTTTTGCTTGAGAATAGCATTGTAATAGTTTTGTTGCATGTTACGTGGGTTGTCTCTTAGTATTTGAGAAGTAATTTATTTCTTGTTTAAATATCTTGTTTCTAAGTCTTTGTTGGTTTTCACCCCATTTGTATTGTTGAGCTAGTTTGTTACAGGTTGCCTAAGTTTGAAGAGTGGGATTTCCGGGTGGAATACCCCATTGTTCTACAATCTTTGAAGGACTTGGCATCTTCAACTAATACTTCTTTCTTTGCATATTTTTCAAGCTTCTCTAACACTCTTATTTCATATTTTTTCAAGTTTTTACATGCTAGATTTGCCTTAGAAAAAATTCTGATTTTTACATGCAAAGTTTCAAGTCGATTTTAAATTCATTTTCATCACTTTTGTACTATAATAGCTTGCTGTTTTGTGCAGGTTTCTGATCTTAGAGGGGGATGGAATGCCCAAATTTGACCAACAACAAGCATAAAGACACCCAAGAGTGACCGCTTCAAGTCCCTCTCAAAAAAGGGTCAAATTTCTCTTTTTCCCCTCTTTTTTCCACATTTAATAAGTGCTGAAATATTATCATTGTAACAAGCCCAAGAGAGTCTCTTGGGCTTGATCCTGTTCCACTTCATTTCCAGGTTTTCCAGTTCTTAGTTAGTTGGTTTTTAGTTGCATGCAAGAGAAGAGGCTCTGCCTATCCTTGCATGGTTTTGTTAGTTTGCTTTCTCAAAAAAGGGTCAAATTTCTCTTTTTCCCCTCTTTTTTCCACATTTAATAAGTGCTGAAATATTATCATTGTAACAAGCCCAAGAGAGTCTTTTGGGCTTGATCTTATTGCGCTTCATTTCCAGTTTTTCCAGTTCGTAGTTAGTTGGTTTTTAGTTGCATGCAAGAGAAGAGGCTCTGCCCATCCTTGCATGGTTTTGTTAGTTTGCTTTTAGTTTAGCATTTACTTCCTTGTTATTTTCTTTTGCCCGCACCTCACAAGTGAGAGGCTCTGCCTCTCTTGTGATATTGCGCTTGGCTTGCATTTTATTTTCCAGTAATTTGCTTTAAGTATTTTTGTTTTGCCCGCACCTCACAAGTGAAGAGGCTCTTCCCATCCTTGTGAAATTGCACATGGCTTGTACTTTATTTATGTAATTTCATTTCAAGTTATTTCGTTTTTCCTGCACCTCACAAGTGAGAGGCTCTGCCTCTCTAGTGATATCGTGCTTGGATTACATTACTTTGTAATTTTGGCTTAAAGGTAAAATTTAACTTAAGCCCCGTCGTTGCCCCGTATTCTCTCCCCTCGCCGGTTCGACAGATCTTGGGTGACAAGAAAGGTCAAAGATTTGTGTTGGCTAGTTTAATAGGCACCCAGAAATATATCTTCGCTAGAAAGGAGAAAAAGAGGCTTGACCTGTGGAGCTAGTGGGGTAGAGGCTGTGGGGAGCCTCGTGGCACTTTGTGTCCTTCGGTTGAGCACCCAACAAGTTTCGAGATTGACCTGTGGAGCTAGTTGGGAACCTTGTGTTCCCAGGATGAGCACCTGGCATTCTCTCTCTGATCGAAGGAGATAATCTCTAGGGGTAGACACATAAATCAGTTTTTTTTTTTAATTATTGCAGCAACAAACTTGAAATTCCCTAAGTTAAAGAGAAACATAAAATCTATTAAAATTCACAGGATCACTTGCACAATATTGTTACTATTGTTCACAATATTTGCTTCCAAAGTACTTCGTTTACAACTTAATCTTGTTTAATGTATCTTTGATTCATTAAGTTGTTCATTTTCTTTAAATCAATGCTTTATGTGATATCTTGATAATCTGGTTACAAGCATCTTACATTTATTTGTTCATTTTTTGAAAGTTGTTTTATCTTGTTATATTTTATAAATGAATGAAGTTAATACTTTGGAGAAGTACTTGATAAGATTGTGACTCCATAGCCCGAGTAGAGACGACACTGGTCTTGTTGACTAATTGGTTGTTTCTGTCTTACATACATCTTTGATTCATTGTCAAAAGGTTTGCTTGTATTAAAATAATTGCATCATTGCACGCTGACTGTCATTTTCACTTTTTAGTAACTTACAACTCCCCAAAACAAAAGAAACTTAGTAATTAGGGACTACCCCCCTTGGCCTTTAGGAATTGTGGTCTAAACGAAAGAGTTTAGCACCGAGGTGACATTGGGTTCTGTTATCACCAAACTTGTAGTTGCCCCAAAAGATAGATCCAATACAGGATGGTAGAGGGGATAGGCATCAAAGAGGTGAACCACGAGATCCTCGATTCCCAAAGGATTGGTTGTCACGCCAATCAAGGCACCCTTCACTTCACACTATCAAAGCCAAAGATAGTATAGGGGGAGACCCTGATCTACTCCCGACATGAGAGATCTAACCCAATCACCAGATCAAACTATTAAGATAGGGTCAAACTATTAAGATAGGGTATGTAAGGTGACAGGTATGGAACCCTAGATTTAAGGAAATGAAACCACTGTGGAGGCTTAAGAAAGATAGAATATGATTGATAGTGTTTCGACACAATGATTCAACAATTAAAAGTGATTACGGGATTCAGGTGCTAGCATAAATGATCAAATTCAACTGCCTTGGGAAACATAACCCTTAAAACAAGGAAAGAGTCCCAAAGAGTGGATCTGAGAGTTAGGGATTTCTAGCACGGCTTGATAAAAGGATATGACAGTGTTAAACCAGACAAGCTCTCAAACCGGGAACAAACGATTGGAAAACTAGCCAATCAGGGGAATGCACAAGGGTTAGGAGATCATAGCCCTGGGAATTGGGCCAAGTGGAGTCCTCCAACCACGACGTCTACGAGAACCCACCTAGGGTTTGACCAAAGCAAGAATACCCATAAATGGTTTTGCGGTAAACCAAATCGTTTGAGCCAGAGAATTTTCCGATTAATTTTAATGAGGGTTTTGAATTAAAATGAAGATGGCCAATGGATTGGAACCCAACAATTACTGAAATACAAGTTGATCTTACCCAGATAATCTTGTAGATACCTTGATGAAGATGATCGATGCCTTCCCAATCAATTTGAGGTGTTTTAAGCGAGTGTCCAATAAGAAAGAATGACTAATGCAACATAAGACATACCAAGATGAGATCAAAGATCACAATGAAGCTATTGAAAACTCCCTGGTATAAACGAATGCAAGTGAAGCGAGTTGAGGAAGCCCTACAAAAACGCCCAAGTGAAGTCGCCCTACTGTAGACAAAACACTGTTTCCAAAATATGCATGGATTCACCGCAAAATCTCAAATGCTAGGTGACAATAGACTTTCCAATCAACATCTAAGAATATCACAACAAAGAAAGATCCGAAAGTGTCTGCAAATAAATCTTCTATTATTCAAATTCCAAGAGCCAAAGGTCCCTTTACAATGAGAGGGTCTCCTTTAAATAGCTATGGGAGAGACCAAAACCCTAACCACCTTTTTAATAAGTGGCTAAGATTAAAAGATACATAAGTGATAATCTACGGTTGAGATGAGCTCAACATAAAGTACATGGATTAACTCAAAGATATAACAATACATCATGGACAAAATCGTCCTAGGGGGACGTCCCACTCCAAGTGACTAGGAAAACATGACATAATGCCATGGAGGGTCTAGGGGGGTGATATAATTCCTCCCTAGAGTGTCCCCATGGCACAATAATATCAAATGACTCATCAAAGAACAACAATATGCCTAAGTGGCAAAGTCGTGTGCCTCCAAAGACACCATAAAACCATGAAGAAGTGCCCGAGAAAGATGTGTGGGCCCCACTGACTACGACAACTGCAATGGAAGGTGTGGGAGACATCATACACATCATCAAAACCATTCCTATGCCATTTCCTTGCCTCAGTAGCCCAAATCGATTCCCTCTGTAGCCAATTTTACCATTTTTTATGCCTCTGTAAATCACCTGTAAAAGATAAAAATGCCTGTAACTCTTTGCTTGGTCACCCAGGGCCAAATCTCACTGCACCATATTTGGGAGTATGGCAATATAGTAAAAACAAGTGGCTGGACCCCATACTCCCACTATAGCGCCATAGGTGAACCAATCAAATCATGAAACTGCTTTGACATGCCATTTTAATGGCAAATCTGCACTGAAGTGATAAATTGAGAGAAATCTCAAATGAAACTGCCCAGAACTGAAAACAAATTGTCCTAATGGATCCAGAGAGCCCAAATGCACTAGAGATGCATACTGATACACCATATGGATGACTGCATAGTCATATAATATCAATACCATGCCCGGACATATAAAAAATAATAATAATCTGCAAATGATCAAAATCATTAAAATCCCACAGATCACTATCTGAACCTGTAACTGCTGCATGGAACCATTTGGTGACCAATAATAGAGCTCATATCATCAATATCTCTCATCCAGGGTCTAACTTATCTCATGTCCTGTGGTTGACTTGGTCAAACTCGGTTTGACCAGGTCATATTGACCCATAATATGATCCAAGCTGAAACATGAAAGTGCTCCAAGTGTAACTGATTAATACATGCTTCATTAATCATTCCAATAGCAACATAAACATAAATTGATCAATTCACTGGTGATCTAAAACAAGTTATTCAAAATTTTCATTAATAATAGTAGCTTAGACTAGAACCTCAAGGCTATACTCACTCCATGGCTGTGATCAATTTGCTAGTGATGGGTGAGGGTGTATATATGCAAGGCTAGGCTAAGGGATGACTGTACTGACTCAACACTGTCATACTTTGGAAGTGGGAAACCGGATACACACTGAAGCATACGCTGGACAAGCAAATAATACAGGGGATGGCAGTGTCTCACAAATGGGTAAGTTGTTTCGGAAGTGCTTATTCAACCTTGACAGATGTCTACAACTCACATCCAAGCTGACTCAACTCCGTGAGGATCTTTTCTAGAGCCGCCATGGCTAGGTGTCCGACAAACCGTAACTTGAGACTCTAGGGGACACTTAGAATTAGCTGTCCCTTGCTCCATCTCATATCACAACCCGCAGGCTAATGAGGAATAAATCATTACATTCAAATAAGGTCAGCAATCATTGGATTTAGAATTTATTAAACCATTGCTTTATTTGAACCTTTTCATTTCAGTTTCCATATCCTTCTGTCCGTGTGTGTTGAAAAACACATTATTGGATTTTATTTCATTAGGCTTTTAATCCGTGTGTGTTGAGAAACACATTCTTGGATTTTCATTTCAATATGCCTTCATTCACGTGTGTTGAAAAACACATTCTAGACTGGGCTTTCATTTAAGATATACAATAAAGTTTCCAGATACAATGTAATGATGGTAGTATTATCTTTTCCAGGTCTAGCCAACACAACTTAGGCAACTCAGAGCCGAGACACAAAGTAAACAGGGAAGCTTATCCAACAAAAGGCTAGAGTGGGGGAGGTCCTCCATATCACAAGCTAAGTTGTAAGTCAGGGTGAAAACAATAATTGGAAGGTAGCGGATGGATGGAGATAGTGAGAATGATGCCAAAACTAGCAAGCCATGTAATGGTGGGAATGATCACCTCCGTTCTCGTAAGGGGGGTAGAGCCAATGAGTATAGACAAGAACCTCATAACTCTGAGCAGGACACTAGATAAATACATAATAACCATCAGGTCCAATATATATATATATATATATATATATATATGATCGCCAGATCATGACACTAAATGCTAAACCATGCTACTAGAATGACTAGAAAAGCAAAATAAACCAATACACAAGATAATACATGTTGGATCATATACCTATGCAAATCATCTCGGCCATCATTTGTCTACTGGGAACCTTCTGCTGCAACTTTGGGCACTTCCTACTGCTCTGTATGTCAAAATGGCGACATCGGTCATCAAATCTGAGTTTCCTGAGACTCAGTCATGGCAAAGGAATATATTGGTTGCTCATATTCATAGGAGTCATCCAAAAATATATGCTCATCTCAATCATCTTAGTGTAAAGGATTGGCTGAAAAATATACAGGAATCTGGAATAAGTATATGGTAGGCCCAGCTACTATAAATGTGATAACATCTGGCTCCAGCCGGGACAAGTGCTATGCTGAATAGAGCACTTGAGAACCTTAGAATCTCTGGTCCTCATCACTCTGCTACTTGTATCCTCGATAAATGCACTCTAGCTTTGCATCATCTACCAAAATGTACCTGCTATTGCAAAATGCCGAGAGCTATACCAAACTTGCAGACCGGTCGTCAGAACAATGCATGTATATACATAAATCTAAAAAATAAACAGTACTGAAATAAAATGCATAAAGTAAAGACTAATCTACTAACATCTCTTCAAATTTTATTATTTTGCAGGAAAAGAAAATGACAAGTTCTCATGACTTAACTATGAGCTTCAAAGGTGAGCTTAGGGAAAGATAAAGATGCCAGACTCAATGGCTGAAAAAATAAACTACTGCTCAAGCGAACTTATTCAGTTTCTACCTATTCTAACCTACCAAGAAAGCAAAGCTCATGCAATGGGTGGGAAATAATGCTTTAGTAAAAGCCCATTTACAGGGAGCTCAAGTTCATCTCCATCCAAAGTCTCCAAATAAACTGACCCTTTTTCCGACAATCCTGGATACTCGATTAGGACCCATCCATATTTTTTCAAATTTTCCATGATTTCCAGGTTTTTCTTTTAACTTATCCCATAGTAAGACTACATCTACTACTACAAATTTCACATCTCGTGTTCTTTGATCAAAAGTTCCTTTGACTCGTTCTTGCTCAATAACAGTTTTACTAAATGCTGCTCTTCTTACTTCATCAAGTTCCACCAACTTATCAATTCTTGCTTGGATTGCTTCCTTATCTGTAGTGCATTGTTGCAATAATTCATATATTGGAATTTGCATGTTGATTGGAAGCCTACAATCTTGCCCATACACCAACTCGAAAGGGGATTTACCTGTAATTCTCTTAGCTGTGGTTCGATCAGCCCAAAATGCGTACTTCAGCTTGCTATCCCAACTTCTTTTATTTTCTCCCACCATTCTTTTTAATAGTCTAATTAAATTTTTATTGCTAGATTCGGCAAGACCATTTCCTTGCGGGTAATAGTTTGAAGAATGGGATAACGTAATTCCATGATTCATGCAGAATGTTGAAATCTCTAATTTACTGAAAGCCTTGGCATTATCAGTGGTTAATTTTGGAGGACACCCATATCGAGATACAATGTTTTCTTCCAAAAATTTTACAACTACTTTTGTTGTAGCCTTTTTAGTTGGTATAGCCTCAACCCAACGAGTGAAATAGTCAGTGCAAGTCAGAATGTACTTATATCTGTTACTCGAATTCTCACTAAAAGGTCCTACAAAATCCATGCCCCATTGCTGGAAAGTGGTTTCAACTACAACCGAGGTCAAAGGCAGAGCATGCAATCTTGGTTTTCCAGAAAAGAATTGGCATTCTTGGCATGTCCTTACATATGCGTGCACATCTTTGAAAAGTGTAGGCCAATAGTATCCTGCTCTCATGATTTTTGCAGCAGTTGTTCTAGGAGCATAATGTCTACCGCACAATCTCGAGTGCATCGCCTTTATGATGGTTTTTGATTCCTCAAGATTGGCACATTTTAAAATTATCCCATCAAGATTTCTCCAACCGAGGCCATCTTGAGTTGAAACATACTTCTCAGCTTTCAACCTTAAGGCTCTCCTTTGATGATCTACAAGGTCATCGGGACAGGATAAGTTTTTCAGAAAGTAGACAATATCTTTATACCACTCATGTTCTTCACCAATATGTAGAATATAAGGCTTCTATTCACCAACGATGTTAACCATACTACCACTTCCTCTCTTCGTTAAAAGTTATGCCAGACCTTGTCCTTTCACAATTTTAATGGCTTTGATTTCCAAATCATACTCTTGAATACGTGAAATCCAATTTCCTCTTACACCTATACCATCTGCTTGTGATAAAGCATCTTTTACTGCTTGGTATGGTACGTATGCTTTAATTTTGGAATATGCTTTTTCTGTTCACCAACGATGTTAACCATACTACCGCTTCCTCTCTCAGTTAAAAGTTGAGCAAGACCTTGCCCTTTCACAATTTTAATGGGTTTGATTTCCAAATCATACTCTTGAATACGTGAAATCCAATTCCTCTTACACCTATACCATCTGCTTGTGCTAAAACATCTTTTACTCCTTGGTATGGTACGTATGCTTTAATTTTGGAATATCCCACATAAGTCCTAAAATGTTTTAAGGCTTTGACTAAGGCATAAGCTTGTTTTTCAGTAGTGGTCTATTTTAACTCAACATCTCATAAGTTTTTACTCATGAAGGCTATAGGTTGCTCATGGATTTCACTGTTCTTTTGCAACAACACTCCAACAATGGTACCTTCGGATGCATACAAATAGATCAAGAATTCCATGCTGTAATCGGGGCACGCTAAGACAGGAGCAGTTGAAATGGCTTTCTTTAATTTGGCAAAAGCTAACTCACAGGTTTTATCCCAAACAAATTTCACGTCTTTCTTAAAAAGAGCATTTAAAGGCTTGGTTAACTCTGCGAAGTTTGGAATAAATCTTCAAACAAAGTTTATTTTGCTAAAGAAAGATTGAAGGGAGGCGACATTATGAGGTGCAAGAATAACATTAATGGCTTGAACACGTTCAGGGTCAATTCTAATTCCTTCCTTAGACACAATATGTCCCAAGAGTTTACCTTCATCTATTCCAAAAGTGGATTTTTTCGGATTCAAAGATATACCAAACTTCCTACATCGATAAAAAAATTTCCTTAAATGTTTTACATGATCATGTCGTTCTTTGGAGAAAACTATTAAGTTATCTTGATAAATAGCAATGATTTTTCCAATGAGATCACTAAATGCTTGATCGATAGCTCTTTGAAAAGTTGACCCAACATTTAACAACCCGAAGGGCATCCTTATATACTCGTAAGTTCCCCAAGGAGTTGTGAAAGTTGTCTTTTCCCTGTCTTCTTGTTTAATACACACTTGATTATATCTTGAGAAACCATCCAACATAGACAACATTCCAGCCCCTGTGACACTTTGCAACAAGTTTTCCATATTTCAGGGAGGCTTGATTTAAATTTCTAAAATCAACGCATATCCTTATTTCTCCAGTTTTCTTCCTCACAATCATTGGATTTGACACCCAAGTAGTATGTCGAACTGGTCGTATGATTTCGGCTACTAGCATCTTTTCAAGTTCTTTCTTAACCAAAGGAGCTAACTTAGGATTTATATTTGTCAATTTTTGTTGATATGGTTTTGCCCCTTCATTTAAAGGAATTGTATGCTCAATGATAACAGGATCAAAAGTTCTGAGATCATCATATGTCCAAACAAAAACATCTTTATACTCCCTAATCAAATTCTCGATGGCTTTTCTCTCCTTTGGGGAAGCATTTTTTCCATTCTTAATCATTTTGGGAGTAACTGGAGATCCTATGTTAATCTCTATGACTTCATCTACAGGTTCAGATCTTCTTCCTTTATACTCATCATGTCTGTTGAAGTTCTTTTCAGATCTCTAAGTCGATTGTTCTTAGCTGCAAATTGTTTTTGACGTGGGATACAATTAGATCTAAATCACCTATAATGCTTAAGCACTTAATCTTTTGATCACGGGCAACCTCTAATCCCAAAAGCAATGCCTCATACTCAGCCAGGTTATTAATGCATTCAAATTCAAGGCGGAAAGTGTATAATTTCTCTTCACCAGAAGGTGAGGTAAGAACAATTCCAGCTCCTGCACCATGCTGAGACTTAGCACCATCGAAATGCATCTTCCAAATTTGGCTAGGAGGAAAAGGTTGTTGTCTTGTTTCTTCCCAGTAATTTGCTAACACCATATAATTTCCGACTTCATCTGTGGGGCGCATAGCTTCTTCAAAGAGATGTTCAGGAGTTTCCACATGTTCAGACATAGGCTTCTCATTCATTAACTTGTAGGCATTTCCTCCAATAGGGATGGTTGCATATGAGAGGTCCATTTCAATACTTCGTCCTAATTTAGCAGCCCATTCTCTTGATAACAACATCCCCCAAGCATCAGGGATATCTAGCACCAAAACATTCATGTTTATTTCGATCTCTGGGTATGCTTCTAGCTTCATTTTCAAATTTTCAATTACCCCTTTGGATGTCACAGGTCTTGAGTCCATCCCACACATGTTCTTAAACTGCTGAGATGGCTTTAGCTCTAGCTGTTCCATCACTTTGAGTGGCATGATGTTCACTTCTGCTCCCGAATCTAACATGCAATTGTGCAGAATTAATTGGTTTATTTCTAAAGCTAGATAAAAGGGAGGATGGCCACTCCCATTGTCGGTTACACTTTGAATCATGACGGGAGGGTCTTCCTCTATCGTTAATTGTTTTGGAGCTTTAGTTTTGGGTTTAATTCCCAAGAATTCCATAGCTTGGTTGAAATATGAAGGAATTTTTACCAATTCGTCAAGGGGCATAGGGATACTAGGCTTGGAAATGAAACCATTCAGGTCTACCTTTAGATTGCAAGGGTTTTCCATGTCTCTGGTGTTTATTTTTAATCCTAACAGACTCATAATATGTGCCTTGACAAAAGGGATAGCTATTAGATCTTTCAGAGAAACCATAATCCATGATCCTGATAATTTTCCCAATATATTTGTGTTCATCTTTTCTTGACTTTGATACACTATAGGAGAAAGCTCTTTGTTAGGCAAATTTAGTTGCCTTCTTTGCATTACTTCCTTATTTTGAGGCCTAACAGGACTGGGATTAACTGCTTTCTTCATGTATTGAGGAGTAATCTTACGATATTGATCATTATTTTTTAAAATACCTTTAAGAGGAGAATTAGAGGATTGAAATGGAGCCTTATGAATGATTTTCTTTTGATCGGGAGAAATTTCCTTTGTAGGAGATCTGTTACTACCTTGACTTTTCAAGTTGCTTCTTGTTTGAGATCTTGTTACTACATGGTTATCTGAGGGCTTTCTCATAGACCTAGTTTGAGGATAGTTATTAGTATAAACGTTCTCAGATAGTTTATGAAGATGTTCATCACGCCTCTTATTTTCTCATTGCTGATTCAAAACTAAACCATACAAGCTTTGTATTAACTTAATCATTTCATTCATCATTTTGATGGTCATATCAGTTTCAGCATCGGTCTCTTTAAGGTAAGGCATGATTTAAGAATTTAAGATTTATGCGTTGGGTTTGGTCCTCATTAGAGTCGCGGGGTGGAGTCGCCAGGTGAAACACACAAATAATTCACCAAAGTGTAAATGTCGTAGGAGAGGTGAGATGAGTGAATTAAGATGGTGATTGAAAATACTTATAAAGATTAGAAAATGCAATCACCAAACAAAAACCGGATTCAATAAGATATGTGATAACGCACGAACACTCGCAGACACCGAAGGTAAGCCTCTACATCCCTGGCAACGACGCCAAAATGTTATCACCAAACTTGTAGTTGCCCCAAAAGATAGATCCAATACAGGATGGTAGAGGGGATAGGCAACCAAAGAGGTGAACCACGTGTTAGAAAGTAACAACGAAGGAAGGTCTTCCTACTTGCATGTGTCTTTGCATGCAGAAGACATTAATTGGAGAAGCCAATAAAATGTATTTAATTAACTTTTCCTAAGTTTACTTTGGAAAATTAATTAAAGTGATCTAATTTTTAATTCACTAATTGGAATACTTTTTAAATAAAGTGAAAATGAAAAATATTAAAGTAATGGCTGATTTAATCTTAGCCATTGATTTCATTGGAGGATCTCATCCATAGATCTATAGTGAGATTAGGGTATTCACTTAGCCAATGAGTTATATAAGAAGGATCAATTGGTGGAGAGGACATATTCATTCCGAAAGCGATTGAGAGAGAAGTTTGAGGAGAGAATTTTTGCAGAGAAGACGGAGAGGCTGAAAGTCAGCAAGATTGACCAAGCATCTAGGAAGAAGTGATTCAGCAGAAATGCAGAGGAGAGAAAGGGACGGTAGAGGCAGACTGAATTGTGGAGGCCGTACAGACTGTACAATAAGCAGTCCATACAGTCCATACGGATCCGCACAACAGGCCGTACGGATTCTTTATAGGCCATACATCCGTACAACAACAGGCCGTACACATTGGGGACCATGCCATCCTTCAGGTTCTTCTATGAGTTTTTGCTATGGTCTGATTTTGCCAGGTTGGGCATCAAATCAATTTTCTGATATTGTATTAGCTTCATATTTTCTCAATAAAATATATTTCTCAGACTACTGCACTGGTTTTCCCATCTTGGGTTTTGTCCGGGGGTTTATACCCAAAAAAATTGTGTTGTCTCTATTGGTGTGTTTGATTGGTATATCTCTCAGTGTTTTTATTTCCGTTGCAATTTATGAGTGAAGAAACCCTTGTGTGATTAAAAGTAATTAAATTGGCATGCTTTTAGTCCTAACTGTGTTTTAAGGAAAATTTACATGGTATCAGAGCTCTTCTGAGCAGACTGAGAGATAGCAACAAATTGCTTGGATAGATCACTGCATATCTATCCAAGGGTTTATAGGTACTATTCATTATGGCCGCACATTTGAGAGTTGACGATAGACTCCAGGGGGCACAGAACTTTCTTACTTGGAAAGAGAGGATCACTAGGATCCTTGATGTCAGTGATGCTGATGAGCACATTGATGATCAGAAGAGTGTTCCCACAGATCCGACAGATTTGGCTAGATGGAAGAAGATAGACTCCATGGCAATGTTGATCATCTTGGATGGGGTGAAGGACCACATAGTTCCTCATCTGTCTGGGAAGAAAACTGCATTAGAGATGTGGAAGGCTTTGGAGAGTCTCTACCAGAGTACGAAGGAAAACCAGAAGATGGTGTTGCAGGAGAGATTGCGCAGTACCAGGATGGCCAAGGGTGAAGGAGTGGTGCCTTATCTTACAAGACTCACACAGATTAGGGATGAGCTTGGAGCAGTGGGCTCTAAGATTGAGCATGGGGAGCTAGTTCGTATAGCTCTCAATGGCTTCTCTAAGCCATGGGACATCTTTGTCAAAGGCGTGGTGGCTAGGGAGAAGCTCCATGACTGGCAGAGATTGTGGGATGACTTCGCACAGGAAGAGACCCGGATGGGTCAAGGTTCAACTTCATCTTGCGGTGCTACACAGATCGTGGATGAAGAAGTTCTAGCCCTAATAGGCAAAGGTAAGGAGAAGGCAAAGAAGAAGAAGGGTGGCAAGAAGAACTTGGACATGGCAAAAGTCAAGTGCTTCATTTGTCACAAGCATGGACACTTTGCTTCCCAATGCCCGGAGAAGAAGAAGAACAACGACACACAGATGGCAGGATGTGTAGAGGTGGATGATTTCAGCAAAAGTTTTGAGGAAGACTATTGCTTGATAGCTTGCATGGCAAGCTCCATCAACAACAGTATCTGGTATGTGGATAGCGGTGCATCTTGTCACATGACAGGACACAGAGGGTTCTTCAAGAGCTTGCAGGAGGGTGGAGTAAATCTCCATATTGACTTAGGAGATGATGCGCGGTATCAGGCGCAGGGTGTTGGCACTGTATCGTTTTAGAGGGAGTCAGGAAAACCCATCAGCTTTGTTGATGTGCTATATGTCCCAGGGATGACCAAGAATCTCATATCAGTTTCCACACTAGAAGACAAAGGTTGTCTATTGACTTTTCGTGACATGAAAGTATATATCAGGCCACATGGGTCAGATAAGAGATTGGACAGGGTGATTGGGGTTCAGAGTGGGAAGATTTACAGACTACAGTTTGAGCTTGCAAAGGCTCTGGTCAGCAGCATAATAGTGATTGTGAGTTGTGGCATAGGAGGATGGCACACTTACACCATGGTGCACTGAGGCATCTGAGATAGGCAGTCATTGGAGTTCCTTCAGTTCAGGAGGACAAGCACAACCACTGCAAGGGTTGTGCGTTGGGGAAGAACATCAGGAAACCTTTGCCACATAGTGAGCACAAGTCTGAGGGAGCCTTAGAGATGGTGCATTCAGATGTTTGCGGACCGATGAGTGTTCATTCGTTCAGTGGTTACAATTACTGTGTCACATTCATTTATGACTCTTCCAGGAAAACCTGGATCTATTTTCTAAAGGCCAAGTCAGAGGTCTTCAATCGGTTTCGAGAGTTCAAAACTCTTGTGGAGAACCAAACAGGGAGAAATATCCGGATATTGAGGTCAGACAACGGTGGTGAGTACACCGGCAGAGAGTTCATGGAGTACTGTGCATTAGAGGGGATCAAGAAGGAACACACTGTTCCTCATACCCCACAACAGAATGGGGTGGCAGAGAGGAAGAAGAGGACATTGGTTAGTGTAGCCAAGGCCATGTTATTTGATTAGGGATTACCACTATTCCTATGGGCCAAGGCATTTCGGACTGCAGTATATGTCCAGAACAGGTGTCCCCACACTGCACTGGGGAGGAAGATACCTGAGGAGGTATTTACAGGTACTAGACCAGACGTGACTCATTTGCGTATATTTGGGATTATCTGCTATTGTCACATTCATGCTGACACTAGGAAGAAGTTGGATCCTTCTAGAGAGAAGGGCTTCTAGTTGGGTATAGTGAGACTTCCAAGGCTTATAGAGTATATATCCCAGCTCACAAGAGGATCATTGTGAGCAGGGATGTCCAGTTTGACGAGGACAGAGCCTTGAGAAGATCTATGGACTTACCAGCACAGGAGCAGCCAGCTGAGGACTCAGAGGGAGTCAAGTTGGAGGAGTCATAGGTATAGATTCAGACACAGGGCACAGGCTCTAGTAGTAAGAGGGAGTCAGGTGGAAAGGATCCTCCTATCTTTGATGGGGAGAATGAGCAACAACAAGAGGAGGATATCCAGCAGCCGCAGCAGGCAGACACTAGGCCACGACCTAAGTGGTATAGGTCTACAGTTCAGGATTCCAGACAGGCGAGTCTTCCACAGAGATCCTTCAGATGTAGCGTACCACCAGATAGACTGAGTTATATGGCACCGATGACATAGTTGATTGACTCTGAACCTTCTAGTTTCGAGGAGATTGCACAACATGATGTTTGGCACGAGGCAATGGTTGAGGAGTATGACTCAATCATGAAGAATCAGGTATGGGAGGTTATTCAGAGGCCACAGGATAAGAAGGTGGTGGGATCTAGATGGATCTATAAGGCAAAGCATGCAGCAGACGGAAGTGTGGAGAAGTACAAGGCATGCTTCGTGGCGAAGGGGTATTCGCAGAAGGAAGGTATTGACTATGAGGAAACCTTCGCCCCTGTCACTAGGTTTTCTTCTATTCAGACTATCCTATCATTGGCAGCAGAGATGGGTTGGCATGTTCATCAGATGGACGTGAAGACAACCTTCCTGAATGGAGTTATTGAGGAAGAGGTTTATATTGAGCAACCATAGGGGTTTGAGGTGGAGAGTAGAGAGTCACTTGTATGCTGGTTGCAGAGAGCTCTTTATGGGCTCAAGCAGGCACCTCGAGCATGGTACTCGAGGATTGACAACTATCTACGAGAGATGGGGTTCCATCGGAGTGAGGCAGACCATAACCTGTACTTCTTGGCAGGTGAGGTAGCTCTCATACTTGTTCTACATGTGGATGATCTATTTCTTATAGGAGATGAGAGGCTGATTGGGGACTACAAGTCCAACCTTGCAGTGGAGTTTGAGATGAAAGACCTTGGGTTGATGCATTACTTTCTAGGTCTGGAGGTTTGGCAGAGAGATGGGTGCTTCTTCATTGGACAGGGGAAGTATGCAATAGAGATCTTGAAGAGATTCAGGATGGAGGACTGTAGACCTATGGCTATACCTCTAGTTACCAACTAGAGGAAGATTGATGTATCGAGATCAGAGGAGTTTGATCCTACACTGTATAGGCAGGTTATCGGGTCGCTTATGTATCTGGTCAACACTCGACCAGACATTAGCTTTGCAGTCAACTCTTTGAGTCAGCTCATGGTGAACCCTCGAAGAATACATTGGACAGCTGCGAAGCACATACTTCGCTACATTAGAGGTATAGTGGAGTATGGATTGGTTTATGAGCACAGTGGGAGTTTTCAGTTGGCAGGGTTTACAGATGCTGATTGGGTAGGATGTGTAGAGGATCGGAAGAGCACTTCAGGTTGCTGCTTTAGCATTGGGTCAGGAGTCGTCTCCTGGTTCAGCAAGAAGCAAAAGTCAGTTGCATTGAGCTCAGCTGAGGCTGAGTACATGGAAGCCAGCATGGCCGCATGTGAGGGGATGTGGCTGAGGAAGTTGCTCTCAGGATTGTTCAAGAGTGAGATAGAGGCTACTATAGTTCACTGTGATAATCAGAGTGGTATCAACCTTTCTAAGAATCCTGTGTTCCATGACAGGAGTAAACACATTGACATCCGGTATCACTTCCTAAGAGATTGTGTTCAGAGAGGAACCATTCGGTTGGAGTACATTTAGATAGATGAGCAGGTGGCAAAGATATTCACCAAGGCACTTTGCAAACTCAAGTTTGTGAAGTTCAGAGACAAGTTGGGGTTGTTATCGAATCCCTTCCTCGTTGAGAGGGAGTGTTAGAAAGTAACAACGAAGGAAGGTCTTCAACCCCAGACATGCAGAAGACATTAATTGGAGAAGCCAATAAAATGTATTTAATTAACTTTTCCTAAGTGTACTTTGGAAAATTAATTAAAGTGATCTAATTTTTAATTGACTAATTGGAAGGTATTCAAGGAAGGCCTGCATATGTCCTTACATGCAGAAGACATTAATTGGAGAAGCCAATAAAATGTATTTAATTAACTTTTCCTAAGTGTACTTTGGAAAATTAATTAAAGTGATCTAATTTTTAATTGACTAATTGGAATACTTTTTAAATAAAGTAAAAGTGAAAAATATTAAAGTAATGGATGATTTTATCTTAGCCATTGATTTCACCGGAGGATCTCATCCATAGATCTATAGTGAGATTAGGGTATTCACTTAGCCAATGAGTTATATAAGGAGGATCAATTGGTGGAGAGGACACATTCATTCCGACAGTGATTGAGAGAGAAGTTTGAGGAGAGAATTTTTGCAGAGAAGATGGAGAGGCTGAAAGTCAGCAAGATTGACCAAGCATCTAGGCAGAAGTGATTCAGCAGAAACGCAGAGGAGCGAAAGGGACGGTAGAGGCAGACCGAGTTGTGAAGGCCGTACATACTGTACAACAAGCAGTCTGTACAGTCCATATGGATCAATACAATAGGCCGTACGGATTTCGTACAGGCCGTACAGTGCATTGGGGATCGTGCCATCCTTTAGGTTCTTCTGTGAGTTTTTGCGGGGGTCTGATTTTGCATGGTTGGGCATAAAATCAATTTTCTGATATTGTATTACCTTCATATTTTCTCAATAAAATATACTTCTCATACTGCTGCACTGGTTTTCCCATCTTGGGTTTTGTCCGGGGGTTTATACCCAAATATATTGTGTTGTCTCTATTGGTGTGTTTGACTGGTATATCTCTCAGTGTTTTTATTTCCGTTGCAATTTATGAGTGAAGAAACCCTTGTGTGATTAAGAGTAATTAAATTGGCATGCTTTTAGTCCTAGCTGGGTTTTAAGGAAAATTTACACCACGAGAGCCTTGATTCCCAAAGGATTGGTTGTCACGCCAATCGAGGCACCCTTCACTTCACACTATCAAAGCCAAAGATAGTATAGGGGGAGACCGTGATCTACTCCCGACAGGATAGATCTAACCCAATCACCAGATCAAGCTATTAAGATAGGGTACGTAAGGTGACAGGTATGGAACCCTAGATTTAAGGAAATGAAACCACTGTGGAGGCTTAAGAAAGATAGGATATGATCGACAGTGTTTAGACATAGTGATTCAACAATTAAAAGTGATTCCAGGATTTAGGTGCTGATCAAATTCAGCTGCCTTGGGAAACGTAACCCTTAAAACAGTGAAAGTGTCCCAAAGTGTGGATCTGAGAGTTAGGGATTTCTAGCACGGCTTGATAAAAGGATATGATAGTGTTAAACCAGACACGCTCTCAAATCGAGAACAAACGACAGGAAAACCAACCAATTTAGGGAATGCGCAAGGGTTAGGAGATTAGTGCCTTGGGAATTGGGCCCAGTGGAGTCCTCCAACCCCGACGTCTAGGAGAATTTACCTAGGGTTTGACCAAAGCAAGAATACCCATAAATGGTTTTGCGGTAAACCAAATCGTCTGAGCTAGAGAATTTTTCGATTAATTTTAATGAGGGTTTTGAATTAAAATGAAGATGGCCAATGGATTGGAAACCAAAAATTATTGAAATACAAGTAGATCTTACCCGGATAATCTTGTAGATACCTTGATGATGATGATCTATGCCTTCTCGATCAATTTGAGGTGTTTTGAGCGAGTGTCCAATGAGAATCGATTTGCCCAAGGAAGCCAATGCGCCCTCCCTTCCTGCACAGCGAACTACCTAAGTTAGATTCGAAGCATCAATAAAGAATGACTAAAGCAACATAAGACATACCAAGATGAGATCAAAGATCACAATGAAGCTATTGAAAACCCCCTGGTATAAACGAATGCAAGTGAAGCGATTTGAGGAAGCCCTGCAAAAACGCCCAAGTGAAGTCGCACACCTGTAGACAAAACACTGTTTCCAAAATATGTATGGATTCACCGCAAAATCTCAAATGCTAGGTGACAATAGACTTTCCAATCAACATCTAAGAATATCTCAACAAAGAAAGATCCGAAAGTGTCTGCAAATAAATCTTCTATTATTCAAATTCCAAGAGCCAAAGGTCCCTTTACAATGAGAGGGTCTCTCCTTTAAATAGCTATGGGAGAGACCAAAACCCTACCACCTTTTTAATGAGTGGCTAAGATTGAAAGATACATAAGTGATAATCTACGGTTGAGATGAGCTCAACATAAAGTACATGGATCAACTCAAAGATATAACAATACATCATGGACAAAATTGCCCTAGGGGGACGTCCCACTCCAAGTGACTAGGAAAACATGACATAAAGCTAATGGTGGGTCTAGGGGGTGATATAATTCCTCCCTAGTGTGTCCCCATGGCACAATAATATCAAATGACTCATCAAAGCACAACAATATGCCCAAGTGGCAAAGTCGTGTGCCTCCAAAGACACCATAAAACCATGAAAAAGTGCTCGAGAAAGATGTGTGGGCCCCATTGACTGCTGCAACTGCCGTGGAAGGTGTGGGAGACATCATACACATCATCAAAACCATTCCTATGCCATTTCCTTGCCTTAGTAGCCCAAATCGATTTTCTCTGTAGCCAATTTTACCATTTTTTATGCCTCTGTAAATCACCTGTAAAAGATAAAAATGGCCGTAACTCTCTTCCTGGTCACCCAGGGCAAAATCTGACTGCACCAACATGTCTGGGAATATTGCAATATAGTAAAAACAAGTGGCTGGACCCCATACTCCCTCTGTAGCGCCATAGGTGAACCAATCAAATCATGAAATAGCTCTGATAGGCCATTTTTAATGGCAAATCTGCACCGAAGTGATAAACTGAGAGAAATCTCAACTGAAACTGCCCGGAATTGAAAACAAACTGTCCCAATGGACCCAGGGAGCCCAAATGCACTCAAGATGCATACTCATTCACCATATGGATGACTGCATAATCATATAATATCGATACCATTTCCGGACATATAAAAAATAATAATAATCTGCAAATGATCAAAATCATTAAAATCCCATAGATCACTATCTGAACCTGTAACTGTTGCATGGAACCATCTGGTGACCAATAATAAACCTCATATCATCAATATCTATCATCTAGGGTCTAACTCAACTCATGTCCTGTGGTTTACTTGGTCAAACTGGGTTTGACCAGGTCAAACTGACCCGTAATATGATCCAAGCTGAAACATGAAAGTGCTGCAAGTGTAATTGGTTAAGACATGCTTCATTAATCATTCCAATAGCAACATAAACATAAAGTGATCAATTCACTGGCGATCTAAAACAAGTTATTCAAGATTTTCATTAATAATAGTAGCTCAGACTAGGACCTCAAGGCTATACTCACTTCATGGCTGTGATCAATTTGCTAGTGATGGGTGAGGGTGGATATATGCAAGGCTAGGCTAAGGGATGACTGTACTGACTCAACACTGTGATACTTTCAAAGTTGGAAAGGGGATACACACTAAAGCATATGCTGGACAAGCAAATAATACAGGGGATGGCAGTGTCTCACAAATGGGTAAGCTGTTTGGGAAGTGCTTTTTCAAGCTTGACAGATGTCTACAACTCACATCCAAGCTGAATCAGCTCCGTGAGGATCTTTTCTAGAGCAGCCATGATTAGGTGTCCGCCAAACCGTAACTTGAGACTCTGAGGGGCACATAGAATTAGCTGTCCCTTGCTCCATCTCATATCGCAACCCGCAGGCTAATGAGGAATAAATTATTACATTCCAATAAGGTCAACAATCATTGGATTTAACATTTATTAAACCATTGCTTTATTTGGACCTTTTCATTTTAGTTTCCATAGCCTTTTGTCCGTGTGTGTTGAAAAACAAATTCTTGGATTTTATATTTTTAGGCTTTTAATCCGTGTGTGTGGAGAAACACATTCTTGGATTTTCATTTGAATATGCCTTCATTCATGTGTGTTGAAAAACACATTCTAGAATGGACTTTCATTTAAGATATACAATAATGTTTCCAGATACAATGTAATGATGGTAGTATTATCTTTTTCAGGTCTAGCCAACACAACTTAGGCAACTCAGAGCCGAGACACAGAGTAAACAAGGAAGCTTATCCAACAAAGAGGCTAGAGTGGGGGAGGTCCTCCATATCACAAGCTAAGTAGTAAGTCAGGGTGAAAACAATAATTGGAAGGTAGCGGATGGATGTAGATAGTGAGAATGATTCCAAAACTAGCAAGCCATATAATGGTGGGAATGATCGCCTCCATTCTCCTAAGGGGGGTAGAACCAATGAGTATAGACAAGAACCTCATAACTCTAAGCGGGACACTAGATACATACATAATAACCATCAGGTCCAATATATATATATATATATGATCGCTAGATCATGACACTAAATGCTAAACCATGCTACTAGAATAACCAGAAAAGCAATATAAACCAATACACAAGATAATACATGCTGGATCATATACCTGTGCAAACCATCTGGGCCATCATCTGTCTACTGGGAACCTGTTGCTGCAACTCTGGGCATTGCCTACTGCTCTGTATGGCAAAATTGCTATATCGATCATCAAATCTGAGTTTCATGAGACTCAATCATGGCAAAGGAATATATTGGCTGCGCATAATCATAGGAGTGATCCAAAAATATATGCTCATCTCTATCATCTCAGTGTAAGGGATTGGCTGAAAAATATACTGGAATCTGGAATAAGTATATGGTAGCCTCCAGCTACTATAAATGTGATAACATCTGGCTCCAGCTGAGACAAGTGCTATGCTAAATAGAGCGCTTGAGAACCTCAGAATCTCTGGTCCTCATCACTCTGCCTACTTGTATCCTCGATAAATGCTCTCTAGCTCTGCATCATCTATCAAAACGTACTTGCTATCTGCAAAATGCCGAGAGCTATACCAAACTCGTAGACTGGTCGTCAGAACAATGCATGTATATACATAAATCTAAAAAATAAACAACACTGAAATAAAATGCATAAAGTAAAGACTAATATACTAACATCACTTCAAATTTTATTATTTTGCAGGAAAAGAAAATGACGAGTACTCATGAATTAACTATGAGCTTCAAAGGTGAGCTTAGGGAAAGACAAAGACGCCAGACTCAATGGCTGAAAAACTAAACTACTGTTCAATCGAACTTATTCAGTTTCTACCTATTCTAACGTTTCAGGCAAGCAAAGCTCATGCAATGGGTGGGAAATAATGATTTAGTAAAAGCCCATTTACAGGAAGCTCAATTTCATCTCCTTCCAAAGTCTCCAAATAAACTGACCCTTTTCCGACAATCCTGGATACTTGATAAGGACCGATCCATATTTTTTCAAATTTTCCATGATATCCAGGTTTTTCTTTTAACTTATCCCATAGTAAGACTACATCTCCTACTCCAAATTTCACATCTCTTGTTCTTTGATCAAAAGTTCCTTTTACTTGTTCTTGCTCAATAACAGTTTTACTAAATGCTGCTCTTCTTACTTCATCAAGTTCCACCAACTTATCAATCCTTGCTTGGATTGCTTCCTTATCTGTGGTGCATTGTTGCAATAATTCATATATTGGAATTTGCATGTTGATTTGAAGCCTACAATCTTGCCCATACACCAACTCGAAAGGGGATTTATCTGTAATTCTCCTAGCCGTGGTTCTATCAGCCCATAATGTGTACTTCAGCTTGCTATCCCAACTTCTTTTATTTTCTCCCACCATTCTTTTTAATAGTCTAATTAAATTTTTATTGCTAGATTTGGCAAGACCATTTCCTTGCGGGTAATAGTTTGAAGAATGGGATAATGTAATTCCATGATTGATGCAGAATGTTGACATCTCTAATTTACTGAAAGCCTTGGCATTATCAGTCGTTAATTTTAGAGGACACCCATATCAAGATACAATGTTTTCTTCCAAAATTTTTTCAAGTACTTCTGCCGTAGCCTTTTTAGTTGGTATAGCTTTAATTTTGGAATATGCTTTTTCTGTTCACCAACGATGTTAACCATACTACCAATTCCTCTCTCAGTTAAAAGTTGAGCGAGACCTTGCCCTTTCACAATTTTAATGGGTTTGATTTCCAAATCATACTCTTGAATATGTGAAATCCAATTCCTCTTACACCTATACCATCTGCTTGTGATAAAACCTCTTTTACTGCTTGGTATGGTACGTATGCTTTAATTTTGGAATATCCCACATAAGTCCTAAAATGTTTTAAGGCTTTGACTAAGGCATAAGCTTGCTTTTCAGTAGTGGTATATTTTAACTCAGCATCTCGTAAGTTTTTACTCATGAAGGCTATAGGTTGCTCATGGATTTCATTGTTCTTTTGCAACAATACTCCAACAATGGTATCTTCAGATGCATACAAATAGATCAAGTATTCCTTGCTGTAATCGGGGCACGCTAAGACAGGAGCAGTTGAAATGGCTTTCTTTAATTTGGCAAAAGATAACTCACAGGTTTTATCCCAAACAAATTTCACATCTTTCTTAAAAAGAGCATTTAAAGGCTTGGCTAACTTTGCTAAGTTTGGAATAAATCTTCGAACAAAGTTTATTTTGCCAAAGAAAGATTGAAGGGAAGCGACATTATGAAGTGCAGGAATAGCATTAATGGCTTGAACACGTTCAAGGTCAATTCTAATTCCTTCCTTAGACAGAATATGTCCCAAGAGTTTACCTTCATCAATTCCAAAAGTGGATTTTTTCTCATTCAGAGATATACCAAACTTCCTACACCGATAAAAAACTTTCCTTAAATGTTTTACATGATCATCTCGTTCTTTGGAGAAAATTGTTAAGTCATCTTGAGAAATAGCAATGATTTTTCCAATGAGATCACTAAATGCTTGATCCATAGCTCTTTGAAAAGTTGACCCAACATTTAACAACCTGAAGGGCATCCTTATATACTCTTAAGTTCCCCAAGGTGTTGTGAAAGTTGTCTTTTCCCTGTCTTCTTGCTTAATACGCACTTGATTATATCTTGAGAAACCATCCAACATAGACAGCATTCCAGCCCCTGTGACACTTTGCAGCAAGTTTTCGATTTTTGGCAAAGGGTGGTTATCTTTCAGGGAGGCTTGATTTAAATCACTGGATTTGGCACCCAAGTATTATGTCGAACTGGTCGTATGATTCCGGATGCTAGCATGTTTTCAAGTTCTTTCTTAACTAAAGGAGCTAACTTAGGATTTATATTTGTCAATTTTTGTCGATATGGTTTTGCCCCTTCATTTAAAGGATTTGTATGTTCGATGATAGCAGGATCAAAAGTTTTGAGATCATCATATGTCCAAGCAAAAACTTCTTTATACTCCCTAATCAAGTTCTCGATGGCTTTTCTCTCCTCTGGGGAAGCATTTTTCCAATCTTAATCATTTTGGGAGTAACTGGAGATGCTATGTTAGTCTCTATGACTTCATCTACAGGTTCAGATATTCTTCCTTTATACTAATCATGTCTATTGAAGTTCTTTTTAAGGGAATTGACAACTTTCCATTGCTCTTTCGTCAACATTTTATTCGCATAAGCTAAAATTTCTGCTTTTGAATCAGTGTCATAATCTGATTCATCTTCTTAAGAAGATTCATCACTTGAGCCAGATAACGCATAAGGAACTATTTCAAAGTCATCATCTTTCTCTGGCCCAAATCAGTTGTCTTGAAAAACCTTGGACTCGGGTGGAATAACAATGTTCTCCCTGTTGGATTTATCGGGATGCTTACTGTCTTGAAAGGCCATGAAGGAATCCTAACTGAACCACTGCTCAGTCAGGTGTTCTTTAGGTGTTTGTTGTTCCTTGATTAACTGTTCCACCAATGGATTGGTTTCCCCACCCTCAACACTGTCTTCTAAATAGTCTTCGTGAACATTGGCCTGATAAGTTCCGTTGTCCTTCCATAGTTTGCTATCAGTGGCACTTTAAACTAATTTTGCATGTTTTCGCTTCTTTATGAAGTCTTCTTTTGCAGCAACAAATTGCTTAGAATCTTGATCCAGACAGGTTTCAAGCTCTTGATCATACCTCCTCTTTTCATTAGAATCAATGTTTCTTGCTTCATTGTCTTCTGACTTTGGGCTATTGGCCTCATCTTTACTTGCAGTATCATTCTCATGATCAGATGGTGTTGGAGAATCCACAACCCGTAAGTCCTATTCAACCTGATTGAAAACAATGACTAGAGTCATAGTGCATTGATATTCCTCCTTGTCACACTCATGTTCAAGATTAGACGGATGTTCGTCTTCGTTTTTATTTTCCTTCCCATTTTCCGATCGAACTTCTTTAACCTCTTTGGTGGCTTCTTCTTCCAAAACAGTTGTAGCCTTTAACTTTTGACAAATCTCTTTCATGCTCTTGTCATTTTCTCTTATTTATTTTATTAGATTAAGAACATTGCTTATAGTTCTTTTTTCTCTTTTTCTGGCTTCATGTTTCGTTTCAGCTGCACGATCAATGTTTGATTTTAATTGTATGATCAAATACTGGAGTTTGTCCATAGGAATTCCAAAGCTCTGATACCAATGTTATGCTATAAATGCGGAAGCATGAATATACAAGAGTATACAAATATATAAATATATGATATTGAATAATAATGATGAATATACAATAATGAAATCCTGGCTCTATATATGTAGGCTTGATGATGAACATTGACGTAAAGCTACGTCCTTATGTAATGCACCCTTTTATAAGGAATGAGGTGCAAGTGGGTGAAGGAAGTGTGTTAGATAAGGAACAACATCCCTTTACAAGATGCAATCACCTCTGCATAACAAAAACCAAGGTGGTTATGTGCCCTAGTGGGTCACCCCTAGAAGCCACAGACACCAACCCATCGGCTTAAAGCCTGGCATGGTGGGGACATCCACACATCGAAGGGGCAGTCAGTTGTGCCACAAAGCCAAGTACTGCTAAGAGTGAAACCAAGGGAGCCTAGTGCCTACCATGACCAATCCAGGGGGACAACAACCCCTAATCCAAATATCCATACAATATAACCCACTCCGGCCTTTTTACAAAATTTTTTAGACACTTTGCTCTAGGTTTGGTCTTGCCGGAACGCTGCAGTAGCTCTGAGGCGTAACATAGTGCATTTGGATGTGTGGACCGATGTCAGTAACATCAATCACAAGAATCATGTATTATGTCTTAAATTTTTAGAATTTAATTCAATCTGATCTAGGATCTTAACTGAGAGAACAACATGTACAGCATATCTATAGCATATCAATCATGGAGACAATAATGCAAGCACACAAGAGACACAAAGATTTACTTGGGGAAAACCATAAAGGTGAAAAACCCCAATAACTTCCTCAGAGATAGATAGAGTAATGATACAACCAACCAAGAGAGATAGCCATAACCTAGCAGCAGATCCTCCTCCTCCATAAGTGCGCCACTCCTCCTTGAGTGCATGTGTGAGAAGTGAGTGAGCAAATAGAGTGCCTCCCGCACTCTATTTATACTTGACTTGACTTGCCTTTTTACCTAACTCATGTAGGCTCGAACTTAACCACATAACATAATGCTGAGTGGGCCGACCCCCAATAGGGTGGTCTAATAACCCTTTGACCCACATGGCCGACCCCCAATAGGGTGGTCTAATAACCCTTTGACCCACATGACTTATATAGGGCCGACCCCAAATAAGGTGGTCTAATAACCCATCAAGTATAAGTTACGACACTTACAATATAAATGACGACACTTCCTTATAGAGGAATAATTCCATCTCTATAGGAATACAATATACATATACATGTGAAATACATTCCGAAGTTACATATACATCAACACTCCCTCTTAACTAGGAAGGTATTTCTCAGCACAGTTCTTCTAGCACAAGTCATCTTCTCTGGATCATCGTCACTGGATAATCGTCATCGAGTCATCATCATCGTCACTGCTGCTGCTATCTCAATCAATCTCTGAATCTACTCGTCATAGGAAGTTCTACAGAGCCAGTCCTTTTTCATACTGGATGTAGGCCCACCACCTGCAGGTCTTCGTCATCACTGGCCATACTGTGGAATCCTCAGGACTTATTACGTGCGTCACAAAACCTCGAAAGAGCATCCCAGGATGTTACGGGTACACAACTCCGACCTGTAGGATCTCCCAGGGCGCTATTACATGTGACCCCACCACAAAACCTCGAAAGAGCATCTCAGGATGTTACGGGTACACAACTCCGACCTGAAATCTCCCAGGGCACAAATTACATGTGGTCCACCACAAAACCTCGCAAGAGCATCTCAGGATGTTACGGGTACACAACTCCGACCTAAAATCTCCCAGGGCGCTATTACATGTGGTCATGGCAAAACCTCGAAAGAGCATCTCAGGATGTTACGGGTACACAACTCCGACCTGAAATCTCCCAGGGCGCTATTACATGCCATAGGACAAAACCTCGCAAGAGCATCTGCCAGATATCCCAGGGCGCTATTACATGCCATAGGCAAAACCTCGAAAGACTATCTGCAGATCTCCCAGGGCACCGAATTACATGTCCTCCCAGAGCAAAACCTCGAAAGAGCATTTGCCAGATGTCCCAGGGCACCGATATTACATGCCATAGGCAAAACCTCGAAGACCATCTGCAAATCTCCCAGGGCACTGGATTACATGCTCATCTGCACAACCTGATCCACGGCCACAGAGTATCAACCTGATACTCACCATACATCATCCTGATGTATCCATGATCATCCTGATCATCATCACTGCAACGTCCTGCTGCATGTAATCTGGAGCAACATCCTGAAGCTCGTCATCTATGATCATCCTGATCATCACTGCAACATCCTGCTGCATGTCATCTGGAGCAACATCCTGAAGCTCGTCATCTATGATCATCCTGATCATCACTGCATCTACCTGATGCATACCAAGTATCTACCTGATACATATCATCATACATGATCCTCCTGATCATCAATGTATCCACCTGATACAAATACAAATACATGATACATATCACCATACATGATCCACCTGATCATACAATGTATCCACCTGATACATATACAGATACATGATACATATCACCATACATGATCCACCTGATCATACAATGTATCCACCTGATACATATACAGATACATGGTCCAAGCATCCAACAGGATGCATATACAAAATACATACACATGATCCAACTGATCATATCCAGCATCTAACATGATGCATACATACATAAATAAAAATGATCCAACTGATCATATCAAGCAGAAACCAGAACATCATCCTGATGTTCATCATCCAGCGCTTACATCCACAGCCATGTGAAGGATCCTCTTTCCAACATGCTTGGAATGGCTTCAGCAAATGTGTCCATCACTTCTTCCTCGAAGTGTCCTCGATCTGAAGAACGCCAAGCCTCTCTCTGAAGTACTCGAACTTCACCCTGGCTAGTGGCTTCGTCAGCACATCTGCAATCTGCTCGTCCGTCGCAACATATAGGAGCTTCACAGCTCCTCTCTGCACCATTTCCCTGATATAGTGATATTTGATCCCTGTGTTTCGACCTGTCATGAAACACAGGGTTCTCGGACAGCTTCACACAGCTCTGGTTATCACAGAAGATACCAGTAGCCTCCAATGGGAGATCAAATAGCTCAGACAGTAGCTTCTGTAGCCATACTGCCTCACAACTAGCTGAATAGGCTGCAACATACTCTGCCTCAGCTGTACTCAGTGCTACGCAGGACTGCTTCCTGCTAAACCAAGAGATCACACCTGATCCCATACTGAAGCAGCACCCAGATGTGCTCTTCCTATCTGCAGCACTGCTAGCCCAATCTGAATCAACATAACCCTGCAGGTTAAACTTTTGATTCACCTCATACTTGAGCCCATAATCCACTGTACCCTTCAGGTACCTCAGAACACGCTTTACAGAAACCAGGTGAGGACTCCTCGGATCCGTCAGGAACTGGCTCAATGTGTTCACAGCAAAGCAAATGTCTGGTCTCGTGTTCGTCAGGTACATCAAGGACCCAATCATCTGGCGATACATAGAGACATCAATCGGCTCAGATGAAGCATCACATAGAAGCTTTAGATTTGATGCCGTAGGAGTGGCCATGGCCTTGCAATCCATCATCCCGAATCTCTTCAGGATATCAACTGTGTACTTCCCTTGACCAAGGAAGATTCGATCTACACTCTGCCACACCTCCATGCCAAAAACAAATAGTGCATCATCCCTAAGTTCTTCATCTCGAACTCGGTAGTAAGCTTCTGCTGCGTGTCGGCAATCAATCTATCTTCACCTGTAACAAACAGGTTATCCGCATACAAAAGTAGTATCACTGGATTGCCTTCCTCAACCTTGTAGTAAAGGTTGGAATCCGCTTTATTCTTGGTAAAGCCTAAGATGGATAGAATGCTGTCTATCCTACCATATCAAGTTCTGCACACATATATGACTACACCATGCTGTCTTGAAATCCATCTGGTGCATCTTCTATTTCATCACTTTTGTATTTCTCAATGCTGCCATCTGCAACATGCTTGATCTGATAGTTCTATTTGGAGGTTACAACAGACTTCCTTTTAGCTCTTTGGGATCGCATCCCAAAAATCATTCTTCATGATCGACGGATCATGGCATTCCATTTCTTCATCCCAGATCCTGGGAACTTCAATATCTTCAATAGATATCTTTGTTGCTGGAACAAATGTTGTAGTCCTTTTGTAGGTGAAGATATACGGTCTTTCCTACAAAACAGGTTAAATTGCATGATTAGAAACATCTCATAATTTTCAGAACAAATTCTTACACATAAAGAAATATGCCATGCAATTATCTTAGCCAATGCTTCAATACAACATTTATCCATATTCCGTAACTTTCTAGATGCCTTCCAATCTCTACCAGAACATTGTTAAGAGTGTGCACAACTCCCAACATGTCAGTAAAGAGGTTTCATTCTAGATAAGTAGCAATGGAATGTTGTACAGTGCCATAGGCCACTTACCCATGCATATTAGGAGTATACTGTTCATCAATGCAATTATTCTAATATGCATAATACACAACCTAATTCTAGGAACATTAGTATATACATTATTGAACAGTATTATTTAAGAAATGACAATTCAAATACTTATCTTTGTTTGTTCATTGGGTGGACTCCCTCCGAGTCTTCGCTTCCTTGCAGGAGCTGCTGGAGTCCTAATCTGAAGTAGCTTCTTCTACACCTTTCTATTGTGGTATGTAGAGAGATGGTCAACTCCCTCTGAATATCTGCATCCTTGCATAAACCACTGGAGTGTACTCCCTCTTGATCTTTGCTTCCTGGATTACCTGTTCTTGAATCTCATATTCATCCTTGGTCCCTATGCATGCTTATTAGTATCATGAATGTGTTATCCTTGTGATCTCATATAAAATCATACATTCATTAGTATACTATTAAAACACAATAATCTCAAGCATGTATAGTCATGATCATTTCAAACAGAAATAATAAGCATTAGCATTCAAGGTTTATGTAGGATTCTTATGGTTAGTCAAATCATGAGAAACATAACATGTCTAACCCTGTAATTACTCAAACCTATGACTCTTCAGGTTAGTTGGATCATCAATCAAGATAAGAGATATAATATGCATAAAACCTGTGATTATTCAAACCTATACCTTCATGAATCTTCTGGTTAGTCATATCATCAATTATGGTAAGAAACATAATATGCATACAACCATGATTATTCAAACTTATGACTTCATGAATAATCATTATCAACAACACAACAGTATAAGATCCTAGACCAAGGTAGGATTCTAGCTTGATATAGGAAAAACATACTTGTCTTAGCATGCTAGCTAGTTTATGTCTAACATACCCGCATAATGTCTTTTGGTTCTCTTCAGTGACTTGTGCTAGTAACCTGCATGTCTCATATGTTAACCATTACAAAACCAAGTTATACATACCTCGTAAATGGATCTTCTATGAGATCCATGACAATGGATGAATCTTTGTCTTCGTGCCACCATGATCATACGTTCTTGAACCAGAACATGATTTGTCTTTCTTGGTGTACCTTTCATGTTAGTAGACAACATAAACCTCATACAACACCATAATGCATTAGTACAATCATAAGTGTCAACACCCTAACCAATGAATATCTTCTATCATGCATTCATAATTTTGTTAAGGTGATACGACAAATCTAAAATCAAAATTGTACTAACCGTAATAACATGAAGACAAACATACCATAAACTTAATCAAGAACAAATCTCAAAACATACCTAGATGAGTCATACCTGTCGAGATCGCTTGTAATCTTCTTATGTAAAGCCTTAGCCTTATCTCCCTCTGAAACAGGAACTCCTTCACTTATGCAGGTGACCAATCCATCTTCTTCTAGGATTAACCCAATCCACTTGATTTGCAAGAACTGGACTTCGAGCTGGATATGGGTTTGTCAGAGAAACCCCAAAAATTCAAACTTTGAATTTCAACCTTCTGACAGGATAGAAATATTTGTCTTGATGAGCTGATCAAGCTGGTATATTCAAAATTTGAAAACTGCAAAGTTTCACTCCTCAATTTTGCCTTTGAAACTTCCGGATTCACTGGATGTGACCCTGAACTGGGGTTTGATGAAGCCCACTCTTCTGCCCAATCAAAATGTTTGATCCAAAGCTCTAAGCTTCTATTTTTCTGAGGAGCTTCCAGCCGTGGTCACAGATTTAAAAAATTCCCATTTTTACAGAAGCCCTAAATTTCCACTTTTCTGATCAAAGTCCCAAACTAGGGTCTAATCAAGCCTGGCCTTCTGCCCAACCAAAAATTCTGATCTTGGTCTCTAAATTTCTATTTTGATGAGTAGCATCCAGCCGTGGTCTCGGATTACAAAAATTTCAACTTTCTTCAAAGCCCTAAATTCCGGAAGCCATGAATGAAGGTACTCAAAAATAATTATGTTTTGACAGAAATATGTACCTGACTGTTTCTGGTGTAACTCCAAACTTTTCAATCCACAGGGTCTGAAAAAGTTTCCTGAGATAGCCTGACCTGTTATCTTTCCATCCTGACAGGTCTGACCTCAATTGGATTCTCTGAGAGAGTTATGTCAAATGTCGCAACGTGACCTATTTTGGGATAAAACAGGAGAGCGAACTTGTACGGCGTGCCATGTGTCACTGTTTTAACTTCGGCCTCTGAAAACATTTCCTGAGATAGCTCGGCCTGTTACCTTTCCATCCTGACAGGTCTGACCTCAATTGGACTCTCTGAGAGAGAGTTATGCCAAGTGTCGCAACATGACCTGTTTATGGGATAATACAGGAGAGTGAACTTGTACGGCGTGCCACATGTCACTGGTTCAACTTCGGCCTCTGAAAAAGTTTTTTGAGATAGTACAGACTGACCTGTCACTTTTTACGAAATTTCATTTGGAGCTTCCTAGCCCAAGATATGACCTTTTTCCCAAGGTCACCTGATTTTGACTCAGATCTGGAAGAGGCAGAAACCCTATATTGTACAGATCATAAATCACAAAGTACAACGAATTAGAGGTTGTCCTTTGGACACAAGGTACCTGGAGATTTACTCTTCGTCCTGTAACAATTTCAGATCCGAAAACTTCGCCAAAACGGATTTAGAGCGAAAGTGCTACGATGACTGGATTTTGCTATATCAAGCCCTAGCATCGTAAGTGCAACAAGTGTCATACATGCCATATCATGCCTTCTTTCAGGCTAGCTCTGATACCATGTTAAATTTTCAGAATTTAATTCAATCTGATCTAGGATCTTAACTGAGAGAACAACATGTACAGCATATCTACAGCATATCAATCATGGAGACAATAATGCAAGCACACAAGAGACACAAAGATTTACTTGGGGAAAACCATAAAGGTGAAAAACCCCAATAACTTCCTCAGAGATAGATAGAGCAATGATACAACCAACCAAGAGAGATAGCCATAACCTAGCAGCAGATCCTCCTCCTCCATAAGTGCGCCACTCCTCCTTGAGTGCATGTGTGAGAAGTGAGTGAGCAAATAGAGTGCCTCCCGCACTCTATTTATACTTGACTTGACTTGCCTTTTTACCTAACTCATGTAGGCTCGAACTTAACCACATAACATAATGCTGAGTGGGCCGACCCCCAATAGGGTGGTCTAATAACCCTTTGACCCACATGGCCGACCCCCAATAGGGTGGTCTAATAACCCTTTGACCCACATGACTTATATAGGGCCGACCCCAAATAAGGTGGTCTAATAACCCATCAAGTATAAGTTACGACACTTACAATATAAATGACGACACTTCCTTATAGAGGAATAATTCCATCTCTATAGGAATACAATATACATATACATGTGAAATACATTCCGAAGTTACATATACATCAACATTATGTTTCCTTCGTTGATGACTTCTCTCGCAAAATATGGATCTACTTCTTGAATACCAAGGATGAAATCTTCGACATGTTTCGGGAGGTCAAGGCCCTTGTGGCGAACCTGGCAGGGATGAAGATCATGGTTTTGAGATAAAAAACTGGGGGTGAGTATACCTCTAATGATTTCGACGATTTCTGCAATGATGCAGGAATCAAGAGGGAGTACACTGTTCCTTACAACCCACAACATAATGGGGTTGTAGAGCGGAAGAACCGATCCATCATAGGGGTTGCTAAGGCCATGATACATTGCCATGATTTATTGATGTTTCTATGGCCATTAGCATGCAATGCAACAATATACATCCAAAACAAGTGTCCTCATAGGGTTTTGGGGGACAAGACACCAAAGGATCATTCACTGGTGTGAAGCCAGAGGTGAGTCATTTCTGCATCTTTGTCTGTCCACTTTACATCCATATACTAGTGGAGAAGAGGACCAAGTTGGAGCCCTCCAACAGGAAGGGTTTATTTGTTTGCTATAGTGAAATTTGAAGGCTTACAAGATCTATATTCCAGGAGAGAGGAAGACAAT
Source organism: Larix kaempferi (assembly GCA_027924585.1). Taxonomy (NCBI): domain Eukaryota; kingdom Viridiplantae; phylum Streptophyta; class Pinopsida; order Pinales; family Pinaceae; genus Larix; species Larix kaempferi. The sequence goes on from BSBM01000753.1 coordinate 50,022,235, forward strand.
TGTAAGCAAGGATGTAAAGTTAGAGGAAGTCTTTGCATCCAGGAAGTCTCATGAGCCATTGCCACTTACAGAGGAAGAGGAACAGGAAGCTTTGAAGGCTGACTCGCGGTCACCGATTGTAATGTCCCCATTCAAATAATTGCATAGTAAGACAATCCCATTAATCCTACTAGTTTCCTAGGTTGGATGGGCACATTTGGAATTGTAATAATGAAGCTAATAAATGATGTTTAGACATTAGAAGGGTTCAAGTATTTAATAAAGAGGTTGAATAAAGAAATTCAAGAGAAATTCTGTGGCAAGTGGTTTTGAAGACATATGGAGGATGTGGGACCCACACTAGCTTGATTTTTCAAGGACACATGGCATCTCTCTCTTGCCAATTTGAATTCATGAGAAGGTGAACATTCTTGGATGAGTTGGTAGGCTCATACACATGGCATTTAGCATCATAGGTTGAATTTGGATGGAATGGTAACCTCCATGGATGAGGAAGAGTCAAACTAGGAGTTTGTGGACACTTGGGCTAGATTCCCTAGCTCCTATGACAACAATGATGGAGATGCTATGACATCTATGACAAATTGCAGACCTGAAGGTTGACATCTGACCATTATGACATGTCAGACCTAAAAATAGCATCTAGGTGAGCGCCCAAGGGAGTTAGAGAAGACCAAGAGATGCCTACTCGAAATTGTGGAAGGTGGAAGGCTAGGAAGTGGGAGACATGTGGCAATACTTACATCACTCCCTAATTCGAATTGGCATGGATACTATGGGTGTAATTGGAACCTTAGAAGGCTAAGGATGTTTATAAAATACAGGAATGAACCAAGAGAAGGGCTTTTGATGATTTGAGAAAAATTGCATTTGTGAAGAGATAGCTAGTGGATGACTAGTTTCTTGCCTTAGCCAATTTCGAGGGTGAAAGATTCCCATCCAAGTTGGTGTTGGGAGAGGCCACTCAGGTCTATCATGGAGCTTTAATGGAGTTTGTATTTGCAGGTGTAAGCTACAGGGCAACTCGTGGTTTCTTCTAGTGCAGCACTTTCCCTCAACCATTTCCAGTTTTGATGGCATATTCTTGTTCCTTGAGGGAGGCGTTTTTGGTGAGCTCATGTACTCTTTGGGAGAGCTTCTCATGATCCATTTCTGATTGTAATAAGCTTAATATACTCTGTTATTCATCTTCAGAAAGTCTCAGGTCGAAATACCAAGTGGTTGTATGTAAAAATGATGATTAATGAGCAAACTATGACCATTTCCCCACTACATTGATGTATGCCATTGTAGTGTTGATGATTTCGAATGAAAGAATGTTTCTCTGATATATTTGTGATGAATGGACAACCATTGATGAGTATTACAAGTTTCATGTTCAGAACTTAAGTATTTGAAGTCATTTTGCTCAATTTATTTGCATTTGGAAGAGATTTGGTTCCATTTCCCCAAGGGTCAAATTAGTGATTTTTGTTGTTGTTTGGGAGGAGGTTAGAACAGATTTAATAACTGATTAATGGTGCATATGAGACCTTATTAATGCCCCTCAGACATCCCCTACCTCTATTTTGAATTTCGAATGGGTTTGGAGGCATTTGGAGAGCCATTTTCAGTACTTACCGTGAGGGTATTTGATCCCCAAATTGCTAGTTAAATTCCATACTTTGTTCAGAATCTTAAACAAGTTTGCAGAAGTATTTGGAGGGTCATAAATCATCCCTGAACCTCATATTCAAGTCTTAATATCAGTCATACACCCTCACAGAAGATTTGGGAGCATTTGGATCAATTTGGAGACCTAGACATCAAAAATAGCCAAAGGTCAAAATTGGGGAAAAAGTGAAAAATTGGGCATTTTAATAAATTTTTTAAAAAGGGACATTACAAGTGGTATTAGAGCATGGTCTTGGCACCTAATGGTCTTAACAGGAAGTCAAAAAAATAGACCACCACCCTTAGAACCAAAAGTTGAAGGTGTTGTTGAAAAAGAAACAGTAGGAGAAGAAGAGTCTTTTGTAAAAACCATGGGTAGAGAGGAGGATGAAACAACAGAACGTAAGCGGGAATTTATGTCATCCCTAAGACCTTTCTTTGAAGATATGAACAAAAATATGATGAAGGGATTCGAATTAATGGCTAGTCAAATGACTAGTCAAATAGCAAGCCTTAAAGGAGTAGTAGGAGGTAGCAACAGTTCTCATGGTGAGGAAAAGAAGTCTATGGGAGAGCATATTTTCTCAAGCACAAGACCCCATAATAGAGCAAATGAATTTCAGAGCACAACAAGGTCTACTGCACATAAATTTCTTATCCCCAAAGAAGACCCTGACATTCAAGTGGATCTTACTACAATAGCAAACGAATGGAATGATTTGAGTGAAGATTGTAAGATAAGTCTACCATTTGATCAGTACTTTATTGTTGCAAATGAATTAAAAAGGAAGGAGAACAATAAGGCTCTAACCCAAAACAAAGAATTAAATTGTGCTATTGGTAAAATGTCACTTCCTACTTTTGATGGTTCCTCTCAAAATTCTGCTAACACTTGGGTGCAAAGACTAGATGTATATTTTTAGTTGAATCCTATGGTGGAGGAGGATGCATTAAAAATGGCCATTTTGCACTTGGAAGGAGATGCCAATGAATGGTGGTTTCATGGCCTGAAAACTTTGGGTCATGATCAGGTTAAAACATATGGGGAATTTGTTGACAGGGTACTAGAGAGATTTGAACAAAAAGATCCAGAATTGCCTTTCAAGGAACTAGCTCAATTGAAGCAAACTGGGACCCCTACTGATTATATGATGGACTTCCAAAAATTATCAGTGAAGGTGGCTGATGTGTTTATGGGAAGGCTGGTATTGTTGTTCACTGAAGGTTTGGCTGAACTCTTAAAAGGTTTGGTCAAAGCACACAAGCCAACTACATTAAAAGATGCAATGAGCTTGACTAGGGATCTCCAAAATGTGCTTCCTAGAACAAGATTTCCTCCCAAGCCCGACTTCATATTTGAAAAGAAACCTTGGCAAAGAGATGCATCTGATAAGAAGCCATGGCAAGGAGATGAATGTGGAAAGGATAAGAAAGAGGAACTAAGCAGGGAAGAGCTCAGAATGAAGAAATTGTGTTACTCATGCTTCCAACCATGGGCACCAAGACGTAAATGTGCTAAGGGAAAGGTCCAATTCATTGAAGTATTTTGTGATGATGGGTATGAAGGGTGCATGGAGGAAGAAGGACATACTTCAGCCCAAGAAGAGGGATATACTACAGGAGAAGAATGGAAACAAGAGGTGAAGCATCCCTCACCCACCAAAGTAAGAATGGCAGTACTTTCAGCAGTACCTCGATATCACACTATTCGATGCAAGGGTGTGGTACTAGGACAAAGAGCTTCTGTTTTGGTAGATGGAGGAGCCACACATAACTTCATTGATGCAGACATGGTGGAGATGAGGAAGATACCTATTGAACCATTCGATGGCTTCACAGTTGTCATTCCCGGTCACAACACAATGGAGTGCAAAACATGGATTCCACAGCTGCAAGTCACCGTAGGTAACTATACTTTTGTTGATAGTTTTTATGTGGTCGATGTTGCTGATACTAATGTGGTTTTGGGAGTGCAATGGCTGTATTTTATCGGAGAGCATACAGTGAATTATCAAATTCCTGAGATGACATTTCAAGATTCGAAAGGAATACTAAGGGTTGTGAGAGGGCACCGCACCTATCCGAATCAGGTAGTTTCTTCCCACAGCATGAAGCACCGGAATAGGAAGGTTTTGGGAGACATTCCTCATGGAAGGCCACCTGATAGAGGAGGAACAAGTTTGCAGCATGATAAATTGAGATTGCTTGAGGGCAAACAATCTTGGGTGGGGAGGACTGTAATGTCCCCATTCAAATAATTGCATAGTAAGACAATCCCATCAATCCTACTAGTTTCCTATGTTGGATGGGTACATTTGGAATTGTAATAAGGAAGCTAATAAATGATGTTTAGACATTAGAAGGGTTCAAGTATTTAATAAAGAGGTTGAATAAAGAAATTCAAGAGAAATTCTATGTGGCAAGTGGTTTTGAAGACATATGGAGGATGTGGGACCCACACTAGCTTGATTTTTCAAGGACACATGGCATCTCTCTCTTGCCAATTCGAATTCATGAAAAGGTGACCATTCTTGGATGAGTTGGTAGGCTCATACACATGGCATTTAGCATAATAGGTCGAATTTGGATGGAATGGTAACTGTTATCACACCATAGTAGCAGGGCTACTATTCTTGCTTGGCAGATATCTGCACATTCCAGAGCTTGGCTATGATGATTGTACATTTTGAGATCACTCATGATCAGAGCAGTGTATTATTCATACTTATGTTAGACCTTGTGTCAAGGTTAAGCCTTGAGAGTTCAGATTTGATGACCGATGTGATCCTTTATCACATACAGTTTCAGTTTAGTGCTTAGAGATGTATTGTAGTAGTGTTGTAGATGATATATGATGATTATTGTTGTGATGATGTTATATGACCTATGGATGTTTTATCATTGACTGTGGATTATTATCTTGTTGCTTTTGTCATGTTCACAGCATTGGCTTGGTATATAACTCATGATGTGGCAAACTATATAAAATGAACTAGCTTGATAATAATTTAAAATGGACTTTTTACTTGCACATTTAGGTTGTTTGACAAAACTCACTGGTTCACTACCTTGCATAGATATGGTCTTTGTTGACACCATTTGTCAGCTAGCTTAGGCTCCACCTTCACTTGACTCCATCCATACATGACTTTCCTTATTTGACTTTAAACCTTGACTTGTCTTACTTGACTTTCTAGTACTGAGGACTTTCCCTTTTTCTACCTCTGTGTTTGGACCGCATCCCTGTATGTTTAATGTCTCGGCTCTGAGTTGGTGACAAAACTTGCTTTTGGTAAGTTGGATTGTAGGCCTAAATCATTCTGGTCGGTTGTCCCGATGTTTGGCACTGGTCCGAACTCCCCTTAGTCACTTGAGATGTTGTTGGCTAAAACTGAAAGCTCATGTACTACTTATGGAAACTTATATAAATTCGCCCATGGAAACTAAAAAGGGCAAGAGCGATGAACTGCTAAAAATACTTCTCGAAGAGTATAAGAAAGGTCCAAAAAGCAATGGTTCTTAAATGCTATATCTAAACAATTGCTGACCTTATATTGATATGTAAACATGCCCTGGATGCAAGCTGCAATTAGTTGTGCTTATTAGCACACCTGAGATCCGAAGGGTTATGTAGGCCAAAAAGGCCATGAAATGAAATTGAATGATCCTAATGAACTTGGATCAACTTGATGTAGACATGATGCCTAAGTTGAATAAGCACTCTCTAAACAACTTACCCATTTGTGAGGCACAGCCATCCCCCGTGTTATTTTGTCCAGCATAGAGTTTGTAGTTTTCCCTCTTTCCCAGTCCAAAGTGTCTGTTAGTTGAGTTTAGACAAGTCACCCCCTTTGCCCAACCTTGTTCTTAGCTTTCATCCTTAGCTAGCAGTTAGACCATGTCCGATGGGTGAGTTTGTCATTTAAGCTAGCAAGTGAATACAAATAACAACAAAATGAACAAATATGTTTAATGCCACTGAATGATGTTATACTTTAAGTTAAGCTGTGAGTATGATTAGAGGAACATGTCTTAGTCTATTGATATGATTTATCCTTGGTTGTATGTTGACCTAGTCAAACCTAGTTTGACCATGGTCATTTCTTGGGATCCGTGATGATGTGGGCCATATATGCCTATTGATGATGATGGATGCTCCCACATACTCTTGATGATGATGCTATATGATGGACATATGATTCAGATGATGATTGATGCAGTTCAGAAGGTTTTATTATTACTTCAGATCATCAAATTATACACTGTCCATATATGGTGGACCCTACAGCTAGCCAATCAGGGCAACCCATGGTGTATGAGTACACATTCCTAGTAGATTTGGGCCTTCTGGATCCAATGAGACACTTATCTTTCAGTTCCGGGCACTTCTGACAATGATAGATGCAGTTTTACACTTGTTGACCAGATTTGGGGCTGATTTCCGAGCTTGAGCAGCAGGGGCCATGAGAGGCCAGTTCACCTAGGGCACTGTATGAGGAGGGGGTGGTCCAGCCACTTGTTATTACCATTTATCGCCCCTCTAGAGAGCCTGGTAGGTTCAGTTTGACAACGCAGGTGCCCTAGGAGGCAGTTTCAACACTTTTACAGTTACCGAGGCAGTCCAGAAATGGGATAAAGGGGTCATTGAGGAATTCGATTTGGGCAATTGAGGCAAGGTTTTGGCACTTGGTTTTCACAGAGGTCTTCCAGGGTGAACCCACTATCTTCCAGCCAGCTTTCACCACTTGGGTGGTTCCACAGAGATCACAGGAGGCCTTTTACTACTTGTTTGTTACAGATTCTGAGGATAGATTTGATCATTTATATTTATCTTGGACATATTATATTATTTTATTGTGCCATGGGGATGAGCTAGTAAGGATTGATGCCTCCTAGCCCCACCATGAGCTACATGTGTCATGTCCTAGTCATATGGGGTGGGCTTTTGTACTTTTACCTCCTCTAGGGGATGACGTCACCCTCCATGAATACATTTTAGTTATGACGTCATCATTACTTTTAGTGATCCATGTGTTATGTTGTTATGATTCATCTTACCCATTGATTATGTATTGATATCTTTTAATCTCAACCACTCATTTTGTTGTAAAGTGGTTTTGAGATCTAGGGTTTTGGTCTTTATTATCCTATATAAGGAGGAGACCCCCTATTGTATAGCTCACCTTTTGGCTCTGGAAAACTTGGAATGAAAAGAACATTTTGGAGATCTACTTCTTGGTTTTGATTGGGTTGCTCTTTCATATGTTCTTGGTTATCTTGCTTCTAGACATTCTTTGCTTTTCAGGTGAAATCGACTTCAAGAGAGGGAGGCCGAATTGCTTAAGCTAGCTCATCGAATTGCTTTGTGGGAAGATTGTAGGGGTTGCTCAGATCCCCCATGGGCAAATCGACTTCATAGAGAGGGAGTTTTTCAATTGTGCTTTGTCCATTGATTGCTTTCTTGATATGACATGCTTAGATCTTATGGATTTGTAGATCAAATCTAACTTGATGTAGTTTGATTTGCAGGTTTTCATGAGACATATTTCCTCCCAGAGTTTGGATGCTATTGGTTGAAGACACTTGGATCAAGCTTGGAATTGTAACTAGGGCAAAGAATTCTCCATATGCTAAGAGGCCGCAAGCTTTTGAGGTAAGATCTACAAGGTACGTATTGATTTCGCTTGCTATCTATCCCATTGGTTAAAATTACATTAAAATCAAAGCCCTCATTTTTGTTTTTCTTAGATCTACTTGGATCTAGCCTTACTTTTGAAAAGATATTGAAAACCCACCTCTATAGTATCCATGGCAATTCAGATCTATAGTTTGGTGGTGATTGGGTTCCATTTGACACACTTTTCAAGGCATAATAACCATGTTGAGGCAAATCGCACCCCTTGGGAGAATCTAGTTTGGTTAGATCTAACACATGGGTAGGTGAGATCCCACTTGATTCACACTCTCCTCACTTGATAACCTACCCCTAGTGCTTCACCTTGTTGATTTTTGCTTTGTGGGCCCCATTCCTCATTTTGAGGGTTGTGCCCCACTTTGGTCAATTTGGTGATGCATTTTCAATCTCAGATCTATAGAGATCTAGCCATTGGATGCCCTTAATTTTCAAGATCCACATTGATACTTGCCTAAACTACTTGGATCTACAATTTGGTGGCCATTGGACTTGATTTGACACACTTCACCATGCTTTTAGCCCCCCTTGGGCAAAGTTGCACTCCTTGGGTGATTTAGTTTGCCCACTTCTAGAACCTGGTTAGTTGAGATTCCATTGGATTTGGAAAGAGCATACCTTGAAACCTATATCTAGTGTCTCATTTTGTGAAGATCTGCCTTGGGGGGTAGCATTCCTTGTTTTAGGGGATTGTTGTCCACTTGGGTCACATCATGAAACATTAGATCTAGTAAGATCCAACCATCACACCTTAATTAGCCCACTTGATTTGCATCCTAGGTGTCCCGATCTCCAAGTTGGCATCTCTTTTGACTCCATTAACCCATCCATCAAGGCACTAGTCCACCTAGGGAAATTTGCACTCCTTGGGAGTTGTGTCAAGTCTTAGATCCCATATGTGGGTATCTCTAATTTTACCTTAGATCCTTAGATCTACTCTTCATATACCCCTTAGTACCATTTACACCCCTGATTTCACCTTGTGGGTCCCATTTGAGCCATTTCCATATCCCAAGGAAGTGGGTCCCATATGTGTATTTCATGGTACTAGATCTTGTCATCTTATCTAATCATGTGGCCTAAATCATACATTGGTTGAAACACTAATAATTTCTTAAGCCTCCTTCAACCATACTTTAACTTCTAGGTCCACCTAACCTTGCATTGGTTTCCGTAACTTGTCTTTTACATATCCCTAGGAACCTTTGTTTGGGTCCAATCATCTTTGATTGTTTATAGGGTCTCCCCCTAGGTCTTGATTCATCTCGATCTAAAGTGAAGAGTGCCTCAGTTGACGTGACTCCCAGCTTGCATTGGGATCCATGGCATCTCTTGGGTCACCTCTTTAGTTGTCCATCTCCTCCACCATCCCGGATGGGATACCATTAGGGACAACTACAAGTTGTGTGATAACAGTAACCTCCATGGATGAGGAAGAGTCAAACTAGGAGTTTGTGGACACTTGGGCTAGATTCCCTAGCTCCTATGACAACAATGATGGAGATGCTATGACATCTATGACAAATTGTAGACTTGAAGGTTGACATCTGACCATTATGACATGTCAGACCTAAAAATAACGTCTAGGTGAGCGCCCAAGGGAGTTAGAGAAGACCAAGAGATGCCTACTCGAAATTGTGGAAGGTGGAAGGCTAGGAAGTGGGAGACATGTGGCAATACTTCCATCACTCCCTAATTCGAATTGGCATGGATACTATGGGTGTAATTGGAACCTTAGAAGGCTAAGGATGTTTATAAAATACAGGAATGAACCAAGAGAAGGGCTTTTGATGATTTGAGAAAAATTGCATTTGTGAAGAGAGAGCTACTGGATGACTAGTTTCTTGCCTTAGCCAATTTCGAGGGTGAAAGATTCCCATCCAAGTTGGTGTTGGGAGAGGCCACTCAGGGTTTTCATGGAGCTTTAATGGAGTTTGTATTTGCAGGTGTAAGCTACAGGGCAACTCATGGTTTCTTCTAGTGCAGCACTTTCCCTCAAACATTTCCAGTTTTGATGGCATATTCTTGTTCCTTGAGGGAGGGCATTTTTGGTGAGCTCGTTTTTGGTGAGCTCATGTACTCTTTGGGAGAGCTTCTCATGATTCATTTCTGATTGTAATAAGCTTAATATACTCTGTTATTCATCTTCAGAAAGTATCAGGTCGAAATACCAAGTGGTTGTATGTAAAAATGATGATTAATGAGCAAACTATGACCATTTCTCCACTACATTGATGTATGCCATTGTAATGTTGATGATTTCGAATGAAAGAATGTTTCTCTGATATATTTGTGATGAATGGACAACCATTGATGAGTGTTACAAGTTTCATGTTCAAAACTTAAGTATTTGAAGTCATTTTGCTCAATTTATTTGCATTTGGAAGAGATTTGGTGCCATTTCCCCAAGGGTCGAATTAGGGATTTTTGCTGTTGTTTGGGAGAAGGTTAGAGCATATTTAATAACTGATTAATGGTGGATATGAGACCTTATTAATGTCCCTCAGACATTCCCTACCTCTGTTCTTAATTTCGAATGGGTTTGGAGGCATTTGGAGAGCCATTTTCAGTACTTACCGTGGGGGGATTTGATCCCCAAATTGCTAGTTAAATTCCATACTTTGTCCAGAATCTTAAACAAGTTTGCAGAAGTATTTGGAGGGTCATAAATCATCCATGAACCTCATATTCAAGTCTTAATATCAGTCGTACACTCTCACAAAATATTTGGGAGCATTTGGATCAGTTTGGAGTCCTAGACATCAAAACAAGTCAACGGTCGAAATTGGGGAAAAAGTGAAAAATTGGGCATTTTAATAAATTTTTTAAAAAGTGACATTACATCGATGACTTATAGTTTAGGGAAACAACCTTCAGATGTAGAGGAGGAGCCACCAACTCCTACCAGTTCTGTCAGGAGACCTCGATGGTTGACTTAGACATTGAGGGATGATTAGGAGCAAGTTGAGGTTCCTAGGAGCACATTCAAAGAGAGCAGATTTTCGAAGAAATTTCCAAGCTATATGTCATTGATGAGTAGCATCATAGATTTTGAGCCCTCTAGTTTTTAGGAGGCAGGCGACCCGCAACTTTGAAGGGATGCCATGGTGGAACAATACACCTCCATCATGAAGAATGATGTTTGGGACATTGTGCCTAAATCAGAGGGTAAGTCAGTGGTAACTTCTAGATGGCTCTACAAGATCAAGCATGCGATTGATGGTAGCATAGAGAAGTACAAAGCGAGGTTCATGACGAGAGGATTTTCCCTAATAGAGGTAGTGGATTACAAGGAGACATTTGCTACAATCGCCAAGTACACTTCTATTAGAGCAGTGATTCCTTTAGTCTCCATTATGGGATGGATGATACATTAGATGGATGTGAAGACAACTTTCCTCAATGCGGTAATTGAGGAATAGGTGTACATCGAGCAACCTCGACGCTTTGAGGTCAATGGGAAGGAGTCCCATGTGGGCAATCTCAAAAAGGCCCTATATGGACTCAAGCATGCATCGAGAGCATGGTATTCCAGGATCAATGGATACTTGCAGAGCATGGGCTTCACCAAAAGTGAAGTAGATCCCAACCTATATTTCATATTTGTTGAAGCCGATGTGCTCATTTTGGTGCTAAATGTAGATGACTTGTTTCTCACAAGTTCATAGAAGCTTATTGCAGGGTGCGAGGCAGATATGGCAACTAAGTTCGAGATGAAGGACATTGGCTTGATTCGTTACTACTTGGGGTTGGAGGTTTGGTAGAGACTAGGGGAGATCTTCCTTAGGCACGGCAATTATGCAGTTGAGATCCTAAAGAGGTTTTGGTTCAGTCATGGTGGATCCCCCCTGTTGCCCCATGGCATTCCTATGATCACTAATCTGAAGAAGGTTTTGGATCCAGTCATGGTGAATCCCATGTTGTAAAGACAATTGACAGGTTCCTTGATGAATTTGGTCAACACTAGGCTAGATATATGTTTTGCAGGGAACACCTTCAGCCAATTCATGGTGGAATAAAGGTAGGAGCATTAGGTAGCTACAAAACATGTGCTTAGATACTTGAGGGGCATAGTGGAGTATGGTTTGAGATATCTTGGAGATGGTGAAGTGAAGATGCATGGGTGTATAAACTTAGATTGGACAGGCAGTGCATCAGACAGGAAGAGCACCTCAGGGTGTTGCTTTAGCTTGGGACCAGTGATGATATCCTAGTTCAGTCAAAAGCAAAATTTCGTCGCACTCAGTTCAAAATAGGCAGCGTACATGGCAATGAGTATAGCTAGTTGTGAATCCAACTGGATTCCCAAGTTGTTTTAAGGTTTATTTGATCAAGATTTGGATCCCACATTGATTTATTGTTATAATCAGAGTTGTATCAAACTCTCCGAGAATCCATTTTTTCATGAGAAATCCAAGCATATTGAGATCAAGTATCATTTCATTCGAGACAAGATTCAAAAGGGAGCAATGAAGCTCTAGTATGTACCTTAAATCGACATGTTGCAGATATACTTACCAAGCCCTTAACAAAAGGGAAGTGTGAAGCTTTCAGAGACAAACTTGGATTGGTGCAGAATTCCTTCCTCGCTAAGAGGGAGTGTTGATGTTTTGTAGTTTGGACAAGAACTTTCGCATAGGTTAGGTGGCAAACCAATGTTCCACTTAGTTTCTGGGACTTGGGAGCGTGGGAGTGAGGAAATGCACATAGGTGATGTGTGGAGACCACGCTAAATTTAAGAAAAATTCATGGGGGATGGGAGACAACGAGGTCCCTAACCTAGGGGGCCCTTACTCATCACATAACCATTTAAATACCAAATACTAAATTCACCATTGTGCAATGTAAACATGATCATTGATATTATTTATCACATTTTAGTATTTAAATTTCACTTATTGGGATCCTATTTCTTAGTAGCACGCTGTGCCCCCCTCCTTTAGGCTCTAGCCCTTGCCTCTACCTTGAATCTTGAAGTTGACCCTCCAAGGACATTAGTGAACACCCTACAATTTTGATGAAACCTCCTAATCCAAGCTTTAATATAAGGTAGAAAATTCAAAAAGCTTCCCATGCTTAATAAATTGTAGAAAATTCAAAAAGCTTCCTAGGGAAGCCACACTCTGTGCCGGACAAATAACACGGGGAAGGGCTGTGCCTTACAAATAGATAAGTTGTTTAGAGAGTGTTTATTCAACTTAGGCATCATGTTTACATCAAACTGATCCAGGTTCATTAGGATCATTCATTTCATTTCATGGCCTTTTTGGCCTACATAACCCTTCGGATTTCAGATGTTCTAAGAAGCACAACTAGTCGCAGTTTGCATCCAGGGCATGTTTATACATATACAAGGTCAACAATAATCGATATAACTTTGAGTAATCATTGCTTTTTGGATCTTTTCTATACTCTCGAGGAGTATTTTTAACAGTTCATCGCTATAGCCTTTATTCATGGGTGTTCAGAAACACATTCTAGTTAAGAAACACATTCTAGAATTTTAAGTTCACAGGCTTTCATTGTGCATTTCCAATATAAGTAGTACATGAGCTTTCAGTTTTAGCCAACAACATCTCAAGTGACTAGGGGGACTTCTGCCAGTGCCAAACATCGGGACAACCGACCATAATGATTTAGGCCTACAATCCAACTCACCAAAAGCAAGTTCTATCACCAACTCAGAGCCGAGACACTAAACAAACATGGATGCGGTCCAACACAGAGGTAGTAATGGGGAAGTCCTCAGTATCAAGAAGTCAAGAAGGCAAGTCAAAAGGTTAAAGCCAAATTAGGAAGGTCATGGATGGATGGAGTCAAATGAAAATGGTGCCTAAGCTAGCAGACAAAAATGTCAAGGAAGACCATATCTATGCTCATAGGAGGGTAATGAAATTGATGAGTTTTGCCAGAAAACCCAAGTGTGCAAGTAATACATCCATTTAATAGTTATAACATCATCCAAGATATTTTATTTTATTTTTAAATAGTACTGCCATATCCTTAGTCATATACCAAGCTAATGCTATGAAGATGACTAAAACAACAAGATAAAAGTCCACAGTCAATAATCAGAAGTCCATAGGTTATATCACATCATAATAATAATCATAAAAAAAATCATCTAGAACACTGCTGGAATAACATCACTCGGCACTGAACTGAAACTATATGGAACAAAAGGTCACATCGGTCATCAAATCTAAGCTCCCAAGGCTCAGCCTTGGCACAAGGTCTAACAAAAGTCTGATATAATATACTGCTTTGATCATGAGTGATCTCAAAATACAAGCTCATCATAACTGATCTCTGTAAAAACAAAGCTCTGAAATGTGTAGATATTTGCTCAGCAAGGATAGTAGCCCTGCTACTATGGTGTGATAACAATACCAACTCCTACTATTGTATACTTGGCATCATCAACAAGCTCGACCTGAACTCCTGACACGTGCTCCTTTAGATTCAAAAATAGTTCTCGGGCTGATATCATATGCCTCAATGCTCCATTGTCCACATACCACATGTTCTTTGGAATTGTGTTGGAAGAAAGGCAAGATACCATTGAGAAATCCTTCTCGAATTCATAGGCTAATTCGTTCATTTGAGTTTTCGCTCTAGCTGTTACATGATTTTGCTGCTGCTTCCCTTTACCCTTCTTCTTCGGACACTGTGATGCATAATGGTTGTTCTTATGACATAGGAAGCACTTGATTTTACTCAAGTCCTTACTTGGCTGTGAGGCTGACTCCTCACTTTTCATCGTACCTGTTATCACACCATTGTAGCAGGGCTACTATGCTTGTTTAGTAGATATCTGCACATTCCAGAGCTTCCATTATTCAGAGCATGGCTATGATGATTGTATATTTTGTGATCACACATGATCAGAGCAGTGTATTATTAAGACTTATGTTAGACCTTGTGTCAAGGCTGAGCCTTGAGAGTTTAGATTTGATGACAATGTGATCCTTTATCCCATACAGTTTCAGTTCAGTGCTTAGAGATGTATTGCAGCAGTGTTTCAGATGGTATATGATGTTTATTACTATGATGATGTGGTATGATCTATGGATATTTTATCATTGACTGTGGATTATTATCTTGTTGATTTAGTCATGATCATAGCATCTGCTTGGTATATTATTCTTGATGTGGCAAACTGTTTAAAATGAACTATAAATCATAAAATGGACAATTGCTTGCACATTTAGGTCATTTAACAAAACCCACTGGTTTTCCACCTTACACAGATATGGTCTTTCCTGACACCAGTTGTCTGCTATTGTAGGCTCCATATTCACTTGACTCCATCCATACATGACTTTCCTATTTGACTTTAACCCTTGACCTGTCTCATTTGACTTTCTGATACTGAGGACTTCCCCATTTTTCTACCTCTGTGTCTAGACCGCATCCCTGTATGTTCAGTGTCTCGGCTCTAAGTTGGTGACAAAACTTACCTTTCTTGAGTTGGATTGTAGGCCTAAATCATTTTGGTCGGTTGTCCCGATGTTTGGCATTGGCTCGAACTCCCCCTAGTCACTTGAGATGTTGTTGGCTAAAACTAAAAGCTCATGTTCTACTTATGGAAACTTATAAATTCGCCCATGGAAACTAAAAAGGGCAAGAGCGATGAACAGCTAAAAAAATACTCCTCGAAGAGTATAAGAAAGGTAAAAAAAAAAGCAATGGTTCTTAAAAGCTATATCTAAACAATTGTTGACGTTATATGTATTTGAAAACATGCCCTGGATGCAAGATGCAACTAGTTGTGCTTATCAGCACATCTGAGATCCGAAGGGTTATGTAGGCCAAAAAGGCCATGAAATGAAATTGAATGATCCTAATGAACCTCGATCAACTTGATGTAGACATGATGCCTAAGTTGAATAAGCACTCTCTAAACGACTTATCCATTTGTGAGGCACAGCCATCCCCCGTGTTATTTTTTCCAGCACAGAGTTTGTAGCTTCCCCCTTCTCCCAGTCCAAAGTATTTTTGAGTTAAGTTAGACAAGTCAACCCCTTGGCCCAACCTTGTTCCTAGCCTTCATCCTTCACTAGCAGTTTGACCATGTCCAATGGGTGAGTTTGTCATTTGAACTATTGTGCAAGTAATTTTATATAACAAAGGAATATGCTAACTTGATTAATGCCACTGAATGGATGTTATACTTTGAGCTTGGCTGTGAAAATGATTAGAGAAGCATGTCTTAGTCTACTGATGTGATTTATCCTTGGTTGTATATTATTGGGATCCGTGATGATGGGGGCCATATATATGTACCTATTGATGGTGATTGATGGTCCCACATACTTGATGATGATATCATATGATGGACATATGGTTCAGATGATGATTGATGCAGTTCAGCAGGTTTTATTATTACTTCAGATCATTAAATTATGCACTGTCCATATATGGTGGACCCTACAGCTGGCCCATTAGGGCAACCCATGGTGTACGAGTACACATTCCTAGTGGATTTGGGTCTTTTGGATCCAATGAGACACTTGTCTTTCAGTTCCGGGCACTTCTGACAGTGATTGACACAGTTTTACACTTGTTGACCAGATTTGGGGCTAATTTCCCAGCCTGAGCAGCAGGGGCCATGAGAGGCCAGTTCACCTAGGGCGCTGTATGAGGAGGGGGTGGTCCAGCCACTTGTTTTTACCATTTACCCCCCCTTCTGGAGAGCCTGGTGGGATTAGTTGGAGAACGTAGATGCCCTAGGAGGCAGTTTTGGCACTTTCACAGTTACCGAGGCAGTTAAAAAATGGGATAAAGTGGTCACTGAGGAATTCGATTTGGGCAATTGAGGCAAGGTTTTGGCATTTGGTTTTCACAGAGGTCTTCCAGGGTGAGCCCACTATCTTCCAGCCAGTTTTCACCATGTGGGTAGGCCCATAGCGATCACAAGAGGTCTTTTATTGCTTGTCTGTCACAGATTTTGAGGACATATTTGATCATTTATATTATCTTGGACATATTTTATTATTTTATTGTGCCTTGGGGATGAGCTAGTAAGGATTGATGCCTCCTAGCCCCACCATGTGCTTCTTATGTTATGTCCTAGTCATCATGAGGTGGATTTTTGGTACTTTTACTCCCTCTAGTGGATGATGTCACCCTCCATGATTATTTTATACTATGATGTCATCACTTTATGAGTGATCCATGTGTTATGTTATTATGGCTCATCTTAGCCATTGATTGTATATTGAGATCTTTTAATCTCAACCACTCATTTGATGTAGTATTGTAGAGTGGTATAGGGTTTTGGTCTTTATTATCCTATATAAGGAGGAGACCCCCTATTGTATAGCTCACTTTTGGAGCTCTGGAATATTGGAATAGAACACTTCTTTGTGGAGCATATCTCTCTTGTCTTGTGGATTCTCTTGCATATTGAGTATATAGTATCTCTTCTATGTATCATTGTGGATTTTGGTGCTTCTACTAGTTTTCTTGCAGGAAAGTCGAATTGATGGAGAGGAGGGCGATTTCTTGAGGGTTATTGTTGGAGGGATCCACATATTCTCTCTTGGATTGATCTTGTGACAGGGAGTATCATTATTGTATCTTTGTGACATAGTTGATGCTTTCTATTACATCTTTCTGTCATTTTCATAATTATCTTACTTGACTTGTTTCTTTGATCTTGTCTTGTAGGAGGAGGTCGATTTGGCTATCCTGGAGGAGGACATTTTGGTTGGAGCTCTTGGATCTCACTCTTGAATATACACATAGGAGAATGCTATCAATTTGCAAGGTGGCCACAAGCAATTGAGGTAAGATCTACAAGGTATGTGCCTCTTTCATCCATTCTATCTTCATTGGTCACAAACCCTAATTAATTAAAACGCTCATTTTTGGTTTTTCTTAGATCTACTTAGATCTAGCCTTGCTTTTGAAAAGATCTTAAGAACCCACCTCTATAGCATCCACCCCTAGTTGGATCTATAGTTTGGTGGTGATTGGGTTAAAATTGACACACTTTTCAAGGCAACATAGCCCTCTTGAACCAAATCGCACTTCCTTGGAGAGGCTTGTTGGATTAGATCTAGCATATGGGTAGGTGAGATCCCGCTTGATTTGTAATCTACACACTTGATAACCTACCCCCAGACTTTTACTTGGGTGATTTCTACCTTGTGGGCATCATTCCACATTTTAAGGGATTAAAACCCCTTTTTGAACTACTTGGCATCTTAAAACTTAGATCTAGTAAGATCTAACCCTTGGATTGACTTGATTTTCTAGATCCACATAGATCGGTGCATAAGCTACTTGGATCTATAGTTTGGTGGCCATTGGGCTTGATTTGGCCCACCTTATCCACCTTTTAGCCCTCCTTCAGCAAAGTCGCACTCCCTTGGGTGAGTGAGTTTGCCCACTTTGAGGAAGTGGGTGGTTGAGATTTTTGTGGATTTGGAATGGGCATACCTTGAAACCTAGGTCTAGAGTATCATTTTGTGACGATCTGCCTTGGGGGTAGCATTCCTTGTTTTAAGGGATTGTGGTCCACTTGAGTCATTTAATCAAAACCTAGATCTAGCTAGATCCAACCACACTATCTCAATTAGCCCACTTGTCTTGACCTCTAGGTGTCTCGATCTACACTTTGACATACCTTTTGACTCCATTAACCCATCCAACAAGGCACTAGTCCTCCTCAAGCAAGTCGCACTCCTTGGGAATTGTGTCAAACCTTAGATCCAGTACATGGGTACTCTGAATTTCAACTTAGATCCATAGATCTACTCATTGCATAGTCTCTAGTGCCAATTGCATCCCTAAAGTCCACCTTGTGGGTCCACATCAAGCCATTTCACATATCCCAAGAAAATAGGACCCACTTGTATAGTACATGGTACTATATCTTGCCATCATAATTAATCATGTGGCCTAAATCATACATTGGTTGAAACACTAATCATCTCTCAAAACCACCTTCAACCATACTTTAAATTCTAGGTCCACTTAACCTTGCATTGGTTTCCGTAACTCGTTATCTACTCATCCCTAGGAACCTTTGTGTGGGTCCAATCATCTTTGATTTGTTATAGGGTCTCCTCCTAGGTCTTGATTTATCTAGATCTAAAGCGAAGAGTGCCTCGGTTGACGTGACTCCCACCTTGCATTGGGAACCGTGGCATCTCTTGGGTCACCTCTTTAGTTGCCCATCTCCTCTACCGTCTTGGATGGGATACCACTAGGAGCAACTACAAGTTGTGTGATAATAGTACCCATGATGGGTTCTTTACTGCTTTCCTTTTTTTTTTTGACCAATTAGGGCATGGTCACTGTCACCTCCCTACTTGCTAGCCTTGGACTCCATCCGAGTTCCCTTTTGGATACAATCATCCCATAGTGTTTCCCAAGATGGAAGGTTTTATTGAGCACAAACACCCTAGACAAATGTTTCCGTTGAGGTGGGAACCCAATGGACACTGTGATGCATAATGGTTGTGTTATCACATATATAGTAGCCGGGCTACCATTCATTTTTTGTCAGATTCCAGTACACTATTCAACCAGTTCCCTTACATTGAGATGCTGAGATGAGCATCTACTATGGATCACTATCAGATCTTGGACAACAGATATATTTCCCATGCCATGACTGAGTTTCAGGACACTCAGAGAGATGACCGATGTAGCTATTTAGCCATTTTTACAAAGCAGTCAGTAGTGCCCAGAGTCACAGAAGTAGTTTCGGAGGACAAATGATGGTTCAGATGGTGAGCATTCAGGTATATGACTCAGCAGGTATACTATGGTGTTGTGGTTATGTTGCTTTTATTTCCATTTTCTTAGCATGTCTTAGCACTTAGTATCATGATCTGGCGATCATATAGATATGTGGACCTGGTTGTACTATATGTATATCATATTTGTCCCTACACAGACTTAGAAGTTCTTAGCCTATACTCATTGGTTTTACCCTCCTTAGGGAGAATGAGGTGATCATTCCCACCATACTTTGGCTTGCTAGTGTCGGTTTTATCATTCACTGTCTTCATCCATCCATGACTTACCCAGTTGATTCATTACCTTGACTTACTACTTGACTAGTGGCATGGAGGACCTTCCCCCACTGTAGCCTCTATATTGGATAGGCTTCCCTGTTTATTGTGTCTCGTCTCTGAGTTGGTGACAAAACCTACCTATGGTGAGTTGGATTTCCTTGTGAAATCCCCCTAGTCACTAAAGATGTTGTTGGCTAAACCTGAAACTTTTAGTGCTGCCATTAATGCAAAGTATGGAAATGAAATGTTATATCTTGTATGAAAAGCCTATTCATGCAATGTGTTTCTAAACAGACATGAATGAAAGGGAAGCCAAATGAAAATGGCTATGAAATATCAAATGTTATATCTTTTGTGAAATGTAAATACCTAGGTAAACAAGTTGTCTGTGAGACACCTAGAAGTGCTCAGGTAAACAAGTGCCTTAAAAACACACCTGCAGCAAGAAGCCTAAATAAATGTAAATCTATGCAATGTGTTTGTAAACACACATAGATCAAAGGTTATGGAAACTCTAGGCCCAAAAAGCAATGGAACTTAAATGCTATATCAAAAAGATTGCTGACCTCATTTGTATTATGGATTGTGCGCATCTGTGTAAGGTGAATAAACACTCTTCGAACAACTTATCCATTTGTGAGACACCGCCATTCTTTGTGTTGTTGCTTGTCCACTATATGCTATGGTGTGTATTCCCTTTTCCATTTCCGAAGTGTCATAGTGTTAATTCAGTAAGTCATCCTTGGACCTAGCCAATTGTTTCTTAGCCTTCACCCTTCACTAGCAAATTGATCACAACTATGAAGTGAGTATGACCTTGAAAGTCTAGTCTGAGTGATAAATAATAATTATGACTTATTATATTTGGATTTAGATCGCCAGTAATGATTACTTGTTGTTATAATTGCTAATTGAATGGATTGTAAAGCATGTCTTAACCTTGGACACCTTGCAGCAGCTTGATGACAGTTTGAGTTATATTTTGGTCGTGTTGACTTGGTCAAACCTCAGTTTGACCAAAAGTCAACCACAGGACATGAGGTGGCAAACCTCAGATGTTACAGATAAATGATATATGGTCTGGTACAGGTCACCATGGTGGGCTTATGTAGTGGTTTCAGGGTTATGATGATGATTTGTGCTTTTCAGCACTTTTACAGATTATTATTATTTGGTTTGCCGGATATGATGAGTATTTATTTTGGACCATGCAGAGGTTTATATGGTGTATGGGCACACATTTGAGATGGATTTGGACCTTTTGAGTCCAATGAGACAGTCTGTTTTCAGTTCCGGGCAGTTACAGTGATGATTGAGCCTCAGTTGGCTATCCTAGTGCAGTTTTGGTCTGTCGAAGGCTCTGTCAGAGCAATGATGAGATTTACTTGGTTCACCTAGGGCGTTGTGCAAGGAGGGGGTGGTCCAACCACTTGTTATTACCATATTAACCCCTTCCTAGACGCATTGGTGAGCTCACCTTGACAGTGTAGGCACTCTAGGAGGCAGTTCAGAAATGGTAGAAATGGCTACAGAGGAATTCGATTTGGGCTACTGAGGCAATGTTATGGCATGGGATGAACAGTGATGATGAGTGGGATGTCTTCCACACCTTCTCCAGCAGTTTCAGCTTCATCGAGACCCACATCCATCACTTATGGCACTTTCTGATGATTTTTGAAGCCTCCCAAGGCTCATGATTTGTCCATAGAGGTACGATTTGGTACTTTGATGATTATTTTATTGATATTATGCTATGGGGATTGACCAAGGGTGTCTAAAATTACCCCTTGGAGTCACCATAAGCTAGATCTATTATTTTGTCATCATGATTTGGTGGGATCTCCTCTTCTAGGGTGAGTTTGTCCACATATTGTATTATTTTATTAGTGATCCATGTATTGTATTGTTGAGCTCATCTCAACCATTGATTAGATCTTTTGATCTTTTAATCTTAGCCACTCATTTAAAAAGTGGTTAGATTGTGGACTCTCTCCTTCCTATTGAAAGGAGAGAGCTTCTCATTGTAAAGGGTTCTTTGGCTCTTGGAATCTTGATATAGAAAAAATTTCTTGTAGAAATTCTTGTGGTCTCCTTTGCATCTGGTGTTCTTAGTTTGTGATTGGAAAGTCTATTGCATCCTAGCATTTGGGTATTTGTGGTGAGATCTATCTTTTTGGAAACTTTTGTTTTGTCTACAGGAGGGCGACTTCACTTGGGCGTTTTTGCAAGGCTTCTTCAACTCGCTCCACTTGGCATTCACTTGTATCAGGGGGTTATCATTAGTATCATTGTGATCTATGCTATCTTTCTGTTATTTCTCTTGTGGCATTAGTCTTATCTCTTGTTTGTAGTAAATCTGATATTGTTGACGTTTATTGTACAGGAGAGAGGGCGCATTGGCTTTCTTGGGCAAATCGACTTCATAGAAAATTACCTCAAATCGCTCCAAATTGATCGGGTTTGCATAGATCATCATCATCAAGGCATCTTCAAGGTTATCCAGGTAAGATCCACAGGTTTGTTCTTCTTGTCTTGGTTCCAATCCATTGGCATAGCTATCTCATGCTTCAAACCCTCATAATTTCAAAACCCTCATTTTACATTTTTTCAGATTTAGCAAGATCCACTTGGCTTTTAGGTATAAAATTTAAAACCCACCTTTACAATATCCACGGCAATTTGGATCTGTAGTTTGGTGAGGATTGGCCATCATTTGACCCACTTTCCAAGGCAAAGAAGCCTCTCCAAGGGAGGTCGCACTTCCTGGGAGAGGTGAGTTTGCAGGGATCTAGCACCTAGGTAGGTGAGATTCCACTTGATCTGTAATCTACAAATTCAATAACCTAACCCTAGTGTGTCACTTCAGTGATTTTGACCTTGTGGGCCCCATTCCTCATTTTAGATCCACCTACTTCAATACCTCAACATTCCAGATCTGTAATTTGGTGGACATCCGACTCCATTTGGCCCACTTCCCAAGGCACTGATCTTTCTCCAAGCCCATTTGACTTTCCTGGATTGTTGGGTCAGCTTGTGGTTTGATCCTTGTTTTGGTTGCTTGAACCCCTTGACATTGTCATATCATTCAATCAAGCTCATCTTTGGTATTGGTTAGCCCCAATTTAGTCCTTAACTACCATGCATTGGACACGGTTCCCAAGGCAGTGGATTCTCTCATAATTGACTAGTATCCTGATCTTGGATCTTATTTCAAACATCATAAGTCACTATTCCACCCATAATGGACCAAAGATACACTGTTTAAACCCCTTGATCCAAACTATTATTCTTCTGGTGACTTCTTCCATAGATCTAGGGTTCACCATACACCTTACGTACTTCAACTATACTTGACTTGATTTGGTGTTTTGGTTTGATCTCTCCTGTTGGGAGTAGATTTGGGTCTCCCCCTTTGTTGTCTTGGTCTAGATAACATAAAGTGAAGATTGCCTCGATTGGCGTGACAACCATCCATTGGGAGTTGAGGCCATCTTGGTTGCACCTCTTTGGTTGCCCATCCCTTCTGCCATCCATCTTGGATTCATCTCTAGGGGCACCTACAAGTTTGGTGATAACAGGTTGTTCTTATGACATAGGAAGCACTTGATTTAGGAACCCACTTGTTGCACTATTTACTATGTCTTTGTCTTCAACCATCTTCCCAACTACTGCAAGCTGGTCACGAATCTGTGTGACCTTCATTTCAAACATTTCATACGATATCGCATATCTCCTTCGTCGTCTTCTTCTCGGATATGCATGGGATTAGATGATCCTTTATAGCATCCATGATCATCTGCTTGCCTCTCACTTGTTTCTTCTTGTGAGCTTGCAAAAGCTGTGGATCTGTTAGCGAGGTTACCACATCCTTGACGATATCCCAGAGGTCATTCTATTCTAATAGAAGAGTTACTCTTGTTAATATATTAACCAGGAAAATGATCGGAGAGAAATGCATGCAAAGAGGTTTGCATGCATGCATGCAAAAGTGAGTTTTGCATGCAACTATTTTAGGTTTTTGGTAAACCTAACTTCATGATGAGATGTTATAAGGAAGACAGGAGGTGACTGTTTTTATCGGTGAGATCATTGATCTGAGATAGATCAAGAGAGAGGAGGACGACTTCACAAGTGAAGGAGGGCGCATTCTTCAAGAAGGGAGAAGCTCGTACCGCATCCGGTAGAGCATTTGAGTGTCTGTAACTTACAGAGTATCTTCGTCTCAGAGATTGAGGGAGATTAGTGACGATCAGAGCTCAGATCTGCTGAGATCTGATTCAATACGAGTCTTTCACTGTTGGAGGGAGGGCGCACTTGTGCATGCAAGAAGTGGACGTTTTCAGTCACAGGGTAGTTTTCAGGGCGAGCAGAGCAGAGCCGAGGATAGAGATAGATAGATCAAGCAGAGGCTACAGGGACATTTAGATCCAGTTTTCCAGTTAGGGCTTATCTCTTCCGTGCATGCATCAGCTGGATGCATGCAAATCTTAAGTTGGCCAGAAAAGATTACTGAGGTAACCCTATATTGTACTTGTCTCTTTTGCTATATGCTCAGGGATCGAGAAAGAAGATAGCCCCATAGTTTGCTGGTTTCTCCCGAAAGGGTTCCAGGGTATATTTGTTGTTGATGTATGATTGCATTTATATTGTTCAGTTGGTTAATACAGATCTAGTTGTTTGAGTTCATATTAATGTTGTATTGATATAGAGACTCATACCGCTTGAGATCTCCTGGCGATCCAGAGGGAGTAGTGAACTCTGGATCAAATATTTACATGGTATCAGAGCCCTGGTAAGGGTCAGGTAGTGCTTTCATACAAAGATCTACAGCTGCAGCATCATATCTACATCATGGGGGAAGATCAAATTGTTTGCACCTCTTGCTCCGCTACGGATATTGATGAGTGTATTACAGACGGGATTGACAGGGAGATGGCATTTAACTCCTGTCCATTGTTGATGGTCTCCACTTCTAGTGTATGGTATATAGACAGTGGAACTTCGAGTCATATGACAGGTGTTCGCAGATATTTTTTTGACTTAGCAGAGGATGGGATAGATCTTGAGATTGTCCTAGGAGACAACTCTACGGTCAATGCTATAGGACGAGGAACACTGTCCTTCCAGAAAGACTCTAGAGAATAGATGAGAGTTCGTGATGTCCTATATGTTCCAGGTCTTAAGAAAAACTTGATCTCCGTTTCCACCATTGAAGATCGGGGCTATGGGTGATGTTCAGAGATGGAAATGTACTAGTTCATCCCAAGGGATCCAGTGTTGCCTCAGCCGAGAGGATTGGAGTCCGCAGTGGGAAACTATACAAGTTGAGTTTCCAACTACATCATGCCCTAAGTCATAGTAGTCGGGATGAGGGATGTGATCCTTGTGAGCTTTGGCACAAAAGGATGGCTCATCTGCACCATCCGGCTCTGAAGATTCTAAGGGAGATTGTGACAGGAGTACCTGAGTTCAACACTGAGCACACTGATGTGTGTAAGGGCTGTGCTCTCAGAAAGTACGTCAAGACAACATTTCCGAAGAGCGACACTAGAGCTACAGGAGCTCTTGATTTGATTCATTCTGACCATTGTGGTCCGATGTCCACCACATCATTGAAAGGATACAAGTACTATGTGTGTTTCATTGATGACAATTCCAGGAAGACCTGGATCTACTTCCTGAAGAGCAAAGAGTCTAAGGAAGTTTTGCAGAAGTTTCAGGAGTTCAAGGCCCTTGTGGAAAAGCAGACAGAAAGGAAGATTAAGATCTTCAGATCAGATAATGGGGGAGAGTACACCTCCGCTGAGTTCAATAAGTTCTGCACTCAGGAAGGCATCAAGAGGCAGTTGACTGTTCCTTATACACCTCAATAGAATGGGGTGGCTGAGAGGAAGAACAAGGCCATTATTGGAGCTGCGAGATCCATGTTGCATGATCAGGGATTGCCATTTTTTCTCTGGGCTGAAGCATGCAACACTGCAGCCTACATTCAGAACAGGAGCCCCCATAAGGCTTTTTGGGGGATAGGACCCCTGAGGAAGCCTTCTCTGGGAAGAAACTTGAAGTTGGGCACCTGAGGATTTTTGGATGCCTCACCTATTCTCATGTTCCTTCAGAGAAAAGGACAAAGCTGGAACCCATTGCAGAAAGAGGAATTCTGGTTGGGTACGATGAGACTTCAAAGGCCTACTGCATTTACATCCCTGCTCTCTAAAAGATTGTTGTGAGACGGGATGTGAAGTTCGAGGAGGATCGGGCCTTTCAGAAGTCACGTGAGTCAGAGAAGGGAAAACAACAAGTTGCTACATCCCCACTTGACACAGGACAGAGTACTGCTCAGCAGTCAACAGGGTCCCAAGTGTTCGGAGTGATAGATACATAGGATACGGTTTCCACAGGCACAGGATCTCAGGTTGGTGATCAACTGAGATCAGGATCCCAGATTACAGGTTCTCGAGCTACAGGATCAACAGCTACTGGCACCTCTACTGGAGGTACTCACTCACATACAGGATATTGGGACGAGGATGAGGAGTTCTTATCTCAGGATGTCACTTCAGGAATGAGGAAGCCTAAGTGGCTTCAAGACACCTTGCAGGATGCTCAGGTAGTAGGAACTCCCAAGAAAGATGTGAGAGAAAGAAAGGCTCCACAGAGATTCTGCAGTTACTTAGCACTAGTAAGTAGCATCAGTGAGTCAGAGCCTTCCTCATACGAACAAGCAACAGGAAAGCAGGCTTGGAGAGATGCCATGTTGGAAGAATATGCTTCCATCATGAAGAATGATGTCTGGGAAGTGGTACCCAGACCAGAGGGAAAATCAATAGTCACCTTCAGATGTCTCTATAAGTTTAAGTATGCAGTAGATGGCAACATTGAGAAATACAAAGCCAGGTTTGTGGCTAGAGGGTTCTCATAGATAGAGGGAGTTGACTATGAGGAGACGTTTGCTCTTGTGGCCAGGTATTCTTCCATCAGGACTGTTATTTCTGTTGCAGCAGAGATGGGATGGAAGATTTTCATCAGATGGATGTCAAGACAGCCTTCCTAAATGGACTCATCGAGGAGGAGGTTTACATTGAGCAGCCTGAGGGCTTTGAGGTTCTTGAGAGAGAGTCTCATGTGTGCAGATTGAAGAAAGCTCTATATGGCTTGAAGCAGGCATCCAGAGCTTGGTATTCTAGGATAAATACCTATTTGCAGCATCTAGGGTTTCAGAAGAGTGAAGCAGATCCAAATCTCTACTTCATTGTAGTGAGAGGGGATCCTCTTATTCTTGTGCTTCAGCTTAGGTTCGGCAGTTGTGTCATGGTTCAGCAGGAAGGAGAAGTCCGTTGCATTGAGCTTTGCTGCGGCAGAATATATGGTGGCTAGCTTAGCTAGTTGTGAAGCCATCTGGCTTCGCAAGATGTTGGTGAGTCTATTTGATCAGCAGTTGGAGCCTACGGTGATTCACTGTGACAATCAGAGTTGTATCAAGCTCTTTGAGAAACCAGTGTTTCATGATGGATCCAAACACATTGAGATCAGATACCACTTTATTCGTGATCATGTTCATAAGGGAGCAGTTGAGCTCCAGTACATTTCTACAGATGAGCAGGTTGTAGACATTCTGACGAAGTCCTTGATGAAGACTATGTTTGAGTACTTCAGGGAGAAGATGGGAGTGGTACAGAATCCTTTCCTGGTTAAGAGGGAGTGTTAATATATTAACTAGGAAAATGACCGGAGAGAAATGCATGCAAAAAGGTTTGCATGCATGCATGCAAAAGTGAGTTTTGCATGCAACTATTTTAGGTTTTTGGTAAACCTAACTTCATGATGAGATGTTATAAGGAAGACAAGAGGTGACTGTCTTTATCGGTGAGATCATTGATCTGAGATAGATCAAGAGAGAGGAGGACGATTTCACATGTGAAGGAGGGCGCATTCTTCAAGGAGGGAGAAGCTCGTACCACATCCGGTAGAGCATTTGAGTGTTTTTAACTTATAGAGTATCTTTGTCTCAGAGATTGAGGAAGATTAGTGACGATCAGAGCTTAGATCTGCTGAGATCTGATTCAATACGAGTCTTTCACTGTTGGAGGGAGGGCACACTTGTGCATGCAAGAAGTGGACGTTTTCAGTCACAGGGTAGTTTTCAGAGCGAGTAGAGCAGAGCCGAGGATAGAGACAGATAGATTAGGCAGAGGCGGATACAGGGACATTCATATCCAGTTTTCTAGTTAGGGCTTATCTCTTCCGTGCATGCATTAGGTGGATGCATGCAAATCTTGAGTTGGCCAGAAAAGATTACTGAGGTAACCCTGTATTGTACTTGTCTCTTTTCCTATATGCTCTGGGCTCGAGAAAGAAGATAGCCCCATAGTTTGCTGGTTTCTCTCGAAAGGGTTCCAGGGTATATTTGTTGTTGATGTATGATTGCATTTATATTGTTCAGTTGGTAAACGCAGATCTAGTTGTTTGAGTTCATATTAATGTTGTATTGATATAGAGACTCATACTGCTTGAGATCTCCTGGTGATCCAAAGGGAGTAGTGAACTTTGGATCAAATATTTACAACTCTGACTTTCCATGATAGGAAATTCGAGGCACCAAACAATCTGTCCTCGAACTTGAGGCTTGTTGATGCCATCTATGATATGCAAACAAACACCTACTCTTCTTATCTTTTGAATCATAGTAGCTCTAAAACCATGTGAAATTTTAGACCTAGGTGACTGCTGTCTTGCGTTTCTTTATTTAAATAAATAAAATCTCTAATTTATTCAGTAACATAAATAAATTTCTGAGCATGCAACAATCATACAAATGGCTGGAAAATACGAACACTAGAAGCATAAACACAGTACACACACAATTTACTCCTTCAAATTAGCTTTTCATTAATGGATCATACAATAGTTAGATCTAGATTTTTTTTGCTCATTTTGTTTCAAATTTCAAAGCGTAGATCTGAAAAGCAAAAGAGAAATTATATTGAGTTTAAAGTTTTTATCAAGCCATTTAGTGCTCTTAGATTTACCTGCCATCTCTTAAAGTGGCAAGTAAAGATCCTAAGAAGGCAAGCTTTCTAGCTTGCCTTAGTTATTTTTTTCTTTTGTTTTAAGCTAGTTTTCATACTTTTTTGGGCATATTTTGTATGAGTGGCCAAATCTCTTTCTGAATGTGTTTTGGCCATTTCACAACAAAAAGAGCTCGCTGGTTTTTTTTGCATGTATATCAGTTTTAGAATTAAATTTCAATTAAATTTTGTTTTAGAGGCTTCCGAGGTCATCCAAAAAGTAGTTTTCATTCACTAGTTAGACTAGTTTTCATTTCGCAATTTTGTAGCATTATCAAAGCACTCTTAAAGTGTTTAGATTATCTTTTTCTAACAAACTAAGCTTGCTGGTCTGTTTTGCATTCCTAGCAGGTTTGAACAAAAAATTTAATAAAACTTTGCATTTGGAGCTTCCAGAACCACTTGGAGAATCCCCTTCAAGCAGCTCAACTTTCTATCAATTTTGTAAACTAACTTGTTCCCTAATGATAAACGACAAGCAGTATTTCTCCTAAATCTCGTCATTGTAATCAAAATTAAAGGAAGCTCTGTAGGCTATTCCAGCGCCTGCCCCAATCCCCCTAGGGGGGTTTCGCGTCTTTTTTCATTTTTCATTTTTATTTTCTTAATTTTTAAATTTTTTTTTGCTTAGATTAGTTTTCATTCAAGTTTGTAGTAATTAAACAACAATAATGAAACACACAACGTCCTCAAAGGACCATTTTAATCATTTCATATTTTATATGCTTATGTTGTTGCTACAATACAATTGTTCTTAAAATAAAATCCTAAAATTTATCCCCTTGCTTTCCCAAAGTACTGCATCATTTTATGGTGTATGGAAAAGAAACTCTTGGGGCGTACTTTAGTTTTAACAATTCACAAAACATTTTAATAAAATAAACCAACGCTCCAAGCCCGAAGTATGCTCTTGACCGCTGCAACATAGTCTGAACAGTTGGGTCAATCAGAAAAGGGTGTAAAGCATTTAGCTTTAAATAGGAAAATCCAATCGAACCAAACTTTAAGAACTCGGGAGGTTGCGTGGTTGGACACCATAGAGTCAGAAGGCTACTTTAAGCAGGTTCATCCTCGCCTTGTTGGACACTTGGTAAAGCCGCAATGGCACTCAGTTCAAGAGGTTAGGCTTCTTTTGGGCCAAATCAAGAATTAACTCACTCCCTTAATACCCACTAATAATTCTAAAATAAACCAACAAGCCTCTTGCAATACTTTCACGACACTACACAACAACAATCGCATTTACATATTCTCGGCACTGGTCTTCAATTTTCTATGCTTTAAGTGATAATCATAAAATGTCGTGAATGCATATCAATCATGTGTTGTGTCTATTAATTGCTTTAAAACTGCAAATGATGTTTTGTTGTATTATTTTTCCATCTCATCACTTTAACTCCTAGATTAGACTTTTATTTTGTTTTATAGTTAAAAGCCTTAGATTAATTTCATAGGGACTACCCCCCTTGGCTTCGCTAGGAGTAAGCCTAGACGGAGGAGTCGAGTAATCAGGTGGTAGCATTTGACTCTGACTTGCCCCCAAGGACACACCAAGCGGCTTGAAGGTTTCTTGCTGCGTCCCCACCCAGGTGTGTATTAGGCGGCAACACACTCCATTTAAACCAATTTTTAACCCCTCAGACTATGCTAAGTGCATCCCCTGGAGACATAATTCCATGTTTGTTGGATTTTGTAGATAAGATTCCTTGATTTATGGGATTTATGTCTGGGAATCCCTAATTTTTGGATTATGGGGACATAATCCCTTGATTTTAGTGCCCAGAATCCTTTGTTTTTGGATTTTGTTGGGGAAATCCTCTTTCTAAGGCGGGCGCACCTCTTGGGGACATAATCCCTTGATTCAAGGGGGATTTGCCTCCCCATGTGGCCTACCTACTCCTAGAGGTGGTGCACTTCCTCTCTCATGCATGCCTCCAACACTTGGCATGCACCCTCTTACTTCATTTGGGCAATATGAGGAGGCCTCTTCATTGTAATAGCATGGTTGGACTTTTGGAGTTCATTCACTCTTGAGCTTAATCGATATATCTCATATTGGAGCAGATTTTGTTGTAAGGATTCCCTTCTGCCTCATGTGTGGTGCACTTATTTGCTTGGTGCTTCGCAGCTGTAAGTTTATTGGTTCTTTTACATTGTCTTTTCTATGATTCTTATTTGGGTCATTAGGAAAGTTACCACCTCATTGAAGAAAGATATCTAAAGTTAATCTCTATTTAATAATTTCTTGCATATTTATTTATAGAAGATTTATGTGTTGTATCTTTACCTTCATTCGGATTGTGTAGCCATAAACCTTTATTTATAAGGTGCACCCCAAGAGCTAGAAATAAAATGGATACTTTGACTTTTGGAGTTCATTCTCTCTTGAGCTTAATCGATATATCTCATCTTGGAGCAGATTTTGTTGTAAGGATTCCCTTCTGCCTCTTGTGTGGTGCACTTATTTACTTGGAGCTTCATGGTTGTAAGTTTATTTGTTCTTTTACATTGACATTTCTATGATTCTTATTAGGGCCATTGGGAAAGGTGTTACCACCTCATTGAAGTGGATACTTTGTTTGATCCCTCCCTTGTAAACCTTGGTTCATCTTCAATTCCACCAAGTAGGGTTTGGGTTTACGGCTGCAATTCTTCCCTCTTGGTGACCTATTAAATAAGGGCTTTTTAGTTGGTGATCCTTTGACTCCATTTGCCCTTGATTGGATTGGCACTATTCATTGGAGTGATCCCCTTTGTCCTCCCATCACCAATTTTTTCTATGCTACATAAGACACATGTTTTGCTAGAGTTACTCTTCATTTCAGCTTGCACTCATTCCCTATTGCTCTAGTAATCCTAGTTTAGGGAAGCCCCCCTTGAGTTGGAGAAGAGCCAATCAAAAGTGCCAAAGGGGGTTGGTGTGGTGACATTGGCCTTTTCCTTTTGGTTCCCCTAGGCTAGCTTGCTTCTTTGGGACTTTAATCACACATTGTAGTTTGGGAGGTAACAAGCTAAAAATCTGCATGTCACTCTTATGCATGGGGCTACCTGCTAAAACTAGATTTGAAGGAACCTGCTGTAAATAGCACTGAATATGCCAAGGAAACATGTCCATTTGGTAAGAGAGTATGAGTATGATGTGTCATCCGGATGTACCTATCTGTGAACAATCTACACAAAAACACCCATTCAATACTCAACCCTTTAGCAATAGAGACCTGTAATCATGTGCCAAGTCTGACAAGTGATGAATTGTCGATGCTGAATGTTGGACTGACCAACCAGTCCATCCTGTAATATTTTGACAAACCATTTTTGATGAATGCCCTAAAATGGAATTTGGGAGAAATCCAATCTGGTCGCTGGTAAACCCCAGTTGTGCTTGCATTACTGGAGAGTTAAGATCCAACTAGATTCCATTTTGTTGGTTCCATTCTACAGTGATCTAGACATACACGTTGATCGGAGTTCCTTCCAGAGCTAGTAGAGTCCGGGACTGCTATTTTTAGCAGCTGCTTTTTTTGGGGAGCCCAACATCAGGGAGGCCCACATGACAGTGATTAGTATATTAATGTTCTTGTAAAACAGCAAGTGTAGTGACACTGATTTTTGCGTTTTCTTTGTTTGCAAGAAGTTAGACTGATGCTCTTTTCCTTCAAGATCAGTCTTTCCCACTTTTTAATTTTTTAGGAAGGACTGTTTTTTCACAAAAGTCTATAATTAGTGGTTTCTATGTGTGGCAGGTACAGGTTAGATGTCATGGTTCCCGAGCATGCTTTGGTGGGTGGTCCAAGGTTCCAGTGGTTGAAAGAGTCAGGGGTCAAAAGCAGTATTGTATATGTGTGGATGGCCTTTTTCAGTATGACATGTGGCAGCTAGCTGGTGGGTTTCTGTTCATATGAAGTCTTAAGTTTGACTTACACCAAAAAACTATGCCATTTCCCTAAGCCTTAAGTTGACTTCTTGTTGTCTAGTTGGCTCATGTGGAAGGCTAAGACCCTAACTTGCCTCATCATTTTGGTCAAATAAAAACCCTAGGTCAATTTACTATTTCCTAAGTATTGCCAACCTCAAAGCAAGTTTGACCTCCTAGGCATAGTTGGCATATTTCCCTGATTTTGTTAAAAGCCTAAAAGATTGGGTTTCACTTTGTGCATCTGTCCTTGCATACAAAAGAAAGGTAAAAGGGATAAAGCTGTTGTTATTGAGGAAAACAGAAAGCGCAAATCAAATCTCCTATATGCTAATTGTGTCAAGCAAAAAAGGGATAGGTCAATATTATTGGCAGTATGGGCATGTACCTTACTCTGCAAGGAGAAGTCGTGGGGATATGTTTAAGCTCATTATTCAGGGAAGTAAATTTCTGAGCAGGCCATTAATCAGTGATTCAAGGAGTGAAAACTGAAAACAGCAGTAATTACAGGTGACACAGTTCTGGAACCAAATGGATTAGCTGTGTACTACTGATTTAAGATGATCCACGTATCATCATTTCTTCAAGACAGCTTTGGGTGCCTATTATGGCTAGTTTCAGTGCTGGAAATTTACAAACGGTAATTTTTTATACATCTTCTCAAAAGGAAGTTGCAGTTACATGAAATAAAGAATGTTGGAGGAATTTTCTAGCAACCTGCTTTATAATTTAAATACAGTTAGATAGAAAACAGTGCCTACAGGAGAGTGGCTAGGTTCAGCATACAAGTGGAGGGAGGTTGCCATTTCAGTAGAGATACCAGGTCATTTAAAATGAGAATCTGCTGTGTATAGAAAATGGAAAGCAGCCACTTGACAGTCATATTCCACAAAGAGATCATCGATTTGGACCTTATTCCTGACCAATTTTTAAATTTGCAAGAGATAAGTTGGATGTGGAAACGGCCATTCTCCATTGTCCAAAGGCAAAAGAATGGAGGCTACCAAGGCAGCACAGGGGATGGAGAAACATTAATGGTTTGCAAATTTTTTCCCAAATGAAAGGCAATGTGCTGAACTAGTAAGCTGACTGTGTGATGACATGGTGGGTTGAGGTGTCATATGATTGGGATACTGTAAGAAAGATGATCAAAACAGTGAACAACAAATGCACATGCAGAGCAGGTCGCTTTAGGCATCCAGCAGTTTCCTGTCACTCAAACTCAGTCCAGCAGTGACTAAGAGATGCATCAAATGGTGATGTTTGAGTGCTGTTAGGGGATATCTGTGACAGACTTGTGCTGATGAGACAAATAAGCAGCAAATGCAGAAAGAAAATTTAGAGGACTAGTATCAGTTTCTATGCTCGTGTCAAGAGTTTTCTGAAAAGTGGTAAAAGTATTGAGAGTTATGTGATTTATTGCTTTTTTCCAAAAGCAGCAACAAGGTCGACTTGATTGGATGAGAAAGCATTCCTATATATTCAGAATTGGAAGGCAGAGTAGAGGTTTGACAGTTCATTTTGGAAGTAGTATAGTAGCAGCGAACAACTCTTTAGTCATTCATCCACGACACCTTGACCACAACCACCATTGCAAGCAAGGAAATCTATGGCAGTCTGTCACCTACGATACACTACGATGCAAACAATCTCTTGAGTAATAAGTGATTTAATCAGTTATGCTTATTCTAGTTCTCTAAATCTTGGTTGTCAGTGCTTTAACTGATTCTATTGTTATGGTAGTTATATGCACTTATTTTGATTTTCTTTTCACTCAAAGCACACTTCTTTACCATTTATTTCATTTGCTTCATTGCTAAAGTCGCTTCTAAAGTTTAAACACTGATCTCAACCATTCTCATTTGCTTGATAATTATCGTCGCTCTTAGCTTTTTAAAGTCAGCCGAAGAGGGAGTTTTATATGTTGTTTTTCTTCACAACATTTGCAGAATTTTAGACCAGATTACAATATACATCTTCCAGGTGTTGATGATTGTAGCTCGGACAGATACTTTTGCATAGGCCAAGTGTTGCGCATGTAGAAGTCGTCCAAGATCACCTCTCTAGGTACTTGCTTGAGAGAGCAAGTGACTTGTATCTCTTTTCTAAGTCTAACTTAGGAAAAACACATTAGTAACTTACTGTTGGGTAATGACTAAAAAGTGAACTTAAGATTAAGTCACAACTGTTAATATTAAGTGAGGCTTGAGATCTAATATCAACCATCGATCACTTGGAATATCTAGGGTTAGGGTTTGGTTCATTGAGAAGATATAAAAGGAAGCCTAAGGAGAGGATGAAACACACAACAGTCACACAGAGTGACTAAGATCTCATTGAGTGGTTGGAGAAGGACTTTCAGCCAAGTGTGCAGGTGCAAGGCCAGGGTTAGAGGAAAGGATCAAGGGGCAGTCAAAGTTTAGCAACCAGCAAGATCGAAGGACTGATCTTGAGGTGTGAAGGCTAGCATTCTGTTATTGTATTTTTCCTCAGTGGACCATTATCCCAGGATGGGAGCCCAAGATTTTTATTGTTAATAAAAATCATCTGTTGCTGGTTTTTTCTCAGTTGGGGTTTTCCAGAGTAAATCTGTGTCAAATGTGTGTGATTTCCTGATTATTTCCGCTGTGTAATTTGTTAGAACTCAGTGTATTTTTAGTTAAGAATTTTGAGTAAATTATTCGAACTGTAAATCAGATCTGGGCTCAGTAAAATTTAACACTAGGGACACCCCCTTGTGATTGGAAAAGCACCAGTCCAGACAGAGAGGCTCACCAACCGTGATAAGGGTTGGTTTCCCTATAATTATTGTGTGAATTTGCCTCGGCAAATTTACGTGATAACAGGTGCTAACACTGCCTAATGCTTGAATGGTTAAAATGTTAAATTTTAAATAATTCAGAATAAGATTAATGGCCAGTTAGTGAGATACTCATCTTATCATTTATTTTAAAATTCCTCGTGCAGTCGCCATTTAAACAAACTCTGCATGCTTCCTCAACACAGAAATGCATTGAGAATATTTAATTTCGTATCATGTTTGATAAAGGAAATGCATACTTGTTTCTGTGCATGCTTATCCCTTTTATGTAAATGTTCTAATGTTATAATAAGTGAGCATGGAGGTTAATCCCTCTGCTTCTTGTGATTCTACTGTTTATGTTATAGGAAGCTATTTATTCTTGGAAACATTCATTTGTACAATGATTTTTTTTTGGAATATTTAATAAGTCAAATATGAATATTTAATGGTCATCTTTTTGGCAGGTTTCAGAATGATTCTGAATCAAGGAGATCTCTGGGATCAGAGGACAGATTGAGTAATTATGGCTTCAATTCGGATAATTTTGGAAGGTCATCAAGCTCCATATCAAGTTCTGTAAGAAGAGGACTGGAAAAAAGCTCACAAGGACTGAAGAATATTGGTCGGTCATTGCGCTCTGGAGTTTCTAGGGTAGTCTTTTCAGAGGATCTGAAGACCTCAGGAAGGAAGATATTTGACCCTCAAGACAAGTCTCTCCGGAGGTGGAATAGATTTTTTGTTATCTCATGCATAATTGCAGTGGCTGTTGATCCTTTGTTCTTTTATCTGCCAGTTGTTGATGATAAAACAACATGCCTGGATATAGATTGGAACTTAGCAATTACTGCTACTGTTCTTCGAACACTTCTCGATGCCTTTTATTTAGTTCACATGGCCTTCCAGTTTCGGACAGCCTTCATAGCTCCATCATCTAGGGTTTTTGGACGAGGAGAGCTTGTGATAGATCCTGTACAAATTGCAAAGCGGTACTTTTGTACATCCTTTGGAATAGATATTCTTGCTGTCTTGCCTTTTCCTCAGGTGCAAAACTTGATTCTCGCAATTTGTTGCATTACAATGTAAAATGTGTATGAATGAATTTATTGTGATTAAATGCTTCGTCTTCTATGATCTTTTGTCTAACTGCATCCAAGCAAATACTCGTCGTAGGTTCTAGAGGTTAGGAAAAAATATTTTAAAGTTAATGATTACTAATTAGCTAATACATAGCAGTCTGAATATCAGTCAATTAACTGGTGGAAAGAGCACATCCCTTTCTGCAAACTCTACTGCTATTGAAACAATTTGAAAGTACCTATCACCTATAAAAGTATTATTCCTCATCACCTATAAAAGTACCTATTCTTTTTCCTCATCACTATTATTCTTATTATTTTGTTATACGTAATATACTTAATTCTTTTCCATACTATTCATTTATTGCATAAATTCTGTTAATGCTTGAACCTTATTTATCTAAAAGTGTATTTTGGACTGGGATGAACATGTACATCTAAGTTTGCTGTGCATTATTCTTATACAAAGTGTCAGAAGATACTGTTAATAGTGGTCAGAGGACAAAGTATTTCGTACAAAATAAACCAAATGATATTCATAAACAAGGTGATTGATGTCATCTCCATTGCTACTACAAACTGTATTACATTGTTGGATAGTGCTGTTTGACATTGATATCAAGGTTGTGAACAGATTAAAATAAACCAACAGCCATAATTGTAGAATTGAAGCATGAGAAAACAAACAACATAATTAAATGATGGAAGCTAAGGATACAGGGAGAGAAATGAAGATATAAGACCATCATAGCATAATTTTTTGAATAGAATTCCATTTGATTTGTGCTTGCTATTATATGAAGGTCAATGTGACTATGCTATTCATATTGGAAATTTTTGATCTTTTCAAGTTTCAAGTATGATTTTTGAGATCATCTGTATAAACTTGCTAGGAACATGAGAGAGACTTTATGGTTAAATTTGTACATTGAATGGTTTTTCTTTGGTGTCATTGGATTTTAAAGTTTTAAAACATGATCTGTATATGATGTTATAATACAATAGAACAGAATACTTATATCACATTAACTTACTAGTCCAAACAGCTTATAGAACAAAGACTTTAAAAGAACGATTTCTTCTATCATTAGATTTCTTCATTGGAGAATAAGTCACTCTTAGATTAGCTAGCTGTTCGTTAGTTGACTTGGTGATGCTGAGGGACAAACCTTGTCACAGAGAATGCTTGCAGTAGTTTTGACCATAGGTTATAACTTATAAATATGTTTTCCTCTATCACAGAGATTCATCATGATTGCCATAATCATCATCATAATCATTCATATTGTTACTAATCTGATGCTGATTATGTTCCCGATTTAGATGACACACTTTCCTCTTTTACTTATTGTGGAAGTCTCCTTTGCAAATTCTATCATGGCCTTATTACCTAAAAGATAGGCAGAACTTTTATTTTGGTGTTCCTGTCTATTGTTCTTATACAGTATATATATTTACAACATTGAATTTGGAGAGAGCAAATGTAGAAAGAGGAAATCATATTTCTATACAGAGATTCTTTCCCTTGGCTTCGGATGGTAGGAGAGCTTCACATTTGACTTCAGAGGCGGACCCCCACTCTCTTGCATTTGACGGCAGGCGCTTGGAGCATTGAAGCTGCTTTACGTTTCCATTGTACTTAGCTCCAAAGCATTGTAATTTTTTTTGGCTTTGCTCTAGTTGCACCAAGATCATATGTATAGATCAGCTTTGATTTTTGCTTCTGTAGTAGTGGCCTTTGTAGTCCCACTATGTATCACCACTTATGTATTGAGCAGTCCCGTCTACCTACTTTTGGTCACTTGTTGGACATTAATAAACTTATCTTATCTTATCTATGACAACCACTCTATCAAGCTAATATTATATAAGTGTATGAAACAAGGAATCACACACTAGAAAGGCCCTTTTATTTTAGGTATTCATCTATAGCCTCTATCTTATATGCATTGATAATGTTGACCATTGGACCTTGATCTGTTCATCGATTTGGGTGCATGGTTGTTGTTGAGATCCATTAAAGAGAGAAAAAGGATTGAATGGAATAAATCAACAAACCCTAAATCTGCACAAAGACAAGATAAACCAGCTCTAGGGAAAAAGATAAATATGCACTAGTGCGAAATAGAAAAACCAAGCTAGTGCGTCTTTAGAGAGGAATCACCCAAGAACACTATAGTGCAACACTCGAGAGAAAACTCTTGAAATATTGATGACACCATGAAAGAGAGTGCAATGCTAGATATGGTATTCATAGGCTAAAAGAATGAGTCACTTGTATAAGAGAGCAGTAGCTCAAGATGATGTTAGAAATGAGAGGTGATGTAATGTTCCCTTTTTAACATATAGTGGGATTGATTGAGGATTGATACCATTCAGACCAAAAGAAGATTTTAATCATGGTTATTAGATCATCAGTAGATAAAAGAGGGCCACGGGAAGTAGGGGCTACCTGCATGCATTACATGTGGGCCATATTTCATGATGCATGCACATAAATACCTTTATTAATCCTTCATGCACACAGAAAGCAATGCATGCAAGTCAACTGAGAATTAGAAGAGAAAAGCGACCTAGGCATGCAAAAGTTAGTTCATGCACTGCCAAAGTTATAAAAGAAGGATAAAGTGAATGAATAGGTCTGCTTATTGATTATTGATTTGAGAAGTTGACTTGGAGAGCTCAGAGAGCCAGTTTTGGGTTGAGGGCACACCACTCAACCATCAAGTGTATTTCGACAGTGAAATCTATCTGCCCTAGTCACTATCAGGGTTGGATCATCCAGATTCAACATTACTACTATCATCATACAGTATTCTTCAACATTTTGCAAGGATCTAGCTACATTCTAGAGCAGGAGGACTCGCCATCTCTGCATGGGCAACTTGGACAAATCAAGGCATCTTCATATCTCAATATACAGTCATCTTTTTGTCTGCATGCAGTTCCATCCTTCCGAGAGCATCACTATTAGCCTAGTTACTGAATACAGGCTGCTCATTCACCTTTTGGATCAAGTTATCATCAAAATTAGTAATTGAGGGGCGCCCTTTCATGCATGGGCGACTTTCCTCGAGGATCTCCATGTTTTTTGCCTTAGACTTATTGCATGGCTTGCATGCTAATGCCATATTGATCAAAGATGGATTCTAACCATAGTACCTTCATCGGGGAGCATTCCGACATCAATTGATCTCTCATGCATCCATTCCTATACTGAGGAGTGCACATTTATCATAAGGGCACTGTTGTCACCTAAGCTGTAGTTACCCCTATGGATATATCCAATCATGGATGGCAATAGGGAAGGGCAACTCAAAAGGTGCAACCACGATCACCTCGACCTCCAATATATGGTTGTCACGCCAGTTGAGGAAACCTTCACTTTATGTTATCTAGCCCAGACAACAAAGGGGGAGACCCGATCTACTCCCGACAGGAGAGATCAAAACCAAGACACCAAATCAGGTTATTTCTAAGTGAAATTAGGCGTATGGTTTATCCTAGACCTTAGGATGGAGTCACAAGACAAGTGAGGGATTCAAAGAGTGTAGCTTTGGTTCATAGTTGATGTGGGAGTGACTTATAATATTTGAAATGAGATCTAGGATTAGAGTACTAGTTCAATGTTGGAAAATCCACTGCCTTGGGAACCGTGTCCAATGCAGGGTAGTTTAGGGGTTGTATTGGGGCTAACTAGTACCAGTGACAAGCTTGATCATGATACATGATGGCTTCAAGGGTTTAGTTCACCATGCTAAAGTGAAACCACAAGTTAATCCAACAATCTAGGAAAGTCGAATTGACTTGGAGAGAAACCAGTGCCTTGGGAATTGGGATAATGGAGTCAAAGTATAGTTAACTTGTGGTTAAGGACTCCTATTGCATGAGACAAGTGGGCAATTAAGGTCTTGATGGATGAATAGGTCTAGATCTAGGTTTGACCAAAGTGGACCACAATCCCTTAAAATAAGGAATGCTATCCCCAAGGCAAGATTTGACAAGATGACACACTAGACCTAGGTTTTGAATTATTCCCATTCCAAATCTTCAAAAATCTCAAGTACCCACGTCCTAGAAGTGAGTCAACTCACTTCTCCAAGGTGGTGCGACTTTACCCAAGGAGGCCTAAAAGTGGGGTAAGTGGGGTCAAGACAAGTCCGATGACATCCAAATTTTAGATCCGGGTAGGTTAGTCAAGTAGGAGTATGGATCTATAATTTCACGGCAATCCGATGGCTAGATCTTACTAGATCTGAGTTTGAAGATACCAAGTGGTCCAAAATGGGGATTAAATCCCTTAAAATGTGGAATAGGGCCCACAAGGTAGAAATCAGAAAAGTGACGATCTGGGGGTAGGTTATTGGATGTGTAGATCACGAATCAAGTGGAATCTCAACTACCCACGTACTAGATCTAGGTCAACCCACCCAAACTAGGAAGTGCGCCCTTGCTTGGAGAAGGCTAAATGCCTTGGGAAGAGGGTCAAATGGAGGTCAATCCTCACCAAACTATAGATCCGGGATGCCGTGGATACTATAGAGGTGGGTTTTAAATATCTTACCCAAAAAGCCACTAGATCTTAGTAGATCTGAAAAAATGTAAAAATGGGGGGTTTGATTAATTAGGGTTTTAAATATTTTAGACAAGTGGATAGATCATGGAGATAGAACTTACCTTGAGATCATACCTGAGTAATGTGAATGAGATGCCTTGATGTTGAGGAAGATTCCTGCAGAGATCAAATGAGAGATTGTTGATTTTGCTTGCCAAATTGATGCCCTAGCCCACAAGTGCACCCTCCTCTACCTGTCAATCCAAGGAAAATCGATTTCAATCAGAGAGGTCAAGTATGGAGGAAATACAAGTAAAATGCAATGATAACATAGAATAGAAGGTCCTGGGACAGTAATACTCCTTGTTACCAACGAAGAGATCCAAAGAAGAAGTAGGGAGAGTCTTCCCCTACCAATACTTCCTCCTCAAAGCAAATCGGCCTCCACCTGTAGATGCAAAAACGTGGTACAAAAGATATGGCAAACAAGATCTCCAATAACCCAGTGCAAAGGAAGAACCAACGAACGAACACCAAAAACATTCACCACAATACTGGAGATAGATGCAATAATAATTTTCTATTCCAATAATCCAGAGCCACAAGTCCCCTTTACAATGAGAAGCTCTCTCCTTTAAATAGGAAGGAGAGGCACCAAAACCCTAACCACTTTTTGAATGAGTAGCTAAGATTAAAATATACAAATGTCTAATCAATGGTTGAGATGAGCTCAACAATACAATACATGGATCACTAATAAAATATTATGTGAGTGGACAAAATCGCCCTAGAAGAGGGGAATCCCACCAAATCATGATGACAAAATATAATAAGAGGCTTATGGTGGGTCCAAGGGGTAATTTTATCCCTCCTTGGTCAATCCCCATAGCACAATAATCATAAAATAATCCTAAATGTACCAAATCGTGCCTCCATGGTCAAATCGTAGGCCTCAAAAAGACCTCAGAAATCCTCAGAAAGTGCCATAAGTGACGGATGCGTGCCCCGATGAAGCTGAAACTGCTGGAGGAGGTGTGGAGGACCCCGATCTATCATCACTGATCATCCCATGCCATAACATTGCCTCAGTAGCCCAAATCGATTTCCTCAATAGCCATTTCTACCAATCCTGAAATGCCTCGGGAAGCGTGAAACTGCCCCAAACTGCCTCCTGGAGTGCTTGCGTTGTCAAGGTGAGGGCACCAGTGTGTCCGGGAGGGGGGTAATATGGTAAAAACAAGTGGCTGGACCACCCCCTCCATCATTAGTGCCCTAGGTCAACCGGATAAAAATCACATCTGCTCTGACAGGGCCTCCGACAGACCAAAACTGCACTGGGATAGCCTACTGAGGCAAAATCATCACTGTAAGTGCCCGGAACTGAAAACAAACTGTCTCATCGGACTCGGAAGGTCCAAATCCATCCAAGATGTGTACTCATACACCATATGCGTCTCTGCATGATCAAAATATATATCCAATATACCGGAACAGGGCCAATAATAATACTTTGTAAATGACCAAACACTGCTGTAAACCAAGAATCATCATCATAACCCTGTGGCTGCTGCATAGAATCATCATGTACATGTACATAGACCATATATCATCTATCCATATCATCATAAGGTCCAACCATCTCATGTCCTATGGTTGACCTTGGTCTAACCAAGCCAACATGACCAAATATAACTCAGACCATCATCAGAAGCTGCTGCAAAGTGTCCAAGGTTAATGCATGCTCTACAACTTATTCAGATAACAATTATAACACAAAGTAATCATTACTGGCGATCTAAGTCCAAATATATAATGTCATTAATTATTATTATTACTCAAGTTAGACTTTCAGGATCATACTCACTTCATAGCTGTGATCAATTTGCTAGTGAAGGGTGAAGGCTAAAATAACTAGCTAGGCTAAGGGATGACTTGGATGACTTAACTTGGTGACACTTTGGCAAAGGGAAAGGGAATACACACCATAG
This sequence comes from Larix kaempferi, assembly GCA_027924585.1. Classification (NCBI taxonomy): domain Eukaryota; kingdom Viridiplantae; phylum Streptophyta; class Pinopsida; order Pinales; family Pinaceae; genus Larix; species Larix kaempferi. Next base: position 50,065,012 of record BSBM01000753.1, read on the forward strand.
TATATACTGAATGAGCAACAACACAGGGAATGGCGGTGTCTCACAAATGGATGAGTTGTTCAAAGAAGGTTTATTCACCTTTAACAGATGCGCACAATCCATAATACAAATAAGGCCAGCAATTGTTTAGATATAGCATTTAAGTTCCATTGCTTTTTGGGCCTGAAGTTTCCATAGCCTTGATCTATGTGTGTTTATAAACACATTGCATAGATTTACATTTATTTTAGGATTTCTGTTGCAGGTGTGTTTTTAAGGCACTTGTTTACCTGAGCACTTCTAGGTGTGTCATGGACAGCTTGTTTACCTAGGTATTTATATTTCCAAAAGATATAACATTTTATTTTCATGGCCATTTTCATTTGGCATGCCTTTCATTCATGTGTGTTTAGAAACACATTGCATGAATGAGCTTTTCATACAAGATATAGCATTTCATTTTTCCATATTTTGTATTCATGGCAGCACTAAAAGTTTCAGGTTTAGCCAACACAACTTTAGTGACTAGGGGGAATTCACAAGGAACTCCAACTCGCCATAGGCAAGTTTTGTCACCAACTCAGAGCCGAGACACAATAAACAGGGAAGCTCATCCAATACAGAGGCTACAGTGGGGAAAAGATCCTCCATGTCACTAGTCAAGTAGTAAGTCAAGGTGATAAACTAAAAGGTAGGCAATGGATGGATGAAGACAATGAATGATGGAGCCGACACTAGCAAGCCAAGGTATGGTGGAATGATCACCTCTATTCTCCCTAAGGAGGGTAATACCAATGAGTATGAATAGTGAACTTCTAAGTCTGAGTAGGGACAATATAATATATATAATAAGATCAACCAGGTCCACATATTTATATGATCGCCAGATCATGACACTAAGTGCTAAGACATGCTATAAGAATAAGTATAAAAGCAATATAACCATAACACAATGATATACTTGCTGAGTCATATACCTGAATGCTCATCAACCTGTACCATCATCTGTCCTCTGAAACTGCTGCTGTAGATCTGGGCACTACTGACTGCTCTGTACCAATGGTATAATGGCTACATTGGTCATCTCTCTGAGTGTCCTGAGACTCAATCATGGCATGGGGAATACAACTGCTGTCCAAAATCTGATAGTGATCCAATATAGATGCTCATTTCAGCATCTCAAATGTAAGGGAACTGGCTGAATAGTGTATTGGCATCAGAAAAATAATGTATGGTAGCCCGGCTACTATATATGTGATAACAGGCACATTATTGGAGGAAGATCACCTCATATCTTGCCCGATACTTGGCACATATCTCGCATGATGGTTCCATACTGATCTACATGTACTACTGCTATTGGTATGTGCATGCATTGTTTCTATCCCTACTTTATAACATTTCTGATTATTTGGCTTATTTAGGGGTTGGCAAACCCATGCATTTGCATTCATGCTCATGCAAGCATAGCTCATCACATGCATTCATGTTTCCTTTAAATATTGGACCATAAAACTACAAGCAAGCAACAACATCATCAAAAACTTCATAAACAAAACATAAAATATCAGTTGGTATATTACAGTGGTATCAGAGCTATTTCCTTGCCAGTTGTGGGAGCATGCAGTTATAAACAGCTAGATGAATGTCAATGGATAACAGTACATGTCAATTTTGGTTAAGTGCATGCCTTAAAGCACAGGTTTCTTGCCATCCAGTGAGATCATGAAGACACTGAGAAGGATCTTGGCTGGAAATTTGGGGACGTTAACAACACTTCGACACTCATCTCGATATCAGAAATATCTAGCCTTAGGGAAAGAGGTATGTGCAACATTGTCCTTTCAAGACCACTACTCTATCTAGTTCGGGAGCCGACCCAAGGATTTGGACGAGGATCTCCTTAAAAGCATAGTTGGGGGAATAGAGAAAGAGATGCATGATGTACAGGTTGATGGTGAACTTGATACTGAGTTGACAGTACATGAGGAGGGTAGTACATATGATGCAGTTATCTGATCATCCAATGTCGAGGATTCATCATCTCATCTTAGTAGTGATGCTTGTGAGGATCAGGGAGTGTTAGTACCTAGTTGTGACATGGATTCGATATTGAGTGATTTGGGCGTGGAGGACATTGAAGAGGAAGAGGAGCCCACCTATGAGCCTATGGTTACTAGATATGCCTTGAACAACACTCAGATGGCTCTTTGGGAATCCAATATGCATCTAGACAGGTTGTGTGATGAGTTGGATTTGGTACAGTCTTCATCATCTACAGCAAGAGTTGAGACATTCATGATAGGAAAGATCTAAGGGAAGAGACATGACTAGGAGAAGGTTGACTCTATACATATGGGGCAATATGGAGGGTATGAGTCACTTATTGTGGAGGGGCCATTAATGGTTCCGGTTGTAGTTGCAGATGTGTTGACAAGAGACACACTCAAGTATAGTACAAATGTGTGGGATCCAGGTTCAGGTGACACTGGTAGAGTGAGTGCACAGGAGGATACCGCAACACACACAGGACACAAGACAATTGTAAAACATGAGGGCATGAGTGGCACCCATGGTTTGAGAGGAGAGCATCCGGTGATGATTCTGCATGAGGAGCACTCAGAGTTGCAGGTGACTAAGGAGAGATATGACACAGAGGGTTTGGATCAGGAAGGGGATCATGAGCCATCTCTGTTAGAGAGAGGTTTAGCCATGGTAGAGGTAGTTGAGCATGTTCCCTATGGATCAACCAACAGGGAAGTATATGCATACAGAGGTTGGATGGACATATATATGGCGGATATAGAGACACACTGGATCACAGGTTTCGTTGATATCAATGGAGTATTGGCTACAGTAGCGCATACAGGATACCTGATGGCTCAAGAGGATACACGAGTATGCAGCAGTCTACAGGGGTACATAGGGGAACACGATGAGATCCCATGGAATTTGGAGTGTTTCCTCTTGGGAGACCACCTGACAGAGATCATGAGCATACCCTTGTACTGGGTTTCCCCAGGATCGATGAGGGGAAGGACATGCTTCATAGGGTAGTAGTGTTGAATTAATGTAACTTCGAAAAATATTCTACTTGTACGTTATTATTGTAACTCCGTCAGAGATGTTTTACCTCCGTTCGGGGATGTCATTATTATATTTGGTCATGTAAAAGTCATGAGGTAAAACCTCCATTGTAAGTCGGGTCGTTAATACCCAAAAGAATGTAATATAAATATTATTTGAGTCTTTCTAGAGAGGTTGACCCAGTGAAGTTAAGTTAGGCCGACCTAGTTAGGTTAAATGTCAATGTAAAAGTAAAGTATAAATAGAGGGAGTCTTTCTCTCAATTGTACCATTCACTCATTCATGCATTGCGCATTAGAGAGAGGATTTTTTTCAAAGGAGGAGGATTGGCTTGGCTCTAGAGTTCGGGTTTTGTCTCTCTTATTTGTGAGAGCTATTTTGGGCATTGTACTTTGGTAATCTATATTGAAGAAGTTCTTGCTGGGTTTTCTTCCCCTTGAGGGTTTCCCAGGATATATTGTTGTGTACCTTGTGATTGTGTATCTTTCAGAGATCCTTGTTATGCTGCTATTGTGAAAATGTATTAAATGCTCATGAAGTTTGAATTTAGTCTTTAGTAGCATATAATCTTAACAAGTAAACCCTCGATAGCCTATCTTTGTCAGGGATATCATCCGATGAGGATCAGAGAGCATGATGCTCATAGGTCTACTTCTAGACCTAATTTTGGGATTGTGGTCATGCCCGTGGGCTAGACGAACACACTAGTTACTTCCCAGCCGCATCTGCAGGAGCAGACCTATTTATTGCTATTACACAACAAGACTTGGGAGGTTCACCTGAGACAGTTAGATGAGGTGAATGGCATCTTGGCCGCAACGATGATCTTTCAATTAGACCATGGGATTGGTACACTGAGTACACATGGGAGATTAGATGGTTCACAGGTATTGTAGTTGAGAGAGTAGGGAATGACATCATCTCCTATAGAGATTGCCCCTGTAAAAACCCTGATTCCTCACTTAGGGAGAGGATAATGAGCGCTATGCGGGATTTGCAGTTGGTAGATTATTCTTGGTATCTACATGAGTATGAGGCACCGCAGGCGGCAGAGATATTCTCCAGGGAGAGGCTTAAACTTCATGGATTATTTGAGCACTTAGACGGTGAGTGGGTTAGTAGATATAAGATGCAGTTTGGCGGGAGCTGATTAGATTAGCCGGAGCGGAGTCAATTATTAGTACTTGTTTTCTACCAGAGGATTACATGGAGACCCTGATGACTATCAACATGATACGTCTACAGTTCGTTGGAGTTGGGTTTGGTGGACCCCTTAGTTGGTGGTGGGATCCAGGCATTCATCTGCACAATGGATTGTTTTAGATAGTAGAGATGATCGACGGAGTTGTGAGGGTGATCGACCTGATATATTTATGGGATGATAGTGGAGGAGAGGTTGAGACTTCTTGATGGCAGATCCGACTTTCTTTCCTGGTATTCAGTATTGAGATTGATAGTGGAGCCGCTACGAAGGAGATGGCCAGTTTCCGCTTTCAAGTGCTTATTCGTGGGATGCTTAGGTTTGGATGCATGATAGAGCAGTCTTTGAGGAGTTTGTGCAGCTTATGATTGCTTGGCTCTTTAGGGGCAGTCAGTTGGATTCTGGTGTTAGCACTAGGCAGACCAACGCTCAGGGTAAAGAGCGCTTCACATCACATAAGCTAGTGAGGGACTCGGATGACTTCACCTTTTACAAGCAGATGTGAGGTAGGTTTGCATGGAGAAACTGGGTGGATATTATTGCTGGTCAACAGGCTAAGTCGGGACCTGCATTGATGCATCCTTCGACAAATTTTATGTAGACATGTGGGAGCCTATTGTTAGATTGCATCATAGGTATACTGAGGATGCAAGGTGCAGAGTATATATGTGCAGAGACTCACCAGTTATCAGAGTTCTTGCAAATTCCGATGATTTCCTTGGAGTATAGTGCAGCACAAATGATAGAGATGTCTGTTGGGGAGATGATTAGAGTTCATGAGCAACCCAGAGTTGTTACCAGTGATCGGAGCAAATTTCCTTTGTCGGTATTTGAGGTTGAGTATGACAACAGAATTGTAGACTTCACTTGGTTGCCTATGCACTACACAATTCATGGTGAGGGGGCCAACTCTTCCAAATATTTCTGCTTGGAGTTCCAGGAGAGGTGGATGTTGATAGAGCTTGATAGACAGTTGATGATGATTAGAGTGGCTCAACGACTGAAAGATGGTGTCTCTTTTTGGGTAGCAAGGGACCCTGAGATTGCAGTAGTGGATGGTACTGTTATCACACAACTTGTAGTTGTCCCTAGTGGTATCCCATCCGGGATGGTAGAGGAGATGGACAACTAAAGAGGTGACCCAAGAGATCCACGGTTCCCAATGCAAGGTGGGAGTCACGTCAACTGAGGCACTCTTCACTTTAGATCTAGATAAATCAAGACCTAGGGGGAGACCCTACTACCAATCAGAGATGATTGGACCCAAACAAAGGTTCTTAGTGATGGTAAGTGGTAAGTTACGGAAACCAATGCAAGGTAGAGTGGACCTAGAAATTAGAAATTAAAGTATGGTTGAAGGTGGTTTGAGAGATGATTAGTGTTTCAACCAATCTATGATTTAGGCCACATGATGAGATAAAAAGACAAGTTACACAAGTGGGACCCACTTCCTTGGGATATGTGAATGGCTCAAATGGGACCCACAAGGTGGAATTTAAGGGATGAGATTGGTACTAAGGGGTATGAAGTGAGTAGATCTATGGATCTAAGTTAAAATTAGGAATACCCACATATGGGATCTAAGGTTTGACATAATTCCCAAGGAGTGCGAATTGCCTAAGGAGGACTAGTGCCTTGTTGGATGGGTTAATGGAGTCAAAAGATGTGTCAAAGTGTAGATCGGGTCCTCGGGACACCTAGTAGGCAAATCAAGTGGGCTAATTGGGATGTGATGGTTGGATTTTGCTAGATCTAGGGTTTCATGTTATGACCCAAGTGGACCACAATCCCTTAAAATAAGGAATGCTACCCCCAAGGCAGATTGTCACAAAATGATACTCTAGACGTAGGTTTCAAGGTAAGCTCGTTCCAAATCCACGGAAATCTCAACTACCCAGGTCCTTAAAGTGGGCAAACTCAATCACCCAAGGAAGTGCGACTTTGCCCAAGGAGGGCTAAAACAGGGAAAGGTGTGTCAAATAAGTCCAATGGCCACCAAATTGTAGATCAAGTAGTTTAGGCAATGATCTATATGGATCTTGAAAATCAAGGGGATCCCATGGCTAGATCTCCATAGATCTGAGATTGAAAGTGGGTCACCAAATTGATCCAAGTGGGCATAAACCCCAAAATGAGGAATGATATCCCCAAGGCAGAAATCAAAGAAGTGACACACTAGGGGTAGGTTATCAAGTGTGTAGATTACAAATCAAGTGGGATCTCACCTACCCATATGCTAGATCTAACCAAACAAGCTTCTCCCAAGGGGTGCGATTTGTGGGCAAACTCAATCACCCAAGGAAGTGCGACTTTGCCCAAGGAGGGCTAAAACAGGGAAAGGTGTGTCAAATAAGTCCAATGGCCACCAAATTGTAGATCAAGTAGTTTAGGCAATGATCTATATGGATCTTGAAAATCAAGGGGATCCCATGGCTAGATCTCCATAGATCTGAGATTGAAAGTGGGTCACCAAATTGATCCAAGTGGGCATAAACCCCAAAATGAGGAATGATATCCCCAAGGCAGAAATCAAAGAAGTGACACACTAGGGGTAGGTTATCAAGTGTGTAGATTACAAATCAAGTGGGATCTCACCTACCCATATGCTAGATCTAACCAAACAAGCTTCTCCCAAGGGGTGCGATTTGTCTCAAGAGGGCTATATTGCCTTGAAAAGTGTGTCAATTTTAACCCAATCACCACCAAACTATAGATCCGAATTGGCGAGGATGCTATAGAGTTGGGTTTTATATGTCTTTTCAAAAGCAAGGCTAGATCTAAGTAGATCTAAGAAAAACCAAAATGAGGGTTTTAATTAATTAGGGTTTGTGACCAATGAAGAAGAATGGATGGAGATAGGCACATACCTTGTAGATCTTACCTCAATTGCTTATGGCCACCTTGCAAATTGATAGCATTCTCCTATGTGTATATTGAAGAGTGAGATCCAAGAGCTCCAACCAAAACGTCCTCCTCCAAGATTGCACACTTGAAAGTGGCAATCTATGATCCGCATGATGCAAACTATGTGTATAATCAGAAATTTCTGAATAATACCTCTCTTCAAGCCCCAAGAAATCTGAATGCCCCTCGTGCTTGACCATCCGAAGAGTCTCTTCCCTCAAATCCTGAGTACCACTAACATGCTCCTGTGTTATGGTTTCCCTAGATGTCTGAGTCTCTGCTGTGGATGATGAAGAATATGCCGAACTCAACTCCATACAAAGCTCATCAAACTGAATTTCTGATTCTTGAAGGGCCATTTCAGTGCTCTTTAACGAATCGTTGGTAACCTGAAGCTCATGGGTAAGCTTCTCAATTTCCTCTTCTTTCCCTTTTAGTGCATCAAATAAATCTCATCAAGCATAAGAAGATGATCTTTATCTGAAAGTTGGTGTAGGCAATTAGATTCCATCACCACCGATGCTTCTCTGAGTGCCTGGAAATCCACAAGGGAAAGTTCTGCAAAATTCTCATGTGTCCCTAGAAGCTCTTCTTTCGAACAACAATTTGCCATTAACTTATGAGTATCATAATTTTTTTTTATTGCTGCAATTACCATGTCTTCGCTTACCTTCAATTGCACTACCAAATGATGGGACCCCTGAGATATATCATCTCCACACAATTTTTCTGATTTATTATCAGCATCCTGTTTTCCAAATTCAGCTTCCTCTTTGTCATCCTTCATACATAACTCACAAAGAGTTAGAAGCATCAACATAAAATTTATCCAACACCAAATCTTCATCATGAATAGGTGCTAACACACTCGGACCATCATGAGCATCATCACTAAGATAAGATGTTGAATCATCATCATTCGCTGACTGGGGAACTTCATCATATGTGCTGGTGTTATCAGCCTCATAGGATAGCTCTAATGGTGTATTAGAGGCTGTTGTTTTGTCAACATCATTGTACACATCCTCAATATGAATAGGTGCATGCACTTCCTAGAGGTCATCGTGGGGTTCTGTCAAACTTCCCTCATGAGTTGAGGCATTCATGTCATAACCACTTCAGATTTGAACCTTTCTTCCTTCTTCCCAACTGATAAGTGAGGCTCCAACCACTCTGGATGCTCTAACAATGTTGTTATATTTTTCTGGTATTCTTGGGAGATTTGCAAGAGTTCTATTATGAGTTACTGATTTGTCTTCATCATTCTCAAAGAAACTGACCAACAACCTGATGAGACTGATATAGATGAATGCTGGTCACTAAACAAACAATCAGAGAATAACTTTCCACTGAATATCCTTCAGGCTGGCATGATGCACAGCTCTGATGCCACTGGAATGTCCCCAACTATTTCTGAGTTGGCTTTTGGGTTAGCTGCTTGAGTGATTTGGCTTTGTACTTTTGAGTTTTGACAAACACTTGATGACAGTAATCTCATACCACTGTATGGCCCTTCGTCTAGTCTCCTCGTGTGTTTAGATGTTGACTGCTGTTATGTTGGAGCCCTTTTTGGTACAGGACTTTTGTCAAACACTTTAAGAACAATACCCCTGTACTAATCCTCAAGCTGGTTTGACTGAGTTTTTGTTAAGTTTGAATGGTGTTTTATGGTGTTGTTTCAAACCTCATGAATTATCACTTTTTAACCACAGAAATGCACATAAAGATTTTCAAATGCCTTTAAGACCAAGGGAATTACACCCAAAGCAACATGTGAATAAGCTGCAAATATAATAGACTGTAACAGCAGTACAAAAATAGGACAGAAGTCTATATGTGATTACTGCTATGTGTAAGAATTTAATAACAATTTTAATTGAGAACACAAGGACAGTAGTTACCTAGGGTTTGGCAAATTTAACAGTTATATCAATATGGTGGTGGATTCAAGTAAATCAGTTCCTTATCCTTTAGAGGTAAAATTGTACTTTTGAGTTTTGACAAACACTTGATGACAGTAATCTCATACCACTGTATGGCCCTTCCTCTAGTCTCCTGGTGTGTTTAGATGTTGACTGCTGTTATGTTGGGGCCCTTTCTGGTACAATACTTTTGTCAAAGACTTTAAGAAGATGTATGGACAGTGTTGCCGCCTAAAATACACTTAACCGTAGAAAAGTCTCCCAACTACTAGGTGTGTTCTTGAGGGGCAACTATGAGTTTAGAACACACTGTCACCTCGATTCCTAACTCCATTTAGACCAACCTCCCAAAGGTCAAGGGGGGTAGTCCCTATTTACTATGTTTCAAAGGTTTTATTTTAGGAGTTCAAATTTAATTACGCTTATTCAAGTTGAATGACAAGTAAGCACGCAAAAGGCAAATATTCAATGACAAGGAAACCTTATTTTTGACCTCAACCAAATAAGAATGAAACGATCAAATAACCAATGCCTATTCTACTTGGGCTATGGAGTCAACAATAAATCAATACTTGTTCAATTAATCATATACAACAAAATGCAATGATTTACTTTCCCAAGTCTAGAACATTCAAAGATTGCAAAAACTGAAGTAAATGACTTGATTGCAAAATATCACTTAACTAACCATGAGATATACTTGAACTTAAAATAACTTGCAATTGAAAGTAAAGAACTCGAAATGAAATAAATGTGAGAATGAGACAAGTAAATTAAAATGTTTTGCAAGTGGTCCTGTAAATTTTAAATGATTTTAATGTCTCACTTTAGCTTAGGCAATTAATGTGTGTCGATAGTGCAAATAATAAAAGATTGTTTTAAACTAATGTGAGTACCTCCAACACTTATCTTTCAATTTGAGAGAAATTGTTGGGTGTTCAATAAGCGAACACAATGTTCCCTTCTAGCTCCACAAATCAGTCCCAAAGATTGTCGGGTGTTCAAAATGAGGACACAAAGTGCCACGAGGCTTCCAACAACCTCTACCCTTCTAACTCCATGTATCAATCCTTTTTTTCTCAACTTCTAAATAATTTATTAGAGTGTCTATTATTTTAGCCAATTCAAGCTCTTGCCCTTTCTTGTCGCCCAGGATCAGATTAACCAGAAAGGGTACTGAATATGAGACAAAAGTGAGGCAATGTTATGTGCTTTACAATGAAACAAAAAATTTAACAATGAAATTTATCCTAATATAGCCGGCATGATATTGCAAGGATGGAAAGGCCTTTCACATGCAAGGTGTGGGCAAAGTTTATTAACCTTGAATTGAATTAAATAAATTGAGACTTAAACAAGAACTAGCCAACACGATTTTGCAAGGATGGGCAAAGTCACTTCACTTGCGAGGTGTGGGCACAATAAAAAAATTAAGCAGGAAATCTAACTAATTCTAGCCACTCAATCATCTCCCTAGTGGATGAGGTGGGACAAAAGGAGATAACTTATGTCAATGAAAATGCAAAATTTAAATCCTAGCCTTCTTCTTTTGCAATGCAAGGGTGGGTAAAGCCCAACTACCTGTGCATGCAATGAGTGGCAAAAGAAAATGAGTTTTAAGACCAAAAATAAAACTTGGAGAAATGGAAGATGGGCACAAGAGACTCTCTTGGCCCTTACAATAAGAAATATAAATCTGAAGTAGATTTTAGTGAGAAATAAAGAGTGAGGAAGAGATTTTGACCACTTTAGGCAATGGGCTGTGAAGTGCTGACTCTTGGGAGTCCTTTGCACCATTTTCTACCCAAGTTTCGACACAGTTTCCCCTTCTACTGCAAAAAACCTGCACAAAACAACAAGTTAACTAAAAGTAGAAAGTGTCAAAAATCACTTTGGGACACTTATATTTGTGAATACTAAAATTATGTAGAAAATTTCTGAAAATTTTATAGAGTAAATAGTTTCAAATAACTTGTAGAAATGAAGATTTCAGCTTGATTCTAAGGTGCTAATAAAGATAAAATGATAACATAAATTTTAGGGAGAATAGGTGAGGAAATAATGTTCTTAGTTCTTGAACACTTTAAGAAATGGGGCATCTGACCAAAGAATGCCACTCTCCAAACTTGGCAACCTGCAACTTGGAAGACTTTTGCTACACAACTAAAATGAGGTGAGTTTCAAAAGATGAACTAAGAAACACAATATTCGACCAAAAAATCATTGAACTTCTTGATTACAAATATGAAAACTCATGAAATCTAACAAAAATGAGTAGATCTCACAAATGCAAAGAAATTTGCCTCTTTGGCCTCTAACGACTTGAGTAGCTATTGAGCATAGGAGCAAACCACCATAAACAACCAAGACACCAGCTTTCCTACAAAGATTTTTATTCAAATGCCCAAATGTCTGAAAATTACAATGGTCGAAAACGGGAGCAAGAGAATAGAAGAGAGCAAGATCACGAGAGATTGTGATTGTAAAAGAAGAGAGATTGTAACCAAAATGAGGAGGAGAAGCCTCATTTTATAGGAAAAGAGAGAGGGGAGAGTTTCTTTGCATGAGTGACAATTGTCACTTGGAGAGAAAGGGGGCCCATGAAGGGGGTTGAACTTCCTTGGGTTAAAAATAACAAACAATGGGGGGGGGGAAACTCCGCACCCATGTTTTATATTTCATTTCTAGGCCAAGGGGAGGGAATCATGAAGGTGGGACCCCCTCTTTTGGCTTATTTCAATTTTTCTCATTTCCCATAGTGAGAGAGGGTTTCCCCCTTAGGGAGACAACTTCAAACTCTTGCAACTCTTGCATGGGGGGCCCTTTTAACCTCTAATATTACCTTAGACATATAATATAACATTTGGAAACTTTATTTCCCCTCCCCAAGTGACTATAGACACTTTACAAAATTTTGCTATTATAATTAATGGCAACTTTTCTTGATTTCCGTGACTGACTTAGGAAAATCCATCAAAAACCTTATCAAAACTTAACGGAATGACTTCAAACTTGGTGATAAAGTGTAGGGGGTCTCATGCCATTGAGTTTGAGTACCCATACCCCTATTTATTGACATTAGGTGCCACTTAACCCTCTTTTACAATACAAAATTTTATGTTGAGGGACATTGTAATCACCAAAAATTAAAAAATCCTAAGTAAAACTTAATGAAATTCCACAAGACTTTGGTTAATGTCTAGCATGGTAATATAGAACATTTCTAGGCCCTAATCACCCCATGGACTCGATCATTAGAACACCTTTTACCACTTTGGAGGTATTTTTGAGTGAAAAACTCAGATAATTAAAATCACTAAAATGAAATTTGAATTATCTAAGGGAAAAAAACATTTGATGAAAAGAATTCCCTAATGATAAAGTCCTAGGCAACTAAGTTTTACAAAAAATGACCCTCATGCTGACATATCACTACAAAATCCCCCGCAGGGGTGCGGAAATTTCATGGAGAAGAGTTAAGAGGAAAAAGAGGAGAAACTACCTCGCTGGAAAAAACTTTGTTTGGTACATCTTTTTTGTCTTTAAGGTACATGGTACATGGTTTCCCATGTAGTTGGCTTGGTGGTCAACATTCTGGCTCCAATTGTGGGACGTGTGCTTGATCTGGTCTTCGGACAAGGAGAAAATACGATAACTCCTGAACTATGCTGTTGGGAGCGAGAAGTGGGAGCGGGGAGCGGGAGCAGAGCGAAAAGCGAAATTTTCAAAAGCTCCCATTTTGGGAGCGTTCAGGGAGCGTTTTTTATATAGTATATATTTTGATGGATTTATATCTAGAAAACATGTAGGATGTTGAATTAGCTATAGAAAACATAGATTAAACCATATAACATCAATCATCTAGTAGTTATAACTTATAACATTATGATCAAATGATCAACAATAACTACTTTTATATGAGCTTGGCAATGAAGGGAGGTACCATAACATTGTCATCAAATTTTTAACCTAGTATAGGAGCTGTTATCACCAATCTTATAGTTGCCCCTACAGATGGATCCAAGGTGGATGGTAGAGGGGATAGGCAACTAAAGTGGTGAACCAAGGGAGCCTTAGTTCCCAAAAGGATGGTTGTCACGCCAACCAAGGCACTCTTTGCTTTAGCTATCAAAGCCAAGATAGCAAGGGGGAGACCCAGATCTACTCTCGATAGGAGAGATAAACCCAATCACCAGATCAAATCAATCTAATGAAGTACGTAGGGTGACAGGTATGGAACCCTAGAATTAAGGAAGTAGGACCACTATGGAGGCTTAGGAAAGGTGTGATGTGATAATGAAAGATAACACACAGTGATTCTAAGATTAAGTATGATTCCAAGATTCAAAGCTAGTGTCAAAGGGTCAAAATCAACTTCCTTGGGAAACATGACCCTTAAAACAGGGAAAGTGTCCCAAATCAGAGATATGACAGTTAGGGATTTCTAGCTATGCTTGATAGATGGATATAAAAATATCTACGTGTGCAAGCAACTAGACATAGATCAACCCACAAGGAAACCAGACAACCAAGGAAAGTCGTGAGGGCTTGGAGAAAGATCAGTGCTTTGGAAAATGGGCCAAATGGAGTTGGGTGTCCACCAAATTGTAGATCGGGGTTGTCAACGTGTAAAGCAAGGTGGGATTTGAAGATCAAGGTCATCCAATGGCTAGATCTCAGTAGATCTGAGATTCAAAATGCATCACTAAGTGACCCAAGTGGGGCACAACCCTCAAAATGAGGAATGGGACCCACAAGGTGAAAATCAACAAAGTGAAGCACTAGGGGTAGGTTATCAAGTGAGAGGAGTGTGAATCAAGTGGGATCTCACCTACCCAGGTCTTAGAACTAGCAGAACTCACCCAACCAAGGAGTGCGACCTCACTTGGAGAGGCTAATGTGCCTTGGGAAAGGGGTCAAACGGAAGCCAATCCACACCAAACTATAGATCCGAATTGCCGTGGATGCTACAGAGGTGGGTTTTCAATATCTTACCCAAAAGCCTACTAGATCCAAGTAGATCTGAAAAAAAAGGTAAGATGAGGGTTTTAAGCAATGAGGGTTTTAATGACTTAGACAAATGGATAGATCATGGAATGAGAAATTTACCTTGAGATCATACCTGTGTGATGGATGAGGTTGCCTTGTTGTAAGAGGAATGTTCCCGTAGAGATCAAATGGGAGATCTTTGAGTTTTCTTGCTTTGAAGTGATGCCCTAGTCCACACGTGCGCCCACCTATACCTGTTAAACCAAGGAAATCGATTCAATCAGAATGATCAAGCATGGAGGAAATACAAGCATAAGCAAATGATAACATGAAGTAGGAGGTACTAAGACAGTAATACTCCTTGTTACCGACGAAGAGACCCCAAAGAAGAGGCAGGGAGAGTCTCCCCTACCAATGCGACCTCCTTGAAGCAAATCGGCCTCCACCTGTAGATGAAAACTTCATGGACAAAAGATAGAAAGATAATCTCCAATAACCTAGTGCAAAGGAAGAACAAACAGTCGAACTCCAAAAGCATTCACCACCAGAAGACAAGTAGATGCAATAGTATTTTTCTATTCCAATAATCTGGAGCCATAAGTCCCCTTTACAATGAGGAGCTCTCTCCTTTAAATAGGATTGAGAGACACCAAAACCCTAACCACCTTTTGAATGGATGGCTAAGATTAAAAGATCAAAGTGATCTAATCAATGGTTGAGATGAGCTCAACATAAAAGTACATGGATCAATAATAAAATAATACATCAATGGACCAACTTGCCCTAGGAGAGAGGGTCCCACCAAATCTCAATGATAAAATATAAGATCTAGCTTATGGTGGGTCCAAGGGATAATTTCTGACACCCTTGGTCAATCCCCATGGCACAATAATGTAAAATAATCAAGCTAGACACCAAATCGTGCCTCTCTAGAAAAGTCGTGAGACTTAGGAGACTCCAGAAAACCATAAAATGTGCCAAAGAAGTTAGTGTGGGTCCCACTAGAAGGTGAAACTGCTGGAGAAGGTGTGGAAGACATCACTCTCATCATCAGACATCATCCCATGCCAATCCCTTGCCTCAGTAGCTCAAATCGAATCCCTCAGTAGCCATTTTTACCATTTTTTATTTGCATTGGGAAGTGTGAAACTGCCCAAACTGCCTGCTGGAGTGCCTGCGCTGTCAAGGTGAGGCCACTAGGCTCTTTGGGAGGGGGGTAATATGGTAATATCAAGTGGCTGGACCACCCCCTCCATGCACAACGCCCTAGGTGAACCCATCAAATCTCATCACTGCTCTGACAGGGCATGTGATAGGCCAAAACTGCACTAGGATAGCCAACTGAGGCTAAAAATCACTGTAACTACCCGGAACTGAAAACAAACTGTCTCATTGGACTCATAGAGCCCAAATCCATCTAAGATGGGTACTCATAAACCATATAGATCTTTGCATGGTCAAAATAAATATCCATCATATCTGGCAGACCAAATAATAATAATCTATAAGGGTGCTGAAAAAGCACAAATCATCATCATAAGCCTGAAACCACTGCATAGAATGACCATGGTGACCTGTACCAGGCCATATATCATATCTCTGTATCATTTGAGGTCTGCCACCTCATGTCATGTGGTTGACTTTTGGTCAAACTGGGTTTGACCAAGTCAACATGACCCAAAACATAACTCAGGCTATCATCAAAACTGCTGCAAGGGTCGAAGGTTAATGCATGCTCTACAATTCATTCAAGTAACAATTTTAACAAGAAGTAATCATTTCACTGGCGATCTAAAACCAAATATATAAAGGTCTTCAATATTATTTATGATTCAGACTAGACTTTCAGGACCATACTCACTTCATAGTTGTGATCAATTTGCTAGTGAAGGGTGAGCGCTAAAAATAAGAAGGCTAGGCTAAGGGATGACTACTGACTTGACATTGTGACGCTTTGGAAATGGAAAGGGAATACACATTCTAACATATGTTGGACAAGCAGATAACACAGGGGATGGCAGTGTCTCACAGATGGGTAAGTTGTTCAAAGAGTGCTTATTCAACTTAGGTACCATGTCTACTTTTATAAAAGATGATCTAGTTTCATTAGGATCCATTAATTTCATTTCATGGTCTTTTTGGCCTACATAATCCTTCAGATCTCATGTGTGCTAAGAAGCACAACTAATCGCAGCTTGCATCCAGGGCATGTTTATACATATACATATAAGGTCAACAATCGTTTAAATATAGAGTTTAAGAACCATTGCTTTTTTGGACTTTTCATTATACTCTTCAAGGAGTATTTTTAGCTTTTCATTGCTCTTGCCCTTTACTCACGTGTGTTGATAAACACATTCTAGAGTTTACAGTTTCCTGGGCGAATTTACATAAGTTTCCATAAGTAGTACATGAACTTTCAGTTTTAGCCAACACATCTTAAGTGACTAGATTTCATATTAGTGCCAAACATCGGGACAACCGACCAAAATGATTTAGGACAATAATCCAACTCACCATAGGTAGGTTCTGTCACCAACTCAGAGTCGAGATACAAATAAACAGGGAAACTTATCCAACATAGAGGCTAAAGCGGGGGAAGGTCCTCCATGCCACTAGTCAAGTAGTAAGTCGGGGTAATGAACAAACTGGGAGGTAATGGATGGATGAAGACAGTGAATAATGAGACCAACACTAGCAAGCCAAAGTATGGTGGGAATGATCACCTCTATGCTCCCTAGGGAGGGTAAAACCAATGAGTATGGGTAGTGAATTTCTAAGTCTGAGTGGGGACAATATAATATATATGAAAGTACAACCAGGTCCACATATCTATATGATCGCCAGATCATGATACTAAATGCTAAGACATGCTACAAAAATGAATATAAAAGCAATATAACCATAACACCAAAATATATCTGCTGAGTCATATACCTGAGTGCTCATCATTTGAAGCAACATCTTTCCTCTGAAACTGCTGTTGTAACTCTGGGCAATACTGACTGCTTTGTATAAATGGCTAAATGGCTACATCGGTCATCTCTCTGAGTGTTCTGAAACTCAGTCATGGCGTGGGGAATAAAAACTGTTGTCCATCTAATAATCATGATCCATCATAGATGCTCATCTCTGCATCTCAATGTAAGGGAACTGGCTGAAAAGTGTACTGGAATCAGAAAAATAATGTATGGTAGCCCACCTACTATATATGTGATAACAAGAGCTTTTAGTTTAGGAGAGGTAAGGAGTGCCTCAGGAGTGCGTTGGGAGCGTGCTCCCAAAACTGGGAGCGTTTTGGGAGCGAGCTTCCGAAGGAAGCGACCGTCGGGAGTGGGAGCGAGGAGGTGGGGGGCGCTCCCACGCAACATAACTCCAGAATCTTTGGTTCTTATAATCTGTAAAAACATCTCAACTTGACAAGAAAACCTTAGTAGCACAAGTTTTATGAAAAAACCAATGAACCATAAGTTGCTTTATTGGAGAGTAAAATAAACTAACTAACGAAAAAGTATTGTTCCTAAATTCAGAAAAGAAATGCAGAAAGTATATGCTCACTTTAAGAAGCTTATTTTCGTACTCTAAGCATGATAAAATAAACATCTTAGGTAAAATCAAATATCCAATGCAACCACCTAAGCATTTTACCAACTTTAAAGTTTTTTGCCTTGTCTTTGGTTATCAGCCAAAGCAAGGACATATTTATTAAGAAATGCAAAATTGCGTGATGATCCCGGATGTACGGGTTGCATGGGGAATCATAGGCATGAATAATGTAGTCAAAATACTCATTGTACCAACTTTAAAGTTTTTTGCCTTCTCTTTGGTTACCAGCCAAAGCAAGGACATATTTATTAAGAAATGCAAACCTGTGTGATGATCCCGGATTTACGGGTTGGATGGGGAATCATAGGCATGAATAATGTCGTCAAAATACTTCCCAAACTGGTAGGTGCTCGCACAGGCCTCTCTTATCGAAACTTTGATAGGACTAATATACATATACGCATGATGAGGCAGTTCAACCACTTCATCACACTGCTTCTCTGTGTCGTCATTACTGATATTGATATATGGCTCAGATTGATCCTTAAAACAAACTGCATGCTCTTCCTCCATACAAATATTTCCCATGGCCGCAAGATCCATGCTTTCTTCTCTAAAAACCTCATAGATAGGATTTTCAATAAAACCATCAAGAGACTCAATACTCCCTCTTCTAGATATGTCATAGAGAGGATTAGTAATAAAACCTTCAAAAGATTCCGGTTCATTATACTTCTCCTCTGACATGTCATAGATTGGATTTTCGATGAATGTCCAAAAATCTTCATCAACAACTTGGTCAGAAATAATGGAGTCTTCATTACTAGTGTCATGCTCGAGGCTATACTTGTCCTCCTCCTGGTCACTATCATCTTCTTCAGAAAAAAGGTCACAAGGCAGTAAACCTTCCAAAATATCATCAATACACGGAGAACAGGCAGGAGTGCCATCATGGACATTACAAATTTCATCATAAGTTTCGTTATAAGCTTCTGTAATGGTTTCTTCTTGAGGTAGATTTGGTACATTTGTGATCATCATCACTGAAATAATTATGAAAGCATCCCCAATCTTCAATATTCTCTGTTATGGGGACATGAGGAGTATCTTCAACCATGTCTGAATTTTGACAAACCTCTTTTGTAGGCTCATCATGGAGGAGTCGCTTAGTAGTGGGAATCATGGCTTATCCTAGCTTTTTTAGTTGGTCGAAGCCTCTTTCTATAGCAGTTACTATATCTTCTTCACCATCATACCACCTCTCAAAAAATATAGCAAAGAATTTTTCGAGGGATGTAATGCATTTATCAGAAAGACCATAGTAACACATCAAAGCATCCTTCTCTAGAGTATTGAAAAATACCCACATCATATTGTCTTGATGAAACATGTTGAGATCATTTGCCACCAATGAAAGAAAAGATATGATGTGCCAAATAGCTGAATCACCATTTCCAAAAAAATTTGGAAGCTGCACATATCCCTTATTTGAGAGACCCAACTCATGGTTGGGAAAGCCCGGAATGCCTGAGAAGTCAATGGGAGGATATGCGCTGGGAATTTCATCTCCAGACTCTTCATCATCCATAATGGCTATCAATAGCATATATCTGAATCAATCATGCATTTTGTACTAAACAATGAGCTTTAAAGACTTTATTATGTTGCATGGGCTCATCTACACACAATCAGTCTCAACAGTTTTATTATAAACAGGGTTTTATCCCTTCAATGGAGTCGCCATGTGAGAAGAAAAATTTCCATTAAAAATCTCCCACTAAAAACTATTTTTTTGTTTTCTTTGTAAATTACAAAATACAAAAGGTCAGTGGAGTCGCCAGATGAAACATAAAGATCTACTCTAAACATTCATCAAATAAAGCAAAAACCAAAAAGTGAGAACAAAAGTTGTATTCCGTGAATAAAAGACTTGTCCCCCGGCAACGACACCAAAAATGTTGCCGCCTAAAACACACTTAACCGTAGAAAAGTCTTCCAACTATCAGGTGGGTTCTTGAGGGGCAACTATGAGTTTAGAACCCACTGTCACCTCGATTCCTAACTCCTCCGTTTAGACCAAACTCCCAAAGGTCAATGGGGTTAGTCCCTATTTATTATGTTTCAAAGGTGTTATTTTAGGAGTTCAAATTTAATTACACATATTCAAGTTGAATGACAAGTAAGCATGCAAAATGCAAATATTCAATGACAAGGCAACCTTATTTTTGACACTCAACCAAATAAGATTGAAATGATCAAATAACCAGTGCATATTCTTCTTGGGCTATGGAGTCAACAATAAATCAATACTTGTTCAATAAATCATACACAACAAAATGCAATGATTTACTTTCCCAAGTCTACAACATTCAAAGATTGCAAGCACTGAAATAAATGACTTGATTGCAAAATATCACTTAACTAAACATGAGATATAATTGAACTTAAAATAACTTGCAATTGAAAGTAAAGAACTTGAAATGAAATAAATGTGAGAACGAGACAAGTAAATTAAAATGTTTTGCAAGTGGTCCTGTAAATTTTAAGTGATTTTAAGGTCTCACTTTAGCTTAGGGAATTAATGTGCGTTGATAGTGCAAATAATAAAAGATTGTTCTAAACTAATGTGACTACCTCCAACACTTATCTTTCAATTTGAGAGAAACTGTTGGGTGCTCAATAAGCGAACACAAGGTTCCCTTCTAGCTCCACAAATCAGTCCCAAAGATTGCCAGGTGTTCAACAGGAGGACACAAAGTGCCACGAGGCTCCCAATAGCCTCTACCCCTCTAACTACACAGATCAATCCTCTTTTTCTCAACTTCTAAATAATTTATTAGAGTGCTTATTATTTTAGCCAATTCAATCTGTTGCCCTTTCTTGTCACCCAAGATTGGATTAACTGTCAAGGGGAGTGAATACGAGACAAAAGTGAGGAAATGTTTATTTGATTTACAATGAAATAAAGAATTTAATAATGAAATTTATCCTAATCTAGCCGGCACGATATTGTAAGGATGGCAAGACCTTTCACATGCAAGGTGTGGGCAAAGTTTATTAACCTTGAATTGAATAAAATAAATTGAGACTTCAACAAGAACTAGCCAACACGATTTTGCAAGGATGGGCAAAGCCACTTCACTTGCAAGGTGTGGGAACAATAAAGAAAATTAAGCAAGAAATCTAACTAATTCTAGCCACTCAATCCTCACCCTAGTGGATGAGGTGGGCAAAGCCCAACTACCTTTGCATGCAATGAGTGACAAAATAAAATGAATTTTAAGACAAAAAAAAGAACTTGGAGAAATGGAAGATGGGCACAAGAGACTCTCATGGCCCTTACAATAAGAAATACAAATCTGAAGTAGATTTTAGTGAGAAAGAAAGAGTGAGGAAGAGATTTTGACCACTTTAGACAATGGTCTTTGAAGTGGTGACTCCTGGGAGTCCTTTGCACCATTTTCTACCCAAATTTCGACACAGTTTCCCCTTGTGCTACTAAAAACCTGCACAAAACAACAAGCTAATTAAAAGTAGAAAGTTCCAAAAATCACTTTGGGACACTATATTTGTGAATACTAAAATTATGTACAAAATTTTTGAAAATGTTATAGAGTAAATAGCTTCAAATAACTTGTAGAATTGAAGATTTCAGTTTGATTCTAAGGTGCTAATAAAGATAAAATGATAACAGAGGGAGAATATGTGAGTAAATAATGCTCTTAATTCTTGAACACTTGAAGAAATGGGGCATCTGACCAAAGAATTCCACTCTCCAAACTTGACAACCTGCTTAGAAGATTTTTGCTACACAACTAAAATGAGGTGAGTTCCAAAAGATGAACTAAGAAATCATAGTATTCAACCAAGAAATCTATGAACTTCTTAATTACAAATATGAAAACTCATGAATTCTAACAAAAATGAGTAGATCTCACAAAGACAAAGAAATTTGCCACTTTAGCCTCCAACCACTTGAGTAACTATTGGGCATAGGAGCAAACTACCATAAACAACCAAGACACACCAGCTTTCCTCCAAAGATATTTATTCAAATGCCCAAATGGCTGAAAATTACAATGGTCCAAAATGGGAGCAAATGGAAGCAAGAGAATAGAAGAGAGCAAGAGCATGAGAGATTGTGATTGTGAAAGAAGGGAGATTGTAACCAAAATGAGGAGGAGAGGCCTCCTTTTATAGGAAAAGAGAGAGGGGAAAGTTCCTTTGCGTGAGTGACATTTGTCACTTGGAGAGAAAGGGGGACTATGAAGGGTGGTGCACTTGTTTGTGTTAAAAATAGCAAACAATGGGGCGCGGGGGGGGGGACTCCCCACCCATGTTTTATATTTCATTGCTAGGCCAAGGGGAGGTAATCATGAAGGTGGAACCCCCCCTTTTGGCTCATTTCAATTTTTCTCATTTCCCATGGTGAGAGAGGGTTTCCCCCTTAGGGAGACACCTTCAAACTCTTGAAACTCTTGCATGGGGGGCTCCTTTTAGCTTCTAACATTACCTTAAGCATATAATATAACATTTGGAAACTTTATTTTCCCTCCCCAAGTGACTATAGTCACTTTACAAAATTTTGCCATTCTAAGTAATGGCCAATTTTCCTGATTACATTCACTGACTTGGGAAAATTCATCAAAAACCTTATCAAAACTTAACAGAATGACTTCAAACTTGGTCCAAGGGTGTAGGTGGTCTCATGCCATTGTTTTTGAGTACCCATACCCTTATTTATGGGCATTAGGCTTATTTCAATTTTTCTCATTTCCCATGGTGAGAGAGGGTTTCCCCTTAGGGAGACACCTTCAAACTCTTGAAACTCTTGCATGGGGGGCTCCTTTTAGCTTCTAACATTACCTTAGGCATATAATATAACATTTGGAAACTTCTAACATTACCTTAAACATATAATATAACATTTGGAAACTTTATTTTCCCTCCCCAAGTGACTATAGTCACTTTACAAAATTTTGCCATTCTAATTAATGGCCAATTTTCCTGATTACATTCACTGACTTGGGAAAATTCATCAAAAACCTTATCAAAACTTAACAGAATGACTTCAAACTTGGTCCAAGGGTGTAGGGGGTCTCATGCCATTGTTTTTGAGTACCGATACCCTTATTTATGGGCATTAGGCTTATTTCAATTTTTTTCATTTCCCATGGTGAGAGAGGGTTTCCCCCTTAGGGAGACACCTTCAAACTCTTGAAACTCTTGCATGGGGGGCTCCCTTTAGCTTCTAACATTATCTTAGGCATATAATATAACATTTGGAAACTTTATTTTCCCTCCCCAAGTGACTGTAGTCACTTTACAAAATTTTGCCATTCTAATTAATGGCCAATTTTCCTGATTACATTGACTGACTTGGGAAAATCCATCAAAAACCTTATCAAAACTTAACAGAATGACTTCAAACTTGATCCAAGGGTGTAGGGGGTCTCATGCCATTGTTTTTGAGTACCCATACCCTTATTTATGGGCATTAGGTGCTACTTAATCCTCTTTTACAATACAAAATTTTATGAAGAGGGAATTTTTTAATTACCAAAAATTAAAAAATCTTAAGCAAAATTTAACGAAATTCTACGACTTTGGATAATGTCTAGCATGGTAATATAAAACATTTCTAGGCCCCAATCACCCCATGGACTCGATCATTAGAACGTCTTTCACCACTTTGGAGGTATTTTTGAGTCCTAATGGAGAAAAACACTCGATGAAAGGGCTTCCCTAATGATAAAGTCCTAGGCAACTAAGTTTTACAAAAATTGACCCTCATGCTGACGTATCACTACAAAAGCCCTGCAGCGGTGCGGAAATTTCATGGAGAAGAGTTAAGAGGAAAAAGAGGAGAAACTGCCTCGTTTGAAAAAACTTTGTTAGGTACATCTTTCTCGCCTTCAAGGTACCTGGTACACGGTTTCCCACTTAGTTGGCTTGGTGGTCAACAGACAGCAGTCCTCCCTAATTATAACTGTACTGCAAATTCAATTTCCAGCCAAGATATTATGTTTATAAAGATACAATAATACCCTTGCTATATTCTTTCTTTATCACATAAATCAGATTCTGAGATAGAAATGAATGACAGCCTTCTATTAAGAGAAAATAGCCCTGGTACAAAACATTAACAGGTCTGAAATTGTGGGTCCTAGAGAGGACAATAATGTCACTGTTCAGATCTCTTTATGCTGGAAAATGACCTTAAAACAGTAACATTTCTAGCCAAGAGGAGAGGAAGACAAGATATAACGGTAAACTTACAAGAGATATTTGCAGCCCTGAAAATTTCCTTATTGAAGCTCCAAATCTGCACACAATATTTTCAACTATAGCCCAATGGTTTAGGGATTTCTCCACAATGAAAACACGAGTTGCTACTGAGTGAGGGCACTTCCTTTTATAGTTTCATTTTCAGCCAATAAAGCCCTCTAGAAACTCCTAGATACTTCTCAGAGGACTGACCTTAGCACTGAGTTGGCTCTCTCAACTAAGGGAATGAACCTATTTGTGTGAGTTATACTATTATGCGGAATTTCCCAAGGATCCAACATATTATCAGAAGGTGAAAGAATTAAAATTTTGAGTTGGAATCAGAAAGGAACTGATGGCCTTATATTATGTGGGAGCAATGAACAGGGTCATAAAAACAAGTTATTCCTTAATATCTCGCCAAATCAGTAAACTCATATGAAAGAAAATGAACCTATGTTCTAATTAAGAGGATATTTAACAGAATTTAAGGTATGGAATCGTCAAATGAGCAGAGCTATTGGGAAAATTCAAGTCGATGGTTGACTGCTAAAAGCAAAGGCAGGCAGGAAAATACATGCAGCGATAACTGATTGTTCAAGATAAAAGTGGACAAATCCAGATATCGTAAGACTTATAACTCATTATCTTGTTGGTTTGTTTTGACTAATTTTGTTAAGAGATATTGGTAAAAGTACTTGCTCAGAATGATAAAGTCAAAATATTGGAATAGTTGATCTCCTTTGTGACTTTGTCTCATTAATTTATGTTACTGCGTAAAGGACTATAGCCATCTGTGTCTAAATCCAAAAATGTTCAGATATGTGCTTGCAATGGTGATTAGGTTCAATGGTAATGCATGGACATCTGGATGACTTGTGGCTTGTGACAATGTTTGGAATATTAATTTTGTAGTCTATAAATGTTTAAGTGATAAGAAACCTCCAATTTTATATACTTACTACTCAGTTGTAAGTCATGTCTCTTTCAAGATAGCAATTAAGTTATTAACAACTGCAATGGAGGTGGATTTTTAGCTAAAACATTGGGTTGTTTATTTTAAGTATTTTGGTCCTTATTTAGGCCTAGATTTGTTGGGTTTATATTTGTCTTTGTAGTATATCTTTAGGATTTGTCTAGGGATTAACCATAATGAACTTTCTGAGTGAACTTGAAAAGGATGTTCCACCTCTGTTCGTCACTTCTACTCGATCCATGTCCCTAAATCTCATAACATAGGACGAGCAAACAAAGAGGGAGAGGAAAAAAAAAGGAAAGTAAAAGTTTAAAATATTCTGCCTAGTTAAAAGCTTGATCAACTAATTTACATGGATGCTTTGATGATCAAAGTATGCTAAACTTTGTCGAACACAATGATAAATAACAACTTCTTCTACAGGTCATTACCTGGATGTCCATCCAAAGTAGGACGGGCTCAGATGTCTTGAGGTTGAAGAATGCTTTGATGTTTATCATCTTCTTTCAATATTTCCCAAGATTCTATCGTATATATCCACTTACGTCAGAGGTGATAAAGACTGCCGGAGTATTTACTGAAACAGCATGGGCTGGGGCTGCTTACAATTTAATTCTCTACATGCTTGCAAGTCATGTAAGTATTACTGAAACAGTATGGTGTAATAGCTTTTTTTGACAGGAAAATTTTGTATATTACATTCCATCTTTTTTAAGCTACATGTCTGTTCAACCTGTCTGTCAACCTAAAATTGAGATTCACATAGCTTAATGAATTTGAAGATGTTCATTTCAAGATAGTAGAATTAGTTGGGTTTACTTGGATTTGCTTCTTGATGGATAGGTTTTACCGTTTTAGTAGGAATAAAGGTCAATCGAATTGAAGACTGCTGTAACTTTAAAAAGCAGAAAGGTTTACATGTATACTTGCAAACATAATTTTCATTTTCCTAAGACTAGGATCTGTCACCTTCTGAAGTACAAATGTGGATTACAAATATAATAATATTCCTTCAAGTAACAGATGACAGATCTTTCAAGAACAATTTACTTGTTCATCTTTGCAAATTCATAGTTGATGTTTGGGTTTGGAGGAAGATAGTGGATTCATGTATGGGGTTTGTTGAAGAGTACACTGCTTTATTGTTTGCATAGTTTATTATGCTAGTAAATGTGCATTGTTGTCATTACAAGATAGGATTTATATATTCCATTAAACTTTACAAGGATTAGTTTAAACAGTCTCATGAAAATTTCGAAAATATGTCAATGTTTGTGCCAGCTATGAATAATCATGCTGTTTATTCTTCTACAGCTTCCTTACAGGGAAAACTCCTTAAAAAAAATTTAAAATGTTCACGCCAAAGCAATTGAGACCATTGCTTTTCTCCAAGATGAGCTGTGAGGGACTAGAGAAGATTTTTTGAAACTAAAATGATCTAACCTCTTGGTGTTCCTCACAAGTTAAGCTGAACAACAAAATTGGATCCACTGTGTCTTCCCAGATGAATAGACAAGTAGTTACCCTGTAGAAGTTTTTGGTTGAAGTGCCTGGACACAAGAATTACCAGCCTATTCCCATTTTTGAAGTAGTCAAATAATCCCAATCTAAAGATAGATAAAATAGAGCTTTTTATCTTTGGATAGAACCATAGTCACACAAAACTTTGAAATGGTTTTGGTTTCTGAAACAGGTGTGTGTATCAGAAATTACACTGTCAAAATATTAGAAAATAGGGAAAAGACATGCACACATTTATCATTCATAAATACTTTGAAGGTAGAAAAATAAAGATGAGATAAAATGATTGTATGAATGTCCAATTAATGGCCACAATAGTAGGTGAATGGGACATAGAAGTACAACCAGTGCAAGTACATAGTGGGAGTGCAGAACCAACTTCTATTGCCAATTTACAAAATTAAAAATAGCTGAAGAACCAGACAATAGTAGTAAAAAAACAATACATATACAAAACCCATGTCATACACAATTACATCAAAACAAAATAAAAACGACTTCCTGTTCCCAACTAAGAAATACATAGAATCAAAATATTTGATACAACTACATAAATAGCAATAAATTGAGAATAAAGAGGACAATATTATTAGTGTTCGACTAACACAGGATATTTACATGAGAACCAGCACCTTGAGCAGCTGCTAACACAAACAGATCAAAGATCAACACACCGTGTTTTACGTGGTTTAAATCCTCAAAGAGGGAAACATGCCACGGCCCCAACCAAATAGCTACTTGAGGCAATATTATTATGCAAAAGAAAAAGAATGTTACAAGTGAATTTTTCATAATCGATCAACTAACAAGTGACTCTCCATGCTCTCTGAACAGAGATCATGGACTATTCGGGTGTTAAGCTAGGATCAATGGCCATTAAGATCGAGGTGAGAATGAACCATCGGATCACTCGATGTCTAGAACATATTGTGACCGTCGGATTTCATGCATACAAATGCATACTAAAGAAACACAATTGACCTAAAGTTACATTATAACAAGTCGATCATTTGTAGGGAAAAATAGCACTTTGAGAATGTGATCATGAACAAGCTTTCAGATGAAGTACATATGTAGCTCAATGTATTTGCTACGCTAATGTTGAACTGGATCTCTGGCGAGCTTGCTGGCACTCTGATTGTCACACCAAAGGGTAGTCAGATGTTGTTGCTTGTATCTAAACTCTGAAAGGATCTGCCGAAGCCACAAAGCTTCTTGACTTGCATTAACTATGGCTCGATACTCTACTTCTGTTGAAGAAAGAGCAAGAGCTTGTTGTTTCTTACAAGCCCAAGTGACAAGTCCAAAACCAAGACTAAAAAGATAACCTGTAGTAGTCTTCCAATCATCAGGGTTGTCGACCCAATTTTAATCAGTGAAACCAATCAACAAAGGAGTCCCCCCTAAATTTAAATGAATCCCAAATTGAACTGTACCCTGGATATACTGAAGTATCCTTTTGCTGCTTTCCAATGGATTTCATGAGGCGTTTGCATATAGTGGGCAACAAGACCAACAACAAAAGAAATATCAGGACAAGTATGAGTCAATTATAAGAGACTACCAACAAGCTAACGATACAAGGTGCCATCTACTTCGGGTGAAGTGCAAGTGGCAGAAAATTTGACTCTAGAATGGAACGGAGATGGGGCTGGTTTACAATCATCCATGTGAAAGCAATGAAGAAGGTCATAGGCATACTTAGACTGATAAAGAAAAAAATCTTCTTTGGTTTGAGGCCTAATCACAGTCAAGTAGGTGTTATCACCTATGTTACTGGATCCACCACCGCAGTGTGTAGAATCTGCGGATCTGATACGGATCTCGATCGGATCCTCCTAGGATC
This sequence comes from Larix kaempferi, assembly GCA_027924585.1. Taxonomy (NCBI): domain Eukaryota; kingdom Viridiplantae; phylum Streptophyta; class Pinopsida; order Pinales; family Pinaceae; genus Larix; species Larix kaempferi. Next base: position 50,093,250 of record BSBM01000753.1, read on the forward strand.
CATCATGGAAATAGATCCCTTGTAGAAGGAAACCTACCATGGTCCCATGAAACAAGCGTATCATGGTCCCATGAAACGGATCTGTGAAAAATCAAACAATTCTTGAATTTTTTCATACAGATCCTGAAACTTCCAGTGCTTCTATGACCCAACGATTCCCCCCCAAAATTGTTTTTTAATGAAAAATATAAAAACCCTAAATACCAAATGGCTAAAAGCATAAAATCCATTCCTGCTCAAGGTCTAATCTATCCTTATGTCAAGATCTAATTGTGAACTTTGATATATCAAGATTTTCCCTCAAGTTTTTTATTTGATTTATCTTTATGTTAGAGGTCTGCTTTCAAGGGATGATCTATCTTTATGTTCTACGTTGTTGCTTACTTCACCCACATTGTTATGTAGTCTTGTCATAGTCTTCAACAAAACCACTTTATTCCATGCTGATAGGGACATGTGGATGTGGCTCACAAAAACATTGTCATGACCTACTTCAAGTTCATGCTGAAATGGTTATAAAATTATCAATATCAATCATGGTTATAACTTATCAAATAATCAGTTATGATACATGAATGGCTAACAATAATATGCCATGAAAACTCTATTTTTTGGCATTAACTTATAGTTCTACTCTTGTGTTTTCTGTATAGTTTTGATTCTTCACTGCATTTTTTATTTATTATAAAAATATTTTTATATTTTTTTGTACTTACCGTTTATGTGCCGTATCCGGATCTTGTGTTTTAAAAAATCTGGCGAATCCAGGACCCGAATCCGAATCCGAATCCATATCCATATCCGTATCCTAGTGACTTAGGTTATCACCAAGATTGTAGCTGCTACAAAAGGGGATCCTATCCAGTGTGGTAGAGGAAGAGCAGCTAAACCTAGTGACACCGCAAGGGCCTTGTCCACTACTAATGGAGAAGTTGTCACAACGGACGGGTTCTTGTCACTTTAGGCCAAGCTAGAAGAAAGACCAAGGCGGAGACCCTATCTAGCCTAGAGAGACTAACTATAAAGACAAGACACATAAGGAAAGAATGAGAATCAATTGTGAGCAGTGGTATCTTGAATTAGTATCTTAGATCAACAGATGACTATTGAGATAGGACGTTAATAAAAAGGTTGAGAGGCTTTAACAATTGCTGAGATTATCAACTTGGATGAATTTACCCCGATAGTTGTAATTAATTAAGGGATATAAGATAGGTTGAGTGCCAATGTAAAATGCCCAATTTGCTCCAACCAGGGTTTGAACATTAAAATGGAATATGGCTACAAACTGGTGTTTTAGTGGATTATTAGCACTCTAAATAGATGCTCGATGCTAGATCTAACAATCAAAAGTGATTCAAGCAATACCCAAGTCACCCAACAGTGAAATCGAACAACTACCCAAGGAGGGAGAATTGCCCCAAATAGGACCAGTGTTAGAGATTGGGCAAATGGAGTCGGATTTAAACCAAACTTGGTCTCTAAGGGTTTCGAAGGATTTCCTACTTGGGTTTTCAGTTACAAGCACAAAAAATGACCAGAACTATGACTTCTAAGAAACGAGGGTTTTAAATGAGTGTTTTAATTTTATTATTTAGTGGTTGGTAAATGGAATAGAAAATTAGAGAAAGAAAATACTTGTCGTACCTGGATCCAAGAGATGCTGATTGATCCTTGTTAGTCTTCACTTGTCCACAAAATAGCTATCAATATCTACGCTTGGTTTGTTCGTTCAATTTTGCCAATGCGCCCTTGCTAGATAGTATAGAGAATTAGTTCTACAAAATAAAGTATGACAATGAGGGATCTTCTCTCTTAAATAGTTTTTAGAGAGGCCAAATCCTTAACCACTTTTTAAACGAGCAGCTAAGAGTAAAAGATAATACAATGATAATCAATGGTGGAGATCTAATCTCACACTACATGGATCAACTAGACAAGGGGGGCGGATTGACATATAACGCCCGAATACATATAATAAAATGATATAACATGATAATACATCAAAAAGGGGTTCTCCTAGGGGCCAACGTGCCTGCTAGGGATATAACATAACATCCTCACATAGTACATGGTACAGAATAATATATTCTCAAGCCAAAAAGTCGTCCCTAGGAGGTGCGAATTACCCAAGATAGGCAAAACATGAAATGTTGATGTTGAAGATGATAAAAAAATATGTGTGAAGATGTTTGGATACCCTTTGTGTTAAATTTCATACATTCATAGCATAAAACATAAATGCATTACCAAGATCACTAGAAGTAAGACAAAGCACAAAACAACAACACAGAGATTTGACCTGGGAAACCCAATAGGGAGAAAACCCAGCAACCTTCGCAGAGAGATGATAATTCTGAGATCAGAGTACAAATGAGAAAATAGAAAGTGTGGAAATGTTTTCCACAAGTAGAAACCCTAGAAATCAATGTCCTCCTTTAGGTGATGCAAAATTCTCCTCTCCCAAGTGATGCGCCAATCTCAAGTGTGAGAATGAACAAATGAGGAGCACTAACCTCAAATTTATACAAGTGCTGAAACCAGAAAATCCCTTATGGGGCCGACTTGTCTTGGGGGCAATAAACATTTTATTTTTAATCTTTTTATTAATTCCTTTTGCACCCCAAGGCTTAGATTGATTCTTTCATGTGTTTACATAATTGTTTACATAAGGTTCTTCTCCCTTAGGAGGTATAAACAAGTACAATGATGGTACAATAAAATATAATGAATAATCTCTTCCGAAGTTGTACAAAATCCAACACTGCCTCTCAACGAGGAAGGTATTCTTCGGTCTTCATCAGCATCACGATCATCTGGGTTTCATCTTGTACTCTACTCTGTCTCCATCATCTCTATGCATACTGAAGGTTGTTGACACAGTCTCAGTGTATCATCTTCATCGGTCCTTCGGTGAGTCCAGGAGAATCACTCGATCCTGGATTTCAGGAGAATCTCTCAATCTTGAATATCTAGGACATCTTCACCAGTCCTTCGGTGAGTCCAGGAGAATCACTCGATCCTGGATCCAGGAGAATCACTCAATCCTGGATATCTGAGATTATCAGCTGTACCATCTCTACTATACAATTTGCTACCTGTCTGTCTCATTTGCCAATGGGGTCCTCCCATACCTGGCTGAGATCTCAGACGAGCAAAAGGGCACGACCATCTATTGACTGTACTACTCTTCTGCCTATGAGATTTCTCCCATATCTAGTTGAGTATCTGGACTGTAGAGGCACCTGTGCAACCACACGGCCAACTGCTGACTGTCCAACTCATCTTCCTATGGGATTTCTCCCATATTTGGCTGAGTAATCGGACTGTAGAGGCACCAGTGTGAACCCGACCAACTGCTGACTGTCCTACTCATCTGCCTATGAGATTTCTCCCATATCTGGCTGAGTAACTGGACTGCAGAAGGTACCTAGGTGAGCCCAACCAACTGCTGATTGTCCTACTCATCTACCTATGGAATTTCTCCCATATCTGGCTAAGTAACCGGACTGCAGAGGCACCAGTGTGAACCCGACCAACTGCTGACTGTCCTACTCATCTGCCTATCAGATTTCTCCCATATCTGGCTGAGTAACTGGACTGCAGAAGGTACTTGGGTGAGCCCGACCAACTGCTGACTGTCCTACTCATCTGCCTATGGAATTTCTCCCATATCTGGCTGAGTAACCGGACTGCAGAAGGCACCAGGGAAAAGCAGGGAAAGCATCTCAATGTCATCTTTCCCTCTCAAGGAGGGATACGTTCTCTTCGACTCCAAGTCTTCCACGAAAGTATTCAAACTTCACCTTGGGAAGCGCCTTCGTGAGAACATCTGCAGTCCAGTCGTCTGTCGGCACGTACTGTAACTCGACCGCACCTTTCTGCACCATATCACGAATGAAGTGATATCGAATCTCGATATGCTTCGACCTGTCGTGAAATACAGGATTCATTGACATCTGCACACAGCTCTGGTTATCACAGTGAATCACGGTCAGCTCTAGAATTTGGCCGAACAATCCTACCAGGAGTTTACGAAGCCAAACTACTTCTCGAGCTGCTGTGTTAGCAGCCATGTGCTTGGCCTCTGCAGTACTGAGTGCTACTGAGTTTTGCTTCCTGTTGCACCAAGAAATAACTACAGAACCCAAACTGAAGCAACATCCAGAAGTACTCTTCCGATCTGCAACACATCCGGCCCAATCTGAGTCTGTAAACCCCTGCAATATTAGGTTACCATCTAAAGCAGACTTCAATCCAAATCCCACAGTGCCACGTAAGTATCTGAGCACATGTTTTGCAGCAACCCAGTGAAACTGCCTTGGTTCGCACATGAACTGACTGAGGGCATTCACAGCAAAACATATATCTGGTCTGGTGTTGGTCAGATACATCAATGATCCAATCAACTGGCGATAAATAGTGGGATCAATCAAATCAGAATCTAAAGTAGAATCTCTCAACTTCTTCCAATTTGCATCCATTGGAGTAGCCATGGACTTGCAGTCCAACATCCCGAATCTCTTCAATATATATCAATGGTGTATTTTCCTTGTCCTAGGAAATTCTCTTTCTGCCTCTGCCATACTTCTAAGAAGTAGTGCATCAATCCAAGATCTTTCATTTCAAACTCAGAGGCGAGATTCTTCTTACACCATACAATGAGTTTCTCATTTCCTGTGAGAAACAAGTCATCAACATACAATACCAAAATCAATGGCTCATCATCTGCAACCTTGAAGCAAGGGTTGGGGTCTGCATCATTCTGATGCCCCTTCCATCTCATAACTGAAACAATAGCAATGATCGATCTGATGGAAGTATCTCGAGCCACAGGAGCAAATGTATCATCATAATCGACTCCCTCTTTCTGAGAGAATCTTTTGGAAACAAATCCGGCCTTGTGTTTCCCATATGCTCCATGCTAAGTCTGTTGTGCCCATCTAGGACTTTTCCGACCTACTGCAACATTTCTGGGGATATCAACTGGATTAATGGAATCGATAGGTTCATCCTTTTCTGCTAACTCCCTCTTGAACTAAGGGGGGAGATGATCTCATCTCCTTTGCATTTCATCATCGATCTCAATGCCTGATCGTCGACCTTTCCTGACAGCTTATTCTTCTTCAAAGGTCACATCCCTAGTGACTTCAATTTGTCTGGACCCTGGGATGTAGATTCTGTAAGTGTATGAAGACTTACTATATCCCACAAAGGTTCCCTTCTTGCTTGAAGGTTCCAACTTGGGCACATGTATAAAGATTGGACAGCCAAATATCTGATGGTGGCTTACTTCTGGTTTCACTTCTGTGAAAGCTTCCTCCGAGGTCATCCTTCTAGGCTGAGAGTCATATTCCAGGAAGCTTCTTGTTGAACATCAATGGGATTCATATGTCCATCGGAACATGTCTTCTCTTGTAGGCCAAATCACATGGTATTTTCCCTACAAGTCAAATCCCGACTGATGATCAGTGGCATTTTATAATCAAATGGAAAAACAAATAATTTACACAGGCATCTTAGCTAATACTTTATCACAACAATCATGAACATGTCTAACAAACACTTCTGGGATGTATCTAGATGCTTGTTATCTCCACTAGACCATGCCATCAAGAGTGTGCACTACCCTAAGCATGTAGGAGGGAGATATCATCTAGACTAACTTCATGAAATGTTGTGTAGCTCATATGCATAATATAACAGGGTAAACTATATCAACTGCTCAATACATTAGATCTGCATATAAAAACACATAAGACAAAAACAGATCTATGTAAGCAAGAAAACAAAATAATTATCTCTTATTGTTTTGGTGTGTGGGCCCCCACTGCCTTCTTGTGGAAACCATAAGAGATCTATGTTCTTGCATTCTGGATCTTCTAGAAGAGGAACTCCGAATGATCATCATCCCTTTGTTTCTTGCGATGATGATCCTCTTCTACATCAGCAGTTGAGGCTTCATTCTTCCTTTTACTTGAACTTCGACAGTAATTTGCGTATAATCCATATTTTCTGCACCTATAGCATTGAACTTGAGATATGTCTGTCTTCTCCTTTTGATCCGGGTGAGGACTTGGTCTCCGATCTTGGTGCTTGTGTTTATGGAACTTCCTACATTTTCCCTTACCCTTCGTGGCATGAGAAACAAAATCTTGGTTCTCGTTAGGTTGAGTGTCATGGCCATGGAGTCTTTGACGTGCTGCAATCCTGGTCTCCTCCTGAGAGCAATCTACCCAAAGCTTGTCAAACTTTGGTAGTTTGGATCTACCACTTATGCTTTGGATAAGGACTCACATGATGGTGGAAGACCATTTAAAGTGTGGAGGACAAGCTCCTTATCGCCAATAGGATCTCCATTGGTGCTAAGCTTGTCTCTGAGTTCTGCGATCCTCATAAAGTATGAGGCAATGGATTCCGACTTTGCTATCTTCATATTTGAGAGTTGGTTTCTCAAAGTCATGGATACATTTAGGCTAGTGTGTTCAAACAGCTTCATAATGGTCTTGAACATTTTCCTAGCATTCTTCTTTCTTGAGATTTGAGGAACCAAATGATCTCTCACGGAATCCACAAGAATCCTTCTTGCTTTAGCATCATTCTTCCTCCATCGAGATTTATCCTCTTTGGCTTCTAGTTCGAGGACCTTCTCATTTACTTATAGTAAGAGATCATTTTCTTCTAGGAGTAGAAGAACCCTAGACTTCCAGGAGATAAAGTTGGAGGCTCCTTCCAAATGATCTTCAACTTTCATCCCAATCATCTTGATTGTAGATCTGGTTCAGAAACCCTAGCAGGAGCTAGGTCAAAAATAAAAGTCAATAATTTGAAAAACTGAAGCCACAGATAAGTTCGCCTTGCCAAGGAGAGTTGAATAGAGGGTGGGCTGGTCCAAATCTATGGAGAGAAATGAGATAAAACTGAAACCCTAATTCTGCTTGCAGCCATAGAGTTAGGTCAAAAATTTAAAGTTCTCGGAATTGAATTCCGTCTTCACCAATGGATTAGTCCAGCCAAAAACGAAATTCCTATGGCTCTTTTCCTCCAAAATAATAGGTGAAGACTTCACAAGATGAAACCCTAATTCCGGCAGGGTTTCGACAATGCTTCAGCAATGGCTTCTTCTAGAATGGCTCTGATACCATGTTAAATTTCATACATTCATAGCATAAAACATAAATGCATTACCAAGATCACTAGAAGTAAGACAAAGCACCAAACAACAACATAGAGATTTGACTTGGGAAACCCAATAGGGAGAAAACCCAACAACCTTCGTAGAGAGATGATAATTTTGAGATCAGAGTACAAATGAGAAAATAGAAAGTGTGGAAATGTTTTCCACAGGTAGAAACTCTAGAAATCATCCTCTTCTTTTAGGTGATGCGAAATTCTCCTCTCCCAAGTGATGTGCCAATCTCAAGTGTGAGAATGAACAAATGAGGAGCATGTTATCACCTAAACTGTAGTTACCCCTATGGATGTATCCATTAATGGATGGCAATAGGGAAGGGCAACTCAAAAGGTGCAACCACGATAACCTCGACCTCCAATAGATGGTTGTCACGCCAGTCGAGGCAACCTTCACTTTATGCTATCTAGCCCAGACAACAAAGGGGGAGACCCAGATCTACTCCCGACAGGAGAGATCAAACCAAAACACCAAATCAAAGTTGAGTATGAGTGAAGTATTGTAAGGTGTATGGTGTATCCTAGACCTTAGGATGAAGTCACAAGACAAGTAAAGGGTTCAATGAGTATAGCTTTGGTTCATTGTTGATGTGAGAGTGACTTATAATATTTGAAATGAGATCCAAGATTAAAGTACTAGTCAATTGTTAGAAAATCCACTGCCTTGGGAATCGTGTCCAATGCAGAGTAGTTTAGGGGTTAAATTGGGGCTAACTAGTACATGTGACAAGCTTGATCATGAGATGTGACAACATCACAAGGGTTCAGTCCACCAAACAAGGATCAAACCACAAGTTAATCCAACAATCTAGGAGAGTTGAATTGACTTGGAGAGAGATCAGTGCCTTGGGAATTGGGATAAATGGAGTCAAGAAAATATTAACTTATGTTTGATGACCCCTATGGCATAAGACAAGTGGGCTTTTAAAGGTTTGATGGATGGATGTGTCTAGATCAAATAGTTCATGATGTGACCCAAGTGGACCACAATCCCTTAAAACAAGGAATGCTATCCCCAAGGCAAGATTTCACAAAGTGAGCTACTAGACGTAGGTTTCAAAGTGTGCTTGTTCCAAATCCACCAAAATCTCATGTACCCATGTCCTAGAAGTGGACCAACTCAATCTCCCAAGGAAGTGCGACTTTGCCCAAGGTTAAAAGTGTGATAAATGGGATCAAGACAAGTCCAATGGCATCCAAAATTTATATCCAATAAGTTTAAGCAAGTGACAATGTGGATCTAGAAAATCAAGGCAATCCAAGGGTTAGATCTTACTAGATCTAGGTTTTAAGATACCAAGTGGTCCAAAATGGGGTTTTAATCCCTTAAAATGTGGAATAGGGCCCACAAGGTAGAAATCACAAAAGTGATAGTCTAGGGGTAGGTTATTGGATATGTAGATTGCAAATCAAGTGGGATCTCAACTACCCATGTACTAGATCTAGGTTAATTCACCCAAACCAAGGAGTGCAACCTCACTTGGAGAGGCTAAGTTGCCTTGGGAAGGGGGTCAAATGGAGGCCAATCCTCAACAAACTATAGATCTGAGATGCCGTGGATACTATAGAGGTGGGTTTTAAATTTCTTACCCAAGAAGCCACTAGATCTTAGTAGATCTGAGAAAATGTAAAATGGGGGTTTGATTAATTAGGGTTTGAAATATTTTAGACAAGTGGATAGATCATGGAAAGAGATTACCTTGAGATCATACCTGAGTGATGTGAATGAGATGCCTTGTTGTTGAGGAAAATTCCCGCAGAGATCAAATGAGAGATTGTTGATTTTGCATGTCGAAATGATGCCCTACCCCACAAGTGCGCCCTCCTCTACCTGTGTATCCAAGGAAAGCGATTTCAATTAGAGAGGTCAAGTATGGAGGAAATACAAGCGAAATGCAATAGTATCATGAGATAGAAGGTCCTGGGACAGTAATACTCCCTGTTACCAACGAAGAGATCAAAAGAAGAAGTAGGGAGAGTCTTCCCCTACCAATACTTCCTGCTCAAACCAAATTGGCGTCCACATGTAGATGCAAAAACGTGGTACAAAAGAATATGGCAAGACAAGATCTTCAATAACTCAGTGCAAAGGAAGAATCAACGAACGAACACCAAAAACATTCACCACAACACTGGAGATGGATGCAATAATAATTTTCTATTCCAATAATCCAGAGCCACAAGTCCCCTTTACAATGAGAGGCTCTCTCCTTTAAATAGGAGGGAGAGAGTCCATAATCTAACCACTTTTTGAATGAGTGGCTAAGATTAAAAGATCAAAAGATCTAATCAATGGTTGAGATGAGCTCAATAATAAAATACATGGATCACTAATAAAATATAACAATAAGTGGACAAAATCGCCCTAGGAGAGGGGATCCCACCAAATCATGATGACAAAATATAACAATAAGCTTATGGTGGGTCCAAGGGGTAATTTTAGACCCCCTTGGTAAATCCCCATAGCACAATAATAATAAAATAGTCATCAAAGTACCAAATCATGTCTCTATGGACAAATCGTGGGCCTTACGAGGCCTCAGAAATCATTAGAAAATGCCATAAGTGATGGATGTGGGTCCCGATGAAGCTGAAATTGCTGGAGAAGGTGTGGAAGACATCCCACTCATCATCACTGATCATCCCATGCCAAAAATTTGCCTCAGTAGCCCAAATCGAATTCCTCTGTAGCCATTTCTACCAATACTGAAATGCCTCGGGAAGCGTGTAATTGCCCCAAACTGCCACCTGGAGTGCCTGCGCTGTCAAGGCGAGGTCACCAGTGTGTCCGGGAGGGGGGTAATATGGTAAAAACAAGTGGCTGGACCACCCCCTCCATGCACAGCGCCCTAGGTCAACCAGATAAAAACCATCTCTGCTCTGCCAGGGTCTCCGACAGACCAAAACTGCACTGGGATAGCCTACTGAGGCTCAATCATCACTGTAACTGCCCGGAACTGAAAACAGGCTGTCTCATTGGACTCAGAAGGTCCAAATCTATCCAAGATGTGTACTCATACATCATATGGATCTCTGCATGATCATATAATACATCCAATATACCGGAACAGGTGAAATAATAATAATCTGTAAATGATCAAATAATGCTGAAAACCATAAATCATCATCATAAACCTGTATCTGATGCATAGAACCATCATGTACATGTACATGGACCATATATCATCTATCTGTATCATCACAAGGTCCAACCATCTCATGTCCTATGGTTGACCTTGGTCAAACTAGGTTTGACCAAGTCAACATGACCAAATATAACTCATACTATCATCAGAAGTTGCTGCAAAGTTTCAAAGGTTAATGCATGCTCTACAACTCATTCAAATAGCAATTATAGCAAAGAGTAATCATTACTGGCGATCTAAATCCAAATATATAGTGTCATTAATTATTATTATGACTCAAACTAGACTTTCAAGAACATACTCACTTCATAGTTGTGATCAATTTGCTAGTGAAGGGTGAAGGCTGAAATAAACTGGCTAGGCTAATAGGATGACTTGACCGACTTAACATTGTGACACTTTGGATATGGGAAAGGGAAAACACACCATATTATATACTGAATGAGCAACAACACAGGGAATGGCAGTGTCTCACAAATGGATGAGTTGTTCAAAGAGGGTTTATTCACCTTTAACAGATGCGCACAAGCCATAATACAAATGAGGCCAACAATTATTTTGATATAGCATTTAAGTTCCATTGCTTTTTGGGCATGAAGTTTCCATAGCCTTTGATCTATGTGTGTTTATAAACACATTTCATAGATTTACATTTATTTAGGCTTTTTGCTGTAGGTGTGTTTTTAAGGCACTTGTTTACCTAAGCACTTCTAGGTGTGTCACAGACAGCTTGTTTACCTAGGTATTTTACATTTCACAAAAGATATAACATTTTATTCCATAGGCATTTTCATTTGGCTTGCCTTTCATTCATGTGTGTTTAAAAACACATTGCATGAACGGGCTTTTCATACAAGATATAACATTTCATTTTCCATACTTTGTATTCATGGCAGCACTAAAAGTTTCAGGTTTAGCCAACACAACTTTAGTGACTAGGGGGAATTCACAAGGAAATCCAATTCACCATAGGTAAGTTTTGTCACCAACTCAGAGCCGAGACACAATAAACAGGGAAGCTCATCCAATACAGAGGCTACAGTGGGGAAAAGTCCTCCATGCCACTAGTCAAGTAGTAAGTCAGGGTGATAAACTAAAAGGTAGGTAATGTATGGATGGAGACAATGAATAATGGAGCCAACACTAGCAAGCCAAGGTATGGTGGAATGATCACCTCTATTCTCCCTAAGGAGGGTAAAACCAATGAGTATGAATAGTGAACTTCTAAGTTTGAGTAGGGACAATAGAATATATATAATAAGATCAACCAGGTCCACATATCTATATGATCACTAGATCATGACAGTAAATGCTAAGACAAGGTATAAGAATCAATATAAAAGCAATATAACCACAACACCATGATATACCTGCTGAGTCATATACCTGAATGCTCATCCTCTGAACCATCATCTGTCCTCTGAAACTGCTACTGTAACTCTGGGCACTACTGACTGCTCTGTACCAATGGTATAATAGCTACATCGGTCATCTCTCTGAGTGTCCTGAGACTTAGTCATGGCATGGGAATACAATTGCTGTCCAAATCTGATAGTGATCCATAATAAATGCTCATCTTAGCATCTCAATGTAAGGGAACTGGCTGAATAATGTACTGGAATCAGAAAAATAATGTATGGTAGCCCAACTACTATATATGTGATAATAGAGCACTAACATCATATTTATACAAGTGCTGAAACCAGAAAATCCCTTATGGGGCTGACTTGTCTTGGGGGCAATAAACATTTTATGTTTAATCTTTTTATTAATTCCTTTTGCACCCCAAGGCTTACATTGATTCTTTCATGTGTTTACATAATTGTTTACATAAGGTTCTTCTCCCTTAGGAGGTATAAACAAGTACAATGATGGTACAATAAAATATAATGAATAATATCTTCCGAAGTTGTACAAATTCCAACACTCTGGAGCACATCCAAGTCAAAACTTTGCCATTCATGCACCCTTTGTTGCATTTACTAAACCATGGTCACTTTAATTGATTTCATTTATCTATTGAATATCTTTTGTAAACCGTATAATATTCCCAAAACATAATCTTTTGCTGCTCGGAATAAAAATCTAAGTGTGCCAAAAATTCAAAAAAATAGCAATCTAGTAATACTCATTAGTCATACCCCAAAAATGAGGTTGGTGGAAGGCCTTCACCCAATTATTTCATTGAACGAATTTTTGCATTTCTGAAGAACTGGAATGATGAAACTAGCCTCCAAAGGCATGAAAAGCAATATTGGGACGTGTGTAATGATACTTGGCCCCGAGGCCATGCTCGTTGACCAAGTCAAGAAAGTTGACCATGTAAAAAATGACCAAAACCTGATAACTGAGCCAAATTGAATGAATCTACATGCACATGGGGTGAAATATGCTCTCTTGTGTATGTTAATAACCAAACTAGAAGATGAGTAAGATAATAGTGGTGATTGTTATCACCAAACTTGTAGTTGCCCCTAAAAGGTGGATCCATAAGGATGGTAGAGGGGATGGGCAACCAAAGAGGTGAAACCAAGATAGCCTCGACTCCCAATGGATGGTTGTCACGCCAATCGAAGCAATCTTCACTTGATGTTTTCTTAGCCCAAGACAACAATGGGGGAGACCCAGATCTACTCTCGACAGGAGAGATCAAACCTAGACACCAGATCAAATCAATGGAGAATGAAGTACGTAAGGTGTAAGGTAACCCTAGATCTATGGATGAAGTCACAAGATGAATAATGGATTGGATCAAGAGGCTTAAGCAATGTAAATTTGATCGAACTTGGTTATGCAAGTGACTTATGAGATTAATAACTAGATCCAGAATCAAGGTACCAGCAAATGATATGAAAATCCACTGCCTTGGGAATCGTGTCCAATGCAGGGAGGTTAAGAACAGGATTGGGGCTAACCAGTACCAATGGATAGACTTGTTTGAAGGGTGTGACAGTATCAATGGATCCAAGTCTTAGAGAAAAGATCAAAACAATGAAAATTTGGCCAAGTGAGGAAGTGCGCTAGGGTTTGAGGGATTAGTGCCTTGGAGTTTGGGCCATGTGGAGTCACTCAAGCATGATGCCTAGGAGAACCCACTTTGGGTTTGACCCGATCTACAATATCCAGAAATAGTTTGCCAAATGATCAAGGGATTTGATCCGTGGAATTTTTCGATTAATTTGAGTGAGGGTTTTAACAGTAAAATTATGATGTCAATGGATTGGAACCAAGAAATAGGGAACAAACTTGTGGATCTTACCTAGATAACCTTGTAGATGCCTTGATGATGATGATCTATGCAAGTCTGATCAATTTGAGAAGATTTGGATAAGTTTTCTATGAGATCAATTTGCCCAAGGAAGCCAATGCGCCCTCCCTCCTGCACAACAAACGTCAACAATATCAGATTTGATGCATCAAGAGAGAAAGACAAATGCTACAAGAGAAATAACAAGAAGATAACATAGATCACAATGATACTAATGATAACCCCATGATACAAGCTATGCCAAACAAGCGAGTTGAGGAAGCTCTACAAAAACGCCCAAGTGAAGTCGCCCTCTTGTAGACAAGACAAAGATTTCCAAAATGTATAGATCTTACCACAAATACCCAAATGCTAGGATGCAATAGACTTTACAATCACCATCGAAGAACACCAGATGCAAAGGAGACCCAAGAATTTCCACAAGAAGTTTTTCTATTATCAAGATTCCAAGAGCCAAAGGCCCTTTACAATGAGAAGCTCTCTCCTTTAAATAGGATGGAGAGATACCAAAACCCTAACCACCTTTTGAATGGATGGCTAAGATTAAAAGATCAAAATAATCTAATCAATGGTTGAGATGAGCTCAACATAAAGTACATGGATCAATATAACCATATAACATATCAATGGACCAAATCGCCCTAGGAGAGGGGGTCCCACAAAATGCCAATGATAAAACATAATAACGAGCTCATGGTGGGTCTAGGGATCAATATCTATCCTCCCTAGTCAATCCCCATGGCACAATCATAACATATGAACAATCTTAGCACCAAATCGTGCCTCTTTGGGAAAGTCGTGAGCCTCCAAAGGCTCCAGAAAACCATAAAATGTACCGAAGAGATGGATGTGGGTCCCATTGAATGGTGAAACTGCTGTGGAAGGTGTGGAAGACATCTCACTCATCATCAAAGATCATCCCATGCCAATCCCTTGCCTCAGTAGCCCAAATCAAATTCTTCAGTAGCCATTTTTGCCATTTTTAATCTGCCTCGAGAAATGTGAACATGCCTAAATTGTCTCCTGGAGTGCCTGCGCTGTCAAGGTGATCCCACCAGGCTCTCTGGGAGGGGGGTAATATGGTAAAAACAAGTGGTTGGATCACCCCGTCCAGATACAACGCCCTAGGTGAACCAATCAGATCTTCCCTCTGCTCTGACATGCCGTCTGATATGGCAAAACTGTACTAGGATGGCCAACTGAGGCCAATCATCACTGTAACTGCCCGGAACTGAAAACAGTCTGTCTAATTAGACTCATAGAACCCAAATCCATCTAAGGTGTGTACTCATACACCCTATGGATCTCTGCATGATCATATAAAATATCCAGTATGCCCAGACAGACCAAATAATAATAATCTGTAAAAGTGCTAAAAAGCACAAATCATCATCATAAACCTGAAACCACTGCATAGAACCATCTGGTGACCTGTACTAGGCCATATATCATATCTCTGCATCATCTGAGGTCTGTCCACCTCATGTCCTGTAGTTGACCTTGGTCAAACTAGGTTTGACCAAGTCAACATGACCAATAATATAACCCAAGCTGTCATCAAATTGCTGCAAGTCTCAAAGGTTAAAGTATGTTCTACAACTCATTCAAGTAACAATTATAGCAAGAAGTAATAATTTCTCTGGCGATCTAATATCCAATAATAAAGAGTTTTAAATATTAATTATCACTGAGACTAGACTTTCAAGGCCATACTCACTTCATAGCTGTGACCATTTTGCTAGTGGAGGGTGAAGGCTGAAACTGAATGGGCTAGGCTAAGGGATGACTACTAACTTGACACTGTGACAGTTTGGATATGGAAAGGGAATACACACTGTAGCGTATGCTGGACAAGCAATAACACAGGGGATGGCCGTGTCTCACAAATGGGTAAGTTACTTTCAGAGGTGCTTATTCACCTTAGCAGACGCTCACAATCCATGTCAATACAAATGAGGCCAATAATCATTTAGATATAGAGTTTAAGAACCATTGTTTTTTTGGGCCTTTGAGTTTCCATAGCCTTTGATCTATGTGTGTTTAGAAACACATTGCATAGATTTACATTTATATAAGGCTCTCATTTCACATTTCACATTTTATAGCCAAGTTCATTAGGCTTGCCTTGCATTCACGTGTGTTCAGAAACACTTGTTACATGAATGGGCTTATTTCACAAGATATACATTTGATTTCTAAAGCCATTTTCATTTGGCTTGCCTTTCGTTCACGAGTGTTGAAAAACACTTTCAAGAACGGGCTTTCACATAAGATATACATTTCATTTCCATATATTGTATTGATGGCAGTCCTATCGGTTTTAGGTTTAGCCAACACAACCTAAGGAAACTCCGAGCCGAGACACAATAAACAAGGGAAGCTCATCCAACAAAGAGGCTACGGCGGGGGAAGGTCCTCCATGCCACTAGTGAAGTAGTAAGTCAAGGTAATAAACAAACTGGAAGGTAATGGATGGGTGGAGACAATGAATAATGAGACCAACACTAGCAAGCCAACGATGGTGGGAATGATCACCTCCATTCTCCCTAAGGAGGGTAAAACCAATGAGTATGGATCAAGAACTTCTAAGTCTGAGTAGGGACAATATATATAATATAAAAATACAACCAGGTCCACATATCTATACGATCGCTAGATCATGATACTAAATGCTAAGACATGTCACAAGAATGAGTATAAAAGCAATATAACCAAAACACAAGAATATTCCTGTTGAGTCATATACCTGAATGCACACAATCTAAACCAACATCTGTCCACTGAAACCTTGCTGCTGCAACTCTGGGCAATACTGACTGCTTTGTAAATTTCTAAATGGCTACATGAGTCCTCTCTTTGAGTGTCTTGAAACTGAGTCATGGCTGGGGAATAGAACTGTTGTCCATAATACAATAGTGATCCATAATAGATGCTCCTCTCGGCATCTCAATGTAAGGGAACTGGGTGAAAAGTGTACTGGAATCTGAAAAATAGAATATGGTAGCCCGGCTACTATATATGTGATAATAGTGATCAATCATTAAATAATCATAAGACTTGTGCTAAAGTTGTCAGACAATTGCTCATGAAGCCCTTTACATATGCCCACTTACAAACTTAACCAAGTTTCTATGATGGGTGAGGTGAACAAAAAATGGTTAGGACAAGGGGATTTGAATTGGTAAACCTTGACACTGTGATCTCTCGGAAAGAAGGGAAAAGGGAAACCACTCTAACATATGTAGGATAGATAACACTAGGGAATGACAGTGTCTCACATATGGGTAGAGTGCTTAGAAGCCCCTAGTAGTTTCTAGTAAGCATTCTTTATAACATTTATTTTGCATAGACGTTTGCAATATTTCACATTTAACATTTGATCTCTCTTTCGCTAGCCAGCGTCCAAGGGCAGGTGCCCTAGATAGCTTTGTGGGCCTCGGATAATGACTCAGTCTGACTTCCATTGCCCACCACCGTCCATAGGCACGTTGGAGTTACCACCCTGTTGCCCCGTGGGGGAAATGGCCTTACATCATACAAAGGACGAGTGCTCATCCCTTGGCTACTAACTAGCTACAAAAGATTTTATTTAATTTCGTTTAGGCCTAGTGTTTAAAAACACAATGAACTGCAGCTGGTCTTGCATCCTTTAGATATAACATTTATGCGTTCCAATGCATTTTTGAGGATAACTGGGCTAGAAAACTAAAGATAACAATACGGTGAAACTGGGAACACATCCAATCCACAAGGCATGATACAAGGAGGCAGGAAGGAAATGGGACCATAATTACCAGAATTGCGAGTTGATTTGCGTTTTTTCCGAGTTTGACTCGGATTGGTAGGGAAAACATCCGTTCTGGCTCTAACAGGGTTTAACTTGGGCTGATTGATTTGTAGGTCACAAATTTGCCTTTTTCATTATTTTCTCTCTCCTCTCCTATACGTGTCGGCTATTCGAGTTCTATCCTCTATCTCGACAATGGCTTTTCGAGCTCTCTCCTCGACGGATTTTCAAGCTTTTCTCTATCCGCGCGACGACCGTGAGCGGACTGGGAACAGTGATAGTGTCAGATAGAAATAAGCAGGATTCACTTCTGTGAATGAACAGGATTCACCAAGGTTCCAAGGGTCATACAGAAAATCCGTTTTCATTTTATGTTATAAATAATTTATTAAAAGCTTTCATTTGTTTTAATAAATTATTTATTATTTATTAAATGTATTAAATATTAGTTTTTTTTATATTTGACATACATTAAATCTAATTTTTTAATATATAAGGTAAATTATATATGAGTGTTATCACACAACTTGTAGTTGTCCCAAAAGGTGATCCTATCCAGGATGGTAGAGGCGTTGGACCAATGTTGCCGAAGCGTGAGAGCGCAGGTGCGAATTTTTCAAAAAATGGTCGGAAGCGAAGCGTCTTGGAAGCGTTTATATATATATATATATATATTAAAAAGAGGGGGACATTTTGCCCTATCTCCCCTCTCTAACCCTAAAAACACCCTAGGGCCCACCCACAAAGCCAAAAAACCAAAAAAAAACTCAGTTTTTGGCCATTTCCGCGGGTTCGACGGACTGCCCCAGGAAGCGCACGGGGTTCAGAGCGCTGCCGGTTCGACCTCGAGGCGTTTTGGTCGGAGCTCCAAGCGTGTCGAAGCATGAAAGCTTCCGACAGTGGTTGGAAGCGCTTTTATTTTGCCCGAAGCGAGCTTCGGAATTTTGGAAGCACGGTTCGAAGGACGCTTCGGGCACGAACTCGCTCTGAGGGCGAATTTGCTCATGGAACTTGGGGGGGGGGGACGCTTCGGCAACTAGGCGTTGGACAACTAAATAGGTGACCCAAGAGATGCCACGGTTCCCAATGCAATTGGGTGTCACGTTAACCGAGGCACTCTTCACTTTAGATCTAGCCTAAGCAAGACCAAGGGGGAGACCCTAGCCAACCAATGAAGGCTGGAGAAACTACTCAAGACCTCCTAGGGAAATGTGAAAGTTGAAATAGGAAGAGATCAAGAGTGAATAGATCTAGATCTAGGATTTATAAGTGGACTCAAGGAGTTAGGGCTTGGTTGAAGAGGCTTATAAGATGGACAAATGTTCAACCAATGAAATATTAGGTCACTTAGGGGTTAAGATTAGTAGATCTAGATAGATCTAATGCCAAGTAGAAAGACCCAAGTGGGGCCCACCCTTAAAATATGGAAAATGGTCAAAATGGGGCCCACAAGGTAAATATCAAAGTGAAATGGCACTAGGAGGTTTGCTACTCAATGGATCTATGGATTTGAGTAGGAACAAGCAATACCCATGATGTAGATGTAGCAAAATCCCACCTACCCAACAAGTGCGACCTCCCTTGGAGAGGCCCAGTGCCTTAGATGAAGGGGTAAATGGAGTCAGATGCCCACCAAACTTTAGATCCAAAATTTATTAATTATTATCTAGGTGGGTTTTACTTATTAAGCCCAAGAACTTGCTAGATCTCACCGGATCGAAAAGATAAAAAATGAGGGTTTTGAGATATGAGGGTTTGAGGGGACCAATGGGTGAAATACATGAAAATGCTTGCAGCTATCTTGTGCATTGATGATTCTTGCATATAGTTACAATTCCAAGCTAGATCCAAGTGATTCCAAGCTAAACGTCCAAGCCCAAGGAGGAAAAATGTCCTACTTCACCTGTAAAACAAACTACGTAACGTGAGATTTGATTCACAAGCAAGATCTAAGCATGGCATATCAAAAGAAGTAAATCAATGGACAAAGCACAATTGAAAAACTCCCTTCAAGATGAAAAAGTCTTGCCCAAGGGAGATGTGAGAAACCCCGACAATCTTCCCTTCAAGCAATTCGCACCCCTGCAACAAGTCAATTCAGCCTCCCTCTGTAACTGTCAAAATCACCTGTGAAAAGCAAAGATGTCTAAAGCAAAAGATGTATAATCATGTACAAGAGCATCCCATCAAAGCAAGAGAAGCAGATCCACAAAATAGTATTTTATTCCAGTATTTCCAGAGCCCCAAAGGTGCCTTTACAATAGGTGTGTCTCTTCCTTAAATAGGAGGAGAGACCAAAACCGTAACCACTTTATGAATGAGTGGTTGAGATCAAAGATAAAAATAATACAATCAATGGCTAAGATGAGCCGATACAATATAACATGGATCACTCACATGAGGGGGGAGTGCATTCACTAAAAGATGCCCTACGGGGGTGCGCACCACATAAAAGTGACTAGAAGACAAGTGTGCCACATAAGATGAGAAGGACAAGTGACTAGGAGCACATGGTGGGGCTAGGATGTTTTATTGCCCTTCACTAGCATCATCCCATGGAACAATAATATAACATATGACTCAATAACATTTTGAAGTGAACAAATGATCAAATTCCGGCCCCCTCAACGGAGAGAAGAATGCATCAAATGACAACCCAGAGACTGTGTGGACCCCACTGAATGCTGCAAGCTGATCTGGAAGGAGTGGGATACATCATAGGTGACCTCTGAACAAATCTAATGCCAAAACCTTGCCTCAATAGCCCAAATCGATTTCCTAAATGACCTTTTTATTCCATTTTTATTCCACCTGAAAAACGATCAAAATGCCTGAAACCCACTGTCGGATGCCTAGGCACAAAATCTGACTACACCACCATGTCTGGAGAGGGGGTAATATGGTAATAACAAGTGGATGGACAACCCCTCTCCTCTATAGCGCCCTAGGCAACGACCCTCATCAAAGCAACTACGAGACAGGCCAACTCAGCATGGCCAAACTGGTCAACAGGTGAAAAACTACTCATATCCTCTTTGAGAGTGCCTGAAACTGAATACTGAGTGTCTCAATGGACTCAAGAGGTCCAAATCCACTAAGGATGAGTACCCATACACCATATGGCAACCTCTAAGATCATCTGTAGCCTCATCCATACCCGGACAATAATAATATAAGGGTATGGAAATAATAATAATCAATAAAAAAAGTGCATCAACCATCATCTGAAACCTGTGTCCACTGTATGGAGCCATCAAAGGTCTATCAAAGGACCACATATCATCATCATACATCATCACTGGTCCAACTCATCACTGATCCCAAGGTTGACCAGGTCAAACTGGGTTTGACCAGGTCAAGATTGATCAAAATATGACCCAGTTTGAAAAAAGCCTGTTGCTGCAAGTGCAAATGGTTAAGACACGCTCTTTTAATCATTTTCATAGCAAGACTTAAAGCATTAGGCATCATTTCAGTGGCAGTTAATTAATAATATTATAAAACATAAGTTCAAATAATTATTTACTTTACAAAAGAACCTCAAGGATATACTCATTTTGTAGACATGATCAATCAACTAGAAAAGGGTGAAGGTGAGAAAGTGCAATGCTAGGACAAAGGGGATGACTGAACACTGTGATACTTTGGATTAGGGAAAGGGAATACACACTTAAGCATGTGTGGGATAAAAATATACACAGGGGATGGCAGTGTCTCACAAATGGAATAAGTTGTTTAGAGGAGTGCTTATTCAACCTTGGCAAATGTCTACAAATCACATCATTTTAATTCATTTCCCTGGCCAACAGTCTTTGGATTTAGCATAAATTTAACCACTGCTTTCATTAGGCCTATATAACCCTTTTGGGGATTTCACCTGTGCTTAGAAGCACAACTACTAAAGCTTCCATCCAGGGTGCTTTTAGTTTCCACAGTGTTTCATTTGACAACCCTTTTGGGGATTTCACTTGTGCTTAGGAGCACAACTACTCAAGCTTTCATCTAGGGTGTTTCTTTAGTTTCCTTTGACAACCCTTTTGGGGATTTCACCTGTGCGTAGAAGCACAACTATTAAAGCTTTCATCCAGGGTGTTTTAAGTTTCCAATTTCTATAAGTTCACAACTCTTTTGGGGATCTTGCATGTGTTTAGCAACACAACTACTCAAGCTTTCATCCAGGGTGTTTATTCATTTCAGTTTCAATAAATGATGGCAGTATAATTTGCTTCAGGTTTTAGCCAACACAACTTAGGAAACTATGTGGACTCTCTACAAGTCCAACTCACCAAAGGGTAAGTTTTGTTGCCAACTCAGAGCCGAGACACAAACTAACAGGGATGCTATCCAATAAAGAGGAAAAAGTGGGGAAGTCCTCCATATCACAGGTTGAGGTGTAAGTCAGGGTAAAAACCAAAAGTGGGAAAGATAACAGATGGATGGAGATAGTGAAGGTGATGCCTAAGCTATCAAGCCATAAAAGGTGGGAATGATCATATCCACACTCCTAAGAGGGTAAAAACCAATGAGTATAAAACAAGAGCTTCTATATGTAAGTAATATAATCATTTAGATAATCAATAACAACCATTTCATTTTATGTAGGTACACTGTCAGATTAGGATCGCTATATACTAAGTCAAGCTATCAAAATGACCAAAAGAGCAAGATAATAAAACCAATGCACATCATATATCAGCTGGGCCATATACCTGTATCTGCTATCTGGATCACCTATAACCACTAAAACACTGCTGCTGATACTCTAGGCACTGCACAACTCTGTATGGAATAAAAGGTCAACTCGGTCATCAAATCTGAGGTCAAGAGGCTCAGTCATGGCATAAGGTCTACTGCATGTCTGATCTGGAGCTGCTCTGATGTGTGAGTGATCATAAGTAAAAACTGCTCATCATAGCTGATCTCACTGAAACTGTGTGAAGGAAAAGCTCAAAAATATATACTGAATTGCTATGCAACCATGGTAGCTCGGCTACTATGGATGTGATAACAGATAGGTTAAAGCTTAACATATAAAAAATATAATTTATATTTTAATAGTGTAATATTAACTAACTTAATGTTGATTTTCATTATAAATTTGGAATTGGGATAGAATTGATATATTTTAGGCATCTATTGATATCTTATGGATATCTTTTGATATCTTGCAGTATATGTACATGGTTATTTTGAATATTTATGAAAAATGTTTTTTTTTAATTCAAAATGTCTATGTATTTAATTTTTTTTATTTGCTGATTTTTCCTGATCCGATTCAAACTCTTTGCTCTTTTGCCTGTCCGATTTATTGCCGATTCCGAGTCTAGTAAGTATGATCGAGACACACACTCTAGATTCGAGACAAAAATAAACATGGAGTCTATCCAACATAGAGGTCTAAGTGGGGGAAAGGTCTTGATCTCACAAGTCCAGGTTCAAGTCAAAGGTCAAATCTAAAAATGGAAGAAAACAAACGGATGGAAGGAAGTGAAAGGGTGATGCCATACATAGCAAAGGCAAGACTAAGTCTGCATAAGGTAGGCAACTAGTGAGCATATAAAAAGGTCTTACATTCAGATTGTCAGACAACCGTGATCACAAATCCATGAGAACAACAAAAGCATATAACACATCACCACTGTCAACTACCATGCATAGTCACAGTTATTACTATAAACAAGAGAGACAAAAGAATATACCCCAAATACAACACCCGCTCAACCATATCCATGTCTTTGAAAATGATCATACATACCAACTCGAACTGCCATGGGCAAGGGAAATACCGGCTGGTGACTCTGCTGCTCTGACAAAAGTGAATCATAGTCTAGCAAATATCCCTCCAGGATCATGAAGAGGGCTCAGAAATGACAAGGATGTACTGATAATACTGCTCTACATAGGCTAGCTGCCTCTGTATGTACTTTTGTCATTGATCATCATGGAACATGAATGCTCATCTCATGTAAAGGAATGGCTTGGGTTGTGACAACTACTCTGCCAATGGTAGTAGCTCCCAGCTACTATAAATGTGACAACAGTAGGCATGGCTCCCAAACTTCAGAGCCATAGAGGATTGTGGGTTAGATGAGAGTATCCATTAGAGACATCTTAGATGATATATCTTGAAAATGGTGTCTGAAGCATTGTCTCTCTAGAAGGACTAGGGAGTCGTATCCTTTATTAACTCAGGGCTTAGAGGCTGCTACGGGCTGAATGCTTGTTGAGCAGGCCACCGAGAGGGTTTTGCTCATGTAGGGGGGAGTTGACGAGCAGAGAAATCCGCCAGTAGCGCTAGAAATGAAGGCTTTCAAGTGTTTTTGGGGCTGTGATAGGGGTGAACGAGGCTGACAATAGGGGCAAATGTGGGTCAACAATCAAGTAAATCGATCGGTGGCATTGCAGGGGGAGAATCAGGGGTCGATGGAAGAGAAGCTCTAGGAAACTCTAAAATGACCAAGAAGCCCTAGATCAAATCACACCTTGTGGCATTCAGTCGACTTGGAACGAGCACTATTTTTGAATCTCTGATTAATGTGTCCTCCTTTCCTGCAATAAAACTACTATTTCAACATCACTTTGTAAATTTCCTTAAAATCCAACTAGGGCTAAAAGCATGCCAATTAATTGTTACCAATAACCACATGAATTTATTCACTATGCCGCATAACAATAAATACTGAAAGAAATATAGCAGCAATCACATCAATAGAGACAACTCAATCTTTTTGGGTATAAACCCCTCGACAAAACCCAAGATGGGAAAACCGGTGCAACAGTATGAGATTTTATTTTATTAAGAAAATATAGTGGTACAATTCAGAATTTCGATTCTGCCCAATTGGCAAAATCGTACCACACAAAAATCACTGAGAAAAACCTGTGAATGGGCATGGATCCCAATGCAGCAGTACTACTGCTATTGTACGACTGTACGGTTTGCTGTATGGATCCGTACTGCCTGTTGTACGGAATCCGTACAGCCGTACGGACTGCACAGACAGGCTGGTGTACGGATGTACGACCTGCTTGCTGTATGGTCACCTCTACCGAGTCTTCCTGTCTCTCTCCTCTGCGAATTATGTGCTGCCTTCTCCGAATGGCTACTCCTTCGTCTTCTTCGCCAAAACTCTCTCTCTCACACTTCTCTTTCTCCGTCTCTGTCGGAATGCAATTGTGTGTCCTCTCCACCAATTGATCTTTCTTTTATAACTCAATGCTAAGCGAAAACCCTAATCTCACTATAGATCTATGGATGAGATCTTCCGGTGAGATTGGATGGCTAAGATTAGATTTGGCCATCACTTTAATTATTCTCACTTACACTTTATAAAAAGTGTTTCATTAAGTGAATCAATAATTAGATCACTTTAATTTATTTTCCAAAGTAAACTTAGGAAAAATAAATTAAATACATATTTATTGGCTTCTCCAATTTAAGTCTTCTGCATGCAAGGACACATGCATGCAGGAAGACCTTCGTTGTTGTCACTTTCTAACACTCCCTCTCAACAAGGAAGGGATTCGGTAACAACCCCAACTTGTCTCTGAATTTCACAAACTTGACTTTTCAAAGTGCCTTGGTGAATATGTCTGTCACCTGCTCATCTGTTTGAATGCACTCCAACCGAATGGTTCCTCTCTGAACACAATCTCTGAGGAAGTGATACTGGATGTCAATGTGTTTACTCCTGTCATGGAACACTGGATTCTCAGAAAGGTTGATACCACTCTGATTATCATAGTGAACTATAGTAGTCTCTATCTCACTCTCGAACAATCCTGAGAGCAACTTCCTCAGCAACATCCCCTCACATGCAGCCATGTATTCAGCCTTTGCTGAATTCAATGCAACTGACTTCTACTTCCTGCTGAACCAAGAGACAACCCCTGATCCAATGCTGAAACAACAACCTGAAGTATTCTTCCGATCCTCTACATATCTTGCCTAGTCAGCATCTGTAAACCCTCCCAACTGTATACTCCCACTGCGCTCATAAACCAAACCATACTCCACTGTACCTCTGATGTAGTGAAGTATGTGCTTTGCAGCTGTCCAATATACTCTTCGAGGGTTCACCATGAACTGAATCAAAGAGTTGACTGCAAAACTAATGTCTGGTCGAGTGTTGACCAGATACATAAGTGACTCGATAAGCTGCCTATACAGTGTAGGATCAAACTCTTCTGATCCCGATACATCAATCTTCCTCCAGTTGGAAACTAGAGGTATGGCCATAGGTCTACAATCCTCCATCCAGCATCTCTTCAAGATCTCTACTGCATACTTCCCCTGTCCAATGAAGAAGCACCCATCTCTCTGCCAAACCTCCAAACCTAGGAAGTAATGCATAAACCCAAGGTCTTTCATCTCAAACTCCACTGCAAGATTGGACTTGTAGTCCCTGATCAGCCTCTCATCTCCTGTAAGAAAGTGATCATCCACATATAGAACTAGTATGAGAGGTACCTCACTTGCCAAGAAGTACAGGTTATGGTCTGCCTCACTCCACTGGAAACCCATCTCTCGTAGATAGCTGTCAATACTCGAGGTGCCTGCTTTAGCCCATAAAGAGCTCTATGCAACCTGCATACATGCGACTCCCTACTCTCCACCTCAAACCCCTGTAGTTGCTCAATATAAACCTCTTCCTCAATAACTCCATTGAGGAAGGCTGTCTTCACGTCCATCTGATGAACGCGCCAACCCATCTCTGCTGCCAATGATAGGATACTCCGAATAGAAGAATAACTAGCGATAGGGGCGAAGGTTTCCTCATAGTCAATACCTTCCTTCTGCGAATACGCCTTCGCCACGAAGCGTGCCTTGTACTTCTCCACACTTCCGTCTGCAACATGCTTTACCTTTTAGATCCATCTAGATCCTACCACCTTCTTATCCCGTGGCCTCTAAACAACCTCCCATACCTGATTCTTCATGACTGAGTCATACTCCTCAACCATGGCCTCTTGCCACACATCATGTTGTGCAACCTCCTCAAAACTAGAAGGTTTAGAGTCAATCAACTTTGTCATCAGTGCCATATAACTCAGTCTATCTGGTGGTATGCTCCGTCTAAAGGATCTCTGTGGAAGACTCACCTGTCTGGAATCCTGAACTATGGACTTATACCACTTAGGCCGTGGCCTAGTGTCTACTTGTTGCGGCTACTGGATATCCTCCTCCTACTGCCGCTCATCCTCCCCATCAAAGATAGAAGGGTCCTGTTCACCTGACTCCCTCTGACTACCAGAACTTGTGCCCTGTGTCTGAACCTGTACTTGTGACTCCTCCAACTTGACTCCTCCTGAGTCCTCAGCTGGCTGCTCCTGTGCTGGTAAGTCCATAGATCTTCTGAAGGCTCTGTCCTTGTAAAACTAGACATCCCTGCTCACAATGATCCTCTTGCGAGCTGGGACATATACTCTATAAGCCTTGGAACTCTCACTATACCCAACTAGAAGCCCCTTCTCTCCAGAAGGATCTAGCTTCTTCCTAGTGTCAGCATGAATGTGACAATAGCAGATACTCCCAAATATGCGCAGATGACTCAGATTTGGTCTAGTACCTGTGAATACCTCCTCAGGTGTGTTCCTCCCCAGTGCTGTGTGGGGACACCTGTTCTGGACATATACTGTAGTTCGAAATCCCTCGGCCCATAGGAATAGTGGTAACCCCTGATCAAATAACATGGCCTTGGCTGCACTCACCATTGTCCTGATCTTCCTCTCCACCACCCCATTCTGCTGCGGGGTATGAGGAACTATGTGTTCCTTCTTGATCCCCTCTGATGCACAGTACTCCATGAACTCTCTGCCGGTGTACTCGCCACCGTTGTCTGTCCTCAATATTCGAATCTTCTTCCCTGTTTGGTTCTCCATGAGAGTCTTGAACTCTCAGAACCGATCAAAGACCTCTGACTTGTTCTTCAGAAAATAGATCCAGGTTTTCCTGGAATAGTCATCAATGAATGTGACGTAGTAACTGTAACCACTGAAAGAATGGACGCTCATCGGTCCACATACATATGAATGCGCCAAGTCTAAGGTCCCCTCAGACTTGTGCTCACTATGTGGGAAAGGCTTCCTGATGTTCTTCCCCAACGCACAACCCTTGCAGTGGTTGTGCTTGTCCTCCTGTACTGACAATGACTGCCTGTCTCAGATGCCTCAGTGCACCATGGTGTAAGTGTGCCATCCTTCTATGCCACAACTCACAATCACTGCTACTTCTATTGACCAGAGCCTTTGCAAGCTCAAACTGTAGTCTGTAAACCTTCCCACTCTGAACCCCAATCATCCTGTCCAATCTCTGATCCTACCCATGCGGCCTGATATATACTTTCCTATCTCAGAAAGTCACTAGAAAACCCTTGTCTTCTAGTGTCGAAACTGATATGAGATTCTTGGTCATCCCTGGGACATATAACACATCGGCAAAGCTGATAGGTTTTCCAGACTCCCTCTGAAACGAAACAGTGCCAACACCCTGTGCCTGATACCGCGCATCATCTCCTACCTCAATATGGAGATTTACTCCACCCTCCTTCAAGCTCTTGAAGAAAGACCTATGTGCTGTCATGTGACAAGATGCACTCCTGCAACATACCAGATACTGCTGTCTATGGAACTTGCCATGCAAGCTATCAAGCAAAAGTCCTCATCAAAACTTTTGCTGAAATCATCCATCTCTAGAACCTGCCATTTGAGTGTTGTTGTTTTTCTTCTTCCTCTCTGGGCAGTTAGAAGCAAAGTGTCCTTGCTTGTGGCATATGAAGCACTTGACTTTTGCTATGTCCAAGTTCTTCTTGCCACCCTACTTCTTCTTTGCCTTCCACTTACCTTTGCTTGTTAGGGCTAGTGCTTCTTCATCCACGATCTGTGTAGTACCGTTGGATGAAGCTGAACCTTGACCCATCCGGGTCTCTTCCTGTGCGAAGTCATCCCACAATCTCTGCCAGTCAGGGAGCTTCTCCCTAGCCATCACGCCTTTAACAGAGACGTCCCATGGTTTAGAGAAGCCGTTGAGAGCTATACGAACTAGCTCCTCATCCTTAGTCTTAGAGCCCACTGCTCCAATCCTATCCCTAATCTGTGTGAGCCTTGTAAGATAAGGCACCACTCCTTCAACCTTGGCCATCCTGGTATTGCGCAATCTCTCCTGCAGCACCATCTTCCGGTTTTCATTCTTGCTCTGGTAAAGACTTTCTAAAGCTTTCCACATCTCTAATGCGGTCTTCTTCCCAGACAGGTGAGGGACTATGTGGTCCTTCACCCCATCTAAGATGATCAACATAGCTCTAGAATCTATGTTCTTCCCCTTAGCCAATTCTGCTGGATCTGTGGGAGCACACTTCTGATCATCAATGTGCTCTTCAGCATCATTGACATCTAGGATCCTGGTGATCCTTTCTTTCCAAGTAGGAAAGTTTTGTGCTCCCTAAAGTCTATCCTCAACTCTCAATTGTACGGCCATAATAAATAGTACTTGTAAACCCTTGGATAGATATGCAGTGATCTATCCAACCAATCTGCTGCTCTCTCTCAGTCTGCTCAGAAGAGCTTTGATACCATGTAAATTTCCTTAAAATCCAACTAGGGCTAAAAGCATGCCAATTAATTGCTACCAATAACCACACATGGATTTCTTCACTATGCAGTGGAACAATAAATACTGAAAGAAATATAGCAGCAATCACATCAATAGAGACAACTCGATCTTTTGGGTATAAACTATAAACCCCCGGACAAAACCCAAGATGGGAAAACCGGTGTAGTAGTATGAGATTTTATTTTATTAAGAAAATATAGAGCGGTACAATTCAGAATTCCGAGTCTGCCCAATTGGCAAAATCGTACCACACAAAAAGCACTAAGAAAAACCTGTGAATGGGCACAGATCCCAACGCAGCAGTACTGTTGCTGCTGTACGGATCCATACAGCCTGCTGTGTGGAATCCGTACGGTCTGTATGGACTGTACGGACGGGCTAGTGTACGGCTGTACGACCTGCCTTCTGTACGGTCACCTCTGCCGAGTCCTCCTGTTTCTCTCGTCTGTGAATTCTGTGCTGCCTTCTCCGAATGGATGCTCCTCTGTCTTCTTCGCCAAAACTCTCTCTCTCACACTTCTCTTTCTCCGTCTCTATCGGAATGCAATTGTGTGTCTTCTCCACCAATTGATATTTCTTTTATAACTCAATGCTAAGCGAAAACCCTAATCTCACTATAGATCTATGGATGAGATCCTCCGGTGAGATTGGATGGCTAATATTAGATCTGGCCATCACTTTAATTATTCTCACTTACAATTTATAAAAAGTGTTTCATTAAGTCAATCAATAATTAGATCACTTTAATTTATTTTCCAAAGTAAACTTAGGAAAAATAAATTAAATACATTTTTATTGGCTCCTCCAATTTAAGTCTTCTGCATGCAAGGACACATGCATGCAGAAAGACCTTCCTTGTTGTCACTTTCTAACACACTTTAGTTACTTGTTCATCCAAAATAAGGGCCTTATGTTCATAATAATTTTGGCTGTAATCCCCAGTGCAAATTAAGTTAATTACAGTATGTACAACCTGGTAGTGGAAAACATTTTCAACATCTCAGCAAGTTTCATGTTCGTTCTTTGTCCTATGTGGATGAGAAGCATATGCCTGTTAACACTAACTGGCGGAGGAACATAAAGCTGTGGTGTTACATTTTTCAAAATATATGTGGCACACTAGTCAGATGATAATATTTTGTTGATAACAAACTGCCTACAAGGCTATGACAAATTGTAATATGAAGGAAATATGAAGATGCCACATTTTTGATTCAAAAGCTAACATTTTTTATATGAAAACCCAGTTTCTTGAAAAAAACATTCCTCTTCTGTGCACCTGCGTTGAGAGGTAGAAATTTTATTGTGATTAAAATTGTGTGATGCTTCTATTGTCAGGTCTTTGGAGCTTGCTGGTATCTGCTTGCAGTCGAGCGAGAAGATAGTTGTTGGCGAAGTGCATGCAGAAATGTTTCAGGGTGTAAAATTGATTATCTGTACTGTGGGAATAACCGTGATAGTTTCAGCAACTGGACTAACATTAGCAACTGTACTGTGAATGGTGAACCATTCGATTTTGGAATATATACTAATGCTATTACTTTACGGATTGTTGCATCAAGAAAGTTTGTACAGAAATATTTTTACTGCTTATGGTGGGGCCTACAAAACTTAAGGTGAGTTCAATCAATGAAAGGATTTTTCTGCTAGACAACATCTCACATGGACTTAAATGTCTAATTAATGGTATTATTAAATCTCTCTTCATTGTGTTTTGTTTCTACTCCGTTAAGCTTTTATGGCTTATTTGTTCTTGTGTAGGGAAAAACAGTGCATGATAATTTTTAATGCCTTGAATTTGGCTGCATTTTTTTAAAACAGTTTGGTCTTGATTTTAACTTTCATTTTCATACTGCTACTTATGCCAGCACTGTGGCCTATGAGTATAAAGGTTTTACAATTAAAGTTACAATCTCGGATTTATTACAAAATATATCTTCAACTTGGTAGAGAATGTCTGTTTTAACAGATCTTTGGTTATTGAGTTTGTGATCAATAATAATTTATAAATAATCTTTTAGCTTACCAAAGAACCAAGACAATGTTCTTTGCTGTGATTGTGTTATCCCTTATTTACAATGGTTTCTGTTACCATTGTGCGAGGTCTTTTCCTATGCTTGTAGAGGTCTAGTAATTTGCTGCTGCTTTGACTTGTGTCTTCAAACAAATCTCCAGTTTGATGTAATCCTTCCGGGCATGGCTCCTCTCCCATGTTCTGTTTCATATACAGCAGAGTCATACGTTGGTTACAGTGCATTTTTTGGGACTCTGGTTTCCACTGCATTACCATGGTGATTTTGGTAAAGCCATTTGTGCAGTTGATGTAGTCAGCAATGCAAATGGAATTTTGTCATGGAAGTATAGGCTGAAGCCATTATCATGTTGAACATCGAAACTGTTATGATATCTTGTCAAAGATGCTAATGTCATTGCATTTAACTACTGCCAAATATGTGTAGTGATAGGTATGCAGTCGAATACATGGTTGTAACATGGCATCGGATAAGATATGATGAATTTCATACGAAGAAAGAAGAATTTCATTTTCCATTTAGAATCTAGTAGACTTAACAATTTTCTGGATTCAGTGTTTTAGGATTGGTGGGAGTGCAACATTTCAAAAGTGGATTCTATGATGTACAAGAGTATGGGATTGGAATTTAATCAAGAGCACCAAGTCCTCTGTGTACTCTGTTGTTGATGGCGTTTACTGTTGAACTCATCTATCATGACATTACTAAAAATGTACCCTTCGCTCAAGCCAAAACCACTGATTAGGCATGTTAATCTTTCTGCGTCATTTTAATCCTTGGATTAGCCAATTTCATCAAAATTGGTGGGTGTCGATTTGAGCAACAACTTGGTGAATGGACTTGGATATACAAGTAGGACCAAGCATTAGCACTGATGTCCCTAGAGGCTAGATGAGGTAGAGGGTGCTACTGATGATGAGGATCCCAGTATAGGGGATGATTTTGATGGTGTTTAGTTATTTGTTATAGCATCATGTTTTTGGACTTTGGAGGCCATTTTGATCCTTGATTTTCATGTATTTTTTTTCAAATATGTATTGCACTTAGTGTTATTTTTCTATATTCACCATTACATGATATATATATGAGCAAACTTTGCATATTTAGTGTCTAATTGTTTGGATATATATATATATATATATATATATATATATATATATATATATATTCCTCCATTAGTGGTTGTGGTTCATCCTCCCTTACCCCCTAAACCATTCGGATGCCTCGTCCATAACATGCCTCATTGTCCACCCTCAGATGCAAATATATTGTGCTTATTATGGATGAGGCATTTGAGTGGTTACATGAGGAGGAGGGGTAGGGGGTAGAGGAGGATGAACCACAACCATTAATGGGGGAGGAGGAAACTAAGAATGAGGAGGTTGATGTGCCAGCGTCAACACCACCTTCTACATGGAGTCAGTCTCTCACCAATGGCCATCTGCCCTTGCCACAAGCCATTGCTAACTTTGCTTGTGTTAGCACCCGGATTAGATTTATTCAAAATTCACCTTGAGTGCCATCTTATTTTGTTTGTGGGTGCATTACAAGATGGATTGGTTGGCTGATCCACTAATGTGGCATTGATGGTTCGTGGGTGCATTACAAGATGGATTGGTTGGCTGATCCACTAATGTGGCATTGATGGTTCGTGAGTGGCTTTCTAGACTTGGCACATGGTTGCATATTTTGTTATTTGGGTTTGATGGTAGGACAAGTTCTTGAAAAGCTCATACATATATATATATATATATATATAAGTACATCTAATGGACAACTTTAGTGGAGCAGAGGCTCGAGTAAGAGGGAGGAGCCGAAGTCTCCTTCTTGGGTGGATCAATAGCTTAGGGATCCCAGTCCAAGGTTGTATCCCAAACCCTATAAAGAGGTGACTACGCAGTCGCTTGAGTGACATTGCTCATAGTTGTTTGATTTTGTGTCCACCAACCATTTCAGTAGCTTAAGTATGGGGTAAATCACAAAATGAAGCTTTATGTTGTGTTTTGGAATGTCAAAGGGATGTCTATCCCAATTAGAAAAATGTATGTTCGAGATATGTTGTGGAAGGGCAAATGATTTGGTTTTCCTTCAAGAAGTTAAGTTTATTGGTTTTGAGTTGTGGTGCAAGATGAGTTGTTGTGGGAAGGGATCCTATTGGACTTCATAGCTCTCCTAGGGGAGTGGTGGGTTGGCTTTGGCACTTTCTTCGTTCTTGCAGAGCTTCGTAGTTGGGCATGGTCTCGACCCTCGCACAAATGTGTGTGGGTTGCAATCTAGATTTAGGGTAAGTTGGTGGGTTTTTGTTCCATTTCGCCCCCAATTTTAGTGTTGATAGGTGTATCCTTTGGGATTGAATGGATTCCTGTCTCCATTGGTATCAAAACTAGACCAGTGATTGAATTGGTCGGGTCCCAAAAATTGGAACCTAATTGAAATTGCTAAAAAAAGGAGACAAAATTGGTTGACCAAAAACTACATAAATATTCAAATTTTAATTATATTGAAGCTCCGACCAATTTTTTTGTTGACAAATACAACTAGCTTCGACCACTTGCCCGTCTAGATAGTTGAATGTTTCACACCTAGAATCACTTGATTTCAGACATTTAGTTTTCTAGGTTGGAATATTTCCCCTCAACCATATGGGGATATAGGGTGGTTGATTTGGTGGGATGCTACTCTCTCTTGTATGATTAAGGTTATGCGAGGTTGCGGTGAGGTGAGTGCTCGAACGATGAGGGAGTTGAAGGAGGCTAAAAATAAGTTATAATAGGTTTGTGTAGTCTTGGAGAAGGACCTCCATAACACTTTGCTTCAAGAAGAGGCAACACAGTGGAAGATCATTGTTCAAAGAGAGGAGTATCTTGCTAGGGAATCGAGGTTCATGCTCACCTCCAATGGATTAATGAAGGGGATGTAGGTCCTAAATTCTACTTTAATTTTATGAAGGACAAAGTCTCTAGTGATTGACTTCATCGAGAAAATGGATGTTTGGAATAAGATACCTCCAAGATTAGATAAGATAATTGTATTAATGTCCACTGAATGACCACAAAAGTAGGTCAATGGGACTAGAGGTTACATCCAGTAAGAGCACAATGTGGGAGTGCGAAAGCAACTGTTAGAGGATGCTAAGAACATGATAAAGAAAGATACATAAGTCAAACTACCACCTAAATAATTATTTGACTAAGCTAATCACTAGGCCTAGTGAACAAAAGAGAAATGTATAACAATATCATAGGTGATGTAGTACAAAGTTAGCTTCCCAGACTATACTGGACAACTCGATACCCGTCAATAAGGGAAGAGCGAGAGTTATGGAGATGGGTATGAGGCGATGATGGCAAAGTCTTGTTAGGATATTCCTATACTCCATCCTAGTCCTACCAGCATTTTCATCCTTTGCATTTTCAGTCTTGCATGCATTCCTGCATGCAGCATGCATTCTGCATGTATTGCATGCATCCGCATGCTGCCCAGTGATCAGGTTGATACCTCCAGCACCTAGTCCCTAGTCTTCCAGCACTCGGGAGCTTATTTGTTATTTCCACTCAGATTAAGCCCTCTTAGCCAGTGATGTGCCCACATCTCACCATCCACTTGACAAAGGCGCCCTTCTTCACCTACCAGTCCAGTTGTCTTCAGTTAACTGAGTTCTCTCCTTGATTTTAGGCTTGACTCACTCTTAATTGACCTTACCACTTCGATGGACCTCCAGTGTGACTAGACTGCTCATTCTGACTTCAGTTAGCTCCTCATGCGCCCTCCACTGAGCCTCCTTCATTTAGTTAGTTCCAGTTACACTCACTTACACCTACCACACTCAGTTAGACTCAGTTTAACTGATGGTTGACAGTTACTTGAGCATTGATGACTCCACTGATGATAAGATAGACTTCTAGTTGTGCTCCGATGACACTCCAGTGATCCTTTGATCACTCCATGAAGGCTAATTCGAATTGCCACCTTGGCATTCGAATCCTCATGCATTGTACTACTTATTTGTCCATATTGTGATTAATTAATTAGTGTGTGCGAAGTATTTTTGCTTCTATCCGAGTTCTATTGTATTATTATTCTGTTGCTCATCTTACTGCATTGACCACTCTTAATCTTATTCCTAAATTCTTTCACTGTGAGGTGTACATCATCTCTTAGATCTGCTGTGAGGATTTTCACAAGTCTCCCGGGTTTGGTGAACGAGGGCAATGGGGGTGATTGAGGCACTAGCTCGCTGTCAAAGTCCATAGGTACTATAGTGGGATTCGTCTATACAACCCTAAGGGGATGTTGAAGTGAGGAAGCGTTCTCCTACCATCCGAGGTTGAAGGGAAAAACCCCCGAATTGATTTTTAGTGCATTTTCTCTAGCAATCAACTTTCTGACTCTATTTTGGAAGCAAGGTGAGTCTATTACCAAGTGATCCCTAGGAAGGCTAGTACGGTGGATAGAGATTGGTTGGTGGATATAATCTATGTGGAGTAACTTTTTGAAACTCTTTCCTCTATGAAGAATGACGAGTCTTTTGGCATTGATGGATTGCCTTTTGAGTGTTTTAAGGCAATGTGGGATATAGTAGGTGGAGACCTTTGTTGATGGCTAAAGAGGCTTTTTCTTTGAGTGATTTGACACCTCTACTAACCATGTTGGCTATTAAGTTGATCTTGAAGAATCCTTCTCGGGATATACTTGTTATCACACAACTTGTACTTGTCCCTCAAGGTGATACTATCTAGGATGGTAGAGGTGTTGGACAACTAAAGAGGTGACCCAAGAGATGCCACGGTTCCCAATGCAATTGGTTGTCACGCTAACCGAGGCACTCTTCACTTTAGATCTAGCCTAAGGAAGACCAAGGGGGAGACCCTAGCTAACGAATGAAGGCTAGCGAACCTATTCAAGACCTCCTATGGAAATGTGAAAGTAAAATAGGAGAAGATCAAGAGTGAATGGATGTAGATCTAGGAAGGATAAGTGTACCCAAGGAGTTAGGGCTTGGTTGAAGAGGCTTATAGAATGGACAAATGTTTAACCAAAGAAAGATTAGGACACTTATGAGTTAAGATTAGTAGATCTAGATAGATCTAATGCCAAATAGAAGGATCCAAGTGGGGCCCACCCTTAAAATATGGAAAATGATCGAAATGGGGTCCACAAGGAGAAAATCAAGGTGAAATGGCACTAGAGGGATTGCTACTCAATGGATATACGGATTGGATGAGGAACAAGCAATACCCACGTGATGGATCTAGCAAAAGCCCACCTACCCAAGAAGTGCGACCTCCCTTGGAGAGGCCCAGTGCCTTAGATCGGGGGGTAAATGGAGTCGGATGTCCACCAAATTTTAGATCCAAGGTTGATTAATTATTATTGAGGTGCTTTTTAATTATTAAGCCGAAGCAATCACCAGATCTCACCAGATCTAAAAAATTAAAAAAATGAGGGTTTTGAAATATAAGGGTTTGAAGTGACCAATGGGTGAAACACATGAAAAATGGATACGTACCTTGTAGATCTTTCCTCAAATGCTTGCGGCTTCCTTATACATCAATGATCCTTGCATTTAGTTACAATTCCAAGCTAGATCCAAGTGATTCCAAGCAAATCGTCCAAGTCCAAGGAGGAAAAACGTCCTACTTCACCTGCGAAACAAACTACAAAATGTGAGATTTGATCCACAGATAAGTAAGATCTAAGCATGGCATATCAAAAGAAGTAAATCAATGGACAAAGCACAATTGAAAAACTCCCTTCAAGATGAAAACGTCTTGCCCGAGGGGGATGTGAGAAACCCCTACAATCTTCCCTCCAAGCAATTCTCACCCCTACAACAGTTCAATTCGGCCTCCCTCTGTAGTTGTCGAAATCACCTATAAATAACCTAGATGTCTAAAGCAAAAGATGTATAATCATGTACAAGAAAATTCATCAAAGCATGAGAAGTAGATCTACAAAAATAGTATTTTATTCCAGTATTTCTAGAGCCCAAAGGTGCCTTTACAATAGGGGGGCCTCTTTCTTAAATAGGAGAGGGACCATAATCCTAACCACTTTATGAATGAGTGGTTGAGATCAAAAGATAAATACAATACAATCAACCGCTAAGATGAGCCGGTACAATATATCATGGATCCACTCACAATAGGGGGTGCACACACACTAAAAGAAGCCCTAGGGGGGTGCGCACCACATAAAAGAGACTACAACAAGTGTGTACCACATAAAATGACAAGGACAAGTGACTAGGAGCACATGGTGGGGCTAGGAGGATTTATTATCCTTCACTAGCATCATCCCATGGCACAATAATATAACATATGACTCAAAAACATGTCCAAGTGACTAAATAATCAAATCGTGCCCCCCTCAACTGAGAGAAGAATGCATCAAATGGAAACCTGGAGACTGTGTGGACTCCACTAAATGCTGCAAGCTGATCTAGGAGTGGGATACATCATAGGTGACCTCTGAACAAACCTGATGCCAAAACCTTGCCTCAATACCCCAAATCGATTTCCTAAATGACCTTTTTATTCCATTTTTATTCCAACTGAAAAACCATCAAAATGCCTAAAACCCACTACCGGATGCTTGGGCACAAATTCTGACTGCACCACCATGTTTGGAGATGGGGTAATATGGTAATAACAAGTTGCTCGACAACCCCTCTCCTCTTTAGCGCCCTAGGCAACGACCCTCATCAAAGCAACTGCCGGACAGGCCAACTCAGCATGGCCAAACTGGTCAACAAGTGAAAAAATGCTCATATCCTCTTTGAGAGTGCCTGAAACTGAATATTGAGTGTCTCAATGGACTCAGAAGGTCCAAATACTATAAGGATGATTACCGATAGAGTGTGTGGACCCCACTGAATGCTGCAAGCTGATCTGGAAGGATTGGGATACATCACATATGACCTCTGAACAAACCTCATGCCAAAAAATTGCCTTAATAACCCAAATCGATTTCCTCAATGACCTTTTATCCCGTTTTTATCCCACCTGAAAACTACCAAAATGCCTGTAACTCACTGTTTGTTGCCTGGGCACAAAATCTGACTGTACCATCATGTCTGGAGAGGGGGTAATATGGTAATAACAAGTGGCCAGACCAGCCGTCTCCTCTGTAGCACCATAGGAAAACATGCAAGCTGAAAGCAACTTTTGGACAAGCCATTTCTGCTTGGCAAAACTAGCCAAAAGTGGAAATATGCCTCTAACATTACTGGGAGTGCCTGAAACTGATAACTGAGTGTCTCAAAGAACTCAGAAGGCCCAAATCTACTAGAGATGAGTACCCATACACCCCGTGGCAACTTGTAAGATCATTTGTAGCCTCAACCATACCTGGATAATAACAAAATAAATGGTCTGAGAATAATAATAACCATAAAAAAGTACATCAACCATCAACTGAAACCTGTGTCCACTGTATGGAGTCATCAAAGGTGCATCAAAGGACCATAAATCATCATCATGTAGCATCACCGGTCCAACTCATCACGGATCCCAAGGTTGACTTGGTCAAACTAGGTTTGACCATGTCAAGATTGATCAAAATATGACCCAGGCTAGCAAATCCTATTGCTGCAAGTGCAAATGGTTAAGGTATGCTCTTTTAATCATTCTGATAGCAAGACTTAAAGTATTAAGCATCATTTCACTGGCAGTTAATAGATAATTATATAAAGCATAAGTTCAAATAATTATTTACTTACAACAGAATCTCAAGGATATACTCATTCTGTAGACATGATCATTTTGCTAGCAAAGGGTGAGGGTGAAGAATGGAAGGCTAGGACAAGGGGATGACTTAATTGACTCAGCACTGTGATACTTTGGATAAGGGAAAGGGAATACACACTTAATCATATGTTGGATAATAAACACACAGGGAGTGGCAGTGTCTCACAAATGGAATAATTTGTTTAGAGGAGTGCTTATTCAACCTTGGCAAATGTCTACAACTCACATCATTACATTTCATTTCCTTGGCCAGCAGTCTTTGGATTTAGCATATATTTAACCACTGCTTTCTTTAGGCTTATATGACCCTTTTGGGGATTTTGCATGTGTCTTGAAGCACTACTACTAAAACTTTTATCCAGGGTGCTTTTAGTTTCCAATTCATTCAATTTCATAACCCTTTTGGGGATTTTGCATGTGCTTAGAAGCACAAATACTAAAGCTTTCATCCAGGGTGCTTTTAGTTTCCAATTCATTTCATTTCATAACCCTTTTGGGGATTTTGCATGTGCTTAGAAGCACACCTACTCAAGCTTTCATCCAGGGTGCTTTTAGTTTCCAAGTCATTTCATTTCAGAACCCTTTTGGGGATTTTGCATGTGTTTAGAAACACAACTACTCAAGCTTTCATCTAGGGTGTTTATTCATTTAAGTTTCCATAAATGATGGTAGTATAATTTGCTTCAGGTTTTAGCCAACACAACTCAGGCAACAAGGGGGACTCTCAACAATCAAGACCAAACATCGGGGCAACCGACTAGAGTGATCAAGGTATCAAATCCAACTCATCGAAGGGTAAGTTCTGTTGCCAACTTAGAGCTGAGACACAAACTAACAGGGATGCTATCCAACATCGAGGCAAAAGTGGGGAAGTCCTCGATATCATAGGTTGAGGTGTAAGTCAGGGTAAAAACCAAAAGTGGGAAAGATAACGGATGGATGGGGAAAGTGAAAGTGATGCCTAAGCTATTAAGCCATAAAAGGTGGGAATGATCATGTCCACACTCCTAAGAGGGTAAAACCAACGAGTATAAAACAAGAGCTTCTAAGTGTAAGTAATACAACCATTTAGATAATCAATAACAACCATATTCATTTTATATAGATATACTTCCAGATCATGATTACTATATAGTATATACTAAGTCAAGCTATCAAAATGACCAAAAGAGCAAGATAATAAAACCAATGCACATCATATACCTACTGGGCCATATACCTGTATCTGGTATCTAGATCACCTGTAACCACTGAAACATTGGTGCTAACACTCTGGGCACTATGCTGCTCTGTATAATATAAAAAGTCATCTCGGTCATCAAATTTGAGGTCAAGAGGTTCATTAATGGCATAAGGTCTATTGCATGTCTGATCTGGGGCTGCTCTGATGTGTGAATGATCATAAGTAATACTGCTCATTATAGTTGATCTCACTAAAAATGTGTAAAGGCAAAGCTCAAAAATGTATACTGAACTGCACTACAATCATGGTAGCCCGACTACTATGGATGTGATAACAATATTGTTGAGGGATGGAGGCCCATTGGACTTCTTAGTGTCTCTTATAAGAGTCAGACTATAAGTCCCAAGCACTTCATATGTCGAGACTGAATTCGTGGATTATTTTGGTGGAGAAAATAGGTTTTGTCTAGGGCAACTTCATTCTTGCTATTTTGATTTGTACATGGGAGGCCATGGATTGGGCTAAGGAGATTGGCTATTTTTCCTAGTTTCTAAATGTTGACTTTGATAAAGCTTATGATAGGGTTGATTTTCCCTTCCTCATAGAGATGCCGTAGTGCCTTGGCTTTTGCTTGAATTCTTTTGCAATGGTGCAAACCCTCTTCTCTAATGCTTCAACTTTTGTCTTTGTGAACAACACCTCACTTGAGCATATGTCACTGCATAACTTTGATTAGAGGGATTCCCTCTTGCCCCATATGTCACCAATTTTGTAGTTGCCCCTACGGATGGATCCAAGGTGGATGGTAGAGGGGATAGACAACCAAAGTGGCGAACCAAGAGAGCCTTAGTTCCCAAAAGTATGGTTGTCACGCCCACTAAGGCACTCTTCGCTTTAGCTATCAAAGCCAAGATAGCAAGGGGGAGACCCAGATCTACTCACGATAGGAGAGATCAATCCAATCACCAGATCAAATCAATCAGATGAAGTACGTAGGGTGACAAGTATGGAACCGTAGAATTGAGGAGTTAGGACCATTGTGGAGGCTTAGGAAAGGTATGATATGATAAGGAAAGATAACACACAGTGATTCTATGATTACGTATGATTCCAGGATTCAAAGCTAGATCAAATGGTCAAAGTCAAATGCCTTGGGAAATGTGACCCCTAAAAACAGGGAAAGTGTCCCAAAACGTAGATTTGACAGTCAGGGCTTTCTACCTATGCTTGATGAAGGGATATGACAATATCTAAGTGTGCAAGCAACCAGACAGAGATCAACCCATAGAGAAATTTGACAACCTAGGAAAGTCGTGAGGGCTTGGAGAAGATCAGTGCCTTGGAATTAGGGCCAAATGGAGTTGGATGTCCACCAAAATGTAGATCGGGGTTGTCAAGGTGTAAAGAAAGGTGGGTTTTTAAGATCAAGGGCATCCAATGGCTAGATCTTAGTAGATCTGAGATTGAAATTACATCACCCAATGACCCAAGTGGGGCACAACCCTCAAAATGAGGAATGGGGCCCACAAGGCAAAAATCAAAGAAGTGAGGTACTAGGGGCAGGTTATCAAGTGAAATCAAGTGGGATCTCACCTACCCATTTCTTGGAATCTAGCAAACACCCTCTCTCAAGGAGCGTGACCTCCCTTGGAGAGGCTAATGTGCCTT
This sequence comes from Larix kaempferi, assembly GCA_027924585.1. Lineage (NCBI taxonomy): Eukaryota > Viridiplantae > Streptophyta > Pinopsida > Pinales > Pinaceae > Larix > Larix kaempferi. Next base: position 50,134,885 of record BSBM01000753.1, read on the forward strand.
AGGAAAAGTGTCAAATGGAAGCCAATCCACACCAAACTATAGATTTGAATTTCCATGGATGCTATAGAGGTGGGTTTTCAATATCTTACCCAAAGCCAAGCTAGATCCAAGTAGATCTAGGAACAAGTGAAAATGAGGGTTTTAATATTAAATGCTTGTGCCAATGGATTGGGATCAAGAAATAGTAAACAACCCTGTGGATTTTACCTGGATAACCTTGTAGATGCCTTGATGATGATGATCTATGCAAACCCGATCAATTTGAGAAGATTTGAGGTAGTTTTCTATGAGATCGATTTGCCCAAGGAAGCCAATGCGCCCTCTCTCCTGCACAACAAACGTCAACAATATCAGATTTGATGCAATCAAGAGATAAGACTAATGCCGCAAGAGAAATAACAGAAAGATAGCATAGATCACAATGATACTAATGATAACCCCCTAATACAAGTGAATGCCAAGTGAGCGAGTTGAAGAAGCCTTGCAAAAACGCCCAAGTAGAAGTCACCCTCCTGTAGACAAGACAAAGTTTTCCAAAAAAGATAGATCTTACCACAAATTTTCGAATGCTAGGATGCAATAGACTTTCCAATCACCATCTAAGAACACCAGATGCAAAGGAGACCGAAGAATTTCCACAAGAGAGTTTTTCTATTATCAAGATTCCAAGAGCCAAAGACCCTTTACAATGAGAAGCTCTCTCCTTTAAATAGGATGGAGAGATACCAAAACCCTAACCACCTTTTGAATGGATGGCTAAGATTAAAAGATCAAAGTGATCTAATCAATGGTTGAGATGAGCTTAACATAAAAGTACATGGATCAATATAACAATACAATACATCAATGGACCAAATCGCCCTAGGAGAGGAAGTCCCACCAAATCTCAATGATAAAATATAGGATCTAGCTCATGGTGGGTCCAAGGGGTAATTTCTAACACCCTTGGTAAATCCCCATGGCACAATATCAATAAAATAATGCTCTAAGCACCAAATCGTGCCTCTCTGGGAAAGTTATGAGCCTTAGGAAGCTCCAGAAATCCATATAAAATGCCGGAGTGATGGGTGTGGATCCCACTAGAAGCTGAAACTACTGGACAAGGTGTGGAAGACATCCCACTCATCATCAAACATCATCCCATGCCAATCCCTTGCCTCAGTAGCCCAAATCGAATCCCTCAGTAGCCATTTTTACCATTTTTAATCTGCCTTGGGAAGTGTGAAACTGCCCAAACTGCCTCTTGGAGTGCCTGCGTTGTCAAGGTGAGCTCACTAGGCTCTCTGAGAGGGGGGTAATATGGTAATAACAAGTGGCTGAACCACCCCCTCCATGCACAACGCCCTAGGTGAACCAATCAAATCTCATCATTGCTCTGACAGCCCATCTGACGAGCCAAAACTGCACTAGGATAGCCAACTGAGGCTAAAAATCACTGTAACTGCCCGTAACTGAAAACAGACTGTCTCATTGGACTCAAAGAGCTGAAATCCATCTAAGGTGTGTACTCATACACCATATGGATCTCTGCATGATCCTGTAAAATATCCAATATATCTGACAGACCAAATAATAATAATCTATAAAAGTGTTGACAAGCACCAATCATCATCATAAGCCTGAAACCACTGCATAGAACTATCTAGTGACCTGTACCAGACCATATATCATATCTATGCATCATCTGAGGTCTGCCACCTCATGTCCTGTGGTTGACTTTTGGTCGAACTAGGTTGGACCAAGTCAACATGACCCAAAATATAACTCAGGCTAACATCAAACTGCTGCAAGTGTCAGAGGTTAAAACATGCTCTACAATTCATTCAAGTAGCAATTATAACAAGAAGTAATCATTTACTGGCGATCTAAAACCAAATATAAATAGGGCTTTTAAGTATTATTATGACTCGGACCAGAGTTTCAAGACCAGACTCACTTCATAGTTGTGATCAATTTGCTAGTGAAGGGTGAGGGCTAACAGTTAATAGGCTAGGCTAAGGGATGACTACTTACTTGACATTGTGAGACTTTGGAAATGGAAAGGGAAAACACACTCTAGCATATGCTGGACAAGCAGTGACATGGGGGATGGCAGTGTCTCACAGATGGGTAAGTTGTTTAAAGAGTGCTTATTCAACTTAGGCACCTGTTATCACATATATAGTAGCCGGGCTACCATACATTATTTTTCTGATGCCAGTACACTATTCAGCCAGTTCCCTTACATTTGAGATGCTGAGATGAGCATCTATATTGGATCACTATCAGATTTTGGACAGCAGTTGTATTCCCCATGCCATGACTGAGTCTCAAGACACTCAGAGAGATGACCGATTTAGCCATTATACCATTGGTACAGAGCAGTCAGTAGTGCCCAGAGTTACAGCAGCAGTTTCAGACGACAGATGATGGTACAGGTTGATGAGCATTCAGGTATATGACTCAGCAGGTATATCATTGTGTTATGGTTATATTGCTTTATACTCATTCTTATAGCATGTCTTAGCACTTAGTGTCATGATCTGGCGATCATATAGATATGTGGACCTCGTTGATCTTATTATATATATTATATTGTCCCTACTCAGACTTAGAAGTTCACTATTCATACGCATTGGTTTTACCCTCCTTAAGGAGAATAGAGGTGATCATTCCACCATACCTTGGCTTGCTAGTGTTGGCTCCATTATTCATTGTCTTCATCCATCCATTGCCTACCTTTTAGTTTATCACCCTGACTTACTACTTCACTAGTGACATGGAGGATCTTTTCCCCACTGTAGCCTCTGTATTGGATGAGCTTCCCTGTTTACTGTGTCTCGGCTCTGAGTTGGTGACAAAACTCACCCTTGGTGAGTTGGATTATAGGCCTAAATCATTCTGGTCGGTTGTCCTGATGTTTGGCATTGGCTCAAACTCCCCCTAGTCACTTGAGATGTTGTTGGCTAAAACTGAAAGCTCATGTACTATTTATGGAAACTGATAAATTCGCCCATGGAAACTAAAAAGGGCAAGAGCGATGAATTGCTGAAAAATACTCCTCGAAGAGAATAAGAAAGGTCCAAAAAGCAATGATTCTTAAAAGCTATATCTAAACAATTGCTGAACTTATATATGTATAAAAAACATGCCGTGGATGCAAGCTGCAACTAGTTGTGCTTATCAGCACACCTGAGATCCGAAGGGTTATGTAGGCCAAAAAGGCCATGAAATGAAATTGAATGATCCTAATGAACCTGGATCAACTTGATGTAGACATGATGCCTAAGTTGAATAAGCACTCTCTAAACAACTTATCCATTTGTGAGACACTGCCATTCCCTGTGTTGTTGCTCATTCAGTATATACTATGGTGTGTATTACCTTTCCCAATGCCAAAGTGTCACAAAGTTAAGTCGGTCAAGTCATCCCTTAGCCTAGCTAGTTATTTTAGCCTTCACCCTTCACTAGCAAATTGATCACAGCTATGAAGTGAGTATGGTCTTGAAAGTCTAGTCTGAGTAATAATAATAATTAATGACTATATATTTGGATTTAGATCGCCAGTAATGATTACTTTGTGTTATAATTGTTATTTGAATAAGTTGTAGAGCATGCATTAACCTTTGACACTTTGCAGCAGCTTCCGATGATGGTCTGAGTCATATTTGGTCATGTTGACTTGGTCAAACCTAGTTTGACCAAGGTCAACCATAGGACATGAGATGGTTGGACCTTGTGATGATGTGGATTGATGATATATGGTCTATGTACATGTACATGATGATTCTATGCAGCAGCTACAGGGTTTTGATGACGATTCATGGTTTACAACAGTATTTGATCATTTACAGTTATTATTATTTGACCTGTTCCGATATATTGGATATATATTTTGATCATGCAGAGACTCATATGGTGTATGACTACACATCTTGGATGGATTTGGACCTTCTGAGTTCAATGAGACAGTTTGTTTTCAGTTCCGGGCACTTACAGTGATGATTGAGCCTCAGTAGGCTATCCCAGTGCAGTTTTGGTCTGTCGAAGACCCTGTCAGAGCAGATGTGATTTTTATCCGGTTGACCTAGGGCGCTGTGCTTGGAGGGGGTGGTCCAGCCACTTGCTCTTACCATATTAACCCCCTCCTAGACACACTGGTGCCCTCACCTTGACAGCGCAGGCACTCCAGGAGGCAGTTTGGGGCAGTTTCACGCTTCTCGAGGCATTTCAGGATAGGTAGAAATGGCTATTGAGGAATTCGATTTGGGCTACCGAGGCAATGTTTTGGCATGGGATGATCAGTGATGATGGATTGATGTCTTCCACACCTCCTCCAGCAGTTCAGCTTCATCAGGGCCCACGTCCATCACTTATGGCACTTTCTGATGATTTTTGAGGTCTTTTGAGGGCTACGATTTAACCATAGAGGCACGATTTGGTATATTGATGACTATTTTATTATTATTGTGCTATGGGGATTGACCAAGGGTGGCTAAAATTACCCTTTGGACCCACCATAAGCATCCTATTATATTTTGTCATCATGATTTGGTGGGATTCCCCTCTTCTAGGGCGATTTTGTCCACTTATATTATATTTTATTAGTGATCCATGTATTTTATTGTTGAGCTCAGCTCAACCATTGATTAGACATTTGTATCTTTTAATCTTAGCCACTCATTCAAAAAGTGGTTAGGATTTTGATGCCTCTCCTTCCTATTTTAAGGAGAGAGCTTCTCATTGTAAGGGGTCTTTGGCTCTTGGATTATTGGTATAGAAAAACTTTCTTGTGGAAATTCTTGTGGTCTCCTTTGCATCTGGTGTTCTTAGATGGTGATTGGAAAGTCTATTGCAACCTAGCATTTGGAATTTGTGGTAAGATCTATCTATTTTGGAAACCATTGTCTTGTCTACAGGAGGGCGACTTCAACAAGGGCGATTTTGCAAGGCTTCTTCAAATCGATTTTCTTGGCATTTGCTTGTATCAGGGGGTTATCATTAGTATCATTGTGATCTATGCTATCTTTCTGTTACTTCTCTTGTGGCATTAGTCTTATCCCTTGATTACATCAAATCTGATATTGTTGACGTTTGTTGTGCAGGAGGAAGGGCGCATTGGCTTCTTGGACTAAATCGATTGCACAGAAAACTACCTCAAAGCTTCTCAAATTGATCGGGTTTGCATAGATCATCATCATCAAGGCATCTACAAGGTTACCTAGGTAAGATCCACAGGTTTTTTTCTCTTATCTTGATCCAATCCATTGACATAGCTCATAAATTGATAAAACCCTTATTTCTTCAAACCCTCATTTTCACATTTTTTTCAGATCCACTAAGATCTAGTGGCTTCTTGGGTAAGATATTTAAAACCCACCTCTATAGTATCCACGGCATCCCGGATCTATAGTTTGGTGAGGATTGGCCTCCATTTGACCCTCTTTCCAAGGCATTTAGCTTCTCCAAGCAAGGGTGCACTTCCTAGTTTGGTGGGTTGCCCTAGATCTAGTACGTGGGTAGTTGAAATCCCGATTGTTTCATGATCTACACATCCAATAACCTACCCCCAGATTGTCACTTTTTTGATTTCTACCTTGTGGGCCCTATTCCACATTTTGAGGGATTTAATCCCCATTTTGGACCACTTGGTATCTTCAAACTCAGATCTAGTAAGATCTAGCCATCGGATTGCCTTGAAATTGTAGATCCATACTCTCATTTGCTTAAACTACTTAGATCTAAAGTTTGGATGCCATTGGACTTGTCTTGATTCATTTATCCCACATTTTAGCCTCCTTGGGTAAACTCGCACCACCTTGGAGAAGTGAGTTGGCCCACTTCTAGGACATGGGTACATGAGATCTTTGTGGATTTGGAACGAGCATAATTCAAAACCTAGGTCTAGTTGGTGACTTCATCAAATCTTGCCTTGGGGATAGCATTCCTTGTTTTAAGGGATTGTGGTCCACTTAGGTCAAATCTTGAATCTCTAGATCTAGACCTATTCATCCATCAAACCTTTAATTGCCCACTTGTCTCATGCAATAGGAGTCATTAACCACAAGTTAATTTCATTTGACTCCATTATCCCAATTCCCAAGGCACTGATCTCTCTCCAAGTCAATTCGACTTTCCTAGATTGTTGGATTAACTTGTGGTTTGATCCTTGTTTGGTGGACTAAACCCTTTGATGTCATCATACTTCATGATCAAGCTTGTGACTTGTACTAGTTAGCCCCAATTCAACCCCTAAACTACCCTGCATTGGACACGGTTCCCAAGGCAGTGGATTTTCTCACATTGACTAGTACTATAATCCTGGATCTTATTTTCAAATACTATAAGTCACTCACACATCAACAATGAACCAAAGCTAAACTCATTGAACCCCTCACTTATCTTGTGACTTCATCCTTAGGTCTAGGATAAACCATACACCTTCTTTCACTTAGTCTTAACTTGATTTGGTGTCTTGGTTTGATCTCTCCTGTCGAGAGTAGATCGGGTCTCCCCCTTTGTTGTCTGGGCTAGATAACATGAAGCGAAGGTTGCCTCGACTGGCGTGACAACCATCTATTGGAGGTCGAGGTGATCGTGGTTGCACCTTTTTAGTTGCCCTTCCCTATTGCCATCCATTAATGGATACATCCACTGGGGTAACTACAGTTTAGGTGATAACAACACCATGTCTACTTTTATAAAAGATGATCCAAGTTCATTAGGATCCATTGATTTCATTTCATGGCCTTTTTTGGCCTACATAACCCTTCAGATCTCAGGTATGCTATGAAGCACAACTAATCGTAGCTTGCATCCAGGGCATGTTCATACATATACATAAGGTCAATAATCGTTTAGATGTGGAGTTTAAGAACCATTGCTCTTTTGGACCTTTCTTATACTCTTCAAGGAGTATTTTTAGCTTTTTATTGCTTTTGTCCTTTACTCACGTGTATTGATAAACACATTCTAGAGTTTACAGTTTCCTGGGCGAATTTACATAAGTTTCCATAAGTAGTACATGAGCTTTTAGTTTTAGCCAACACATCTTAAGTGACTAGGGGGACTTCTTACCAGTGCCAAACATCGGGACAACCGACCAGAATGATTTAGGACTCCAATCCAACTCACCATAAGTAAGTTCTGTAACCAACTCAGAGCCGAGACAGAAAACACACAGGGAAGCTTATCCAACATAGAGGCTGAAGCAGGGGAAGGTCCTCTATGCCACTAGTCAAGTAGTAAGTCAGGGTAATGAACAAACTGGGAGGTAATGGATGGATGAGGACAGTGAATAATGAGACCAACACTAGCAAGCCAAAGTATGGTGGGAATGATCACCTCTATTCTCCCTAGGGAGGGTAAAACCAATGAGTATGGGTAGTGAACTTCTAAGTCTGAGTGGGGACAATATAATATATATAGAAGTACAACCAGGTCCACATATCGACATGATCGCTAGATCATGATACTAAATGCTAAGACATGTTACAAGAATGAATATAAAAGCAATATAACCATAACACCAAAATATACCTGCCGAGTCATATACCTGAATGCTCATGATCTGAACCAACATCTGTTCTCTGAAATTGTTGCTGTAACTCCGGGCAATACTGACTGCTCTGCATAAATGGCTAAATGGCTACATCGGTCATCTCTCTGAGTGTCCCGAAACTCAGTCATGGCACGGGGAACAAAACTGTTGTCCATATACTAATCATTATCCGTAATAGATGCTCATCTCAGCATCTTACTGTAAGGGAACTGGCTGAAAATTGTACTGGAATCTGAAAAATAGTGTATGGTAGCCCTACTATATATGTGATAACACGCCCCTCAACCAAATCATCCTCTTCATCTGCAAGTAAAAATATGGATAGAAAAATGTGCAAGATATTCACCAAGATCCTTAGTGCAATGGAAAAGTAATTTCAATTACCATAGCCATACATCCAAACCAAATCTAAGACTTTCTCACAAGAATCAAATTGTATTTCAATAGCCCAGAGCCAATAGTCCCTTTACAATGAGGGGGGTCTCTTCGTTAAATAGGAATGAGAGAGACCAAAACCGTAACCACTTTTTGAATGAGTGGTTGAGATTAAAAGATACATCAATGATAATCTTAGTCATCGCATTCGGTGAATTTCAACCTTGAAATTCGAAATTTGTCGAACTTCAACCAAATTCGAACTTGGAGCCGAACTTAAAGCCGGATTTCAAAGTCGAACTTCAAGGCGAACTTCAAGGTGGATTTCAAGACGAATTTAATTGAATTTATTCAATAAAAATTTTAAAAGGTAAAAAAAAGACAAAAAAACCTAACCTAAATTCCTAAATTTTTAACAAGATATGATCCTTTTGAAATATAATTATATATGTTATTGTTAGCATGCAATTTTCATTTTACATAATGTTTAATGAGTGCCTAGAATTATATATATATATATATTAAAATTTTGAAATGGATAGCCCCTCAAACTTAATGTCGAATTTTATCATCAAATTTTTCAGCAGATTTGGGTCTCCCCCTTTGCTATCTAGGGGTTGGATAGCTTAAAGCGAAGATTGCCTCGATTGGTGTGAGAACCAATCCATTTGGGATCGAGGGGTTCTCTGTGAAAATCCTCACAGTAGATCTAAGAGCTTTTGTAAACCTCACAATGAAAGAATTTAGGAATAAGAATAAGAGTGGTCAATGCTGTAAAATGAGCAACAGAATTATGATACAGTAGAACTCGGATAGAAGCAAAAAACTTCACACACACTAATTCATTAATCACAATATGGACAAATAAGTAGTACAATGCATGAGGATTTGAATGCCAAGGTGGCAATTCGAATTAGCCTTCATGGAGTGATCAAAAGATCACTGGTGTCATCGGAGCACAACTAGAAGTCTATCTCATCATCAGTGGAGTCATCAATGCACAAGTAACTATCAATCATCAATCAAACTGAGTCTAACTGAGTGTGGTAGGTGTAATTGAGTGTAACTGGCACATGGAGACACTAACTGAATGAAGGAGGCTTAGTGGAGGGCGCTTGAGGAGCTAACTGGAGTCAGAATGGGCAGTCAAGTCTCACTGGAGGTCCATCGGAGTGATACAGTCAGTTGAGAGTTAGTCTAGCCTTAAATCAAGGAAAGAACTGATGATAACTCAATTAACTGAAGTGCAACTGAGTGGTAGGTGAGAAAGGACGAGTGGCTTCCAAAAATAAAGGAAGAAGGGCGCATTAAGCTCTAGGAGGGCTAAAACTGATCTGAGAGAAGCTCCCGAGGGCTGGCTAACTGAGGGCTAGGTGCTGGACTGATGACTGGGATGCATGCAATTGCATGCATGCATGCAGAAATGCATGCAAGATTGAAAATGTAAATAATCAAAACACTGGTAGGACTAGGATGGAGTATAGGAATATCCTAACACCCCCCTTAATCCATCTTGGGCCCTGGTAACTAAGACCAAAGGTCACCCAATACAATGAATAATAACAGTCAATAAACCGAGGAAACGGGGAAAAACCTCATGGGAAAAATACCCCCGCTCAAAATAGACTGTAAGGCACACACAAAAATAAATGCTCCAAACTCAAGTAGGTGTGATGCTTGGTCATATGTCTGGAGGTATCTTCTTCTTGGGAAGAAGTGGATCATGCTCAAAAAGCATGTGCTTGTACTTGCTCTTCAGATCGAATGTGATGAGAACAAATCAAAAAGTATGAGGATGATCCTTGAACCTGTGATTCGAATCAGCTGAGGTAGGATGAAATCTATGAATGTGCAGATAGTCTTTTGTCGTCTCCTTCGAACCATCATGGGTGAGATTATGCCAAAAAGAACCATCACATGATTGCTTGAAATTCAAATCAGATTTAAGACTTGATGAATAGTTTCTTGAGATCTCCTTTGAACCAATAGGGGTGAGATCAAAACCATCATATGCATGAGAAATTATCCCAATTGAATGGTAATGGCCATCATCTTCAATAACCTTTTGAAAGCATGCAATAATGATCTTACAATAGAAAATAAGAGGTGATTGATCAAGGAGAGCGAATGCATTACCTCCAATGGCTGATTTTACCTCCGAAACATTCAGTAGTTCATGATGCAAATGAACAGACTTTGGTGCAAGAGAGGATTTAGGACCTTCTGTAATTTCTAGAGTGTGAGCTGGCATAGAATTCGAAATAGGAGAAATTTGGAGCATGAGTGTAGAATCTGCAAGTTCTTTTTCTTTGTGGACAACTTCAATATGAGATATGTTTGATACTGGTTCATGATCAATGAGATCATCAAGGAGGGCGAATGCATCACTTTGCTTGCTCTCGAAAGGGTTTGGACCAATCCCTTCATTCTGTCTGCCAAATCTTTCATCCAGGTGGGCCCATAGCTCTTTTGGAGATTCAACATCAAGGAGGTCATATGCCATGCATCGAGGCATAGCAAACATCATGGTTGCACGGACATGGTCACCTTTATTTAACCAATCAATCTCTTCTTCAGAGGATTCGAACTCTCTTTCAAAACAATAATCAAAGAGACCATTTCTCTTCAAATGTGCTATCATCTTTGGTTTCCATTCATCATAGTTGAATGGAGAAAGAAGATCATAGTTGAATGGAGGAGGATAGATTTCTTCTGAATACATGGAAGCTGTAGAAGACCTGCAAAAACAATAGAAATGTCTGCAACTGTTACTGCTGCAAAAGTGCAGAAACTGCGGCAGTTGAAATCTTGATAATAACCTGCAAAAAACTCTCAGGAATGGAGATAAACAATACTCTCAACATGCTTTGATACCATGTGAAAATCCTCACAGCAGATCTAAGAGCTATTGTAAACCTCACAATGAAATAATTTAGGAATAAGAATAAGAGTGGTCAATGCAATAAAATGAGCAACATAATTATGATACAATAGAACTCGGATAGAAGCAAAAATACTTCACACGCACTAATTCATTAATCACAATATGGACAAATAAGTAGTACAATGCATGAGGATTCGAATGCCAAGGTGGCAATTCGAATTAGCCTTCATGGAGTGATCAAAAGATCACTGGTGTCATCGGAGCACAACTAGAAGTCTATCTCATCATCAGTGGAGTCATCAATGCACAAGTAACTGTCAATCATCAGTCAAACTGAGTCTAACTGAGTGTGGTAGGTGTAATTGGCACATGGAGACACTAACTGAATGAAGGAGGCTCAGTGGAGGGCGCATGAGGTGCTAACTGGATTCAAAATGGGTAGTCAAGTCTCACTGGAGGTCCATCGAAGTGATACAGTCAGTTGAGAGTTAGTCTAGCCTTAAATCAAGGAAAGAACTGATGATAACTCAATTAACTGAAGTGCAACTGAGTGGTAGGTGAGAGAGGATGCGTGGCTTCCAAAAATCAAGGAAGAAGGGCGCATTAAGCTCTAGGAGGGCTAAAACTGATCTGAGAGAAGCTCCCGGGGGCTGGCTAATTGATGGCTAGGTGCTGGACTGATGACTGGGATGCATGCAATTACATGTATGCATGCAAAATGCACGCTGCATGCAAGACTGAAAATGTAAATAATCAAAATACTGGTAGGACTAGGATGGAATCTAGAATCTGGAATCTGAAAAATAGTGTATGGTAGCCCAACTATGATATATGTGATAACACGCCCCTCAACCAAATCGTCCTCTTCATTTGCAAGTAAAAATGTGGATAGAAAAATGTGCAAGATATTCACCAAGATCCTTAGTGCAATGGAAAAGTAATTTCAATCACCATAGCCATACATCCAAACCAAGATCTAAGACTTTCTCACAAGAATCAAATTTTATTTCAACAGCCTAGAGCCAAAAGTCCCTGTTCAATGAGGGGGGTCTCTTCGTTAAATAGGAATGAGAGAGACCAAAACCCTAACCACTTTTTGAATGAGTGGTTGAGATTAAAAGATACATCAATGATAATCTTAGTCATCGCATTTGGTGAATTTCAACCTTGAAATTCGAAATTCGCCGAACTTCAACCAAATTCGAACTTGAAGCCGAACTTAAAGCCGAATTTCAAAGTCGAACTTCAAGGCGAACTTCAAGGCGAATTTCAAGATGAATTTAATCGAATTTATTCAATAAAATTTTTAAAAGGTAAAAAAAAGACAAAAAACCTAACCTAAATTCCTAAATTTTTAAAAAGATACGATCCTTTTGAAATATAATTATATATGTCATTGTTGGCATGCAATTTTCATTTTGCATGATGCTTAATGAGTGCCTAGAATTATATATATATATATATTAAAATTTTGAAATGTATAGCCCCTCAAACTTAATGTCGAATTTTATCATCAAATTTTTCATTAGATTTGGGTCTCCCCATTTGCTATCTAGGGCTTGGATAGCTTAAAGCGAAGATTGTCTCGATTGGCGTGAGAACCAATCCATCCGAGGATCGAGGGGCTCTCAAGTCACCTCTTTAGTTCCCTTTCTCCTTTATCGTCCTGAATAGGATCATCTTTTGGGGCAACTACAAGTTGTGTGGTAACATTTTTGGCACCGTTGCTGGGGAGGTAGAGGCTTACCTTCGGTGTCTGTGAGTGTCCGTGTGTTAATCTCATATCTTATCGCATCCAGTATTTTGATTTGGTGATTACATTTCTCATTGCATGATCAATTTAATCACCAACTTAATTCACTCATCTCACTTCTCCTTACGACATTTATCTTTCGGGGAATTGCTTTTGTGATTCACCTGGCGACTCCACATTACGACTCTATTGAGGAAAGAATCCAACAAATTAATCGAAGTTCCTGAAACATGTCCTATCCCGAAGAAATTGAATCTGAAACCAGCGCCACTGTGAACACGATGGCTCAAATGATAATGTTAATGCAAAATCTTTATGGTTTGGTTTTAGATCAACAAGAAGAAACCAAGAGACATGATGGATATCTTCATCAATTATATTAAAATGTTTACACTAATGATTATCCTCAACATAAAACTGTCAAATGTTCTTCCAATAACAGAGTGGTGACAAGATCCCAATCGAAAAATAATCTAAAGACTCAAACCAACACTCTTGTAAAGGAAGCCCTCCTGTTCAAAGGAAAGTTATTAGAGAGCCAACATATAAGGTTCTGTTAGATTTCATACGTTCATAGCATAAAACATAAATGCATTAACAAGATCACTAGAAGTAAGACAAAGCACAAAACAACAACACAGAGTTTACCCTGAGAAACCCAAATGGGAGAAAACCCAGCAACCTTCGCTGAGAGATGATAATTCTGAGATCAGAGTACAAACAAAGAAAGAGAAAGATTGTGAAAGTATCTTTCACAAGTAGATGCTCCAAATAAGCTTCCTCCTTCAAGTGATGCGAAATTTGCCGCCTCCAAGTGATGCGCACTTCCTAAGTGAGTGAATGAGCTAATGAGGTGCACGAGCCTCTTATTTTTACAAGTGCAAACTGGAAAATTCCCTAATGGGGCCGACTTCACCTGGGGGCAATAAATAATTTAAATTTAATCTTTTTATTTGTTTCTTTTGCACCCGAAGGCTTACATTGATTGTTTCATGTGTTTACATAATTGTTTACATAAAGTTCTTCTCCCCTTTGGAGGTATAAACAAGTACAATGAAAGTACAATAAAATATAATGAATAATATCTTTCGAAGTTGTACAAGATCCAACACTCCCTCTCAACGAGGAAGGTATTCTTCGGTCTTCATATGCATCATGATCATCTGGGTCTCATTTGTACATCCATTCTGTCTCCATCATCTTTCTGCATACTGAAGGTTGTCCACACAGTCTCTGTGCATCATCATCACCAGTCCTTCGGTGAGTCCAGGAGAATCACTCAATCCTGGATATCTGAGATTATTAGCTGTACCATCTCTGCTATACAATTTGCCACCTGTCTGTCTCATTTGCCAATAGGGTCCTCCCATACCTGGCTGAGATCTCAGACGAGCAAAAGGGCACGGCCATCTACTAACTGTCCGACTCTTCTGCCTATGGGATCTCTCCCATATCTGGCTGAGTACCTGGACTGTAGAGGCACCTGTGCAACCACACAGCCAACTACTGATTGTCCTACTCATCTACCGATGAGATTTCTCCCATATCTGGCTGAGTAACCAGACTGTAGAGGCACCTGTGTGAACCCGACCAACTGCTGACTGTCGTACTCATCTACCTATGGTATTTCTCCCATATCTGGCTGAGTAACTAGACTGCAGAAGGTACTTGGGTGAGCCCGACCAACTGCTGACTGTCCTACTCATCTGCCTATGGGATTTTTCCCATATCTGGCTGAGTAACTGGACTGCAGAAGGTACCTGGGTGAGCCCGACGAACTGCTGATTGTCTTACTCATCTGCTTATGGGATTTCTCCCATACCTGGCTGAGTAACTGGACTGCAAAAGGCATCAGGGCAAAGCAGGGCAAGCATCTCAATATCATCTTTCCCTCTCAAGGATGGATATTGAGATGGATATTGAGATGGAAGGTACCTGGGTGAGCCCGACGAACTGCTTATGGGATTTCTCCCATATCATCTTTCCCTCTTCGACTCCAAGTCTTCCGCAAAAGTATTCGAACTTCACCCTGGGAAGAGCCTTGGCGAGAACATCTGCAATCTAGTCATTTGTCGACACGTATTGTAACTCGATTGCACCTTTCTGCACCATATCACGAATGAAGTGATATCGAATCTCGATATGCTTCGACCTATCGTGAAATACAGGATTCACTGACATCTGCACACAGCTCTAGTTATCACAGTGATTCACGGTCGGCTCTGGAATCTAGCCGAACAATCCTGCCAGGAGTTTACGAAGCCAAACTGCTTCTCGAGCTGTTGTGCTAGCAGCCATGTATTCGGCCTTTGCAGTACTGAGTGCTACCGAGTTCTGCTTCCGGCTGCACCAGGAAATAACTGCAGAACCCAAACAGAAGCAACATCCAGAAGTACTCTTTCGATCTGCAACACATCCGGCCCAATCTGAGTCTGTAAACCCCTGCAATATCAGGTCACCATCTGAAGCATACTTCAATCCATATCCCACAGTGCCACGTAAGTATCTGAGCACATGTTTTGCAGCAATCCAGTGAATCTGCCTTGGTTCGCACATGAACTGACTAAGGGCATTCACAGCGAAACATATGTCTGGTCTGGTGTTGGTCAGATACATCAATGACCCAATCAACTGGCGATAAATGGTGGGATCAAAAAAATCAAAATCTGAAGTAGAATCTCTCAACTTCTTCCAATTTGCATCCATCGGAGTAGCCATGGACTTGCAGTCCAACATTCCAAATCTCTTCAATATATCAATGGTGTATTTTCCTTGTCCTAGGAAATTCTCTTTCTACCTCTGCCATACTTCTAATCCCATGAAGTAGTGCATCAATCCAAGATCTTTCATTTCAAACTCAAAGGCGAGATTCTTCTTACACCATACAATGTGTTTCTCATTTCCTGTGAGAAACAAGTCATCAACATAGAATGCCAAAATCAGTGGCTGATCATCTGCAACCTTGAGGCAAAGGTTGGGGTCTGCATCATTTCGATGCACCTTCCATCTCATAGCTGAAGCAATAGCAATGATCGATATGATGGAAGTATCTCGAGCCACAGGAGTAAATGTATCATCATAATCGACTCCCTCTTTCTGAGAGAATCTTCTGGCAACAAATCTGGCCTTGTATTTCCCATATGCTCCATGCTAAGTCTGTTGTGCCCATCTAGGTCTTTTCCAACCTACTGCAACATTTCTGGGGATATCAACTAGATCAATAGAATCGATAGGTTCATCCTTTTTTGCTAACTCCCTCTTGAACTAGAGGGGGAGATGATCTCATCTCCTTTGCATTTAATCATCAATCTCCATGTATGATCCTCTGCCTTTCTTGACAGCTGATTCTTCTTCAAAGGTCACAGGCCTACTGACTTCAATCTGTCTGGACCCTGGGATGTAGATTCTGTAAGTCTTTGAAGACTCACTGTATCCCACAATGGTTCCCTTCTTGCCTGAAGGTTCCAACTTGGGTACATGTATAAAGACTGGACATCCAAATATCTGAAGGTGGCTCACTTATGGTTTCTGTTATCACACCATAGTAGCAGGGCTACTATTCTTGCTTAGCAGATATTTGCACATTCCAGAGCTTACATTATTCAGAGCTTGGCTATGATGACTTTATATTTGGAGATCACCGAGCAGTGTATTTTTCAGACTTATGTTAGACCTTGTGTCAAGGCTGAGCCTTGAGAGTTCAGATTTGATGACCGATGTGACCCTTTATTCCATACAGTTTCAGTTCAGTGCCTAGAGATGTATTGCAGTGGTGTTTTAGATGGTATATGATGATTATTCTTATGATGATGTTGTATGACCTATGGATGTATGATCATTGACTATGGATTATTATCTTGTTGTTTTAGTCATGTTCACAGTAGTAGCTTGGTATATATTTCATGATGTGGCAAACTGTATAAAATGAACTATCTTGATAATAATTTAAAATGGATTTTTTTACTTGCACATTTAGGTTGTTTGACAAAACTCACTGGTTCACTACCTTGCATAGATATGGTCTTTCTTGACACCATTTGTCTGCTAGCTTAGGCTGCACCTTCACATGACTCCATCCATCCATGACTTTCCTTATTTGGCTTTAAACCTTGACTTGTCCTACTTGACTTTCTGGTATTGAGGACTTCCCCTTTTTCTACCTCTGTGTTTGGACCGCATCCCTGTATGTTTGGTGTCTCGGCTCTGAGTTGGTGACAAAACTTGCCTTTGGTAAGTTGGATTGCAGGCCTAAATCGTTCTGGTCGGTTGTCCCAATGTTTGGCACTGGCTTGAACTCCCCCTAGTCACTTGAGATGTTGTTGGCTAAAACTGAAAGCTCATGTACTACATATGGAAACTTATATAGATTCGCCCATAGAAACTAAAAAAGGGCAAGAGCGATGAACTGCTAAAAATACTCCTCGAAGAGTATAAGAAAGGTCCAAAAAAGCAATGGTTCTTAAATGTTATATCTAAACAATTGTTGACCTTATATGTATATGTAAACATGCCCTGGATGCAAGTTGCAATTAGTTGTGCTTTTCAGCACACCTGAGATCCGAAGGGTTATGTAGGCCAGAAAGGCCATGAAATGAAATTGAATGATCTGAATGAACTTAGATCAACTTGATGTAGACATGATGCCTAAGTATTAACAGCACTCACTAAACAACTTACGCATTTGTGAGTCGCAGCCATTCCCCATGTTATTTTGTCCAGCACAGAGTTTGTAGTTTCCCCTTTCTCCCAGTCCATGGTATCTTTTAGTTGAGTTTAGACAAGTCACCCCCTTTTTGCCCAACCTTGTTCCTAGCCTTCATCCTTTGCTAGCAGTTTTACCTTGTCCAATGGGTGAGTTTGTCATTTAAACTATTTTACAAGTAATTATAAATAACAACAGAATATGCTAACATGATTAATGCCACTAAATGAATGCTATACTTTAAGTTAAGTTGTGAGTATGATTAGAGGAACATGTCGTAGTCTATTGAGATGATTTATCCTTGGTTGTATATGGACCTAGTCAAACCTAGTTTGACTATGGTCATTTCTTGGGCTCTGTGATGATGTGGGCCATATATATACCTATTGATGATGATGGATGGTCCCACATACTCTTGATGATGACACTATATGATGGACATATGATTCATGTGATGATTGATGCAGTTCAGCAGGTTTTATTATTACTTCATATCATCAGATTATGCACTGTCCATATATGGTGGACCCTACAGTTAGCCCATCAGGGCAACCCATGGTGTATGAGTAAACATTCTTAGTTACCAAGGTAGTCCATAAATGGGATAAAAGGGTCATTGAGGAATTCGATTTGGGCAATTGAGGCAAGGTTTTGGCACTTGGTTTTCACGGAGGTCTTCCAGGGTGAACCCCCTATCTTCCAGCCAGTTTTCATCATTTGGGTGGGTCCACAGAGGCCACAGGAGGCATTTTACTGCTTGTCTGTCACAGATTTTGAGGATAGATTTGATCATTTATATTTATTTTGGACATATTATATTATTTTATTGTGCCATGGGGATGAGCTAGTAAGGATTGATGCCTCCTAGCCCCACCATGAGCTCCATGTGTCATGTCCTAGTCATTTGAGGTGGGCTTTTGTACTTTTACCCCCTCTAGTGGATGACGTCACCCTCCTTGAGTATCTTTAGCTATGACGTCATCACCTTTTTGAGTGATCCATGTGTTATGTTATTATGGTTCATCTTAGCCATTGATTATGTATTGAGATCTTTTAATCTCAACCACTCATTTTCATGTTGTATTGTAAAGTGGTATAGGTTTTTGGTCTTTATTATCCTATATAAGGAGGAGACCCCCTATTGTATAGCTCACCTTTGGAGCTCTGGAATATTGGAATAGAACACTTCTTTGTGGAGCATATTTCTCTTGTCTTGTGGATTCTTTTGCATCTTGAGTATACAGTATCTCTTCTATGTATCTGTTATCACCTAAACTGTAGTTACCCCTATGGATGTATCCAGTCATGGATGGAAATAGGGAAGGGCAACTCAAAAGGTGCAACCACGATCACCTCGACCTCCAATATATGGTTGTCACGCCAGTCGAGGCAACCTTCACTTTATGTTATCTAGCCCAGACAACAAAGGGGGAGACCCGATCTACTCCCGACAGGAGAGATCAAAACCAAGACACCAAATCAAGTTGTTTCTAAGTGAAGTAAGGTGTATGGTTTATCCTAGACCTAAGGATGAAGTTACAAGCTAAGTGAGGGGTTCAAAGAGTACAGCTTTGGTTCATTGTTGATGTGAGAGTGACTTATGGTATTTGGTATGAGATCTAGGACTAGTGTATTAGTTCAATGTTGGAAGATCCACTGCCTTGGGAACCGTGTCCAATGCAAGGTAGTTTAGGGGTTGAATTGGGGCTAACTAGCACACATGACAAGCTTGACCATAATACATGATGGCATCAAGGGTTTGGTTCACCACACTAAGGTCAAATCGCAAGTTAATCCAACAATCTAGGAAAGTCGAATTGACTTGGAGAATAACCAGTGCCTTGGGAATTGGGATAATGGAGTCAAAGTAGGGTTGACTTGTGGTTAAGGACTCCTAGTACTTGGGACAAGTGGGCAATAAAGGTCTTGATGGATAAATAGGTCTAGATCTAGGTTTGACCCAAGTGGACCACAATCCCTTAAAACAAGGAATGCTATCCCCAAGGCAAGATTTGACAAAGTGACACACTAGACCTAGGTTTTGAATTATTCCCGTTCCAAATCCACAAGAATCTCAAGTACCCACGTCCTAGAAGTGAGTTAACTCACTTTACCCAAGGAGGCTAAAAAGGTGGGTTAGGTGGGTCAAGACAAGTCCGATGGCATCCGAACTTTAGATCCGGGTAGGTTGGTCAAGTAGGAGTGTGGATCTATAATTTTGTGGCAATCCGACGGCTAGATCTTACTAGATGTGAGTTTGAATGCACCTAGTGGTCCAAAATGGGGATTAAATCCCTTAAAATGTGGAATAGGGCCCACAAGGTGAAAATCAGAAAAGTAACAATCTGGGGGTATGTTATTTGATGTGTAGATTATGGAGCAAACGGGATCTCAACTACCCACCACTTATATCTAGGTCAACTCACAACCACCAGGAAGTGCGCCTTGCTTGGGAGAAGCTAAGTTGGCTTGGGAAGGGGGTCAAATGGAAGCCAATCCTCACCAAACTATAGATCCGGGATGCCATGGATGCTATAGAGGTGGGTTTTGGAATATTTAGGGTTTTAACAATTTATGAGCTATGTCAATGGATTGGATAAAGGAAAGAGAAACAAACTTGTGGATCTTACCTGGGTAACCTTGTAGATGCCTTGATGATGATGATCTATGCAAACCCGATCAATTTGAGAAGCTTTGAGGTAGTTTTCTATGCAAGTCGATTTGATCCAAGAAGCCAATGCGCCCTCTCTCCTGCAGAACAAACGTCAACAATATCAGATTTGATGCATCAAGAGATAAGACTAATGCCACAAGAGAAGTAACAGAAAGATAGCATAGATCACAATGATGCTAATGATAACCCCCTGATACAAGCGAATGCCAAGAAAGTCAATTTGAAGAAGCCTTGCAAAATCGCCCTTGTTGAAGTCGCCCTCCTGTAGACAAACAATGATTTCCAAAAAAGATAGATCTTACCACAATTTCCAAATGCTAGGTTGCAATAGACTTTCCAATCACCATCTAAGAACACTAGATGCAAAGGAGACCACAAGTATTTCCACAAGAATATTTTTCTATACCAATAATCCAAGAGCCAAAGACCCTTTACAATGAGAGGCTCTCTCCTTTAAATAGGAAGGAGAGGCACCAAAACCCTAACCACTTTTTGAATGAGTGGCTAAGATTAAAAGATACAAATGTCTAATCAATGGTTGAGATGAGCTCAACAATAAAATACATGGATCACTAATAAAATATTATGTAAGTGGACAAAATCGCCCTAGAAGAGGGGAATCCCACCACATCATGATGACATAATATCATAGGAGGCTTATGGTGGGTCCAAGGGGTAATTTTATCCCTCGATCAATCCCCATAGCACAATAAATATAAAATAATCATCAATGTACCAAATCGTTCCTCCATAGTCAAATCGTAGGCCTCAAAAAGACCTCAGAAATCCACAGAAAGTGCCATAAGTGATGGATGCGGGCCCCGATGAAGCTGAAACTTCTGGAGAAGGTGTGGAAGACCCCGATCTATCATCACCGATCATCCCATGCCATAACTTTGCCTCAGTAGCCCAAATCGATTTCCTCAATAGCCATTTCTACCAATCCTGAAATGCCTCGAGAAGCGTGAAACTGCCCTAAACAGCCTCCTGGAGTGCCTGCGCTGTCAAGGTGAGGGCACCAGTGTGTCCGGGAGGGGGGTAATATGGTAAAAACAAGTGGCTGGACCACCCCCTCCATCATCAGCGCCCTAGGTCAACCGGATAAAAATCACATCTGCTCTGACAGGGCCTCCGACAGACCAAAACTGCACTGGGACAGCGTACTGAGACTCAATCATCACTGTAAGTGCCCGGAACTGAAAACAAACTGTCCCATTGGACTTAGAAGGTCCAAATCCATCCAAGATGTGTACTCATACACCATATGAGTCTCTGCATGATCAAAATAAATATCCAATATACCGGAACAGGGCCAATAATAATAATATGTAAATGACCAAACACTGCTGTAAACCAAGAATCATCATCATAACCCTGTAGCTGCTGCATAGAATCATCATGTATGTATACATAGACCATATATCATCTATCCATATCATCACAAGGTCCAACATCTCATGTCCCATGGTCCTCCATGGTCAAACTGGGTCTAACCAAGACCAAATATAACTCAGACCATCATTGAAAGCTGCTGCAAAGTGTCAAGGTTAATGCATGCTCTACAACTTATTCAAATAACAATTATAACACAAAGTAGTCATTTCTGGCGATCTAAATCCAAATATATAATGTCGTTAATTATTCTTATTACTCAGACTAGACTTTCAGGATCATACTCACTTCATAGCTGTGATCAATTTCCTAGTGATGGGTGAAGGCTAAATTAACTGGCTAGGCTAAGGGATGACTTGACTGACTTGACTTTGTGACACTTTGGCAAGGGAAAGGGAATACACACCATAGCATATACTGAGTGAGCAGTAACACAGGGAATGGCGGTGTCTCACAAATGGATGAGTTGTTTAAAGAGGGTTTATTCACCTTCACAGATGCGCACAATCCATAATACAAATAAGGCCAGCAATTGTTTAGATATAGCTTTTAAGTTCCATTGCTTTTTGGGCCTGAAGTTTCCATAGCCTTGATCTATGTGTGTTTACAAACACATTGCATAGATTTACATTTATTTTAGGCTTTCTGCTGCAGGTGTGTTTTTAAGGCACTTGTTTACCTGAGCACTTCTAGGTGTGTCATGGACAGCTTGTTTACCTAGGTATTTATTTTTCCAAAAGATATAACATTTTATTTTCATGGCCATTTTCATTTGGCATGCCTTTCATTCATGTGTGTTTAGAAACACATTGCATGAATGGGCTTTTCATACAAGATATAGCATTTCATTTTTTCCAGGTTTTGTATTCATGGCAGCACTAAAAGTTTCCGGTTTAGCCAACACAACTTTAGTGACTAGGAGGAATTCCAAGGAACTCCAACTCACCATAGGTAAGTTTTGTCACCAACTCAGAGCCGAGACACAATAAACAGGGAAGCTCATCCAATACAGAGGCTACAGTGGGGAAAAGTCCTGCATGCCACTAGTCAAGTAGTAAGTCAGGGTGATAATCTAAAAGGTAGGCCATGGATGGATGAAGACAATGAAATAATGGAGCCAACACTAGCAAGCCAAGGTATGGTGGAATGATCACCTCTATTCTCCCTAAAGAGGGTAAATACCAATGAGTATGAATAGTGAACTTCTAAGTCTGAGTAGGGACAATATAATATATATAGATCAACCATGTCCAAATATCTATATGATCGCTAGATCATGACACTAAGTGCTAAGACATGCTATAAGAATAAGTATAAAAGCAATCTAACCATGACACCATGATATACCTGCTGAGTCATATACCTGAATGCTCATCAACCTGTACCATCCTCTATCCTCTGAAACTGTTGCTGTAACTCTGGGCACTACTGACTGCTCTGTACCAATGGTATAGTGGCTATATCGGTCATCTCTCTGAGTTTCCCGAGACTCAGTCATGGCATGGGGAATATGCACTGCTGTCCACAATCTGATAGTGATCCAATATAGATGCTCATCTCAGCATCTCAAATGTAGGGGAACTGGCTGAAAAGTGTACTGGCATCAGAAAAATAATGTATGGTAGCCCGGCTACTATAAATGTGATAACAGTATGATTGTGGATCTTGGAGCTACATCTTGTCTTCTTGCAGGAAAGTCGAATTGGTGGAGAGGAGGGCGATTTATTGAGGGTTATTGTTGGAGGGATCCACATATTCTCTCTTGGGTTGATCTGTGAAAGGGAGTATCATTATTGTATCTTTGTGACATAGTTGATGCTTTCTATTACATCTTTCCATCATTTTCATAATCATCTTACTTGGCTTGTTTCACTTGATCTTGTCTTGTAGGAGGAGGACGATTTGGTAATCTTGGAGGAGGACGTTTTGGCTTGGAGCTCTTGGATCTCACTCTTGAATATACACATAGAAGAATGCTATCAATTTGCAAGGTGGCCATAAGCAATTGAGGTAAGATCTACAAGGTATGTGTCTATATCCATCCATTCTTCTTCATTGGTCACAAACCCTTAAAAGTTAAAAACCTCATTTTGTTTTTCTTAGATCTACTTGGATCTAGCCTAGCTTGGTGGTGATTGGGTTCCATTTGACACACTTTCCAAGGCACTTAGCCCTCCTTGAACAAAATCGCACCACTTGGGAGAAGCTAGTTTGGTTGGTTCCAAGACATGGGTAAGTGAGATCCCACTTAATTCACACTCTCCTCACTTGATAACCTACCCCTAGTGCTTTAACTTGTTGATTTTTGCCTTATGGGCCCCATTCCTCATTTTGAGGGTTGTGCCCCACTTGGGTCAGTTTGGTAATGCACTTTCAATCTCATATCTATGGAGATCTAACCATTGGATGCCCATGATTTTCAAGATCCACACTAATACTTGCCTAAACTACTTGGATCTACATTTTGGTAGCCACTGGACTTGATTTGACACACCTTACCATGCTTTTAGCCCTCTTTGGGCAAAGTCGCACTCCTTGGGTGTTTGAGTTTGTCCACTTCTAGAACCTGGGTAGTTGAGATTCCATTGGATTTGGGAAGAGCATATCTTGAAACCTACAACTAGTATCTCACTTAGTGAAGTTCTGCCTTGGGGGTAGCATTCCTTGTTTTGGGGAAAGTTGTCCACTTGGGTCACTTAGTGAAATATTAGATCTAGTAAGATCCACCCATTATTTGTCAAATAGCCCACTTGATTTGTGTCCTAGGTGTCTCGATCTACAAATTGACATATCTTTTGACTCCATTAACCGATCCATCAAGGCACTAGTCCACCTTGGGCAATTCACACTCCTCGGGAATTGTGTCACTTCCTGGATCCCATATGTGGGTATCTCTAATTTCATCTTAGATCCTTAGATCTATCTCTTATATACCCCTTGGTACCATTTGCACCCCTTAATTCCACCTTGTGGGTCCCATTTGAGCCATTTCCATATCCCAAGGAAGTGGTCCCACATGTGTATTTTTATGGTACTAGATCTTGCCATCTTATCTCATCATGTGGCCTAAATCATACATTGGTTGAAACACTAATCACTCCTTAAGCCTCCTTCAACCATACTTTAAATTCTAGGTCCACCCTAGGAACCTTTAACTTCTTTTACATATCCCTAGGAACCTTTGTTTGGGTCCAATCATCTTTGATTGGTTATAGGGTCCCACCCTAGGTCTTGATTTATCTTGATCTAAAGTGAAGAGTGCCTCGTTTGACGTGACTCCCAGCTTGCATTGGGAACCATGGCATTTCTTGGGTCACCTCTTTAGTTGTCTGTCTCCTCTACCATCCCGGATGGGATACCACTAGGGACAACTACAAGTTGTGTGATAACAGTTTCACTTCTATGAAAGCTTCCTCTGAGGTCATCCTTCTAGGCTGAGAGTCATATTCCAAGAAGCTTCTTCCTGAACATCAACGAGATTCATATGTCCATCGGAACAAGTCTTAGCTTATAGGCCAAATCATATGGTCTTTTCCCTACAAGTCAAATCCCAATCAATGTTATCGGAACCGGAACGGAACCAGCAAAACTGGCCGGACTGACCAGTTCACAGGCTTGGCCGGTCCGGTCAGTTAAAAAAAAATCAGAAACTGGATTCTGCATCAAACTGGGGAGAAAACCGGTCGGTTCCATACGGAATCGGCCGGTCCATACTCTGCCAACTAATCAAAATCTATTTCTGATGTCATGGGGGTGACGTGTCTTAGTTATAGTCACTTGATTGGCTAGCTAATCAACAACTTTATTTGCAGATATTTTCATATGCTTAAAATCCAATTCCTTGAAACACATGCAGGCCTGATGGATCCAAGATATCTTACTCTTCATTCCCCATGGAGGATGTGAATTCTTTTCGTTGGTGTGATCTATGATCAAGTTCGAGTCACCTTAAAAAGCAATCTTCTACTCTTTCTTAAGATCTTCCTTTACACCAAGGATCAAGCTTGCAGTTTCATCTTGATTGCTGGTTCTGGTCTCAAAATAGTAAAAACTAGGCATGGATTCTAGGATTAGGCCCTGATCGCTTCTGAACACCCCATTTGCAACTGCTGAACCTGGGTTTTCTTTTGCAGCCCCTTGAGAATTAAACTTTGCCCAACCTGCCATGGGAGGCTTCCATGTCTAGACTGTAGTTGTAATTTTCTTTACTTAACCTCTTCCCATTAACTAAAGAGATCAAACTTGACTATTTTTTTTGTGACTTTTCTTATATTATTACTATTGGATTATCTACTTCAACATTTTCAGAGGTGATTATGCAGATGCTAATTTAGTTATTTGGTGCTATTTTGGTTATTTGCACCCATATTTGCTATATATATGAGAAACTTTGCATATTTGTGTATTAATGGTTTGGATTCATATGTATGCACATGAATATATATGTTTTTTTTTTAAATATGAATATTTTATGTATTTTTTAGTTGGCCGGTTTTTTACCTGGTTTTTTGCCGGTTCCGGTCCGGTTCACATTTTGGGCTTCGTCGGTTCGATGACCGGTCCGGTTTCAATAACATTGATCCCAATTGATGATCAGTGACATTTTATAATCAAATGAAAAGGTAAATAGTTTACATAGGCATGTTAGCTAATACTTTATCACAACAATCATGAACATGTCTATCAAACACTTCTAGGAAGTATCTAGATGTCTGTTATCTCCACTAGAACATGCTATCAAGAGTGTGCACTACCCTAAGCGTGTAGGAGGGAGATATCATCGAGACTAACTTCATGAAATGTTGTGTAGCTCATATGCATAATATAATAGGGTAAACTATATCAACTGCTCAGCACATTAGATTTGCATATATAAAAAAACATATAAGACAAGAACAGATCTATGTAAGCAAGAAAACAAAGTACTTATCTCTTATTGTTTTGGTGTGTGGGCCCCCACTGCCTTCTTGTGGGAACCATAAGAGATCTATGTTCTTGCATTCTGGATCTTCTAGAAGAGGAACTTCGAACGATCATCATCCCTTTGCTTCTTGCGATGATGATCCTCTTCTACATCAGCAGTTGAGGCTTCATACTTTCTTTTGTTAGAACTTCGGCACTTATTTGCATAATGACCATATGCCTTGCACCTGTAGCATTGTATTTGAGACAAATCCCTCTTCTCCTTCTTTTGATCTGGAGATGGACTTGATCTCCTTTCTTGGTGCTTGTGTTTGTAGAACTTCTTTCCTTTTCCCTTACCTTTCTTGGTATGAGAAACAAAAGCTTGGTTCTCTTTAGGTGGAGTGCCATGGAGTCTTTGACGTGCTGCAATCCTTGTCTCCTCCTGAGAGCAATCTGCCCAAGCTTGTCAAACTTTGGTAGTTTGGATATACCACTTATGCTTTGGATAAAGGACTCCCAAGATGGTGGAAGACCATTCAGGGTGGTGAGGACAAGCTCCTTATCATTAATAGGATCTCCACTGGTGCTGAGCTTCTCCCTGAGTTCTGTGATCCTCATAATGTATGAGGCAATGGATTCTGACTTGGCTATCTTCATATTTGAGAGCTGGTTTCTCAAAGTCATGGATACATTTAGGCTAGTGTGTTCAAACAACTTCATAATGGTCTTGAACATTTTCCTAGCATTCTTCTTTCTTGAGATTTGAGGAACCTAATGGTCTCTCACTGAATCCACAAGAATCCTTCTTGCTATAGCATCATTCTTCCTCCATCGGGATTTATCCTCTTCGGCTTCTGGTTCAGGGACCTTCTCATTTACATATAGCAAGAGATCATTTTCTTCTAGGAGTAGAAGAACCCTAGACTTCCAGGAGATAAAGTTGGAAGCTCCTTCCAAACGATCTTCAACTTCATACAAATCATCTTGACTGCAGATCTGGTCCAGAAACCCTAGCAGGAGCTAGGTCAAAAATGAAAGTTAATAATTTGAAAAATTGAACCCACAGATAGATTCGCCTTGCCAGGGAGAGTTGAATAGAGGGTGGGCTGGTCCAAATCTGTGGAGAGAAATGAGTTAAAACTGAAACCCTAATTTTGCTGCAGCCATAGAGTTAGGTAAAAAATTTAAAGTTCTCGGAATTGAATTCCGTCTTCACCAATAGATTCGCCTAGCCAAAAACGAAATTCCTATGGCTCTTTTTCTTCAAAATGGTGGGTGAAGACTTCACAAGATGAAACCCTAATTCCAGTAGGGTTCCAACAATGCTTCGGCAATGGCTTCTTCTAGAACTACTCTGATACCATGTTAGATTTCATACATTCATAGCATAAAACATAAATGCATTACCAAGATCACTAGAAGTAAGACAAAGCACAAAACAACAACACAGAGTTTACCTTGGGAAACCCAAATGGGAGAAAACCCAACCACCTACGCAAAGAGAGGATAATTATGAGATCAGAGTACAAACAAAGAAAGAGAAAGAATGTGAAAGTATCCTTCACAAGTAGATGCCCCAAATAAGCTTCCTCCTTCAAGTGATGCGAAATTTGCCTCCTCCAAGTGATGCGCACTTCCTAAGTGAGTGAATGAGCTAATGAGGTGCACGATCCTCTTATTTATACAAGTGCAAACTAGAAAATTCCCTAATGGGGCCGACTTCACCCGGGGGCAATAAATAAGTTAAATTTAATCTTTTTATTTGTTTCTTTTGCACCCCAAGGCTTACATTGATTCTTTCATGTGTTTACATAATTGATTACATAAAGTTCTTCTCCCCTTTGGAGGTATAAACAAGTACAATGAAAGTACAATAAAATATAATAAATAATATCTTCCGAAGTTGTACAATATCCAACAGGTTCCAACTCAAATCCCAAGTTCTTCGCCTAAAAGTATTATGAAAGATAGTAGTACTACTAAAAGAAAAATACCTACACCTATAAGGGAAACAGTCAAACGCAGTACTAGTAAGGTTCAATCCCCTAAAGAAGTAGTACAAAGAGATGAAATGGATTTGCTAAGCGAAGTAGCTTCTCGTACGTTTCGTCAAACTCAAGAAATCCTAAACACAAACATCTTAGGCAAGCTGCTAGGGTCATCAATTATGTTATCTTTGAAGGAATTGGTGGCCATTCCTTTTATTAAAGCACAAATCATGAATTTATTAGGATTGAAACCAAGTGCTAAAAATTTGTAAAATCCTTGTGATCTGAAAGATGACATCAATAACTTCTTCTCCAAACCTATCATACCTATTCCCTTAGACGAGATTCTGAAGATCCCTTCATTCTTTCGTCAAGATATATATATATATAACGTGTTCTCTGTGTCCTAATTCTGGGGGTCTCCGTGTCCATGTTGAATACTTGTATTCCCATGTCCTCCATGTTTCGTGTCCTCGTGTCAGGTGACTTAGTTAGTTATATTAGTTTATTTTGTTAATAGTCACATTATTCTATCTCGTTATCTTCAATATTTTGTAAATTTTTTGTCAATGCTGTGTAATATTTGTTAATATTTTATAATATTTGTTGGTTACTATTATCACACAACTTTTAGTTTCCCCAATTAGATGATCCCGTAGAGGATGGTAGAGGAGCTAGGCAACTAAAGAGGTGACCTAAGAGAGCCTCGATTCCCAGTTAGATTGGTTGTCACACCAACCGAGGCACTCTTCACTTTATGCTATCAAAGCCCAAGATAGCAAAGAGGGAGACCTTGATCTACTCCCGATAGGAGAGATCTAATCCAATCGCCAGATCAGACTAAAAACTAGAATACGTAAGGTGAAGGATGGAAACCCTAGATGTAAGGGATGAAGTCACTGTAGAGGCTTAAAAGAGATGGCATATCAATTGAAGATGTTTTGATTACAGTAGGTTATAAATTAGAAGTGGATTTAGCATACAAGTGCTAACGTGAAAGTGTCTTACCCGGGTAGGGAAAACACGAGAAAAGGACCAACTTAAGTAGGAGCCTTGAACCTCAAACCTTTTGCCAGACGCCTTTAACCTTTTGCCTTAATCAGAAGTCCGTAACCTGTAACCTGTAACCTCTCGCCAGAAGACATTAGCCGTCAGCCACGCTCACCAAAAGTAATTCACTAGTCATCTTCAGCTAGAACTCGGCCTCTTGTTTATATACATTGCCACGGTCCACAAAATGGCTGAAAATCCGATGGTTTCATTAAGAGAAAACCCGCTTTTATATTATATATATGATGCGATGGTCCTGTTATCACCTAAGATGTAGTTACCCCTATGGATAGATCCAGTCATGGATGGCAATAGGGAAGGGCAACTCAAAAGGTGCAACCACGATCACCTCGACCTCCAATATATATGGTTGTCACGCCAGTCGAGGCAACCTTCACTTTATGTTATCTAGCCCAGACAACAAAGGGGGAGACCCGATCTACTCCCGACAGGAGAGATCAAAACCAAGACACCAAGTCAGGGTATTTTTAGTTGAAGTTAGGTGTATGGTTTATCCTAGACCTAAGGATGAAGTCACAAGCCAAGTGAGGGGTTTAATAGGTATAGCTTTGGTTCATAGTTGAAGTGAAAGTGACTTACAATGTTTAAAGTGAGATCTAGGGCTAGTGTACTAGGTCAATGTCAAAAGATCCACTGCCTTGGGAACCGTGTCCAATGCAGGGTTGTTTAGGGGTCAGATTGGGGCTAACTAGTACATGAGACAATCTTGACCATGGTCCATGATGTCTTCAAAGGTATAGTTCACCATGCAAAAGTCAAACCACAAGTCAATCCCACAATCTAGGAGAGTGGGTTGTCTTGGAGATAAACCAGTGCCTTGGGAATTGGGAAGTGGAGTCAAAGTAGGGTTGACTTTATGGTTTAGGACTCCTACAACATGAGATAAGTGGACAGTATAGGCCTTGATGGTTAAATATGTCTAGATCTAGGTTTGACCCAAGTGGACCACAATCCCTTAAAACAAGGAATGCAGTCCCCAAGGCAAGATTTGACAAAGTGACAGTCTAGACCTAGGTTTTGAATTATTCTGATTCCGGATCTGCAAAAATCTCAAGTACCCAGTTCCTCGAAGTGAGTGAACTCACTTCTCCAAGGTGGTGCGACTTTCCCTAAGGAGGCTTCAATTTGGGTTTAGGTGGGTCAAATCATGTCGGATGGCATCCAAACTTTAGATCCGGGTAGATCAGTCAAGTAGGGGTATGGATCTATAATTTCGTGGCAATCCACCGGTTAGATCTTTGTAGATCTGAGTTTAAGTGTTCCAAGTGGTCCAAAATGGGGATAAAATCCCTTAAAATGTGGAATGGGACCCACAAGGTGAAATTCAAGAAAGGGACAACCTGGGTGTATGTTATTCGATGTGTAGATGTCAAATCAAGTGAAATCTCAAGCACCCATCAATTGGATCTAGGTCAACTTGCTCAAATGGTGAAGTGCGCCTTCCTTGGGAGAAGCTAAGTTGGCTTGGGAGAGGGGTCAAACGGAAGCCAATCCACACCAAACTATAGATCCGGGATGCCGTGGATGCTATAGAGGTGGGTTTTCAAAATCATGCCCAACAACCCACTAGATCTAAGTAGATCTAACAAAATGTAAAATGGGGGTTTTGAAGTATTTAGGGTTTTAACAATTTATGGATTATGTCAATGGATTGGATAAAGGAAAGAGAAACAAACCTGTGGATCTTACCTGGATAACCTTGTAGATGCCTTGATGATGATGATCTATGCAATCCCGATCAATTTGGAAGCTTTGAGGTAGTCTCTATGCAAATCGATTTAGTCCAAGAAGCCAATGCGCCCTCTCTCCTGCACAACAAACGTCAACAATATCAGATTTGATGCATCAAGAGATAAGACTAATGCCACAAAAGAAGTAACAGAAAGATAGCATAGATCACAATGATACTAATGATAACCCCCTGATACAAGCGAATGCCAAGAAAGTCGATTTGAAGAAGCCTTGCAAAATCGCCCTTGTTGAAGTCGCCCTCCTGTAGACAAACAATGATTTCCAAACAAAGATAGATCTTACCACAATTTCCAAATGCTAGGTTGCAATAGACTTTCCAATCACCATCTAAGAACACCAGATGCAAAGGAGACCACAAGAATTTCCACAAGAATATTTTTCTATACCAATAATCCAAGAGCCAAAGACCCCTTACAATGAGAAGCTCTCTCCTTTAAATAGGAAGGAGAGGCACCAAAACCCTAACCACTTTTTGAATGAGTGGCTAAGATTAAAAGATACAAATGTCTAATCAATGGTTGAGATGAGCTCAACAACATAATACATGGATCACACATAAAATATACATAAGTGGACAAAGTCGCCCTAGGAGAGGGGAGTCCCACCGAATCATGATGACAAAATATCATAAGAGGCTCATGGTGGGTCCAAGGGGTAATTTTATCCCTCCTTGGTCAATCCCCATGGCACAATAACCAATAAATAATCATGAAAGTACCAAATCGTGCCTCCAAGGTGAAGTCGTGGTCCTCAAAAGACCTCAAAAATCCACAGAAAGTGCCATAAGTGATGGATGCGGGCCCCGATGAAGCTGAAACTGCTGGAGGAGGTGTGGAAGGTCCCGATCTATCATCACTGATCATCCCATGCCATAACTTTGCCTCAGTAGCCCAAATCGATTTCCTCAATAGCCATTTCTACCAATCCTGAACTGCCTCGGGAAACGTGAAACTGCCCAAACTGCCTCCTGGAGTGATGGCGCTGTCAAGGTGAGGGTACCAATGTGTCCGGGAGGGGGGTAATATGGTAAAAACAAGTGGCTGGACCACCCCCTCCATCATCAGCGCCCTAGGTCAACCGGATAAAAATCATCTCTGCTCCGACAGGGCCTCTAACAGACCAAAACTGCACTAGGACAGCCTACTGAGGCTAAATCATCACTGTAAGTGCCCGGAACTGAAAACAAACTGTCCCATTGGACTCAGAAGGTCCAAATCCATCCAAGATGTGTACTCATACACCATATGAATCTCTGCATGATCAAAATAAATATCCAATGTACCGGAACAAGGCCAATAATAATGATCTGTAAATGACCAAACACTGCTGTATCCCAAGAATCATCATCATAACCCTGTAGCTGCTGCATAGAATCATCCTGTATGTGTACATAGACCATATATCATCTATCCATATCATCATAAGGTCCAACATCTCATGTCTCATGGTCCTCCATGGTCAAACTAGGTCTAACCAAGACCAAATACAACTCAGACTATCATCCATGGCTGCTGCAAGGTGTCAAGGTTAATACATGCTTTACAATTTATTCAAATAGCTACTAAAACACAGAGTAATCATGACTGGCGATCTAAATCCAAATATATAGTGTCTTTAATTATTATTATTACTCAGACTAGATTTTCAGGACCATACTCACTTCATAGTTGTGATCAATTTGCTAGTGAAGGATGAAGGCTGAAATAACTGGCTAGGCTAAGGGATGACTTGACTGACTTGACTTTGTGACACTTCGGCAAGGGAAAGGGAATGTACACCATAGTATATACTGAATGAGCAATAACACAGGGAATGGCGGTGTCTCACAAATGGATGAGTTGTTTAAAGAGGGTTTATTCACCTTCACAGATGCGCACAATCCATAATACAAACAAGGCCAGCAATTGTTTAGATATAACATTTAAGTTCCATTGCTTTTTGGGCCTGAGGTTTCCATAGCCTTGATCTATGTGTGTTTACAAACACATTGCATAGATTTACATTTATTTTTAGGCTTTCTGCTGCAGGTGTGTTTTTAAGGCACTTGTTTACCTGAGCACTTCTAGGTGTGTCATGGACAACTTGTTTACCTAGGTATTTATTTTTCCAAAAGATATAACATTTTATTTTTCATGGCCATTTTCATTTGGCATTTCTTTCATATACAAGATATAGCATTTGATTTTTCCAGATTTTGTATTGATGGCAGCACTAAAAGTTTCAGGTTTAGCCAACACAACTTTAGTGACTAGGGGGAATTCTCAAGGAACTCCAACTCACCATAGGTAAGTTTTGTCACCAACTCAGAGCCGAGACACAATAAACAGGGAAGCTCATCCAATACAGAGGCTACAGTGGGGAAAGGTCCTCCATGTCACTAGTCAAGTAGCAAATCAAGGTGATAATCTAAAAGGTAGGCCATGGATGGATGAAGACAATGAAAAGATGAAGCCAACACTAGCAAGCCAAGGTATGTTTGAATGATCACCTCTATTCTCCCTAAGGAGGGTATGTACCAATGAGTATGAATAGTGAACTTCTAAGTCTGAGTAGGGACAATATAATATAAATAATAGGTCAACCAGGTCCATGTATCTATATGATCGCCAGATCATGACACTAAGTGCTAAGACATGCTATAAGAATAAGTATAAAAGCAATCTAACCATAACACAATAATATACCTGCTGAGTCATATACCTGAATGCACATCAACCTGTACCATCATCTGTCCTCTGGAACTGCTGCTGTAACTATGGGCACTACTGACTGCTCTGTACCAATGGTATAATGGCTATATCGGGCATCTCTCTGAGTGTCCTGAAACTCAGTCATGGCATGGGGAATATAACTGCTGTCCACAATCTGATAGTGATCCAATATAGATGCTCATCTCAGCATCTCAAATGCAAGGGAACTGGCTGAATAGTGTACTGGAATGAGAAAAATAATGTATGGTAGCCCGGCTACTATATATGTGATAACAGGTCCATGAAATGTCTTAAAATCCAGTTTGAAAATAGATAAACTTGCTTTATATATATAGATATATATACGTCACCATGGTTTTTCTTCCAATCTGGTTTGATGAACATCCAATACGAGAGATAAAAAAGCTTTAATTATTAACGTAACCACAAAACATTAGGTATGATCAGCATTAGGTAGGGGCGCGGGATTGAGTTGAGCCAGAGCAAGCCATCTTTCCTTCCCTTATTTTCCCAGCATGAATAAAAAGCTACCGTTCAGCTCAAGCTCGTACTCCAACGGCTACCGTACCTTACCGTTCATCCATTTCGATACCAACATTTTTGGTATGGCTTATAAACCCTCGACTTGCTAGGTGATAATGGTTAATTCACCCTTTAATTGCTGGCCGGCAGTTGGTGCACTTCACCATGGGATGGCTGATCAACTCGAATTGCTAGCTTTGATTCACTTTATCTACCTCGAACCTGGCAATTCCAGGTTTACACTCCTTTAGATTGAACAAACACTTTTATTACTTATATTATATATTCCCATCCAACCGGTTTAAGTGGATAACGGGCAGGTTTTAAGTTCAGTTGCAATAATTTTTATAAATAAAGGGGGGACATGTGTTTGTCAAATTTAGTTCTCATAAAATGAGAAAACACGTAAGGGCGTATACACAGCGTGGCCAGGCGGGACAAAATGCCCACAATTAAAAGTGGATCTGATCTACCACCCCTGGTATTAGAGATATAACTGCCAAGAATTAAAGGTGATCTGATCTGCCTAGTTAGTTGTGATTCCTTGGTGTAGTGAACCCACTGTAAAGAGTTAGAGGTGGATCAGCTTGATTCTCCTAGTCCTTCCAGAGATGCCCCGGTCCTCAGGGCGGCTCTCTTTCATTCACTTCAATCTCCATCTCGCTACCTGGATTGGGTTGTCACGTTTGATCCCGGCAATAGTGCGTCTCCTCCGCTGAGTGGTAGATCCCCAACTCTACTGACCGTTATTGAGGTGCTAGGACTGGGGATTGTTATCTCCCTCAGTAGTAGGGAACTGCCCGCTATTTCAAAATAGGGCTGAAGCATCCATGTGCACAACATGTAAACACTGCCCTAAAGTATTCATTCCTCATCCGGTTAAAACCGCTAAAAACTTGAATTTATCCCACCTCCACGCGGGTTTATCCAACCTCGCAAGTGTACTTCTTGCTGGTTCAGTAGATGATAATGCTTGGGCCTCGCCCTTGGGAGCCTTAATGGTGTGCTTTCGTAATGATACACCAAGTATAAAATAGCTAATAAGTAGACCCCTGGCTCCGTGAGTACCCGATAGAGGGAGCGTAAGCAAAAAAAGTAAAGGCATTTCCTCGTCTTTTATCTGGCAGGATTTATTTCCTTGAGTCTCCTATAGTCCAAGGTGGATCAATCCAGTGTGTTTCTGCCTCCTGAAGTGCTTGGTTGCTCCTAAGAGTAAGAAAAGGGGGGCATTATTCAATCTGACGTTAAGACTGTAACTGATGTTTCTTTTCTTTATGAAGGTGATATGTGAGTCTATTTTGTGGAGGTAAGGGAGGGCCCTGGCTAAATAAGTAATCTGAAGGTAGGTTATGTTCGAGCTCCATATTTCATTTTTTTCGATTTGTTTCTGTGAGTGTCCAGCGTAATGAGGTTCTTTATAAATCCTGTCTTTCTGAGCAAAAATAGATTTGAATAAAAACCTTGTGTCTCTGAGGTGTGGTGTAATTTTGAAAAGTGAGTGGAAAACCCTGCTAATATTGAGGTAGGGCATCTCATAGGTGGTGAGGCGGGTTTCTATAAAAAATATAGATACGCCTGTTGTTCCGCGGTTATTTGTTCGCCTTACTGGTAGGTTAAGGCAATAACTGTAAAATTCCTTTGTTGTATGAAGTTGGCATTCCATTGCGAATAACCTTTTATTGGGTGAGCAGGTCCGTCCCTCCTAAATATTACCGTAATGCAAGGTGTAAAGCCTCTAATTCCTGTGATTAGAATGTCCAATTTTAGCTTTGTGAGGTAGTAAAGCGATTTCTATTATTGTGAAGGGCGGTAAGATATACTTGAAAGGTGTTCCCTGCCTACCCTTAAAGTGGGTGCTTCTAAGCAAGGGACCTTTTTCGATATTATAGGGTGTAGGCTTATGCAGTCTACCACTAAGTGTGTGAGCGCCCCTTGGCTTGGGTGGCTCAAGACTCTATAAATAGGGTTAGTAATGATCGCAAAGAAGGCTATTAAATAATATAATTGATCGTTTAATAAGGTATAACGCGAACCCTCCCGGCCAGGTTTATTGACGATACGTTACTTATGTAAAAGCTTAAAGTAAAAGTAAAATAAAGGGATGGGCTCATGGGGTTAGTCCAAGGTCTGTTGTGTCTAGGTGTCTTTGATGAGCTAAAACCTCAACGATTGGAGAGCCGCTTACGACTAAGATTGTAAAGAATGAGATCCAGCAGAGTGTGACCTTCATTAAGGTGATCCAGTTCGTGCCTGAGATGTAAAACCTCTAGATGCATAGCCCTGAGCATTCATTCCTTATGTAGAAGTATAGCCAGCTTCAAGGGAAGTAAGATTGTTCCTACTAGTTGTAAGTAAGAGTGTCCCTGTTAGTTAAAGATCAAGCACCTTGCATAGCATCTAATCCAGGGCCAGGTTACCTTATTTATCAAGTATAAGTACAAATATATGTAGCACAATAACCTCAGAAACCGGATTCGTATGAAACCCTAGCCGTGTCCCGAATCGGTCGAATCGGACACGATTCGATATGAATTCGTGTCTGATTCAACCTTACTGCGAATCCGAAATCAGGACACGTGCCAAAAACGAATCGGACACGAATTTACGTGTCCCGACTGTCGGACACGTACCCAAAAAACATGACATGTTTTTGGCGGAAAAAAGGCGTCCGGGTTCACTTAAAAACAGAATTTTGCCTTTCTTTTTGTCATTTGCAAGGAAGCATTTGGTTGAGAGTGAGTTGTATGTGCAAGTGAAGGAGATTTGAAGGCTATCCATTGTTTCCAACCGATTCCAAGTGCATTCCGGTGGATTTGTGGAGAGGATTGCAAGCTCAACCATCACAAAAGAAAAGGAATGTCTCAATCAACTAGGGCAGGAGGTAGGGGGCAAAGGAGAGGGAGAAATGCACCATCTAGGGCCTCCCCTCCTATTCCACCAAGCACAAGCGGTTCTCCTCCTCCGTCAAGTGCTCCATCGGCTGCTAGTGGAGCTCATGCTATGGCTCCACTTAACCCTGTTTTAGCAAGACAACAAGCCCAAGAAAAAAAATACCCTTTGTG
Organism: Larix kaempferi; assembly: GCA_027924585.1. Taxonomy (NCBI): domain Eukaryota; kingdom Viridiplantae; phylum Streptophyta; class Pinopsida; order Pinales; family Pinaceae; genus Larix; species Larix kaempferi. Next base: position 50,172,216 of record BSBM01000753.1, read on the forward strand.
GAAGTATGTGACAAGGAAATACGGACCCGGGGCAAAGCTTGGTGGGGGAGGCGATGTGTCTTGGAGATGCAATTTTTGCAAGCATGAGTTCATGAGCACATATTTCCGGGATAAGGGCCATTTGTTGGCCCTTCCTTCTTGTGGGATTTCTTCATGCAAAGCGGTGACTGTTCACCAAAGGAGGGATATGGAAAGAGAGGATCATGTTGGCTTAGGGAAGGTGGCAGTAGCAAGCAAGAAAAAAGAGGATGATCCTCTTCCATTCTTGAGGAAGTCCTCTTGCACCAAGCCTCCATTTCCACCTAGCATTCATGGGCGTGGGCGTGGGGATACTTATCAAACAAGAAAGAGGCAATCTACAGGTGGTCCAATGGATAGGATTTTCCAAAAAGAGGCGCGAGAAGAGCCAGACGTTACTATTGCATTTTTCTTCTACCTCAACTTCATTTCATTCAATGTTGCACGGTCACCATTGTATTTTGAGACGGTTAAAACTATCTTGGAACGAGCTCCAAATGGTTGTGTGCCTCCTGGTTCAGAGAAGCTTAGAACCACATTGTTGGTTAAAGCAAAGAAGGAGGTAGATAAAATTCTTGAGCCAATTAGATCAACATGGCCCTCATCCGGTGTGAGTATTGTTTCTGATGGATGGACGGATCCCGCACGCCATCCACTCATCAATTTCATGGTATCTTCCCCAAAATGGACCGGTGTTCTTGAAAGCGGTGGATGCTCTTCGCTAATACAAGGATGCACAATTTATGGGTGATTTATTCATCAAAACCATTGAAGAAGTGGGTGTTGAGTCGTGTGTACAAATCATCACGGACAATGCACCTATTTGCAAGGCTGCTGGCATGATTGTGGAAGTTAAATATCCACAGGTATGTTCATTTTGGACACCTTTCATTTCTAATTTGCTCATTGTTTGAATTTGGTCATTGCAATGTTAGTGTTGTAGAGTCATTGATACATGCTTTTATTGCTCTTATAGGTTTTTTGGACACCTTGCATTGTCCATTCCTTGAATTTAGCACTGAAAGCCATTGCTTCGGATCTGGCATGGATTGACAACCTTATTGAGGATGCACGCCATATCCGTAACTTTGTACAAAACCACACAAATGCCCTCACCATCTACAAACAGTACACACAGCTTTCATTGCTGAAGGTTGCAGATACTCGGTTTGCTTCCTCATTCATCATGCTCAAGAGGTTGAGGGAGGTCAAAACCGCTCTTGGGTCCATGGTGATTTCAGAGTTTTGGGCTTTTTGGAGAAAGACGGATCAGGCTGCTTCACAAAAGGTGAAGGACTTGGTATTAAATGATGGTTGGTGGGACACGGTGGATCTTACTATTAAGATCATGGAGCCAATCATTTCTTTGTTGCGGTATGCAGACACGGACCAGCCCATCCTAGCAGAGGTTTATGAGGGGTGGGATTCCATGATTGAGTCCATGAGGTCCATTGTCATGGAGAATGAGTGTCCCGAGTATGGGACATAGGCAAAGAACTTATGGACCATTATTCGGGATATTCTTATCTCCAGGTGGGATAAGAATTGCACACCTTTGCATTGCTTGGCCCACTCCTTGAACCCCAAGTTCTACACTCAGGAGTGGCTCACTGGTGGATCGGGGGCCTCACACAGAGTCCCTCCTCACATGGATGCAGAGATTGCAAATGGGAGGAAGATAGCACTTAGACGGCTATTTCAGGATAGAGACATGCTTGAGGAGGTGGAGGATGGCTTTGTAGATTTTTCCAATGGCACTGGGAGATTTGGAGGCTATGATGTGCTTAGAGATAGGGAGGGTAAGAAACCCTATGCTTGGTGGGCAACTCATGGGGCAACATCCCCTATTCTACAGAAGTTAGCCTTCAAGGTCATCTCTCAAGTTACATCATCCTCTTGTTGTGAGAGGAATTGGAGCACATATGGGAACTTGTACAGTGTGAAGAAGAGCAGGCTTGAGCAGTCCAGGGCAGAGTCGATGGTGTATGTGCACTCCAACCTTCGTCTTATTTACAGGAAGAGGGAGGAGTGGGTGAAGGGAAAGACAAAGATGTGGGATGTCTTTCCTGATGATATGGGTTTGGATAGCAATACTGAGTTGGCATTAGCCAACATGGATCTAAATGATCCAGTGCTAGAGCTGGTCACTTTTGATGATAGTGATCGTACAGAGGGGTCATCCTCCACAGCAGCAGATGCAGATCGTCAGATGGGTTGAGCCAGAGAGGAGGAGGAGGGGGAGGAGGATGAGGATCAGGGCAGTGGCAGTGATGAGTATGTTGATGCAGGCATGGAGGAGGACTACTGACATATGGGATTCTCCCATCTTGATCCACCCCTTTTTGTATTTACTATTAGTCTATTTGGCATTTGCTAGTGCCCAGTGGCATTCCGACATATATGTATACATTTTGATTTTGATGACTTAATGAGAAATATGGTTCCGACATGCATCTGTGTCTCATTGTGATTTGTGAATGACAAATGTGTAATCATTAATGTGTTTTTATTGTAATTTCTATTGAATATTTGTAAATTGTAAATGTTCTAGTTTCTAAATATTTTTGGATCTATATGTCTATATTTTTAAATTTTAATATATTTAAAAAAAAATATATATATGTTTATAAAACGTATCCTACGTGTCCTGATTTCGGGGGTCACCGTGTCCGTGTCGGACTCTCGTATTTTCGTTTCCTACGTGTCCCGTGTCCCCGTGTCAGGTGACTCTGACAATAACAAATAGCAGTAGTTTCAGCATCAATGGCGGAGGTAGTAGCATATGGAGAAAAATAGTAAGCAGCGTGCCCGCTTTTGGCGTTTAAAGTATTCGTGTACAGGTAGTGTTATCACACCATAGTAGCGGGGCTACTATTCTTGTACAGCAGATATCTGCACATTCCGGAGCTTCCTTATTCCAGAGCATGGCTATATATTTTGGATCACTTATGATCAGAGCAGTACATTATTCAGATTTTATGACCTTGTGTCAAGGCTGAGCCTTGAGAGTTCAGATTTGATGACTGATGTGACCACTTATCCCATTACAGTTTCAGTTCAGTGCCTAGAGATGTACTTCAGATGTGTTTTAGATGTTGCATGATGATGATTATTATGATGATGTTTTATGATCTATGGATATGTTCTCACTGACTGTGGATTATTATCTTGTTGATTTAGTCGTGATCATAGCATGTGCTTGGTATATTATTCCTGATGTGGCAAACTATTTAAAATGAACTGTAAATCTTAAAATGGACAATTGCTTGCACTTTTTAGGTCATTTAACAAAACTTATTGGTATCTTACCTTACATAGACATGGTCTTTCCCCGACACCAGTTGTCTGCTAGTGTAGGCTCCATATCCACTTGTCTCCATCCATACATGACCTTCCTGTTTGACTTTAAACCCTGACTGATCTCATTTGACTTTCTGATACTGAGGACTTCCCTATTTTTCTACCTCTGTGTTTGGACCGCATCCCTGTTTATTCAGTGTCTCGGCTCTGAGTTGGTGACAGAACTTGCCTTTGGTGAGTTGGATTGTAGGCCTTGGCTCGAACTCCCCCTAGTCACTTGAGATGTTGTTGGCTAAAACTGAAAGCTCATGTTCTACCTATGGAAACTAAAAAATTCGCCCATGGAAACAAAAAGGGCAAGAGCAGTGAAAAGCTAAAAAAATACTCCTCGAAGAGTATAAGAAAGGTCCAAAAAGCAATAGTTCTTAAAAGCTATATCTAAACAATTGCTGACCTTGTGAATATATAAAAAAAACATGCCCTCGATGCAAGCTGCAACTAGTTGTGCTTCTCAGCACATCTGAAATCCGAAGGGTTATGTTGGCCAAAAAGGCCATGGAAATAAATTGAATGATCCTAATGAACTTGGATCAACTTGATGTAGACATGATGCCTAAGTTGAATAAGCACTCTCTAAACAACTTATCCATTTGTGAGGCACAGCCATTCCCCGTGTTCTTTTGTCCAACACAGAGTTTGTAGCTTTCCCCCCTTTTCCCAGTCCAAAGTATTTTTGAGTTAAGTTAGACAAGTCAAACCCTTGGCCCAACCTTGCTCCTAGCCTTCATCCTTCACTAGCAGTTTGACCATGTCCAATGGGTGAGTTTGTCATTTGAACTATGGTGCAAGTAATTTTATATAACCACGGAATATGTTAACTTGATTAATGCCACTGAATGGAATTTATACTTTGAGCTTAGCTGTGGGAATGATTAGAGAAACATTGTCTTAATCTACAGATGTGATTTATCCTTGATTATATATTCTTGGGATCCGTGATGATGTGGACCATGTATGGAGGATTATTGATGATGATTTATGGTCCGACATGTTTAATGATGATATCATATGATGGACATATGATACAGATGATGTTTGATCCAGTTCAGCAGGTTATTATTATTTCAGATCAGCAGATTATACATTGTCCATATATGGTGGACCCCACAGCTGGCCCATTAGGGCAACCCAGGGTGTATGAGTACTCATTCCTAGTGGATTTGGGTCTTCTGGATCCATTGAGACACTTATCTTTCAGTTCCGGGCACTTCTGACAGTGATTGATGCAGTTTTACATTTGTTGACCAGATTTGGGGCTGATTTCCCAGCCTGAGCAGCAGGGGCCCCGAGAGGCCAGTTCACCTAGGGCGCTGATGATGGAGGGGGTGGTCCAGCCACTTGTTATTACCATTTATCCCCCCTCCCGGAGAGCCTGGTGGGCTCAGATGGACAGCGCTAGCACCCTAGGAGGCAGTTTTGGCACTTTCACAGTTCCCGAGGCAGTTAAAAAATGGGATAAAGTGGTCACTGAGGAAATCGATTTGGGCAATTGAGGCAAGGTTTTGGCATTTGGTTTTCACAGAGGTCTTCCAGGGTGATCTCACTATCTTCCAGTCAGTTTTCACCATGTGGGTATCTCCAGATTGATCACAGGAGGACATTTACTGCTCGACTGTCATGGATTCTGAGGACAGTTTTGGTCATTGTCATTATATTGGACATATTTTATTATTTTATTGTGCCTTGGGGTGAGCTAGCAAGGATTTTTACCTCCTAGCCCCACTATGTGCTTATTTTATCATGTCCTAGTCATCATGAGGTGGATTATTGTACTTTTTACCCCTCTTGTGGGATGATGTCACCCTCCATTGTACCATTTAGTGAGGGCGCTATTGTTATGTTGAGTGATCCATGTGATATTGTTATGGATTCATCCTAGCCATTGATTGTATGATGAGATCTTATAATCTCAACCACTCATTTGTTGTAGTATTGTAGAGTGGTATAGGGTTTTGGTCTTTATTATCCTATATAAGGAGGAGACCCCCATTGTATAGCTCACCTTTGGAGCTCTGGAATATTGGAATAGAAGATTTTTTGTGGAGCACATCTCTCTTGCATTGTGGATTCTCTTGCATATTGAATATACAGTATCTCTTCTATGTATCATTGTGGATTTTGGTGTTTTTGCTAACCTTTGACAGGAAAGTCGAATTGGAGAGAGGAGGGCGACTTCATGAGGGTTATTGTTGGAGGGATCCACATATTCTCTCTTAAGTTGATCTTGTGACAGGGAGTATCATTATTGTATCTTTGTGACATAGTTGATGCTTTCTATTACATCTTTCTACCATTTTCATAATCATCTTGCTTGACTTGTTTCTTTGATCTTGTCTTGTAGGAGGAGGACGATTTGGCTATCTTGGAGAAGGGCGATTTGGTTGGAGCACTTGGATCTCACTCTTGAATATACACATAGGGGAATGCTATCAACTTGCAAGGTGGCCATAAGCAATTGAGGTAAGATCTACAAGGTATGTGTCTCTTTCATCCATTCTATCTTCATTGGTCATAGAACCCTAATTAAATCAAAACCCCAATTTTGGTATTTTTTTAGATCTACTTAGATCTATCCTTGAAATTGAAAAGATATTAAGAACCCACCTCTATAGGATCCACCCCTAGTTGGATCTATAGTTTGGTGGTGATTGGCTAAAAATTGACACACTTTTCAATGCAAAAAGCCCTCTTGAACCTAAATCGATTTTCCTAAGAGAAGCTTGTTGGGTAAGATCTAGCACATGGGTAGGTGAGATCCCACTTGATTTGACATCTAGACACTTGATAACCTATACCCATTTTCTTGCTTTGGTTAAAACTACCTTGTGGACATCTCTCCATGTTTTGAGGGGTTGAAACCCCCTTTTTGATCTTCTTGGTACCTTAAAACTTAGATCTACTAAGATCTACCCATTGGATTCACTTGAAACTTTGAAGGAGCATAGATCGGGGTACTAACATCCCGGATCTACATTTTGGTGGCCATTGGACTTGGTTTGGTCCACCAAACCCATTTTTTGACCCTCCTTGAGCAAGTCGCACCCCCTTGATTTTCTGAGTTGGTCCACTTCTAGGAAGTGGGTGTTTGAGATTTTAGTGGATTTGGAATGCCCATGCCTTGAAACCTAGGTCTACACTGTCTGTTTGTCAAGATCTGCCTTGGGGATTGCATTCCTTGTTTTAAGGGATTGTGGTCCACTTTTGGTCATCACTTAAAAACCTAGATCTAGTAAGATCCAACCATTGGATCTCATCCAAACCACTTGACTTGGCTTCTAGGTATCCCGATCTACACTTTGACATCCTTCTTGACCCCATTAGCCCATCCAACAAGGCACTAGTCCTTCTCCAAGCAAGGCGCACTTCTTGGGATTAGTGTCAAACCCTAGATCTAGCACATGGGTAATCCTAGAACCAACTCTAACTTATAGATCTAACCTAGATCTAACCTATAGTACCACCCTCACACTTAACTTCACCTTGTGGGTCCATCTAGAACCATTTCACACTTCCCAAGGCAACAAGACCCACTTGTGTAAAAACAGGTACTATACCTAGTAATCATACCCCAACATGTGGCCTAAACCATACATAGGTTGAAACACTAACTATCCATTATACCACCTTCAACCATACCTTAAGCATTAGGTCCACTTAGCCTTGCATTGGTTTCCGTAACTCATCATTTATCCACCCTTTGAAACCTTTGCTTGGGTCCAATCAACTGTGATTGGGGTATAGGGTCTCCCCCTTGGTCTAGTTACACCTTGACCTAAAGCGAAGAGTGCCTCGGTTGACGTGACTCCCAACTGTATTGGGAACCGTGGCATCTCTTAGGTCACCTCTTTAGTTGCCTGTCTCCTCTACCGTCCCGGATGGGATACCTCTAGGGGCAACTACAAGTTGTGTGATAACATTTTTGGCGCCGTTGCCGGGGAAGGTAGAGGCCTACCCTGGTTCGACATATATTTTTTTTTCAAACCTCTCCTCCCGTTCTCTTTGCCAACATTAACATGTTTGGCACCGCTGCCGGGGAGGTAGGGGCCTACCTTGGTTCAACACACCTTTGTGTCTCACTATCTCTCTGCACTTTAAACGACATATCTCTTGGTAGTAGAGCTTAAAAATCTACCTGGCGACTCCTAATTGTGACTCCGCTGAGAAGAGAACCCACAAAGAGATGTCTACTCCAAATAGCATATCTCCCGAAATGACCATGGAATTTATGACAAACATGTGTGAAATGGTTACCAACATTGCTACATATCTTAAAAATCAGGATGAGGATTTCAAAAGACGTGATCAACAAACCAAAGAGATGTTAAAATCCATCTGTAGCAATTCAATCCCTCCAAAGGCTAGTCCTCCCAAGACTCAGCAACCTAAAACGACTGACCCACAGCCTAGCAAGACAGTGCATCAACCTGTCCGAAGAATCTTGCCAAAAGCTCCAAAGCTTTCTCCTGAGGTCGTCTCGAAAGGTAAAACTGTGACCAACACTAGCCAATCTCCTCCTGCAAACAAAAAGACAGATCAAGCAATAAAAATTGATCCTCCCCCTAAAACTAACATTCCCAAAGCAACCCTTTGGAGAAAACAACCAAAACCTCCCACGATTCTAAAACCTAATAAGGAACTCCCTAGAACAAACATTCCAAGTAAGCTAGCCAATTCGTCTGCTTCGGTTTCCCTAAAAGACCTAGTCAAGATCCCGGCTGTTAAACATGACATTATGAAATTCCTAGGTTTAGGTACGAATGAAAAGGACAAGGAAAACCCTCACAACCTAAACATAGATATTACAAGTTTCCTAGAAAAGATAAACATGCCTATTCCATTTTGTGAAATTTTCAAGATCCCTTCATTCCACAAAAGAGCTACTGATCATCTTGGGATTCAAACAAGGAAGCAAGCTCCTAAGAAAGCTTCTGCAGAAATTAGGGATTCCCCTGTCATGATCCAAAGTGTCTCTGGTGACAACTCTGGAAAGTTCCCACCTTTTTATATTGCATTGGAAGTGAATGGTTTGATATTACATAATTGCATGTTGGACTCAAGAGCTGAAGTAAGTGTCATGCCCTTAAGAGTCATGGAACAACTTGAGTTAGCACCCACAAGACCCTACAGAAATGTATGTGGCATGGATTCCAAGACTGTGAAATCTATTGGGATAATTGAAAACCTGCCTGTTAGGTTGGCTGCCTGCTCTGATATTGAACTCTCAATGGATGTTTTAGTCCTGGATATCCCTGACGCGTGGGGAATGTTGCTATCCAGAGAGTGGTCGGCAAGATTGGGGGGAAGTGTCCAAATGGATTTATCATATGCCACGATCCCAACCAAAGAAGGTTCATTCATAACTCTGTTTAATGAACCATCTATGCAAGAGCATGTTGAAACACCTGAACACTTATTCACTGAGGCAATGTATTCAAGTGATGAAATTGGAAACTTCATGATTCTAGCAAATTACTGGGAGGAGGTTAAAAAGCAGCCCTTTTCACATGAACAAGTATGGAAAATGCATTTTGATGGGGCCCGTTCCCGACATGGTGCAGGAGCCGGTATAGTCTTAATTTCACCATCGGGAGAAAAGAGTCTATTTTCTTTCCGTTTAGAGTTTGAGTGCACTAACAATGTGGCAGAGTATGAAGCATTGCTTCTGGGCTTGGAAATTGCCAGAGAAAGAAAAATCAAATCAATATCTGTCACAGGAGATTCTGACCTCATTGTGTCCCAAATAAAAAACAAATTCGCCGCTAAAAATAATAGACTTAGAGACTATAGGAATGCTGTTTGGGACACCATTGAATGCTTTGATGCCTTCGGGATTAAGGCTGTTCCCCGAGAACAAAATACTTTGGCTGATGAGCTATCCGTGATGGCCAGTACTCTTCAAACGTCTGAGTCTCTAAAACAAGAAAACTGCAAACTTGAAGTTTTATTCAAACCCTCTGTCCCTGACAATGAAGACCATTGGCAAGTTTTCGACAGTGATGCCCAAATCATACGATTTTTAAATGCTTCCAAAACCCCAATGGTGAATTTCGAGGATGAGATAAAAGGTGATTCAATTGAAGGTATGGATGTCACAGAAATAGCTTTCCCTCTTGAGAGAAATTTTAACAGGCATGATGAATACAAAGGTAAGAGATCTGAACCTGTAGATGGGGTCATCGAAATAAATGTAGGGTCTGCTTGTTCTCCAAAAATGATCAGAATCGGGATAAATGCCTCAGGAGAAGAAAGAAGAAGAATTATTGAGTTAATCCGAGAGTATAAAGATATCTTTGCATGGGTCTATGATGATTTAAAAACTTACGATCAGTCCATCATAGAACACACCATTCCTCTTAAAGAGGGAGCCAAACCATATCGACAAAAGTTGCGAAACATGAACCCTAAGTTAGCTCCCTTAGTTAAAAAGGAATTGGAAAAGATGTTGGCAGCAGGTATCATTAGACCGGTTAGGCATACAACCTGGGTATCCAATCCTGTAATAGTAAGGAAGAAAAACGGGGAGATTAGAATTTGTATTGACTTTAGGAACCTAAATCAAGCATCTCTAAAAGACAACTATCCTTTGCCCAATATGGAAAATTTATTGCAAAGTGTAACAGGGGCTGGCATGTTATCCTTACTTGACGCATTTTCTGGTTACAACCAGGTCCAAATCAAGAAGGAAGATCGTGGGAAGACAACCTTCACCACCCCGTGGGGAACCTTCGAGTACATAAGAATGCCATTTGGGCTTTTGAATGCAGGATCAACCTTCCAAAGGGCAATGGATCATGCATTTGAGGGTCTAATTGGCAAAATCATTGCAATTTATCAAGATGATCTAACTGTCTTCTCGAAAGACAGGGGAGACCACGTAAAACATTTAAGGAGAATCTTTGAAAGATGTCGGAAATTTGGAATATCCTTGAATCCTAAAAAGTCTACCTTCGGGGTGGATGAGGGGAAGTTGTTAGGTCACATTGTGTCCAAAGAAGGCATTAGAATTGATCCAGAGAGAGTGCAAGGAATCCAAGCCATAACTCCCCCAAAGGATGTCAGCTCGTTACGATCATTTTTCGGAAAAATAAACTTCGTAAGGAGATTCATCCCTAACTTAGCTGAATTGGCCAAGCCTTTAAATAATTTGCTGAAGAAGGATGTGAAATTTGTTTGGGATAAGAAATGTGATGTTTCATTCGAATCTCTAAAGAAAGCCATTGCTTCTGCCCCTGTCCTAGTAAGCCCAAACTACAATAAAGAGTTTTTGATTTATTCTTATGCTTCCGAGGACACCATAGCAGGTGTGTTGTTGCAAAAGAATGAAGAAAACCATGAACAACCGGTTGCCTTTATGAGTAAAAACCTTAGAGATGCGGAACTAAACTACACAACCACTGAAAAACAAGCCTATGCTTTGGTCAAATCGTTAAAACATTTTAGGACATATATCGGATACTCCAAAATTATGGCTTACGTCCCTTATCAAGCGGTAAAAGATGTCTTATCTCAGCCTGATGGCATAGGTGTTAGGGGAAACTGGATTTCTAGGATTCAAGAGTATGACATTGAAATCAAACCAATCAAGATAGTGAAAGGGCAAGGGTTGGCACAGCTTTTAACTGATTCCAAACTGCAGCAAAATAACATGATCCTTTATATTAATGAAGATCACGAGTGGTACAAAGACATTATCTTCTACCTTAAACATATGACCTTTCCAGACCCAAAGAATTTTTAGATTTCGCTATTAGGGTTTTAATGTAGCAGTAACTTAGACCAATGGATAAATTAATAAAACTAAAGAAATTCAAATGCAATCACTTATGTGATACCCGTAGATGAATGTCGTATGGTGAAGACTAGCCCCAACAAGATCAAATGAAGAGTTTGCGTACCCATGTTCACAAAACGTCCAGAGAACCAAGTGTGTCCCACCTAACCTGCACACCCGAGGAAAGATCAATCACTAATGCAAATAGATGGGTGATAAAACAACAAGAGATAAATCCAATGATGAGTAAATGGTCATATAGACAAATTCACTCCTTGTATAAACCTTCGATCCGAGAGAGAGAAGCAAGGCAAGCTCCCTCTGCAATTGCATCCTTCTTCAAATCGGCCTCCCTGCTACAAATCAAATATGGATCTACGAAAAATACGAAAGGTACAACAAACATCTAATAGTGCAAGAGAAGACTAGCATTCAGTCACCACATATCACATTTAATCATGGACACAAGGATTTGATGCAAAAGATTTATTTATTCTCAATAATCTAGAGCCAAAAGTCCCTCTACAATGAGGGGGTTCTCTCCTTTAAATAGAATCAGGAGAGACCAAAACCCTAACCACTTTTTAGATGAGTGGCTGAGATCAACAGATAATACAATGAGATCAACGGTTAATAAGAGCCGGAAACAATATACATGGATCACTAAAAATAGGGGGAGATGTTTCCTCAATGACGCCCTAGGTGGGACATATGACATACATGTGATTAGGAACACAACATAACATCATGTTGGGGGGGTCTAGGAGGTAATGACATCTTCACTAGACCAAGCTCCAAGTACATCAAATAAACAATACATCAATAAGTGACTAAAGTCACTAGGACGTGTGTCCCCAATACATAAGAAGATGTCCTCATGAGATGACTAGGAGGATGTGTGGACCCCACTAAAGTTGAAGACTGTGTCGGAGGGTGTAGAATGCATCACAATAAGTCTCTTTGATCAAACCCCATGCCATTTCCTTGCCTCACTAAGCCAAATCGATTTCTTTGCTAGCCATTTCTTCCATTTGTAACTGTTGGATTATCACTTATAAAAGATGAGAATGCCTGTAACTCTCTTCCATTTGCTCCGAGCACCAAACTAATTGCACCAAAATGCTCGGGGATAGGGGAATATGGTAATAACAAGTGGTTGGACCCCATATCCTCTCTGTAGCACCCTAGGAGAAACAAAATGATCTCTGAAAGTGCTGTACTAGCCATTTTTTTTATGGTAAGCTGTTGTAAAGTGATAAAATGACCATATCATCAATTGAAAGTGCTTGGAACTGAAAATTGAGTGTCCCATTGGACTCATAAAGTCCAACTCAACTATGAATGAATACTTATACATCATGTGACCATCACGAAAATCATCTGTAAGCTCATCCATGCCCAAATAAATAAAATAATGGTTTGTAATTGTTGATAATAATAAAAATCTCACAAACCATCGGATGAAACAATTGTTCGGCACATGGAACCATCTAATGGGCACCAAGGGACCATGAATAATCAATCTCAAACATCATCAGCCCAACTCATCCTGGAACCTGCTGTTGACTTGGTCAAACGGGGTGACCAGGTAAAAAATGATAAAACTGATGACCGAGGCTAGAAATAACTGATGCTGCAGATGCAAATGGATAAGATATGCTCATTTAAATATATTGATAGCAAGACTAAAATACAAAGTGGCATTTTAACTGGCAATTATACATACAACCATCAAATATAAGTCAAGATCAACGCAACCAATTACTCAACAGAAGAACCTCAAGTGTATACTCATTTATGGACGTGGTTATTTTGCTAGAGATGGGTGAAGGTGGAAGAGAAAAGGTTATGCTAATGGGAATGACTTAACAACGTCAACACTGTGATCTCTCAGATAAGGGAATAAGGGAAGACCACCCACACATATGCTGAATGGAGAAAAACAAAGGGGATGGCGGTGTCTCAGAAATGGTTAGAGTGATAAGACTGCTTCCAGTAGACTCTAGAAAAGCAACCTTTATAGCAATTTATTGTTAGCTTTATACTTTGAGATTCAACATTTATTTCATTTATAAATATTTTTACTAGCCAACCTCCAAGGACCGGTGCGCTGAATAGCCTTGTGGGCCCCAAATAATGACTCGGTATGACCTCCATTGCTCGCCACCGTCCATAGGTGTGATGGAGTGACCACCCTGTTGCCCTGTATAGGAAAACGACCTTACATCATACGAAGGATGACTGCTCGTCTCTTGGCCACTGACTAACTATTATAGATATTTGCCATAGTGTTTAATAACACTATTTTGGCTTACTTAGCATCAGTTTAGAATACGACACACTTAAGTTCCGATGCTTTAGTGTTTAGAAACACTGTTGGTAGGCATACTTGGTTTTTAGGACTAAAGAATAACAATCACTGTGACTAGAATCACACATTGCACTGCTGAGACAAAAACAACGTGGAGTCTATCCAACACAGAGGCCTAGGTTGGGGAAGTCCTCGATATCATAGGCTAAAGTGTAAGTCGAGATAAAATCAACATGGATGATAACGAATGGATGAGGGAACTGATAGATGATACCATGACTAGCAAACCATAATGGGGAATGACCAAGTCCATACTACTATGAGGGCATGGCCAACGAGTATACACAAGAATTTCTAATTGAGAGCAATTGAATCACCTTTACGCTTAAACAATCAACAAGAACCTTATAAAATATCGCCAAATCATGAGCACCCTATACTCAGTCAAGCTACCAAGATAAGTAAACAAGCATAATAGGAAATATCCAAATGCACAAACCATATACCTGTTGGGTCATATACTTGTATCCACCATTTGAACCACTTAATGAAATTGGAACATTGTTGTTGTACAAACCATGGGCACTGTCATCATATCTGCTTTGAATGGAAGAGAATGGCTTAACTCAGTCATCAAATTTGGGGTCATGAGGCTCAGTCCCGACATGAGACTAAATAAATGTATGCTCTGGGTCCGCTGATAAAGGAGTGATCATCAATGAACTGCTCATCAACTGTTGATCTTGTGCATATCATAGTAAAGGACTGGCTCAAAAATATGCTCAAAACTGGTCTGAATACATGGTAGCCCCGACTACTTTGGATGTGATAACAGTTACATTGCTATAGTGTAAATATTTAGTTAATTACACAAGTAATCTACTTATGAATAATTTTAACCTTTTCATATCCACGGTATATACTTGAACATTGTTGTATCTAAATTCATCATAGACAAACAACAACAACCAGTAAAACTCAAGCAACTTGCTCGGTACATATAGTACTAGTGTCTCGCAAGCTTATCACAAGCCTTGGGTTGATATTTAAATGATTCAGCGGACCTTCAATTCCAGTGATCCTTTGGATGCACATAAAATCATTGTCAACTACCAACGTCCATCGACTTTAGGGTCATGGGCCAACATTAAGGGACACCAAATCAAAATCTTACTAGGATAACTTGCAAAGGTATGTATATTTCCTTTCAAGTTCGGAGTCACAAAGATATAGATTCTTACAAGTCAACTCATTGATCTTGGAATGTAAAGCTCATTGCAAAGGTAACAATCCCTATAAGGTCATCGTCAACCTATGCACATTAGGATTTCTCTCATGTACCTCAAATTTTCCAACATTTGAACCAACTTGGATTAGACCAACTCCCTCATCTTGATGGAATCCTGAAGTAAGAGTAACATCAAGAGAAATTCCCTTTGTTGGAGACAATCCATAATCCCTCCTAGCTTTGTACTCTATAATATTCTCTTTAGCTTGAACTTTGGAATCAATCTCAATATCATCCTCAGTCAAGGCATCACACCTCCCCTTTAGTGAACAACTAGAAGGCTCATGGATGAAGTCAATTTCATCAGCATGTCTCTCCTCATATGTACTTATGGAAGTCTCGTAGATGGAAGAAGCCATTGCTATATGACTAGCATATCTCCTAGTAGGTACACTTGATCCCATATTCTCATGAGCCTTTGAATCTATAACAACAATCTCTCGGTTCTCCTCATTCACTGAAGGAGAACCTTGCGTACTAAGAGATTTGACATCCTCATCAGCATGGGATGCAATTGGGGTATTTGTGATGAAAGTTTTACTTGGCTCCATAATCTCTCTCCATTCATGCTATAAAGTTTGAGTGAGTCATCTTAGCCTCCTACAATTTGGAGTAGGTGAGAGCATATACATATTCAATCTCACCTCAACTCCCTCTAAATCTAACTCATCTTGAAATTCTAATTCAATGTGTAGAACAATCACCTCTACATTCTCCTCAATCGTTAATGGAGAATCATGTGAACTAGAAGATTTGGGAGTTTGTGCATTAGATCAAATATGGCATCAACTAGACTCGGCTTTGGGCACAAATTGTCTAGTGCCTCGAATTTCCTATCATGGAAAGTCAGGGTAACTCTTCTATCAGAAGAGAATGACCTCTGGGATATTGTCAAGGATGTGGTTGTATCGTTGATACATCTGCAGCTTTTGGAAGCTCACAAGAAGAAAGAAGTGAAATCCAAGCGGATGATCATGGATGCTATAAAGGATCATCTGATTCCTCATATCCAAGAAGACGATGACAAAGGACATGTTCGATGCCCTGATTAGCCTTTACCAAATTGAGAACATTAATTAGAGATGATATTGCACAGCAAGCTAGATTTGTTGTGATGACCAGATCAGACATCGTTACTAGTTACTTGATGAATGTCACACAAATTTGTGACCAACTTGCCATAGTTGGTGAGAAGGTTGAATAGATGGAACTAGTAAATAGGGCACTAAATGGGTTTCCAATTCAATACGAAACATTTGTCCATGGTGTTTGTGCTTGAGAAAAGCTTCCTTGATGGGAAAGACTGTGGGATGACTGTATCTAAGAGGAAACTCAGATGGAGTCCAAGGCCAATAGACAGGGAGGTGGAAGTGACCATGTCCTAATTGGTTAAGCGAAGAAGGGAAAAGGTAAAGGACCCACCAAGGGTAATGTTATCACACAACTTGTAGTTGTCCCTAATGGTATCCCATCCGGGATGGTAGAGGAGATGGAGAACTAAAGAGGTGACCCAAGAGATGCCATGGTTCCCAATGCAAGCTGGGAGTCACGTCAACCGAGGCAGTCTTCACTTTAGATCGAGATGAGTCAAGACCTAGGGGGAGACCCTATAACCAATCAAAGATGATTGGACCCAAAGAAAGGTTCCTAGGGATATGTAAAAGACAAGTTACGGAAACGAATGCAAGGTTAGGTGGACCTAGAAGTTAAAGTATGGTTGAAGGAGGCTTAAGAAATGATTAGTGTTTCAACCAATGTATGATTTAGGCCACATGATAAGATAAGATGACAAGATCTAGTACCATGAAATACACATATGGGACCCACTTCCTTGGGATATGGAAATGGCTTAAATGGGACCCACAAGGTGAAATCAGGGGTGTAAATGGTACGAAGGGGTATATGAAGAGTAGATCTAAGGATCTAAGGTAAAATTAGAGATACCCACATATGGGATCTAAGACTTGACACAACTCCCAAGGAGTGTGAATTTCCCTAGGTGGACTAGTGCCTTGATGGATGGGTTAATGGAGTGAAAAGAGATGCCAACTTGTAGATCGAGACACCTAGGATGCAAATCAAGTGGGCTAATTAAGGTGTGATGGTTGGATCTTACTAGATCTAATCTTTCATGATGTGTCCCAAGTGGACAACAATCCCCTAAAACAAGGAATGCTACCCCCAAGGCAGATCTTCACAAAATGAGACACTAGATATAGGTTTCAAGGTATGCTCTTTCCAAATCCAATGGAATCTCAACTACCCAGGTTCTAGAAGTGGGCAAACTAAATCACCCAAGGAGTGCAACTTTGCCCAAGGAGGGCTAAAAGCATGGTGAAGTGTGTCAAATCAAGTCCAATGGCCACCAAATTGTAAATCCAAGTAGTTTAGGCAAGTATCAATGTGGATCTTGAAAATTAAGGGCATCCAATGGCTAGATATCCATAGATCTGAGATTGAAAATGCATCACCAAATTGACCAAAGTGGGGCACAACCCTCAAAATGAGGAATGGGGCCCACAAAGCAAAAATCAACAAGGTGAAGCACTAGGGGTAGGTTATCAAGTGAGGAGAGTGTGAATCAAGTGGGATCTCACCTACCCATGTGTTAGATCTAACCAAACAAGCTTCTCCCAAGGGGTGCAATTTGCCTCAAGAGGGCTATTTTGCCTTGAAAAGTGTGTCAAATGGAACCCAATCACCACCAAACTATAGATCCGAATTGCCGTGGATACTATAGAGGTGGGTTTTCAATATCTTTTCAAAAGCAAGGCTAAATCCAAGTAGATCTAAGAAAAACAAAAATGAGGGTTTTGATTTTAATGTAATTTTGACCAATGGGATAGATAGCAAGCGAAATCAATACGTACCTTGTAGATCTTACCTCAAAAGCATGCAACCTCTTAGCATATGGAGAATTCTTTGCCCTAGTTACAATTCCAAGCTTGATCCAAGTGTCTTTAACCAATAGCATCCAAACTCTGGGAGGAAATATGTCTCATGAAAAACCTGCAAATCAAACTACATCAAGTTAGATTTGATCTACAAATCCATAAGATCTAAGCATGTCATATCAAGAAAGCAATCAATGGACAAAGCACAATTGAAAAACTCCCTCTCTATGAAGTCGATTTGCCCATGGAGGATGTGAGCAACCCCTACAATCTTCCCACAAAGCAATTCAATGAGCTAGCTTGAGCAATTTGGCCTCCCTCTCTTGAAGTCGATTTCACCTAAAAAGCAAACAATGTCTAAAAGCAAGATATCCAAGAACATATGCAAGAGCAACCCAATCAAAGCCAAGAAGTAGATCTCCAAAATATTCTTTTCATTCCAAGTTTTCCAGAGCCCAAAGGTGAGCTATACAATAGGGGGTCTCCTCCTTATATAGGATAATAAAGACCAAAACCCTAG
The DNA here is from genome assembly GCA_027924585.1 of Larix kaempferi. Lineage (NCBI taxonomy): Eukaryota > Viridiplantae > Streptophyta > Pinopsida > Pinales > Pinaceae > Larix > Larix kaempferi. The sequence goes on from BSBM01000753.1 coordinate 50,190,378, forward strand.
ATCTCAAAACTACTATACAACAAAATGAGTGGTTGAGATTAAAAGATCTCAATACATAATCAATGGCTAAGATGAGTCATAACAACATAACACATGGATCACTAAAAGTAATGATGACGTCATAACTAAAAGGTACTCATGGAGGGTGACGTCATCCACTAGAGGGGGTAAAAGTACAAAATCCCACCTCATATGACTAGGACATGACACATGGAGCTCATGGTGGGGCTAGGAGGCATCAATCCTTACTAGCTCATCCCCATGGCACAATAAAATAATATAATATGTCCAAGATAAATATAAATGATCAAATCTGTCCTCAGAATCTGTGACAGACAAGCAGTAAAAGACCTCCTGTGATCTCTGTGGACCCACCCAAGTGGTGAAAACTGGCTGGAAGATAGTGGGTTCACCCTGGAAGGCCTCTGTGAAAACCAAGTGCCAAAACCTTGCCTCAATTGCCCAAATGGAATTCCTCAGTGACCCCTTTATCCCATTTCTGGACTGCCTCGGTAACTGTGAAAGTGCTGAAACTGCCTCCTAGGGCACCTGCGCTGTCAAACTGAGCCTACTAGGCTCTCCAGAAGGGGGGATAAATGGTAATAACAAGTGGCTGGACCACCCCCTCCTCGTACAGCGCCCTAGGTGAACTGGCCTCTCATGGCCCCTGCTGCTCAGGCTGGGAAATCAGCCCCAAATCTGGTCAACAAGTGTAAAACTGCATCTATCATTGTTAGAAGTGCCCGGAACTGAAAGATAAGTGTCTCATTGGATCCAGAAGACCCAAATCTACTAGGAATGTGTACTCATACACCATGGGTTGCCCTGATGGGCTAACTGTAGGGTCCACCATATATGGACAGTGTATAATCTGATGATCTGAAGTAATAATAAAACCTGCTGAACTGCATCAATCATCATATGAATCATATGTCCATCATATAACATCATTATCAAGAGTATGTGGGACCATCCATCATCATCAATAGGCATATATGGCCCACATCATCACGGATCCCACGAAATGACCATGGTCAAAACTGGGTTTGACTAGGTCAACATACAACCAAGGATAAATCATATCAATAGACTAAGACATGTTCCTCTAATCATACTCACAGCTTAACTTAAAGTATAACATCATTCAGTGGCATTAAACATATTTGTTCATTCCGTTGTTATTTGTATTCACTTGCACAATAACTTAAATGACAAACTCACCCATCGGACATGGTCTAACTGCTAGCTAAGGATGAAGGCTAGGAACAAGGTTGGGCAAAGGGGGTGACTTGTCTAAACTCAACTAAAAGACACTCTGGATTGGGAGAGAGGGGAAACTACAAACTCTGTGCTGGACAAAATAACACAGGGGATGGTTGTGCCTCACAAATGGGTAAGTTGTTTAGAGAGTACTTATTCAACTTAGGCATCATGTCTACATCAAGTTGATGCAAGTTCATTAGGATCATTCAATTTCATTTCATGGCCTTTTTGGCCTACATAACCCTTCGGATCTCAGGTGTGCTGATAAGCACAACAAATTGCAGCTTGCATCCAGGGCATGTTTACATATCAATATAAGGTCAGCAATTGTTTAGATATAGCATTTAAGAACCATTGCTTTTTGGACCTTTCTTATACTCTTCGAGGATTATTTTTAGCAGTTCATCGCTCTAGCCCTTTTTAGTTTGCATGGGCGAATTTATATAAGTTTCCATAAGTAGTACATGAGCTTTCAGTTTTAGCCAACAACATCTCAAGTGACTAAGGGGAGTTTGGACCAGTGCCAAACATCGGGACAATCGACCAGAATGATTTAGGCCTACAATCCAACTTACCAAAGGCGAGTTTTGTCACCAACTCAGAGCCGAGACAGTAAACATACAGGGATGCGGTCGAAACACATAGGTAGAAAAAGGGGAAGTCCTCAGTACCAAAAAGTCAAGTAAGACAAGTCAAGGTTTAAAGTCAAATAAGGAAAGTCATGTATGGATGGAGTCAAGTGAAGGTGGAGCCTAAGTTAGCTGACAAATGGTGTCAAGAAAGACCATATCTATGCAAGGTAGTGAACCAGTGAGTTTTGTCAAACAACCTAAATGTGCAAGTAAAAAGTCCATTTTAAATTATTATCAAGATAGTTCATAATAATCCACAGTCAATGATAAAACATCCATAGGTCATATAACTTCATCACAAGAATAATCATCATATATCATCTACAACACTGCTGCACTACATCTCTAAGTACTGAACTGAAACTGTATGGGATAAAGGGTCACGTCGGTCATCAAATCTGAACTCTCAAGGCTTAGCCTTGACACAAGGTCTAACATAAGTCTGAATAATGCACTGCTTTGATCATGAGTGATCTCAAAATGTACAATCATCATAGCCAAGCTTTGAATAATGGAAGCTCTGGAATGTGCAGATATCTGCTAAACAAGAATAGTAGCCCTGCTACTATGGTGTGATAACAGATAAGATGAAGGGTGAGGAGTCAGTGCCACATCTAGGGAAGGACTTGAATAAAACCAACCTAGATCGAAATCCTAGGCTCTATGAAGCGCTGAGAGGGATCAAATCTCCCAAGGTGCAAACCTCTCCTTGAATAGCTCCTTGAGTGCAATACCTGAGCCACCTAATCCTATGCTCTAAAGTCTCTAGTTTAAGTCTCATATTTACTTTTTACTTTGTATTATTCTTTTTTGTTTATGGCCGACATAATATTTATTACTTTTTACTTTGTATTATTGATTTTTGTCACTCTAAATTCTCATATTAATTTTTTACTTTGTATTAAAAGCAAAAAGTAAAGTCTCTAGTTTAAGTCTCGTATTTACTTTTTACTTTGTATTATTCTTTTTTGTTTATGGCCGACATAATATTTACCACCTAATCCTAAGCTCTAAAGTCTCTAGTTTTAGTCTCATATTTACTTTTTACTTTGTATTATTCTTTTTTGTTTATGGCCGACATAATATTTATTACTTTTTACTTTGTATTATTCTTTTTTGTTTACTTTGTATTATTTTGTTACTCGACAAACACTCGACACATATTACAGGATCTCCCTCATATTGGGCTGTAGAGCGCCTCTCAGCACAATTAAGTGCTTCATATGTCATAAGAATGACCATTATGAGTGGCAGTGTCCAATAAGAGGGATAAGGGAAGCAACAACACTAGGTAGCGGCCTTAGATGAAACTCAGATGAATGACTTTGCCTCCAAGTTCAAGAAGGATTTGTTGACGGTATCTTGCCTCTCTTCTAGTACAATTCTGAGGAATGCGTGGTATGTGGACAATGGAGCATCAAGGCATATGACGTCGTAGGAGTTTAGGTCGAGCTTGGTGATGGTGCCAAGTATCTAGTAGCAGGAGTTGATATCATTCCTTTCCAACTCCAATCAGGCAACTCATTAAAATTTCACTGTGTTATTTGTTGTAGGTCTTAGGAAGAATCAACTTTTAGTTTCGGTCATGGAAGATAAGGGTTATGCAGTACAGTTCAAGGACTGACAAGTCTTTATTAGACTGAAGGAGTCTAGCCCAGGATTAGCTGAGGTGATTGGGGTTAGAGAAGGAAATTTGTGCAGGTTATAGGGTGTACCTATTCGAGCCCTAGTTCATAGCACATATAACTTGTGCGAGTTATGGCACAAGAGAATGGGGCATCTGCATCACCGTGCATTGCCTATTTTGAGGGAGATCGTCACATCCCTTCAAGATTTCAGCATTGAGCAACAAGGTGTATGCAGTGGGATGTGCTTGGCAAGCATGCCAAGGCTTCTTTCACAAGCAATGAGCACATATCTAAAAGGATTCTAGTTATGGTGCATTTGGATGTATGTGGATCAATGTCAGTAGCATCAATCACTTTAAGCATGTACTATGTTTCCTTCATTGATGAATTCTCTCGCAAAACATGGGTCTTCCTCATGAGGATCAAGGATGAAGTCTTCAACAGATTTTAGGAGTTCAAGGCTCTTGTGGAGAACCAGACAAGGAAGAAGATCAAGGTTTTGAGATTAGACAATGGGGTTTATTATACCTAGAATGATTTTGATTATTTCTACGAGGATGTGGGAATCAAGAGAGAGTTCACTGTTTTATATAACCCACAACAGAACAGGGTTGAAGAGAGGAAGAACCCAACTGATCCATCATAGGGGCAACTAAGGCCATGATACATGACCAGGATTTGTTGATATTTCCATGGGTAGAAGCATGTGACACAACAATCTATATTTAGAATAGGGTATTTGGGGATAAGGCACCAAGGAGGAATTCAGTGTCGTGAAGTCGGAGGTGAGTCATTTTTGTGTCTTTTCCTATCCAGTTTACATCGATATACCAGTAGAGAAGAGGACCAAGTTGGAGTCCTCCAACAGGAAGGGTTTGTTTGTTGGCTACAATGAGACTTTAAAGGCCTATAAGGTATATATTCTAGAGTTGAGGAAGATAGTGGTAAGCAGTGATGTGACGTTTGAGGAAAAATTTGCATCCACAAAGTCTTCTGAGCCAATACCAGTGACAGAGCACGAGGAGTAGGAAGCTTCAAAGGTTGAGCCAAAGTCACTAGTGACTTCCAATTCAAGTCAGCAGCCTTTAGATCCAGAGTAGGAGCAATCGACTCCTACTAGTTTTGTTAAGAGACCTTGATGGTACAAACATACATATAGGGATGCTCATGCGTATTGTGAGGCTCTTAGGAGCACATTTCTGGAGAGTAGGCCTCCAAGGAAGTTTCCTAACTACATGGCATTAATGAGCAACATCATAAATACAACGCCAAGGAAATCTTGGTAGAGAGAGTATGCATCTATGAATGGAGCTTGCTTTTCTCAGTTTCGAGAGAATCCATGTGTCGTAACATATTTTTATCCTGGGATGTCCAAGATGAGAAGTCTAACTACACAACTATATCGATGGGGTTGTAAATTATTCATGTATTACCATTTTTGTGGTACTCCAATGGTTGTCTGCTACAAAATTCACTAGTCTTTATGGGTCTGGGGTTCCCCATTGACCCCAAAACCCCCAACTTTTGAAGATTCACGCAGAAACCCCGAGTTGAGACAATGCCAACCTGTTTAGAAGCTTCCTTTGGACTATTCTCAGCACCCGAACGTTCTCCGAATGTATTGGCAACATGAACTATATTTTCTCTGAAGTCGTCTTTAGGTTCAAGCATTGTTTCAATTGCCCCGGTCTCTTTTACATTGTTGAAAGATCCACCACTCTCCCCTAAGTTTATCCCATCGCTCGACATTGCTTCCTTATGATCTTGAGCGTACTAGCGTTCTCGCACAACGAAGCTCAGTGCAGTTAAAGAATATTAGATCCACGCAAAGTACAATCGAATCTACAGTTGTGGATTGCAATGTAAACTTTAGGAACTTTGTGCATGACCATGCTGTGGTAAATCTGAAGATAAATGCAGACCGATAATAGAGAGTTAACGCAATTTAGAGAGTCGAACTTGGTAGAGTTGATGCGAACATAGGTAGAAACGTCCAGAGAAGCTCATTGTAGGGTGGAAAGTAGACATGGCGGCAGAGTTTGAGATGAAGTACGTTGGCATGATGCATTACTTCTTGGGTTTGGAAGTTTGGTAAAAACCAGGGGAATATTGCTTGGGCAAGGTAAGTATGCAGTTCAGATCTTGAAGAGATTTCAGATGGAGGATTGCAAACCTATGGCCACACCCATGATCACCAATCTCAAGAAGGTGACAAATTTAGATTCGAGTTGGTGGATCCCATGTTGTACAAGAGGCTAATAGGTTCCTTACTGTATTTGGTCAACACTGCATCATATATATGTTTTGTAGTCAACACCTTGAGTCAGTTCATGGTGGAGCTAAGACAAGAGCATTGTGTAGCAGCAAAACATGTGCTCAGGTATTTAAGGGGCACAATGGAGTATGGTCTGAGATATCTTGGAGATGGTGAAGTGAAGTTGCAAGGGTATGTAGACTTGGATTGTGAAGGCAGTGTAGTAGACATGAAGAACACCTCAGGGTGTTGCTTAAGTTTGGGAACAATGATGATATTCCAATTCAATAGGAAGCATATTTCCGTGGCACTTAGCTCAGTAAAGGCAAGGTATATGGTAGCTAGTACAATGGGTTGTCGGGACATCTGGCTTCGCAAGTTACTTGCTGGTTTATTTCTGTTGTTAAATAAGTTTAGATTTGGTTTATTTAATTAAAGAGAAACACATGATAGCAACCACCTAGGGCTTGAAAATTCACAACCACCACATTAACCACCTTGCTAAAAAAGAATGCTTTTTTTGTGGAATGATTTAGTAGAGAAAGCTATTCATGTTTTACAAGAAGTCATGTGTACCACCCCAGTCTTAGCAATGCTCGATTTCACTAAGAGTTTCGTCCTAAAATGGGTTTTTTTTGGAAAAGGTCTCAAGGTAGTGTTAATGCAAGAGGGGTGCCCATTTTCGTTGACTAGTAAACAATTGTGTGATTAAAACTTGGGAAAGTCACATGATGACCATTATTCATGTTGTTGATACATGGCACCAATATGTCATTGCTTTGTATCATGACACACTCCCCAACCCCCCTATGTGTGTATCTCACGTGTTGGACATAGATTCGTAAGAATACATGTCCAACACATGTTTGGCACGTGTCCTGTGACAGGTTACATGCCAAAACATGTGTCAGAGACGTGCCCTAACATGTCCCTTGTGTACAACAAGTGTGACCCAAAAAAACCTTTGATGAGGATATTTTAGGATAGAGCATCCCTTGATGAGGTGGAGGAGGGATTCATAGAGATTTCCACTAGCACCGAGAGATTTGGAGGTTATGATGTGCTCGGAGATAGGGGTTAAGAAGCTCTATGCGTGGTGGGAAACTCATGGGTAACTGTTATCACATATATAGTAGCCGGGCTACCATACATTATTTTTCTCATTCCAGTACACTATTCAGCCAGTTCCCTTGCATTTGAGATGCCGAGATGAGCATTTAGATCGGATCACTATCAGATTGTGGACAGCAGTTGTATTCCCCATGCCATGACTGAGTTTCAGGACACTCAGAGAGATGACCGATGTAGCCATTATACCATTGGTACAGAGCAGTCAGTAGTGCCCAGAGTTACAGCAGCAGTTCCAGAGGACAGATGATGGTACAGGTTGATGTGCATTCAGGTATATGACTCAGCAGGTATATTATTGTGTTATGGTTAGATTGCTTTTATACTTATTCTTATAGCATGTCTTAGCACTTAGTGTCATGATCTGGCGATCATATAGATACATGGACCTGGTTGACCTATTATTTATATAATATTGTCCCTACTCAGACTTAGAAGTTCACTATTCATACTCATTGGTACATACTCTCCTTGGGGAGAATAGAGGTGATCATTACACCATACTATGGCTTGCTAGTGTTGGCTCCATCATTTCATTGTCTTCATCCATCCGTGGCCTACCTTTTAGATTATTACCCTGATTTGCTACTTGACTAGTGACATGGAGGACCTTTCCCCACTGTAGCCTCTGTATTGGATGAGCTTCCCTGTTTATTGTGTCTCGGCTCTGAGTTGGTGACAAAACTTACCTATGGTGAGTTGGAGTTCCTTGAGAATTCCCCCTAGTCACTAAAGTTGTGTTGGCTAAACCTGAAACTTTTAGTGCTGCCATCAATACAAAATCTGGAAAAATCAAATGCTATATCTTGTATATGAAAGAAATGCCAAATGAAATTGGCCCTGAAAAATAAAATGTTATATCTTTTGGAAAAATAAATACCTAGGTAAACAAGTTGTCCATGACACACCTAGAAGTGCTCAGGTAAACAAGTGCCTTAAAAACACACCTGCAGCAGAAAGCCTAAAAATAAATGTAAATCTATGCAATGTGTTTGTAAACACACATAGATCAAGGCTATGGAAACCTCAGGCCCAAAAAGCAATGGAACTTAAATGTTATATCTAAACAATTGCTGGCCTTGTTTGTATTATGGATTGTGCGCATCTGTGAAGGTGAATAAACCCTCTTTAAACAACTCATCCATTTGTGAGACACCGCCATTCCCTGTGTTATTTCTCATTCAGTATATACTATGGTGTGTATCCCCTTTCCCTTGCCGAAGTGTCACAAAGTCAAGTCAGTCAAGTCATCCCTTAGCCTAGCCAGTTATTTCAGCCTTCACCCTTCACTAGCAAATTGATCACAACTATGAAGTGAGTATGGTCCTGAAAGTCTAGTCTGAGTAATAATAATAATTAACGACACTATATATTTGGATTTAGATCGCCAGTCATGATTACTCTGTGTTTTAGTAGCTATTTGAATAAATTGTAAAACATGAATTAACCTTGACACCTTGCAGCAGCCATGGATGATAGTCTGAGTTGTATTTGGTCTTGGTTAGACCTAGTTTGACCATGGAGGACCATGAGACATGAGATGTTGGACTTTATGATGATATGGATAGATGATATATGGTCTATGTACACATACAGGATGATTCTATGCAGCAGCTACAGGGTTATGATGATGATTCTTGGGATACAGCAGTGTTTGGTCATTTACAGATCATTATTATTGGCCTTGTTCCGGTACATTGGATATTTATTTTGATCATGCAGAGATTCATATGGTGTATGAGTACACATCTTGGATGGATTTGGACCTTCTGAGTCCAATGGGACAGTTTGTTTTTAGTTCCGGGCACTTACAGTGATGATTTAGCCTCAATAGGCTGCCCTAGTGCAGTTTTGGTCTTTTGGAGGCCCTGTCGGAGCAGAGATGACTTTTATCCGGTTGACCTAGGGCGCTGATGATGGAGGGGGTGGTCCAGCCACTTGTTTTTACCATATTACCCCCCTCCCGGACACATTGGTGCCCTCACCTTGACAGCGCCATCACTCCAGGAGGCTGTTTGGGCAGTTTCACGCTTCCCGAGGCAGTTCAGGATTGGTAGAAATGGCTATTGAGGAAATCGATTTGGGCTACTGAGGCAAAGTTATGGCATGGGATGATCAGTGGTGATAGATCGGGACCTTCCACACCTCCTCCTGCAGTTTCAGCTTCATCGGGGCCCGCATCCATCACTTATGGCACTTTCTGTGGATTTTTGAGGTCTTTTGAGGACCACGACTTCACCTTGGAGGCACGATTTGGTATTTTCATGATTATTTATTGGTTATTGTGCCATGGGGATTGACCAAGGAGGGATAAAATTACCCCTTGGACCCACCATGAGCCTCTTATGATATTTTGTCATCATGATTTGGTGGGACTCCCCTCTCCTAGGGCGACTTTGTCCACTTATGTTATATTTTATGTGTGATCCATGTATTATGTTGTTGAGCTCATCTCAACCATTGATTAGACATTTGTATCTTTTAATCTTAACCACTCATTCAAAAAGTGGTTAGGGTTTTGGTGCCTCTCCTTCCTATTTAAAGGAGAGAGCCTCTCATTGTAAAGGGACTTTTGGCTCTGGATTATTGGAATAGAAAATTATTATTGCATCTATCTCCAATGTTGTGGTGAATGTTTTTGGGGTTCGTTCGTTGGTTCTTCCTTTGCACTGAGTTATTGGAGATCTTGTTTGCCATATCTATTGTACCACGATTTTGCATCTACAGGTGGAGGCCGATTTGCTTGGAGGAGGAGGTATTGGTAGGGGAAGACTCTCCCTAATTCTTCTTTGGAGCTCTTCGTTGGTAACAGGGAGTATTACTGTCCCAGGACCTTCTATTTCATGTTACTATTTGCATTTCTCTTGTATTTCTTCCATACTTGATCTTACTGATTGAATTTCATTCCTTGGTTTGACAGGTAGAGGAAGGCGCACTTGTGGACTAGGGCATCAACTTGGCAAGCAAATCAACAATCTCTCATTTGATCTCTGCGGGAATCTTCCTCAACATCAAGGCATCTCAACCACATCATTCAGGTATGATCTCAAGGTAAGATCTATCTCCATAGTCTATCCAATTGTCAAAAACTCTTAAAACCCTAATTAATTAAAACCCCAATTTTGCATTTTCTTAGATCTACTGAGATCTAGTGGGTTGTTGGGTATGATATTGAAAACCCACCTCTATAGCATCCACGGCATCCCGGATCTATAGTTTGGTGAGGATTGGCTTCCGTTTGACCCCTCTCCCAAGCCAACTTAGCTTCTCCCAAGGAAGGCGCACTTCACCATTTGAGCTAGTTGACCTAGATCTAGAACATGGGTGTTTGAGATTCCACTTAAATTGACATCTACACATCAAATAACATACACCCAGGTTGTCCCTTTCTTGAAATTCACCTTGTGGGCCCCATTCCACATTTTAAGGGTTTTAATCCCCATTTTGGACCACTTGGAACACTTAAACTCAGATCTACTAAGATCTAACCGGTGGATTGCCACAAAATTACAGATCCATACTCCTACCTGACCGATCTACCCGGATCTAAAGTTTGGATGCCATCCGACATGATTTGACCCACCTAAACCCCGATTGAAGCCTCCTTAGGGAAAGTCGCACCACCTTGGAGAAGTGAGTTCACTCACTTCGAGGAACTGGGTACTTGAGATTCTTGCAGATCCGGAATCAGAATAATTCAAAACCTAGGTCTAGACTGTCACTTTGCCAAATCTTACCTTGGGGACTGCATTCCTTGTTTTAAGGGATTGTGGTCCACTTGGATCAAACCTAGATCTAGACACATTTAAACATCAAGACCTATACTGTCCACTTATCTCATGTTGTAGGAGTCCTAACCATAAGTCAACCCCACTTTGACTCCACTTCCCAATTCCCAAGGCACTGGTTTATCTCCAAGACAACCCAACTCTCCTAGATTGTTGGATTGACTTGTGGTTTGACTTTTGCATGGTGAACTATACCCCTAAAGCTATCATGAATCATGGTCAAGCTTGTCTTATGTACTAGTTAGCCCCAATACATCCCTGAAAACCATCTTGCAATTGGACACAGTTCCCAAGGCAGTGGATCTTTTGACATTGACTTAGTACACTAGCCCTAGATCTCACTTTAAACATTATAAGTCACTTTCACTTCAATTATGAACCAAAGCTATACCTATTGAACCCCTCACTTGGCTTGTGATTTCATCCTTAGGTCTAGGATAAACCAAACACCTAACTTCAACTAGAAATACCCTGATTTGGTGTCTTGGTTTTGATCTCTCCTGTCGGGAGTAGATCGGGTCTCCCCCTTTGTTGTCTGGGCTAGACAACACAAAGTGAAGGTTGCCTCGACTGGCGTGACAACCATACATATTGGAGGTCGAGGTGATCGTGGTCGCACCTTTTGAGTTGCCCTTCCCTATTGCCATCCATGACTGGATCCATCCATAGGGGTAACTACATTCTAGGTGATAACAGTAACATTCCCTAATTTGCAGGATTTAGCCATGAGGATCCTCTCTTAGGTTACTTCATCCTCTTGCTGCAATAGGAATTGGAGGACAAATGGGAATTTCTACAATGTGAAGAAGAACATGCTTGAGCAATCCAAGGAATAGATAGTGGTATATGTGCACTCCAAGCTCTGTTTTATTTATAGGCAAAGGGAGAAGTGGTTGAAGGAAAAGTCAAAGATGTGGGATATGTTTCCTAATGATATGTGTTTGGACAACAATGTTGAGTTGGCATTAGCCAACTTCGATCTCAACGATTGGGTGCTAGAACTGATCACTTTTGATGACGGTGATCCTCTTGAGGGGTCATCCTCCATGCCGATAGATGTAGGTCTCAGATTGGATATTCTAGCTGAGGATTAGGAGGAAGAGGGTGGAAGAGATAGTAGTGGCAATGATGATAATTTTGATGATGTTGGCATGGAGGTTTATTGAGTACTAACAATGACGACTTCAAGCTATGACATTCTTCCATCTATGGTACTAGTATCTATATTCTACCCTGTTTTGTATTGGCTGTTGGCATTCCCACCTACAGTATCTTACTATCAATGACTCAACATCTTAACCTATGTTGTACAAACTATAGTTTGGTTTTAATTACACATGATGACTTAATGATAAAATTGCAATTTATGGTTCAAATTCTAAGTTTTAAACTTATATTTTATGATGTGCATTGAATATTCTAATTTATTTTGTGTTTGATCATCATTAATGTTACAAACTTGCATGTAGTTAGCGACTAGTTGTATCAATATTTTATAAATGTTCAAGTTTCTAAAAAAATTGTATGAAAGACCTTGTCTGTCGTGTCTTGATTCCGGGGTCGCCGTTTGTCGTGCCCTCTGTCCCGTGTTCTCATGTTAGGTGACAGTCTGATTGGGATGCGCTTCCAAATTAGAACGTATTAGCATAGCTGGAGTTATTTTTTGGAATAGTTGTTTTCATTGCTAGAGAAGCACAAGTGGGTCACTAAGATGTTAGGTTATGATTATGAGATAATATATAGGAAGGGCAAGGAGATTATGTTGATCAATGCTTTGTCTAGAAAATATGAGGAAGGGTTCCTCTTTGCCTTATCCTTACCGAGCCAACAACTATTTTACATTAGTTTCCATGCTTCCAACATTTAGGACAATGTTGCTTTTGTACGGGGAGGGAATGTTACCTTAACCTCCCTACTTTGGGGTTCTTAGTAGCAATGTTTTAAAACTTAGAATCGAGAATCGAATTGGACAAGGGTCAACTCGGACCGGAACCAGAACTAGTAATGAACCAGAGCAGTTTGATTTCAATGAATCAGACTATTAAAAAGTACAATTTTTTTTTAATGACTGACTATTCTGAAACTTGAACCCTCATTACACCTATTGAAGTTTTGAGAATTAAAGATTTTCTAAGTGCAATTCGAAGGGAAATCGGGAGACACAAGGGCGTGGCTGACTTGCTGATGCAAAAAGGAAGGTATGCAATTGTTTCTCTCAAAATATTTTAAAGTTATTATGGTTGGAATTTAGTGTCAAATTGCTTTGAGTACAGGGGATATCTTGATTTTTCCAACACTTGATGTCTCCATTTGTTTACCCCTCACCATTCGTTCATATTTTTGTTCAGATATTCCATCAATCATGTGGGGTTGATAGTATTTATTGTCTGTATTCGAATTATGGCCCCCAAAATTAGTCGTTGATAGTACTCAAAGTCATCTTAGAAGTTATATTTTGGTCTTGAGGGAAAATGGGTCCATAATCCACATGATGCTCTCAATTGAACCCTACTTTGGTATTATGGCAAATACTTGTTTAGGCCCGCAGAGGATGAGTGCACCTTGACCCAATTGGTTATTGACGAACTCGGCCGGTTTGGACTGGTTCAGGCTTTGGGTTGGCCGGTTCGTTATCGAACTGGTGCCCGACCCGAGTTTTCTTCCAAGTTGAGTTTCCTCTTTGGCTGGCTGGTCAAACTGGTTGGTTACGGTTCCTGTTGGACACAATGGCCACACTTAGAATGGGGGTGAATCCGTGTGTGAGCAATTATAAACTTTTTACCTTCTTTTAATCAATCAGAGTATATCAAGCATTAATCACATAATCATATTCATTAATTAAATCAACCATGAGTCATAATCATCACATCAGAAGAGACACAAGAATATTTGTAATTTTGATCTTTATTTATGGTAATGGAAGACTGCAATCTTCTCGATTACAATCAACACCAACTAATGAAAAGAGCACCAACTCTTGTAACAGGACCCAGCCTGGTTTTCTTAGCTCCAACTAAGAAAGGGTTGAGGAGTCCAATTTTCAAGTGCAAGATTCCACTTGCAAGCTTGATGCCAATCTCTGATTGTCATCAATCTGCTTCTCAAAGATCTCTGCTCATCAACCTCTGCTTGCCCATATACTCATCAACACTGCTGCTCATCAACCTGCTCATCAATCTGCTCTGCTGCTGCTCAATCTCTGCTCATTACTTTCATACAGTCATCCTCTAGTGCAGTCATGCATCAACATTAACTCATCATCATGTCAAGTTGTCAATCATAATCAAAGGTAAGCACCTGCATGCTCATACAACTGTACTTCATATATAACTATGTTGCATGGGGACACGTCCCCCCCAAAATTTCACCCGTTCCCTGTGTTTCCGCATTTCGGGGACTTTGGAACTCGTTGGAAACGTCCCCAAATCTTCGGGGACTGTATCGGGGACTTGTGGACTTTTTGGACCTCCCCTAAACGTACCCAGCCAAATCGGGAACTTTTTAGGGACATCCCCTAAGTCCCTTAATCTCAAAATTAAAATTAAGGGATGAATTAAAATTTAAAAATTTAAAACCTAAAAGTAAATTCTAACCTAATGCTACCCCTATTTCCCTAACTCGCAGCACCCTTCGCTATCTATCCACTCTACCATACTCCGGTGGCTCACTCTAAACATGTTTTGATTTCTATGATTTGTCTCAATTAAAGGCTGCAAACATGTTTTGATGTTTTTTGATAAAGCTTACAAGGAAGCTATTTTAATGTTTTGATTTTTATGATTTCTCTCAATCAAAAGGTGTTCTGATTTTTATGTGAATGTGTTTACTTTTTAATTTTATATATATATATATATATATATATATATAATTGCTGTCCCCTAAAAAATTCAGGGTGCGCTCTAGCCGTCTCGGAAACTCGTCCCCACGTACCCCCTGTCCCCTCGTCCCCAAGACCAGTGCAACATAGATATATAATCATCATCCTTAGAGTGTCAACAAGCAATCATCATCAAGCTTGCATCTCCATCACAGAATTTTGCATCATGAAGTATAAGGCATTATCATCTTCATTAGTACACCACTGTATGTACTCAAGCACCTATGTCACTGTTTATATGTTACCACTGTATGCACTGCATCATTACAACTAACTACACTTGCTGTTGATATATTATCATTACTTCGTGTATGCCACTGTATGTGCAACTAGGGCATCATCATTAATGCATCATAGTCATAAGGTATGCATTCTCATCTTCAAATATACATAATAGTGCATAGAAGAGCATTAGACATACCTTGTATACAGTATCGGTATCATGTCATCTTCACACCTTACTGTATTGTATACCACTGTATACTTCAACCTTTTCAACAATTGAGTTTTAGGGCTGTCCACTAAAGGTCTTGGGCTATTCACAGAAACTCTAGGGCTGTGGGCTATTCACAGAAACTCTAGGGCTGTGTATACCATAGAGAGCTTCAAATTTTGGACTGTATATGTGCTACATACAATAATACTGTAGTGTACATTAATTATTGTATCCACATCATCTTGTCCATGCAAAAGCACTGTACTGTATATAACTTTGCCACTGTACATATGTATATTCATCACCATACCTAAGTATACATACCTTCAATCTGTGTAGAACTGGAACTTAGTATTGCTGAGAACAAGTTAGATTAGGGCATCATCCTAGTGTAGAAATCCATCATAATACTGTTGTTGCAGTCCTCTACTACTGTCCGTGAGCTGGAGTAAGCCCTAGCTGGGCTCTCAAAACATGTAGATAACCCTAGGCAGGGTTCGGGTGGCTTGAGGATGGCCCTAACAGGGCTGTTCTTTATTTAAAAAAAAATTCAGGCCCGGATGCTTCTAGAGATTCGAATCTATTGCAAACCTCACTAGATCTTCTCCTTATGTAAATTCGGGTCTGCTAAGGAAAACACGAAATTGTACAGTCATCCACCTGAATTCTCATCTCAGTTGACCACCGAAAATGTCCATCTTTTGCTTGGACTGTTGACTGCTGCAAATAGTCACCAACATCAGATTTCCTCAATCACTGCTACATAAATTCGGGCCTGTCAATCACTGAAGAAATAACCCAAAAGATTAATGTTTTGCTGCTGCAAAAGCATCATTGCTCCTAGACCACCTTACTGCTGCCACAAAGAATTCGGGTGTTCCTTAGTCACTGTTCACCATAAAAAATTACTACTGCTGCCACCCGAAAATCTTAGTCTGCTGCTGCCCTTAACAACTGTTGTCTCCAAAGACATGTTGATGTATATGTAACTTCGGAATGTATTTCACCCATGTATTTCATATATGTATTTTGTACTCCTAAAGAGATGGCATTATTCCTCTATACGGAAGTGTTTGTATTCCTATAGAGATGTTATTATTCCTCTATACGGAAGTGTCGTCATTTATATTGTAAGTGTCGTAACTTATACTTGATGGGTAATTAGACCACCTTGTTGGGGTCGGCCCTATATAAGTCATGTGGGTCGAAGGGTTATTAGACCACCAAGTGTGGGGCCGGCCCGGATTAAGTTAACCATGGGTTAAGCTAGACATGTAGGCCCCATTAGTTTATTGGGCAGGACAGAACAAGTATAAATAGAGATCGGGAGATCTCTATTTGATCATTCATTCACACACTTCTCTCATTCGGAAAGTGGCGCACTTATGAGGCGGAGGCTCTGCTGCTAGGAGAAGACTATCTCTTGTATTCTGGTTGTATCATTGCTCTATCTATCTCTTAGGAAGTTATTGGGGTTTTTCACCTTTATGGTTTTCCCCAAGTAAACTCCGTGTCTCTTGTGTGCTTGAATTATTGTGTCCATGATTGATATGCTGTAGATTTGTTGTACATGTTGTTCTCTCAATTAAGATCCTAGATCAGATTGAAGTAAATTCTGAAAATTTAACATGGTATCAGAGCTAGCCTGAAAGAAGGCATGATATGGCATGTATGACACTTTTTGCACTTACGATGTTAGGACTTGATATAGCAAAAACCAGTCATCGTAGCACTTTCGCTATAAATCGATTTTGGCGAAGTTTTCGGATCTGAAATTGTTACAGGTCGAAGCTAAGATCTCCATGTACCTTGTGTCCAAAGGACAACCTCTAATTCGTTGTACTTTGTGATTTATGATCTGTACAATATAGGGTTTCTGCCTCTTCCAGATCTCAATCATAAACAGGTGACCTTGGAAAAAAGGTCATAACTTGGGCTAGGAAGCTCCAAATGAAATTTCGTAAAAAGTAACAGGTAGTACACAGACTGTACTATTTCAGGAAACTTTTTCAGAGGCCGAAGTTGAACCAGTGACACGTGGCACGCCGTACAAGTTCGCTCTCCTGTTTTATCCCATAAACAGGTCACGTTGCGACACTTGGCATAACTCTCTCTCAGAGAATCCAATTGAGGTCAGACCTGTCGGGATGGAAAGATGACAGGTCAGGTTACCACAGAAAAAAATTTCAGACCCTGTGGATCGAAAAGTGCGGAGTTACAGCAGAAACAATCAGGTACATATTTCTGTCAAAACATAATTATTTTTTAGCACCTTCATTCATGGCTTCTGGAATTTAGGGTTTCGGAGAAAGTTGGAATGTTTGTAATTGGAGACTATGGCTGAATGCTAATCATCAAAATATAAATTTAGAGACCAAGATTAGAACTTTTGGTTGGGCAGAAGGCCGGGCTTGATTAGACCCTAGTTCGGGACTTTGATCGGAAAAGTGGAAATTTAGGGCTTCTGCAAAAATAGGAATTTTTGAAATATATGACCACGGCTGGAAAGCTCCTCAGAAAAATAGAAGCTTAGAGCTTTGGATCAAACCTTTTGATTGGGGAGAAGGGTGGGCTTCATTAAACCCTAGTTCTGAGTCATGTCCAGTGAATCCGGAAGTTTCAAAGGCAAATTTGAGGGGTGAAACTTTGCAGTTTTCAAATTTTGAGTATACCAGCTTGATCAGATCATCAAGGCGCATATTTCTATGCTTTCGGAAGTTTGAAATTCAAAGTTTGAATTTTTAGGGTTTCTCTGACAAACCCTAATCCAGCTCTAGATCCAGTTCCTGCAAATCAAGTGGATTGGGTTAATCCTAAAAGAGAATGGATTGGTCACCTGCATAAGTGAAGAAGTTTCTGTTTCAGAGGGAGATGAGGCTTAAGGCCTTACATAAGGAGATTACAAGCAATCTCGACAGGTATGACTCATCCAGGTATGTTTCAAGATTTGCTCATGATTAAGTCTATGGTATGTTTGTCTTCATATTATTACGGTTAGTACAATCTTGTTTAAATTTAGACTTGTCGTATCACCTTAATAAAATTATGAATGCATGATAGAAGATATTCATTGGTTAGGGTGTTGGCACTTATGATTGTACTAATGCATTATGGTGTTGTATGAGGTTTATGTTGTCTGCTAACATGAAAGGTACACCAAGAAAGAAAAATCATGTTCTAGTTCAAGAACATATGATCATGATGACACGAAGACAAAGATTCATCCATTGTCATGGATGTCTTAGAAGATCTACTTACGAGGTATGTATAGCTTGGTTCTACAATGGATAACTTATGAGACATGCAGGTTACTAGCACAAGTCATTGAAGAGAACCAGAAGACATTATGCGGGTATGTTAGACATAACTAGCTAGCATGCTAATCCAGGTATGTTTTTCCTATATCAAGCTAGAATCCTACCTTGTGTTAGGATCTTATACTGCTGTGTTGTTGATAATGATTATTCATGAAGTCATAGGTTTGAATAGTCATGGTTGTATGCATATTATGTTTCTTACCATAATTGATGATATGACTAACCAGAAGAATCATGAAGGTATAGGTTTGAGTAATCACGGGTTTAGGCATATTATGTTTCTTACTTTAATTTATGATATGACTAACCATAAGAGTCCTATATAAACCTTGAATACTAATGCTTATTATTTCTGTTTGAAATGATCATGACTATACATGCTTAAGATTATTGTGTTTTGATAATATTAAGAATATACTAATGAATGTATGATTATGTATGAGACCTCAACGATAACACAATGATGATACTAATAAGCATGCATAGTGATTAAGGATGGATATAAGTTCAAGGACAGGTAATCCAGGAAGCAAAGATCAAGACGGAGGACACTCCAGTTGTTCCTGCAAGGAAGCAAAGATCAAGAAGGAGCACACTTCAGTAGTTTCTGCAAGGATGCAGATATTCAGAGAGAGTTGACCACTTCTCACAATCCACATCAGAATGGAGTGCATAAAAAAAGCAAAGACTGAGAGGGAGTCAACCCAACAACCAAACAAAGATAAGTATTTGAATTATCATTTCTTACACATTTGTTTGTTTAAATAATGTTATTCAATGATGTATATGCTTATGTTTCTAGACTTAGGTTGTGTATTATGCATATTAGAATAATTGCATTAATGAACAGTATACTACTAATATGCATGTGATGGGTAAGTGGCCTATGGAACTATGCAACATTCCATTGCTACTTATCTAGAATGAAACGTCTTTGCTGACATGTTGGGAGTTGTGCAAACTCTTAACAATGTTCTGGTAGAGATTGGAAGGCATCTAGAAAGTTACAGGATATGGATGAATGTTGTATTGAAGCATTGGCTAAAATAATTGCATGACTGTATGACATATTTCTTTATGTCTAAGAATTTGTTTTGAAAACTATGAGATGTTTCTAATCATGCAATTTAACTTGTCTTGTAGGAAAGATCCTATGCCTACAAAAGAAGAACTACAACATTTGTTCAGCAACAAAATTATCTATTGAAGATATTGAAGTTCCCAGGATATGGGAAGAATGCCATGATCCGTCGATCGTGAAGAATGATGTTTGGGATGTAGTCCCAAGACCTGAAGGGAAGTTTGTTATGACTTCCATATGGATCTATCAAATCAAGCATGCTGCAGATGGCAGCATAGAGAAATATAAAAGTGATGAAATAGAAGATACACCAGATGGATTTCAAGACAACTTTCTTGAATGGTTTAGTTGAAGAAGAAGTGTATGTGGAGCAGCCACTTGGTTCTGAGACACATGACAGGAAATCATATATGTGTAGAACTTGGTATGGTAGGATAGGCAACTTTCTATCCAGTTTGGGCTTTAACAAGAGTAAAGCAGATTCCAACCTTTACTACAAGGTTGAGGAAGGGAATCCTGTGATTCTACTCCTGTATGTGGATGAATTATTTGTAACAGAAGATGACAGATTGATTGCAGATACAAAGAGGAAGCTTGATGCCGAGTTCGATATGAAAGAACTTGGGTATGATGCACCACTTTCCTAGGTATGGAGGTGTGGCAGAGTACAAATGGGATCTTCCTTGGACAAGGGAAGTAGACTGTAGATACCCTAAAGAGGTTCGGGATGATGGATTGCAAGGCCATGGCCACACCTATGGCATCAAACCTGAAGCTTCTGTGTGATGCTTCATCTGAGCCGGTTGATATCACTACGTATCGTCAGATGATTGGGTCCTTGATGTACCTGACGAACACGAGACCAAATATTTGCTTTGCGGTGAACACATTGAGCCAGTTCCTGACGGATCCGAGGAGTGTTCACCTGGTTGCTGTAAAGCATATTCTGAGGTACCTGAAGGATACAGTTGATTATGGGCTCAAGTATGAAGCGAATCAAAAGTTTAACCTGCAAGGTTATGTTGATTCAGATTGGGCAGGCAGTGCTGCAGATAGGAAGAGCACATCTAGGTGCTGCTTTAGTATGGGATCAGGTGTGATCTCTTGGTTTAGCAGGAAGCAGTCTTGCGTATGACTGAGTACAGCTGAGGAAGAGTATGTTGCAACCTGTTCAGCTAGTTGTGAGGCAGTATGGCTTCGGAAGCTACTGTCTGAGTTATTTGATCTCCCGTTGGATGCTACTGGTATCTTTTGTGATAACCAAAGTTGTGTGAAGCTGTCTGAGAACCCAGTGTTTCACGATAGGTCGAAACACATAGAGATCAAATATCACTATATCAAGGATATGGTGCAGAGAGGAGCAGTGAAGCTCTTGTATGTTGCGACGGATGAGCAGATTGCAGATGTACTAACAAAGCCACTAGCCAAGGTGAAGTTCGAGTACTTCAGGGAGAGGCTTGGTGTTCTTCAGATCGACGACACTTCGAAGAAGAAGTGATGGACACATTTGCTGAAGCCATTCCAAGCATGTTGGAAGGAGGATCCTTCACATGGCTGTGTCTGTAAGTGCTGAATGATGAGCATCAGGACGATGTTTCAGTTACTGCTCAATATATGCATCAGGATGATGCTGGATATGATCAGTTGGATCATTTATATGTATATGTATGTACGCGTCATGTTGGATGCTGGATATGATCAGTTGGATCATTTATATATGTATGTACGCATCATGTTGGATGCTTGGACCATGTATCTGTATATGTATTAGGTGGATACTGTGTATGATCAGGTAGATCATGTATGTTGATATATATCAATTAGATGCATTGTGTGGATCATGTATCTATGTATGTATCAGGTGAATACATTGTATGATCAGGTGGATCATGTATGATGATATGTATCAGGTAGATACTTGGTATGCATCAGGTGGATGCATTGTATGATCAGGATGATCATGATTACGAGCTTTAGGATGTTGCTCTAGATGATATGTACCAGGAAGGTACAGTGATGATGATCAGTATGATCATGAGCATCAGGATGATGCTTCGTGCGATGATGATCCGTTGGATCATGAGTATCGGGTTGATACTTGGAGGTCAGAGATGATATGTGGCAGGTTGTGCAAATAGCATGTAATCAGTCCTTAGATATCCGATAGGTTGAGTTGTGTGCTCGTAATCAATCCTGGGATGAGGTATTGCTATGTAGTATGTAATCAGTCCTCAGATATCCGACAGGTTGAGCTGTGTGCTCGTAATCAGTCCTGGGATTAGGTATTACTACGGAGACATGCAATCAGTCCTGGAAATCCGATAGGTTGAGTTGTGTGCTCGTAATAAGTCCTGGGATTCTCTTTAAAGATCTCGTCGGTCGTGCTGCGACACATAAATGTTCCTGGGATGCTCTTTAAAGGTATTGTCTATTCACATGTAATTAGTCCTGGAGATCCGAGAGGTTGAACTGTGTGCTCGTAATAAGTCTTGGGATGCTCTTTAGAGATCTTGCCAATCGTGCTGCGGCACATAAATGTTCCTGGGATGCTCTTTAAAGGTATTGTGAAGGAGATGCATGTAATCAGTCCTGAGGAGATCTTGTCGGTCATGCTTAGGCACATAAATGTTCCTGGGATACTCTTGTCAGGTATTGCATCCGCACATAAAATTAGTCCTGAGAGACCACCTCTATCAGACCGTTCGCACAGATGATGAAGACTTGCAGGTGGTGGGCCTACATCCAGTATGAAAAAGGATTGGCTCTGTAGAACTTCCTATGACGAGTAGATTCAGAGATTGGTTGAGATAGCAGCAACAGTGACGATGATGATGACGATGCATCAATAACGATGATCCAGAGAAGAAGACTTGTGCTAGCAAATTTGTGTCGAGAAATACCTTCCTAGTTAAGAGGGAGTGTTGATGTATATGTAACTTCGGAATGTATTTCACCCATGTATTTCATATATGTATTTTGTACTCCTATAGAGATGGCATTATTCCTCTATACGGAAGTGTTTGTATTCCTATAGAGATGTTATTATTCCTCTATACGGAAGTGTCATCATTTATATTGTAAGTGTCGTAACTTATACTTGATGGGTTATTAGACCACCTTGTTGGGGTCGGCCCTGTATAAGTCATGTGGGTCGAAGGGTTATTAGACCACCAAATGTGGGGTCGGCCCGGATTAAGTTAACCATGGGTTAAGCTAGACATGTAGGCCCCATTAGTTTATTGGGCAGGATAGAACAAGTATAAATAGAGATCAGGAGATTTCTATTTGATCATTCATTCACACTTTTCTCTCATTCAGAAAGTGGCGCACTTATGAGGAGGAGGCTCTGCTGCTAGGAGAAGACTATCTCTTGTATTCTGGTTGTATCATTGCTCTATCTATCTCTCAGAAAGTTATTGGGGTTTTTCACCTTTCTGGTTTTCCCCAAGTAAACTCTGTGTCTCTTGTGTGCTTGCATTATTGTGTCCATGATTGATATGTTGTAGATTTGCTGTACATGTTGTTCTCTCAGTTAAGATCCTAGATCATATTGAAGTAAATTCTAAAAATTTAACAAAACAAGATAAGAAAAATGTCCTAAAAGATACACGTTCTCCTTGAGAATTCGGACTGTTTACATGTTGGATAAAACCTTGAAAGTTGTGACTGTTTAGCCTGCAATTTCAGGATTGGTATGTGCTATGTATAAGACCCCAAGCAAGTTCAGATCTGAACTGCTACTTAGCAAAATAAACCCAAAACATTTCTGCATAAATCACAGTCACAAAAAAAAATCAGACCTGCTGTTGTTGCCTCAGTTTAGTCATATACCTGAAATTTCTCAGTCGAAAATCAGAGCTATATCCGAATTTGTACTTGCAAAATGAAGTTGTTTGACTGGGTATTTATACTAGTTTTCCATAGAATTTTATGGAGCCGACCTTCCCAAAAAAAAAATATTTTTTTTAATTTGAATTTGTATTTTGAAATGGTACCGACCTTCAACATGGTTATCATATAATGTTAAGTGTTCACATCCTTAAAGTTCAACCTTACCATTAGTCAACACAAGTTTTGTTACACATCTCTTTGCCACATCATTAAAGTTTATAGTGATGTATCTTCAATGGTCATTATGTTCTTCATCAAGCCATTAGGGCTTCAAAGAGGACCCCATCACCATGGCATGCATGACCAAGGACCACATCATCCACAAGCAATCAAATGTCCAAGGTGTCATCATACCATCATATAAGTGGGTGCAAGATCTTCCTTATGCCCTAGGGCCATCTCCAAGGGTTCCAAGACTCCATATGACTACTTCATCTTCATCATGAGTACAAGGACCTTTAAACCATCAATTGTGGGTCCAAGGACCTCTTCAAGGTTTCTTCATCAAGTAAGAAGCTTCATAGGCTTCTTCAACCATCTTAACCACACACGGGGACCTCCAAGGGTCAAGATCCATCATGATATCACCTGTGGGGTTGCCAGGTCTTCTCTTAGGGTATCATAACACCATCAGAGCATGAATGACCACAGAATGGGTCATTAATGCTTCTCCAACCCATTTAGGGCTTCTCCATCATCTACATGGGCTTCAGTACTATCTCCAGGGTCTTCAGCACTGTCAACAAAGTGGTGGCTCCAAGATCCATCCTTGTGGGTACAAGGTGCTCCAAAGCACAAACCATCTTTGTGTGGGCTCCAAGGCACTGGATGTGACGGTACTAGGATCATCCATACCTGTGCACTGCAAGAGCGAGTTGGTGGCATCAATGACTACCTGTGGGGCCACTGCAAGTCCATGTTGGCATCAATGACAATTTCATCAACAATTCCAATTTGCACGGTTTTAAAAACACTACTTAGGAGTTAGTCAATTAATGTATGAGGCCATCTTCTTTGAATATGGCTTATTAAGTTGTTTGTGTGTGGTCATTCAATGTAAAGAGCTGTCTTTATTTGTTAGTTTTTCAGAAATTTCAATCTGATCTAGGATCTTAACTGAGAGAATAACATGTACAGCATATCAATCATGGACACAATAATGCAAGCACACAAGAGACACAGAGTTTCACCGGGGAAAACCAAGAAGGTGAAAAACCCTGCAACTTCCTCAGAGATAGATAGAGCAATGATACAACCAAAGTACAAGAGATAGTCTTCTCCTAGCAGATGATCCTCCTCCTCACAAGTGTGCCACTTTCTGAGAGAGATAGAAGTGAATAATGAGTGATCAAATAGAGATCTCCCGATCTCTATTTATACTTGTCTTGTCCTTCCCAATAAACTAATGGGGCCGACTTGTCTAGCTTACCCTAATAACCCAATGGTTAACTTAATCCGGGCCGACCCCACACTTGGTGGTCTAATAACCCATTTACCCACATGACTCATACAGGGCCGACCCCATCAAGGTGGTCTAATAACCCATCAAGTATAAGTTATGACACTTACAATATAAATGACGACACTTCCACATAGAGGAATAATAACAACTCTATAGGAATACAAACACTTCCGTATAGAGGAATAATAACATCTCTATAGGAATACAATACACATGGGTAAAATACATTCTGAAGTTACATATACATCAACACTCCCTCTTAACTAGGAAGGTTTTTCTCAACACAGATCTGCTAGCACAAGTCTTCTTCTCTGGATCATCATCCGCGAATCATCGTCCTCGAATCATCGTCATCGTCACTGCTGCTCCTATCTCAATTAATCTCTAAATCTACTCATCATAGGAAGTTCTACAGAGCCAGTCCTTTTTCATACTAGATGTAGGGCCACCACCTGCAGGTCTTCATCATCACTGGCCATACTGTGGAATCCTCAGGACTTACTACGTGCATCAACAAAACCTAGCAAGAGCATCCCAGGACTGATTACAAGCACATTGCTCAACCTATCGGATCTCCCAGGGAGCTATTACATGTGACCAAGCAAAACCTAGCAAGAGCATCTCAGGACTGATTACGTGCCCAACACAACCTGTAAGATCTCCTTTTAGGGAGACATTATATGCTACCAAGCAAAACCTAGCAAGAGCATCTCAGGACTGATTACGTGCCGAACACAACCTGCAAGATCTCCCAGGGAGAAATTATATGCCATGGACAAAACCTGGCAAGAGCATTTGCCATATCTCCCAGGGAGCTATTATATGCTAGTGGAAAAACCTAGCAAGAGCATCTGCAAATCTCCCAGGGTGCTATTATATGTCCCTCCAAGCAAAAACTCTAAAGAGCATTTGCCAGACCTCCCAGGAAGCTATTATATGTCAGCGGAAAAACCTAGCAAGAGCATCTGTAAATCTCCCAGGGATGGATTTTATGCTTATCTGCACAACCTGTTCCACGGCCACAGAGTATCAACCTGATACTCACCATACATCATCCTGATGTACATCATCACATGATCATCCTGATCATCATCACTGCATCATCTTGATGCATGTCATCCAAAGCATCGTCCTGATACTCATCACACATGATCATACGATGTATCCACCTGATACATATCATGCACCCACCTGATGCATATCACATACATGATCCACCTGATCATACAATATATCCACCTGATACATATCATGCATCTACTTGATGCATATCATATACATGATCCAATTGATCATATCCAACATCCAACATGATGCATAAACATATACATGATCCAACTGATCATATCCAAGATTCCAAAGCAGTAACTAGAGCATCGTCCCGATGCTCATCACACAGCGCTTACATCCATAGCCATGGGAGGATCCTCCTACCACCATGCTTGGAATGGCTTCTGCAAATGTGTCCATCACTTCTTCCTTGAAGTGTCATCAATCTGAAGAACACCAAGCTTCTCTCTGAAGTATTCAAACTTCACTCTGGCTAGTGGTTTCGTCAACACATCCGCAATCTGCTCATCCGTTGCAACATACAAGAGCTTCACTGCTCCTCTTTGCACCATATCCCTGATATAGTGATATTTGATCTCAATGTGCTTCGACCTGTCGTGGAACACTGGATTCTCAGACAGCTTCACACAACTCTGGTTATCACAAAAGATACCAATAGCATCCAACGGGAGATCAAATAACTCAGATAGTAGCTTCCGAAGCCATATTGCCTCACAACTAGCCGAACAAGCTGCAACATACTCTGCTTCGGCTGTACTCAGTGCTACGCAGGATTGCTTCCTGCTAAACCAAGAGATCGCACCTGATCCTATACTGAAGCAGCACCCAGAAGTGCTCTTCCTATCTGCAGCACTGCCTGCCCAGTCCGAATCAACATAACCCTGCAGGTTAAACTTTTGATTCGCATCATACTTGAGCCCATAATCAATTGTACCCTTCAGGTACCTCAGAATATGCTTTACAGCAACCAGGGGAACATGTCTCGGATCTGTCAAGTACTGGCTCAAGGTGTTCACCGCAAAACAGATATCTGGTCTCATATTCATCAGGTACATCAAGGACCCAATCATCTAACGATACATCGTAGCATCAACCGGCTCAGATGAAGCATCACACAGAAGCTTCAAGTTCGATGCCATAGGTGTGGCCATGGCCTTGTAGTCCATCATCCCGAACCTCTTCAGGATCTCTACTGCATACTTCCCTTGTCCAAGGAAGATTCCATCTGCACTCTGCCACGCCTCCATACCAAGAAAGTAGTGCATCATACCCAAGTCCTTCATCCCGAACTCGGCAGTAAGCTTCCTCTTCGTGTCGACAATCAATATATCCTCACCTGTTACAAACAGGTCATCCACATACAATAGTAGTATCACTGGATTGCCTTCCTCAACCTTGTAGTAAAGGTTGGAATCTGCTTTTCTCTTGGTAAAGCCCAAACTGGATAGGAAGCCATCTATCCTGCCATACCATTTCCTGGGTGCCTGTTTCAAACCATACAGGGCTTCCTTCTGTTTGTACACATGTGACTCTTTGTCATATGTTTCAAAACCGAGTGGTTGCTCCACATACACTTCCTTTTCGACTACACCATTCAAGAAAGCTGTCTTGACATCCATCTGGTGTATCTTTCATTTCATCACTGCAGCCAGAGCAAGTACTGATCTGATGGAAGTGTTCCTGGCTATAGGTGCAAAAGTCTCTTCATAGTTAATCCCTCTTTCTGGGAGAAGCCACGAGCTACAAACCTCGCTTTGTATTTTTCTATGCTACCATCTGCAACATGCTTGATCTTATAGAACCACTTGGAAGTCACAACAAACTTCCCTTCAGGTCTTGGGACCACATCCCAAACATGATCGATTGGTACTTTTCGACCATGGCATCCTTTTACTGTATCCCGTATCCTGGGAACTTCAGATTCTTCAACATCTTCAATAGATAACTTTGTTGCTGAACAAATGTTGTAGTCCTTCTTTTGTAGGTGATGGTATATGATCTTTCCTACAAAACAAGTTAAATTGCATGATTAGAAACATCTCATAGTTTTCAAAACAAATTCTTACACATAAAGAAATATGTCATACAGTCATGCAATTATTTTAGCCAATGCTTCAATACAACATTAATCCATATCGTGTAACTTTCTAGATGCCTTCCAATCTATACCAGAACATTGTTAAGAGTTTCGCACTGCTCTCAACATGTCAGCAATGGAATGTTGTACAGTGCCATAGGCCACTTACCCATGTATATTAGTAGTATACTATTCATCAATGCAACTATTCTAATATGCATAATACACAACCTAATTCTAGGAATATCAGTATATACATCATTGAACAGTATTATTTAAACAATCAAATATGCAAGAAATGATAATTCAAAATACTTATCTTTGTTTGTTTGTTGGGTTGACTCCCTCTTAGTCTTTGCTTCCTTTCTGCAACTCCATTCTGATGTGGATTGTGAGAAGTGGTCAACTCCCTTTGAATATCTTCATCCTTGCAGAAACTACTGGAGTGTGCTCCCTCTTGATATTTGCTTCCTGGATTACCTGTCCTTGAACTTATGTCCATCCTCGATTACTATGCATATTTACTAGTATCATCATTGTGTTATCCTCAAAGTCTCATACATACATTCATTAGCATAATACTAATAAAACACAATAATCTTAAACATGTATAGTCACGACCATTTCAAACACAGATAATGAGCATTAGTATTCAAGGTTTCAGGGAAGACTTCTCTTACTCATACATATTCATATGTGACCATAGAATTCTTCTGGTTAGTCATATCATCAATAAAAGTAAGAAGCATAATATGCCTAAACGCTTGATTGCTTACATTTCTAACTTTATGAATAAACATAATCAATCATGCCAAGTATACTTATATAAGAGATCCTAACACAAGGTAGGATTCTAACTTGATATAGGAAAAACATACCTGGATTAGTATGTTAGCTAGCTATGTCTAACATACCCATATGATGTCTTCTTGTTCTCTTCAATGACTTGTGCTAGTAACCTGAATATCTCATAAGTTAACCATTATAGAACCAAGTTATACATACCTCGTAAATAGATCTTCTATGTGATCCATGACAATGGATGAATCTTTGTCTTCATGTCACCCTGATCATATGTTCTTGAACTAGAACATGATTTGTCTTTCTTGGTGTACCTTTCATGTTAGCGGACAACATAGACCTCATACAGCACCATAATGCATTAGTACAATCATAAGTGTCAAAACCCTAATGAATATCTTCTATCATGCACTCATAATTTTATTAAGTTGATACGACAAGTCTAAATTTAATCAAGATTGTACTAACCGTAATAATATGAAGACAAACATACCATAAACTTAATCATGAACAAATCTCGAAACATACCTGTATAAGTCATACCTGTCAAGATTGCTTGTGATCTTCTTATGTAAGGCCTTAGCCTCATCTCCCTCTGAAACAGGAACTTATTCACTTATACAGGTGACCAAACGATTCTCTTCTAGGATTAACCCAATCCATTTGATTTGCAGAAACTGGATCTGGAGCTGGATTAGGGTTTGTCAGAGAAACCCTAAAAATTCAAACTTTGAATTTCAAACTTCTGAAAGGATAGAAGGATGCGCCTTGATGAGCTGATCAAGCTGGTATACTCGGAATTTGAAAACTGCAAAGTTTCACCCCCCACAATTGCCTTTGAAACTTTCGGATCTTCTAGATAGGATCCCGAACTAGGGTTTGATAAAGCCCACCCTTCTGCCCAACCAAAAGGTTCGATCCAAAGCTCTAAACTTCTATTTTTCTGAGGAGCTTCCAGCCATGGTCACAGACTTAAAAAATTTCAACTTTTGCAGAAGCCCTAATTTTCCACTTTTCCGATCAAAGTCCCGAACTAGGGTTTGATCAAGTCCGGCCTTCTGCCCAACCAAAAAATTTGATCTTGGTCTCTAAATTTCGATTTTGAAGAGTAGCATTCAGCCGTGGTCTCTGATTACAAAAATTCCAACTTTCTCCGAAACCCTAATTCCCGGAGCCATGAATGAGGGTGCTCAAAATCCAATTCTATTTTGACAAAAATATGCACCTGATTGTTTCTGGTGTAACTCCAAAACTACGAATCCACAAGGTCTAAAACTTCTACCTGTGGTACCCCGACCTGTCATCTTTCCAACCCCAGAGATCTGACCTCAATTGGATTCTCTGAGAGAGAGTGTTATGCCAAGTGTCGCAACGTGACCTGTTTATGGGATAAAACAGGAGAGCGAACTTGTACGGAGTGCCACATGTCACTGGTTCACTTTCGGCCTCTGAACTTTTGGCCTGTGAAAGTACAATCCGTGCCCTACCTGTCACTTTTTACGAAATTTCATTTGGAGCTTCCTAGCCCAAGTTATGACCTTTTTGCCTAGGTCACCTGTTTGTGACTCAGATCTGGAAGAGGCATAAACCCTAGATTGTACAGATCATAAAACACAAAGTACAACGAATTAGGAGTTGTCCTTTGGACACAAGGTACATGGGGATCTGATCTTCAACCTGTAAAAGTTTCAGATCCAAAAACTTCGCCAAAATGGATTTATAGCGAAAGTGCTACAATGACTGGTTTTTGCTATATCAAGCCCTAGCATTGTAAGTGCAACAAGTGTCATACATGCCATACCATGCCTTCTTTCAGGCTAGCTCTGATACCATGTTAGTTTTTCAGAAATTTCAATCTGATCTAGGATCTTAACTGAGAGAATAACATGTACAGCATATCTACAGCATATCAATCATTGACACAATAATGCAAGCACACAAGAGACACAGAGTTTCACCAAGGAAAACCAAGAAGATGAAAAACCCCTCAACTTCCTCAGAGATAGATAGAGCAATGATACAACCAAAGTACAATCAAAGTACAAGAGATAGTCTTCTCCTAGCAGATGATCCTCCTCCTCACAAGTGCGCCACTTTCTAAGAGAGATAGAAGTGAGTAATGAGTGATCAAATAGAGATCTCCCGATCTCTATTTATACTTGTCCTGTCCTACCCAATAAACTAATGGGGCCGACTTGTCTAGCTTAGCCTAATAACCCATGGTTAACTTAATCCGGGCCGACCCCACACTTGTTTGTCTAATAACCCATTTACCCACATGACTCATACAGGGCCGACCCCATCAAGGTGGTCTAATAACCCATCAAGTATAAGTTATGACACTTACAATATAAATGACGACACTTCCGTATAGAGGAATAATAACAACTCTATAGGAATACAAACACTTCCGTATAGAGGAATAATAACATCTCTATAGGAATACAATACACATGGGTAAAATACATTCCAAAGTTACATATACATCAACATTATTAAATAAAGTCCACTAGGTGTTTGGTATTCATTAATCATGGGACTACAAGTAGTTAGGATTTTTCTAGTGAGGAGCTATTTATATAGGTAGAAGGCTATGTAGTGTTTTCCCAAGTATTTTCATTGTATTGGAGCTCTGCATATTTGGAAGTTGTCCCCCTGGAAGAGGCGTATGAACATTGTTCCTTTTTAGGATTATCAATATCCGGGTTTATATTCCGCAGGTTAAATACTCTTGTTTCTCCTATTTTACATTCTGCAGTTTATATGTTTCTCTGATATTGCTCATAATTTACTGTTTCCACGGATTAAGCACACTACACTTGCTACATGTTATTGCACTGCATTTGTTACCTAAGATTGTTTTTCTTTCCAGTCATCATATCATCTGTCCTTTGGTTGAGATGGCTCTGGTGTTACTTTTCAGACATTGTATATGCATATGCATGTTTTATCTTCCTTTATCCTTTGGCATGAGATGCTGAATGCACAGCCATGATTGAATTTTCCATATCCATAAATTACCAGTCTGATTGAATGTCTTCTTGGTCACGTCTGGTTTAACATTATTAATTTCATCTTTTTTTTTCTCTTTTTATGTCACCTAGATGTTCCAGTTGTAGCTGAAAACCTTTAAAATTTAGCTCATGTTTGTATGATGTACTTTTAAGTTGTTGCTTTTGGGGTCTTTGCACTTTCTGGAATCTTATTTTCTTGCTATCAGTTACTTATTGCTTGGACAGAGATGCATTCTTTTGTGCAGTTTGTACTTTCGTTTCAATCTTTCCAATTCAATGCTTTTATGAATTTTTGGCTGGGTTTTGATGAAAGCCTTTTTCTTTGCCTAGTTCCTTTACATACTTGGCTAGTGAGTTGTGACAAGTGGAATTGATGGAAAAATCTAATTCGAATATGCATTGTCAATTATGTAAGAAGGGAATTGACAGGTTGATCAGGTTTACGCTGTGCAGCTTCATTTATATTTTGGAGCATGATACATCATTCTTTCTTTGCAATTTTTAATTTTGGCCTGTTGTTGGAGGATAATATGAATTGGCCTGTCTTGCTTCTTGATGTTTTATTAGTGTGAAGGAAAATACAGTTTAGTACATATGAATAATTCGGGAAATCTATGTCAATCACAGTTTATTTGAGGATGCAATTTGTGTTTAAAAATGCCACAGATACACCTATAAGATTCTTGTTGCACTATAGTTTTTCTTATTTCTTATGGTGCCTTGCAGCACACTTGGCCAGGGTCTGCAAACCAGCAAGTTCATTGGAGAGGTGGTTTTTTCAATAACCCTTGCAGTCCTGGGGCTTATATTGTTTGCGCTTCTCATTGGTAACATGCAGGTAGCATTCTGCAGCCAACATGAAAGCAGATTTGATTACTGATTTGCTTATTACATTGGCAGAATCTGGATCTGAAAAGTAATTTTTAGAGTGTTTTTTTATTTCCATGGCTTCTATTTGCTTTTTCATTCTTGCCCAAAGTAATGAGTAGCTTGAGAGTCACACATTCCTAATTATTGTGCTGGGTGAAGTATTATTTATCTAAAATTTAAATGTCTGAAAGCAACCTGTCCCAGTGTTCTATCTGTGAAGGATCATCATGAGATATACCATGGAAGAAATTAAACAGCTTCTTCAGATGAGGAAATTACATTCTTATTTAATTGATGTAGGCTGGTTTATAGTATCCACTGATTCATAACGTTGTAGAATTTAACTCAGAACATGCATAAAAGACACAATGAAGGAAGAACAACGTATAATTGATATTCATCTTAGTACATGAAGTGATGTATATATGTCCATTAGGTTCCATTATGCAAGTTAGGAACCAAATTCAAACTATCCATTCCTAACTCGTTAATAAGTAAATGATTTAATACTTTAGGAGATGTCATTTATAATTTATGACATCTTTATTACATCATTAAATACTTCTAGGAAAAACAAACATTACAATATCTAACACCCCCTCTTAATGTTTATTTCATTTTCTGTTATGAACATAAATAACATGAATATACATAAATATAAATAATAATAAATAAACAATAATTAATTAATAAAAAGGCATAATAAAAATATGTCTTATTGAAAAGACATGACTATTAATGAAAGGGCACTCTGTCTAGATATATATAACAGGCCCTGAGTTGTAATCTAAATCATCTCATTCATTTTTTATACATTTTACTCTATATTATTATGGATTACTTTATATTCTAGATATTTTGGATAATTTATGCGTGAGAGAACTTTGTTCGTCTCATTTGGTATCAGAGCTAAACGACGGCTAGCCATCCTGAAAATCTCAATGGAAGAAATTCAGAATTTGGTAATACAATTAAAAGCAAGCATCAATAGGGCAGCAGAAATAGAACATGAATTGAGAGAAAGGAAGAAAAAAATGATAAGTGGAGTTCTAAAATCAATGAAGGAAATAAAAGAAAGTAACAAGAGTATGAAAGATATTTCACAGGAATTAAAGGCTAAACCTGTCCCAAAAGAAGAATATTATGAAGCTGCAAGTGTCGGATCTACAGTAGCTGTTAGCATATGCCAGATGCAAGCGAATTTGCTTCTGTTGAATATCATACGGACAAAAATGGTAATACTGTGTCTGGAGAGAACAAGGAACATGAACAGGCACAGTACGAGGAGATCCCTACCATCTCCACCGAAAAAGAAAGATTATGGAGCATAGTAAGGGCAAACTCAGCAGATTTTAACGCATTGGACTATTGGCAAGATGAAGAATATAGTGATGAGACATTGACATCGACGAAGTTCCTGAAATTGAAGATGACTTTACTATTGGTGAAGTGGCTGCAATTGATCCAGTTGACCGCCTGCCCATGGAAAGGATAATAGACGGATGGCCATCTGTGGTTATAAGGGAAAGAGAAGAAGGGGAACTTCCATGCCTCTATTGCCGAGATGAGATTGAAGTAGGCACGGAGGGCACCAAGTTAACACATTGCTTGCATATTTTTTACTGGGATATCTATATTCCAAGAGACAGAATGACTGGGCATTCTTGAGAATTTCCATTTGTCCATTACAAATATGACGACGAAGCTGATAACAGATTTGATTTAATAAGATGTTATCACTTGTTAAATGTTCAATTTAAGAGAGGCAAAAGTCAATGCCGTAGAGAACCAAAACTTGACAAATAAAAGTAACATCAATATACGTAACATTAGATTATCACAAAGGGTTTTCATACTAAGTTATAAGATACTCTTTATTTAGGGGTATAGTTAAGTTATCCAAAAGGGTTTTTATTCTTTACATGGCAAAAAGAAAAAGAACGTTAACATGAAGGATATTTAAATATTGATAAGTGCAGGTATAAAGTAAGATTTATATCAAGGTATCAATTAATGTCAATTATCAACGAAAGTAAATGGAGTCCAATAATGAAGAGAAAGGAAGGTTCCCTAAAACTTTAAGAGTTTTTGCTTCAATGCTAGTTAGAGTCAAAGGGACACTCGGAGGGAAAGATATCAATATCTCCATCGATCCCACCGAACGTAATAATTATATTAGTACTGAATCTGTTAACCAGTTAGCGATTCTCAATCAAATTTAATTGAAAAACTAGATTCGTGGAACAAAAAACAATATAGCATAAGCAATTTACAACTGAACATTGGGTATTATACTGTCGTCTCACAATTCATTGTTAAATCCTTGTGGTACAATGATGGCGACAAAATTTTGGGTGCACCCTGGATGGAAGCACTAGGGACATTCATTTTAAACATGAAAAATAATTTCTTGACATTTTCATACAAAAAGAAAGATATAACATTACAGGACTCTACGTTGGAGTCAGATCCAGTAACCTCAGAAGACCTCAAAAATATTTCAAAACTTATGCTTGAAGATTGTCAGAAAACAGTAAATACTAAAAAGAATTGCAAAAAGAATTTGACGAAGTTATCATGGATAAAAATGAAGAAATTTCTCGCTTAAAAGACCACAGTCAAAAACTACTTACACAGGTCAAGAAGTCAAAATATAGAAAACAATGCGTTCAGAAGTTGGAACAAGAGAATCAAGATATCGAGAAGAACCTATCAGAGAAAAATTTAATCAAGTGGTACTAGAACAAATCAAAAAGCTGCAAGAAGAGAAACTTGGAAATCCAGACATTAAAGATATCGACAAATCAGACAATGAAGAAAATTTGCGGCTCAAAAATCATCATCAAAACCTACTGTTGCAAATTAAGAAGCTTAAGAATGATAAGAGGAGGTTGGAAAACAAGTTAGAGCAAATCCAGGAGGAGGCATCAAAGTCCTCAAGAGTAAAAATCCAAGTTGTGGAAAAGGGAAAAAATACAGATCCAATCCCCTGTTAGATTATGACAACTGAGGAAGGTCTTCCTGCATGCATGTGTCCTTGCATGCAGAAGACGAAAATTAAGGAAGCCAATAAAATGTATTTAATTAACTTTTCCTAAGTTTACTTGGGAAAATTAATTAAAGTGATCTATTTAATTATTGACTTGATGAAATTACTTTTTATAAAGTATGAGCGAAAAAATTAAAGTGAATGGCAATATCTAATCTTGGCCATTGATCTCACCGGAGGATCTCATCCATTGATCCATAGTGAGATTAGGTTATCCGCTTAACATTGAGTTATAAAGGAAAGGTCAATTGGTTGAGAGGACACACATTCATTCCGACAGAGAATGAGAGAGCAGATTTGGGAGAGAGAGAGTTTTGCGAAGAAGACGGAGGAGTAAAATTCGGAAAAGACACTCAAATCAGCAAAGAGACAAACAAGGCAGAAAGAGGCGGAGGTGTTCGCAGCAGCAGCAGTAGGGCCGTAGAGCAGGTCGTACAATGTACAGATCCGTACAGCAAGCTGTACAGATTCCGTACAGGCCATACAACAGCTTCAGCTGCCTCGGTTACCATGCCAACCTCACAAGTTTTTCTCAGTTGTTTTATGTGTTTCGATTTTGCCATTGTTGGCTGAAAATCGAATTTCTGATTTGTAAAAGAGTTCCATATTTTCTAATAAAATATTTCTCCTACTGCTGCACCGGTTTTTCCGGGGGTTTATATCCAAAAATTATTGTGTTATTTCTATTGGTGTGATTGATTGGTATATCTCTCAGTGTTTTAATTCCACTGCAAATTTTATGAGTGAAGAAATCCATTTGTGGTTATTTGGTTGCAATTACACTAGCATGCATTTGGCCCTAGTTGGATTTTAAAGGAAAATTTACATGGTATCAGAGCTCTTCTGAGCAGACTGAGAGATAGCAGCAGAGTGCTTGGATAGATCACTGCATATCTATCCAAGGGTTACAGGTACTATTCACTATGGTCGTACAGTTGAGAGTTGAGGATAGACTCCAAGGGGCACAAAACTTTCCTACTTGGAAAGAGAGGATCACCAAGATCCTTGATGTCAGTGATGCTGAAGAGCACATTGATAGTGCAAAGGTTGCTCCCACAGATCCGGTAGATTTAGCTAGATGGAAGAAGATTGATTCCAGGGCAATGTTGATCATCTTGGATGGGGTGAAGGACCACATAGTCCCTCATCTGTCTGGGAAGAAAACCGCATTAGAGATTTGGAAGGCTTTGGAGAGTCTCTACCAGAGTAAGAATAACCTGAAGATAGTGCTGCAGGAGAGATTGCGCAGCACCAAGATGGCCAAGGGTGAAGGAGTGGTGCCTTATCTTACAAGGCTCACACAGATTAGGGATGAGCTTGGAGCAGTGGGCTCTAAGACTGAGGATGAGGAGCTAGTTCGTATAACTCTTAATGGCTTCTCTAAGCCATGGGACGTCTTTGTCAAAGGCATTGTGGCTCGGGAGAATCTCCTTGACTGGCAGAGATTGTGGGATGACTTTGCACAAGAAGAGACCTGGATGGGTCAAGGTTCAACTTCATCCAGCGGTGCTACACAGATCGTGGATGAAGAGGCTCTGGCCCTAACAAGCAAAGGTAAGGGGAAGGAAAAGAAGAGGAAGGGTGGCAAGAAGAACTTGGACATGGCAAAAGTCAAGTGCTTCATTTGTCACAAGCATGGACACTTTGCTTCCTAGTGCCCAGAGCAGAAGAAGAACAACAACACACAGATGGCAGGATCTGCAGAGGCAGATGAGTTTAGCACTAGTTTTGAGGAAGACTTTTGTGTGGTAGCTTGCATGGCAAGCTCTGTCAACAGCAGTATCTGGTATGTTGATAGCGGTGCTTCTTGTCACATGACAGAAGACAGAGGGTTCTTCAAGAGCTTACAGGAGGGTGGAGTGAATCTCCACACTGAGTTAGGAGATGATGCACGGTATCAGGCGCAGGGGGTTGGCACTGTATTGTTTCAGAGGGAGTCTGGAAAGCCTATCAGTTTTGCTGATGTGCTATATGTCTCAGTGATGACCAAGAATCTCATATCAGTATCCACACTAGAAGACAAGGGTTTTCTAGTGACTTTCCGTGACAGGAAAGTATATATCAAACCTAATGGGTCACAAATCAGAGATTGGACAGAGTGATTGGGGTTCGGAGCGGGAAGGTTTACAGACTTCAGTTTGAGCCTGCAAAGGCTCTGGTCAGCAGTAGCAGTAGTGATTGTGAGTTGTGGCATAGGAGGATGGCACACTTACACCATGGTGCACTGAGGCATCTGAGACAGGCAGTCATTGGAGTTCCTTCAAATCAAGAGGACAAGCACAACCAATGCAAGGGTTGTGCGTTGGGGAGGAACATCAAGAATCCTTTCCCACATAGTGAGCACAAGTCTGAGAGGGTCTTAGACTTGGTGCATTCGGATGTTTGCGGACCGATGAGTGTACATTTGTTCAGTGGTTACAGTTATTGCATCACATTCATTGTTGACTATTCCAGGAAAACCTGGATCTATTTTTTGAAGGCCAAGTCAGAGGTCTTCGATCGGTTCCGAGAGTTCAAGACTCTCGTGGAGAACGAAATAGGGAAGAAGATTCGGATATTGAGGACATACAACAGTGGTGAGTACACCGGGAGAGAGTTCATGGAGTACTGTACATCAGAGGGGATCAAGAAGGAACACACTGTTCCTCATACCCCACAGTAGAATGGGGTGGCGGAGAGAAAGAACAAGACACTGGTGAGTGCAGCCAAGGCCATGTTATTTGATCAGGGATTGCCACTATTCCTATGGGCCGAGGCATTTCAGACTGCAATATATGTCCAGAACAGGTGTCCCCACACTGCAATGGGGAGGAAGACACCTGAGGAGGTATTTACAGGTACTAGACCAGACGTGAGTCATTTGCGTATATTTGGGAGTATCTACTATTGTCACATTCATGCTGACACTAGGAAGAAACTTGATCCTTCTGGAGAGAAGGGGCTTCTAGTTGGGTATAGTGAGACTTCCAAGGCTTATAGAGTATATATCCCAGCTCGCAAGAGGATCATTGTGAGCAAGGATGTCCAGTTAAGACTCCTAAAGCAGACCCCTCATTCTCTAAAAGTGAAGGCAAAGTTGCTCCTCATGTACCTGCACAAGACAACAAAGACTTTAGAAGATCAAGAAGGCATCAAGAACTTGGTCCAACTCCTCAAAGCATATTGAGAAAGGAAACAACTCCAAGATGGAACCAAAGTCTCAGGTATGGAAATGGTTTTGATGGTTATTGCTTCTCATGTAATGAATTTGGTCACAAAGCATTGGATTGTAGATTCTTTGGAAGAAGAAGTGTTAGAAATCCCAACAACACGGTTAGATGTTGGACTTGCAATCATGTGGGTCATGTTGCTGCCTAAAACACACCTGTGGGGGACGCAAAATGAAACCTTCAAGCCACTCAGTGTGTCCTTGGGGGCAAGTCAGAGTCAAGTGTTGTCACCTAATTACTCGACTCCTCCGTGTAGGCTTACTCCTAGTGAAGCCAAGGGGGGTGGTCCTAATGAAAATATTCTAAGGCTTTTTATCTATAAAAACAAGTAAAAAGCTAATCTAGGAGTTAATGAAATGAAGTGGAAAAATATAACAACTAAGCACAGTTTGCAAATTAAAACAATTAATAACACAATGCATGATAGATATGCATTCACGACATTTTATAATTGAAACTTAAAACATGGAAAATTAAAGACCAGTGTCGAGAATGTGAAATGTGATTGTTGTGTTTGTGTCGTGAAAGTATTGCAAGAGGCTTGTTGTATATTTTGAAATTATTAGTGGGTATTATGGGAGTGGTAAAATTCTTGGTTTGGCCCAAAGAAATCTAACCTCTTGAACTAAGTGCTATAGCGGCTTAACCAAGTGTCCAACAAGGTGGGGATGAACCTGCTTAAAGTAGTCTTCTGACTCTATGGTGTACACCCATGCAACCTCCCGAGTTCGTAAAGTTATATTTGATTGGATTTTCCTTTTTAAAACTGGTTACTCTATTCCTTTTTTTGTTTGACCCAACTGTTCAGACTAGGCTGCAGCGGTTAAGAGCATACTTCAGGTTTTGAGCGTTGGTAAATTTTATTAAAAGTGTGAAGTGGATTGTTAAAACTACACTATGGCCCAAGAGTCTCTTTTCCACACACCACAGAATAGTGCAGTACTTCGGGAGAGCAAGGGGAAAAATTTATTAAGTAAATTTTAGGAACAATTGTAGTTGTTGAAACACATAAGCATAAGAAGATAAATTGATTGAAAATGGTCCTTTGAGGATGTTTGTGTGCTTTAGTGTCGTTGTTTAATTACTATGAACTTAATGAAACTAATCTAAACAAAAAAAAATCAAAATACGTGAATCCCCCTCGGGGGATAGGGGCAGGCGCTGGAATAGCCTGCTGAGCTCCTTTTATTTTTTATTACAATCAAGATATTTGGAGAACTATTGCTTGCCCTTTATCATTAGGGAACAAGACAGTTTAAAATAAGAGAAAGAAAGTGAAGGTGCTTGAAGGGGGTTCTCCAAATGGTCCTGAAAGCTCCAAATCCAAAAATTTTAGGCTTTTATTTTTCAAACCTGCTAAGCATGCAAAATAGACTAGCGTGCTTAGTTTATCAAAAAAAGATAGCCAAAAACACTTTAAGAGTGCTTTTGACAATAGTACAATTTGCCTGAAAAAATTGTAAATGAACTAGTATGTTAATATGGCTTTCTGGATGATCTCGGAAGCTTCTAAATCAATTTTTTATTAATTTTAAATTGCAAACCTGCTAAGCATGCAAAAAATTCATGCGAGTTCTTTTTGTCATGAAATGGCCAAAAACACTCAGAAAGTGATTTGGCCACACTTGCAAAATATGCCCAAAATTTTTTCTATGATAAACTAAAACGAATGAAGCAAATAACTAAGTAAGGAAAGCTAGAAAGCTTGCCTTTTTAGGATCTTTACTTGCCTCTTTAAGAGATGGCAAGTAAATGTCTGAGCACTTAAACTTGCTTGATAAAAACCTTAAAATTCAAAATTTATCTTTTATTTTCCTCTTTAGATCTACACTTTAAATCTTTGCAAAAGAAGAGAAGCAACCTAGATCTAGATTTATCAAATGAAACCTTATAATTTTAGATTGCTACTATTTAGATCTATTTAAACTAAAATTTGGATCTAGATCTAAATGGAGAAAGAAATAGTAACCAGAATAGATGTTAAATTTTGGATCGAGAAGATGAGAACCCAGGGGGGTTGAGCTTTTGAAGATGGGCAATGGAGTCTCTTTCCCGATGCACCGGTGGAATCGAGTGTCTTGATCAGATCTACTTGATGGAGTATAGAGCTAACATGCTCACCACATCCTCCAGCTTAAGCAACTTGCAGAATCACAAACAGTAAGGACTTAGCAAAACATCCTCCGAGAGAATTAACATATGTGATAAAGGCTATGGAAGCCAATCATGCTGCGCAAATCAATGCCATGCAAAATAAGCTTATTGCCATGGAAAGAGACAAGTCTCACATTCCTTCTCATAGGTTTCATTCTAGACAAAATAATGAATGGAAACAAAAGTATCCATCCAACAATCAGAGGATCCCTAATCAACTTGAGTCAGCTAACATGGTCATGGAAGAGGTGCCTCCTTTTTATAGGGCTTGTAATTAATTCCATGATGAAGCAACTTGTCCCAAGTTTAACTACATAAATGAACAAAGTCCTCCAACCAACAATTTTGTGGGTTATTCAAGTCAACCAGAGTATATCAACAATGTTGGCAAAACTCACATTGTGTCTAGAGAAGTTTGGAAACAAGCTAAGGAAATGGCACAGGAAAAGGACAATGTTACTAAGATTTATGGAGAGAAAACTACCCCTGACGAAATCAGAGAATTAGCGAAGTTCAAAGGCTTCACTTATCAGAGAAGAAAGACTATCATCTCTATCAAGTCGGATCTGCATATTCCTAAGGTAACTCATCCTCCTTCCCCAGATTTGAATATTGATGTGGTTAGCTGGTTGGCTGGTGCTAAAATGCTTGTTCCTGTAACTAAAATCCTTAAAATGTCAAG
Source organism: Larix kaempferi (assembly GCA_027924585.1). Taxonomy (NCBI): domain Eukaryota; kingdom Viridiplantae; phylum Streptophyta; class Pinopsida; order Pinales; family Pinaceae; genus Larix; species Larix kaempferi. The sequence goes on from BSBM01000753.1 coordinate 50,232,062, forward strand.
TCAAATTGATAAAGTGGTAAAGTCACTAGAGGCATCTAGTGAAACTATTGTCGAAGAACCCGTGGAAACTGTATGTGAAAAACCTAAAGAAAAGGTCCAGAAAAGAGTAAGGATAGAATTCAAGAAAAACCTAAAGAGGTCACCCCTGAGAAGCCTAAACAGGTCATTCCTGATGTTCCCAAGAAAGTTAATGAAGACCTTCATGATATATTGCATAGTATGGATCCTCGTAAAGAAGATCATCCTCCATTCTATGTATCCTTAGTTGTCAACAACATGTTGCTCCATAATTGCATGCTCAACTCGGGTGCTGCATCCAACATCATGACCAGAAAACTCATGGAACAATTACCCTGTAAGTCACAAGACCATATCAGAATCTATGTGCAATGGATTCCAGAGAAATTGATGTCATAGGTATGATCATGAACTTACCTTTTAAGCTAGCAACCTAACCTGGCATTAATTTAACTATGGATGTAGTGGTGATTGATGTTCCAAGCACATGGGGCATGTTGTTATCTAGAAAATGGGTTGCCTCCCTTGGTGGTTGCATCCAGATGGATTGGACCTATGCCATGATCCTAGCCAATGAAGATGCTCATGTCAGGTTGTATAGGGAGAAGGAAAGAAAGTTTCATGTTGAAGACCCTAATGTGTTAGATAATGAATATGTTCACGAATCGAATATTTCTGGTAATTATTCTATTTTTGCAAACACATTGGCTCCTATTAAAGAGAAAATCAATGATGACAAAATCAATGGAGTGTGGAAAATGAGTTTTGATGATGCATTTTCTAAATCAGGCAAAGGGGTTGGAATTGTTATTACCTCTCCATCTCAGCAAACTTTTAACTTTGCTTTCATACTTGAGTTTAATGCTTCAAACAATGTTATTGAATATGAAGCACTCTTGCAAGGCCTAGAAATAGCTAAGAATATGGGTATAAAATCCAAGTATAAAAGGAGATTCTAATTTAGTTATTTGTCGGATTAAGAACATCTTGGCATGCAAGAGTGAAATGTTGAAGAAGTATAGAAATGCTTGTTGGGATACCATGGAACTATTTGATGCCCTAAACATCACATCAGTACCTAGAGAAGAAAACAAAGAAGCATATCAACTAGCAGTAGCAGCCTCAACTCTCCTACCTACAGAAGAATTAATCAAAGGCCATGGAAAATTTGAGATAAATTTCAGACCATTCATCCCAGATAATGTAGATCATTAGCAGGGATTCAAAGATGATAAGCAAATCCTTAGGTTCATACGTAATGTTCAGGGAAGAAGGAGATATCCGTCGGATACAGACCATCCAAAGCACAAACCATCTATGTATGAGCTAGATCCTTCAAGAAAGAAGGGGATATTTGTGGGATACATCGACATATCAAAAGCTTACTAAATATACTTCCCAGGATTCAAGAAGATCGAGATCAACAGAGACGTAACTTTCGACAAAGATTCAGCATACAACAAATCAAGAAAATTACCGATTGAAGAAACTGAAGAACCTGAAGTTCCTAGAACCGGAGACATGATTATGGAAGAAGCAATTCAAGAAGATCATGAAGACCATGACATGGAAGAACCACAAGAACCTGTAGATCCACCTCGTGAGAAGAACTCCCACAAGAGAAGACCAGCATGGGCATGTGAAGCAATACAATATGCAGAGAAGTATGGTGCTCCAGATGGGATACATAGAGAAAGCAAGAGACCCCGACCATACTCCAGCTATGTGCCCTACTATGTGACATCATTGATGAAGAACCTTCCAACTACGAGGAAGCAACAGAGAAGAAGGAATGGAAGGATGCCATGATCAAGGAGTACCAGTCGATTATGAAGAATGATGTCTGGGAGATAGTTCCAAGACCAGTAGGGAAGTCTGTTGTGACTTCGAAATGGATCTACAAAATCAAGCATGCTGCAGATGGTAAAATAGAAAAACTCAAGGCAAGATTTGTGGCACATGGCTTCTCCCAGAAAGAAGGCATAGACTACGAGGAGACATTTGCACCCGTAGCAAGATACACTTCCATTAGATCTATGCTTGCATTGGTTGTAGTAATGAAATGGAAGGTACACCAAATGGACGTCAAGACAACATTCTTGAATGGTGTAGTTGAAGAGGAACTGTACATGGAGCAGACACTAGGATTTGAGACACATGGCAGACAGACTCGTGTGTAAGTTGAAGAAAGCCTTCTATGGATTGAGGCAGGAACCCAGGACATGGTATGGCAGGATGGACAGCTTTCTGATGACCTTAGGCTTTACCAAGAGTAAAGCAGATTCCAACCTTTACTTCAAGGTTGAGGGTGGAAGACCAGTGATACTACTACTATATGTAGATGACCTGTTTGTAACAGGGGATGATGAGCTCATTGCAGATACAAAGAGAAGGTTGGCCGCAGAGTTCGAGATGAAGGCCCTGGGAATGATGCACTACTTCTTAGGCATGGAGGTGTGGCAGAGTGGATGGGATTTTCCTTGGTCAAGGAAAGTATGCAGTAGAGATTCTAAAGAGGTTCGTAATAATGGACTGCAGGGAAATGGACACACCAATGGCATCGAACTTGAAGCTACTATGTGATGCTTCTTCAGAGACAGTTGATGCCATGATGTACAGGCAGAAGATTAGTTCGTTAATGTATTTAACGAACACGAGACCAAACATATGTTTTGCTGTGAACACTCTGAGCTAGTTCCTGACATATTCGAGGCATGTTCACCTAACGGCTGCAAAACATATATTGAGGTACCTAAAGGGTACAATTGAGTATGGGCTCAAGTATGGGACAAATCAAAGGATTAACCTGCATGGTTATGTTGATTCGGATTGGGCAAACAGTTCCATAGACAGGAAGAGTACTTTGGGATTCTGCTTCAGTTTGGGATCCGATATGATCTCCTGTTTTAGCAGGAAGCAGTCATGTGTGGCACTGAGTACAACCGAAGCATGGTATGTTGCAGCTTGTTCAACTAGTTGTGAGGCAGTATGGCTTTGAAAGTTACTGTCAGATTTGTTTGATCTCGAGCTCGAGGCGACTTGTATCTTCTATGACAACTAGAGTTGCATGAAGTTGTTTGAGTACCCAGTGTTCCATGACAAGTCAAAGCATATTGAGATCAAGTATCACTATATTCAGGATATGTTGCATAGAGGAGCGGTGAAGCTCTAGTATGTGGCGACAGACAAGCAGATAGCCGATGTGTTGACCAAGCCATTAGCGAGAGTGATGTTCTAGTACTTCAGAGAGAAGCTTGGTGTTATCCAGATCGATGTACCTCAAAAGAGGGAGTGATGAGACCGGAAGACGCAGGTGCACCAGGGTTGTGTCTCACATGGTGGAAGATGCAAGTGCACCAAGGTTGTGTCTCACATGGTGAAAGACGCAGGTGGTCCATAGGGACGTAATGCACCTGGGGCGCTTTTGGGCTATATCCACATGTTTGGAGATGTTGGTAGGTCCACGAGTCATAAAGACACTTGGGGTGCGCCTGGGTTGTATCTTACTTGGTGGAAGACGCAGGTGGTCCATAGAGACGTAATGCACCTGGGGTGCTCCTGGGTTGTATCCACATGTTTGAAGACTCAAGTTGACTGAGAGAGATGTAACGCACGTGGGGTCCTCCTGGGCTGTATCCACTAGGTGGAAGACGCAAGTGGTCTAATGGACATGATGTATGCACCTGGGCTACTCTCTGTGTGTAATGATGAAATGATCCGGATACGATGAGATGATAGTAGGAGACACAGGTGATTGCAGTGGCAATGTAATGTGTGGTCCTGGGATGTACCTACTTGATGGCTTGCTCGTGGAGATGATGAAGACCTAGATGAGAGCTAGGCCTACATCCAGCATGAAAAAGGGCTGGCTCTGTAGAACTTCTCATGACGGATAGATTCGAGAGATGTCACTAGTCAATGATCAACGAGACGAGGATTGTTGCAGTAGCAATGATGATGATCCAGTGTTGATGATGATCCAACGAAGATGATGTTGTCCAGAGTTTGTTTCCAGAGTGATGATGGTTGTGGCGAGAGAATACCTTCCTAGTTAAGAGGGAGTGTTGTTGTAAATGTAACTTCGAAAGATATTCATTGTATATTATTATTAGATTATTATTGTATTTTTATTGTACCTCCGTCGGAGATGTTTTTCCTCTGTTCAGGGATGTCATTATTGTATTTGGTCATGCAAGAATATCGAGGTAAAACCTCCATTGTAAGTCGGGACAATAGTTCCCCTAAGGTCAAATGTAAAATGTATTTTTGGGTCTCCCTCGGACAGGTCGGCCCAGTTAGTTAGACAAGTCGGCCCCATAGAGGAATTAGGTCACTCTCACTTAAAGTATAAATAGAGAGAGGCACTGTCATTTGGCATTCACACTCACTCAAGCAAGTTCGCACCAAGTGAGAGAGAAGACAAGTTCGCTGGAGGAGAAAGAGAGAGAGCTGCAGAAGACGTCTTATGTTTTGGGTTTTCCATCTTGTTTGATATTGTACTAGTGACAGATCTATTTCTGAGGAAGTTGCGGGGTTTTCTCCTTTATGGTTTCCCCGAGGAAAATTCTTGTGTCTTTTGTGTTTTGCTATGCTTGTCTATCTTTTAGTTCAAAGATCTAACTAAATTGAATTAAAGTGCAAACTCTAACATGTGACTTATGTTGAGAAACTTCTCGCTATTTGGTGAGAGCAGTCATCCCTAGATGAGGACACTCTTATTGTTACTATTTTTAAGATGACCTTGCTGCTTTAGGTCTCCCAGTTGATGTGTGAGAAAGCCATTTTGACACTGATTTATACTTTGTTTTGTCCTTGTCCTTTTGGGAGTATTATTAGAATGTAGGGCACTGCCATGGTTGCTAATTTTAGCATGAAATCAACATGCTTTTGTGACTGTTTTGGGTGCTTTTCTTGTGTTCTATTCTTGGCAGGAGGCATTTCTTTTGGAGCAGTTAGGGTGCTCTTTTTGAGGGGATATTTCAGCACATTAGGAGCTGGTTTTATACCGTTCATGCAGGAAGTTAGGCAATATCCTCTAGTTTAAATTTAGCATGTAAACAAGTTCAGGAGGAGCAGTTAGAGCACTGCCATGGAGGACATTTTTACCATTTCAGGACCTGATTTCATGCCATGCTGAGCAAGCAGGAGGGTGCACCCATTTGAGAGCTAGAGTTGTGGTTATTTTGTGCTATTTTGGGCCAATGAGAACAGTCCACACGAGGAGACTTTGTGATCCAATTTTAGCAGATAGTCAGAGAGAGATTGCATGCGTTTTGCTATTCATAGAAAGTCCAAGTTTAGCTTTCAGAGAGTTCCTTTCATTGTAGAGGAAGCTCTAGGTGAGGCAATCAGTATTAATGCATCTTCAGTTTTCTTCTTTCCACTATCCGTCCTCACTTCCTTTCTTTGATGTTTGGATCTCTAAGCATTGCTTAGGTTTCTTCTCTAGATCAAATCATTAGTACTCCTCTACTGCAGATTTCCTTCTCATCTCCAGAGTTGTGCGGGATAAGTAGCTAGATCATGATTGCCCTCGGGTACTTGGTTGAGTGATGAATTTTATTCGACCGATTACTGGACTAAGCTCTGATTAATAAAGACAAAATTGTCCCATCTCTTTTATTTATAGTGAATGGCAGTCCGATTGTATAACTGCTCTCCATTGTTTTTAGGTTCAGATTTTGAAATATTTGTATATGTAGAATCCTCCTTTTTTATTACCCTGCTGATCTTCTTCCTATTTCTGTTTATTACTTCTTTCCATTGCCCAGGTGGACTAAAAGATCGTCACAATAAAATCAGATTTAATTGATGTATTAATTTGCTGATTTTAAGCATTTTATCTGCAGAGTATAAAGCATTTATTGCAGTTCTGCAAACCCTAGTTAGAGATATGAAGTTTTACTTGCTGATTTGAGGGTGAAGGAAGCGGATTTCAAAGATTCAAAGGTCAGATCTGATAGTGATAGCTCTGTAGAGTTTGCAAGCTCCAGCTCTGAAGTGAAGAGGGATTGTGTCTGCGGTAGAGGCACATTGTGAGTTTTAAACCTGTTGTAGAGAAGCAAAGCATACAGATTCTTTTAAGCAAAATAAAGATTACATCACAACATTCACACAGAAAACATAGAGATTTACCCTGGAAACCCTTAACCGGGAAAACCAGCAAAACTTAAAGCCACCCCTCTTATTTTCTCATACTGATTATTAACCACTCACAATACAATATAGGTATTCCGCAGTTTACAATTTATTAGGCTGAAGGAGTTTACAATTTAAAGATCATTTCACTAGCCCACTGGTGCAGAAGGATAAAGGAATCTTTAAAATCCTTTAACTCTATTTCCCTAGTTCATATCTATCGGCAACATAATTCCATGGCAGATAAACTCTCCAAACAGGCTTTAGAATGTGTTGAAGGTGTAATTTTTTTGGAAGAAAGTCTGGAGCATCATACATGGGACCATGGAGAGGTCTGGATATTTGAGATATAAATTTTGTGGCTGTTTCTCTTTGAAGGACATGTTTTCTGTCCTATGCTTAGCTGTCCTTGATCTGTTGGAATAGTTCTTTTTCTTGTTTTTTGTTAAGCGTTGTTATGTATTGCCTTCGGGCAGAACTCTTTAAGTATTGCCTTAGGGCTGGATCTTATGTTTGGATCCCTGATCGACATCAGTCATGTACTATTTGATTCTAATGAATATCAATAGTATGTTTTTTTTTCGCTGAAAAAAAAAGGTATTCCGCAGCATCCAAAACCCTAATCCGTTAACCCGGATTAGAAAATAGACTTCAATCCCTTAACCAAGATTAAATTCCATATTTTTAGAAAGAACTCAAAAATAGGCTGAAAACAGCCCAAAAAAATTTCAAACTCGCTTCGTAGAAGGGGGAGGGCATCGGCATGCCCCGCCCTAAGCCAGTGCCACGCGCAGCACCCGGCACATACGACAGAGTACTAGATGGAGGGGATCGTCAGGCGCGGTCAAAGACGCACCCCCCCCCCACTCACACACACCTTCAAAGAATATAACACATACTCAACACACATTCCCTGAATTGTTCATTTGGAAAGCTTTGAGCCCTTTTTCTCAAAGCGTCATTTCAAGTGCTAAAATGATCCATTACTTTTGACCATAATAGGGGCAGAGGAAATTGATATTAGATTGACCATCGTAGATGGATACATTTTTTTTAATTTTGTATTGTCTATTCAGTTCTGAGTCTTGACTTGACAGCTATCAACAATTAATGTGATGCATTATTTGATATCTAATTTATATTAATATATCTTTTTACTTTTCATATTTTTGTGGCAAGGTGATATCTGATTTATATTTGATATCTAATTTATATATATCTTTTCCATTTTTACAATATTCTGAGTTTGTGATCCCTGCTGATAGAATACCAATAATAATATTTTCATCACTGTATTTAACTTTAAATTATTATAGCACAAGTGTGTGTGTGTGTGTAAAACCCTGATTTATCAAACACCAAGAGGGATCAATTTTTTTAAAATGTGTATATATATAACCCCGATTTATCAAACAACGAGAGGGATCAAATTTTTTAAAATGTGTGTATATATATAAAACCCTGATTTATCAAACACCGAGAGGGATCAAATCTTTTGAAGTGTACATTTTCTTATCTTAAATTTTTTACACATCAAGAAGAAAAAGATACACAAAAAATTTGATCCCTCTTGATGCTTGATAAATCTAGGTTTAAGATGGATCTATGCTTACAAGAAATATGTTAAGAAGATTGTGCCTTTGTAAACTCAATGGGACTATATACCCATGCTAAGACTCACAGAGGACGACCAACTTCCACATCTTCTGTGTTCTCTATAAACTCAGCGACTGAGGATGGTTAGGAAGTTGAGTGGTCATACTCATAGCTGCGCCACATAACTACTGGCACAGCTGCCCACTCATCAATACTCAATAACACAATACATAAAACCATTACTTTGCCACATAGCTTTACCATAAATATACTAATAAATGAAAGCACTCGTTCATCCCAAAGAAGTATCAATCTTTTACTGTTGTTTTTCTAGATATGTATGATTGTTTCATCTTTCTGAACAGAAAGGGTTACTTAGAAGACATGAAAGCCAGAGAAAGGATGTGCATATTTTATATTGCTGTCCAAAAAAATCTTGACACACTTGGACAAGCTATGAAATAAAAGGTAGTAAGGAGCATGATGTTCAATATCATTTTACTATTTTTTTAACTGTATTCTTTTTGTTACAGACCTATTTGCAATCTTTGACAATTAGGCTGGAAGAAATGAGAGTAAAGCGGCGTGATACAGAACAATGGATGCGCCACCGTTTGCTTCCTGAGGATCTTAGGAAACGTGTTCGTCGATATGACCAATATAAGTGGCTTGAAACAAGAGGAGTTGATGAAGAGAACTTGGTTCAGAGCCTTCCCAAGGACCTAAGACGTGACATCAAACGACATCTCTGTTTGGGCTTAGTCAAACGGGTGAGTGACATATATGATATTCATTTCTGGTGTTTATTATGCCCTTCAATCTTTCATTATATTCTGAGACCTGTGTAAACTGCAAGCCACTAATATTAAGTAATTTGGAATGAATATTCTATTTGAAGCTATCTTGTTCTAGGTGCTTTATGCAGATTTGTCTTTTTGTAGGTGCCTTTGTTTGGAAGTATGGATGATCGTTTGCTAGATGCAGTGTGTGAACGCCTTAAGCCATCCCTTTACACAGAAGATACTTACATTGTAAGAGAGGGAGATCCTGTTGATGAGATGCTTTTCATTATTCGGGGTCATTTAGATAGTATGACAACAGGTGGAGGGAGAACTGGATTTTTGAATCGTGGGTTTCTTAAACAAGGAGACTTTTGTGGGGAAGAACTACTCACATGGGCTTTGGATCCCAAATCGGGTGTGAACCTTCCCTCTTCTACTAGAACAGTGAGAGCTTTGTCTGAGGTGGAGGCATTTGCTTTAAGAGCCGAGGATCTGAAATTTGTTGCAAGCCAGTTCAGGCGTTTGCACAGCAAACAGATTCAACATACATTTCGTTATTACTCCCAGCATTGGCAAACATGGGCTGCTTGTTTTATTCAAGCAGCTTGGCGCCGACACTGCAAACGGAAGAATGATGAACTCCGCCGCAGAGAGGAGCTAAAATTACAGACTACTATGGCAGCAAACAGTGGTGCTGCTTCTGCCAGTCTTGGAGCAACCATTTATGTATCCCGTTTTGCTACCAATGCTCTTCGTGGAGTTCATAGATTGCGTAATACGAAGTTACCAGAACCACCGACACCACTAATTAAACTTCAAAAGCCAGCAGAGCCCGACTTCAGCGCTGAAGATCCTTAATAAGCTCTTCATTTTGTATTTCTCAAGTAGGCAAGGATTTTTCCTTTAATAAGACAATGTTGGCTAGTCATTGACGAGCATTTGGAGTGAATGGAAATCTCCGTCTTGTGTTGTTCTTGCTCAAAATCGAAGGAGATATGCTGAAAAAGGAAAATAGTTGTTATTTCATGTCAAGTCAATGTTCTGTACAGAGACAGTCAGCGTGCTTTCTTCTTATGATCAGGTGTTTAAGATCAATATTTATGTATATTACCTTTCAGTGCTGGCATGTTTTGGTCTCCCTTCTATGTTTAGTGCCAGAAATATGCTTTTTGATGTCTCAGGGTGTTTTGGCCTTCAGCAATATAGCTGATTTAATCGTGCATGATCAGCATAAAATGATCTTGAAAATTTCAATGCCACAAAGCAGATGCAAACATGGGAGTAAAAGCCCTTCCGTTCTGGGCTATAAGCTTATTATGGTTTATCTCACAGGTTGCTGATGACTGATCAGATGGAGATCATTTGAATGTAGAAATATTGAACTGGCACCAATACCTTTCGTTTTATCTCGAAAGCATCAAATTAAATTATTACAGACTTTATATGTTGTAATTTATCAATCTTTACATTACACCTCTTATTTAGTTCCCTCAGTCGGCTTTTACCATTATCATCCTTCTTTTGGATGTGCGCAATTTTTGAAATGATTTCTTTGAAACTTGACTAAGAAAAAGGTTTCCTAAAGGTTTGTATGCTTGAATTCAAACTTGAACATAATTATTCCCATCTTCTAGACGGATTGATGTAAAATTCTAAATCAATATTTTGACATGTTCAACTCCAAAATCCCTAGATGGAGTAACTTTAGAGAGCGTAAAAACAAAAACAAAATGCTTTTAATAAACGATAAATATTTTCAACAATATTAACAGACATTATAGCACACATTGACGCAAGGCTCTATTAAGTTGTGAAATGCAATTTATTCAAATGAGACTGAATCTATATTTCGAGCAATCTCTCCAGTAGAGTCTGTATTTTAAGCAATCTCATCAACTTCTGAGCATTCGAATTTAATACAAAACTTTCTTGAGTGCATTCCATTTCATCACTTTGACATAATAAGAGTTTGTATCTTAGCGAACTTGGCCTAGGTTGCTCTCATTCCTGGCCATTAGCGAGCTTTCATTTTCATCTTGTTGCTCAATTTATGTATCACAATACACAGATTAATCTGGTATGCCTCTCAAACTATATGATGATCTCCTGCTGCCCATTCTCCATTGCATAGTTTGGTATGATATGGATGGCTTTATTCTACTTTGAACGGTTACGACCTGCATTCAAATTTCAAGCAATCAAAAGTAGAAATATTTCAAGCAATGAGTTGGAAAAATTGCATGCATGTTATTCTAAATTGGTCAGATTGTTCTATTCAGCAAGTAAAGAATCGAAAAAGTGTTTGATCTAGTTTATTCCAATTAAAATTTTGACTGATTTAAGAATATAAATACCATTAGTCCATATTAAATTCCATGATGGGATTAAATTAGTATATACATTTTCTGCATATTGAACTAACTAGTTTGTAATTTTAACTTAACTTAACAATTCACTTGGTAGTAGGTTTGGAGCAATGGTAAAATTAACAATTTACTTTGTAATAGGGTTAGAGCAATCTTAAAAAACGGGATGTAGCACATGCTTAAACATTGATTAAAATCAAAATCAAAATAAGAGCACTCTTGCAATGGACAAAAAATTAAGAAATCATGCAAATGCATATATGAACCCTCCATGGTTTTGGTAAACACTCCTTAATGTGTGGCAAGAGGACATTGTCACAAAATGAGGGTTTTTGTTAGTTTTTCAGAATTTACTTCAATCTGATCTAGGATATTAACTAAGAGAACAACTTGTACAGCATATCAATCATGGACACAATAATGCAAGCACACAAGAGACACAGAGTTTACTTAGGGAAAACCATAAAGGTGAAAAACCCCAATAACTTCCTCAGAGATAGAGCAATGATACAACCCAAGCATAAGAGATAAACATCTCCTAGCAGCAACTTCTCTTCCTCCACAAGTGCGCCACTCTCCAAAGAGTGTGTGAGAGAATAGAATGATCAAATAGAGTGCATCCCGCACTCTATTTATACTTGACTTGACTTGCCTAATAACCTTTACTAGGTCGGCCTTAACTTAACCACATAACATAATGTTGACTGGGCCGACCCCCAATATGGTGGTCTAATAACCCTTTGACCCACATGACCGACCCCCAATAGGGTGATCTAATAACTCTTCAACCCACATGATTTATACAGGGCCGACCCCAACAAGGTGGTCTGATAACCCATCAAGTATAAGTTACAACACTTACAATATAAATGACGACACTTCCGTATAGAGGAATAATAACATCTCTTTAGGGATACAAACACTTCCATATAGAGCAATAATACCATCTCTATAGAAGTACAATATACATATATGAAATACATTTCGAAGTTACATATACATCAACACTCCCTCTTAACTAGGAAGGTATTTCTCAACATAGGTCTTCTAGCACAAGTCTTCTTCTCTGGATCATCGTCACTAGATAATCGTCATCGAGTCATCGTCATCGTCACTGCTGCTGCTATATCAATCAATCTTTGAATCTACACATCATAGGAAATTCTACAGAGCCAGTCCTTTTTCATACTGGATGTAGGCTCACCATCTGCAGGTCTTCATCATCACTGGCCATATTGTGGAATCCTCAGGACTTATTACGTGCATCACAAAACCTAGCTGCAGCATCCCAGGTTGTTATGAGCACACGGCTCTACCTGCCGGATCTCCCAGGAGCACATTACATGTGACTGTCACAAAACCTTAAAAGAGTCTCTTGACTAGCAAGAACCCTAAAGAGCATCTGAGGCCTTTTTCATCATGTCCAGATCTCCAGGACTTATTACATGTGACCCCCACCACAAAACCTTAAAAGAGTGTCTTGTCAAGCAAGAACCCTAAAGAGTATCTGAGGCCTTTTTCATCATGTCCAGATCTCCTGGACTTATTACATGTCGTCATGGCAATGCCTCGAAAGAGCATTCGAGGACTTTTTCATCTTGTCCAGATCTCCCAGGTCTATTTACATGCCATAGGACAAAACCTTGAAAGAATGTTTGCCAGATCTCTTAGGGAGCTATTATATGCCAACGGTAAAACCTAGCAAGAGAATCTGCAAACCTCCCAGGGCGCTATTATATGTCCTCCCAAAGCAAAACCTTGAAAGAGCATTTGCCAGATCTCCCAGGGAGCTATTATATGCCAGCGGCAAAACCTAGCAAGAGAATCTGCAAACCTCCCAAGGTGCTATTATATGCTTATCTGCACAACCTGTCCACGGCCACAGAGTATCAACTTGATACTCACCATACATCATCCTGATGTACACATGATCATTCTAATCATCATCACTGCATCGTCCTAACGCATGTCATCTGGAGCAACATCATGAAGCTCATCATCCATGATCATCCTTATCATACAATGCATCCACCTGATGCATACACAGTATCTGCCTGATACATATCATCATACATGATCTACCTGATCTAACAATGTATCCACCTGATACATATACAAATACATGATCCACCTAATCATCCTTGATACATATCAATCATACATGATCTACCTGATCATACAATTTACCCACCTGATACATATACAAATACATACACATGATCCAACTGATCATATCCGACATCGAACATGATGCATACATACATAAATGATCCAACTGATCATATCCAGCATCCAACATGATGCACACATACATAAATGATCCAACTGATCATATCAAGCATCCAACATGATGCATATACATATGCAGAGCAGTAACTGGAGCATCGTCCTGATGCTCATCATCCAGCACTTACATCCATAGCCATGTAAAGGATCCTCCTTCCAACATGCTTGGAATGGCTACAGCAAATGTCTCCATCACTTCTTCCTCGAAGTGTCATCGATCTGAAGAACACCAAGCCTCTCTCTTAAGTACTTGAACTTCACTCTGGCTAGTGGCTTTGTCAGCACATCTGCAATCTGCTCATCCGTCGCAACATACAGAAGCTTCACTGCTCCTCTCTGCACCATATCCCTGATATAGTGATATTTGATCTCTATCTGTTTCGACCTGTCGTAGAACACCGGGTTCTCATGCAGCTTCACACAACTCTGGTTGTCACAAAAGATACCAATAGCCTCTAGCAGGAGATCAAATAACTCAGATAGTAACTTCCTAAGCCATACTACCGAACAACTAACCGAACAAGCTGCAACATACTCTGCTTCGGCTCTACTCAGTGCTACGCAAGACTGCTTCCTACTAAACCAAGAGATCACACCTGATCCCATATTGAAGCAGCACCCAGAAGCGCTCTTCTTATATGCAGCACTGTCTGCCCAATCTGCATCAACATAACCCTGCAGGTTAAACTTTTGATTCGCATCATACTTGAGCCCATAATCAACTGTACCCTTCAGGTACCTCAGAATATGCTTTACAGCAACCAGGTGAACATCTCTCGGATCTATCAGGAACTCGCTCAATGTGCTCACCGCAAAGCAAATATCTGGTCTCGTGTTCGTCAGATACATCAAGGACCCAATCATCTGACGATACACAGTGACATCAACCGGATCAGATGAAGCATCACATAGAAGCTTCAGTTTCGATGCCATAGATGTGGCCATGGCCTTGCAGTCCATCATCCCGAACCTCTTCAGGATCTCTATTGCATACTTCCCTTGTTCAAGGAAGATTCCATCTGCACTCTGCCACACCTCCATGCCTAGAAAGTAGTGCATCATGCCCAAGTTCTTCATCTCGAACTCAGCTGCAAGTTTCCTCTTAGTATCGGCAATCAATCTATCATCACCTGTAACAAATTGGTCATCCACATACAATAGTAGTATCACAAGATTGCTTTCCTCAACTTTGTAGTAAAGGTTGGAATCCGCTTTACTCTTGGTAAAGCCCAAACTAGATAGGAAATTGTCCATCTTACCATACCAAGTCCTAGGAGCTTGCTTCAAGCCATATAAGGCATTCTTTAACCTGCACACATATGACTTCCTGTCATGTGTTTCAAAATCAAGTGGCTGCTCCACATCTACTTCCTCTTCAACTACACCATTCAAGAAGGTTGTCTTGACATCCATCTGGTGTATCTTCCATTTCATCACTTGTTTTGTCTTTCTCCATGCTACCATCTACAGCATGCTTGATCTTATAGATCCATTTGGAAGTCACAGCAGACTTTCCTTTAGGTCTTGGGACTGCATCCCAAACATCATTCTTCATGATCGACTGATCATGGCATTCTTCCATTACTTCATCCTAGATCCTGGGAACTTCAATATCTTCAATCGATATCTGGAACAAATGTTGTATTCCTTCTTTTGTAGGTGATGGTATACAATCTTTCCTACAAAACAAGTTAAATTGCATGATTAGAAACATCTCATAGTTTTCAGAACAAATTCTTACACATAAAGAAATATGTCATACAGTCATGCAATTATTTTAGCCAATGCTTCAATACAACATTTATCCATATCCCGTAACTTTCTAGATGCCTTCCAATCTCTACCAGAACATTGTTAAGAGTGTGCACAACTCCCAACATGTCAGCAAAGAGGTTTCATTCTAGATAAGTAGAAATGGAATGTTGTACAATGCCATAGGCCACTTACCCATCACATGCATATTAGTAGTATACTGTTCATTAATGCAATTATTTTAAAATGCATAATACACAACCTAAGTCTAGGAACATAAGCATATACATCATTGAACAACATTATTTAAACAAACAAATATGTAAAAAATGACAATTCAAATACTTATCTTTGTTTGGTTGTTGGGTGGACTCCCTTTGAATCTTTGCAACTCCATCCTGATGTGGATTGTGAGAAATGGTCGACTCCCTCTGAATATTTGCATCCTTGCAGAAACTACTAGAGTGTGCTCCCTCTTGATCTTTGCTTCCTGGATTACCTGTCCTTGAACTTATATCTATCATCGATCACTATGCATGCTTACAAGTATCATTATTGTGATATCCTTGAGATCTCATACATAATCATACATTAGTATATTCTCAATACTATCAAAACACAATAATCTTAAGCATGTATAGTCATGATCATTTCAAACAGAAATAATAAGCATTAGTATTCAAGGATTCTTATGGTTAGTCATATCATAAATTAAAGTAAGAAACATAATATGTCTAAACCCGTGATTACTCAAACCTATACTTTTATGACTCTTCTAGTTAGTCATATCATCAATTAAGGTAAGAAACATATTATGCATACACCCATGATTATTCAAACCTATGAATAATCATTATCAATCATGCCATGTATACTTATATAAGAGATCCTATCACAAGGTAGGATTCTAACTTGATATAGGAAAAACATACCTGGATTAGTAAGTTAACTAGTTATGTCTAACATACCCACATGATGTCTTCTTGTTCTCTTCAATGATTTGTGCTAGTAACCTGGATATCTCATAGGTTAACCATTCTAGAACCAAGTTATACATACCTCGTTAAATAGATCTTCTAAGTGATCCATGACAATGGATGGATCTTCTAAGTGATCCATGACAATGGATGGATCTTTGTCTTCATGTCACCCTGATCATATGTTCTTGAACTAGAACATGATTTGTCTTTCTTGGTGTACCTTTCATGGTAGCGGACAACATAAACCTCATACAACACCATAATGCATTAGTACAATCATATGTGTCAACACCCTAATCAATAAATATCTTCTATCATGCATTCATAACTTTATTAAGGTGATACGACAAGTCTAAATTTAATCAAGATTGTACTAACCTTAATGAAGACAAACATACCATAAACTTAATTATGAATAGAATTCGAAACATACCTGTATGAGTCATACCTGTCGAGATTGCTTGTAATCTTCTTATGTAAGGCTGCAGCCTCATCTCCCTCTGAAACATGAACTTCTTCACTTATGCAGGTGACCAATCCATTCTCTTCTAGGATTAACCCAATCCACTTGATTTGCAGGAACTGGATCTAGAGATGGATTAGGGTTTGTCAAAGAAACCCTAAAAATTCAAACTTTGAATTTCAAACTTCTGAAAGGATAGAAAGATGCGCCTTGATGAGTTGATCAAGCCGGTATATTCAAAATTTGAAAATTGCAAAGTTTCACTCCTCAAATTTGCCTTTGAAACTTCCAGATTCACTGGACATGACCCCAAACTAGGGTCTGATAAAGCCCGCCCTTCTGCCCAATCAAAAGGTTCGATCCAAAGCTCTAAGCTTCTATTTTTCTGAGGAGCTTCCAGTTGTGGTCACAGATTTCAAAAATTCCCATTTTTGCAGAAGCCCTAATTTTCCACTTTTCCGATCAAAGTCCCGAACTAGGGTCTGATCAAGCCCAACCTTCTGCCTAACCAAAAATTATGATCTTGGTCTCTAAATTTCGATTTTGATAAGTAGCATTCAGCCGTGGTCTCCGATTACAAAAATTCCATCTTTCTCCGAAACCCTAAATTCCCGAAGCCATGAATGAAGGTGCTCAAAAATAATTATGTTTTGAAAGAAATATGTACCTGATTTTTTCTAGTGTAACTCCGAACTTTTCTATCCGTGGGGTCTAAAAATTCTACCTGTGGTAGCCCGACCTGTCATCTTTCCAACCCCATAGGTCTGACCTCAATTGGAATCTCTGAGAAAGAGTTATGCCAAGTGTTGCAATGTGACCTGTTTATGGGATGAAACAGGAGAGCGAACTTGTACGGCGTGCCTCATGTCACTGGTTCAGTTTCAGCCTCTAAAAAAGTTACCTGAGAAAATACAGTCTGTGCACTACTTGTCACTTTTTACGAAATTTCATTTGGAGCTTCCTAGCCCAAGTTATGACCTTTTTTTCCTAGGTCACTTGTTTATGACTCAAATCTAGAAGAGGCAGAAACCCTAGATTGTACAGATCATAAAACACAAAGTACAACGAATTAGAAGTTGTCCTTTGGACACAAGGTACATGGGGATCTGATCTTCGACTTGTAAAAGTTTCAAATACGAAAACTTCGCCAAAATGGATTTAGAGCGAAAGTGCTATGATGACTGGTTTTTGCTATATCAAGCCCTAGCATCGTAAGTACAACAAGTGTCATACATGCCATATCATGCCTTCTTTCAGGCTAGCTCTGATACCATGTTAGTTTTTCAGAATTTACTTCAATCTGATCCAGGATATTAACTGATAGAACAATACGTACAGCATATCTACAGCATATCAATCATGGACACAATAATGCAAGCACACAAGAGACACAGAGTTTACTTGGGGAAAACCATAAAGGTGAAAAACCCCAATAACTTCCTCAGAGATAGATAGAGAAATGATACAACCCAAGCATAAGAGATAGACATCTCCTAGCAGCAGCTTCTCCTCCTCCACAAGTGCGCCACTCTCCAAAGAGTGTGTGAGAGAATAGAATGATTAAATAGAGTGTCTCCCGCACTCTATTTATACTTGACTTGACTTGCCTAATAACCTTTACTAGGTCGGCCTTAACTTAACCACATAACATAATGTTAACTGGGCCGACACCCAATATGGTGGTCTAATAACCCTTTGACCCACATGGCTGACCCCCAATAGGGTGGTCTAATAACCCTTCGACCCACATGACTTATACATGGTCGACCCCAACAAGGTGGTCTAATAATCCATCAAGTATAAGTTACGACACTTACAATATAAATGACGACACTTCCGTATAGAGGAATAATAACATCTATATAGGAATACAAACACTTCCTTATAGAGGAATAATACCATCTCTATAGAAGTACAATATACATATATGAAATACATTCCGAAGTTACATATACATCAACAGTTTTGTCACAAGTCGATAAAACTTGCTCATATTAAATTTGTGGGTTTGAATCCATTACTTTCATACATTGTTTTGACGTAAAATAGAACCCTACACAAAGTCAAATGTAGAGGTGCTCACTGATTTTGGTAGCATTGTTGGCCCCTTGAGCTTATTGCCCTCGTCTTTGTCTCTTTTGTAGGTGGGGTCCCCTATGTCTCAATATCCAGCAGTCACTCAGAGTCTACTTTGTCTCTATCTTTATCTATGTCTCTCCAAGTTGGTCAAATCATGTCAATGGTCTACTATGTGCTGAGGGAGAATAGGGTGGCTCTCCCTAAATAAACCCCCACACAAGTCCCTAGTTGATCTCATTGATCCAAGATTTCACATTGATATCACTAATCTTGAACCACCATTAGTAGGGCATTGTTAATTCCAATTATGGTCTAGTATTATGTGCCTAGGAGTTTTTGGTTGGCTTAGGTGGGTTCCTTGCATAGGTTGAATGAATGGGATGTTTTGTTTTGTTTTTGTTTTCATTTACTATATTTTATATATATTATATAAATATAGTATGTTATATATTATATAATTAAATGTATTATATTATATGATGATGAAAATGATGTAATACCCCCATTTTGACCTTTGGAATTATTGGTTTAATGTGTAAATATTGTGCATATGTAATGTATAAATTCCTAGCGTGGATCTCAAGGCCAAGGCTCTACTAGTGAATGCTCGGTTTTAAAAATGTAAGTATTTTATATTTTGTGAGCCATGTGTTAGTAAACCATGGAAATTGTAAAATCATGTAAATAATTAGAATGTAAATAAAATTCCAAGGATTGGCTATGGAAGCAACTAAAATGAGGGGGTTGAATGTATCCACTAGGGAGAGGTGAGGGGTTGGGGGATTCAATCCTTTGTCCCGTCTTGAAAAGTATGCTGACATTTAATTCTATTAGGAAGGGGCAGTTGAGAAATCAGCTCATGAAATTAATGGAGCATGGGCAAGCTCAGGAATTCGTATGGTAGGTTATGGGCTCAGTTTACTTGGCCCATAAGTCAATTTCTTCATGGAAATTCGTTTTTCCGTCATCCCCATTTCATTGTTGAACAACCAGACATCAATTCCCAGCCATTATGCACTCCCAGCAGTGAAGAATTGCATAAATCGTAACCAGGAAAAAAGCCATGATTTTGAGTGCCAAAAACGTCAGAATTTGTTGTGAGCGGCAAAATCCAATGGGGAATCCATAGACATAAACCCTAGGGCGAATTTGAGAGTTCCAAATGCCCAAAAATCTACAGGAAAACTCAGATTTGGAAGCTAAAAAATTCAGTTCCGTTTTTAGGAGTCACGTGGCAAGAATTTGGAAAAATACAAGAGTGGATCGAATTGGGGAAGATATCAGAGATCGGAATTGCTTAATAAACCCAGTGAAAGCAATAATCTTTGTGCATCTAGTAGCTTGGACCTTTCTAAGCTCACCTTGAAGAGCACTAGAGGGAAGGGGTGCTAGAGGGACCGTGTGGCAGAGAAGGGGGCCTTCCTTGTGTTGTGTGTGGTAGGTATTGTGGGTGTCAAGGTTGTTTGAGATCAGTTGAGATGCGTGTAGCTCTGTGGTTGAGCTCACTGGCTTAGAATTCTCCTTCCCTATCTCCCAGCATGCTTGACAGACCTAGTTGTGTGTTGGCTTAGCATGAGTATTTGTGACTGTGACTAAAGTAATATAGGTTGGACAGAGACGTATGGTTGGGTGGAACGTTGCTCTTCCATAGCCAATTGCTGGGACAATTTCAATTAAAATTTAAGTGTTCACTGTTGTTTTTAATTATGTCAAATTTTATGTATTATGAGTGATTGTTTGCTTATGTTAAATTGAATGAATGAGTCAATTTACACTGTTGCAATTGAATGGTTGTGAATAGCATGAGATGAATATATTTTTGTGCATGAGTTTATCGTTATGCCTGTGATGAACATGTTGATACATGCATGATGTGTGTGTGTGTGTGTGTAATTGATTTTAATTCCGTTGTGTATTTTTTATATGTATTGCACACGCATTTAAATGTTCATGAATTTGATAATACGACCTTAGAGGGGAATTTTAGCACCCCGCATATCGATTATGTTTCCTTCGCCAATCGGTTATTTGGGAGGGGACGTGACAGATGACAACGACAATAATGATGATGATGATCATCATCATCATCATCATCATAATTGTCATTATCGTCGTCATCATTAGTACAATCATTGTCGGTCAACAATATCAATGAGTCAAAAATAATTTGTCATGATCATCATCATTGTAATATATATCATATCATCGTCATAGTCATCATCATCATCTTCAATATAGTTAATATCGTCATCATCATCATCATCATCTTCAGTATAGTTAATATCATCATCATCATCATCATTGTCAATAAGTCAATACCTTAGCTTTGATTTTAGGTTGATAATGTATCTTTGTGTTCAATTCTTCATTTGTCTAACATGATTCCACCAAATCTATCAATCTCAAATTGCAGTTGTGCCCCAAGTGCTTGTTCTAGGAGCATTTGAAGCACCTAGAGAAATCTAGCCCATAATTCTCTAGTTTATAACAACTAATGCTCTAAGGAAAAAAATCAAAATCATTACTAATGACAATAATGTGTAACTATGAAAAGGGAGGCAAGCAAAGCCAATCAAAGGGTTTATTGAAATAAAGGGGAAAATGGAGAACCGATCACAACAAACAATGCTCTCTACCCTGGCCAACTTGGTATTAAAAGTAAATTGAGGAACATAATCATTATGCCCTTCCAATTAGGTGTCATCAACCAATCACATGCTTACATTAATGCAATAGCTTAATCTAAAGTGACGTTGATTAATGGTGTTAGTGTTCCCGAGGTAAAATTTTATGGTGAATAATTTTGTTAAGGGTGATAAGGGTTAAGGATCATATAATGGTTAGAATTAAGGTGTGCCACTAGGTTAGGGTGTTAAGAATCACAATGTGTTCACAATGAAAATGGATATGGTTTACAGCATATTACATTGTTCGTGTGTTTGGGTTTAAAGTGTGTTAGGAGACAACTATGTCAAGGTTCATCCTATGTCTATGTCATAATGGTTATTGTTGAAGGTGTGTGAAGGGTGCGAAGCTAGGTCAAGGTAAAAGTAATCAATGATCAAGGTGTGCTGAAGAGAGTTGTATTGTGTCAAGCTCTTTCAGGATCAAAATATTTCATTAAGGTGTACTAATGGGTTAGGGTGTGTCATAGTTGAGCATGATGATGATGCAAAGTATGCATGATGCTTATGAGGATGAGGATGATGATGATTATGTTAATGATAATGAGAATAATGGCAATAATTATGAGAAAGATGATTATAACAATGACAATTAGTGTCTTTATTTTCAACATGAGTTACTTTACTGGCTTAACTACAAAAATTAGTTAAGTGCACATAGCAATTCAACAATATGCCCGTAGAGGAATAGTACTTATTAATCTGAGTAAAAATAACATAAGAAATTTGTCTAATGTCAACTATCCATCCAAGTTGCATAGCATGTGAGAAGCAATTCCCCATTAAGATTTGAATCAAGAAGAATCTCAAACCAAGAAGGGAAAACCACAAGCGAACTAAATTTGAATAAGTTGATCACTTCATTAAATAAGATTGATTACATATCCATATCAAATTGATCTTGAACTTCATCCAATTCAATATCTAACTAATCAAAATTAGAAATGATTTCCCATGACAACATTTAGGATGTCTAGAACTAAGTCATCATTAATATAACCATCATCACCATCAAGATGAAGCATAGGATCATGTGAGCCAATAACTCTTTATCTGACACTTCTTCCTGCTCTCCTTCATCTTCTTCATGGAAACATTCTATAAGAAAAGTGTACTTTACATGCCTTCTTGTTGAATCAAATCTAGCAACAAGTGACCAACCTACTCTACCCAGTACTATGAATAAAATACCTACTCACATTGACTTTGACGTACATAGGACTCTATATTTGGCTCATACCTAGTAGTATTAATCATGATCAATCGCAATCTTTTCATCACCTTATAGAAATAATATGTAGCACTTGACCTTATAGAGAACCACTTTGAATTATTTAAAGTTTATATCCAATATATCTCCCAAATAGCCATAGTACCTAAAATTTGATGTAATTGGATGTCTGTTACCCCTATGGGAAATATTAGTAACCTAGAAAATTGTAGGAATCCCACTCTCACAAGTTTTCTTCTTATCATCCAATTGTTTGGTGAGATATTATATGCCATTACACCACATAGATATATGATGTTTCACCTACATGCTCAACATGTTATAAATGTATTATCACGAATTGATAACTATATGTATAAGGTAATTTCAAGGACAAAAAAAACACAAAAATATGAATTAAAATCTAAAAAGCAATGTTAAATGCTTACATTTCTATCTTTTGCACCATATGTTAGATCAATTTCCTTATGTGTCAAATTTATATTACTTTCCAAATAATCTCTTATAATCAACTTTGCCACCCCACTCCATGATAAGCTATGGTAAACTTTCATTGCATTGTTTTATCCATATCTTTATCCATTCAATATTATTTGCAATGCATAGATGCATTGCATCCCACTCTCCACTACCTAGATGAAGAAAAAAATAGATTTAGTGCACCAATCAAGCTTAAAAAATTATGTTATAAAATAGTAATTACAATAAAATATAAATATACCTTTAATTTTTCTCCATCTATCTTTATCCAACAACACATCTCCTTCAAATGTGTTGGTGGAATTTACATCCCAAAGGAGAGGCACATTAATATCACCCACTAGTTCAAGTGGATACTCACTAAAATGCGTAGTGGACTGATACACCATATAGCCATCAACCATTGGTATCTTTGTACATGATATTGTCTAACAAAATCGGTCAATGCCTTCAAGTGCCCATCCAAAAACCACATTGAACATGTGTATACAAGTCCACATATTTCAATCTCCTCAACTATGTGTATGAGGTAATGTTCTTGTGCATTGAAAAAACATGGAGGTGGATACTTTTGCATTTCACACATTAATTGAGGAATCTCTCTTATAATACTTTATATCATCTATATGGATTTATTTAAATGAAAACCATCTAATAGTGCAAAGAAATCATGCGTCAACATAAAAGTATACAATTCAAGTAAATCCAATGTCAACAAGTTCTACAAGTAACACTTCCATTATAGTTTTTGCTTTCCTCATGTACTTGCCAATATCATATTTAACTTGCTTCAAGTTATTGTCAACGTCATTTGGGAGAAAAAGAGGTAGAACATACAAAAACAAGGAAATAAGCTTTATCATCTAATTTTCATTAGAAACAAACATCTATTGTTAACAAATAATATATAAATCATAAGATGATCAATATTAGAAAATTGTAAACCCTAAGAATGGTATGCTAGTCATGAGTTTTTTCTCCACCAAAATCATATTTTTTCGTTAATATATTATTTATGTTCGAAGCAAAACTAGTGAGAAATTTGATCTACTATATAACTTTATTTAGAATATCGTTCTCTTGCTCTGTTAATAACCATGGAAGATTGGTCAGTTGGTCATCACTATAACAATGAGTCAAATGTTGCATTATATTGGCTTCCTCAATGTCACTAATAACTTTAGCAATGTTGTCCTTGTTATTCCTTCCATCTATAATTTTCAATAAGCATATTGTGAAATTCTTTCCAATATGCATTGTGTCAAACAAATGAGCTTTCAATAAGCATTTTGTGAAATTTTTTCCAATATGCATTGTGTCAAACAAATGAGCTACTTGTAGGTTCTCATAATAGGGAAACCAACTATATTGGATGGAGTATCGTTTCAAACCTCATGGAATCCCACCCTAACGACCTTTGAAAAACATAAATGGAAATAGATTTTTTTATCAAAGTAAATATATAAAATAGAAGAAAATAGTATAAGTAACAAATATAAATGTAACGTAAACCAATCGCTTGCCACCATTCTTCTCAAATGCCTTTCCACAATTGAGGTATCATTCTTCATGTTTTCTTCCACCCTCTTCCAGCCCATTAAATAGATTTTTTGGTAGCCTGATACCTATGGTTTCTAGGAGGAAATTGATTGAAATCATTAACACCTCCTTTCTTAAACTTATTGAACGTTTAGATATTATTTTGGGGACCACATACTAGACATGCATATCTACTCTTTGTTTGAATCCATACAAGATAGAGAATAATGTTAATAGAATGCCAAAATTTTAAAAACAAACTTGATTAATAAAGGATATATCGAGTTACTTTGCAAATTTACATACCACAAAAATGTTTAAGGTTTGACATATCATGAATTGTCCATGTAAGTATTCCATGGAACTGAATTGTTTTTTGACCTATTAGTTTGGAGACACCATACATATTAATGCTAGCCCATGACTTTAAAATTAATCAATAAGAGGCTCAAGATATACATACATGTCTCTAACTTGGCACTTACTTAGTTATTTGAAATTAGAAATAATTAAGCCATTGTACATGCAAAAAATGTAATAAAAATAAAAAATAATGAATTATTATGTTGTTAACATTCTTAAAAATAAATACATGGAAAAATCAATGCCAACATTACATGCTCCCTCTTTATTGAAATCCAAGGAGGAAGGCTATTGTTTATAAAAAATTGGCCAAACTGAGTAATTGGACCAAATGGATTGACACCATTAATTGCCATTGAAAGTTTAACATCACTAGGTTCTTAAAAATGGGTCATCTTTCCTTGATGTTCTTAAATGCAGAACCATGTGTAGGCATTCTCATAACACCATCTTCACTTCTATTCCATGCATGATAATCCATAAATTTTGTTATGTTTTTACACGTGAACAATAGTTGGAAATGAAAAATTACAGAGATGTAGCGAAGAACATTGTGGGACACCTTATTTGTTACCTGATCAATTCGATATATACTAATTCCAAATTCAAGGCATCCAAATTTTGTTGCAAGTTTTCCATAATATATAATATGAGCATTAGGACATGCATCAATTGTATTATACTCCAATCCTTTATATTTTGAAATGGAACACAGCTCTTAGAGTGCAAGGGTAAACTATTTGATGGTGTTAGGAGAATATCACCTAACAATCTACAAGAAAATAATAAATTAATGTATTGAATAGTGGATATTAAGGGCCTACATATTACAATCACAAAAAAGGGAAATTTTATATTTATATACAAAAAATATTGCATACCTTAATATTTATGTCATACATGTGTTTGAAATATCGTTCAGTACCTTCAAGTAGACCAATAACAAAAGAGTAGAGAGAAGACTTGTCTTTGTTTCTTTGTATAAGGGATTGTGTGCCCTATCAATAAGAGGTAAATCATGAATATCTTCACCAATCTTATCCATGGGTGCGGTCTCATCGATGGCAACAAAAGGTATATGGCTCAACCTATTTATCCCTTCACTCTCAGTAATATCAATGTCATTTTCTTCCATAGTATCAACTTCAATTCTATCACCATCACCATATCTACTATGAATTGTAGCATTTAGAACTCCAATTATTGGAGCTCTTCTCTTTGTAAGTATAAATAAATAAATATAATTATTATTGAAATATTAAAACATTTAAAACTATTGAAAAAATGACAAAAAAAATGTTTTCGTTATCTTACCAAGGGATGATATTGTTTCCTAGTTGTTACCCCCCTAAATTTTTCTTCTCTTTATGTCTTTAATTTCGTGCAAGGGAAAAAAAAATCCTATTACTCATATTAGGAAGTTTGGGATGATTCTAAAATAGTTTCTCATGATTTCTATTATACATAAGAGAATTGCATTCATCAAGATCCACAGTGAGAGCCATTTCTTCATTGATTATAAATTGTATATAAAACCAATTGAATGCATCAACACCCGAGTTAGGGTTATCTAACATTGTTTTCTATTTCGACAAAATATTCAATCCATTCATCAACACAATAAGAATACATTTAAATTTCTTAAAAAATGAGAATTCAAATAGTATTAAAAAAATCTAACCAAATAATACTTCAATTATGGGTAGCCAAATTTACATATAGAAAAATTTCCCCTGTCCCTGACTCTTCATAAAAGTGGGTTGTTTTATTTTTAGTGATTGTCTTTTTAATGTCGTGGAAATTTTTTGTATCCATAGACACACTGGAAGTATAGAATAATCATTGTTAATAATTAGAAAACACAATTTTTCAATTATTCATTGTCTAATTGGAAATAGTTTTTTAACTATACCAAAAAAAGTTAATGGGAAAAAGGTACAACTCTTAAGCGATGTTAGTGATGTCTCTTAAGCAATACTATATCAAGAACATTGCTTGAGCAATGTTTGTCAAGGCCAAAATTAGAAGAAGAAAAAAACTGAATTCACATTTTAAAACTAGATTTTGACGTTAAAAGGGGTTTCTTCCATTATATGTCAAATTTCAACTCCAAATGTTGTAGTGACGTAACAAACATGATAGATAAAATGGCCCTATGGATAAAAAAAATTAAGTATAACCTATTGTGTGGATGCTTGAGAAGTCCACCATTAGGACTAGTAAGCAAAAATGCCCCCTTTCTCAAACAACATGTGATGATGTAAAAGGGCCTTTCCATATGAATATGAACTTTCTCTAACTAAGTGTATCGTGGGCTTGGTCATAAAAAAGAACTAGATCGCCTTCACGAAATGAGCAAGGGTGGACATGACTATCATAGTGAGATACAAAGCACTTCTTGGCAGTCTCATTATGTCATAAGGTTGTGCGGTGATCTTCATCGACCTATTCCAAGTCTAATTGTCTTTGTTCTAAGGTAGGGGTGTCTAGTAAAATTTTGATGGAAAAATGAAGGGAGGGGATGTCACGTTTAATAGGTAAAATTGCCTCTACTAGTCCACAAACAAAGTGAAAATGTGTAAATCTAATGGAATTCTTAACAGATGTCCTATAGGCCCATAATGCATGAAATAACATATGAATTTTGTTAGATTTGTGCTTGTCAATGGTCAATAGGAGCATGGTTTTAAGATTTTTATTAATGGACTCAACTTGGCCATTCCCTTTTGGATAATAAGGTGTTGAAAATTTATGTTCAAATCATAAATGTGTATCTAGCTCATGTCAATCTATGTCCTTAAAATGTGTGCCATGATTTGAAGCCAGTGTTTCAGGAAAACAAATCGAGTAATAACATGATTGGGAAAAAATGAACTATGGTGGTTTTCATGTTATTAAATTTCGACATGGCTTCTACCCACTTGGTAAAATAGTCAATGGCCAACAACTACGGTAAGTTTCTTGTCATGGTTATAAGATGATTCCAATTCTAAAATATTCTCGATAATGTACTAGATGGTGTTCTGAACACAATCCTCCCCTTCCTGAACTAACCAACCATGTAAATGGTGACATGGAAATATGGATGATGTAATATTTTTTGAACTCTAGAGGTCTTATTAAAGAAGTAGATGTGAGCGCACGTTTTAAGGAATAAAAATATTTATGATCATGGTTGTCCCATATGAATAGTATGAAGAAATGCAAAAACTGAAAATCTTATTGTCACATGTGACACCTAGCATAGTCAAGGACAAAATGATGAAAGGAATTTTCCTAACCTTCAAATCTCTATATTTGACGCAAAGTATTTGGTGGTGGTAACTCAAGAATGTCTCGGACTTTCAACGGGTTGATAGTATACCCTAGTTAGAGATGATGAATCCTATTAGGTAGCCAATAGTAATGCAAAATACACACTCAAGAGGTATCAAGTGAATATTATAATTGCAATATTGAAGGAAAACTTTACAAAGATCATCCAACTATTGTGACCATTTCTTCAAGTGACTCATGAGTTCATTGATATATATATAAGAATGATGTAACCAAATCATGGAAACAATATGAAATAGCCCATTGGAAAGTGGTCAATCAATCATTCATTAACCCAAAAGGCATGACCTTATAGGTGAATTTCCACCAAGGACTAGTAAAAGTGGTCTTGGACTTGTCCTATGGACAAATCTAGATATGATTAAAACCAATGAATCCATCCATGAAGGATAGAACCTCATGGTCCACACAAGCTTCGATAATCTAGTCAATAAAAGGAACAAGGTAATTATGTTTGGGACAAGATTTTTAGACCCCGAAATCAATACAATCACAAATGGTACCTTGCTTCTTATTGATGTGGAAAAAATAAGATACCCAAATGGTATAAGTGATTGAATAAATGAAACTAGCTTTCTGAAGATTGTTAATTTAGCTTTAATGACCAAATCCTTATAAGGATGTATAGGCTTGTGTTTTTTCATATTGGAGATGCATCAAGCCATGTATTAGTGTGGTGTTCTATAATGCAGACAAGGTTTAGTCTCAACATTTCAAAATAAGACAAGGATAAAAACATCACAAAACTCTTGGAATAGGGATTTATAAGTTGTGACCTCTTCGAGAGAACAACAAGCACCACGCAAAATGTGTTTAGTAACCCCAAGTTTAGTTGAGATATCCACTTTAATACTGGGAGATATGTTGGCCATATTTCCTTCCTCAAAGGAACGCAGAGCAACAATCATGTTTTTGAACTAATTGGCATGTCTCAAGGGTATAAGATCTTTAGATTCAACAAAGATTCAATCCAAATAATTCTTGGAGGTGAATGCATCATAAGGGATGAAATAAGCATGATGATGCATATCATCCCATGGGTATTCAAGTGTATTTAAAGCTTTTACAATTTCTTCATTGGAGTTAAAAATGGGATGACTAAAATTAGAAGTATCAAGTACCACTTTCAAGGTGGTTGAATAGGATTCAACTTTTGGGTTGCAACTTGTAACATGTTTGAAGGAGTGTGATGTATAACTCATGTCATAAACCCCTAGGGATGATGAGACAAATAAGGTTAAACCATAGTCCATAGAAAAAGCATAAATAGTTTATGAGGTAACTGAGGCACAACTCATGGAGATGTTATATGAACATGAGGGATGATTAAGAAACGATCATCCTGCCCATGAGGAAATGTAATAGATGGATATTGTACCCTCAATTAGGTTATTAGGGGGTAAATAAATCTTCTACAACTATCACTTGTGGGATAACTAACATCTAGCCTAGCTCCACAAATTTTCTCTGGGACAAATGGATGGAATTATTAGAATTCTCCTCCTTCACTTAGAGATGGTTCCATAAGATTGGGAATTCTAGTCAGTAATGGGTGGTGTGGTTGTGGATGTCAAAAATGGGACAAGGCATGAAGGCCTTATTCTATGTGGTTTTCTAAGTGACCATGGTCGACTTTGGAGGGTTGATTCCCCAAGATTTCTTATCCCCCCCAACACTCTTCTCATCTTGAGTAATTTGAGAAGGGGGAACAAACTCTTAACTCAACATGGGGGGTGGGATAGTCGAAGCAGCCACTGGTTCGACATGAGTTAGAACAAATTAAGGTGTGGGAGGTTGGTTATGGGAGTAACATACCACGTTGTGAGACCTAAGGTCAACCTTATAAGGTTTAAATTGGTCACAAAAAGGGTTCCAACTATACCCAAGGGAGGCAATAGAAAGGAATTTGAACTATAGGTGATCCCACCTATAGATTTCTTGTCATTGGATGAGAAGTAGGTTCAATCTTTGATTGCAAAGAATAGTCTCCATATGTGATAGTGCACATCTAAGATGTTCCTTAACGGGGAACAATGTTGAGATATTGTAACTTCTAAGAATATTAGATTTGTACTTTATTATTCCAGAGATGTTTCATTCCTCCGTGAAGACCTTATTGTATATCCGGAGATGTTTTATTCCTCCGTGGAGAATGTGGTAACTTGGGTTATTAGACTTCCCTAGTGAGGGTGGGCCCTGTATGAGTCATGTGGATTAAAGGGTTATTGGACCACCCTAGTGGGGTCAGCCCTGTCACATTATGTTAAGTAGTTAAGTTGGGGCCGACCTAGTTAGTGTAAAAGTCAAGTCGGAGTTGTGTATAAATAGAGAAGATGTGTTCCTCATTTAACACACATTCACTCACTTGTGAGTGGCGCATAGGTGAGAGAGAGATCTGCTATGGAGGAGAAGGATATCATGTTTGGGATATACATCTATGTATTGTTGATCATCTATATTGAGGAAGCTTTGCTGGGTTTTCTACCCCATGAGGGTTTCCCAGGATAAATCTGTGTCTCATGTGTTTATGTTGTGCTTGTTGTTCTTTCAGTGATCCTGTATATGCTATTATTGTGAAATGAAATACAATGATGATATTTTTTGTCTTAGCATATTGAATCTTAACATGGTATCAGAGCTAACCTGAGAAGAAGACACTGTGCAGTTGCGGAAGCTAGGGCTTCTTATTTTTTGGTTTTCTCTCCACATATATTGAAAGGCAAGAGGGTAGATTGACTCTCCTCAGTAAGGCGCATCTTTCTGTCGAGACAGAATTCAATTCTGAGCATTTTTAGTTTTTGACCTAAAACATAGGGTTTCAGAGAAAATTGGAATTTTTGGAATCTAAGTCCATGGCTGGATGATCCTCAACAAAATCGAAGTTTATAGACAAATATCGAATTTTTTGGCTGGGTGAAGCTCCGGGAAAATCAAACCCTAGTTTGGGGTCCTGTCCAGTAAATCCAGAAATTAGGGTTTCTGCAAAAATTGGAATTTCTGAAATCTAAGACCATGGTGGGAATCTCCTTGGAAAAATCGAAGTTTAGAGCTGTGGATCGAACTTCTTGGTTGGGTGAAGTTCCGGGAAAATAAAACCCTAGTTTGGGGTCCTGTCCAGTAAATCTGAAAATTAGGGTTTCTGCAAAAATTGGAATTTCTGAAATTTAAGACCATGGCTGGAAGCTCCTTGGAAAAATCGAAGTTTAGAGCTTTGGATCGAACTTTTTGGATGGGTGAAGCTTCGGGAAACTCAAACCCTAATTCAGGGTTCTGCCTAGTCAATTCGGAAGTTTCAAAAGCAATTTTGAGGGGTGAAACTTTGCAGTTTTCAAATTCTGAGTATACCATCTTGATTAGCTCAGTAAGGCGCATCTTTCTATCATTTCAAAAGTTTGAAATTCAAAGTTTGAATTTTTAGGGTTTCTCTAACAAACCCTAATCTAGCTCCAGATCCAGTTTCAGCAAATCAAAGTGGATTGGGTTAATCCTAGAAGAGAATGAATTGGACACCTTCATAAGTGAAGAAGTTCCACTTCCAGAGGGAGATGAGGCTAAGACCTTACATAAGAAGACTACAAGCCATCCTAACAAAATGAATAGAAGTTCAAAGACATATAGAGATCAAGCGGGAGGAAACCACACAAACATAAAAGATAAGTATTTGAGTTGTTATTTGAATCTCTGAATAGTCAATAATATTGCTCATAATAGTTGTATGCATATTTGTATATATCACGCATAGTGTAAGCATTCATATGGCATTGAACAGTATACTACAAATATGCATATGATGGGTAAGTTGGCAAACATTCCATTGTTGCTTGTCTAGAATGAAACCTCTTTGCGGACATGCTGAGAGCTGTGCACGCTCTCGATAGTATGTTCTGGTAGAGATGGAAGGCATCTAGATAACCACTATA
This sequence comes from Larix kaempferi, assembly GCA_027924585.1. Classification (NCBI taxonomy): domain Eukaryota; kingdom Viridiplantae; phylum Streptophyta; class Pinopsida; order Pinales; family Pinaceae; genus Larix; species Larix kaempferi. Next base: position 50,264,075 of record BSBM01000753.1, read on the forward strand.
TGCATACAGGATATGGAAAAGTGTTGTGCCAAAGTATTGGTCAAGATAGTTGCATAACCATGTGAATCATATTTGTATGCATAACAGGTTATCATGTCAACATGATTTGATTATTATGAAGTATTACTAATCATGTAATTAACTTTGATTTGTAGGAAAGATAATGAAGAATGATGAACACCGAACAAGTGATGGATGTTCAACAAGAAGACTTACAAATCAAACATACTATAGAAGGCTCGTGGCTAGAAGATTCTCTTAGAAAGAGGAAGAGGATCATGACGAGTTGTTTGCTCCAAGTGGCTAGATAAGACCATTCTCTTAATGGTGTAATTGAAGAAGAAGTGTGAATCGAGAAAACTCCCAAGATTCAATTGAAGAAAGCTTTGTACGGGTACCCAGGATTGATAGTCATTTGATGAGATTAATGATCACCATGGGTGATGCGGATTTCAACCTTTTCTACAAGGTTGAAGATGGTGTCTATATACAAATGACATTCTTCTCTTAGATGGATGCAAGAAGGAACTCACTACAGAGTTTGAATGATCTTGAGGCTCATATCAGTTGACCCATCTGACGGTAGATGGCACAAATAGATATGCAGAAGATCACTCAATGCAGAGTGTGAATGATGTTCAGTCATAGAGGGAGAATTGATAGCTTCTTGACAAGCTTGGTTTTTACCAAAAGTAAAGCTGATCCTAACCTTTACCTTAAGGTTATGGATGATACTATTATTATATGTGGATGATCTCTTTCTAATAGGGAATGAGAAACAGATCATGGCAAGCAAGAAGAAGCTAGCTACAGAACTTGAGATGAAAGATCTCGGATTGATGCAGGTCTTGAAGTATGGCAAGGCCTAGAAGGAATCTTTCTCAACCAGGGAAAGTATGCTGTGGAAATCTTGAAAAGATTTGATATGTTGGAATGCAAAGACATGGCCACTCCCATGGATTCCAATTTGAAGCTATTAGCTAATGACTCATCAGAGTTAGTGGACATGACTCTGTACAGACAGAATATTGGGTCATTGATGTATCTGACGAACACTGGTCCAGATATATGATTTGTTGTGAACACCTTGACATGTTCACCTATAGATGCAAAGCATGTGATGAGGTACCTGAAGGGTACGATAGACTTTGGTCTATGTTATCTTGGAGATCATGACTTCAGATTGTATGGCTACACAGATGTTGATTGGGAAGGAAGTGTATCAGACATGAAGAGCACATCGAGTGGATGTTATAGTCTGGGATCTGCCATGATCTCATGGTTTAGAAGGAAGTAGTCCAGTGTGGCTCTCAGCACAGCTGAAGCGGAATATATAGCTGCTTGCTTTACTAGTTGTGAAGCGATATGGCTTCGGAAGTTGTTATCAAGATTGTTTGACTTAGAGATGGACCCCACTGTGATCCTGTGTGACAACCAAAGTTGTATCAAGATGACAGAGAATCCAATGTTCCATGATAATTCAAAGCACATAGAGATCCGATATTTCTATCTATGGGATATGGTGCAGAAAGGAGCTATCAAGCTCGAGTATGTGAGCACTAATGAGCAATTTGCTGATGTATTGACCAAACCTTTGTCTCGAGTAAAGTTTGAGTATTTATGAGACAAGCCTGGTGTAGTTCAGAAGGACCCTCCTCGAAAGGGGGAGTGATATGGTCGCTGATGTGGATATTGTATCGCTAATGAGGATACTTGTATTGATGATGTGGATACTTGTATCGATGATGAGGATACATGTATCGATGATGAGGTTACCTGTTCCAACGATGAGGTCGATGATGAGGTTACCTCTCCCGATGATGAGGTCGATGATATCAACGATAAGGTTGAGAAGTGGTCCCTAGTGGACGAGAGGGATTGTATCATCCCTGGACTTCGGTCCCTGAATTGATTCGTAGACATATGTCTCCGAGAAGTGGTCCCTAGTGGACGAGGGGGATTGTATCATCCTTGGACTTCGGTCCCTGAATTGATCCATAGACATATGTCTCCGAGAAGTGGTCCCTGGTGGACGAGAGGGATTGTATCATCCCTGGACTTCGGTCCCTGAATTGATCCACAGACTGTTGTCTTCGAGAAAGATGTTGGTGAATGATGTAATGTGCGCTCCTGGACTGCTCAGCATAGCAGTAGGTGATCATTCACAAAACCTGTAATGATGTAATGTTCGCTCCTGGATTAGCAGGTGATCATTCACGGGTTATAAATCCTAGATCTGATCTAGGTCACACCTCAGTTGAAATAGTACTGGCTCTGTGGTTTCCTGGAATGATGTAATGTTCGCTCTTAGACTACTTAGTGTAGTAGTAGGCGATCATTCGCAGGTCCTGTAATGATGTAATGTTCGCTCCTGGACTGCTTAGTGCAGCAGCAGGTGATCATTCACAGGTGGTAAAATCCTAGATTTAATCTAGGTCACATCCAGTATGAAAAAGGACTGGCACTGTGGTCGGGATTGCATCGTCCCTAGACATGGGAGATGTCTTAAAGTGATAAGGATTGATCATCATGTAAGAAGATCGGGATTGCATCGTCCCTAGACATGAGAGGTGTCTTAAAGTGATAAGGATTGATCATCCTATAAGTAGATCAGGATTGCATCGTCCCTAGACATGAGAGGTGTCTTAAAGTGATAAGGATTGATCATCCTGTAATTAGATCGGGATTGCATCGTCCCTAGACATGAGAGGTGTCTTAAAGTGAGAAGGATTGATCATCCTGTAAGCAGATCGGGACTGCATCATCCCTGAATGTTTGGTTCAAAATGTACATGATAGGACTGCATCATCCCTGAACGTTTGGTTCAAAATGCACGTGATAGGATTGTATCATCCTTGGACTTATGTCCTAAAGTGAGTGGGATTGATCATCCTGTAATTGGATCTTGTACGTTGCAGAGTATGCTGCCATGTTGATGTTGTTGATCGAGAGGATCCAGATGTTGATCGTGATGGTCTAGATGACGATGTTGTTGATCATGATGGTCTAGATGACAATGCTATTGATCGTGATGATCTAGATGATGATGATGTTGATCGTGATGATCTAGATGACGATGTTGTTGATCGTGATGATCTAGATGACGATGTTGTTGATCGTGATGATCTAGATGACGATGTTGTTGATTGTGATGATCTAGATGACGATGTTGTTGATCGTAATGATCTAGATGACAATGATGTTGATGTTGCTGTAGTTGTTCAAGTGCTGCACAAGATGAAGATTCAGTATTGAAGATGTTGATGTTCCAGTATTGAAGATGTTCTAGTAACTGCTTGAGTTATTGATGATGTATAAAGAAAGCTTCCAATGATTTATAGATGTATCATGTATCATGTAGTTGATGACTCCTTGCTCATGCAGATGTTGTTATAATATCCTTCTCGTTAAGGGGGAGTGTTGATATATTGTAACTTCTAAGAATATTATATTTGTACTTTATTATTCTGGAGATGTTTCATTCCTCCGTGAGGACCTTATTGTATATCCGGAGATGTTTTATTCCTCCGTGGAGAATGTGGTAACTTGGGTTATTAGACTTCCCTAGTGGGGGTCGGCCCTATATGAGTCATGTGGGTTAAAGGGTTATTACACCACCCTAGTGGGGTCGGCCCTGACACATTATGTTAAGTAGTTAAGTTGGGGTCGACCTAGTTAGTGTAAAAGTCAAGTCGGAGTTGTGTATAAATAGAGGAGGTGTGTTCTTCATTTAACACATATTCACTCACTTATGAGTGGCGCATAGGTGAGAGAGAGATCTTCTATGGAGGAGAAGGTGCTCATGTTTGGGATATACATCTCTGTATTGTTGATCATCTATATTGAGGAAGCTTTGCTGGGTTTTCTACCCCATGAGGGTTTTTCAGGATAAATCTGTGTCTCATGTGTTTATGTTGTGCTTGTTGTTCTTTCAGTGATCATGTATATGCGATTATTGTGAAATGAAATACAATGCTGATATTTTCTGTCTTAGCATATTGAATCTTAACAAACAATGGGTGATATTCTACAGGAGTTAACAATCAAAGAAGGGTCTTGGAAAACTCCCTGACCCACTTCAGAAAATGAAGGCATGGAAAGGCTACCTTCAATCATTGAAAAAACATTGTCAGGATTAGTGTATCAACTAACTAAGGGTCATGATACATAAGTTTATTGAGCATCACAATATTTATTTGGTGGGAAAACTTCATGAGACACAAAGTGTAGATGTAACATCGTTACTAGTATCCATGTAACTATGACCTAACATATTATTACAATCAAGTTGGGAATCTACGACTTCAATATTAATCAATATAGTCTTACCGACAAGTTCAAAGGGAACATTTTGAAAAAATCCTTTTTGGATGGGAAGGATGACCATCGTATACACCAAGATTCATGAGTGATGAAATAAACTATATAGATGGAAACATGTGTGATTATTTCGAGCCCTGACACATGTGAAAACCTTAATGAATATAACTATATAGATCTTAACCTTTTCTAGACAAACACAAGTAAATGCCCCCTCATCAATAGTGCAAAGGTGAATAGTCGAATTCTTGATGGTAATGAATATTTGAAACAAAACTAAAGAAGAAAGATGAGTTTATAACTTATCTAAGTTGAATGAAATCATCCAAGCATTGAATGGATCAAGTGTAGCCAAGGATGGAACTAAGGATCTGCGTTACAATGAGAAATTTTGAAGTAATTCTAAGATTAATATGGTAGCATGGGGTTGTAAAAAATCATCCACATCACTATAGTTATGGGAAACCCTTGTGTTAGTATTTTGAGTAGTGTAATTCAAAGGAACTTTTGGTACCTAAGGGGCAGGATCAACATTTTTTCATGATATGAGCAATGGCCCATTATTTTTTGGTGGGAAATTCTCTCTATTAGAAGGCTTAAGTTCAATCATTTATATGTTTAGGAAAGAAGGGTCTCTAGGGAGGTTGACATAAATGGTTAAATGGGATGAGGTGTCATTGGTTGATTTGAAACTAGAACCCATTGAGGGAAAGGGTTTTGTAACACCATGGTAAGGGGTAGTTTGCATGTTATCTTTACCTGAGAGGCAATGGTAGACTCATGTTTAGTTATTTATCCCCACATTTGATAGGGACAAGATAAATATGGATAGTGATGAGTGCAATGTCCATATACCTTGCAAAAGGAACATAGATTATTTGTTCATGACTAAGTATTTTTACCTTGATTGGGAGGGTTGTTGTGATCCTGTTTGGGAATGATGAGATTTGGATTTCTTCCAACATTGGAAAGCTAATTAGGTTGATTACCTATGGCCCCTTGATTCTGGTTGTTCATTTTATTCTTCTCCTTCTTCTTCTTCTTATTATTGTTAGGTTGTGCATTCTGATGTTTGGGCGCACTTTGTCAGGCATATACATACCCTTAAGGAACATACTTTTGTTGAATTTGGATTGGTTGAGATTGAGTTAATGGATCCTATAGTATTGAAGGTCTTCGTAGTGGACCATGAAAATGGTAATAAGGATTATGGGCTAATGGAGTTGGATAGGAAGTGGACATGGTATAACATTTAATGCCACTATGAAGGATGGCCATGGACATGCAGATGTGTAGGAGGAGATGAATATGATGGACTATCACTTGCATGGGATAATGAATGCAATGGTTCATATTGATGGTAATTCATGTGCAGTTTCCAATATGAAGGTAAGAAAAATGTAGTGTATTCACCATCATATTGATTTATGTACCTATTGTTACCACCAAAGAAAGAAATTTCACTCTATGAATTAGAAGTAGATGCAGTTGGCCCTGTCACTCTTTTTGTGGCATGGGATTTTTCTTCCTAATATTGATAGAAAAATAGAGTGAGGGGCATTTGGAAGAATAAAGTATAGGTAACTCGAATGGGCATAGATAAGGCCATAGTGTTAATCCTTCATGATGGCCTCTTCCTCAATCTATGGAATTGTTGAAGCAACATCCTTATTTATGATAGGGATGATTGATTTAAAAAACAATTTAAAATGATGGAATCATCTATCTTAATTTTGCATAAGATATTTCATCTATGCCATTCATGAATATGGTTTGTGATAAGGGTAGTCATGATTTAACAACACAAAAGAAGGACCTCAAATCCCTTATCATATCTATTAGGTATTTGAAAAAGGGTTAATAGTGTTGTTGTTGGGGATACAAAGTTGGGGTGTAATGTTGTTGGTTGTTTGATATACTAGTTTGTCACAACTCCTATGAGGGTGGATTGAAACAAGTGTAACTATATAGAATCATCAATAATGTTGTTGGAGGAACAACATAGGTTAAAGGACATGATGTGGCTAGATGGGTATTCTCTAACATGTCCCTCAAATTTTGGGATGTCTTAAGATATCTCTGAAGTCATGGTGAGCTAAGCAAGGTTATGCTGGATAGGATCATTAGTAAGACGAGTCAAGTCTAGGAGATTTAAACTAGCCATAAGTGGGAGGTTTGGCATGTGATTCATGCTAGTGTTCACATTAGCATTGGCATTGGCATTGGTATTGGTATTGGTATCATCATTGTTTCTAGACATCTTGATGGTTAAAACTACAAGCAAGGTAGATGTTCTAGGGGTAGATGAGGGCGAGCCTAATTATGAATATCTTGAGTATGTTAGGGTCCTACCCTAACCTCCCTACTTTAGGATACATAGGACTAGTTAGTTAATCAATGTATGTGATCATCTCCTTTGAATAAGGCCACTTGGATAGTAGTGGATAATTGATTAACATAAAATGGGTCTCTTTGTTAATTAAGGCCCTCTGGGTAGTTAGCGCTCATTAACTATGGAATCACAAGTGGTTAGGGTTTTGGATATTGGAAGCTTATTTAAAAAGATAGGAGGATATGTATTGATTTGTGGTGTATTGTTATATTTGGAGTTCATCTTAAGTGAAAGGTCACCCCACCTTAAGAAGCAAGTGAACATTGTGTTCTATTAGAATATCATAAAATAAGGGTTTATTCTACATCATTGTTTTTCAGTTGTCTTTGTGTTGTGGTATTTCACACTATAATTTCTAGTTTTACGCATTATAAATATCTATATGCTTGGTTTTGTTCTAAGTGTAAGGGTTAAAGAACACTAGAAGTGCTATTAGAGAACTTTCCTAAGCATGCATGCCTCCAAAAAAATGTAGCTTTTTTTAGGCTAGACATGTTCTAAAGTTTCTAAATAACACATATATTTGTCATTTGATGGGTAAAATTTTAGTTGGGGAAGACTACATGTATATAAAATACAAGCGATTTCACCTGTTTGGACACCCTTGTAACCCTTGTTGGTACCCTTTCGAGTAGTACCACATTAAGCAACACTTGTATACAGACTTTCACTTCCCCGTACAATTAGGTATATCAAAAGTCCCATAGGAAACTTGAAGCTAGATTTAGATAATTTAATTAACTATCTTGTTGTTAAAGTGGCATCGAACGCAACACTCGAGAATATAACTCTCTAGTACTTGTGTAGTCGGGTAGTATGACTAAGGGAACAATGAGCTTCCTTAGTTAGTATATTTGATCGAGTACTACTGTTGGACCATGCAAGTACATTAGAAAGATATAGCACCTAGAACTCCCTTGTCATCAGGGCCTTGGAAACCATGTTCTCTATGACCAACAACAAAAAATTGCATCATCTTTGCATCCAAAAGGAATTTGGTAATTATGTCAGTGTAATAATATTTAGCAAGGAGTAATAATCCTATCAACATAAAATAAATAAATAAATATAGGATCTGTCAACTCCATTGTGGGAGACCTGCCTCAAAATCATCCTTGATTTGTGTTAATTCTGATGGTGTATATATCAATAACAACCCTTTTTGTGTGACCCAAAAATAAAACATTTTGTGGTACATATCAAAAGACTCCTCTTTAGCCACTGGTAGTTTTGAGATAAGTTGGTGTTGTTACTTTCATCTCATAAGTGATCTCATGTTCCACACTAGCAACTAGCCACCCATGGAGAACCAAAACATGGAACCACCCAAGGCACCTAAGGAGATGGAATATGCAATCTTAGGCTTGAAGAATTTATTCACAATTATCAATGCTATGATGGGCCGCCAAGGACAAATATTGGAGGGTTTATGTAAACGCATGGGTTTAGATTCCACAAAAGAGGATCTAATCCCAACATGATTTGTAAATGAAGTATAGGAATATTACAGTCTCTTTCCAAATGCCCACCCTCCACCCTTTCAAAATAACAATTCATGGCACCAGTTTCTAAAGGTATATATGTGCAATTTTGATGGATCAAATCCATCGGGTTGGCTTACCCAAATGGAATGTTATTTTTCTCTCAATGGAATCACTGATGATCACTAAAACTAAAAGTGGGGGCCTTATATTTACACTTATAACATTGGAAATGGTGGAAATGGTATCATAAAGCCTATTGTATCTACATCCATTATACCTAATTTATGAATATCCTTCATGATTGTTTTGAACATGATACTCACTACCTTGGATAATTGACAAAATTACACCATACTGACACCATTATGGATGATATTACAACCTTTGATCAATTGTAAATCTACATAGAGGGTCTCTTTGATTATATTCTTAAAAAATGTTTCATTAGTGGCATCAAAGAGGTTAGAGAGCATTTCATAATGCAGCGCCCCAAAACATGTCATAATGCAGTGCGCTAGGTTCATGTAGTGGATAACACACTTTGCATTAGAGAGGTTATTCTTCTCACTCTTAAATATAATTTGGTTATGGGTAAAAATAGAATGAAACAATAGGCTAGTCAACATCGCTCAGAGATTTCATTTGAAGAAGGGGATCAAGTGTTTATTTTCCTTCAACCTTATAAACAAGCATCACTTAAAAATAAACTCCACAAAAAACTTGCATCGAAGTTGTATGGATCCTACAAGATCATACAAGGCATTGGATAGGTGTCCTACAAGCTAGCTATGCTAGATCACTCCAAGATTCATCTGGTATTTCATGTGTCTTGCATGAAGAAGTTTGTGGGTTCAAATTGTAAAGTGCAGACCAAGTTACCAGAACTTGATGAAGAAGGCTCCATTTCAGTCCAATTGGAAGTAGTATTGGATACATGAGAGCATCAATTATAGAAGCACGCGGTCAGAGAAGTCTTGATCTAGTGGAAAGATATGCAACCAGAATATGCTAGATGGGAACCAACAAGGATTATGCAACAATTTTTTCACCTTCAACCTTGAGGGCAATTTTTCACTTGGGGGGGGTAGCATGTTAGGGTCCTACCCTAACCTCCTTACTTTAGGCTATGCAAGAGTTAGTCAACTAATGTATGAAACCATATCCTTTGAATAAGGCCACTTAGATAGTAGTGGATAATTAGTTAATGTAATAAGGGTCTCTCTATTAATTAAGGCCCGCTAAGTAGTTGGAATTCATTAATTATGGGACCCCAAGTGGTTAGGGTTTTGTCTATTGGAAGCCTATTTAAAGAGCTAGGAGGCTATGTATTGTTTTTTTCGAGTATTGTTGTATTTGGAGCTCACCTCAAGTGAAAGGTTTCCCCACCTTCAAAGCTAAGTAAACATTACTTTCTATAGGAATAACATAATACAAATGTTTATTCTTCATCATTACTTTTCAATTGTGTTTGTGTTTTGGTATTATGTACTATAATTTCTAGTTTTTTGCTTTATAAATCTCTATATACCTAGTTGTTTTCTAAGTTTAAGGGTTTAAATAACACCACATAATCATACAAACTTGAAGGTGAGGTAGGATTGATTATGTTCAATTCTCACACAATGAGCAAGAGAAATGACACAACTAGGGATCCCAAAGAAAGGGTCAAGTCCCTAAAGTAGGGTTTGAGAGTGCTTAAGGAAAATTGGTGCTACAATATTGAATAAGTGTGAAAAATATCTCCCTCAAAGAAATATCTCCTAAGGATAATGAAAGGTAAACATAAATTAGTTTAGACAATGATTACTAAACTAGAATCAAGTTCGAGGTGGATGTGATGTGCTTCATTAAAGTACATTATCAAAGCAATAATATTCACCCTATCAAAGAAAAGTCTTACTAACCTAAAAGGAGTTATTACTCAAAATAGTGTAAGAATAAATTAAATACTCTTCCAAATGTTTATCAATAAATGGTCATCGGGTCCTTCATGACAAATGAGGAAATAACTTAACAAGGGCCTTCCAAACATTAAAATATGTTGAGAGATAAGGTCCACCAATAAAGTGAGTGAAGGTACGAAATAAACAGTTATAGTGAAGGGTACCATGAGAAACTCCAATGGCCAAAAACTATCTACTTTAGGTTCCCTCCCCCTTGTGAGAGCCATCTAGGTAAGAACCTAGATAAAATCCACTTAGCTACCTCTTAATGGATAAGTGCAATAGGTTACGTTGTCTTGAAGTTGAAATTAAATGGTCAGGGGATCTTTATTATGAAGGATCTAGGAGTTACAATCTAACCTTCGGTCCCAACCTTGAGATTATCCAATCTAAGAGTGCACCTATTGTCAAATAAGTTGTGAACTATATCCAGTGGAAAGGATTTTAAGTACCCTAAGGACAACAACTATGTCTCAAATGTATAAGGTTGTGGGGAATTATTTAGATGCATATCCCCACAACCCTAGCCTAACTAAAATATTGATTCAATCGTCAAGTGGGGAATTTTAATTGATTTGATTAAGTTGGTACTTTGAAGGCTGGACTTGGCATCATAAACCAAGTATTTGTTTTAGGAGTGATTTGTGTGCACTTGTGTTGTGTACAAAAATAAAAATAAAAAATTGCTTGAAAATAACTAAAACTAATACTAGAAGTAAAAATGCAAGAATGAAAAAGTAATTATGCCAAATAGTAAGGATAAAAGATTCTTTTTCTTTGAATGAAAATGAAACTCTTTCAAAATTATGAGAGGTTTCAAAATATACCACAAATGAAAGTTGCTCATGTGAAATAGATAAAACTTAAATCAATCTTTAATGAAATGCAAAACTAGGAAAATAAAATAATAATGATCAATAGGAATTTAGGGATTTATTTCTTAATCAAGCTCTGATCTTCCTAAAAAAACACTCCAAAAAATCAACAATCAAATGAGGAAATTAAATGCCGAAAAATGCAAAACCCTAAGATTTGCAAAGAAAATGATTAAACATTTTGAAGGGAAAATATTTATTCATTAACTAATAATAATGTGATTTTAAGATAATCAAAAGGATGAATCATTCCTGAAGCAAATTTGGGAATGGAAATGGGAACTGAAAAACATCAATCTTTACAAACAAACCTCTATAGGCAACAAGTACCAAGGGTGAAAATCTATTTTCCCTACCTATAATGTATAAGATGTAAAATCAACAAAACAATTGAAATATGAAAGGAGAAGTGTGCAAATATACTACAAAAAAATCCCATAAACAAAGCAAAAAATGACAAATATGAAAACTATAAACAAGTTGTAGGAATTTGTCAAAAGTCCTTGGTGTCACAGTTAACCCTCGAAAATGTGGTCGAGCATTTTCTTCTTTGAAAACTGTGTCATAATATGAAACTAAATATCATTGAAACTTACTAGTGGTTGAGGATGAAATTAAGGGTTTCCCACCTAGGTCACCTGAAAATGATAGCTAAAGCAAGTAGAAAACAACAAAAAAAGCAAGGGAAACTAAACTACCATAAAACCCTAATGGGGCACACACAACCAATGATGAAAACGAGGGTTTCTCCCCCTATGGATTCATCAATTTGATAATGATGTTTTGTTACAAATATGTAGCAAAATTATCTACTTAATGTTTGTGTTTCTTAAGTGGCAATAAAATGGAAGTCAACAAAAAATCCATGCAAACAGTAAATCATCCCCTATTCAATTTCATGCAAAAGAAAGAAAATCAAATACAAACATGCATCACATAAACTTAAATCATAGGATACAATAAAGAATATAAGATATTTTATTAAGAATGGAAACAAGAGACTTACAATAAGCACCTTAAGATAGTTGAAGAAGTAAGATGGGCTCAAAATCTACCTGAAGGGAGGGTCCTTTGACTTCTTATATGCTCCAATCCAAACTTTTGGTGGCAAAAATCCTATTCATCAATGGTAGAAAGAAATAGGCTTAGGGTGCTTTTCTTTCTGTAGAGAAATTTCAGCAACATAACCTTGCAATGGATGAGTCATTAAATGGATGGCCTCAATAGCTAAGGAGAAATAATGGACCTTTTCTATAGTTGGGTTCAATGTGAACAATCGCATTGTATTAATAAATTAATGAGATGATGATAACTCTTGAAGTCCAGATCAAACCCTATTTTTAGAAATAAGATCCACTTTAGGCTACTATGCCATTTTTTGAAGGCACATAACATTAATGAGCCAAAAAAGAAAGTTTTTTGGGGGGGTGGCAAAGCACAGTTTTTGAAGTATTTGGTGCATGCCACATGCAGAAAATTAGGAAAATATAGTGCTTTGACATTGATGGTCAAATTTAGGTTTTGGCTTGGCTCATGATGGAAAGACTAGGGACATATGGTGATGGAGACAATGGAAATGAGGGATAAAGCTTCCAAAGTGATGTATAAAGATGAAAGTATTCGTGATAAATTGGGTGAGAAAAATTACACCGATAGCAATATCAAGAGTTGAGAGGAGAGGTTATAGAGACGTGAATAGTCACTTGATATCATCCTCAATTGTTGAGCTTCCTCTTCCTTGTGATGATGATGATAACGTAGAATGGAACCACTGCCATCATGCTCCCATTCAATCAATATTTTTTTCACCTCCATAGAAATGGCTTCACATGAGCAAGGTGATGGAACTCTATGTAAATGCTCACATCATTTACTAGATGAGCTAATATGCGGTATCTAGCATTGACACTTGTCATTCCATGGAAATTATGACATTTTTTGTAGATTGAGCATACTCCTCTTACTCCTCTACCTATCTCCTCCCCTTCAAATAACATGTCAAGAATAGTAAAGATGTGAAGATTAATATGAGCATTAGAGCCTCTTTCTTCTTAGCTAACATCTCGATTGTTCATTTTTATTTTTTTTCTTCTTGTCACTTCCTCCAAACAAGAAAAGGAAACAACAACTATGTGTAACATTGCACATTGACTACACTTGGTAGTATGCAAGACTCACTTGTATACTATCCATCTCTTGTATCACACCTTGCCATTTATGTTCCTGACACTATATTACCCATTTGCAAAGAATATATCACCATCTTAACGATAACTTAAAAAATATTAAATTCACAAATCAATTCATTGATGATAAGTCTTAAGAAGAATTCAAAGTCATAACCATTATAAAATTATCAAACATTTTGTGATAACCATAAGAAAAATATCAAACATTTTTAAAAATACATTTTCGAAGAATTACAATATTTTAAAACATTTAATTTTAATTTTAATGATTGTATTAAACCAAAGCTTTTATTAGTCCCTTTCATAGGAAAAGACTATTTGTTTCACTTTATCCTATTATTTGGTGTCAGGTATAACTCCTGAATTGATGCTTCTTCATTAATCAAGTTGTTTATTTATACAATGGCCAAGTGTCTCTTGGGATTCAGATTCCAAGAGATCCATTGGAGTCTTTATGACTCCTCATCTTCCATTTATTTGAACTGACTAAAATATTTACAATTTTTACAATATGGTTGAAATCATAATCTCGGAGGATTAGATTTCCAACATTCCCCCTTAATCCGAAGGGGTGTTTGTAATTCTGAGCATGGATCTAAACTTTTCTCGTCCAAGTGTTTTTGTGAAGATGTCTGTAAGTTGCTCATTCATGGAACAATGACGTAAATGAACTATCTTGGCCTCTACATGATGTCGAATCAAATGATACTTTGTATTGATGTGCTTGGTTCGATCATGTAATCTAGGGTTCTTGGCCAACTTGATTGCAGAAGTGTTGGCAATCAAAAGTGGAGTGTAGTTTTCTTGTTTCTCTTGAAAATATTCAAGTATCTTCCCGAGCCACACAATATTTTTTGTTGCTTCTGCAGTAGCCACATATTCTTCCTCTGTTGTCGAATATATTGGAACTGATTGTTTGCATGATCTCTAGGAGACAGTTGATGATCCAAGAATCTTCATGTATCCATAAGTGGACACTCTTATCTCTTTGTCGCCATCGAAGTTTGAATTAGAGTACCCAATGAGTTTGAATCCCTCCACCTTACTTGAGCCCAAAGTCTTGAGTCAGTTTCATGTATCTTGCAACTCTTTACAAGGTTTGTGCATGAACCCTGAAATAATTCCAACAACATAAGAAATATCTAGTGTGGTGGTGGGATATGAATTCCTACAAGATTTCGGTACTTGGTCGCATCCTCAAATTCTTTTCCTTCACTTGATGTGAGATTTAACTTTTGTTCCATTGGATTTGAGAGCGGGTTGCATTCTGTCATGCCAAATTTGTTCAACAATTCTCCAATATACTTCTTCTGAGACATGAATATGTACTTAGTATGTTGAGTCACTTCAATTTCTAAGTAGTAGGGAAGATGTCCCAGATCATTCATTTCAAATCCTTTCTTCAAATATTTCTTTATGGATTTTATATAACTTTCATTGTTCCTTGACATCAAAAGGTCATCTACATACGCTACAAGAAACACAACAGATCTTCCAACTTTCTTTACAAACAATGTTGTGTCATCAAGATTATAATGTTTGAAATTCAACTTTAGAAGATGCTCGGTTAGCTTCCCATACCATGCTCAAGGTGCTTATTTAAGCCATACAAGGACTTGACAAGTTTGCATACCTTGTGTTCATGTCCCTTCATAAAAAAACCTTATGGTTGAGACATGAAGACATTTTCTTTCAACTCTCCATTCAAGAATGTTGTTTTTATATCCATTTGATGAACTTTCCATCCATTTTGTGCAGCCAAGGAGAGTAAAGTGCAGATAGTAGCCCATTTTTTGGGGGGGGAGAATGTTTCTTCATAGTCAATTCCTTCTTTCTATGCATATCCTTTTGTCGTGAGCCTTGATTTGTGCTTTTCAAGTGAGCCATCTTATTTGTATTTGTTCTTGTATACCCACTGCCTCCAATTGGTTTGGTTCCGAATAAGGGAGGGTCAACCAGCTTCCATGTTCCATTCTTCATGAGTGTATCATATTCATTTTGCATGGATTCTTTCCACTCATCACGAGTAGCAACCTCTTCAAAGGAATTTGGTTCAAAGTTAGCAAAAAAATCAAATTCACAATCAAATGAGACATCCATGTCATCACCTGAGTTATCTGCATCTCCTCCATCTTCTTTTCTAGTTGAGCTTCTCATTCCTGTATTTCCAACTTCATCTGGATGGACACTTTCAAGTTTCTTTGTGGCCCATTTCATAATCTTCCTTGATGGCCCAAGTTGATCAACTGGTGGTGCTTCATTCTCTCCAAGGTTCCTCTCAATCACAGCATCCAGATGAGTCTCTTATTCAGGTGAAGTGGGAGGAACTTCATCTTCATGAGTTTCTTCATGAAGGGGTGTTGGTAATTC
This sequence comes from Larix kaempferi, assembly GCA_027924585.1. Classification (NCBI taxonomy): domain Eukaryota; kingdom Viridiplantae; phylum Streptophyta; class Pinopsida; order Pinales; family Pinaceae; genus Larix; species Larix kaempferi. Next base: position 50,279,648 of record BSBM01000753.1, read on the forward strand.
AAAAGGAAATTCCATATATTGATCCAAGATAGGTATCCCCCCCTTCAAGATGTGGAATTTCATTATCAAATTCATAATATGTATTTATATGGGAAAATATCTCCATATGATCAAGCTGCCTTTCAATGGACTGGTCATTTTTATTAGTTTTAAGAAAAATGACATCTCTAGAAACAAAAAATTTATTGTTTACCTCATCATAAAGACAATATTCCTTAGAGGTGTCTGAGTACCCCAAGAAAATGCATCTTCAACTTCTATCACCAAGCTTGTTTCTTTGCTCCTTTGGTATCAAGGCATAGAAGGTGGAACCAAAAACCATGAGATGCCTAACCGAAGGAAGGTGGCCAAACCACATTTCATGTGGATTCTTGTCTTCAAGAGCATGGGATGGACTTATATTTCTCAAATATGTTGCACATACTACTACATCACCCCAAAACATCAGTTTTACATTCTTGAAAAATATCATTGAGCGTTCCATATTCATTAAGGTTCTATCCATCCTTTCTGCCACACCAATTTGTTGAGGACTGTAGGGAACTAAAGTTTGATGTGTAATCCAATAATTACAAAGATAGTCTTCAAAATCATTGGACGTGTATTCTTTACCATTATCAGAACGAAATGTACCAATATGATCTTGTGCTTAATTTTATATACATGCATGAAAATTCTTGAATGTTTTAAATGTTTTAGATTTTGTCTTCATTAAGCATACCCAACACATTCTAGTATAGTCATCAACAAAGGTCATGATGTACTTATTACCATTTGCAGAAGGAATTGGAATGGGGCCACATAAGTCAAAGTGAACTAGCTCTAACTTTCTACATGCTCTGAATTTTGACTCTTGAGATGGATGCTTACTATGTTTTCCTAGTATGCATGTATCACATTTGTTCTATTGATTAGGAATGGTGGGAAAACCAAATACACCATTCTTTCTTAACAAGCGAATATTTTTACAATTCAGATGACCAAATCTAACATGCCATAACAAACTAGATGACATATTACCTTCTTCATGCTGAGAGAGATAGGCAAAGTTTTGAATTCTTGCATAAGAGCCCCTCAACTTCAACAAATTTCCAACTTCATATCTGGTCATGATGACCTTGTTGTTAGAATACTTCCTTATCTCTACAACTCCATCGAGCATGTGGATGGAATGGACTTGATGTCGAATCTGCACTAAGGACAACAAGATTCTCTGCAACTTTGGAAGATAGAGAACATTCTTTAACACAAAATCAAGGAATCCAGGTAGCTTGAGCCTGATTGATCAAATTCCCTTTGGTTTGAGGCTATATTTGTCTACAAAGTACACTATTCCATCTACAATGTCATTTAGTTCTTTAAAACAATCTTTCCTAAAATTCATGTGATATGTTGCACTAGTATCAAGCAACTAACAATCTTTGTAAGATGAAAGAGAGGTTATTTCATTAATTCCAAGATTACAATGTGCAACAATACAATGAGCAGAATCAGGGGATTTATCATCCTCTTAGCTCGTATTTTTGTCTTCTTTATTCTGTTTATGTAATCCTTTGGTGGAGTCCCAAGAATCCCAACATTGATCTACTTCAGGTCCATTCTTCCCATAGCACTTACACTTCATATCTGATCTTTTGCTTGAGTTGTTTATGCCTCCTCTACCTCTGAAATTTATTCTTCCTCTTCCTCTTTTGTTGCTTTCTCCATTCGAAGGGTCTTTGGGTTTGTTCTTTTCTTTCTTAGCAAAGAAAAAAGATTCTCCAGTATGCTCACTTGTCTTCTTTCCAAATGATTTCTATCTTTCTGCAATCTTCTCCACCAGGGTGCCAAAGGTGAGGTCTTTGAACTTGTCACTTGCCTAAAGAGACTCAGTATAGTTGGAGTGAGTAGGATAAATGGACTTGACAAATGTTGCAAGTGGAAGGTCTGGTTTCATACCAAAGGCTTGAATCTTGTGCATGATTACTTTGATCTCATATGCAACCAGCATAGGATCATTATCATTTACATCCAAACTGAATAGCTTTAACATTAGCTGGATCACTTCCATTTCAAAATGTGAGTCATACAAGTCTTTTAATGTCTTTAAAGATTCAAAAAAATATTTTGCAGGAAGTATATGTTGGCTCACCTCTTCACCGACAGTAGCAGTTATCATAGCTAAATCTTTCTTGTCTCTGGTATTCCAGATAGCATGTTCTTTATCTACTATTGGAGGTTTTGGATCAGAACTTAGGATTCTGCCTTCATATGTGTGAATGGTTTTTCCTTCACAAATGTCATCCCACAGATCGTTGTAGACTAACGTAGCTTTAATATTCATTGACCATTTTGGATAAGTGTCCTTTCCAGTAAGGACAACACCAACTATTGATTCCAGTGAGTACATCTTCTGCAACTTGAATCTTTGAACCTACAACTTGGGACAAAATTTGGAAGAAAAGAAATGAAGGTGTAGGTCTAAATTTTTGTTTCCCTTCTTTACAAAATGCTTCTTATAAGTTCTGCAGCACTAACAAGTTATACAACTTGACGATAACTTTATACTCAAAATGAGAACTCTAGCCATAAAAACCCATATTTTTGCATAAAAAACACCAAAAACAACACCGAATCAAAACGTGGTGCTACCGGTAAAACCACTTTTTGATTTGGGGTCAAAAATATAGAAATGAACCAGAAAATTTGTTATTGGTGTTTGCAAAAACCTTAAAATCAAGCCCTAAATTAAAAACTAATGCTACCGGTAGCACACTTCTTCAAAAAATGGCATTTATATGATTTTACCATAATTCAAAATTGTTCTTATTTAATCTCTTAGTAACACTATATAAAAAATGCACTGAGTTAAACACAAATTATTCAAGAAATAATTTGACCACTCTTTTCATATAAAATAAAAAAAATTATGATATTCATCATAAAATCATATATTAAACCATAAGATGTAGAAGTAATTCATATCAAAATTCAAGAACTCATTTAAAGTTGCCATACAAACAATGGCATAATAATAAAAAAGACAAAATGTTTCATGTGCAAATATTCAAATCAACACATGGATTTTGACACACCATCAGAAGCTACATTTTCTTCACATGAATGACTGGATGAAGATGTAGATGACCCATATTCTTCTCTACTATCAATGAGTGCACCATCTGAATATTCATGTACGCCCAACATTTCATATGCCATATTCCTTCTAGATCTATGTCTTGGTTTAGCAGACTCCCATGTTGCAACTATTTCGGGTGCCAACAATCTTTTCGTAATCTCTATAGTCTTGGAGCGAAGAGTGCATTTCCTTGTCAGCTGGAAGTCATAAAATAGTATGTCAACATCCTCTAATTTCAAAATGTCTATGCGATGATTATTTACATTTTGACCCTTTCTTTTTCTCTTTTTGCAAACATTTTTCTCAATCACCATCTCCGGCATGTACACACCATCAAATGGGTGTGTGTCCGTTGCATACCAATGGAATTCAATAGATATAACTTCTTCATTTTCTTTATTGAACTTCATAACTTTTGCAATACAGAATGTATAACTACATGGATCTTCTGTGGCCAAAAATGAAATCATGCAACCCTCCTTAATATCTTGTACTAAGCCTTTGTAAAGGTCTTCCATCGCCTCACGCCGTGCAGATGATCTTCTAGACCCAATGTACATTTCCCTTTCTTTTGGTTGAGAAGACACAACACCTTCAGGATCAACATTTATCTCCTTGTTTTCATTTGACATACTTTCTGGCCAACTAAATGGAGTCTTCAAAAAAATATCTCCATTTGTAGAGTTTGAAATTATGTCATTTTGCTCCATGAAAAATGACTCCCACCAAACAAAATAAACAACATCAAAATAGTCATATGTATCTTTGTATACTTTTTTATTTCTTCCAAGCATTGAGAAGAATCAACATCTCTATTCTATCGGCGTGAATTTTGAATTTCAACACCTGATTGTAGCAATAATAAATTTGAAGCATACATTTGACGACATGGGATGAATTTCAGAAATGTTAAACCTGATGTAGGCCCCCATTCTGCACTTGTTGAGTACTTCTTACCCCATAGTAGTGTTTTCCCATCAATATTTTTATATGAAATTGATGTTGAAATATAATTTCATTAAGTTTATCAATGCACCTTTCTTCACCATGCGATGTAGTGTCCCTTTTTAAGAAATTTGGAAAAATTGGAAAAATTGCACATTTTGGCCAATTCGACCCTTAGACTAGTAATGACTCAAATGCTTCCAAATTGCTCTAAATGCTTCCAAATTGGGTCTGAATGTGTTTGAGAGGTATTAAGACATAAAAATGAGTCTGATGGATGCTTGGACACTCTCAAAATACTTCTGCAACACTCATTTACAATCAGGATAAAATAGGGAAACTTACTAGCAAATTCGAGGTTCAAACCCCCAAGGGTAGGGGACAAAGATGGCTTCCCAAATGCAGTACAACCCTCCAAAATTTTAGAGAAGAGACATGTATTAGTTAAAGGACTTCAATGGGAACCCAAATGAATCATTAATTAGTTCCTAAAGGCTGTTGTAACTCCCATAAATCAGAGGTTTGTGGACATGTCTTCACATAGGGGGAAATGATAGGAAACTTCACTACTTGCTATGAAATTCAATATTTATGCTCCAAAGGCTTATGTAATCTATATGAAAATTCTTCAGGACATTAATTAATTTCCAAACATCATAAAAATCGCATATATGAACTGATACAAGTCGAAATAAAGCAACTTCAAGCTTTCATAACTAGATATGTGGAAAATGGCACCATTTATACATTGTTTGGTATTTTGACATAGTTTCAATTGGTATTTCGACCTGAGGATATTATGAGCAGAAAATACAGAGTAAATACATCATATTAAAAATAAATTGGGCCATGAGAGTTCCCCCAAATAGATCATCATCTCACCAAGTGCGCCCTTCCCCCAGGAGCCAAAATATGAAGAGAAAAGTGAGAATGGTGTGGAAACAAGTTGAAGAAGAGAATGTCACGAGATTCCCTATATATTCAACATACAACAAATTACTCCACTGTAGCTCCAAATGAAAGGTCTGAATGGCCTCTCCAATTTCCAATTAGGATGGGAATCTTTCACCCTCGAAATTGGTACTAAGGCAAGTAGAGTAACCACTCCACTAGCATGGACAAGCTATGCTCTCCAATATGCAAAATGAGAAATGATCAAAAGTTATCTGAATTTTAGGGGGCATATGGTTTAAATTCCGATGTATAAGCCATAAAAGCATTAAATGGAGAGGCCACCCTCTTTCATTTATCATAAAAGCATTAAATGGAGAGGCCACCCTCTTTCATTTATCATAAAAGCATTAAATGGAGAGGCCACCCTCTCATATCCATGGTATTTGGTAGCACATGGTTTTGGACCATGGTATGGCCTCAAGACACATTGTAATAATGCTATATAAAGTCCTATCAAGCCTTCTCATGATATCAAGTTACTCATTTGGTTTCTATCCTACATTTCTCTTATTTTATTGAGTTATTATTGGGGTATTGGTTCTGAGTGTCTTTCTTAGTATAGTTTGAGAGGTGAGGCTCAAAGAACCCTCTTTGAGCCTCACCCCTCCATATGACATATTTATTCTATGTTTGTTCATCTATGCTATTCATAGCCCAGATCTCACTACTTTGTCTTTCTCACAGCTGGTTCATTGTTCGCTTCAGTTTTGAAGCTATCTCTTCTCCTCCTCTCTCAGCATTCAAGTCTTCCGGGTCTCAGCCCCCAAGATCCGTATCAGTGGTATCAGAGTGGTTAAGCTCTCCATCGGGACAATATTTTGAAGCATTATGTGGGTTCAATGGAGGTTCCACAACCTCTACAACAACTCATGCTTCTCTACAAACCCTTGGCATCTCTATACTCAACACTCTCACATTCAGCAAACTTTGAACAGGTTTCATGGATTTCACAGGATGTTTCAGAGGCTCTACCATATCTCATTGAAAAGGTATTTCCGTCAGCTCAAATGGGTATTTCACGGAATTTCATTTCGTTTCCTGGTTTGTGAGATATATGCTTATTTGAAGTAGCACATGTTTGTGCATAATGCGGCCGGACGTACAACAACTTTAAAAAAGTGCTACAGACTCCACAGAATGTCTTAGAGGCTCTACCATAGCTCATTGGAAATATTTTTTCGTCAACTAAAATGGGTATTTCGTGGTTTTCCATTTGGATTTCTGGTTTGAGAGATATCATCGATTAAAGCAAAATATGTCTACAAAATAGTGTGCGCGCGTCTCTTAAACTTCAACAAACATTTTCTCAATCTATGGGCCACCCCAGAGAAAGTATGTTATATGGATGGAAAGGTCTCTTCGAGATCTCAAATGGGTCTTCAATGGAATTCAATTTAGTACATGCATCATAAGCTATGAATGGATTTGCAGCAAGACATCAACTGCACCAAAGATCATGAATTTTCAATTTTTTTAAAAATCTTAATGTCATCATGGTTATGGTTAACCACACAAACCCCACGGTTATGTGTCAACCTCGCAAAAACCACGGTTATGGGTCAACCACACAAAACCCTTCTCTTCATTGGTAACTAGCACATTGTAATCATGGGTCTCCTTTTAGCATGAAATGATGGGGACCATCATTTTCTAAGGGGGGAGGAATGATCCGAATTTTAGGGGGCATATGGTCTAAATTCGGATGTATAAGCCATAAAAGCATTAAATGGAGAGGCCACCCTCTCCCATTTATCGTAAAAGCATTAAATGGAGAGGCCACCCTCTCATATCCATGGTATTTGGTAGCACATGGTTTTGGCCCATGGTATGGCCTCAAGACACATTGTAATAATGCTATATAAAGGCCTAGCAAGCCTTCTCATGATAACAAGTTACTCATTTGGTTTCTATCCTACATTTCTCTTATTTTATTGAGTTATTATTGGGGTATTGGTTATGAGTGTCTTTCTTAGTATAGTTTGATAGGTGAGGCTCAAAGAACCCTCTTTGAGCCTCACCCCTCCATGTCACATATTTATTCTATGTTTGTCCATCTATGCTATTCATAGCCCAGATCTCAATACTTTTTCTTTCTCACAGCTGGTTCATTGTTCGCTTCAGTTTTGAAGCTATCTCTTCTCCTCCTCTTTCGGCATTCAAGTCTTCTGGGTCTCAGCCCCCAAGATCCGGATAAAAAATCCACTCTCCTTCTTTTTTCTTGACTTTTACAAACTTCAAAATACCTCCTTAGCTCTAATTCCACCCATGAGATTCATGCCAAGTCGAATTGGGAAGAGATTCCAATCTGTGCCACTTGTCCCTCCTTGTCCCTCCATTCCTAGCCTCCTCCTTCAATCAATTCGAATGGATGATTCTTTGGCTGCACCAACTCCCTTGTGCACCTTCTTAGAGGCTATGTTTAGCCCTGACATGTCATATTAGTCATATGTCAGCAATCATGTCTGATTTGTGTCATAGGTGTCATATCATCTTCATCATTGTTGTTATAGAAGCTAGGGAATCCCAAGTGTCTCAATATCTCTCAAATGCCTCTTCCTCTTCCATGGGAGTTACTCTTCCACTCCAATTCGACCTTCATTGATTCATGCCAAGTATATTGACCTTCCAACTCCCAAAGATCATTAGAATCCACCTTGGATTTGAATGGGTGAGAATAGGATGCCATGTGGCATGAGGAATCTAGCTTTGTGTGGGTCTCATACCACCAGTGTGTCTCCATGACGAAGTGCCACCTTATTTTCCTATCATAAATATTTATTTAATGCCATTTAATATATTTATGTCAAGCTAATGTCCATTTGGGGTTTTATAGTCTCCTTATTCCAAATCTAATGTTTCCACCCCAACCTAGGAAACTAGTAGATTGGTGGAATTTCTCTTTTTAGATTTATTTGAATGGGGACATTGCAGTCCTCCCCACCCAATATTGCTTGTCCTCAATCAATTTCAATTTAGTATGCTGAAAAATTGTTCCTCCTCTATCAGGTGGCCTTCCAGGACGAAGGTCTCTAAAAACCTTTTCATTCTTATGTAGTAGCTGCCTCATCTCCCTTGGATGTTTTGAAATATTTATTTTTGGCTTGGGGGAAGTGATGCAACATTCAACAGCCCATTCAATATCCTTGTGCCTCAATGTGGACTTCATACTTCGGGAGGACACTACTTGATTCGGATAGGTGTGCATTCCTCTCAATACTCTTTGTTTTCCTTCCGAATATTTGAATCTCATTTCAGGGATTTGATAGTTCACTGTATGTTCCCCTATAGAGTACATCCATTGCACTCCCAATACCACATTAGTATCAGCAACATCAACCACATAAAAGCTATCAAAAAATGTGTAATTACCTATCGTGAGTTGTAGCTTTGGAATCCATGTTTTGCACTCCATAGTATGGTGACTTGGAATGATGACTGTGAAGCCATCGAATGGTTTAGTAGGTAGCTTTCTCCTCTCCACCATGGTTGCATAAATTAAGTTATGGGTGGCCCCTCCATCTACCAATACCGAAACCCTTTGTCTTGTACAGTTCCCTGACATCGAATAGTGTGGAAACGAGGCACTCCGGAAAGCACTACTAGTCTCCCTTTGTTAGGTAATGGATGATCTTCTTCTTGTTTCTCTTATTTTGTTGTGGTATATCCCTCTTCTTAGGATGAAATATGTCCTCTTTCCTCCATACCCCCTTCATACTCATCATCAGAAAATACTTCAATGAATTGTGCCTTTCCCTTAGCACATTTATGCCTTGGTACCCATGGTTGGAAGCATGTGTAACATAGTTTCTTTCTTCTGAGTTCTTCCCTGATTGGTCCATATTTCTTATCCTTTCCAAATGCATCTTCTTTCCATGGCTTCTTTTCAAATCTAAATTGGGAAGGAAATTTGGGCTTGGGAGGATACCTTGTCTTGGGCAGCACATTTTGCAGATCTCTTGCCAAGTTCATGGAATATTTCAATGAAGTAGGTTTTTGGGCCTTAACCAAACCCTTCAAAGGTTCAACCAAAGCTTCAGTAAATAGAAATACTAATATTACCCTAGATATATCATCCACCTTAACTGATAATTTTTGAAATTCTAACATGTCCTCATCCGGTGTTCCATTTTGCTTCAACTGTGCTAGTTCTTTGAAAGGCATTTATGGGTCTTTTTGCTCAAATCTTTCCAATACCCTGTTAACAAGTTATTCATATGTTGTAACCTAATAATGTCCCAAGGTTTTAATTCCATGGAACCACCAATCATTGGCATCTCCCTCAAGATTCAAAATAGCCATTTTTAGAGCATCCCCTTCAACCATTGGATTCACCTGAAAATACACATCTAGTTTTTGTATCCAAGTATTTGCAGAACTTTGAGATGAGCCATCAAAAGTAGGAAGAGGCATTTTAATTATTGCATAATTCAATTCTTTATTTTGAAAGGGAGTCCTATTATATCCTCTCATTTTGAGCTTGTTTGAGACAGTAAAGAATTGATCAAATGGTAGGGTCCTTCTACAATCTTCACTCAATTGCTCCCATTCTGCTACAACTTCATGCATGCCATATGGGGTGTTAGGATTTTCTTTGGAATCAATAAATTTAGGTGTAGTATCCCTTTTTAAACTCTGAAATTCATGAGCTAGATTATGAGGCCCTATATTTGAGAAAATACTTTCACCCACTTCCTTCTTCTACTCGGAAAGAGAACTATAGCTGCCTCTTATTGCCAATTTGCTTCCAATTTGACTAGCCAATAATTCGAATCCTTGCATTATCTATTTTTCCATGTATTAAAAGAATGGTTTCATGAATTTCCTAAACTCCTCATTCTCCTCTGAGGTTCCTTTCTCATCCTTATTCATGGTTTCCAAAGAATGCACTTCTTCTCCTTCTTCTTCTCTTTCACCAAAATACTTTCAGTTTCAGTTTCTAAGGGTGGGGGATTATTTTTCTAAATTATTATCCTCTTGAATATTCATCCACATCAGGTTCAAGGACCATGCTCTGATACCACTTGTACTGTCCATTTTTAAGAAATTTGGAAAAATTGGAAAAATTGCACTTTTTGGCCAATTCGACCTTTAGACTAGTAATGACTCAAATGCTTCCAAATTGCTCCGAATGCTTCCAAATTGCATCTGAATGTGTTTGAGAGGTATTAATACATAAAAATGAGTCTTATGGATTCTTTTACACTCTCAAAATACTTCTGCAACACTCATTTACAATCAGGAGAAAATAGGGAAACTTACTAGAAAATTCGAGGTTCAAACCCCCAAGGGCAGGGGACAAAGATGGCTTCCCAAATGCAATATGAACCTCCCAAATTTCAGAACAGAGACATGGATTAGTTAAAGGAATTCAATTTACACCAAAATGCATCATTAATCAGTTCCTAAAGGCTGCTGAAACTCCCATAAATCATAGGTTTGTGGACATGTCTTCACATAAGCGGAAATGATAGGAAACTTCACTACTTGCTATGAAATTCGATATTTATGGTCCAAAGGCTTATGTAATGTATATGAAACTTATTCATGACATTAATTACTCTCCATACATCATAAAAATCACAGAGATGAACTGATACAATTCGAAACAAAGCAACTTCAAGCTTTCATAACTAGATATGAGGAAAACGACACCATTTATATATTGTTTTGGTATTTTGACATAGTTTCAATTGGTATTTCGACTTGAGGATCTTCTGAGCAGAAAATATAGAGTAAATAAATCATATTACAAATAAATGGGGCCACAAGAGCTCCCCCAAAGAGATCCACATCTCACCAAGTGTGCCCTTCCTCCAAGAGCCAAAATATGAAGAGAAAAGTGAGAGTGGTGTGGAAACAAGTTGAAGAAGAGAATGTCACGAGATTCCCTGTAGCTTAAACTTGCAAAAAATGACTCCATTGTAGCTCCAATTTAAAGGTCTGAATGGCCTCTCCAATTTCCAATTAGGATGTGAATCTTTCACCCTTGAAATTGGTACTAAGGCAAGTAGAGTAAACACTCCAGTAGCATGGACAAGCTATGCTCTCCAATATGCAAAATGAGAAATGATCAAAATCCACTCTCCTTATTTGTTCTTGAATTTTGTAAACTTCCAAATACATCCTTATCTCTAATTCAATCCATGAGCTTCATGCCAACTCAAATTGGGAAGATATTTCAATGTGTGCCACTTGTCCCTCCATTCCTCGCCTCCTCCTTCACTCAATTCGAATGGATGACTCTTTGGCTGCCCAAACTCCCTTTTGCGCCTTCTTGGAGGATATTTTTATCCCTGACATGTCATATTAGTCAGATCTCAACAATCAGGTCCAATTTGTGTCATAGGTGTCATAGCATCTTCATCATTGTTTTCATAGAAGCTAGGGAATCTAACCCAAGTGTCTCAATATCTCTCAAATGCCTCTTCCTCTTCCATGGGAGTTACTCTTCCACTCCAATTCGACCTTCCTTGAGTCATTTAAAGTATATTGACCTTCCAACTCCCCAAGATCATTAGACTCCACCTTGGATTCGAATGGGTGAGAATAGGATGCCATGTGGCATGAGGAATCTAGCTTTGTGTGGGTCCCATACCACCAATGTGTCTCCATGACCAAGTGACACCTTATTTTCCTATCATAAATATTTATTTAACCCCTTTTAATATATTTATGTCAAGCTAATTTCCCTTTGGGGTTTTATAGTCTCCTTATTCCAAATCTAATGTTTCCACCCCAACCTAGGAAACTAGTAGATTGGTGGAATTTTCTCTTTTTAGATTTATTTGAATTGGACATTACATGCGATCCCAAAATAAATCTTTGCATATTAATAGTTTCCTCCAATGTTAGTACAACAGTATCTGGACTGTATGTTTTTCTAATCATTTTAGTTAATGATGGCAGGTTCCCAACATTCTTCCTCCCCAATGTCACTGTAAAACGGATAAACATTTGATCAATATGGTCATGTGTAATCCCAACAAGAAGGAAACCAACTTTAACCTTCAAAAAAATTCCCAATTCAACAAGCATGTTCAGATAACCAAACACGATCTAATTTTTGTTTTCCCAGTTGGTGTTGTCCAATTGTAGATATAGAACTCGAGGAAGATTACCAGACCAATGATTCAGCACATGATGAATTATGGTAATGGTCAGATTTGCATCATTATGAATATTGGGAGTTGTAAATTAAACCCTTGGAGACATTTGACCATTAAAAAACATACAACCAACCAAGTGAAACTGAATAAAATTTTCCTCCTTTAAATTCTTTGGTACACGAACAAAATGTGGCAAAAGTGTTTTTTATTTTATTTTTACAACCAACCAAGTGAAATTGAATAAAATCTTCCTCCTTTAAATTCTTTGGTACACGAACAAAATGTGGCAAAAGTGTTTTTTTTTTTTTTTTTTCTCTGTCTGATCCATGTCATCAATTATCAAACCCATATACTTATGTGGTTCATCATAACACTTCTTGCGATGTTTGTATAACTTTTTTCGTTCAACTGATTGTTGATTGCGATGTGCTTGAAGTTCTTTAACAATAGAATCTACAAATAAAATAAAAACAAAACATTGATGAGCTTTCGTAATAGATATTTATTCCAAAAAAATAAATTTGTTAGAGACATACCTCTCTCTATCCCTTCTGATTTATCCCTTCTTTGTTTAAGAGAAGCACATATACTGCAAACCCCCATCCTTGACCTCATAGGAATACAGACATTGTTGAACTCTGTTTTCCATAGTCTTGTAAAATATGCATATCTAATGAAATTGTTATTTCCTCCAACATCTTGAACAAATTCCTTGTACAAGTTGTAGATTTCATGCCTTGAGAAATTATCTGGAATGTGTAGGGTTTCTCTATCTAGCGTACTCTTTCCATGCTTAGAAAATAAATCATACATCCATGACATTGCAATGTTTGTTGATGTATGTAACTTTGGAATGTATTTCACATATATGTATATTGTATTCCTATAGAGATGTTATTATTCCTCTATACGAAAGTGTCGTCATTTATATTGTAAATGTCGTAACTTATACTTGATGGGTTATTAGACCACCTTGTTGGGGTCGACCCTGTATAAGTCATGTGGGTCAAAGGGTTATTAGACCACCCTATTAGGGGTCGTCCATGTGGGTCAAAGGGTTATTAGACCACCCTAGTGGGAGTCGGCCGAGTTAGCATTATGTTAAGTGGTTAAGTTAAGGCCGAACTAGTTGAGTAAAGGTCAAGTCAAGTTAGTGTATAAATAGAGAGTGTGTCTCTCTCATTTTACACATTCTATTCTCTCACTCACACTTGGGAGAGTGGCGCACTTGTGGAGGAGGAGGCTTTGCTGCTAGGAGAAGACTATCTCTTGTATTCTGGTTGTATCATTGCTCTATCTATCTCTGAGGAAGTTATTGGGGTTTTTCACCTTTATGGTTTCCCCCAAGTAAACTCTGTGTCTCTTGTGTGCTTGCATTATTGTGTCCATGATTGATATGTTGTAGATTTGTTGTACATGTTGTTCTCTTAGTTAAGATCCTAGATCAGATTGAAGTAAATTCTGAAAATTTAACAATGTTTGTTATCGTCCCACTGGCTCATGCATGATATTCTTTAGAATAAAATGTAGGATCATTTTCTAGCCTTGTCTGGATTCTTGATAGTCTAAGATTACCAATTGAGTGGATTATTTTGAATGCTCTTCTGCAAAGCAAAATACTTCCAATGTGATAATATTAACCTTCCTTTGTAGAGATCATGCACCCTACCAAATATGAATTTTGTGTATTTTTGTTCATTGATAGATATGCTCTCCTTTTCTCTAAGGAATAATTGTAGTGTATTTGTTTCAGACAATGTTTTTGGAAACACTCACTTGAAATCAAATCAGTAATAGAATTGAGACTTGTGAGCAAATATTTCCTAGACCTTGTATAACTAGAATGCTTTGGATTGATATAAAATGGCCCAATCCTACACTTAATCTTGCTCATTGGTACAATTTTCCTTTATGTTTCATGAACCATTAAATCATCCACATTAGAATGAATATCCTCATCACGATGAGGAATATCACCCCTTTCATTGAGATTATCATCACCAAAATTAGTAGGAGAATGAATATCCTCATCAGTATCAAGTTTATCATTTGAGGTTAAATCAACATCATTGGCGGGTTCATCATCACCAAAATCATCATCTATCCCATTAAAATCCTTGCTTGGAGGAAAATCATCATCAATGCCATCAAAATCCTTTCTTGGAGGAAAATAACCTTCACCATTATTGGTGCCTTCATCCTAACTAGAATCATCATCTGTCCCTTTAAAATCCTCACTTGGAGGAAATTCATCATTAGTGCCATCAAAATCCTCGCTTGGAGGAAAATCATCATCGGTGCCATCAAAATCCTTGCTTGGAGGAAATTCATCTTCACCATTATTGGTGCCCTCATCCTCACCAAAATCTTCATTTGTCCCATTAAAATCCTCGCTTGGAGGAATATCATCATTGTTGCCATTAAAATCCTTTCTTGGAGGAAAATCGTCATCACTACCATCATAATCCTCGCTTGGAGGAAAATCATCTTCACCATTATTGGTTCCTTCATCCTCAACAAAATGGTCATTTGGCCCATTAAAATCCTCACTTGGAGGAAAATCATCATTAGAGCCATCAAAATCCTGGCTGGGAGGAAAACCATCTTCAACATTGTTGTTGCCTTTATCCTTACCAAAATCATCATTTGTCCCATTAAAATCCTCGCTTGGAGGAAAATCATCATCTGTGCCATCAAAATCCTTGCTTGGAGGAGAAACATTATTAGTCCCATTAAAATCCTCGTTTGGAGGAAAATCATCATCAATGCCATCAAAATCCTTGCTTAAAGGAGAAACATTGGACTATTGCCAATATTGTTTTACTATAACTAGCTATTAAATGTAGATTTTTTTGTAAATTTTGGAAAAAGGCCCTTGTAAATAAAAGTTATAGTTTTCTTATGACCAGGAAGTTTCAAAATCACAAAAAAATTGGCTCAAAATGAAAAATGGTGCTACCAATATACACACTTTTTGAAATGGAGATAAAAACAACTACTAAAATTGACCCCCCAAAAAACGAGAACAATGTCGGGTTCTCATCAAGTTGTATAACTTGTTCACTATCAACCTAGTTCTATAGTACTATCTAATTCTACAGCGCAGAGCTATTGCATAAAAATTACATTTAATTTTGCAGCATTATTAATTCTATAGTGCTATTACATTTTCTTTTGCAGCTTACAGACAATTACTTTCGCCCTATACTTTTGCTCAAATCTTCAATGAAGATGAAATCTATGGACAAAAAATTAATACAATGATATAATACTTCTCAGATCTAGTTGAGAAACAATGGTGGGATAGATGCCTTAGTGGTTGAAGTCACCGAGTTCCAAAACAAGGCTGCAACTCCAATCTTCAAGTAAATACGCAATGAACAACTCACAACATCCACACAGTCTCCACAAGGAAAATGAGCTTTCAATCAGTTTCAGTCTTCAAGAGGAAAGGTCACAGCTTCACATTTCCAGTCTCCACGCAGTCAAGGAGAGATACATCATTGCACCACTCGGATTTCACCACCACTGTCATTCAATTTGTTGTCATAGTGAAATGCAATACTTCATGATTATTTAGTAGCTCCCTCCATTCATTTGTCTTCCAGGAAGCATTCACAGCTCAACAATAATGTATTCAACGAAGAATACTTAACCATAAATTAGGGTTTCTCTTGTTCACAAAAATGCAACATATAATGTAACTATGTTTTACCTCTGTGACACTATAAAAATGGCATAATACTTCAAAGAATTTGCAGATCACGAGCTTTCAAACAATCTCAGATAAGACCGCAGCTCAGAAGTCATAGGTCCACAGTGAATACATACTTAGCTTAGACATTAGAGTTTCACAACACCCAAGTGGAAATCTCTCAAAATGTGGATAAAATAATTAGGGTTCCAACGGATACTTCACCAACATGATTATGATTAGATTGTTCCTTTTTATGGGTTGATCCTCTCTCACCGCACCAAATCGCAACATAAAAAACACATTTTTTATAGTTGCCTTTTGTTCCACACGGTGCTATCTACATAGAAATCATGAGGCTGGAGGTCACGGCTCTTTCCACCTTTGAGATTTACAGCTCCTCCATGCATCAATAAGTGCACACCACTTCAAGATTCGGTGTGAAGTGGAGGCACAACATGTAGAATGAGATTTTAGCAACTCTAGGAGTGATCACGATAGAAATAGTTCTGAAGAAGAAACCTCACGTAGTGGAGAAAGGGATGTAAATGAGAGTGTATCCACGATAGTGAGCATTCAACAATGGAGGAGAGAGCACACAGTAGACATCAAATATGAAACAATACCTTGCAATTAATGTCTAGCATGACAGAACGTTACACACTAGGTAGAGTGGAATGGAGATGAATATAGTAGGAAGCCAAGACTAGGGAGTGCATAGAGAGCATAGAGTAGGGAAAAAGAATGAGAAATCTAGCAGTGGGAAAACATGCAAGAGCAGAAAATGGTAGAATTCCATAGTAGAAGATAATAGGAGTTATGGAAGGAAGCTAGGAGCAAGCAACCAGGGTTTGATACCACTATCAGGTATAACTCCCGAATTGATGCTTCTTCATTAATCAAGTTGTTTATTTATACAATGGCCAAGTGTCTCTTGGGCTTCAGATTCCAAGAGTTCCGTTGGAGTCTCTATGAATCGTCATCTTTCATCTATTTTAATTGACTAAAATATTTACAATATGGTTGAAATCATAATCTCGAGGGATTAGATTTCCAACAGTTTGGATAGTGATACAAAGAAACCAAGACATTTTTAAAGTTTGTAAAAAATAATATTAATATTTTTTTTATTTATTCACTTTATTTTTATATGTGTTGAATTCTAATTGGTCTATAGTCTTTGACAAGACTAATTTTATCATTGACCAAATTAAATAAAAATAAGAAAAAAAAAAATTACATACATTATGAAAACTTTACAAAGTTCATGAATTATTTATGTGAGTGTTGTACTGTTGTCACTCCATAGTGTTGTACTATTGTCACTTCATATATATATATATATATTCCATGTGGTTCACACCTCTATTTTTCAAGAGGCCACTACATCCATGGTACTTCCTTGTTATACTGTGAGGCATGTGGGGAGGGTGAACATAGTCAGAATATTAGGGGCTCAACAACAAGAGCATCATATGTCACTTACAAGGAATTGTACCCAGGTGGGAAGGTTATCAATCAATACTCCCAACCACCCGAGCTACATCCAATGTATTGTCACTTCATATATATATATATATATATATATTCATTCCCTATCTATTCCAAAAATGTATATAACTTAAATCCATATGTTTAAATTCGAGTAGTACTATTAACATCTTCAATCCTCTCTTATGCAATCTTTAAACTAATTTTCAAAAATAAAATAGGTGATATTTATATTTTATGCTCTTTTAAAGTGTGAAAACAAAAATTCTCTCCTTTTCCACTTTTTCTTTTTAGTTTAATATATTTTTTAATTAACTTTTAAAATTACAAAAATATTAATTAACATAATTATTGTTTAATATTTTTTAAATTAATTTTCAAAATTAAAAAAATATATTAATATAAATTACATGTTAAAGTTTGAATTGTGAAATGGTAAATTATTATATTATTTACTACATTACAATAATAAATTACATGTTAAAGTTTGAATTGTGAAATGGTAAATTATTATATTATTTACTACATTACAATAATAAATTACAAGTAAAAGTTTGAATTATGAAATAGTAAATTATTATGAATATTGTGGAGGTGAAAAACAAAAGAAGCATAGAATTATTTATGAACCTGTGATATCTAGTACTATCACTACTGGAAATTTTGATGGGGTGACACAATATGGAAAATGCGATGGTGACATATACATCAAATTAAATGAGAAACATTTTTACAGACTTAAGATGGAATGTGGATATGGAACCAACAATAGGGATGAACTTCTAGCCCTATGAACCTTATTGAAGTTTGCCTCTAATGTTAGCATTGTGTCTCTATAGGTACTAGAGTCCACTCACATGTGATCATAAACTAGGCTATAGGCAATACAAATATGCATGTACTATCACTTGATTATTAATGCAACAACACAAATAATTTATTCTCTAAATTTAACTATCTATTTTTCCATCACATATACCAAGAATTAAATTTAGAAGCAGATGCATTATCTAAGGAGGCTCTGAATTTTGAAGATGGCCTATTATTTTTTAAGAAAATAGGGAAAACATAGTGGTTTCCAGTGGCACCATTAAAATGTACTGAAGAGTTTGTTTGTTTTAGTTTTATGGAGCTACTGTTTTTTGTCATGATACAACAGTCACCTAGAAGCAAGTTTTTGATGAAACATTGGACATAAATATGTCTTTTATGTTGTTTTTTTGGTACATATGCATATGAAATCAACTATTTTGGTATGACACTTTTATAAACTGCTATGTCTTGAAATTTTAGGATGACATTTTTGTAATGAGCATTGCTCTCTTTGATTCTATATAAAATATCAAGAAGCAAGATTTTCCAGTGGAATATATATATATATATATATATATATATATATATATATAATTTGAATTTCTCTTCCTTTTAAAAAACTCTTTAAGTTTTGGATTATGGATTATTAGTTGTAGAAGAAGATAAGTTGTTTTATTAATATTCATAATTATGGTTCAATTGATTTTTATTTGTAATTTAAGTTTCAAATTTAAATTTGATTTTTTTATAATGAAAAATTGTAGTGGTTGTATTCTTGAATTTGATATTTTAAAATAATTTAGTATTTTAAAAAATGGTTCATATATTGATGTCAAAAACAATTCCGCAAACTCACATCTATTTTTTTTTGTAAGTTAGTACTCACAGGGGATTTGAACTTGTGATCTTCCATTTACAACTTCTTATCTCATTTACTCATTACCAATTGCTCTACCCCCCATAGGCAAACTCGCAACTATTTATTTATATTGAATTTATATTATTTTTTCAAAAATAAATATATTTAAGTTATTTAGGTTCACCTACTTTATACTATTCTTTTCAAAAGTTTGCAATTTCACAATTTTTAAGATTTTAAATATTAACATTTAACATGCAATTTCACATTTTTAAAAGATTTTTAGATATTAACATTTGATATATATTGATATGGATATAAAACACTTTATATTGATATAATAATTATTTTTTATTTATGTAAAACTTTACTTTGATTTTTTTTAATTAATTTCGAATAATTAATTTGTTTTTTTAAATTAAAAGGTAGTGACTAAGTTGTATGCAGCTCTTGTTTATAAATTTGACACTTCAATAAACAAATAAATAACAAGTATTCAACAAATTCCTAAGTCGAGACCACTAAGCAATATCATTTATGTTTTTTCACAATAATTTTGCGAATAAAATAAAAAGACTTTGTGTTACACCTAAAATATTGAGGGGCATTTGTTTTAATTTAATATTCAAATCAGTGTGCATGTTGTTCATTACTTATCCCATTTTTATATAAGAAATTGTTGAAATTTTGCATAGAGTTTGTTGGAGTTTGTATACCTGGAGGAAGTGACTTCATATAAATATCTCGGAATTGACTTCCATCACAAGCTCAACTGGAACTATAGCATTGAGAATATGATTAATGGAGGGTGGAAATCCTACTTTGGTATTGAAAACAACTATAAATAGACAAACCTTGTAACGTGAGATAGAAATAAATTCCTCTTTAAAATGCTCGTCACTTCCATTATCTTATACAACTGTGAAGCTTGGGGTTGCAACATTTCTAGATAATCATGGAGAATAATTGAACAAATCTAGAAGCGGTTTATCACCTAAAATCTTAACATTAAGAGCAATACGCCCTACCCTATTCTCCTCTTAGAAGCAGGGCTCCCCCCATTGAAAGTATGGCTATGATTAGGTATCTAATATACAAGCACAAATTAAACAATATAGGAGACCGTTGGCTTCCTAAAATTTCTCTTAACTCCGACCAAAACCATTTGTGCCTCAAGCGGGGGTAACATACATATGCCATGACTTGGTTAAATCATTAGGGGATTGACGAAACTGTCACTTTGCAAAACAACGATAACATTAAAACTATGATTACTTCTACCTTCAAAGACAAAATGTGGTGTAAAGAAGATTTAGAGGTTAAAAGAAAATTATGATATTATAAAGAGATTGTTGACCCTAATCTTGAGGATCAAATTATCTTTCTATCTTAACGAGCTCAAAGAAAAGAATTAATATTTCCAAGATTAGAATGAACTCTTATGAGCTTCATAGTGAAACCAGGTGCTAAACTACCCCTAAAACGTCGTGGGTGGAAATGACTTTCCACCTTTGTGAGTCTATGAGCGTCGAAGATGAAAATCACTTTCTCTTAGAGTGCCCAACCTACACCCACATTAGATCTTAGTTCCATAATCTTTGCTTCAACGCTAACCTCTCTTACCTTCTAACTTCTCAAAACTATGGCAAACTAGGGACGCTTCTCTTTAATATTTTTGAGTATACGAATAATATTTAAAAACAAAACAAATAATCCACCACCACCACCACCAAAAATGCTTTTCAAATAAGTCATCTTCCAATTTGTCAATATATTATAGTTTGTAAGAGTTGTGTGACGACGACGACGACAACACCACCACCACCACCACCAAACATGTTTTTCAAATAAGTCATCTTACACTTTGTGAATATATTATAGTTTGTAAAACTTGTGTGACTTGCAAAAAAATGTTTTTCAAATAAGTCATCTTCCACTTTGTCAATATATTATGATTTGTAAGAGTTGCATGACTTGAAAAGTTATATATATATATAAAATTGGGTTGCGTGACTTGAAAAGTTTTATATATATATAATTTAAATTAGTAATTTTATGTTAAAATTAATATATAATTTTTTAAACTTTATAATTAAAAATGGAAGTAAAAAATTATTCGTAATTTCAAATATAATTTTTTAAAGTAAATTATTGCCTTTTACAATTTACTATAGTTTATTAAATATAAACGTTATTATCTAAACAAGACATTATATATATATATATATATATATATATATATATATATATATATATATATATATATGTATATTTGTGATTATGAATCTTGGATTTGCAAATTAATCTTGAAAATGCAAAACATAGTTGAGATTCTTTTCCATTTGCAGCGTTGCTTTTTCAATCTTAGAAGTCAATGTCACTAGTTTGGTGTTCACACGTTGGTGTTTGGATTGTTTAAAAGTATTTTTGACAGCAAAATCCAGTGGATGTGATAGGAGGTTTATTAATAAAAAATATTATTAATAATATTTTTTTAAATAAGTAAATATTTATATTAACAGAGTATATAAAAAAACAGTCATGGTGCTTCCACTTGTTTGTCACTCGGTCTAAACCTACACACAAACAATTTGAGAATTATACAAAACTTGAATCCTAGTGCCCCTTCCCCAAAGGAGAAAATAGGGCTAACAGTCTTTTATCTACTTCCAACATCCCAAGAACATAACCCAAAATGAAACAAAGTCGAAAGGCTAAGCATGGTTATTCGTCGCCACACTAGTGAGTTGATACCAAACCCCCCATTCCATATAGAACAATACCCTTCCCATAAAACATATCTATGCTACCAAAAAAAAAAAAGTAGAGGCCTACCAGTGCCCACGAGAAGCGAAAGCTAATTCTTGACGTACGGAGGGTCTCCCACCTCGCCAATCGCACCACCGTCGTTGTCAGCATCTTGCACGTCCATCGCTGGGCCATAAGAGAAGAACCCCATCTTTGGAAGATAAGGGACACCCAGTTCCTTCCCAATAACATCTATTTTCATGTGCAACAGATGAGTGTTTACATACAGTTTCTTCCAGAAGGCCAGAGGGACATCATCCCTTCCCAATTTCTCCTCCCTCTCTAATAGAACCCAACTCAGGAGACCTTTGATAACCCAATATAGAGTCATCGTTTTCTCATAAAGACCTTGGCATGCCCTTCACGAACCCGGATCCTGGATCTAGCTTTCCAACACCGCCTCGTCTAGGGTCGACTAATTCTCCAAGACCTCTCGCCAGACCCCATTCGCCATCATTTCTAAATCGCCCTCGATGGATGGAGGAATTGAGGCTCAATAATGCCATGCAGCCTGCGCAGCTCGGGTCTGCTCACGACTAGCTCTTCTCTTCTTCTAGTTCTCCGGGTTTCCCGACGTCCTTGTTGGTTCCATGGTGAACGCGATGAACACGCAGCGTAATCTGCCACCCAACCCTTCACCACCAGCTTGCTGCTTAGTATCACTCAGACTCACGTCTTCATGCACATAGTCAATTACTCTCCCACTCTGGTTTTTAAGAGCCAGTTCGCACCGGCACACTGATATAACAGGAACGCAGGAGGAAGTTTCCATAAATGGCGACATGAACTTCCCGTTACGCCCCTCAAATCTAGTGCGGATCCTATTAATTTCCATAATTTCCTTCAGTTGTGTCCACCTGAACCCCGTACTGCCATCGCCTGCCATCACCATTCTATGTTGCCTTCTCGTACTGTTTCGTACACTGGAAATCACCCACACACTCGTCTCTGTCTGATCTCACATCCATCCACCTTCCCTCATAAGACTCCCTCCCAACACACGTCGAGTTTAGTTTGCAAGCGTCTAGGATGCCAGGTCTCCCCCTTACCTCGATTCACCCGCATCCGGGAAAAATAAATTTTAATATTCACTATAATTAAATTATATTAATATCAACATTATATATATGTGAAGTAATTAAAAGCAAAAACATTTTGTGATGTGTTTTGAGGGACATATGTAATCCCTTTCATACTTAAATGGAATTAACATGTTACATGACAGATCCAAAATGGGCACACACGGATCAAAATTTTCAAAGTATAAACTTTTTTCTCAAAGCTTTGCACTCTAAAAAAAGGTTTCACCTAAAAAAATTGATCTTTCTTAATTCAAAATAGATCGGAATTACGATCGATATAATTTCACTTCTAAATATTTCCATTTAATATCATACATGCAAAACCCATACACCTAACCTTCAAGGCATAAAACAAGTTTTGATATATTCCTACTCTAATATTTTTAATAAATACATTGTATTGACTTTATTATTTTATCAAACATTTTTTAACGTTGCTACTCATTTAAGTTACTTATTCATAGATTCTAGAAGGTTGGCATTTCAATTCAATATATCATATATATGACAAAGAATCTCGATGAATTTTTTATTGTAAGTTTGAAATTCTATTAAAAACCTAAAAAATTACAAAAAGATGTTAGGTGACTACTAAGTCTTGCCTATTAATTTGCGGGCCAAAGCGTTGAGCTTGGAATTGAGATGAGCATTCGAGTACATTTGCGCCAAGGTTAGACGACGTAGCCATCCCTCCATGTGGGTCATTCTCTCACTCAACCTCATACCCCGGGGATCATCCTGAAACTGACCCTCTACAGAATCTGTGATGTCTTGACCTTTTGTATATCATAGAAGGCCGAGATTTTGGTATATCAAACTTTGAATTTTTTATTTTCATGAGATATAAAGGATGTACATGGATTTGTCAAATTTATTTATTATTATAATTGTTTTAATAATGCAATAATTAAATTTGTTTTGAATCTATAAAGATAAAATGTACTTTAATTAAATAAAGTAATATATTCATTCAATATTAAATATAGTATGTCAATTCAGTGTTAAAATAATGTTATGTTAATGAAGAAAGCCAGGTATTACTTATTTAAAATGTAAGAACTTAAAAATATTAAAAATACTATATCAATTTATTGTTAAAATAATTATATTTTAATAAAGAAACAAAGCTAGATATAACTAATTTGAAATATAAGAACTTAAATTTTATGTATATAAATATAACTTTTAACATTAATATTACCATACATGATATACAAATTAAGATTTCATAATACACATGTACACAATATAACATAAGTAAATTAAAATAAATAAATAAATGGATGAATCCATTTTTTAAAATAGTTATTAAAATAAAAAATAATTTTTATTTTTATATATTTTTTTAAATTCATTCAAAAATTACATTTATTTTCACAAATTTATTTATTAAAACTAGTTTATTGTTTAAGGATTTATATTTCTTATATATAAAAAATATGTTAAACATTTAATGGTATGTAAATGATTGTGGATATTCCATTGGAACACTTCACCTCAGTGGATCTTACAACTTAGTTCCACAATTCACACAATAACAAAAGATATACTATGGGAAAACCCGCTATGGGGAAAAACCCAACCACAAATGAGGACTATGGCTTGCTCTTTATATCAAATTGCAAATATAAAGGAAATGATACTCTCAATGGAGTTACCTATGACAATGTGGCCATAATGGCTATTACAAGATCTTCTATCTCCTTTGTTTTTCCTGAACATCCACTCTCGTGTCGTTGCTCAACTATGGAACAATACAATACATCAAAAGAATGGAGCCCCCTTCTTCTCCTAACGGTCCAGTATTTAACATAGCCTAATAGTTGTTTAAGGTTCATTTTAAGGTATTTTGCATGCCCCAACTCTCAATTAGGGTTAGGGTTTTGGGATTCTAGAATGTTCTTGAAGGTTCATGAGTGACTAGCTCCACGTGTGAGAATTGAGAACTGGTGTGAAATCCACTTGTTACCATGGTGGTCAATTGGATATGTCAACTAGCGGAAGGCATAACTTTTTTGCATACAAACTCCATTTGAGGCGATTTTTGGACCATAGAAAAAGTCTTGGAGTGTAGAATCACGTGAAGGGGCATTGCACTAATGATGAAATTTTGACCCCAAAAAACATCATTTAGACCCTTAAACATACTCCAAAAGATTCCATGCCTCAAATCTACAAAATGAGATCTACCCATAAAATGAGTCCTACAAACCAAGTCAACCAATCCTCTAACCTTAAAAACTCCAAATAAATAACAAATTATATATTGATCCATTTCATTTCAAATCACACAAAACCTATAAATATTTAACAAAAATAAAACTCCCTCTTACACACCAACACCCTGAAAATCTACCCCTAATCTTTTTTTCCAAACCATATTGAATCAATATTGAATCAACTCATAACCGCCCATGGGCACTTTTCTCAACACTAACACTTTTACAATTGAATAGCTTTTGTCATCTCAATAGGTTTTGCCATCTTTGACTTACGAAAAGGTTAACTCCCACAAATAAATCCAAACAAAGATAAACTATCCCTACGCCCTAATACAACACCTATACATGGCCATCTCCCATATGATTTTTGGCCTGTTATAGACATCGTACATTTAAATTTGAAGTAGCTCTAACTGAAAAAGACAGATATCGACATAAAAGTAAGAGACTAGGAGTCATCCACATGGCATTTAAGAGGTCGGTCCGGCAACCAAAAAAATATTTCTATAACAATCTTCTAGAAAAAAATTGAATAACAACAAAATGTCAATATTCAGTGCCCATTTAGGTAAAATATTTGCCATGCTCCGGGGATTCCGGAAGATTGTAATAACATAATTTGAGTAGTGCTTGAGCAATACAGACGCCCATATTATGTGATTGTGAAGGTCGTTTCTAACGGGTTTTTTGCAGGTTCTTGGTAGTTGTGAATATAATATGGTTAAATACCAAGTTGGACCTGAACGGGAACAGCAATCTCATTTGGGTTTGATCAGGAGCACATAACAAAGTTTCCCCAGCTTGCAAAGTTGATGTGAAGAGGTAACATATGCATTCTGTGATACGGTTCACTTCTCAGCCAGAAGCATATGTTGTCCTCTGTTATTTGCTTGATCTTTTGACAGAAACATCCTCCTGGTGAAATCTATTGGAGTTCTTATATCTAAGATGGGTTGGGTATTTGATTTTAATGTGCTTTCTCATTTAAGGTTGAGATAAGCATTTGAATTCAGGAGTTCTGAATGGGTTTAACTTTCAGACCAGTTTTTTCGTATAAGGTCCAAAATTGGGTGTAGAAATATAATGGGTTGATTTAAGAAAAGATTAAGGTCTAAATTTGGGTGTTAGAAACAAAATAGGTTGATTTATAAAAAGCTTTTGTATTTTATCACAAGGACTGAAGTGGGCCTTTGCCTTGATATTTTTACTGCAAGATGGCAATGGGCATGAACTGTAGCAGGTCTGAAGTGTTTTTTGGACATAAAGTCGTTTATGGTACAAGGTCTGTATTGGCATCTATAATTATCACATTTGGGGTCAATGTCTGGAAGATGTTTCTGAATTCTGTTACAGAGACAGGGTTGGGCGTTTTATTTCACTTCTGGTTTCAATGATCAAGGTCTGAATTGGGTAATTGGAACTTCGTTTTGTGCTAAATTTTAAGGGCCTTTTATGTGTTGGATCAGTCTCTTGGACTAGGTTGATTTAGGTGTTTTCTGAAGCGGATTTTCAGTACGTCTGAAACAGTTATTTGGAACATCTGGTGCTGTTGAATATAAGGTCTGCATTGGTTATTTAAATCTGCCTTCGTTTCTCATTTTTATTCGATCTCTATGCATTAGGTTTGTCTCTCAGAGTAGTTTTTAGTACGAGGACTCTAAGTAGGTGCTTGATTTCATTCTGGTTTTTAGTTCAGGCCTGAAATTGGCGTTTCATTTCTATGAGTTCTGAAGTGGGTGTTGTTTTTAAAGTTGGCTTTACAGATGGCCTGAATTGGGTGCTTGAAACATCGTTCTGTGTTGTGTTCATTGCGCTCATTTGTCTTGGATCCATGTCCCAGGGGGATTTCTAGTACAAGGGTTGAAGTGGGATTTTTATCATAATTTGGCTTTCTGTTGAGGTTCAAGTGAAACTTTGATTCGACAAATTCTTATATGGATTTTAGTTCAAATTGAATGTGTAAGAAATGGGCATTTGGCGTCTGTGATTTCTGAAGTGGGTTTTTTTGTTCATAGTAGTTTTTTAGCGCGGAATCTGGATTTTTGTATCTTAACAATTTTCGGTGCTTTTGAATATGTGAAATTGGCATCGGGCCTTGGTTATTTCTGAAACGGGTTTCGTTTTCATAGTGGCTGTTTTGTCGCTCAGAAATTGGATTTATGTATCCCAAACATTATTCAGCGCTCAAATTCATTAGTTTTTGTCTGTGTTGGATCCGTATCTTACAGGAGTTAACCATTTCTAGTTTGAAGGCTGAAGTGGGTATTGATTTAAAAAAGTTCTAGAGTGAATTTGTTTAATGTCAAGGTTCTAGATGGGCATTATATATCATTTCCTGAAATCCTTTTTTTGCCACAGGAAATGGCAGACAATAAAGAACAGTCTTCAAAGATTGATTCCACTGTAAATACTGTGGTGGATAAGTCATCAGAACTGCCAGCTTCGAAACATGTGGAAGATGCATCAGAGCATGTTCCACCTCACCTGCATCGGCATGGTGTAGAGAATGCTCCACCTCACCCGCATAGGCTCTTCCATCGGCAGAGGAGTCTGTATGAACTTTTTGGAGGGGGAAAGGGTAAGTAGTTGTAATCTTATAGACTATATTTAATATACAAGATTCTTTCAAAATTGGAACTGTCATGTTTACAGTTACTGTCACTCTGCCAGAATGTTTCCCTAAAATTATATGTCTTTTCAATCAATTTAGGATATGATTTACCTACCATTTATATTGATCAATGAGATTTTCCTCTTCTCTTGTCCTGGATAAATATGCCATCCTTTGTATTGGGAGTGATGGTTGTGCAAATATACTACATAGGATTTGATTCATAATTGCTGTTTCAAGATTGCCATCTGAATACCTACTTGACCAAACCTTACTTCCTGAAAATGAGCAGTTGAAAGCTTCTTGCCACTTTTCATAGTTTTCAAATCTTTCTTAAAGTTTTCCTGATATTCGCGCCTTATCGCTAAATACTCCTCTGTGTACATCATGACCTCTTAGGACCTCGTCTGATACATTAGGCATCTTGCTGGCAATCAGCTAATAAGACTGGTGCGAACTATTGGTAATACTACTAATAGGACTCAGGCCGCTGCTTCTTACATTGTTAGAGATTACAAAATCTTCTGTTCTGATTGAAATTGGAGCCCAGGATTTCCCTGTGGTCCCCAATGACTTGAGTTCTAGTTGTTTTCCCTCTGATCCTAGTTCAGTGAATATCAATTTTTTGGCTGAGAGGCTGAGGTATATGGTTGACTTAGACTAGAAACCCCTGTTTGTTCTTCCTGTTCTTTCTTATCACTTGCATTTTGCACTTTTTTTCTTATCACTTGCATTTTAGCTTTTTTTATACTGCTCTGTTTCACAGGGTACTCTTTCATCTTTAAGTTGTTCCTGGGGAATTCTCTGTGTTCTTGTTTAGAATGCTCAACCCCTTCCTCTTTAGATTCATTTTGAACATGGGTATCTTCTGATAATCACTGGATGGCTCCAAGTCTCCTGTAGTTTGTCTTCTCTCGGTAATAAAGTGTTTATTGTGTGGCTTCCAAGTGATCCCGCTGGGAAACTTTGCGACCAATTGGCAAGTCCATCTGGATAGTTATTACATCAATTTGCTCCAGTTATCTAATTCAGGTTCTTGTTAGTTACTTATCTATTTTAGAACCCATGTTTTGATAGTTTACCTAATTTTGATAGCTGCTGATGTGATCCTGTGGAAGAAGTGGACTATATCTGCTGGAATCGTCGTTGGATCAACTGTTACGTGGGTGTTGTTTGAGTGGTCTGGATACAGACCATTGTCCCTCATTGCAGATGTGCTGTTACTTTTGATTGCAATATTGTTTATCTGGGCAAAAACTGCAGGTATCCTCAAAAGGTGAGAGGTTTAAGTTTTTATCTGTTTTCCCTGTACTTGTCACTTTGTTCTGGTTTATCAGTAATAAATATTCATTCAGTATAGATTTCTGCACATACAGACCACCTCCACCTCTCCCTGGTTTGGAATTGTCTGAAGAAATGGTAAACAGTACTGCTGCATCGGTTCGCCTTAGGATTAACCATACACTTGCAGCGGCACATGATATTGCCCTCGGCAAAGATTTCAGCCTTTTTGCAAAGGTAAAGCATTGTGATAGTTTGTGAGAATACCATTAACTCTGGATCTATCATGCTCTGAGAGGGATCAAATCCCTCAAGGTGCAAAACCTTTCTAGAGCTAAAGATTTAAGGGAAGGTTTGTAGATTTTTCTGGGTTTTACTGCTTGCTAGTTTATGTTATCTTTTCAGTGTTTTTCACCTTCAGCCGGTTATGCATAGGCTGAAAACTACTTATGAAAAATACAGTAACACTTAAACACACAGTAAACTACTTCTTAACAGCAGACAACAAATATTAACACATGCACACCATAAAAGAGACACTCAGATTTTTCGGCAACTGTGCCCTGGAAAAACCCCCATGGGGAAAACCAGTAAGAGAGAGAGAGATTTTATTATTCTTCAGCAAAATGTTTCAGTAGAGAAAATACAGTGAAATATCAACTTATCTCCACCATAGATTTCATCTCGAAATTCTCAAAAACTGTGCCTAGCTTATTCCTTGAAATATGTGCCAAAACAAGACCTCGAGATTCGTGCCAGCAGCCTCGAACTTTGTGCAGGCCGTACCTCATTTTCTGTGCAGAAATTTAATGCAGTCTGTACAGCAGTACGGCCCTCGAATTTCGTGCCAGAAATTATCTCGAAAATTGTGCAGAGTTAATGCCTCGAAATCTGTGCCAAAAACTTGCCTCGGTTACTGTGCAGACTCCACGATTTCTGTGCACAAAACAGTGCCCAAATCCGTACTGTATGGAATCCGTACACCTCGAAAATCATGCAGCAATAAAGTGATGTACCTTGCCACGAATTCCGTGCCTATAATAAATGCTGTCCGTACTTCCTCGATATTTGTGCAGCAATAAATGAGACTGTACCTTGCTTTGAAAATCGTGCCAATGGAAAAGACCAAACCCTTGCCTCGATTTCAGCGCCCTTTTTCTCTGCTCTCTCTTCTCACTTTCCAAAAAGTAAAAGTGAAGTGAAATCTGTCTCCCTCATGCTTTTTGTCTAACCCTAAGTGAGTTCTAATCCAACGGTGGAAAAAGATCCAAATCCAATGGCTAAGATTCAATGAGAGTGAAAAGTCACTTTTATTTAAATCACTCACCCACTTAACTTTAGCAAAAAGTGACTTTAATGTTATAAAGTCTCATTAATGACTATTAATGTGAGGGTCACCCCTTTTCCCCCTTCTAAGTGACATTAGGCTATTGTCACTTGGGGAACACTTCCCTAGGTACAAAACTAACACTCCCTTTTACCGAGAAAGGTGTTCCGCACCACTCCCAACTTATCTCTGAAGAAGACAAACTTCCCCCTCCCCAAAGACTTCGTCAGGACATCTGCTACCTGCTCCTCAGTGGAAATATACTGCAACTCAACTGCCCCTCTCTGGACGTAGTCCCGAATGAAGTGGTACCTGATCTCAATGTGCTTCGATTTGTCATGGAACACTGGATTCTCAGAGAGCTGAATGCAACTCTGATTGTCGCAATAGATCACCGTAGGTCTCAGCTGCTGATCAAATAAATCTACCAATAACTTACGAAGCCATAGTGCTTCGCAAGTCGCCTGACTGGCTGCCATATACTCAGCCTCAGCAGAACTCAATGCAACGGACTTCTGTTTCCTACTGAACCACGACACTGTTGCCGAGCCCAAGCTGAAACAGCAACCGGAAGTGCTCTTCCGGTCCCTCACACAACCTGCCCAGTCTGAATCTGTGAACCCAACCAAGCTAACTCCACCCGAACCCCTGTAGTCCAGACCATAATCCACTGTCCCTGCTAGGTATCTCAGAATGTGCTTTGCGGCCGTCCAATGCACACTCCTAGGCTGCACCATGAACTGGCTAAGAGTGTTAACCGCAAAACACAAGTCTGGCCTGGTGTTGACCAGATACATCAACGATCCGATGAGCTGACGATATAGTGTGGGATCCACCAACTTACCCTCTGAAGCATGAAGTTGCTTCAAGTTGGTGATCATAGGTGTAGACATAGGCCTGCAGTCCTCCATCCGATAACTCTTCAGAATCTCCGCTGCATACTTCCCCTGTCCTAGGAAAATATGTCCAATCTCCTGCCAAACTTCCATCCCCAAGTAGTAATGCATCAGCCTAATATCAGTCATCTCATACTCAGCTACAAGATCTCTCTTGCATTGTGCAATAAGACGCTCATCTCCAATGATAAATAAGGCATCAACATATAACAGAAGAATGAGTGGATCTCCGCCAACCACAATGTAGTATAGGTTGGGATCAACCTCACTCTTCTGAAATCCCATCGAAGTCAAATATGCATCGATCCTGGAGTACCAAGCTCTAGGAGCTTGCTTCAGACCGTACAAGGCTTTCCTAAGCCTACACACATGATAATCTCTCTCATGTATCTCGAATCCCTGTGGCTGCTCCAAATAAACCTCCTCCAGCAGAAGACCATTGAGAAACGCGGTCTTCACATCCATCTGGTGGATCTTCCAACCCATCTCTGCTGCTATAGATATCACTGCCCTGATAAAGGAATACCAAGCAACTGGAGCAAATGTCTCATCATAGTCAACTCCCTCAACCTGTGAGAACCACCTAGCCACAAACCGAGCTTTGAATTTCTTCACACTGCCATCTACAGTATGCTTGATCTTGTATAGCCACTTGGAAGTCACCACTGATTTCCCCTCAAGTCTCGGCACAATCTCCCAAGCATCATTCTTCATGATGGAATGGTACTCTTCCATCATGGCATCTCTACATACCTGATGCTGAGAAGCCTCCTCAAATGTAGAAGGCGCAGAGTCACGAAGACTCGCAACAAGGGCCATCCCATATCTGTCTGGCTCAACCACTGATCTGATCGCCTCCTGAGGTCTACCAAATGCTTCTGCTTCCTTTAAGGTGTCCTGAAGCCACTTAGGCTTCTTCTTCCTTGAAGGCTCCTCCCAAACTGGTTTATCCTCATCCGAGGAACTCCCAGAAGCAGAAGGTCTAGCACCCCGAGGACCAGTGACTGATGAACCAGTCCCTGAAGACCCTGTAACCTGTGAGCCTGAAACCTGTGATCTTGAACCTATGCTTGTCCCTGAACCTGTCCCTGTACTTGTTCGTGAAATACCTGTAATCTGAACCACGGATCCTGTAGAAGCTGTGCCTGTACCCTGTGATCCAGTCACCCCAGAAACCTGTGGACCTGAAACCTGTATCGAAGAATCCTGTATCAACTGAGGTGTGGGAGCTGGTGGCTCCCCCTGCTCCATCTCTCTTGACTTCCTGAAGGCCCTCTCCTCATCAAACTTCACCTCCTGCCTCACTACAACTCTCCTCTGGCTAGGAATGTAAAGTCGATATGCCTTCGAAGTCTCATCACCCACAAAGATACCTCTCTCTGCAGTGGGCTCGAACTTCGTCCTCTTCTCAGAAGGGACGTGAGAGTAAGTCAGAGAGCCAAATATCCGAAAATGGCTCACCTCAGGCTTCTTGCCTGAATACATCTCCTCTGGAGTCATCCTCCCCAAAGCACGGTGAGGACTCCTGTTCTGCAGATACACTGTAGTGTTGCATGCCTTTGCCCATAGAAAGAACGGTAACCCCTGATCATAAAGCATGGCTCTCGCTGCTCCAATGATCGACCTGTTCTTTCTCACTGCTACTCCATTTTGCTAAGGAGTGTAGGGAACTGTCAACTGTCACTGTATACCCTCCCGACTGCAGAAAGCATTGAACTCCTTGGAGGTATACTCACCCCCATTATCTGATCTCAACATCCTGATCTTCCTCCCCATCTGCTTCTCCACAAGGGCTTTGAACCCTTGGAAGACACTCAACACTAGTGGGGACTTCTTGTTCCTCAAGAAGTAGATAGTACTCCTGACCAGTCAAAGATACTGAAGACATAGGACCGCAAATGTCAGAATGAATCAAGTCAAGCACTCCTGCTGCTCTCGTGTCACTGCTAGGAAAAGCAGTCTTGGTGTACTTTCCCAAAGCACACCCTCTGCACACATCACTCTGCTCAGTGTCGAACTCAGGTAAACCTGTGACCCTGCTCCTCAACAATCTCAGAGCTGGGTGATGTAAGTGGGCCATCCTCCTGTGCCATAGCTCACATAGCTCACTGTTGTTGCTGTGTGCTAGAGCATGCTGCGGCTGAAACAATAACTTATACAGTCATCCACATCTAACTCCAATATCCATGGGGGTAGATACACCTGTGGTCCTGGGGAACACCTGCACTCTCCCATCTGAGAAACACACCCCAAGACCCCTGTCCTCAATAGTGGAAACTGAAACAAGGTTCTTTTTCAGCCCAGGGACGTACAACACATCCCTCAAAGTCATGGGACTCATGTACTCCCTCTCAAATGTAATGGTCCCCTGACCCACTGCTCTAACAATGGTGTTGTCACCAAGTACCACCTCCACATCTCTAGCTGTCCGTGATAGCTCAGAGAACAACTCCCGAGTACTTGTCATGTGTCTCGAGGCTCTGTTGTCAATGTACCACGTACTAGTGGTGGATGGATCTATCTGATGCCCTGTCAACAATGAATGCTCACTCTCCATATCCATGTCTGTGCTGGTGGCTAAGGAGACTCTCTCTCTCTCAATCTGTCCAACATATAGAGAAAACTCCCTCTGAAACCTGTCACCAAAATCATCAACCTCTGTTGAGGCTGCAGTTTGCTGCCCCTGTCCCTTCTTCTTCTTCTTGCTTGGACACTATGATGCATAGTGCCCAAATGCCTGACAACAATAGCACTTGATTTTACTCAAGTCCTTCTTCTGTCCACCCTGCGGTTGCTGCTGCTGCTGCCTCTTGGCCCCATTCTTCTTGGGACCCTTCTTCTTCTTACCCTTGGCTGTCAGTGCCACATTCTCCTCATCTGCCCCACCATGTGATGAATTGCCCTGTACGAGACCCCTCCTGGTCTCCTCCTGCACAAAGTCGTCCCACAATCTCTCCCAAGATGGTAGGTTCTCTCTACCCACTATGGCCTGCACAAATACACTCCAGGACTTTGAAGCCCCGTTCACTGCTGTGCGTACTAGCTCAGTAGGAGATACCACTTCACCAACCGCTGCCAGTTCATCCCGAACTGTAGAAATCCTAGTGAGGTAAGCTGTGACTCTCTCTCCTCCATTCACCTTGATACTCTTGAGTTTCTCTTTGAGAACCATCTTTCTGTTCTCATTAGAACTCTCATACAAGCTGGTCAAGGCACTCCACATCTCATGTGCCCTGGTCTTCCCGGAAATGTGAGAGATTATGTGGTCTTTTACTGCGTCAAGGATAATCCTCCTAGCCTTACAGTCATTCTTGTTGAAGGCTGAAAGAGCTGCTGCATTTGTGCCATCTGGAATGGCAATGGGGTTGGCAGTTGTGCTCTTAACCGCCTCCACCCATAGCTCATTCTCCTCCAAAATCAACAAAATTCTGGCCTTCCGAGGCACAAAATTTTCAGTCCCATTCAATCTATCCTCAATCCTCAGACCTGTAGCCATCTCAACTCCAACCCAACAAAATGTTGATCACTAACAGAAGAAAATCTCACAAATTTCTGAGTTCTGGAAATTTTTGTATGCTGCAAAAATACTACTGTTTTTTGCCCCTGCGCTCTGATACCATATAGATTTTTCTGGGTTTTACTGCTTCCTGGTTTATGTTATCTTTTCAGTGTTTTTCACCTTCAGCCGGTTATGCATAGGCTGAAAGCTACTTATGAAAAATACAGTAACACTTAAACACACAGTAAACTACTTCTTAACAGCAAAAAACAAATATTAACACATGCACACCATAAAAGAGACACTCAGATTTTTCAGCAACTGTGTCCTAGAAAAACCCCCACGGGGAAAACCAGTAAGAGAGAGAGATTTTATTATTCTTCAGCAAAATGTTTTAGTACAGAAAATACAGTGAAATATCAACTTATCTCCACCATAGATTTCATCTCGAAATTCTCGAAAACTGTGCCCATCTTATTCCTCGAAATATGTGCCAAAACAGGACCTCGAGATTCGTGCCAGCAGCCTCAAACTGTGTGCAGGCCGTACCTTGTTTTCTGTGCAGAGATTTAATGCAGTCCGTACAGCAGTACGGCCCTCGAATTTCGTGCCAAAAATTATCTCGAAAACTGTGCAGAGTTAATGCCTTGAAATCTGTGCCAAAAACTTGCCTCGGTTACTGTGCAGACTCCTCGATTTCTGTGCACAAAACAGTGCCCAAATCCTCGCTGTACGGAATCCATACACCTCGAAAATCGTGCAGCAATAAAGTGTTGTACCTTGCCTCGATTTTCGTGCTTGTAATAAATGCTGTCCGTACTTCCTCAATATTTGTGCAGCAATAAATGAGATTGTACCTTGCCTTGAAAATCGTGTCAATGGAAAAGACCAAACCCTTGCCTCGATTTCAACGCCCTTTTTCTCTGCTCTCTCTTCTCACTTTCCAAAAAGTAAAAGTGAAGTGAAATCTGCCTCCCTCATGCTTTTTGTCTAACCCTAAGTGGGTTCTAATCCAACGGTGGAAAATAATCCAAATCCAATGGCTAAGATTCAATGAAAGTGAAAAGTCACTTTTATTTAAATCACTTAAATAAAAAATCACTCACCCACTTAACTTTAGCAAAAAGTGACTTTAATGTTATAAAGTCTCATTAATGACTATTAATGTGAGGGTCACCCCTTTTCCCCCTTCTAAGTGACATTAGGCTATTGTCACTTGGGGAACACTTCCCTAGGTACAAAACTAACAAGGTTTGCATCTTGAGGCATTTATAGATCTGGAGTTAAATGGATCTATATTGGTATTCTGCAGATAACAAATACTTAGCAGCATATAGCTTATAACCTTGGGCAGATTTCAGCTAAGTAGTATATATTCACAGTTCATAATTATTTTTATTAAAACTATATATATGTTTGTGTTTGGTTTTAAATTTTAATTTGAACCCATTATGTATTTTTTTTAAGTTAATATTTTTTAAAATTTTTTTAAACTTGTAGGTGGTTGTTTGCTTATGGCTCTTCTCAGTTGTCAGTAGTTGGTTTGACCTCATCACACTTGTTTATATCAGTAAGTTTGGATAATAGATTTCTTCTTAACTTTATGCAAACACTTTCTTCTCTCATATCTAACTGCTTTTCTTGGTTGCTGGGCTGCTTTGTCTGTCTTTTTCTTGTTTTATTGGTTAACCTGTTTTGTTTTGCATACATCCCACAGTTGTCCTGGCTGTCATCACAGTTCCTGCTTTGTACAACAATTATGAGGATCATGTAGATAGACATGCTTCATTTGTCGAGCAGGAATTCATAAAGCATTACAAGAAATTCGATGAAAGTGTTATTCGCAGGATTCTGGGCTTTCTTTCGAGGGAGAAAGAGCACTGATTCAAAGGAGAAGGAAGATGTAGAAACTTATATGAATTTAATGCATGGGCATGCCTTCAAACTGAAACAAGGGGATGGGTGCACATGAAATATGCTCTTCATCGATCCAGAGACAAATTAATTGTTCCTGTTTCAGGAACATCTTTAATGTGGTGGAGCCTAAACTATTTTGTGATTCTTTTGAAATAATAATAGCTTTCAACTTCTTCAATTTATTTTAATTTTTTATAAATAAAATAATTTTCTTGTGTAATAAAATTTAGGGGTTAAATTTAGCCCGTGTGAATTTTCATTTTTTTTTAAAAGATTGGTCAATTTTCATTTTTTTCTAAATCAATTGGTTATGGTTAAATTTTTTTTATCTAAAGATGATCAAAATTGTCTCTAGAAGCCATTACAAACTCTTTAGAAATTTAATTTAATTTCTTTTTATTTAGTAAGTTTCACCAAAAATTTCTACACTAAATTAAAAATTTTAGTAACGGCCGAACTTGAATGCTTCGCCAAATGTTTCCTGAATGAAAAGAACCTAATAGAACTTGATCAAATCCAAAAAAAAAAACGAATGTTTTTCACATCAAGTCATTTTATCATGCAAGCCAGAGCCGCCCATTTCTCTTCGTTTCGTACAATCATTGGTTTTATCCTCACCTGACCTTTGCTTCCTGCACGCATTTGAAGGCATGTCGCACCCCATTGTTAAAAATAAATTTTAATTTGGAATTTTAATCCTTCCTGTAGGCCTTTCAGAATATGTCGCACCGCATTGTTCTTGAAAGTAAATTTTAACCTGATTTGGTTCACTTTTATAAAGTCGATCTTAAAAAAATTACATCCCAACCAAAAATAAATTAAATTAGAAAAACTTTTTTTTTCATTTAAAAAAATATCCTTTCAAAAAATTTATGTGGATTATGCCAAAAAAACCCACCAAACAATGGACAAACTTGACAGCAAGTATGGGTAGAGGCTCTCACCTGAAATTCTGGGATATCTACATGAGATCGGTTATACTAAGCTGTCTCAGATATAAACTAAAAAAGCCTGACAGAGGGCGATATGATGGTTCTTATTGGTATTCTGGGTATTGGCGGGGTTTATCAAATTGAATGGACTACTATCTCTCCATATTAAAGACTGTTGGTATTAGGCTTACAAACTTTGAGTATGAACTTCTTTGGAGAGGTAATAAAAAAGATGGACAAGTTAATGCTAAAGATGATGAACTTCTTTGGAGAGGTAATAAAAAAGATGGACAAGTTAATGCTAAAGATGCCTGTCTTTATATGGCATACAGTGATAATTATATTGTTCCTGAATGATGGTTTGAGAAGTTGTGGAAGTGGAAAATAAACAAAATGTTTCTCTAGTTTGTTTTGGAAAATGTGATGCTTACTTGGGAGAACTTGTTAAAAAGAGGATGGCAAGGTCCCAATAAATGCTCCTTATGCAGAATTGATGCTGAAACTACTGATCACATTTTTATTCACTATTCTTTCTCACAAAACCTACGGTCTGCTATCCGCTCAAAACTTGACATTCCTATGTTATGGGGTGATGATACTTTGGACAAAAATCTTTATATCTGGTACACTTCTAAGAAGGATCATCGTTTGCTTCCAGCCATCATCTATTGGGTGATTTGGAACATTAGGAATGCTGTTGTCTTTGAGGACAAAACCCCTTCCATTACTGCAGGGATGATCAAAGCTATAAATTTGTATAAGGATATAAATCCTTGACAAGCTAAATCTTCAAAGAATAGATCTATTGATAAGCTTCTTGTTATGGATAAGGCATATGGATTTTTTGATGGGGCAGCAGTGGATGGATATTGTGCTGCGGGTGTCTTTCTTGTGATTAACTGTTCTCACTATTTCAAATTAAAACTGAACTGTGGTAGTGGTACCAATACCAAGGTTGAATTACTTGTCTTATGGTGTTTGATCAAGTTTGCATGGATTCTTGGAATTGACACTTTCAATATTTTTGGGGACTCCTTATCTGTGGTAATCTGGGCAAAAAATTCTGCTACCTTACAGTCCATTGTGCTGCTTTAGTGGTGCGACAGAATAAAAGTTTTATTGCACAGGTTTCATAGCTGGGGATACATAATATTTACAAGGAACTTAATGCTACTGCAGATACACTTTCTAAGGAGGCTCTGAGGTAGGATGAAGGTCTTTTCTTGTGGGAAGAATATATTGATGATCACTTGGAACAAGATGGTCAATTATACTTCTTTGATTGATCTTTACTTACTATTTTTTTTTTACATCTTTTTGATACTCTATTTTTGCCACTTTCAGAATTTTGGTTTCTTGCCACTAGATGATCATTGTATTGATCCTTTTGTATTTTTGGACTTGACTATAACTGTTCAATATCCATTGGATAATGTTGAAAAATGCATGTACTTTTTTATTCAAAAGAATAACAAAAGTATGTTTTTTTTCTTCTTGAAAAAAAGAGTATATTGAAGGCTCCAAAAACAATGGCTAATAAAAGGGAAGTATATTTTTGAAGGTCAAATCATTATAATATTAAATAGGATTTTTTACTACAATTTTTGGAAAAGATCATGGTAGAGCAAGTTAACTACTAGATTTCAAGTCAAAACATCTTGAAAATGAAGCACCACAAAAAATAAATGAAAAAGATGTGCTTGAAATAGAAAAAACTACTCCAAAAGACCAAATACAACAATTGATTGCAAAATGTTAAGATTCAATATGCTAAGATAGATAACATCAGAATTACATTCAATTTCACAACAATAGCATATACAGGATCACTGAAAGAACAACAAGCACAACATAAACACAAGAGACACAGATTTATCCTGGGAAACCCTCATGGGGTAGAAAACCCAACAAAGCTTCCTCAATATAGATGACCAACAAATACAAAGATGTAATCCCCAAACAAGAGCGCCTTCTCCTCCTTTTGAAGATCTCTCTCTCTCTCTCCTATGCGAGTTCACAAGTGAATGAATGAGTGAGTATAAATGAGGAACACACTGTTGAACACAATGCCTCACTGAGGGGGGGGGTGAATCAGTGAGGGAGCACTAGGTTCCAATTATGTTTTAACTTTCAAAAATATATCATTTACCAATTCACTTCAGTTTATACAAAACATTATTCATGCTGATATGTATATATTATTAAGCATCAACACATAAGAAACAAGATATGAGCTTTGTAAAAACTTTATAATTTGAGACTTCAATCTCCAGCTTGGGCTACTACCCAAAGGTGGCACTACCCACCAGATAAAATTTGTCAACTGCAACTGACTGATATGTTACAATATTCAGGTAAGCTTCAACTTGCCAAAAGACTAATTAGTCTTTCCCTAGCTCCTCCCAACCTCCCTAACAGGGATTGACTTTTAATTAATCAATTTACATAAATTTAAAAATATACAAAAATTCAACTCAGTTGATCTATATAGGCTGCTCTCTAAGATTCATTCTTTTCTGTCATTCATCCAACATCCAACTTCCTGTCTTTATATTCATGACCTCACCAATCTGTAGCCCCAGAAATCAGAAAAAGATATGCTGCTTCATTCCACTATCCTTGGCCCTGTCCTTATGCCTCCCGAACTCCGACCTTCCTTTTCTTCACTGAAATTCCCACAACCACTTCTTTTTACAATTTTTTCTTCTATATATATACTTGTTTTTATCCATAAATTTAGTGAGGACGACTCATCAATTTGATTTAATTTAGTCAGTCAAATGATATATTTTATTCCATAGTTTTCTCATTAAGCCGACTTGTCAAAGTGTATATATATAAATGTTTATTTATTTTTTTGATCTTCTCTTCCATTAACGTGGTCTTTAATCCCGCGCTGGTGTCTTTGGGATGCCCGTGTGAGCCCATTAGCACATGCCCATAGTGCCACTGCCAAGATGTCCGCAGGTGTGGTTGAGTAAGATGCTTGTAAGGGCTTTCTTTCACGCACTGTACATGCCCGCGGCCTTTCCTTTGATCAAGCCAGCATGGGCTCCTTTCTAATATGCCCATAGCTTCACTTTCATTCCATCAATAAAATGCCTGCCTGCAATCATGTCTTATTCTTTGTGCTTGCTAAGTCATGTCTTCAACCTCTTGTTTGTTTCCAGCTTTGCCTTGTCCTTGTCATCTCGTCATGTCATCCAATGCCACAACACCTTTTACCCTATCTTCATGTGCTTGTCCAGCTTTGTCCTCCATGTCATCTTCCATGCTTTGTCATTGTCCAATGCTTGTGTTCTTTATGTCTCCAAGCTTGCTAATTGCCATTGTGTCATTATTGTTCTTGTTCATCATTTCATCATGCCTCATGAAGCATGGCCACAAGCTTATGCTTGCTTGGCATTGCCTTGTCTTGTCCAAGTCATCATCTTCCTTTGTCTATGCCACTTGGTATGTCCAAGTCCTTCTATGCCATCCAATGCTTGCTTTCCATGTGCATTGTCCACATCATCCTTGTCTAGGGTATTAGGCCCAATTCCAAATGACCACAGTATGGGTCATTTGGCTCATTAGGTGTGCCAAAGCTCATCACTTTGTCCACTATGTCTTTGTCTAGGGTATCACTTCAATCCATTCACACACTTCACCTTTGTCATTAATGTTGTCATCAATGACAACCATATTCAACAAACTCCCCCTTTGTCATTGATGGCAACCAACCAACTTCTTTCTCCCCCTTTGACATTAATGACAAAGGGCTGATTAGCCTTCAAGAGCTTCACAATGTCCAAAATTTTGAAGTCATCACTTGTCACCTGCTGAGTTATTGCCATCTTCAAATTTTCATAGACACTCATGACTGCTCCCCCTTTCAAATAGATTACTGAGATTAAATTTCAAAATATTCAACATCACTGAGGCTTCCTTTCACTATTGGTACCAATTGCCAGTTACTTCTTTTGCTCAAATACCAATCTTCCTCGTGTCTTCTTTAGTTCTTTGGATGCTTGACCTATTCAATAGATTTCTTGCTCCCCCTATCATTATGCCACTTCTTTGGATCACCTCACGTGGTTCAAACTTCATCTTTGTCTTGTAGAAGACACGATCCTTGGACCTGTTACAAGGTCTACATGGTTAGCAATAAAAACTCTATCAAGTTTGAAACCGGATCAGGTCTGCAATAAAAAATTCTTCATTCACATCCAACAAATCTGCAATTAGCTTCTTAGTTCAAAAATATATTCCAATCCTTTGGGAGAATTACTCTTTGTCACATCATATTACGTGGTCCAAATAACTAATTCTGCCTCATTGTCATTTTCTGAATGTCTACTGAACTTAGGGTTTATCTAGCAAGTGCAAGGTGAATGACAAGCTTCAGTAATCTTTTGACAGTTGTTTAGAACTTTACTTGTGCTTGATTTTTGGTTGCTTTATTATATCAGTCTTTGTCTACTTACTGTACTATATCTGCATCAGAGATTCTTCATTAGGATACACAAGTTTTTTTTTTTTTCATCCATCATCATCCTAGTTCAGAGAAATGTGAACTATACACAAACTTCATGTACTGCAATTTTTGTGTACTGCTGTAACATCCTTCATAAGGCTTCAACTTCGGATGACCTTTTTATATATTGACTGCTGATACAGATTGACCTCATTGATGGACCAAAGGTTGTTTTTACTAGCTGTAAATACCACTCGAATTGACACCAAAGATAGGATAAATGCTGTAGCAGCTCCCTTTCATCATTAAAAGTTTAAAACAGCAGCATAATGACTTCCTTGTTTGTATTGAAGGAAATCAATGAATGTCTCATATTCTCATGGTTTAACTGTCTCCTTCCTTCGCTGCCTTAGTCATCTTCATAAATCCTTCTTCATTGATAGAGCCATCGGTTGCTCTTTTCTCACCCTTGAGTTCCTCAAAACTCCATGAACTCAAGGTACATTATGTGAAATTAATCTTGAAGGGAGATAACTCCCAACTTCTGCCGAAGATACACAAATGCATCCTTGGGCAAGGGTTTGGTGAAGATGTCAGCCACTTGTTCCTTTGAGCTCACATAACTGAGTTTGACCTGTTGTTCATTGACCTGCTCTCGTAGAAAGTGATACTTAATCGGGATGTGTTTGGACTTGGAATGCATCACTGGATTCTTTGACAAGCTAATTGCACTTGTATTGTCACAGTTGATTATAATTGGTTGATCGAAATGAATTTTCATGTCTGCCAAGGTTTGTTTCATCCAAAGTATTTGAGTGCAGCATTTAGCAGCTGCAATGTACTCAGCTTCTATGGTGGAAAGTGAAATTGAAGATTGTTTCCTACTCATCCAGGAGACAAGACAATCTCCTAAAAAGAAGGTGTTTCCACTAGTACTCATTCTATCATCCAGACTACCTGCCCAATCAGCATCAGAGAATGCCGTGAGTTCAAAATGTGAGTTCTTCGGATACCATAACCCAAGTTCCATTGTACCTTTGAGATATCTGAAAATGCGTTTAACTATTGCTACATGTGATTCTTTTGGACTGGCTTGGTATCTTGCCACCATTCCAATAGC
Organism: Larix kaempferi; assembly: GCA_027924585.1. Lineage (NCBI taxonomy): Eukaryota > Viridiplantae > Streptophyta > Pinopsida > Pinales > Pinaceae > Larix > Larix kaempferi. The sequence goes on from BSBM01000753.1 coordinate 50,322,779, forward strand.
TTGCATGATATCAGGTCTTGCTGCAGTAAGATAGAGTAAATTGCCTATCATTGACCTGTACAATGTGGCATCAATTAAGGGAGATTCATCATCCTTGCTGAGTTTACAACCTGTTTCCATAGGTGTGCCCACAGGAGAGCATTCAGCCATTCCAAACTTGCTTAACATTTCCTTCAGATATTTGGTCTGAGATATGAAGATAAAATTGGGAGTTTGCGTAATCTTTAATCCAAGAAAGAAAGACAGTTCTCCTATCATAGACATCTCAAATTCTCTGGCCATATCAGCTGCAAATGTTTGACTTAGCCTATCCAAATTGCTTCCAAAAATAAGGTCATCAACATAGACAACAGTGATTAATAAATGATCTTCTTCAATCTTGAAGTAGAGATTGTTGTTAACACTTCCTCTCTTGAATCTTTACTGAAGAAGATATGTGTCCAACCTTTCATACCAGGCTCTAGGTGCTTGTTTAAGACCATAGAGAGCCTTCTTTAGTTTCTAGACATGATCTTCTTTACCAGGCTCTTCAAAACCTTCAGGTTGTTTAGTGTATACTTCTTCCTTCAGGGTGCCATTTAAAAAGGATGACTTTACGTCTATTTGATAGACCTTAAATTTTTTATAACATGAAAATGCTAGAAACATTCTAATCAGTTCCATTCGAGCCACAGGTGCAAAAGTCTCATCAAAATGAATTCCTTCCATTTGAGAATATCCTTTGCAAACCAATTTGGCTTTGTTTCTGATAACGTGTCCATTTTCATCTAGTTTATTCCTATACACCCATTTAGTATCAATTATGCTTTTTTTCTCAGGCCGAGGAACTAACTCCCAGGTTTCACTTTTTTCACTTTGACTTAATTCTTCTTTCATGTCATTATTCTAGTGTTTATCCGTGAGGGCTTCACTAAAGCTTCTAGGTTCAATTGTTGAAAGCAATGCCAGATTTCTTCTCTGTGATGCATGTCTCAGATGCATTCCTTCTTCAATATTTCCAATAATAAGTTCTTCTGGATGATCCCTTTTTATAGATCTTAGTGAAGGTTTTGTACCTTTCAAGGGGAGTTGTTTATCCTCAACTTGTTCCTGTTTATCCTCAGATTGTTGATCAGACTGCTCCTCTGTTGTTTTAAGTGATGTTTCTTCATCATCTGTCAAGTCATCATCTGTCTCCTCAGGTCCAAATTCTGGCAATTTTTGTGCTAGATCTTCATAAACGACTACATCTATACTTTCAACCATTCGCTTCAATCTCTTATTGTAGCATTTGTATGCTTTCTTTTCAGTTGAGTAGCCCAAAAATATACCTTCATCAATCCTTGAATTGAATTTTCCAAGGCTGTCATCAATGATTTTTATGTAACATTTGCTGCCAAAATTTTTAAAATGATTCACTGTAGCTTTTCTTCCTGTCCATAACTCATAAGGAGTTTTATTACTATTAATTCTCAGCCGTGCTCTGTTTATAATGTGAACAGCTAATCCTACTACTTCTCTCCAGAAATTTTTAGTCAAATTAGCTTCAAGCAACATTGTTCTAGCAGCTCTTGAACAGTCCTATTTTTCCTTTCAGCTATGCCATTCTGTTGAGGTGTGTAGGCTGTGCAATACTGCCTTTTGATGCCATTTTATTCACAATTTTTTTTGAAGTCACCTGATGTGAACTCTCATCCATTGTCTGATCTAAGGCATTTAATTTTATGTTCACTCTCATTTTCGACCTTGGCTTTAAAAAGTTTGAATTTCCCAAAAGCCTTAGATTTTTTTTTCAAAAAGGTGACCCAAGTCATCCTAGAGTAGTCATCAATAAACAACATAAAATATAACTCACCTTGAAGAGTCCTAGTTCTTGTTGGTCCACATAAATCTGTATGGACAATTTCAAGAGGATGTGATGTGGACTGAAATACTTTTGTCTTGAAGTTCGTTCTTACTTGTTTCCCATGTTGACATGATCCACACAACTTGTTCACAGGTTTTGAATTTTTTAGCAGATTGATTTTTACAATGTTGTCAAAACTCAGATGAGCTAGTCTTTTATGCTAGAGCCAGCTATTTTCATTTTGACTAATTTAGCATCTTTCTCCTTCTATTTCTTCTAACGTGTAAACTCCCCCTGGTGATCTCACTCCTTTTCCTATGATTTGTTTGGAGCCATTTCTTTGTATTTCACAATGGTGTGTGAAGAAGGTAACATTGAGATGAGAATCACAGAGCTATCCAACACTCAGTAAGTCAAGCTTCAATCCTTCAACATAGAGAACATTTTGAGCTTTTGCACTTCCTTTAAGAGGCACAGTTCCTTTTCCTGAAATTTTTGTTGTCCCATTGTCAGCAAAGGATACATCCCTTCCTTGATTTCTTTTGAGAGTGAGAAACTTATTTTTATTTCCAGTCATATGCTTGGTACATCCGCTGTCTATGTACCATTTATTTTCATCCTTCTGAGCACAGAGAGCTTGATCACAAATTTCACTTGTTGTCCCTTTTTCACCAACAGTTTCAAGCTTGCAATTTTCAGATGCATGGCCAAAATTTTTGCACTTGGTGCATTCAAAATCTTCGTATAGTACAGGGAAGGAGTTGTTGTTTTGAGAGTGAGTCTTCTTGATATGTTGTACCCTTGTGGGGCTTGTAAAACTCTTCTTGAGTGACCTACAATCAATGGCTTTGTGTCCAAACTTATAGTAGTTATAGCAGTGTCCAAAGAATAAATTTTGATACCTGGAAAAGATTGGTCTTCTTGAAGCCTAGAATGAGAGATTGGTTGCAACTAACTTCGTTCTGTCTTCCTAGCCGCTCATGTTGACTTGATGATCATCTGGTTTTCTTAGATAAATTACTTCCTTTTGCAAATTTTCGCATTCCTTTTCCCTTAGATCTAATTGCCTTTGTGCTTCGGTCAGAGGTTCTCGAGTTTTCTGAATATTCTCCTTGAGTTTAGAGATTGCCTTACTGATTTCCTGAATTTCTTGATTCAGTGGGCATTCTGCTGCAGGATTCTTTGTTAACATGTATTCAATCCTATCTTTCTGCTGAGGCATTTGGTTTGATTTCTCAAGTTTTTTCTTGAGAGAGTTGACTTCTTCTTCTTTTCTTGGCCCATTGATTTTTTGCAATTTGATGATCTCGTTCTTGCTTTTCATTTACATTCTTTAGATTCTCAATCTCTTCCAAAGCTGCAATGAGTTCTTCTCCGAGATCAACAATACTCTCATCATGTTTTGAGAAATCTTCACTGTTTTCTTGTGCTAGAAACAAGATCTCATTTCTTTCAAAAAATTCGTCTTCGTCTTCTTCACCATCGGAAACTCCTTCATCTTATATTTTGGAGAAAAATGTTTGTTTGTTTGCAAATCTTCTATCTCCAAAAGATCTTCTAGGATTTAATTGCTTATGCTTGTCCTTTAAGGGACATTTGGCTACAAAATGCCCAATTTTGCCACAATTAAAACACTTTAGTGGAATTTTTCCTTTATATCTTCCAGTGCCTCTTTGAAGTTTATAGACAAAATTTGCCATCTCTTCATCAGACATTTCAGAATCTAGTAGACAAGGTTCACGATGTTGATCCTTTCTTTTGGCTGCCTTGAATGCTGCTTCATTTTGCCTATGCTCTTGAATTCTCATCTCATATGCTGTTAGGATTCCCTGAAGTTCTTCTACCTTTAGTTCATCCAAATTTTCCCTATCTTCAATGGCATATACCTTGGGGTTATATTTGGATGTCAAGGTTCTGAGGACCTTTTGAACCACTAAATTTGGTTCCATTAATTCACCAATACCTCTCACGGATTTCACAACTTCTTCTACCCTCTGAAAATATGCTGCTATATCCTCTTCTTCTGTCATTTTCAAACTTTCAAATTTACTTCTATAGGTCTAGAGCTTGGCTTGTTGTACTTTAGAGTCTCCTTGATAGATGGTAGCTAATTTATCCCACATTTCCTTAGCCGTGTTGTGGTTCATAACCTCTAAAAATTCTATCTCACTTAGCCCTGCCAAAATGGAATTCATAGCTCTAGAATTTTCTCACAGTCTTCTACTTCGTCTTCAAAAGTGGGACCGTTGGTTGGTTCCTTGTATCCTTCCTTCACAATTTTCCAAACATCAAACCCTACTGAGATTAGATATGCATTCATCCTCTTGCTCCAGTAAGCATAATTGTTCCCATCAAATATAGGCATGTCCCTAAGCTTAGATCCACCCATTGTGTGTTCTTAAGGAACTTCTTCAAGCGATCAAGCTTTTATGAAGAAAACCTGCTCTGATACCAACTGTTGAACACAATCCCTCACTAAGAGGTCGGGGGTGAATCAGTGAGGGAGCACTAGGTTCTAATTCTGTTTTAACTTCCACAAATATATCATTTACCAATTCACTTCAATTTATACAAAACATTATTCATGCTGATATGTATATATTATTAAGCATCAATACATAAGAAACAAGATATGAGCTTTGTAAAAAATTTATATATTGAGACTTCAATCTCCAGCTTGGGCTACTACCCACCAGATAAAATTTGTCAGCTGCAACTGACTAATATGTTACAATATTCAGGAAAGCTTCAACTTGCCAAAAGACTAATTAGTCTTTCCCTAGTTCCTCCCAACCTCCCTAACAGGGATTGAATTTAATCAATCAATTTACATAGATTTACAAATATACAAAAATTCAACTCAACTGATCTGTACAAGCTTCTCTCTAAGATTCATTCTTTTATGGTCATTCATCCAAAATCCAACTTCCTGTCTTTATATTCATGACCTCACCGATCTGTAGCCCCAGAAATTAGAAAAAGATATGTTGCTTCATTCCACTATCCTTAGCCCTGTCCTTATGCCTCCCGAACTCTGACCTTCCTTTTCTTCACCGAAATTCCCACAACCACTTCTTTTTACAATTTTTCTTCTATATATATACTTGTTTTTATCCATAAATTTAGTGAGGCTGAATCGGCAATTTAATTTAATTTAGTCAGTCAAATGATATATTTTATTCCATAGTTTTTTCATTAAGTCGACTTGTCAAAGTATATATATATAAATGTTTATTTTTTATTTTTATCTTTTCTTCCATTAACGTGGTCTTTAATCCCACGCTGGTATCTTTGGGATGCCTGCATGATCCCATTAGCACATACCCATAGTGCCACTTCCAGGATGCTCGTAGGTGTGGTTGAGTAAGATACCCATAAGGGCTTTCTTTCATGCCCTGTACATGCCCACACGATTTCCTTTGATCAAGCCCGTAGCTCTACTTAGAAGTGCCCGCAAGACATCATGAGAATGCCCACAATGGCATGTAGAGGATGCCCGAATGGGCTCCTTTCTAATATGCCCGCAGCTTCACTTTCATTCCATCAATAAAATGCCTGCCCGCAATCATGTCTTATTCTTTGTGCTTGCTAAGTCATGTCTTCAACCTCTTGTTTGTTTCCATCTTTTCCTTATCCTTGTCATCTCATCATGTCATCCAATGCCACAACACCTTTTTCCCTATCTTCATGTGCTTGTCCATCTTTGTCCTCCATGTCATCTTCCATGCTTTTTCATTGTCCAATGCTTGTGTTCTTTATGTTTCCAAGCTTTCTAATTGCCATTATGTCATTCTTGTTCTTGTTCATCATTTCATCATGCCTCATGAAGCATGCCCGCAAGCTTATGCTTGCTTGGCATTGCCTTGTCTTGTCCAAGTCATCATCTTTCTTTGTCTATGTCACTTGGTATGTCCAAGTCCTTCTATGCCATCCAATGATTTCTCCTTCTATGCCATCCAATGCTTGCTTTCCATGTGCATTGTCCACATCATCCTTGTCTAGGGTATTAGGCCCAATTCCAAATGACCACAGTATGGGTCATTTGGCTCATTAGGTGTGCCAAAGCTCAGCACTTTTCCCACTGTGTCTTTGTCTAGGGTATCACTTCAATCCATTCACACACTTCACCTTTGTCATTAATGTTGTCATCAATGACAACCATATTCAACACACACCTCCTCTATTTATACTCTACTCCTACTTGACTTTTCACTATAACTAGGTCGGCCCCAACAACTTAACCACTTAACTTAATGCTGACTAGGACGACCCCTCTAGGGGACTTAAACACCCCATTACAAATGACTCTTAGGGATCTATTGCCCCGACTTACATGGGAGGATTTACCTCAATGACTTTACATAATAATAACATCCCGACGGAGGAATAAAACATCTCCGGATGAATAATAATAAAGTACAATAGAATATTCTTTGAAGTTACAATATTTCAACACTCCCCCTTAATGAGAAGGATATTCTAACAACATCTGCGGGAGCAAGGATTCATCAACTACATCACAGTGATACATCTATAAATCATTGGAAGCTTTCTTCAATCATCATCAGTAACTCAAACAACTACTAGAACATCTTCAAGATCTTCAATACTGGAACATCAACATCTTCAATACTGAGTCTTCATCTTCTGCAACACTTGATCAGATACAACAACATCATCATATGGATCTCCCGATCAACAACATCATCTGGATATCTCGATCAACGACATCATCACCTGGATCATTCAATCAACAACATCATCACCTGGATCTTCCAATCAACAACATCATTTGGATCTCTTGATCAACATCATCATCATCTGGATCTTCCGATCAACAACATCATTTGGATCTCTCGATCAACAACATCATCATCTAGATATCCCGATCAACATCATCATCTGGATCTCTCGATCAATAGCCTCATCATCTAGATCTTCCGATCAACAGCATCATCTGGATCTCTCGATCAACATCATCATCTGTATATCTTGATCAACAACATCACCTAGATCTCTCAATCAACAGCCTCATCATCTAGATCTCCTGATCAACAGCATCATTTGGATCTCTCGATCAACAACATCATCTGGAATCATATGGATCTCTCGATCAACAACATCATCTGGATCTCTCGATCAACAACATCATAGCAGCATACCCTACAACATACATGATCTATTTACGGGATGATCAATCCCTATCCATTTAAGAGACCATATCATGTCTAGGGATGATGTAGTCCACTCGTCAACTTAGACAAAGTCTAAGGACTACTTTTCAGAGACATCTGTCTATAGATCAATTCAGGGACCAAAGTCCAGGGATGATACAATCCCTCTCGTCCACTAGGGACCACTTATCGGAGACATATGTCTACGGATCAATTCAGGGACCGAAGTCCGGGGATGATACAATCCCTCTCGTCTGCTAGGGACCACTTCTTGAAGACATATGTCTACAGATCAATTCAGGGACCAAAGTACGAGGATGATACAATCCCTCTCGTACACTAGGGACCACTTCTCGGGAGACATATGTCTACAGATCAATTCAGGGACTGAAGTTCGGGGATGATACAATCCCTCTCATCCACTAGGGACCACTTCTCGAAGACATATGTCTACAGATCAATTCAGGGACCGAAGTACAGGGATGATACAATCCCTCTCGTCCACTGGGGACCACTTCTTGAAGACATGTCTACGGATCAATTCAGGGACCGAAGTCCGGGGATGATACAATCCCTCTCATCCACTAGGGACCACTTCTCGAAGACATATGTCTACAGATCAATTCAGGGACCGAAGTCCAGGGATGATACAATCCCTCTCGTCCACTAGGGACCACTTCTCGAAGACATATGTCTACGGATCAATTTAGGGACTTAAGTCCTGGGATGAGACAATCCCTTGTTGATGTATTTGTAACTTCGGAAGATATTCACTTGTATATTACATTTGTACTTTATTGTATATCCAACATAGATGTATTATTCCTATGATTGGAACTGTTGTCATTTGTATTTGCAAGTGTCGCAATTTACATTGTAAGTGTCGTCATTTGTATTGATGGATTATTATACCACCAGTGTGGGGTCGGCCCTAGTTAGGTCATGTGGTTGGGTTATTAGACTTGATTAGCAAGTCGGCCCTATTGGTTTATTGGCACGTCAAGTCAATGTATAAATAGAGGGTGTGCCTCTCTCATTCTATTCATTCACTCACTACTCAAGCTCACATTACTTGTGAGAGAGAGTGCCGCACATGTGGAGGAGGAAGAGCATCTGCTAGAGACATCTTATTGGGTTTTATCTTTGTGATATTGTATTGGGGCTTATTCTATCTCTGAGGAGGTTGCGGGGTTTTTCACCTTCTTGGTTTTCCCTGGTGAAACTCTATGTCTCTTGTGTGATTGCTATTGTGTCTATGATTGATATTCTGTAGATATGTTGTACATGTTATTCTCTTAGAGATCCTAATGATAATGGAATGAAATTATCGAAAAATTAACATGGTATTAGAGCTGACCTAAGAAGAAGGCACTATGCAGCTGCGGAAGCTAGGGCTTCTTAATATTTGGGTTTCTCTCCACAGATCATAAAAGGCAGGAGGCTAGTTTGACTCTCCTAGAAAGGACGCATCTTTCTGTCGAGATAGAATTCAATTCTGAGCTTTTTCAGTTTTGACCTAATCTCTGCTGCGGGAAATTAGGGTTTCAGAGAAAGTTGGAATTTTTGGAATCTAAATCCATAACTGAAAGATCCTCTGAAAAATAAAAATTTAGAGACCAAGATCGAACTTTTTGGTTGGGCAGAAGGCTGGGCTTGATCAAACCCTAAATCGGGATTTTGATTGGAAAGATGGAAAATTAAGGTTTCTGCAAAAGTTGGAATTTCTGAAATCTGAGACCACGGCTTGAAGCTCCTATGAAAAATCAAAGTTTAGAGACTAAGATCAAACTTTTTGGTTGGGTGAAGCTCTGGGAAAATCAAACCCTAATTTGGGGTCCTGTCAAGTGAATCCAAAAGTTTCAAAAGCAATTTTGAGGGGTGAAACTTTGCAGAATTCAGAATCTGAGTATACCAGCTTGACCAGCTCAGCAAGGCGCATCTTTCTATCCTTTCAAAAATTTGAAATTCAAAATTTTAATTTTTAGGGTTTCTTTGACAAACCCTAATCCAGCTAGCTCCAGATCCAGTTTTTAGCAAATCAAGTGGTAAGACCTAAGTCTTTTCTATTTCCATTTGAAGTACTCTTTAATATGTCTCACCACACCAAGCTTGAGGATAACCTTGAAGGGGTTGATAACATCCAAACCTGGAAGTATAGGATTGGGTTAATCCTAGAAGAGAATGAGTTGGACACTTACATAAGTGAAGAGGTTCCTATCCCAGAGGGAGAAGAGGCTAAAGCCTTACATAAGAAGAACATGGTCAAGGCTAAGAGAATCATTGTTGATTCTATCAAAGACCATCTCATACCTCATGTGTCTTCCCTAAAGACGCCTAAGGAAATGTTTGACTCCTTGACCAAGTTGTTTGAAGGAAAGAACATAAATCAGAGGATGACTCTGTGGAACCAATTGAAAGGGGTAAAGCTTCAGAATGGAGAGACCATTCAATCCTATTTTTCTAAGGTGTCTCAAATCAAGGAACAACTTGAAGCTGTGGATGAAGTAGTGGAGTATGATGAAATTGTAATAACCCCATTGAATGGCCTACCTAGGTCATGGGACTCCTTCATCCAAGGAATCTATGCAAGAAGGAAACTAATCTCTTTCAGTAGACTGTGGGAGGAATGTTCACAAGAAGAAGCTAGGCTTGTGGCCCGAGAAGAAAAGATGGGGAATGAAGATCAAGCTCTCACAACACATACCAAGAAGAATTGTCCTAAGAACAAAAGGAACAACAATAACTACTACTACTACAAGCAATCTGACAGGTATGTTTTGAAATCTATTCATGATTAAGTTTATGACATGTTTGTCTTCAGGTTATTGAGTTTAGTAACAATCTTGATTAATTTTAGACTTGTCTTATCACACTAGTAAAAGTATGAATGTATGATAGAAGACATTCATTAATTAGGGTTATGACACCTATGATTGTACTGATGCACTGTGGTGTTGTATGAGGATAATGTTATCCGCTAACATGAAAGGTACATGTTATCACATATATAGTAGCCAGGCTACCATACATTATTTTTCTGATTCCAGTACACTATTCAGCCAGTTCCCTTACATTGAGATGCTGAGATGAGCATCTATTTGGATCACTATCAGATATGGACAACAGTTGTATTCCCCATGCCATGACTGAGTCTCAGGACACTCAGAGAGATGACCGATGTAGCCATTATACCATTTGTACAGAGGAGTCAGTAGTGCCCAGAGTTTCAGTAGCAGTTTCAGAGGACAGATGATGGTTCAGATGATGAGCATTCAGGTATATGAATTCGCAGGTATATCATATTGTTGTGGTTATATTGCTTTTATATTTATTCTCATAGCATGTCTTAGCACTTAGTGTCATGATCTGGTGATCATATAGATATGTGGACCTGGTTGATCTTATTATATATATTCTATTGTCCCTACTCAGACTTAGAAGTTCATTATTCATACTCATTGGTTTTACCCTCCTTAGGGAGAATATAGGTGATCATTCCACCATACCTTGGCTTGCTAGTGTTGGCTCCATTATTCATTGTTTTCATCCATCCATTACCTACCTTTTAGTTTATCACCCTGACTTACTACTTGACTAGTGGCATGGAGGACTTTTCCCCACTGTAGCCTCTGTATTGGATGAGCTTCCCTGTTTATTGTGTCTCAACTCTGAGTTAGTGACAAAAATTACCTATGGTGAGTTGGATTTCCTTGTGAATCCCCCCTAGTCACTAAATTTGTGTTGGCTAAACCTGAAACTTTTAGTGCTGCCATGAATACAAAGTATGGAAAATGAAATGTTATATCTTGTATGAAAAGCCCGTTCATGCAATGTGTTTTTAAACACACATGAATGAAAGGCAAGCCAAATGAAAATGGCTATCAAATAAAATGTAATATCTTTTGTGAAATGTAAAATACCTAGGTAAACAAGCTGTCTGTGACACACCTAGAAGTGCTCAGGTAAACAAGTGCCTTAAAAACACACCTGCAGCAACAAGCCTATATAAATGTAAATCTATGCAATGTGTTTATAAACACACATAGATCAAAGGCTATGGAAACTTCAGGCCCAAAAAGCAATGGAACTTAAATGCTATATCAAAATAGTTGCTGGCCTCATTTGTATTATGGATTGTGCGCACCTGTTAAAGGTGAATAAACCCTCTTTGGACAACTCATCCATTTGTGAGACACCGCCATTCCCTGTGTTGTTTCTCATTCAGTATATACTATGGTGTGTTTTCCCTTTCCCATATCCAAAGTGTCACAATGTTAAGTCATTCAAGTCATCCTATTAGCCTAGCCAGTTTATTTCAACCTTCACCCTTCACTAGCAAATTGATCACAACTATGAAGTGAGTATGGTCCTGAAAGTCTAGCTTGAGTTATAATAATAATTAATGACATTATATATTTGGATTTAGATCGCCAGTTATGACTACTTTGTGTTATAATTGTTATTTGAATAAGTTGTAGAGCATGCATTAACCTTTGACACTTTGCAGCAGCTTCTGATGACAGTCTGAGTTATATTTGGTCATATTGACTTGGTCAAACCTAGTTTGACCAAGGTCAACCATAGGGCATGATATGGTTGGACCTTGTGATGATACAAATAGATGATATATGGTCCATGTACATGTACATGATGGTTCTATGCAGCAGATATATGGTTATGACGATGATTTATGGTTTACAGCAGTATTTGATCATTTACAGATTATTATTATTTCACCTGTTCCGGTATATTGGATATATTATATGATCATGCAGAGATTCATATGGTGTATGAGTAGACATCTTGGATAGATTTGGACCTTATGAGTCCAATGAGACAGTCTGTTTTCAGTTCCGGGTAGTTACAGTGATGATTGATCCTCAGTAAGCTATCCCAGTGCAATTTTGGTCTCTCGGAGACCCTGTCAGAGCAGAGATGATTTTTATCCAGTTGACCTAGGGAGCTGTGCTTGGAGGGAGTGTTCCAGCCACATGTTTTTACCATATTACCCCCCTCCTGGACACACTGGTGCCCTCACCTTGACAGTGCAGGAACTCCAAGAGGCAATTTGGGGAAGTTACACGCTTCCTGAGGCATTTCAGGATTGGTAGAAATGGCTATAGAGGAATTCGATTTGGGCTACTGAGGCACATTTTTGGCATGGGATGATTAGTGATGATGAGTGGGATTTCTTCCACACCTTCTCCAGCAGTTTCAGCTTCATCGGGACCCACATCCATCACTTATGGCATTTTCTGATGATTTCTGAGGCCTCCTAAGGCCCACGATTTTTCCATAGAGGAACAATTTGGTACTTTGATGACTATTTTATTATTATTGTGCTCTGGGGATTGACCAAGGGGGTCTAAAATTACCCCTTGGACCCACCATAAGCTTATTGTTATATTTTGTCATCATGATTTGGTGGGATCCCCTCTCCTAGGGAGATTTTATCCACTTATTGTTATATTTTATTAGTGATCCATGTATTTTATTGTTGAGCTCATCTCAACCATTGATTAGATCTTTTGATCTTTTAATCTTAGCCACTCATTCAAAAAGTGGTTAGATTATGGACTCTCTCCCTCCTATTTAAAGGAGAGGGCCTCTCATTGTAAAGGGGACTTGTGGCTCTGGATTATTGGAATAGAAAATTATTATTGCATCTATCTCCAGTGTTGTGGTGAATTTTTTTGGTGTTCGTTCCTTGATTCTTCCTTTGCACTGAGTTATTGGAGATCTTGTCTTGCCATATTCTTTTGTACCACGTTTTTGCATCTACAGGTGGAGGCTGATTTGGTTTGAGGAGGAAGTATTGGTAGGGAAGACCGTCCCTACTTCTTCTCTTGATCTCTTCGTTGGTAACAGGGAGTATTACTGTCCCAGGACCTTCTATTTCATGTTACTATTGCATTTCACTTGTATTTCCTCCATACTTGACCTCTCTGATTGAAATCGCTTTCCTTGGATTGATAGGTAGAGGAGGGCGCACTTGTGGGCTAGGGCATCATTTCGGCAAGCAAAATCCACAATCTCTCATTTGATCTCTGCGGGAGTCTTCCTCAACAACAAGGCATCTCATTCACATCACTCAGGTATGATCTCAAGGTAATCTCTTTCCATGATCTATCCACTTGTCTAAAATATTTCAAACCCTAATTAATCAAAACCCCCATTTTACATTTTCTCAGATCTACTAAGATCTAGTGGCTTCTTGGGTAAGAAATTTAAATCCTACCTCTATAGTATCCACGGCATCCCACATCTATAGTTTGGTGAGGATTGGCCTCCATTTGACCCTCTTCCCAAGGCACTTAGCCTCTCCAAGCAAGGGCGCACTTCTTGGTTTGGGTGAGTTAACCTAGATCTAGTACGTGGGTAGTTGAGATTTCACTTGATCTACAATCTACAGATCCAATAACCTACCCCCAGATTGTCACTTTTCTGATTTCTACCTTGTGGGCCCTATTCCACATTTTAAGGGATTTAATCCCCATTTTGGACCACTGGGTATCATAAAACTCAGATCTAGTAAGATCTAACCCTTGGATTGCCTTGATATTCTAGATCCATATTGTCACTTGCTTAAACTACTTGGATCTAAAGTTTGGATGCCATTGGACTTGTCTTGATCCCATTTATCACACTTTTAACCTTCCTTGGGCAAAGTCGCACTTCTTGGGGAGATTGAGTTGGTCCACTTCTAGGACATGGGTACATGATATTTTGGTGGATTTGGAACAAGCACACTTTGAAACCTAGGTCTAGTAGCTCACTTTGTGAAATCTTGCCTTGGGGATATCATTCCTTGTTTTAAGGGATTGTGGTCCACTTGGGTCACATCATGAACTATTTGATCTAGACACATCCATCCATCAAAACCTTTAAAATCCCACTTTTCTTATGCCATAGGGGTCATCAAACATAAGTTAATATTTTCTTGACTCCATTTATCCCAATTCCCAAGGCACTGATCTCTCTCCAAGTCAATTCGACTTTCCTAGATTGTTGGATTAACTTGTGGTTTGATCCTTGTTTGGTGGACTGAACCCTTGTGATGTTGTCATATCTCATGATCAAGCTTGTCACATGTACTAGTTAGCCCCAATTTAACCCATAAACTACTTTGCATTGGACACGGTTCTCAAGGCAATGGATTTTCTAACAATTGACTAGTACTTTAATCCTGGATCTCATTTCAAATATTATAAGTCACTCTCACATCAACAATGAACCAAAGCTATACTCATTGAACCCTTTACTTGTCTTGTGACTTCATCCTTAGGTCTAGGATGCACCATACACCTTACAATACTTCACTCATACTTAACCTTGATTTGGTGTTTTGGTTTGATCTCTCCTGTCGGGAGTAGATCTGGGTCTCCGCCTTTATTGTCTGGGCTAGATAGCATAAAGTGAAGGTTGCCTCGATTAGCGTGACAACCATCTATTGGAGGTCGAGGTGATCGTGGTTGCACCTTTTGAGTTTCCCTTTCCTACTGCCATCTATTAATTGATACATCCATAGGGGTAACTACAGTTTAGGTGATAACATTTTGGCGCCGTTGCCGGTGAGGGCATAGGCTTACCGTGGTTCAATATAGTAATCATTACTCACTCTCTCCTGCATATACAACGACACATATCTTGGTAGAAGAGTTTAAAAATCTACTTGGCGACTCCAAATTGTGACTCCGCTGGGGAGCGAGCTCATTTACATCCTTACAACACTAGAAGTAAAACAAACTCGAATCAAGTTGAAGGAACCCCACTTACCTATCGTAAAAGAGATCCTAAAGCACAATCATCTAACTTCTTTTGGAAATTGGTTAACGATTCTCCAAACCGAGCTTCAGGATCTCCTTTGTTTAATTCGGTTCCTCCCTCATCTCCTAGTTCAAATTTAAACACAAGCTTACTAGTTCCAATGGCTGGAACAAACTCTGGAAACCAGAATGTTCCTCCTCCACAAAATCCTAGGATTTTTGGAAGAAAGGAAAAACCATCTCCTTTAGACTTTTCCCAAATCCAAGGAGCACCCCATGATATGCCTGAGAAGTATTTTGAAAAGGTTCCTAGATTCGATGGAGTATCTGCTACTTCCATTGAAGACGACATTGATAAAGTATGGGAACACATGGAAGCATATGGAGCATTTGAGGAAGATGTTTTCATGAGGGGTCTCCTAGCATCTTTAGAAGGAGATGTTAGGAAGTGGTTTGACAGGTTTCCAGTGTCATCCATTGATGGGTATGACAATTTTTTCAACAAGCTTAGCAATGAGTGGTCTTGAAAGTTAGATGGGAAATTTCTCTTACATCAACTTTTTGACATTAAGAAAAGAGAAAATGAAACAGTCCATGAATTTAACATAAGATTTGACAAGACTGTAGTTGTTATCCCTGAAGCAATTAAACCAAAAGATCAAGCAATTGTTATTCATTACTTGAATGCCTTTGAAGGATGGGTTGGTTATCAACTAAAGGATAAAAACCCAAATGACTTGAAAACCGCTCAAACAAATGCAAAGATGGCTGAGCAAAATGTAGCATCCATGGGGAAACAAAACTTTTTTGATCAATTTACCCCATCCACTTCCATATCTGACCCTAGACTCCGAAAACCAAAGGAACCTACAAGTGTGCCAAAGGAATCAAAGGACACGCTAGAAGTCATGCAAGAAATGATGAGACATAGAAATCCTTATGGCCCTAAACCTTACTGGAATAATAATAGAAGGCCTGAAGGGGATAGGGATAGGCGACGACCTGAGTATCCAGAAAACTCTGAAAAGAAGGAGGTCAATTGGTGTGATGAAAAAGAAGAAGAACCCTCCGACACCATTGACCATGATGACCAACCAGATAACATCAACTTTATAAATGACTTATCTTATGATGAAGACTTTGGAAGAATCCTTCTAGAAGAAGAGTCATGGGAGCAAGAAGAAGACATAGTTGAAGAACCTAGCTCCTCATGTTGTGTTGTAGAGCTCCCTGAACCTAAAGAGCAATCAAAGTATCAAATTTACAAACGAGGAGGTAATTCCCAACCTTCTTTCCTTGAAAAACATAAGAAGATTGATGAAGATAAAAAGGAAGAAGAAGATCTTGCTGAGAATGATTATGATCTTAAAATTGATATGAAGAAAGAGTTGAGAAAGATAATGTGTAATATCCCTGTCATTGAGTTGATGAAGGTGCCCTATGTTAGAAGCCAAGTAGAGGATTTCTTTGATGGTATTGGCCAAGAGAAAACTCCTGAAGATGTGTTAGAATCTTGTCATATTCAGAACCTTAGTGGAACAAAAATTAGCAGTGTAGAGAAGGATCCACCAATAAACATCCATTCCGCAATTTATGAAAGAAAGAATGGTGGTCACCCTCCATTTTACCTAACCTTACACATTCAGAACATGCTCCTTCACAATTGTATGTTGGATTCCGGAGTAGCTATGAATGTTATGCCCTTACAAGTTATGAAGGAAATGGGATTAGAGGTGACTAGACCTCATGGAAACGTTTGGGGTATAGATTCCCATCGAGTGCAGTCTTATGGTTTGATCAAAAACCTTAGAGCTGATCTTTTTGCATGTTCAAATATTTCTACCATGATGGATGTAGTTGTCATTGATTTGCCCCTAGCATATGGAATGCTTTTATCTAGGAAATGGGTAGTTGGTTTAGGTGGATACCTTATGATGGATTTATCGTATATATGTGTTCCCAACTTGGATGGAGCTTTGATTAGGATAAACAGAGAACCTTGTTATAATGAACATTTAGAATCATTTGACGAAGGGCTAAAGAACACATATGGGGATGAATTGTTAAATAATGCCAAAACCAACCTTGTTAAAGATGAGGATGAACTATATGAAGTTGATCAAAATATGTGTATGGTCATGGAAGATTATGATTCCTCTTGGGAAGAAGAGCAAGCAGTTGAAATTGCAAGAATAATTAATTTGGAATTACTAAGAAACGAATTTGCTGAGGAAATAGATGAATTAAGAAGAGATGAAAATCAACCTCAAGGTCAGGAGCAAAAAAGTGCAATCAATCAAGAACCAATTATTGAAAATCAAGCACTTGAGGATGTTGATAATGGCTTAAGAAATATAGGAAGAGATGAACATTTGCCTAGTGATATTACTAGGCAAAATCAAAGCTTGGAACCAATTCCCCCATTGGAGAAATTTCATGAGCAAACAAATGTTGAAGAAAATATTGAGAATCCTATCCATGTGGTTGATGAGTTTGATGATATTAGGAGGGGAGAGAGAATTCCTTTTACTATTAGCGAATGGTTTTCCTTAAATGAACATAATAGAGAAAGGGAAAGCCAAGGGCTTGCACCTATTTATCCATGGGAAAACCGTCCTGCAGCATCTACTAGGGTTGAATCAAATGAAGAATCTGAAGCCTCCCACTATTCTGATGTAGATGACTCTCTATCTCACTTATCTCTAGAAGATGGTAATTTAATTGAAGTTCATGATAATTCTTTAATTTGGGAAGAGGATGCCTTAATTAATGATGCGCCTGAAGGAGATTTTAATTTAAACAACCTTGCTATTTTTCAAACTCCTTCAGACTCTCAAAACCATGATTTATCTGCACATCCTCATGTCCCTAATTTTCTTCTGCCACCCGAGTCATCTAGTCATCTCAGTCATGATCCTTCTCACATTCCTAGTTCTCTACATTTCATCCTGAGTCAATTTCTACTAGATTGGAAAACATGGTCATCCCAGTTCCTTCAAGGGAAGGCTCTAGTCATAATACTGTCATATCTCATGAGCCACCTCCCTTGGAAGAGCATAGAGATTTCTGGATTGTAGGTGAAGTTGTTAAAAGAGTTGTGTCTCCTCATGAGGAAGAGTCAAATGAAGTAGTCCAAGAGACAAGAAGAGAAGTTAGGGAAGTCCTTGTTGGCAGGATTGCTATTTCGTTAGATGGTGGTCCACCTAGATTTGATGCAATTCCTTCTAGGAGGAGCTCAAGGATTGTCACAACTCAACCGCAAAACCCTGCGGAAATACACCCTATGCCTATTCGTAATATTGGAGTTATTCCTGAGTCTGTCAATAGAAATAGGTTTCCTACAAGAAGTCAAGTCATTATTCCCAACCATTTGTTGCATATAAGATCAGGACAAGCTGATGACTTATGGGTTGGACCTTTCACAGTAGAGCAATGCATTGATGGCATGTGCTTTCTAGCCACTGGTAGTGGACAACGTATTCTGTATCCTGTAAATCAGAGGGACTTAAGGGATCATATTCTTGATCCCACATAGTTGGGATCTTTCCGCTTGCCTTGTCTGGTAGAATAGAGTAGGTAGGAAACTGAATAAGCCTACTTGGGCAGTAGTTAGTCTTTTCAGCCATTGAGTCTGGCACCTTTTTGTTTGTCTTTTCTAAGCTCCTTTCAAAGCTCCTAGTTTAACTAAGTACCTGTCATTTTTCTTTTTCCTGCACAATAAATTTCAAATTTTGCAAATTATGTTAGTAGTTTAGATTTACTTTATGCATTTATATTTCATGCATTTATATGTCTATCATAGAATAGATTTTGTTTTTAGTTTGATTTTATATTTTCCCCATACATGCTGCATGAGGTATTTTTTTGATGTCTGTGAATGCAGAAATAGGTGCAAAGTAAAATAAAGAGATGAAAGCAAAATGGTCGAGTAGCAGAGTTCGGGGACCAGAGATTCTGAGGTTCTCAAGCGATCTTTTCAGTAGAGCACTTGTCCCAGCCGGAGCCATATGTTATCACATATATAGAAACGGGCTACCATACATTATTTTTCTGATTCCAGTACACTATTCAGCCAGTTCCCTTACATTGAGATGCTGAGATGAGCATCTATTTGGATCACTATCAGATTTGGACAGTAGTTGTATTCCCCATGCCATGACTGAGTCTCAGGACACTCAGAGAGATGATCGATGTAGCCATTATACCATTTGTATAGAGCAGTCAGTAGTGCCCAGAGTTTCAGTAGCAGTTTAAGAGAACAGATGATGGTTCAGATGATGAGCATTCAGGTATATGACTCAGCAGGTATATCATAGTGTTGTGGTTATATTTATTTTTTATTTATTCTTATAGCATGTCTTAGCACTTAGTGTCATGATCTAGCGATCATATAGATATGTGGACCTGGTTGATCTTATTATATATATTCTATTGTCCCTACTCAGACTTATAAGTTCACTATTCATACTCATTGGTTTTACCCTCCTTAGGGAGAATAGAGGTGATCATTCCACCATAAAGAGGGAATAAATTATGAAGAGACTTTTGAACCTGTAGCCAGATACACTTCCATCAGAACAGTATTTGCTCTGGCTGCAGTGATGAAGTGGAAGATACACCAAATGGATATGGTGTATTCGAAGAGGAAATGTATGTGGAGCAGCCACTCAGTTTTGAGACACATGACAGGGAGTCATATGTGTGCAAATTGAAGAAAGCCTTGTATGGCTTGAAGCAAGCTCCTGGGACTTGGTATGGTAGGATAGACAACTTTCTATCCAGTTTGGGCTTTACCAAGAGTAAAGAGGATTCCAACCTTTACTACAAGGTTGAGGAAGGCAATCCTGTGATACTACTTTTGTATGTGGATGACCTGTTTGTTACAGGTGAGGATAGATTGATTGCTGAAGGACTTGGGGATGATGCACTAATTTCTAGGCATGGAGGTGTGGCAGAGTGCAGATGGGATCTTCCTTGGACAAGGGAAGTATGAAGTAGAGATCCTGAAGCGGTTTAGGATGATGGACTGCAAGGCCATGGCCACACCTATGGCATCGAATTTGAATCTTCTGTGTGATGCTTCATCTGATCTGATTGATGTCACAGTGTATCGTCAGATGATTGGGTCCTTGATGTACTTGGTGAACACGAGACCAGATATTTGCTTTGCGGTGAACACATTGAGCCAGTTCCTGACAGATCCGAGAGGTGTTCACCTGGTTGTTGTAAAGCATATTCTGAGGTACCTGAAGGGTACAATTGATTATGGGCTCGAGTATGATGCGAATCAAAAGTTTAACCTACAGGGTTATGTTGATTCATATTGGATAGGAAATGCTGCAGATAGGAAGAGCACTTCAGTATGGGATCAGGTGTGATTTCTTGGTTTAGCAGGAAGTAGTCCTGCGTAGCACTGAGTACAGCCAAAGCAGAGTATGTCGTAGCTTGTTCGGTCATTTGTGAGGCAGTATGGCTGAGGAAGCTACTGTCTGAGTTATTTGATCTCCCATTGGATGCTCCCTGTATATTCTTGTGACAACCAGAGTTGTGTTAAGTTATTTAAGAACCCGGTGTTCCATGATAGGTTGAAGCACATTGAGATCAAATATCACTATATCAGGGATATGGTACAGAGAGGAGTAGTGAATCTCATGTATGTTGCGACAGATGAGTAGGTTGCATATGTGTTGACGAAACCACTAGCCAGAGTGAAGTTTGAGTACTTCAAAGAGAAGCTTGGTGTTCTTCATATTGAAGATACTTCAAGGAAGAAGTGATGGGACACATTTGCAGGACCCATTCCAAGCATGGTGAGAGGAGGATCCTTCCCATGGTTGTGGATGTAAGCGTTGTGTGATGAGCATCAAGACGATGCTCCAGTTACTGCTTTGGATATGCATCAGTTGGATTCTTTGTATGATCAGTTGGATCATGTATATTGATATGCATCAGTTGGATGCTTTGTATGATCAGTTGGATCATGTACATTGATATGCATCAGTTGGATGATTTGTATGATCAGTTGGATAATGTATATTGATATGCATCAATTGGATGCTTTGTATGATCAGTTGGATCATGTATATGACATGCATCAGGATGATGGAGTGACGATGATCAGGATGATAATGTGTGATGAGTATCATGACGATGCTCTGGATTACATGCATCAGGATGTTGCAGTGACGATGATCAGGATGATCATGCGATGATGATATGCATCAGGACGATTCAGTGATGATGATCAGGATGATCATACGATAATGATGTGCATCAAGATGATGTACGGTATGATGATGACCAGTATGATCATGAGTATCAGGATGATACTCCGTGGCCGTGGAAAGGTTGTGCATGTAGCATAGAAAATATCCTGGGAGATCCTATAGTCTGAGCTAGGATGCTCTTTTGAGGTTTTGCTACTAGAGGCATGTAATAAGCCTTAGAGATCCGATAGGTTGAGCATTAAGCTCGTAATCAGTCCTGGGATGCTCTTTAGAGTACTTGCAGGTTGCAAGACGCTCTTTAAAGGTTTTTCCTAACCACATGTAATCAGCCCTAGAGATATGATAGGTTGAGAAGTAAGCTCATAATCAGTCTTGGGATGCTCTTTAGAGTACTTGCAGGTTGCAAGATGCTCTTTAAAGGTTTTGTGGTGTGGGGGTCACATATAATCAGTCCTGGAGATCCTATAGGTTGAGCAGTAAGCTCGTAATCAGTCCTGGGATGCTCTTTAGAGTTCTTGTAGGATGCAAGACACTCTTTTAAGGTTTTGTGACAGTCAACATGTAAAAGATACTGTGAGATCCAATAGGTTGAGAAGTAAGCTCGTAATCAGTCTTGGGATTCTCTTTCAAGGTTTTGTTAACACACGTAGTTAGTCTTGGGATCCACAGTATGGCCAGTGTTGATGAAGACCTATAGGTGGTGGGCCTACATCCAGCATGAAAAAGGGATGGCTCTGTAGAACTTCCTATGACGAGAAGAATTCAGAGATAGCCTAGTGATCGAGATATCGAGTGCAGCAGCAGTGATGATTATGATGCTCCGTCATCCAGAGGTGATGATCCATCTCCAAAATTGAAGACTTGCGCCAATATGTTTTGATGACCTGTGTCTAGAGAATACCTTCCTAGTTAAGAGGGAGTATTGATGTATTTGTAACTTCGGAAGATATTCACTTGTGTATTACATTTGTACTTTATTGTATATCCAACAGAGATGTATTATTCCTCTGATTGGAAGTGTTGTCATTTGTATTTGCAAGTGTCTCAAGTTACATTGTAAGTGTCGTCATTTGTATTGATGGATTATTAGACCACCAGTGTGGGGTCGGTCCTAGTTAGGTCATGTGGTTGGGTTGTTAGACTTGATTAGCAAGTCGGCCCTGTTGGTTTATTGGCAGGTCAAGTCAATGTATAAATAGAGGGTGTGCCTCTCTCATTCTATTCATTCACTCACTACTCAAGCTCGCATTAGTTGTGAGAGAGAGTGGCGCACATGTGGAGGAGGAGGAGAATTTTCTAGAGACATCTTATTGGGTTTGATCTTTGTGATCTTGTATTGGGGCTTATTCTATCTCTACGGAAGTTGCGGGTTTTTTCACCTTCTTGGTTTTCCCCGGTGAAACTCCGTGTCTCTTATGTGATTACTATTGTGTCTATGATTGATATGCTGTACATGTTATTCTCTTAGAGATCCTAATGATAATGGAATGAAATTATCGAAAAATTAACATCCCTCTCGTCCACCAGGGACCAATTCTCAAAGACATATGTCTACGGATCAATTCAGGGACTGAAGTCCGGGGATGATACAATCCCTCTCGTCCACTAGGGACCACTTCCCGACCACATCGTCGGTATCATCGACCTCATCGTCGGAGTAGGTAACCTCATCATCGATACAAGTATC
The DNA here is from genome assembly GCA_027924585.1 of Larix kaempferi. Taxonomy (NCBI): domain Eukaryota; kingdom Viridiplantae; phylum Streptophyta; class Pinopsida; order Pinales; family Pinaceae; genus Larix; species Larix kaempferi. The sequence continues at coordinate 50,345,458 of BSBM01000753.1, forward strand.
CTCATTATCAATACAGGTATCCTTATCATCGACCTTACTGTCGGTACAGGAAACCTCATCATCGATACAAGTATCCACATCATCAATACAAGTATCCACATCATCGAACTCATCGTCGGTACATGCATCCTCATCATCGATACAAGAATCCACATCATCGATACAAGTATCCTCATTATCGACCTCATCATCGGAATAGGAAACCTCATCATCGATACAGGTATCCACATCGATAACAGTATCCAAATATCATCATCGACCACATCACTCCCCCTTTCGAGGAGGGTCCTTCTGAACTACACCAAGCTTGTCTCGGAAATACTCAAACTTTACTCGAGACAGAGGTTTGGTCAATACATTAGCAACTTGCTCATCAGTGCTCACATACTCGAGCTTTATAGCTCCTTTCTGCACCATATCCCGTATATAGAAATATCGTCTGTCTATGTGCTTTGACTTGTCATGGAACACCGGATTCTCTGTCATCTTGATACAACTCTGGTTGTTACACAAGATCACAATGGGGTCCATCTCTAAGTCAAATAGTCCTGATAACAACTTCTGTAGCCATATCGCTTCACAACTAGCAGAGAAAGCTTCTATGTATTCCACTTCAGCTGTGCTGAAAGCCACACTGGACCGCTTCCTGCTAAACCATGAGATCATAGCAGATCCCAAACAATAACATCCACCCGATGTGCTCTTTCTGTCTGAGATACTTCCATCCCAATTTGCATTTGTATATCCATACAATATGAAATCATTATCTCCAAGATAGTATAGACCAAAGTCTATCATTCCTTTTAGGTACCTCATCACATGCTTTGCATCTATTAGGTGAACATGTCTAGGTTTCACTGACTCAAGGTGTTCACAGCAAATCATATATCTAGCCCGGTATTCGTTAGATACATCAATGACCCAATAATCTGTCTGTACTGAGTTACATTAATCAATTCTGACGATTCATCAACCAACAAATTCAAGTTGGAATCCATGGTAGTGGTCATGGCTTTACATTCCAACATATCAAATCTTTTCAAGATTTCCACAACATACTTTCCCTGGTTGAGAAAGATTCCTTCTGGGCCTTGCCATACTTCCAGACCTAGGAAGTAATGCATCAATCCGAGATCTTTCATCTCAAATTCTATATCTAGCTTCTTCTTGCCTTCCATGATCTGTTTCTCATTCCTTGTCAGAAAGAGATCATCCACATACAGTAATAGTATGACAGGTTCATCATCCATAACCTTAAGGTAAAGGTTAGGATCAACTTTACTTTTGGTAAAGCCCAAGCTTGTTAAGAAGCTATCAATTCTCCCTCTGTGACTGAACATCATTCACATTCTTCATTGAGTGATCTTCTGCATATCTATCCGTGCCATCTCCCGTCAGATGGGTCTACTGATATGAGCCTCAAGATCTTTCGAATTCTAGGGTGAGTTCCTTCTTGCATCCATCTAAGAGAAGAATGTCATCTGTATATAGAAACCATCTTCAACCTTGTAGCAAAGGTTGAAATCCGCATCACCCATGGTGATAATCAAGCTCATCAAATGACTATTGATCCTGGGTACCCATACATAGATTTCTTCAATCATTTGATTCTCTATCGAATCCTGGGAGTTTGCTCGATTCAAACCTCTTCTTCAATTACACCATTAAGAGAACGGTCTTGTCTAGCCACTTGGAGCAAACATCTCTTCATGATTCTCTCCCTCTTTCTAAGAGAATCCTCTAGCCACGAGCCTTCTATAGTATGTTTGATTTGTAAGTCTTCTTGTTGAACATCCATAACTTTTTCTTAGGAACAGGTGTTCATGATCCTTCTTTTGTAGATAATAGCACATGATCTTTCCTACAAATCAAAGTTAATTACATGATTAGTAATACTTCATAATCATCAAATCATGTTGACATGATAACCTATTATGCATACTGATATGATTCACATAGTTATGCAACTATCTTGACCAATACTTTGGCACAACACTTTTCCATATCATGTATGCATACAGTGGCTATCTAGATGCCTTCCATCTCTACCAGAACATACTATCAAGAGCGTGCACAGCTCTCAGCATGTCAGCAAAGAGGTTTCATTCTAGACAAGCAACAATTGAATCTTTGTCCAACTTACCCATCATATGCATATTAGTAGTATACTGTTCAATGCTATATGAATGCTTACACTATGCATGATATATTCTAGGAATACAAATATGCATACAACTATTACGAGCAATATCATTAACTATTCAGAGAGTCAAGTAACAACTCAAATACTTATCTTTTATGTTTGTGTGGTTGCCTCCCGCTTGATCTCTATTTTCCCTTTATGATAGCATCATGACTATATGTCTTTGAACTTCTATCCCTTTTGTACCACTATGCATGCTTAAGTGTGTACTAGTTTCATCATTGTGTCTTTCCTTAAGATCTCATACATAATCCTACATTCATTAGTATAATATTCATACTATCAAAACATTATGATTCTAAAAGCATGTGTGGTCATGATCATTTCATACACAGGTATACTTATATAAGATCCTAACACAAGGTAGGATTCTAACTTGATATAGGAAAACATACCTAGATTATCATGCTTGCTAGTTATGTCTAACATATGCAAACAATGTCTTCTTTGTTCTCTTCAATGATTTAGAGACCTTGTGCTAGTAACCTGCATATCTCATAAGTTAAGCATTGTATAACCAAATTATACATACCTTATAAGTAGATCTTCTATGTGATCAATGACTATGGATGAGTCTTTTTCTTCATGTCATCATGGTCATGTGGATTTGTCTTTCTTGATGTACCTTTCATGTTAGCAGACAACATCATCCTCATAGAACACCATGAGTGCATTAGTACAATCATAAGTGTCATAAACCTAATCAATGAATGTATTCTATTATTCACATGCATTCATACTTTTACTAAGGTTATCAGACAATCTAAAATTAATCATAATTGTACTAGCGTCAATAATATGAAGACAAATAGATTTCAAAACATACTTGTATCTCCTCAAGTCATACCTATCGAGTAGTCTTCTCTATAAGGGAAAAACCCTAACCATCCAAGGTATATCACTTGTATACATCTTATATATGTTCATGGTGCTAGGATGATAAAATATTAGTACCATTTAAGCCTCCTTCATTGCTTCCCTATGAGTCTCCCAGCCTTGCTAGGGTTTCTTCTTACTTGGAAACCCTAATTTTCAATCTCCTTCCTCCCACAACATTTTGATGGAGCATTAATATCTATGATGAATGGATTCCAAATCCATTATCAAAGTTTCCAATGTTTCATCAGGTGTCTTCAACTTGTATTAGGTCTTTCCATACCTAAAAGCTAAAAACCCTAAGTGAGAGCTTCTTCCTCCTCTTCTTAGATTTCCTCTGTTGAGCCATTTTAGATATGTCGTATTGTTTCTAGTGTATCTTTGAAATTTTAGATCTTTAGGGTCTGAAACTTCGGCCTATGGTATCCTGACCTATCATCTTTCCAACCCCATAGGTTTGAGATTCATTGGATTCTCCATTAGAGAGATGTGACCAGTTTCCCAACATGACCTGTTTAAGGGATGAAACAACATAGCGAACTTGTACGGAGTGACACATGTCACTTTTTCAACTTTGACCTATGAAACTACAGTCCATGCCCTAACTGTCACTTTTTACCAAATTCCATTTGGATCTTCCAATCCTGAGATATGACCTTTTCCCCTAGGTCACTTGTTTAGGGATTCATTCTGGAAGAGGTAGAAACCCTAACTTGTACGGATCATATATCAGAAATTACAACGAATCTGAGGCTGAAACTCAAACACAAGGTACAAGAAAATTTCATCTTCGGCTTGTCCAAGTTTCAGATCTCGAACCTTCACCAAAATGGATTTATAGCGAAAGTTCCACGATGACTAGGCTTTTTTAGACAAAACCCTAACTTTCAAATTGTCGCAAGTGAAACAAGTGTCGTAAGTGCCATACATTGCATTCCTTCAGATTAGCTCTGATACCATGTTAAGATTCAATATGCTAATATATATAACATTAGTATTACATTCAATTTCACAACAATAGCATATACAGGATCACTGAAAGAACAACACTCACATCATAAACACAAGAGACACAGATTTATCCTGGGAAACCCTCATGGGGTAGAAAACCCAACAAAGCTTTCTCAATATAGATGACCAACAAATACAAAGATGTAATCCCCAAACAAGAGCTCCTTATCCTCCTTTTGCATATCTCTCTCTCTCTCCTATGCGAGTTCACAAGTGAATGAATGAGTGAGTATAAATGAGGAACACACCTCCTCTATTTATACTCTACTCCTACTTGAATTTTCACTATAACTAGGTCGGCCCCAACAACTTAACCACTTAACTTAATGCTGATTGGGCTGACCCCTCTAGGGGACTTAAACACCCCATTACAAATGACTCTTAGGGATCTATTGCCCCAACTTACATGGGAGGATTTACCTCAATGACTTTACATAATAATAACATCCTGACGGAGGATTAAAACATTTCCGAATGAATAAGAATAAAGTACAAATAGAATATTCTTTGAAGTTAAAATATTTCAACACAAAATACATTTCACCACACCTTAGAAAGGTTGATAAGTTTCAAGAAAAAAAGAAAAGAAGGAAGCTTGAGAAAAAATCACAACCTAAGACCTTGAAGGTTAAAAGAGTCATAAAAAATATAAATGTAATGGTACTTGTAGAATCTATAATGATCATACGTGTACAAAAATCACTATTGCTAAATAACTAAACTTTTTTGTCGACCCATGAAGGACGTGAAGGACCTCACAATTATGGTTGTTAGACAAAATGTCAAAGTAGGAAGATGCCATAAAGTCTCAAATCAAATACAAGAACTAGACTCGAAGAAATGAATATGGTGTGAGTACAAAATAGTTGATGCAAATGGTTACTTATTTCAATGTTACAACTCATATGGTTCTTCTCTCAAGAAATGTGAATTACATCTCTAATAAAATAGGAACAAGAAACATAGTCAAACATACAACAATGGAAGCAAGGGAAATATGTTACCAAGAAGTACAAGGGTTTACATTAAACAACTACATCAAAATAACATTAAAAAAAATATAGAAGACCTCACTAACACTCAAAGCAAAGCAAGCACAAAGTCAAAACCCTTAAACTAGACAAATTTGATACCATAGAAATGTTATAATAATAGTAGTAATAACAATAGTGGTAATGTTATAATAATAATAACAACAACAATAATAATAATAAGATGATAGTTAAAAAAAGGTCAAAGGGCACATGCCGAGCTTAATCTTATCAATTCTTATGAATTATCTATTATTCAATATATATTCTTATATATTTGCAGAAATTTTATTACTATTGACTTATGTTTTTTTGCAAATATATAAGAATAAATATTGAATAATAAATATTTGATAAGGTGATTACAATTAGGTTCATGACAATATATTTATCCACAATGGCTCTTGATGAGATGAAGTGTAATGTCCCCTCCTACCGTACCAGCAGGATAGAGAGGACATGGTGTTGAAACCGGGCATCTAGTCCCATACTTAGTAAACAATCATTGAATTTAAAATGGAGCTTTTAACTAAGTATTCAAGTAATTGAAAGATCATATGGAAATGTATAATCATTTGAAAACACAGCGGAAGTAAATTTATTAGCACATCCATAATACATTCAAGCTATTCATCAAAGGAATAATTGCAAAGTTAAAAACACAAGAGAATACTTATCTTGACAAAATAGTCCCAAGCAACTGACTATGCAACTGCAACGTTCCACCCAACCATAGGCCAGTTGTGCTTATCAACCTCTTGATACAACTGCCACCCCCGAGCTGGGCATGATCTCTACAAGGAACTAGGGAACAACAGACTCACACATAGCCAAACATACACCAAGATGAGCCAAGCCAATCTACAATTGGGTTTATCAGGCTGCTAGGACATGGAAGGGAAGAATTGCTAAGCTAGTGAGCTCAACCATAGAGCTATGGGTACCTCTCCCAGATCTATTCAGCTTGGCACTCACAATGCCTACACACCCAATCACAAGGAAGTATTCTCTTCACTGCCACACAGTCCCTCGAGCCATACCTTCCTTTCTAGTGCTCTCAAGGTGTGCATAGAAAAGTAGCCAGCCCTCTTGATCTTCTTGAGAGGTTACTCCCTACAATAGGTTTATCAAGCCAATTATGTCCACTACCACTCCAGTTTCTTGCTCACAGGTTCACATCAAAACAAGGATGCACATAACAGCAAAACTACACTTGCTGAGCATGAGAAAAATGTTTCAACATTGGGATGCATAAGATGGGATTTCCTGAGCTTCAGAAAAATGTGGGTAGACTCAAAACGTATGGGCACTTGGAAAATTCGACTGGGAGAGAAAAACCCATTCCAGAAAAAATGCCCCAGGGGCAAAAACGACCTCTCCCTCAGTCCCAATTCGCGTCCCTCCTTCCCCATCTATTGCACAATACCAAAAACGAGTTCCTGGGCATGGAAAAACGTAGGGTTATGGTGAAAAAGTGAGGATAAATTCCATTGAGCTCAGTCTGCGTGAGAGGAAGAATGTAATGGATGAGGAATTGCCTTAGGCAGCATTTCGTGGGGGTTTTCTTGCCTAGAAAGCCAAAAATACGATTTTCAGGTTGATGGCTTGCCCATGCACGAAAATCTGACTGCCATACTTCTCCAATCCCAAGACATTAACTGCCCCAACCAATCTTTGGAAGAATAAAATGATTGGGTGCATGAGACAAAATGGATAGTTAAGAGTTCATGGGTTTTCTCATTGACACATGGGCTGACCCTAGTGGCTCAAGGGTTTGGTTATTTCCCCTCCCTATTCCTTGTAGAATCATGCCCCATCGTTTTGTTGCATTGCATAGCTAGTTGTGGGTTTTTCCATTAAAATTTGTATTCACATGATGTCTTATTTACATTGTGCCCATCTCGCACAAGAAACATAGGCATCTATTTTTAATTGCCAATACAAAACGCTAAGTCAATAGTGGGGCCTTGGCCTTGAGCTCCTCACCATGATCAAATTACAATATTTACATCATTTACGATTTAACACAAAGGGGGTCAAAATGGGGACATTACATTCCCCTCCCCTTACATTAGCACTGTCCTCAGTGCTCATCAAAATAGAACAAAAATGGATATGCCACCCTCATGGCATCCTCTAGCTCCCATGTAGCCTCATCGGGACCGTAGTGCTTCCATTGCACCTTTACCTGTCCGATGGCTCGGTTTCGGAGCAATGTTACCTTCTTGTCTAGGATGCACAATGGATCGGTTTGGAATTCTCCCTCGGGTTCCACCTGGATCACATCCCAATGAATCACATGGTTAGGATCATGTACATATTTCTTAAGAAAAGAGACATAAAAAACATTATGAGCTTTAGTGTTAGCAGGCAATGCAAGTCTATATGCAACTGGTCCTATTCTTTCAAGCACTTCAAATGGCCCACAATATCTAGGTGATAGCTTGGCACAACTCCCAAGCTTCAAGGAACTCTTCCTTGATCTCACTCTAAGATACACAAGATCCCCAACATTGAATTCCCTATGCACTCTATGCTTATCTGCATAGCTTTTCTGTCTATCCTGGGCTGCTTTTAAGTTTTGCCGGATCTTTGCAACCTCTTGTTCCATTTCCTTAAGCAATTCTGGCCCAAGTACAATTCTGTTCACTGGATTGTCCCACAAGTAATAAATGCATCTGCATAGTGGTATGAGTTTTCCACAAGTAATAAACAATGACATGAGTGAATAATGATCTGTAATAATGCACACTACCAGTTAATGATATGTGATACAGCCAAGCAAGTATATACAGTGGTAGTATATCTGCAGTTATGATTTACATAAAATCTTCAGTGGAATGTTACTATCCTACTACATGATAATGCATGCTATGGTGATGCACTCTTATACCCTATGATGATACTACTTGAACATGAGGCATCCTTGACAACACATGAATTATGATGATGAAGCATGCCATGAGGATCTGATGTTGATAGTGTACTGTAATTCATACGCTAGGTTGATGTTGCAGATCTTGAGATCTTGATGACATGTTCAGACAGTCCTTGATGATGGAGATGATTTGTAAGAGCAGCAGTGTCTTTGATATACTAGAGCAGTTGTGGTAAGGTATTTGATTAGATTGACACAGGTACACATTTGATTTGTCACAGGTTCAATTAAGAAGGATTAGCACAAGTTGCCATATGTGCAGTTGGTCTGACTCAGATTGGCTGAGTTGTATGAGCAGTTGGTTTGACCTGGGTGGTCTGGTATACAATTGGTTGAACTCAGATTGATCAATTCAGATGATGTGTACAACAACTTGATTGGTACATCTAGCAGTGTTGCACAGTCATGGTGCAGTGGTTAGTGGACAGTTGATGAGCAGTGAAAGTGGTTTTGCAGTGTGATACAAGTTGTGCAGTGTGGTACAGGTTGTGCAGTGTGGTTTAGATTTTGCAGTGTGATAAAGGTTGTGCAGTGTTGTACAGGTTGTGCAGTGTGGTTTAGATTGTGCAGTGTGGTACAAGTGTTGGATAGCAGGTCCGCAGGATCAGTGCAGTTTGTGGTTCAATAGTTCAGTATCTATCTTCATATCAGGGTGGCAGGACGGGGCAAGGAAATTGAGGGAGCTAAGGCTTCCTTCAGGTTGTAGCCTGTAAACCAGGGGGTTGTAGCCTCCTTCCAGTTGTAGCTGGAGAATTGAAGTCTTTGTAACAAAGGGGGTTGTTGCCTCCTTCCAGTTGTTGCTGGTAAATTATTATTATAAAGGATTCCATGGTTTTTCCCCCAGGACTTGGGTTTCCACGTAAAAATCTTATGTATTGTGTTTTGCTATGCTTCCTATGTGATGATGATATGATGATATGTGATGATGAGCTGTAATTGTTAATAATGCTGATGATATAATGATAATGTGGTAATACATTAATGAATGATGTATTGAAGAAGCAGTTGATGATTGTTAAAGTTGAAAAAGTAATAAAAAGCTATACACACTGTTCACCCCCCCCCCTCTCAGTGTGCTCGGTGTGTCCAACATATCTGTCATAGAATTTTCATACCAAGCTATTCAAATGGATTCGGTAGATTCAGATCAAATTCTTCCCTCAAAGGAGGAGTAGGATCCAATTACTTTTCCCATTTGGGATATTAACTCTCCCATCCTGCATGACTTCTTGGATGATGTTGTATCATCAGATGAAGCTATTCTTGAAGTTATAAACATTTGGCTACACCCACCTAAGGGAATATTTTGTGGGGTCATTGGAAGAATACTTGGTTTAATTATGCCTAAGTATAGGAGCATGCTTTGCATGTTCCTCAATCTGATCAAGTATATTTGGAAGCTTGCATATAGGTTTAAGTTATCCCTATGTTATGATGCATTTGAACCTTTTTCAACCCAAATTTTCCTTAGGGTCAAACCTATTGTAAGTTGGTTCATCAACCCATCATATTTGCATTTTCCATAATTCCGACAGAAGAGCCTACCGAACATGGGACACGATATTCAACACCCTATTTCCATTTTTGTGTTCATGCTGAGTTTTTCTCACAGGCCTAGGAGCCCTATTAGTACCATCATGACTTGGAGTTTGAGACAACATGTTTCTCTCTCATACATTTATGACCATTTCCTGACGGGCTCCCTATTTTGTGTCAGTTTACATAAGCATGTGTTAAAATATACACTTGAGCATATGCGCCTACTACTTCAGTGATTATTGCTTATGTTGTGTATTTTCTTTTGCAATCACTTTTTTCCTACCTGACACCTATAAACTATTACTTTTGTTTAATTGACCTCCACCCATGGAGGGAACATCCACAAGAGTGTACATAACTAGCTCAGCCCTTGTGTTGAAACCTAATCCATCAGGTTAGGTGAAGATGAAGAATCGTCTTCAGAATTCCAAGACATGCCTTGGGAATATGAACCCAAGGGTCATCTCATTCTATTTATATGTACATAAGTTAATGAGATAAATGCACCTTCATGCCTATTTGTTGTGTATTTAGTTGACTATGTTTCATCGATTGCTTGTATGCCCATTCAGGCATCCTAATAGTGGTATCATAGCTCAAATTTATGAGCTTATGGTCTAAGCACACCTGCAACAACCATATTCCCTGCTCTCTATCTACCATGCCCTAATGGTTCTCCTCCTTGGCACTTCCACGACCTGGGCATATTCCAAACATTCTAGTAAAAGACAACCATTTGGAATCATGATTTATATCACACCTCTCCCTGTGTTCACTCTCCACTCCTCTATGATCTCTCTTCCTGTGAGATCTCTCCCTCCATGAGCCAAAGACCCAACACTACATGAACCATTTGCACAGTGCGAGTTGTGTGTGTTCTCCTCTCATTTCCAAGTTTAAGTGTTGGGTAGATATAAAGTTGTTCCATGCCAATGCAACGACTGTCTAGCTATGTGAATCTACATATGTTACCTAGGTGAATCCATTGGAGAAGAAGTTGTAACTACTATCCAAGGATTGTAGTTGATGAGAACTGATCCTGTGTCGAGAATTGCCACCCAGAAATTGATGAAGATAAGACCCATTGTTTTGATTTGTTGCAGAGATCGAGGCCAAAGCAATAGTCACTATTTACCTGCATGATAGAGTTGTTGGAGGCCTATGTAGAGGAGAAGAGTCGCCATTATTGTCTGATTCATTGTGAAGAGCATGAGGTTATAGACTTTGTTTCTTGTTTAAGATCATTGTATGCTATTAACACTACCTGTGGAAGATTCGTGAAATATTGTTGCCTCCTCTACTTGCTATCTTTTCATTCTCCTAAATTTTTTCCTAGGGTTTCACCTCTCCTCGAAGCTAATTCACTCTCCCTCTGCATGAACTCATTTGAAAGATATGTGAATCCCTTCTAGAGAATGCACATCACTTGTGCCAAAGGTTGTGTTGATTATTGGGCACTCGATCATTATCATTGTGTCTAGCTCGTGATTCGATTGGAAAGGGTAACATGATGAGAAAGGGGCTGAGGGAATACCCATGAACTCATGCACCATGAAACATCTTTGAAAATGGTGGTGAACCTATTTGGGTTGTAGATTTTCCCCTTCATGACCATCAAGAGTAGAGTGAAAGCTAGTGTGAATCCTTATTCTTTATCTCCTTTCTCTTACTCGTGTGACCACAATATTGACAGTGAACTCTTGAGCATGAAATGCACATTTGGAGACAAGGCCGCACATACATTTTGAGTGCTATTTTTGTTGTTGGAGTGGTCACATGAAGAAAAAACCCTAACTCTTGACCTGTAAGTAAAGAAGTATCGCGACCAAGGAGTGGTGTGTTCCTATAACAATTCCATTGTGGAAGAGAGCATTACCATTGTGTCTTCGAGGGAAAAGAAATAAAGAAAGAAAGAAATTTTAACGTCCGCCAAGCTAAAGATATCCTATGGGACAGATTGTTTTGCACACTGACTTTTTCATTTCCACCCTTTTCATGTTTAGCTTGATGATGAGCTCCCCAATTTCACCATGGTCCCTTCACTGAATAAATTATCCCAAGAACTAGCTGCCAAAATATTCACATAGCTGTCTTTGCTGTCCTTGAAGGCCTCACACTCCAAAATGAAATGTTTTTCTGTTTCCACTTTTCCTGAGGTGCAAAAAGTACACACTCGCTCTTCCAAGATTCCTTTGGTCCTTTCCAGCACCCTGTCTCACACCGTAGCTGGTGGGAATTGGTTCTTAATTAAGCAATAATCATTTTGGCCCTCCATGATATATTAGCCCCTATATAATGTTTTTTATGATGGTTGTAGGTGGGATTGAACTCATCAATATAGTACTTTTTCTTTCTCCCTATCCTTGTGCCCCAAACTTGCTTGTGGAACTTGTCAATAACAAAGGCCTTTATCTCTTTATTGTTTGTAGGGCATGTTTTCAGGTAAATATCCCATTTACTAAGCCATTTATTGTTTTGCCGCATCCAAGTCTTCTTTCTTTTTCATAATGTGTCATTGAAGGCCACCTTAGGCCATTTGTCATCTTCCATTTGCTCAATCTTTTTTAGATATCTTATGAGCCGCACCATAGCAATTGCTTCAACCGGGGTGTTGTAGGTACAATAGATACCATGCTTCATGTGAACATGGGAGCCCCAAAATTTTAAATACAAAGGTATTTGGGTAAGTTCCTTATTATAACGAGGTCCTTAAACCTTGTTTGTTATAGTCTCATACCTTTGCTTTTGGTTTGTGTAATTACCTTTTTTCCTTTGAAAAATTTATAAGTTTTTGGTTGTTTTCTTGACTTGCGGAAAGCCCTCAATTTTTCAAAATGTTATTTTCTTCCCGCAAACCCGAAATCGGATTGTTCTTTCTTTTTGGAATTGTGTCATCCAGCAACCCACAACCCACAATTATGGATTGCGGGAAGACTTTGTTAATATTTTTGGGAAATTTCGATTATGCAACCCACAATTGCGGATTGCGGATTGCGGAAAGTTGTTATTTTAACAAATTTCGTTGTGTGTTTCCGCAACCCGCAACCCGCAATTGCGGATTGCGGGATGCGGAAAAGTTATCTTAATTTTGAAGGTTGTTTTCATTCCCACAACCCGCAACCTGCAATTGCGGATTGCGGAAACTCTTTCGTCCGTTATTTTGCAAAGTTGTAATCACGCAACCCACAAACCACAATTGCATATTGCGGATTGCGGGAATAATGAATAAAGTTGAAAATAAGACTTGAGACCCGATCCCGCATTCTGCAGAGGTTAATCTCAGCCATTCATTTCTTTTAATCCTATGGTCCAGATTTGACCCGATGAAAAATCGATAAATATAATTTTTTTTTCTATTTTTCTTTATCATTCTCATTGTCGAAAATTTACTCTGCTACGTGGATTTTACTGTGGATTTCTTACCAGGGGTCATTCTCACCAATTTTCAGTTATTTTCAGGTTGGGTTTTTGTCATTTTCGCATTTGTTATTTATGGTTTTATTGTTTATGATTTAGTTTTTATTTAGTTTTTATTTATCTACTAGAATTTCCAAGCTTTGCAAAGATGTCACAAAACACTCGGTCTAAGACAATTCACAGGGATTTGCTGATCAAAGACCCGAATTTCGGTATCTTCTCAGATACCAGTGAGAGGGTTACTGAAACTTATCAAATGGAATGGTCCAAAATTTATTCAATTTTTTATAATGACGACCTTTCAGACATTAAAGAAGACCAACCAGCGTATGAGAAAATTAGGGCTTCTCAACTCCATGCTATTGCTGCTCGGTCCTCTATCCTTCCTTACACAGATGCAGTTAAGTGGATTGTGGACCATGCCAAACCTAAATACCGGTCATTCAACGACAATGCAGGGTCACAGTTAACTACTTTCCTCCCTTAAGTCTTTATTAGAGTGTTTTCTCTTAATCCATCCATGCAGATCCTTAGCCCTGAATTCATCCAATCTTCTAAAACCAGGTACAATTTCGACGAAATGTTGAAATCATGGATGATTAAACCTAGCAGCTTTGTGCCAAAGGATGATAACCTCTATCTGATTTCCTTGTTCAGAGAGCCTTATTCTTTATTAGCATCCATGCTCTACAGGCTCTATGGCCTTCCAAATTGTTCAGTCTTCAAGGTTGAATGGGCTCCAATAGCCCATCATGTCCTAACCACGAGTGAGTCTTTTCCTTGGGCGTTCATTTTGTCATTGGAGCTTAAGACAACCATCCAAGAGTATAAAAAAGCACATGCTTTGAAGAAGCCACACTTTTTCTTTTCAGCCTTCATTATTGATGTCTTTTGCTAAGAGTTCCAATATCCCAACATGGGATGGAATTGGAGTCCTGCAGCTCCACTAGTCCATATCTATCATGCAGCACTATGGGAGAGTAATTTTGTGCCCTTACTCTATGACATTTGTGACCATTTCATGGGTACTATTTATTTCAAGATATTCAAACAAGAGGCTCCTTCCTTCTCAGCTAATGTCAGTACCTTCATCAATACAATTGGTGATTGGTATGTCTATGAATCCTTTTCATATATCAGAGTCTAGGGAAGTCACACTATTGATCTGCTACCTAGAATAGTTCTCGACAGATTGGTCATTGAAGAAGTCTCTTATCAGACTGTTACTGATGGTGTCTCCAGAAAACTCACTGGTCCCAAGAGAAGGGGTTGGCCTAAATTCTCCTTAAACCTTGGACCATTGGTCATTCCAACTTCAAATTGGGCTATAGTGTTGGGGGACAGGATGGCTTCTTTGAGGCTAGGATTTGCTCCCAAACAAAAGCATGACCCTAATAAGTTCCTTGATGCTCATTTTAAACAATATCATGTGAAGACGAACTATGTGCATGAAGAAATTCCTGATGACTCCATCTACCAAGGAGTGAATACCTTTTCTGAGGTCCTAGCTAGGGCCAAGAGCATAGATGAGCAACATCAGATTATGCAATATCAGATAGAAATTAAAACTTAATTTTTGAGCTACATAACAATGGAAATGAAACTGCTTGAGCAAAAGAGAATGGATAGAGAAGAAAAGGAGAACCAGCAAGCTAATGTCCCTCTAATGCTTACTTATCCAAATGGGAATAAAGGTAAAACTCCTGTGGAGAATACTCCACAGGTAAAGACTGATGAACGGGTCAAATTTTTGTTGGAAACCTCTCATCAGATGAAGCAAGAGTTAGCACAGATCTCTTCAGTATTGGGTACCCAAACAATTGAACCTCCTAAGCTTACTGTGGATATTCAAGTGACTGCTATAGCTATACAGGTATTTGATGATCTAATAATAGATGATGCAAACCAAACTAAGAGACAAAAAATCATCATTCCTACCTCACAGGTTCCTACTCTTAATATTATTGACTGTCATATTGAAGATGAGCCACACCCTCCAGTGTCTGTGACTGAAGAAGTGATTGAAGACTCATAGGAAGTTACAGATTTGTTAGATACTATTGAAATGGATCACTATGATCTTGATAAAAAAATATTGCAACTCACCACTACACATGATATCACAAATTCAACACTTTTACTCTCATATATTCAAGATATTTCTACTTTGTCTCTAGGGGTGATGCCACCATTTTCCATATCACAACTTTTTCATACTTTAACTTCTAGAGCCACTCCATTTTCAGACAGCCCAGTTCCATTTTCCATTCCCTCATCTATTATTGCAAAGATCTAGTCTTTGACTATCCCTCAGCAATCACCCATATCCACTTTATCATTATCCACTGTGGATGAGCCACCTTTAGTTCCTTCTTCACCATCACCTACTAATGATGATCATGTTCCACTTTATGAAGCCTTCAATTCAATCCCTTCTCCAACTCATGTTCCATCAATTGCTCAGATTGTCTCTACCCCTCTGACTACTCCTCAAGTTACCATGTCTATACCTAGTCCCACTGACACCCAAACAAATTCATTGATCTCAACAGTGAGTGTCACTTCAACCTCTGCAGAATTGGTAACTGAGTATGAAGATGATGTTGTAGTCCCTCTTGGGAATTATTTTTACAGTAAAACATCCAAGGTAGTGATGAGGAAAGGAAATAAAAGAAGTAGGGATCAGGGGGGATTGGAAGCACCTATCCCTGATCAAATAATCTGGGCTTAACAAACTAATGATCCTCAGACATAAGCAATTGAGACAACTGCAGCCTTAGGGGCATTTGTTGGTGCAAATTTTAATTCAGTTCAGGTACTAAATAGGGAGATTGATCAGAAGAAGGAAGAATTGAAAAGGCTGGAAGAAGAGTTAGTTAAGACCAAGGAGCAACATGAGGTTTATGTTGCTGATATCAGGAAGATATGGGGAGATAGGTTAGAGGATTTGGAGCGAAGCAACACCTCTCTTCAGACTAAACTTCGTAATGCACAAGTTGAGAATTCTACCAATACACAGAGGATAGCTATGCTAGAAAAGCAATGCGAGGATGCAACTACAAGTGCAGCCTCTTCTCGTTTCTCTAAGTTTTCACCCCAGGAATTTAAGGATTTGGTCCTTCAGGTCAATGAAGAACATCATAAATTACTGGAGAAACTGTTTAACACCGTAGATGAGATTAGGGAAACTCATATGACTTTTGGTAAGATGTCTGTTGTCCTTGAAGAGCAGAAAGACAAAAGTCTGCAAGCTTCTAAGGCAAGTCAAGACATTGGTGAGTGGCAGGGGTATATCAAGAACATACCAGAAGACATGCCCATTCTAAATAGTTTTCAGTTCAAGAAAATCAGTTCTTCATTGAACACTTGGCTTGATCTTAATGATTCAATTGAAGACATTATCCAGAAGGCGCAAGGTATGTGCAGTAGGCGATGGTATGCAGCGGATAACATCACGAAAATTCTACAGTTCTCTGCCATGGAGCTCATTGAAGATGCTTTCCCGCCTAATTTGATGGTTGAGCAAGTCAAATGCAGGTGTGAGGAAGCCAAGCATAAAATTCAGTGCCTTGAGGAGGTCAAGATTGATGATGTGGATCAATTAATTAGGAAATTGGTCGCCATGGAAGGAAAAATCCACATTTTCATCCGCATTTGGCATAATTTAGCTAAAAATGAGATACAAACATTCACATGTAATGCCCAGCTGGGGATTGAATCATCTAACTATCCGAATGTAGATGAGTTGTTAGGAATATGGGACAAGTGGCAAGATTTTCTTGACCATTAGTCCAATTCGAATTGTGTAATCCCTATTCTAGGGGAATTTCCTGTTGTATTATTTTGTAACTCTTATTTAAGGGGTTGTTTTCTCATTGATAAAGGATGATGGAATTTGGAGTAGAAAATCAGCAGGAAAGACTGGAGATACCCTGTTTGATATAAAGCTTGTAATTTCTTACAGACTTTCATTAATACAGTAAAGTTATACCCTAGTTTTCTTTTGTCTATTGATCAAGTTTATTTGATGAATGTTGATTTTACTCCAGATTGCTTATCAAATGTTGTTTAAATCTTTTGCAATTTATTAAGCACAGTGATCTATAGTTATGGTTTATCTTTGCTAATGATCCGTGTGTTCACGATGTTTTGAAAGAGTTTATTTAATTAAAACATTATCGATTTCTGCAAATGGTTTTCTCAAAAAATTATAATTAATGTTAATTTTTCAATTAACAAATCAGTTACAGGTTAATATTGAATGCATCTAATCCTTAATTTGTTGTTGGTTAATTTTAATTGATTAATGGTAATTTGGGAAAATAAGTAATAAGTCTTTTAACATTTCTGTTAAGTTGATGAACAATACTTATTTACTTCTACATCAAGCTGACCTACATATAAACAAGCCACCTTTTAGAATAGGTCTAACTTAGATTAGGTTCCCTTTATTAGGTAGATTTGTTTTATAGAACTTTACACCCTTGTTTTCCTTCATTGGAAGACTGATCTATTGATCAAATTTCACCAACTCATAGAGTGCCAGCGGAGGCCGAATATCCGTGGGAGATTAATATACCAAACAGGCTGGGGATAGAACTGTCCTTGCATAGGATATTTTGAATCCTTTCAGTCTGGGTTTTCCTCCTCTGTTG
Source organism: Larix kaempferi (assembly GCA_027924585.1). Taxonomy (NCBI): domain Eukaryota; kingdom Viridiplantae; phylum Streptophyta; class Pinopsida; order Pinales; family Pinaceae; genus Larix; species Larix kaempferi. Next base: position 50,363,128 of record BSBM01000753.1, read on the forward strand.
GGAGCCTTGGAACCCATTCCATCACCTTGCACCTACCCTGCACATTTGAGGCCTCAAAACATGGTGCTAGAAGGAGGGCCAGTAGTAAACTATGCCTAAATAGAATACTCAGAAACCTCCTCCAGTAGGAACATCATTGGTTGTCACTGGTAACCAATCACAGGCATCTACATCTGAACAACCAACTGCAATTCCTGCTACACCTGCAGCTTAGCAGGAAAACAGAAGGGATATCCTTATCATATCACCTACTAGAGGTCCCCTTTCACTTGAACAAATACTGAAAAGTTCTAATGATAGTGTTGCTAGAGTACAACACAGAATCATTGATCTACAAGATAGGGGACCAACAACAATTCAACATAACACTATTTCGCAGACCAATAACCAAGGAGATCAACAGACAGTAGACCAGAACGTTGAAAATCAACAAACACCTGATCATCCAAGATCCCCTGAGTACAACCTTGATTCACTCTTTCAAGAAGTACCACAAGATCAACCTCACGTTACAACTGGTGGAACCACCACCCTCTCCTCCTTCATCATCATCTTCCTCATTTGAAAGTGAACACTCTTCTAATTCCTCATCTGAAGAAGAGGAAGAACAACCAATGGGTGAAGAAGGCCATAATAGACCTTGGCTTGACCAAGATGTTGTGTTTATACTTGGAGATCAACATAGGCTACCTAAAATCCCTGAGAAGTGGCTTCCTAAGTTCAATCCAGACAATAAATCACCTGCATTAGATCACATCAAAAATTTTATGCAGGCCATTAAACTTAGGATTGTTGTCCATGAAGATGGGGTTTGCAGATTGTTCCCTTATACCTTTGAAGGAAAGGCATCCACATGGTACTTTTCCTTAGAAGCCATATCCATAACTTCTTGCGATGAGTTTGAAAAATTGTTTATCTAGAAGTTTGGGGATGATAAAACTCCACAAGATCTAGTCTTATAATTGTCTTCTCTTAAGTTGAGAGGTAAAGAAATGGTAAAAGATTACAATCAGAGATTTTCTTATCTGAAAAATAAGATCCCTGCCACTCTTCTTCCTGCAGAAGAACTGTTGGTTTCCTATTATGAAAAGGGTCTATCTTTTCCTATTGCAATGTGGTTCAAAAGAGCACATAAAGACAACTTGTTTGAATCTTATGCTGAAGCCATTCAGGTTGAAAAAGATATCTATTGTCTAAAAGATAATCCTGATGCTTTAGAAGAGAAACCTTCCATATCTAGAAGGAAAATTGATAATGCTCCCAAACCCACTACTCAAAATAAAGATGCCTTTGAAATGACTGATATTAAAAAGTTTCTCCAGAAAATGTCAAATGAGATGGTTGATTTAAAAAAGAATAATACTGAGAATCAAAATAATAACAGAGATTTTGTAAGGCCACCTTTTAGGAGACCTTATAAGCCTCCCCAAAATCCATCACCTCCTAATCCTAATGAAGGGCTAACATCTAAAGAAATTTATTCTATTTTCAAATCTTTGGCCACATAATCAAAAAATGTCCCTGAACCTTTTGAAGATCAAACAAACCAAGATCCACAGTTACCAAGAGAAGGATAAGAAGAAGAGGATCCACAAATTAATACTGTAAGCTATTTTTCTGAACTCCCAATGAATGAAGAAGAAGAAGAACTTGAGACAATGTTCAATGTTCAACATACTTACAATACTATATCAAGACCACAACCCTCTCAAGAACCTTCATCTTCAACAAGACCTCCCAACAAAAGTAAAACTATTCCTCAAAATGATACAATCATTCCTGAAATGGAGTACAGTTTGGCTGAAGATCTGAAAAGAGTTAAAGCAAATATTTCTTTGTTTGAACTTCTGAAAATCCCTTCTATGAGGGATTCTCTACCTAAAAGCATGATAATCAAACAACCAAGGGAATCACAAAACAATAACTTAGACTCTTTTACCAAACCAGAAGATCAGAAATCTGGAAGCAAGAGGACACCTCCTTTCTTGCTTACCTTTGAAATCTTCAACAGAAATGTACACAATTGTATGATAGATTCAGGTGCCTCTTCCAATGTAATGCCCCTGTTTGTCTGCAGGAAATTAAATGCCACTTGGGAACCCTATCCTACTCATATTGTCCAGCTTGATAGATCTAAAGTAAGAGTAGTGGGGAGATTAAGAAATGTGTTGTTCACATTATCTGCAGATCCTCAGATCCACCAGACCATAGATATTGTTGTAGCTGACATCCCTGAAGCCTATGGAATGTGGCTGAGCAGAGATTGGTCGGAGAAACTCGAGGGCTACTTTGCCACTTATTGGTCTCACCTCTGGATACCCTACAATGGACAACCAAATAAGATTAAGATCAGTAGGGAACCATTTATGAAGCAAACGGTCATTGACCTTAATGATCCAAGTGAACCTGCTTGTTATTTCAGTTCACATATTGAGAATTTCACATTTGATACCTTTTTTGGGGATTTTCCAGTTGATTCTTCACCAGATGAGAATGTACAGAATGAATCACAGATTACCAATGTTAATTTTGTACCATTCTCTGGAACTATTGTACACAATGTGTATAATGTTAATACCAATTTTAGGATAGATCCTATTGCATGGAATTTATTCTTTGATGGCTCTAGATCTAAAGATGGAGCTGGTGCAGGTTTTGTTCTTATTGATCCAAAAGGGACTAAAACCATGATTTCTTTTAGACTTGAATTTGAATGTACCAATAATTTAGCTGAATATGAGGCCCTGGTGAAGGGACTCAAGAAGGCTATTGATTTGGGTGCACAAGTAATAGAATGATTTGGATATTTTGAAATCATAGTTAAACAGGTAAGAAATAAGATACATTGTTTGTCTCCACGTTTAACTAATTTTCAAAAAATGGTTATGGATCTCACTAACTCTTTCTCTGCATTCAACATCAAATCAGTTCCTAGGTCACAGAACTTTGATGCTGACCTTTTAGCAAACACTGCATCTAGGCTGATCCCACCAGAAGGCTTGTCACCTCAAACCTTTTCAATAGAACTTATGTACAGGCCTTCCATCCTTGATAATGTAACAAGCTGGAAAGTGTTTGATGATGACCAACAAATCCTAGACTTTCTCTCAGCTCAAGATACCTTTCAAGACATGGCAATAGATGAGGATGAGCATGAAAAGTCTATGTCTGATCCTTCCAACATTATCCCAAAATCAGTGATCAACCTAGAGAAATTTTATGACTTACAAGATAAGTTTAAACACAAGAACAATTGTAAGACACAGAGTTCATCTCTAAACTATGAGCCAGTCAACCTTGGTACAAAATAGGATCCCCGATTCATCAACCTTGGGGTTGACTTCCCTGTTTATGAAAGAAGAGCTTTCATCAGATTGTGTAAAGAGTACAAAGATGTTTTTGCATGGACCTATGACAAACTAAAGACCTTTGATACTAGCATTATGCATCATAACATACCGATGAAGTCAGAAGTGAAACCTTACCAACAGAAACTAAGAAAGATGCATCCTAGTTTGGAACCCTCTGTGAAGAAAGAACTTGAGAAATTGCTGACAGCTAGAATCATATTCCCTGTCAAACACACACAATGGATAGCTAATTTAGTACCTGTTCGGAAAAAGAATGGGGAAATCATACTTTGTGTCGATTTCAGAAATTTGAACAGAGCTTCCGAAAAGGATAACTACCCTGTTCCTCCCATGGAGTAGATTATAGAAAAGGTAGCTAGGTCAGAGATGTTCTCTCTCCTGGATGGTTTTTCAAGATACAAACAATTCATGGTTGCCCCTGATGACCAACTGAAACAACTTTCAGAACCCCCTGGGGTACCTTCGCCTACAAGCGAATGCCTTTCGGGTTGATTAATGGAGGAGCCACATTCCAGAGAGCTATGGATATATCTTTCAGAGGTTTCATGCATAATTCTGTTGTATTATACTTAGATGATATCATTATCTATTAAAAAAAACGACATGAACATTGTCTGCTCTGAAACAGGTTTTTGAACGCTATAGGAAGTATGAAATTTCGCTGAACCCGAAGAATTCCATATTTTCAGTAACAGAAGGTAAGCTCCTGGGTTTCATTGTTTCTAAGGAAGGTATGATTATTGATCCTGAACGTACTGAATCTATTTCAAAGATCGGTTTTCCTGGTTTGCGCAAAGCCATGCAATCATTCCTCGGTAAGATCAATTTTGTACGTAGGTTTGTTCCAAATTTTGCACAAATTGTTAAGCCATTACAGCAGTTAGTTAAAAAGGATGTACATTTTAGCTGGTCGCAGGAACAAAAGGATGCATTTATTGAAATTCGAAGGGCCATTGCGGAAGCTCCTACTCTGATGTTCCCATATTTCGATAAGGATTTTATTCTATATACTTTCGCTACTGATTTTTCTTATGCAGCTGTCTTGATGCAGAAGCATGATAATGATGCTGAGATTCCAATTTCATTCATGAGCTCAACGTTTAAGGGAGCAGAACTCAACTACTCCCAAATTGACAAGCAGGCTTATGCAGCTTACAAGTCTGTAAAACACGACATACCATACTTATTGAAGTCTCAAACCAAGGTTATCCTACCTTATACGACCATTAGAAATGTGTTGGTCCAGAGAGAACTAGGTGAGAAAAGAGCCCATTGGATGACAACTTTGCAGGAATATGAATTGGAAATCAGGCCAGTGAAGATTGTAAAAGGACAAGGTTTGTGCCTGCTTACCGCTCAGTCAAACGATCCTATTCAACAACAGACTGAATGGGAGCAGGAGGAAAATGTTCCTATAGGTTCTGTTAATGCCATAAATACTCCAACATCTGAATGGTACGATCATATCAACTTTTTTCTAAACCATGGGTTTGCTCCTAAAACCCTAGATTTCAAAAAACGCAGAGCTTTAAGATTAAAGGCTTCCCCTTATCAATTTATTAATGGAGTTCTATTTAGGAAAAATTACGATGGAGTTTTCCTTAGATGTTTGGAGAAAAATGAGACTGATGACATTCTTGTACAATTTCATGCAGGAACTACTGGAGGCTATTTTTCAGGTGAAACCACAACACACAAGATTCTCAGAGCTGGATACTATTGTTCTATTCTTTTTAAGGATGCTTATGATTATGTCAGAAGGTGTGAACCATGTCAAAAGTGTGCAGGTAAATTCAAAAAACCTGCTTTTCCTCTACAGCCAGTGACAATTCAGTTTCCATTTAAGCAATGGGGACTGGATTTTGTTGGGTCAATTAATCCAGTTTCCTCCCTGCAACATAGGTATATCCTTACAACAATTGACTACTTCACTAGGTGGGTAGAGGCACTCCCTCTTAGGCAGTGTAACACAAACCAAGTAATTTCCTTCCTCGATAGCTAGATAGTTACAAGGTTTGGTGCTCTTGAGTATCTTGTCTTTGACAATGCATCTTACTTTTCCTCAATTGATCTCACACAGTATGCCCTTGAGAAAGGGATCAAACTAAAAAAATTTTCCAATTATTATCCACAGGGTAATGGGCTTGTTGAATCTTCTAACAAGAACCTGATAAATATTTTGGAGAAGAGAGTATCTTCTCATCACAAAGATTGGCACACACAGCTTTATAATACTCTTTGCCCAGATCGAATTACCCCAAAGGTAGCTATTGGAAACTCTCCCTATTGTCTAGTTTATGCCAAGGAAGCCATCCTACCATCTAACCTTACCATTCGCTCATTACAGCTAGCCCAATCCATTCAAGAAGATGATTCCTCTCCTCTTCAGCAGAGAATTGATACCTTGCTTAAGTTGGAGGAAGACATGGAAATGGCTAAAAATAAATTGTATCAACATCAATAGATGGTTAAAAGATTGTTCAATGAGAAATCCTCTTCTGATAGAGAATTTTCAGTAGGAGATTTGGTATTGAGATGGGATAAGAAACATAAGGATAAAAATGATTATACCAAATTTCAACGCCTTTGGCTAGGACCTTTCATTGTTACAGAAAAGATTGGTCCTAGTACTGTTCGATTACAAACATTGGAAGGGGTCATTGACACTTATCCAGTGAATGTTTCTCTGCTCAAGAAGTATTTTGTTTGAACAATTTGATGCTCTCTGTACATAAATTTGGTGTGTTTTTCATTTTCTTTGTTTTGATTGGTTTTCTTTTATTGGTTTTTCTTTTAATAAACTCCATACATTTGGTAATGGTTGATGGTCAACTTGTTTCAAGGATAATCTGAACTGAAGTTTTGGAATGCTATGTCAATCTTGGCTTTTATCAACCTATGTAAGAATTTATTTTACAAAGAATAGATAGTCATTAATTGCAGAACTTTGATTGATACCTTTACACCTTGGTCATTATCTTATACATGCTTTATTTGTTTAATTGAGGTTGTGGAAAGTGACTGGTTGTCTTGCCCTATGTTTCATTAGTGTAATACAACATATCTTAATAGCCTGGTCAACCTTTATCTGCTTTGGATCTGTTGATGCCTCGGATATCGTAGCATCAATTAGAAAGGGATTCTCCCCGATAGATGATCCCAATTAGATTATCTACCGTTTGGTATAGGGAATCCGTCCGGTTAGCGGTTCCGGCAACCATGGGTTTGGAGTTTAATTCCAATTATACCGGTTATGGCCCGATCCACCTTTCTTTTGAATTTTATGTTTTATAATGATGTGCAAGTGCCTAGTCTATATTTGATCTAAATGCAAAACTAAAATAGATCTAAGTCTGAAAAAACTGAAGTAAATCTACCTATCCTTGCAGGGAGCCAAATTAAAGCACGAGCAATGAGCTGTAATAGATATCATAAAGAAAGAACAGATAGCCATTAATTCTTACAGGTAAAGCTACAACAAAATGAGAGATATCAAAAGATATCTTCTAATTTGATATGAAACACATTCATTACTCATAAAAAGGGGAAGCAAGATTATTTAATCTAGATGCAAAACTGAAAGAACATATCTAAGTCTAAAAAGACATGAAATAAATCTAATTTCCCCTGCAAGGAGCCAAATTAAAGCATGATCAATGAGCTGTAACAGATATCATAAAGAAAGAACAGATAGCAATTAATTCTGAAAGAGAATGCTACAGCAGAGATGGGAGATATCAGAAGGTAGCTTCTGATTTAATGTAAACACATTCATTACTCATGAAACAAAGAATTCGTTTGCACAGAAAGGAGTGAAATCATTCGTTGTAAAGAAATAATTCAGATAACACGAAAGATCTCACATTAAAGTATGGAAGCCACAAGAATAGTCCAATACACATCCATTCTTTATTCCCATGCAAAACGTCCTCTCCAGGCTTTTATTAGAAGATTTTACTTTCATAGAACATACACAAGATAGCTCGTACAAGTGTGAAAATTAAATCCCTCCCAAAAGTCCTGTTCACTACTTCCTAACTTCTATTTATAATTACAAAATGCCCTTTGGGCTGCCACCTGGCCTCTTACACTTGTCATCTACAGGAATTTTCTTCTATAACAGACAAAATTGTGACTCCTTTTCTTTTACAGAAATTATTTTGAGAGAAAATAGGGACAGCTGTCCCCTAGCTTCCACGATTTTACACATCTGAAACGCCCCAAAAAATACAAAAATCAGAGTTAACGCTCTAACTCAGCGCTTTCATTCCTGCACGTATCCTTCAGCTTGATGAGGGTCGCTCAAACCAACAGTTGTTGCTGCTGTTGCCTTAGGAGAGGCACTCGAAACCACTGGAGCTGTTGCTTCTACTTGGGAAGAAGGAATTGAGCTGGCTGGAATTTCTGCCACTGCTGGGGAAGAGCAAATCGAGCTAGCTGCCATAGCTGGGGCTGCTGGGAGAGAAGAGTCTGGGTTCGCTGTTGCTCCTGCCACTTCTGCTGCTTTCTTCTCCTCCTCCGCAATGTAACTATACCAAATGTCAGTGTCCCTTATGACTATGTTTGCGGAAGCAGGGAGCAAGATTTTCTGAGAAGTCACATTCTTTCTAAGCTCTGCTCCAATGCCTTGAACTTCCGTCACTGCAGCTTGATGTACTTCTTTAAGCAAGTGGCTGTGGACTGATGACATTCCAATATAATGTTGGAGGTCGTCAATTGCTAGGACATCAATTTTCTTCCCATATTCGGTCTGGATGCCCAGTTCTTCCTTTAGTTCAGCCAAGCGTTGTTCTTCATCTGGGAAGTCATCGAGGGATTGCGGGAAGTTCAATTTGCACCTGTCATGCACTCCCTGGATTCTTTGATACAGACCGTTGATCCTATCCCTTGTCCCTTGCACACTGGCCATTATCTTACCGCCACGACTTCTGTAGAAGTCCAAAAGGGCTATGTCTTCATTAAAACCCTCCTCAGACTTGAATGGGAGATGAGTGGGGAAATCCACCTTTCCTTTTCGCCATTCTATCTGGCTCTGGATATTAGCCTTAACCCGAGTGTGCTTAGCTTTAATCCTATGGGCCTTTGCATTAATCTCTTTTAGTCTCACCACCATGGCCTTAAGCTTGCAAAATTCAGCCGTGATTAGCTCCTGAGTGTCATATGTTTTCTTCAGGATGCTGCAGGATAGCTCATGGAAGGGAGACATGTCCATCGTCTTGCTCTCAGCTTGCTCTAATTGCTCAGCTAATGCCCGCTTGTCTGCTTCTAGATGGGATGCTTTATCTTCTGCGTCATTCTTCTCTACTTCCACAATCATCATCTGGAGTGTTAGTTGGTCCTTTTCCTCCTACAGCTAGCTATACTTGCCTGATAGCTCTTTATGCTCGGCATACAGGCAATTATACTTGTTCACCACAAGATACCTGTAGGCTTGCTCATTAGCCACAGTCTCTTGTAGCGTACAAGCTCTCCTCTTTGTTAATTCATTTTCTCTAACTATAACACCTACATTGTCCAGTGATGCTTTTGCTGTTTCTACCACTGCGGATGCCATAGCTAAAGGATCCTTATCTGTATTCCGCATTACAGTGATCTCTTGGTGGGTAATGATGTCCTCCTGGGAGATACTTTTGATCCTCTCTTCCGATTTGAGGACCATTGCTTTCCTTTTCTTATCATAGACAAATTCATTCCACCTGGACACCGTATGTTTCCCTGATGGAGTGTACGGGACAATTGGGAGGCCCATAATGTCTATTTCTTCTTCAGCTGGTGGGGTCTGAACTCCCTGAGCTGGATCTGTTCCCACATTTTGGGTACCAGAGCCACCTGCTTGAGGTGCGTCTATTTCCATGTCTTGGAAACCGGACCCACTTTCTTGGGCATCTTCTCCTGCTTTCAGCTCTTCTTCCGCTTTCCGTTCAGCTTCCTGTCCTCCTTCCCCTCATTCAACTTGTGGCTGAACTTCATTTCCTTTCTGCCGCGTTTCATCTTCAGCCTCCTTCTGCTGTTGGGCTTCCTCGGCTTCTTTCTGCAGCCTCCAACTTTCGGCTTCTTGCTGCAACCTGGATTCCTCAGCCTCCTGAAGCAATCTGGCTTCCTCTCTTAATCTAAGCTCTTCCTGAGCTCGGGCATCGTCATCTTCTTTCTCCTTCTGCTGGCTAGTCTCCTGGGTCTTGGTGGAGCTAGAACTTGCTCCACTGCCTTGGAGAAACGTTCACAGCTCAGCCATGTTGTTGATGCCTCTGAATACCTCCTCTTCGACGTCATGGTAATGAGAGTACTCGAAATGAGCATAAATCTCCCTACAGTGCTCAACAACTTTTCCCTTCCTGTCATTCCTGTGGAATATTACCTCACCGAAGTGGAAGGATTTCAGCTCCTGAACAAACTCTTCAGCTGAGGCAAACCCCTAGAACTTGTAAGCTCCTATGCAGAAAGGTAGAGGGGGAAAGGAGGCCTTATGTTGCTTGTTGAGTACGGCTCCAATTCCATCCAGGAAAATCTGTCTCACTGCCTCTTTAAGGACCACATAGTCAATGGCATACCTCGGCAAAATGTATGGAGCTTTAGTTCCTCCAAACATTCTGAGGTAGGTGCCCTGCTCTGAACAATAAAAATCCCCGTAGTTTTCAAGGAATTCCATAGCATTCTCCGACAGGCAATTGGGTTCCTCCTTGAATATCTTCTCATATAGGGGCATGATGAACCCCTCACAGATGAGTTTGTAGTTAGGTTTGTAATTCTAGGCCCACATCATCCTAAAAGCGGTATAAACCGGAGTGATGGCCTTATCCCATGTGCAGCCTAAGTTGGGAAAGGATACCTTGGCCAAAACACAATCAATGAGGTATGAGGACATGTAGAATTCTGCCTTCTTTGAGGCCAGTCCTTCTCTTGCAGCAACTATCATTGATGCCAAACTGTCTAACAGGAGAGTGGCCCAGTCAAACACGGTTCCTTTAAATGCCACGAAATGGATAATGGGAACCCATTGAATCTTGTATACGGTGCCATCAGGCATGCCGAAGATTCTGCACAGCATCAAGGTGATCAACCTGAATGGGGGTCTCAGATTCTGGACATCGTATTCGTCATTACCTTTCTTTCTTAGATGCTTGCCTTCGACCAGTAATTTTTTGGCCATGTCAATGTTGTTCATTTTTCCCAACCATTCATTAGTCAAAGCTTGTTGGGAGCGGGGAAATTTATATGCTGCAACAAGGTATGCTGGGTGGAATGAGGCAATGGCTGCTTTCCCGTTGTCATTTATTACCCTTGAATCCGCATCAGCATGTTGGAGAATCCATCCGACTACTTCAGCACATGGGAACAGTTCAGGGCAGGTAGCAGCCCTGGTTATACCTGAAGTCCTGATATTAATATAGATATGCTCCTCTTCCAGCAACATATCCGGAAACTCTTGGTCTAGGATCATCCTATAGATGTCACCCCATCTGATTTCAGGAGGGATCCCAGTGGTGCACCTAGTATCCTGGAGTGTGGTCTCAGTTTTAAGTGGTGTAGGCTTTTTCTCTGTCATCTTATCCTTCTTCCTACCACCTTTTGGCATTTTGACTTATCCCTGATAGCAACCAAATACAAGCCATTATAAAATTGAGCAACATACTGTGAGATTTCAAGAGCATCACCATTCTAACATGTCAATGAGATAAATGCAATGTGAAGCTGTATGTTAGGAAGCAAAATACACCGTTTCAACAGGAAACATAATTATAGAAATTTGATTCTCTTAAAGGGATGGGTTTGGAATGCTCCCGAGAGTATAGGTATGTCGCGGAAACAATCCGCTCTCGGGCTAGCTCTAGGAGAAAAGGTGACCTTCGTCATTATGCTTTTTAAAAGGTTAGTGGCGGGGAAGTCTGGGGTGAAATGACCCTGTGACGAAATAGGGAGCCGTTTTCATATTTATGAACAGGCAAGTACGGGGCCGCTTTCGTATTCATGAATAGGCGAGGACTCCGACCGCCATTGCTATCTGAATCACTTGATGAGGTGTTCTGTGGTGGGTTTTGGTTTGAGCAAGGGTGATGGCGCCCGGAAAAAGGCCGACGAAAAGGCTCGGGTGGCCATAGTTTCTTTTGGATTGATTTTAGTGGAATGAGGAGCCCACGGGGCCTCGGGGCTTAAAAAACGAAATAACGACATATCCGACCAATGCCTATCGGCCACGTCTCAGACGAAAATAAAAATGCAAAGACAATATGACGTTCTTTACATAATATGCAAACATTTTACAATTCCTTTGTTTTATATGACGGGAAATATGCAATTTAAGCCGTATTTGATGGGCAAAATAGCCCATGACGGGCATTTTGACCGTCAAAATCCACCCAATTCCTATCGTCTTTTAAACAGAACAATCTCAATGGTAAACTGACGTGTGGAAGAGAAAAGATAATGGCTAAAACCTCCTACCTGGCACCGTGAAGATGGCTGAATGAGATGGCCGTGAATCGTGGATGAGCGAGCTGAGCTGGAGCGGTCACGCAGCGTCCAACAGTTTTGCCAATCGAAAAATAACAATGTTTTGGCTCAGACCTCCACCGCTTATTTAAATGAACTGGGCACGTGTGGCATTCAATTTTGGTGGGTGGCGCATTTAAAACGTGGCTTAAATACATCGTACGCCGCGGTCACGTCAAGTGGTCTCGATACGCGCGCGATCGCCACCTGCGGGATGAACTCACGACCGCCACCCGCCATTGCGGAAGGTTACGCTGGACTCCTTCGCCGTTTCGGGAGAGGTTAGCGAACGGCTTCCGCAAAATAGAATGCGAATGATTAAGCTTTTTTGGCGGCCTTTTCGGGATGAAAACGTGAAATCTTCTGAAACTGCGGAAAGCTTTCGCAAATGGCTTCTGCAGTTGCGGAAGACTTCCGCCAATGCTTCCGCAAAAGGCCCTCGCAAATTCGAGAAAATTTCTAAGTTTCGGCCGCGCTCGTTTCTGACGTTGCGGAAAGCTCTCGCGATTTGCTTCCGCCGTTTCGGAAGGAATCGGCGAATGGCTTCGTTGTTTCAGTGAGATAAAGTGAAGACGTCCGCAACGTAAACCAAAAAATTCTAAGTATCGGCGGGGTTTTGGGAGGAATATCGCCAATGGTTTCCGCAACAGACTTCCACCATCGCGGAAAGAAAACCTGAATGGTTCCGCAACTTTTCTCGCCGGTGTTGCGGGAAGGTAACGCGAAGGCTTCCGCGAAGGCTCGGGAAGAATATCACCAACTCTTCCACAACTTCAAGACTTAAAGATTTTTGAAAAAAGACTAAGTTACTTGGCGGATTCGGGGAAGGTTGGAGAATTTCATCCGCAATTTTCGGGATGGAAAGTCCAAAGGCTCCGCAATATTTCAAAAGAAAGTTTCTAAGTCTCTTCAGAGTTTCGGAGAGGTTCGGCGAATGGTCCTCGCCGTTTCGGAAGGAACCCTTGAATTCTTCCGCGGTTTCGGAAAGAATTTGCCAATGGCTCCCGCAACTTATGAGAAAAATTTAATTCCCTTTCCAGGAAGCTTACGCAAGTGGCTTCCGCAAGTTTCGAGCGGCTTCCTTGAATTCTTCCGCAACCTTTTGGGAAAAGTTTCCAAGTTATTTTCGAGAGGTTTAAACAAAAAGCTTCCGCCGTTTCGGGAGGGAACCTCGAACACTTTCGCAACTTTTGGGGCTTTATCAAATCGTTCCGCGATTTTCAGGAAGACTTCATGAATTTAACTTTTAGAGGAAGGAAGACTTGGAGAGGTTCACAGCAAGATTTTCTGTTGAAAACAAAGATAAAAGATGGGAATGGCCCCTTAAGGCAGCCTTTCTAAAAAGTTTAAAGGAGGGGTCCCAATATGTACAAAATTTTTTGGGGGGGATGTTGCTGCAACAACAATGGCGATTCGCTGGCGAATACAGATCTCTAAAAATTCCTTTCCACGGTATGACACCTTATCAAAGACATCCATCTTATGTGCAATATTCAGCTGAGCATTTGAATTTCTTCGAAGAGAAAAGGCACTTTACCTGCTAGCCATTGGGGAAAAGGGGAGCTTTGACCGAGACATCTTTACAACTCTCAAAGGGCCGACATATGAGATTCATTTTTAGAAGGGTCATCTTTCAGATGGTTACTATTATCGGACTCCACGGGGTTTGCAACACTCTCTCATGGACATTATTGCTCTTGTTCCTCATTCCCATGCTGCTTGCATCCTTTTCGATGTTTGTACTTTGGACAACTTAGTTGTTTGAGCCTTCCAGAGATATTTTCTTTTGGACATGATCTTTGATTTAGGCTTCTCAATCCATAATTTCCTTTTGTGTGAGTTAGAAATTTTATTGATTTGATCAAGCCTCACGGACGGAGAGGAGCCTATTTTGGGCTGGGCCTTTTAGACAACCTTCTTGATTTTACATGTCTTTTGCTTTTGTCTCAGCCATGCTTTAATTGAGGCGAGAATCCCTGGAAAATAGACTCTTGAGGATAAGCCATTTTGGCTGTTAAATTTGCAGCATGGAGTCATTTCAATACCCTATGTCCTCAAGAGGTGCTACTTTCCATGGGTCCAACTTTGGTAACCTTCTTGGGATGCCTTTAAGTGTGAGAGTGGGTGGAGCCCAAAGATAGTAATGAAGATGGTCATGGGTCTCTGCTATTTTAAACAGGATTAGTGTGACTAGCAAAGTAGGCTTCCTCCCTTCTGAATATTTCAGCGAGAGCACAACAGACAGAATTCATTTGAGCATAGTTCCAAACCCATGGGTTGCGATATTTCCTTGAGAGACTTATCCTCGACGAGGAACTCAAGCAGAAGGGATTTCAGAAAACAAAACTTGTTGCACAGGTTCAAATGACAATAAAAGAAACAAAAAATGACCGAAAATAAAGCAAGTAAAGGCTAAAGCAACAATAAAAGAAAACTTTATTTATGTACAGGAAGTCTCAAAGAGACTATTGTTTCAAGGCAAGGCCATTGAGAGGAAGGGCTACTTCTTCTCCCTCGAGATTTGTCAATTTATAAGTGGATGGGCCTAATTTCGCCGAAAATTGGTACGGTCCTACCCATAGATGTTGAAATTTCGTATGCATTCCTTTTCCTTCGTGATTATGGTCCCATTTCAGGACTAAGTCCCCAACTTCAAAACTTCTTTTACCGGACTTCCTCTTATCGAACCATCTCTTAACTATGTCTTGGTGTTGATGGAACCGGTCTTTAGCTTTTTGTCGGGCTTCTTCAAGTTGAAGCAGGGTGTTGATCCTAGATTGTAGGGCTTGGCTACCAGAACCCCGAGAGGCTTGGGATAACTGTAAGGATGGGAGTAAGATGTTTGGGGGAAGGATGGCTTCCTTGCCATATACAAGAGTGAAAGGGGAGACACCTAAAGCATTCTTTGGGGTCACCCTATCTGCCCATAAGGCGTTTGGGAGAGCTACATGCCAACTTCTCTGGTTTTCTATCACAGTCTTCTTAAGAATTCGAATTAGATTCTTGTTTGAGGATTCAGCTAATCCGTTCCCCTGAGGATAGTAATTGGCTGAATAATGCAACTTAATTCCCCATTCGTAAACAAATTCATTTATCTTGCAAGACGAAAAATAAGTAGCATTATCAAAAACAAGGGAAATTGGAACCCCAAACCTGGTTATGATGTTCTCTTTTAAGAAGCTGATGACCGCGTCTTCATTGATCTTGCGTAAAGGGATAGCCTCCATCCATCTAGTGAAGTAGTCAGTAGCCGTCAGGATGTATTGATGTCGTAAAGAAGAATTTGGATTTATTTCTCTGATAACATCTATACCCCACTGCTCAAAAGGCTCATAGATGATAACCGGCTGCAATGGTCTTGCTGCTTTAGGTAACTTCCCAGCACTTCTTTGACATATATCACAGTTTCATGCATATGTGTGGGCATCTCGGAACAGAGTGGGCCAATAATAACCAGCTCTCAGTATCTTATGTGCTGTTGTCTCTCCTGAATAATGTCCACCTGCGGGTCCATCATGTAATTCTTTGACTACCTTACTTGCACCTTCCTTTTCTAGGCATCTAAGAAGAACTCCATCATAATTCTTCCTAAAATGTATCCCATCAATGATTTGATAGGGTGTTGATTTCAAACGGAGTGCCCTTCTTTGTTTAGAGTTCCAGTGATCGGGTAGATATCCCTGCTGTAAATAGTGCACCAGATCTTTGTACCATGACTGGGGAGTTGTGAAGATATTACATACTTCAACCGAATTTAGCTCAGCTTCATTCTTCCAATGTTGTTCTTCACTAGTCGAGTTTCCCGCAAGTAATTTGCACAGGCCTTGCCCTTTGATAATCGTGGCTGGTTTAAATTCCAAGTCATATTCTTGAAGAGTTGTGACCCAGTTCCCTCTCCTTTCTCCCAATTCCTTTTGAACAAAAAGGGACCTAACAGCCGGGTGAGGAACTATAACTTTCGTTCTGTTCTTCAGAATATATGGCCTAAACTGCTTGACTGCTTTGAAGACCGCATATGTGTGCTTGTCAACCACAGGATAATTTAGCTCAGCCCCCTACATACCAGTGCTCATAAAGGAAATTGGGTACTCATCTCCCTGCTCCACCTTTTGCGTGAGTACAGCTGCAAGGGAGTCATCCGAAGCAAAGGTATACAAGATGAAATCTTTATCAAAATCTGGGCTTCGTAAGGAAGGATCCTTAGCTATAGCTACCTTGATATCTCTAAATGCGTCCTTCTCCAAATCTGTCCACTTGAACTGGATGCTTTGTTTAACCATTTGTTGCAATGGCTTAACAATTTGTGCAAAATCTAGAACAAATCTGCGGACAAAATTGATGGTGCCCATAAAGGACTGCATAGATTTCTTGTTGTAAGGCATTGGAATCTTATTAATAGCTTGGACTCTTTCTTGATCTATTGACACTCCCCCTTTAGAAATGATATGGCCCAAGAGTTTACCTTTGGGGACAGCAAATATGCTCTTCTTGGGATTCAAAGAAATACCGTATTTCCGACAATGATCAAAGATATGCCTCAGATGAACAACATGATCTTCCCTTTTCTTTGAAAAGACTGTCACATCATCTAAGTAAACAACAACACATTGCCCACCCAATCCTCGGAAGGCGATATCCATCGCCCTTTGGAATGTAGCTCCTGCATTTATCAGACCAAATGGCATCCTTCGGTATGCGAAAGTTCCCCACTTAGTTCTGAAAGTAGTCTTAAGGCAATCTTCTTCGGCTACTAACACTTGATTGTAGCCAGAGAAACCATCGAGGAGAGAAAACAATTCGGATCCTGACACCATTTGAAGGATTTGTTCCATTGAAGGGACGGGGTAGTTGTCTTTATCCGAAGCTTTGTTTAAATTTCTGAAATCTACACATAGCCTTATCTCTCCTGACTTCTTTCTTATGGGAACCAAGTTTGCAACCCACTCAGAATGCCAAACTTTGAATATTATCTTAGCGTCCAGGAGCTTCTTTAATTCCTTTTGGATCAGCGGTTCTAGAGTGGGATGCATTCTTCTTAACTGTTGCTGAAATGGTTTGACGCCCGCTTTCATTGGTATAACATGCTGAATAATGTGAACGTCATATGTTTTCAGATCTTCATAGGTCCATGCAAAAACATCCTTGTATTTTTTAAACAATTTGATGAACCTATCTCTTTCTCCTGGTGAACAACATTTGCCAAGGTTGACAAATTTTGGTTCTGCCTCGGTACCCAAATTAACTAACTCATGTTGCATTGATGAGCTGTTAGTTTTGGTATTAGCTGGCCTTTTGAATTTATTTTGAAGATCGAACAGCATTTCGAGGGACCTTACCCCCTTGGGAATGAAATTTCCTTTCTCCTCATCTTTCTTCATCAAATCAGCATCATGTTCTTCTTCATCTATTGCAGCTCCTTGGAAGCTATCTTCGTTCGTTAGAAAGCTGATAATTTGTTGTTCATCATCGAAGACTCTGAAGTTTGTGATGTTATCGGGAACGGAAGGCCTGAAAATCAATTCAATTGAGCATTTATTATTTGATGGCACCAATCTAGAAGCAGATGTTGCTAACAAATCAGCTGCAGAATTTTGCAATCTAGGAATCGATTTTATATTGAAAGCGTCAAAATGCATAATTAAATCCCATACCTCAGCTTGATAACCCTTCAAATGAGGTGAGAGACAATGAATGGTATCCCTTACCTGCCTTACAACTATCTCGGAGTCACCAAAGACCTTGAGGTACTTAACATTTAAGCCAATGGCCTTCTTTAGTCCATGTACCAAAGCTTCATATTCAGCGGTGTTGTTATTACAATCAAATTCTAATCTACAAGACAAAAAATACTTGTTTCTTTTTGGATCCATTAGAACACAACTGGCTCCGGATCCTTCCAGAGTTTTAGACCCATCAAAGTATAATGTCCAGAAAATATCTTTTGATTCAACTAAGTTAGTATCTCTGTGATCTACATCAGTAACTAAATTGACCTTGTTACAATCAACATCATCATTCCGAGAGAAATGAAGGAGATCGGAATGTTTATCTGATTGATGGCTAATGGCTTCAGACTGATAATTACCCGGATCCATTTCTAAAAAGTAATTCCCCATAACCGAGGATGAGAAAGCTACAGCCTCATTTTTTTCTTCTAACTGAGTTACGTTTTGCTTCATGTGAGGTTCTCTCAGGACTTTAATCTGATTCTGCCTGTTCTGATAAGGAAACCATAGATGAGACCAATCAGTAGCGAAGTAGCCACTCAGCTTGGTAGACCAATCCCTACTTAAAATCAGCCCATAGGCTTCAGGAATATCGACCACCATTATGTCAATGAATTAACAGAATCTAGGGTCAACTGACAGTCTAATGAGAACGTCTTTCATCTCCCCAATTACCTTGACAGCAGTCCTATCTAATTGGATAATTTGGGCTGGAGATGGCATAGGCTGCCCGTTTATTTTTTTACAAATGGACAATGGCATGACATTTGAAGATGCCCCAGAATCTACCAAACAGTTGTGAACATTATGGTTAAAAATTTTAAAAGTCAATAGGAATGGCAATGTTTGAGATTTAGATTTCCCATCAATGCTAGCCTCATTAATTTCGGGATTGTCTTGAGAATCCGTTAATGGAGTGCTGGTCTGGGGTTGTAGAACATGCAGCAGTTTGTCTCGTTGATGGGGCAAGCTGCACATGTCAAATATTGACACATTTGCTTTGACCTTCTTGATATCTTCAATAATATCATATCCTATGTCAGATTCATTCCCAATTCGAGTTTGCTGATCTGTTTTGCTCGTTGTGACCTTAGGTGGCTGAACTATGGTGTCAGCATTTGGCTGCTTGGTCGCTGTTTGGCTAACTTTGGGCTGCGGTGGGATAATTGTTATATGCCTCCGAGGTGGTTCTTTTGAAACTTTGGGCTTATGAGGAGCTGCGCTTGGCACAGGATCGGCAATAGGACCTTTGCTGCGAGTAGCAAAGTTTACTGTAGAGGGAGAGCTTTCTATGGGATCCTCTTCTGTTAATTTAGTCATAGGTACCCAATCCCATAGCACCATAGTAGTGTCCAGGGTTGTTTCCTCTAACTCAGGGCTCGACTCCTCTGGAGAATCATCTTGGTCTGGGATCTATGAATCTATCATTTGGTTCATGACTAAGCTCATGGAATTAATCCATTGCGGGCAGCTCTTTTCTGAATGTGGTTCTTGATGAAAAGTGCAAAAATTTTCCATGCCGATTTCATTCAAGTTTAAAACAGGGGCAGTATTCATTGGTGGATTAGTTTGATCACCGTCTTCCCTCCTTTTATAAAATGGCTTGAAAGGTTTCCTAGATGTGCTAGCAGCCTTGTCTTTCTCAAGATCTACAATTTTATTCGATAATTTCTGCATCATCTTGACTACATTTTCCATGTCCGTAGACGGCTCTTCTTTACCTCTAGTGAGCAGCAATGTCTTTTTACTAGCTGCTGGTTTTGGTTCTACATCTAAGGCATGTTTAGAAATGCTATCAGCTTCTTCTTCTACCTTTCTAGCTTCCTCAAAGTTCTCTATCAGGGTAGTTTTCTTGGACCTTTTTACGAACATTGCAATGGGTCCTTCAAGAGCGGTTGTATAGTATTCAATCAGAGACTCCTCCGCTAGTTTATTAGCTTCACTGAAATTATTTAACAATGTTGTGAATCTTTGATTAAAGTCTTGAACCTTTTCTTTCTTTTCCATTCTCATGGATAAGAGTTCTTTCATAAGTGTTGCCACAGTCTTTTGGTTTCCGTATTTCTTTAAGAAACAATTTCCGAATTCATCCCAACTAGAGATTGAGCTGGGTTGGAGGCTAAAGTACCAGGATGATACTTTTGGCTCGAATGTATATGGAAACAGTCTGCAGACTACATCTTCATGTTGTACGTTCAAAAGGTTCAGAGCTAAGTAAAAACTCTTGAGATGGTCTTCCGCCGAAATGGCTTTCCCTGGATCGAACTTAGGCAAGACCTTTTCTGGATTTTTTGGGAGATTATGGAATGGTCCAGCTAGGTTCAACGCTCCCCTTGCTCTCCAAGCAGGTACAGCCATGTTTGGATGTGGAGAACCTGGCGGGGAATTGTATGGTGAATTCTGGGGAGTACTCTTTGGAGTAATTAGTCCTTCAAGGTTTTCTTGGTCTGAAATTTTTTCTGAGTTTTCAAGATCTGCCTTGTTGAGAGTGTCTGAAATTTCTTCCAAAGTCAAATTCACAAGTTCTTCAAAACTTTGAACAAGAATCGAATCTCGGGTATATTGTGGCTCTTTTCTAGGGGTAGTTTTCTTAGGGAGAAAATTTATAGCATTTAAACCACCTAGCTGCTTAACGTAGGATCTGGTATGCCTTCTCAAGTCCTCTATTTCTATAAAAGGGACAGCGTATAAAGATTCTTGAGGCTCAGGATCAGAAATGAGGCATTCTTGATTTGATAATTCAAGATCTGGGCTGTTTGAAATACTTTCTTTAAGCGGGTTTTCAGTGTCATCTATGGCAGTGGGAGATTTTCCTCTATCAGCCATGCACTTTCAGGCCCTCCTTCTAGCGCCAAAAACTGTTGATGCCTCGGATATCGTAGCATCAATCAGAAAGGGATTCTCTCCGATAGATGATCCCAATTAGATTATCTACCGTTTGGTATAGGGAATCCGTCCGGTTAGTGGTTCCGACAACCGTGGGTTTGGAGTTTAATTCCAATTATACCGGTTATGGCCTGATCCACCTTTCTTTTGAATTTTATGTTTTATAATGATGTGCAAGTGCCTAGTCTATATTTGATCTAAATGCAAAACTAAAACGGATCTAAGTCTGAAAAAATTGAAGTAAATCTACCTATCCTTGTAGGGAGCCAAATTAAAGCACGAGCAATGAGCTGTAACAGATATCATAAAGAAAGAACAGATAGCCATTAATTTTTACAGGTAAAGCTACAGCAAAATGAGAGATATCATAAGATAGCTTCTAATTTGATATGAAACACATTCATTACTCATAAAAAGGGGAAGCAAGATTATTTAATATAGATGCAAAACTAAAAGAACAGATCTAAGTCTAAAAACACATGAAATAAATCTAATTGCCCCTGCAAGGAGCCAAATTAAAGCATGAGCAATGAGCTGTAACAGATATCATAAAGAAAGAACAGATAGCCATTAATTCTGAAAGAGAATGCTACAGTAGAGATGGGAGATATCAGAAGGTAGCTTCTGATTTAATGTAAACGCATTCATTACTCATGAAACAAAGAATTCGTTTGCACAGAAAGGAGTGAAATCATTCATTGTAAAGAAATAATTCAGATAACAGGAAAGATCTCACATTAAAGTATGGAAGCCACCAGAATAGTCCAATACACATCCATTCTTTATTCCCATGCAAAACGTCCTCTCCAGGATTTTATTAGAAGATTTTACTTTCATAGAACATACATAAGATAGCTCGTACAAGTCTGAAAATAAAATCCCTCCCAAAAGTCCTGTTCACTAATTCCTAACTTCTATTTATAATTACAAAATGCCCTTTGGGCTGCCACCTGGCCTCTTACACTTGCCATCTACAGGAATTTTCTTCTATAACAGACAAAATTGTGACTCCTTTTCTTTTACAGAAATTATTTTGACAAAAAATAGGGACAACTGTCCCCTAGCTTCCACGATTTTACACATTTGAAAAGCCCCAAAAAATACAAAAATCAGAATTAACACTCTAACTCAGCTCTTTCATTCCTACACGTGTGCTTCAACTTGATGAGGGTCGCTCAAACCAACAGTTGCTGTTGCTGTTGCCTTAGGAGAGGCACTCGAAACCACTGGAGCTGTTGCTTCTACTTGGGAAGAAGGAATTGAGCTGGCTGGAATTTTTGCCACTGCTGGGGAAGAGGGAATCGAGCTAGCTACCATAGTTGGGGCTGCTGGGAGAGAAGAGTCTAGGTTCGCTGTTGCTCCTGCCACTTCTGCTGCTTTCTTCTCCTCCTCCGCAATGTAACTATACCAAATGCCAGTGTCCCTTATGACTATGTTTGCGGAAGCAGAGAGCAAGATTTTCTGAGAAGTCACATTCTTTCTAAGCTCTGCTCCAATGCCTTGAACTTCCGTCACTGCAGCTTGATGTACTTCTTTAAGCAAGTGGCTGTGGACTGATGACATTCCAATATAATGTTGGAGGTCGTCAATTTTCTTCGCATATTCGGTCTGGATGCCCAGTTCTTCCTTTAGTTCAGCCAAGCATTGTTCTTCACCTGGGAAGTCATCGAGGGATTGCGGGAAGTTCAATTTGCACCTGTCATGCACTCCCTGGATTCTTTGATACAGACCGTTGATCCTATCCCTTGTCCCTTGCACACTGGCCATTAGCTTACTGCCACAGCTTCTGCAGAAGTCCAAAAGGGCTATGTCTTCATTAAAACCCTCCTTAGACTTGAATGGGAGATGAGTGGGGAAATCCACCTTTCCTTTTCGCCATTCTATCTGGCTCTGGATATTAGCCTTAACCCGAGTGTGCTTAGCTTTAATACTATGGGCCTCTGCATTAATCTCTTTTAGTCTCACCACCATGGCCTTAAGCTTGCAAACTTCAGCCGTGATTAGCTCCTGAGTGTCATATGTTTGCTTCAGGATGATGCAGGACAGCTCATGGAAGGGAGACATGTCCATCGTCCTGCTCTCAGCTTGCTCTAATTGCTCAGCTAATGCCCGCTTGTCTGCTTCTAGATGGGATGCTTTATCTTCTGCTTCATTATTCTTTGCTTCCACAATCATCATCTGGAGTGTTAGTTGGTCCTTTTCCTCCTCCAACTGGCTATACTTGCCTGATAGCTCTTTATGCTCGGCATACAGGCAATTATACTTGTTCACCACAAGATCCCTGTAGGATTTCTCATTAGCCACAGTCTGTTGTAGCGTACGAGCTCTCCTCTTTGTTAATTCATTTTCTCTAACTATAACACCTACATTGTCCAGTGATGCTTTTGCTGTTTCTACCACTACGGATGCCATAGCTAAAGGATCCTTATCTGTATTCCGCATTACAGTGATCTCTCGGTGGGTAATGATGTCCTCCTGGGAGAGACTTTTGATCCTCTCTTCCGATTTGAGGACCATTGCTTTCCTTTTCTTATCATAGACAAATTCATTCCACCTGGACACCGTATGTTTCCCTGATGGAGTGTACGGGACAATTGGGAGGCCCATAATGTCTATTTCTTCTTCAGCTGGTGGGGTCCGAACTCCCTGAGCTGGATCTGTTCCCACATTTTGGGTACCAGAGCCACCTGCTTGAGGTGCGTCTATTTCCATGTCTTGGACACCAGACCCACTTTCTTGGGCATCTTCTCCTGCTTTTAGCTCTTCTTCCGCTTTCCGTTCAGCTTCCTATCCTCCTTCCCCTCCTTCAACTTGTGGCTGAACTTCATTTCCTTTCTACCACGTTTCATCTTCAGCCTCCTTCTGCTGTTGGGCTTCCTCGGCTTCTTTCTGTAGCCTCCCACTTTCAGCTTCTTGCTGCAACCTGGCTTCCTCAGCCTCCTGAAGCAATCTGGCTTCCTCTCTTAATCTGAGCTCTTCCTGAGCTCGGGCATCGTCAGCTTCTTTCTCCTTCTGCTGGCTAGTCTCCTGGGTCTTGGTGGAGCTAGAACTTGCTTCACTGCCTTGGCGAAAGGTTCACAGCTCAGCCATGTTGTTGATGCCTCTGAATACCTCCTCTTCGGCGTCATGGTAATGAGAGTACTCGAAATGAGCATAAATCTCCCTACAGTGCTCAACAACTTTTCCCTTCCTGTCATTCCTGTGGAAGATTACCTCACCGAAGTGGAAGGCTTTCAGCTCCTGGAGAAACTCTTCGGCTGAGGCAACCCCCTAGAACTTGTAAGCTCCTATGCAGAAAGGTAGAGGGGGAAAGGAGGCCTTATGTTGCTTGTTGAGTACGGCTCCAATTCCATCCAGGAAAATCTGTCTCACTGCCTCTTTAAGGACCACATAGTCAGTGGCATACCTCGGCAAAATGTATGGAGCTTTAGTTCCTCCAAACATTCTGAGGTAGGTGCCCTGCTCTGAACAATAAAAATCCCTGTAGTTTTCAAGGACTTCCATAGCGTTCTCCGACAGGCAATTGGGTTCCTCCTTGAATATCTTCTCATATAGGGGCATGATGAACCCCTCACAGATGAGTTTGTAGTTAGGTTTGTAATTCTGGGCCCACATCATCCTAAAAGCGGTATAAACCGGAGTGATGGCCTTATCCCATGTGCAGCCTAAGTTGGGAAAGGATACCTTGGCCAAAACACAATCAATGAGGTATGAGGACATGTAGAATTCTGCCTTCTTTGAGGCCAGTCCTTCTCTTGCAGCAACTATCATTGATGCCAAACTATCTGACAGGAGAGTGGCCCAGTCAAACACGGTTCCTTTAAATGCCACGAAATGGATAATGGGAACCCATTGAATCTTGTATACGGTGCCATCAGGCATGCCGAATATTTTGCATAGCATCAAGGCGATCAACCTGAATGGGGGCTCAGATTCTGGATGTCGTATTCGTCATTACCTTTCTTTCTTAGATGCTTGCCTGCGACCAGTAATTTTTTGGCCATGTCAATGTTGTTCATTTTTCCCAGCCATTCATCAGTCAAAGCTTGTTGGGAGCGGGGAAATTTATATGCTGCGACAAGGTATGCTGGGTGGAATGAGGCAATGGCTACTTTCCCACTGTCATTTATTACCCTTGACTCCACATCAGCATGTTGGAGAATCCATCCGACTACTTCAGCACATGGGAAAAGTTTAGGGCGGGTAGCAACCCTGGTTATACCTGAAGTCCTGATATTAATATAGATATGCTCCTCTTCCAGCAACATATCCGGAAACTCTTGGTCTCGGATCATCCTATAGATGTCACCCCATCTGATTTCAGGAGGGATCCCAGTGGTGCACCTAGTATCCTGGAGTGTGGTCTCAGTTTTAAGTGGTGTAGGCTTTTTCTCTGTCATCTTAGCCTTCTTCCTACCACCTTTTGGCATTTTGACTTATCCCTGATAGCAACCAAATACAAGCCATTATAAAATTGAGCAACATACTGTGAGATTTCAAGAGCATCACCATTCTAACATGTCAATGAGATAAATGCAATGTGAAGCTGTATGTTAGGAAGCAAAATACACCATTTCAACAGGAAACATAATTATAGAAATTTGATTCTCTTAAAGGGATGGGTTTGGAATGCTCCCGAGAGGATAGGTATGTCGCGGCAACAATCCGCTCTCGGGCTAGCTCTAGGAGAAAAGGTGACCTTCGTCATTATGCTTTTTAAAAGGTTAGTGGCGGGGAAGTCTGGGGTGAAATGACCCTATGACGAAATAGGGAGCCGTTTTTATATTTATGAACAGGCGAGTACGGGGCCGCTTTCGTATTCATGAATAGGCGAGGACTCCGACCGCCATTACTATCTGAATCACTTGATGAGGTGTTTTGTGGTGGGTTTTGGTTTGAGAAATGGTGATGGAACCCGGAAAAAGGCTGACGAAAAGGCTCGGGCGGCCATAGTTTCTTTTGGCTTGATTTTAGTGGAATGAGGAACCCACGGGGCCTCGGGGCTTAAAAAACGAAATAACGATATATCCGACCAATGCCTATCGGCCACGTCTCAGACGAAAATAAAAATGCAAAGACAATCTTACGTTCTTTAGATAATATGAAAACGTTTTACAATTCCTTTGTTTTATATGACGGGAAATATGCAATTTAAGCCGTATTTGATGGGCAAAATAGCCCATGACGGGCATTTTGTCCATCAAAATCCACCCAATGCCTATCGTCTTTTAAACAGAACAATCTCAATGGTAAACTGACGCGTGGAAGAGAAAAGATAATGGCTAAAACCTCCTACCTGGCACCGTGAAGATGGTTGAATGAGATGGCCGTGAATCGTGGACGAGCGAGCTGAGCTGGAGCGGTCACGTGGCGTTGAACAGTTTTTCCAATCGAAAAATAACAATTTTTTGGCTTGGACCTCCACCGCTTATTTAAATGAACTTGGCACGTGTGGCATTCAATTTTGGTGGGTGGCGCATTTAAAACGTGGCTTAAATACATCGTATGCCGCGGTCACGTCAAGTGGTCTCGATACGCGTGCGACCGCCACCTGAGGGATGAACTCGTGACCGCCACCCGTCGTTGCGGAAGGTTACGCTGGACTCCTTCGCCATTTTGGGAGAGGTTGGCGAAAGGCTTCCGCAAAATAGAACGTGAACGATTAAGCTTTTTTGGCGGCCTTTTCGGGATGAAAACATGAAAGCTTCCGAAACTGCGGAAAGTTTTCGCAAATGGCTTCCGCAGTTGCGGAAGACTTCCGCCAATGCTTCCGCAAAAGGCCCTCGCGAATTCGAGAAAATTTCTAAGTTTCGGCCGCGCTCGTTTCTGACGTTGCGGAAAGCTCTCGCGATTTGCTTCCGCCATTTCAGAAGGAATCGGCGAATGGCTTCGCTGTTTCGGTGAGATAAAGTGAAGACGTCCGCAACATAAACCTAAAAATTCTAAGTATCCGCGGGGTTTCGGGAGGAATATCGCCAATGGTTTCCGCAATAGACTTCCGCCATCGCGGAAAGAAAACCTGAATGGTTCCGCAACTTTTCTCACCGGGGTTGTGGAAAGGTAACGCGAAGGCTTCCGCGAAGGCTTGGGAAGAATATCGCCAACGCTTCTGCAACTTCAAGACTTAAAGATTTTCGAAAAAAGACTAAGTTACTTGGTGGATTCGGGGAAGGTTGGCGAATTTCATCTGCAAGTTTCGGGATGGAAAGTCCAAAGGCTCCGCAATATTTCAAAAGAAAGTTTCTAAGTCTCTTCATAGTTTCGGAGAGGTTCGGCGAATGGTCCCCGCCGTTTCGGAAGGAATCCTTGAATTCTTCCGCGGTTTCGGAAAGAATTTGCCAATGGCTCCCGCAACTTATGAGCAAAATTTAAGCCCCTTTCCGGGAAGCTTACGCGAGTGGCTTCCGCAAGTTTCGAGCGGCTTCCTCGAATTCTTCCGCAACCTTTTGGGAAAAGTTTCCAAGTTCTTTTCGAGAGGTTTAAACAAAAAGCTTCCGCCGTTTCGGGAGGGAACCTCGAACACTTTCGCAACTTTTGGGGCTTTATCAAATCGTTCCACGATTTTCAGGAAGACTTCATGAATTTAACTTTTAGAGGAAGGAAGACTTGGAGAGGTTCACAACAAGATTTTCTATTGAAAACAAAGCTAAAAGCTGGGAATGGCCCCTTAAGGCAGCCTTTCTAAAAAGTTTAAAGGAGGGGCCCCAATATGTACAAATTTTTTTGGGGGGGATGTTGCTGCAACAACAGGATCCTATCACAGTCACCTTGAAAAATGATGTTACTTAATAATTGTGGATTATAGCATGGGGGGTCTTATTATAAGCCATCCCATTAGGTTCATAGATGTGAGTGGAATGACATCTTCACACCGAGCCACCAAACTTGGAATATGACTTTCAATTTACTGAAAGGTGGAAGATCCTATCACAGGTCAGTCCATTCATGATCTGCAAATCATCGGTAACTAACACCACTATTATATGGTCACCAAGCCATGGTGGTGTCTTGTAATTCACACCCTAATGCAATTTCTGTTCTACTTTTTCTTTATAAGACAATGTTGTATATAAGGACAGGGGGGGTCTTATCACAAGCCATCCCTGCCATGATCATGGGTTTGATTTTGGACTGAAATTATCATTATGTGGTCACCAAGCCAAATAATTGCTTTCAGTGTCACAGCTGGAAGACAAGGAGTCTCATTATTGAGGTAGTTTGTTCAGTTTCCAGATCAGGTTCGTGAGTGGCATTGTCATAATTTGATCACCAAGTCAAGGCAGTGGTCTTATGTCAACAAGGTCTTATGTACAATTTATTTGATAATAAAAAAAAAGGGGAAAAAGGAGAATACAAAAATGAATAGATTGTTAATAGCGCATCTCTATGTAAATAAAGCAATTAAATAAGTCAAGGTGATTTAAGATTTGGATATCCAGAGTAGTTTTAAGCTTACCCCTAGGTTCATATAAAAGTTATCTTCCTATGATTACATAATGACAAAAGGTTTCCATTGTTTCTTAGATATCCTTATCAGTTTTGCATTATCTTTAAATTGATCAGGGATCGGAGTATATGAATCTTATGTTTAATTCTACTTATTGATTGTCCTTTTATAACATTTTCTAAAAACTCAGGTTGAAAATCAGTTGGCTGACATACTTTCTTTAACTGAAGTTTTGTTTGCAGAGATAACTGGTTCTTCCCAGCCAGTCGCCATTTGTTGTAGGTACAACAGATCCCATGCTTCATGTGAACATGGGAGCCCCAAAATTTTAAATACAAAGGTATTTGGGTAAGTTCCTTATTATAACGAGGTCCTTAAACCTTGTTTGTTATAGTCTCATACCTTTGATTTTTGTTTGTGTAATTAATTTTTTTCCTTTGAAAAATTTCTAAGTTTTTGTTTGTTTTCTTGAGTTGCGGAAAGCCCTCAATTTTTCAAAATGTTATTTTCTTTCCGCAAACCTGCAATTGCGGATTGCGGGAATTGATTGTTCTTTCTTTTTGGAATTGTGTCATCCAGCAACCCACAACCCGCAATTGTGGATTGCGGGAAGACTTTGTTAATATTTTTAGGAAATTTCAATTCCGCAACCCGCAATTGCGGATTACGGATTGTGGAAAGTTGTTATTTTAACAAATTGCACTGTGTGTTTTTGCAACCCGCAACCTGCAATTGCGGATTCCCAGATGTAGAAAACTTATCTTAATTTTGAATGTTGTTTTCATTCCTGCAACCCGAAACCCGCAATTGTGGATTGTGTAAACTCTTTCGTCCGTTATTTTGCAAAGTTGAAATCCCGCAACCCGCAATTGCGGATTGTGGGAATAATGAATAAAGTTGAAAATAAGACTTGAGACCTGATCCCGCATCCCACAGGGGTTAATCTCAGCCGTTCATTTCTTTTAGTCCTATGGTCCAGATTTGACCCGACGAAAAATCGATAAATATAAGATTTGTTTCTTCTATTTTTCTTTATCATTCTCATTGTCAGAAATTTACTCTGCTACGTGGATTTTACTATGGATTTCTTACCAGGGGTCATTCTCACCAATTTTTCAGTTATTTTGATGTTTGGTTTTTGTCATTTTCACATTTGTTATTTATGGTTTTACTATTTATGTTTTAGTTTTGATTTCGTTTTGATTTATCTACCAAAATTTACAAGCTTTGCAAAGATGTCACAAAACACTCGGTCTAAGAAAATTCACAGGGATTTGTTAACCAAAGACCTGAATTTCGGTATCTTCTCAGATACCAGTGAGAGGGTTAGTTACACCTAAAATCCTACCATCCTGAGATTTAGTGTATACATCCCTGAAGTTTCATTGGCTAAGTCATTTACTTGGAAGTGATACCATTTCAATTGTGCTAGGTTTTGAGAGGTCATCGCAGGATACACTCATGGAACCTGCAATGTCGCATCTTGCTCTACTGCAGAGTGCGACGAAGTCAGTTAATGGGAAAAAATAGGCCTTTTGAGCTCATTCTCGAAGCCTGCTGACTTGTATCCTTATCCCTGACCTTTTGGGGGAGATGGCACTCAGTTCCTAATCTCTTGGAAGGATCCCCTATCTCTCTCCTACCATATCTCAACCTACTGTATCCATATCCCATCCACTTAGTCCTATATAAGTGAAGCTCTAACCCTCTCCAAGGGGAGGAAGTCTATAGTGCCTACATGTTGGTAAAATCATTTTGGAGAGATCTCTAATTCATCCATTGAGAGACTCACACTTCCTTGGGAGGATATGGAATTTGGCTTGGATGGAGAAGGGCTACTACGTTAAGCCTTGGTTTTAGTCTATTCTTATCTATGTACTTTCCTGATTTATAGTAATATAAATGCTTTCCACCAATATTGTTTATGTGTGATGATATTGTGTACTAGTTTACCTGCTTAACTGTTTACTTAGATATCTTATTGTATAGATGCTCTTTACTCGTTTACGTTGTTCTATGTGTCTTGACAGGTCTTGCAGCTGAGATCTGATGACCGCGGGACGTGGAGCGGCATCCAGGAGAAAGGATTGCGAAGTTAAGGTAAGACATCTAGTCACTTGATCCTTAATCAGATCTAGGAAAGTAGTTTGTAGTCTATATTATTTGTTCTAGACTCACTTTGAGCTAGGGAGATCCGACTCGCGTCCGCTCGAGTGGATTGTCCATCAAACAAATCTGGCGACCATACTGGGGATTAGAACATTGCTTTGTAGTTGTCAATTTGAATGTCGTTTTTCAGTTGATTTCTTGCCAAGCCATTCTATTTTGTCGTTTCCTTCTTGAGTTGATTTCACCATCAGATCTTCACCTTGAAGAGTCTGATTAGCTTCCTTTGAGTTTGAACTTCTCATTTGCAAACCTATTTTATGCTCATTACCTGGAGAATTGGTTCATTTTTTAACTTAGATCTCGCCTGTCGCACCTAGTCAGTGTACCTAGATCGACACTGTGTTGTATTTGATCTCTGTTCTTTTCCTGTTAGTATGTCGTCGCAACCCTTCCATTGGTATACTGCGACGTCGTCGCACTTCCCGCATTGGTGAACTACGACGTCACACGATGTACAAGCACAGAGTGCGTCGATCTGCCATTTTCACCATACAGGCACCCTTTCTCCATTTCTGTTTTGAGTTTGGTTTGTGTGCAGACTCCCTCTATACTGTGTGATCTAGTCAGAGATCCCATTTTTCTTTATGTGTTGAGTTGTTTGGTTTTGTTTGGAGTTGTTCTAGGTTCCATATTGGACAAGTCTGAAATTTGGTAGTGGTGGACACTCTTGTCTCCCCCGCCTGCATCCACTCACCCTTGCATTGCCTCCTCTCCTCTCCAGATCTGATCGTTGTATTGGATCGGTTTCCAGAACTCATTTGCATACATTTTGTGAGTTTTGCTTGCTTTAGTGCTGCTTGTTATTGACTAATTTTTGAGTGTTTGTGTGTATTTTCAGTTCATTGAGTGCTCATCTTTTCTTGAGATTTTCTGAGTTATTAGAGTGCTATTAGTAATCTTTTCGTTTCAAGTATTTATGTTTAAAAGCATTGTTGTTATCAAATAATTATTTTGATACATCCATTGAAAGATCAAAAGTACTTTATTTCCGTCATTTTTCAAGATCATTTGAAGAATTGCACATGCATTGGAATGTCTCATTTGTAGATCTTTTGGAAAAGTTGAAAGAAAATTGCATTATTTGTGTTTTTCATGAATTATGAGTTCCTCATTTTCTTGAAAATTTTGGATAAATATCAAGCTTTGCAAAAGTAGTTCCATGCTTGGAAAGTTGCATTGTATCTTTTGATTTTTATGCTTTTGGGCCATCATAGTGAAAGTGAAAAGCTTGCATACTTTACTTAGAAACTCTCTCTTTTCATCACTTAGCGTCATTTTTTCCTTGAAAAGATAAAAGAAAAAGAAAAACATGCTTTGATTTGGTTTAGTAGTGTTGTATCTTTTATGTTTCGCTGAAAAGGAAAAAGAATATTTCAGTCATTTTTTGGTAGATTTGGGATTGTCTTGTATTGCATTGTTTTGGTGAAATTGTTGGAAAGAAAAAGAAAATTTCTCCTTCCCATACATAGAGTTCATTGAAAGAAAAGTGTACTTTTTGCATGTAGTTAGGGCCTACATTATGTTTACGATTATGTACTCACCTCATGCATTCACCTAACCGTCCAGATAAAATTAACAGTAGAACTAGGGTAAAAATTTTAGTAACTTGTGTGTAAGTTAGAGAGATGTTCCGGTGTCATTAAGCATGGCAGCTGTCGTTATTTTCTAGCACTGTATTCTGGGGGTATTGTAGTCTTCCATGTACTTATTGGTATATCGAGCTCCTTCATGTACCCACCAAGTCACCTTGAGTACTTGGTGTATATTGAAGGGTGTATCATGTACTCGGTAGTATATCGGAAGGTCTCTTGCCGAACAGTTGTGCATTCGACAACACCACTATGGATTTG
Source organism: Larix kaempferi (assembly GCA_027924585.1). NCBI lineage: Eukaryota > Viridiplantae > Streptophyta > Pinopsida > Pinales > Pinaceae > Larix > Larix kaempferi. The sequence goes on from BSBM01000753.1 coordinate 50,395,064, forward strand.
AGCTCCCACGTACCTTGCGTATATCGGGAGACACCCTTATGATTCCCGAAACCAACTGAGTTAACCTTTTGGCTGTCTTGGAAGAGCAATACACCAAGAACAACACTCGTGGAGCTACTACACACGTACCCTCTAGGTAATTGGGTATTCAGGCAAGGGTACGGTCCCAATCCTCCTTGTCGCATTTTACTGTTGGACCCTACGGTATATCGCGATTTGCGAAGCCTTAACAATCCTGTGAGGTTCCAGACCGTTGAATCCACTCTTATAACATAAGTTTGCTTGTGTCCATAGTTAGTGTAGGGTTTGTCTAGTCTGCTTTTCTTTCGTTTAGCTTTCCTTGGGAGAAAATTTTCGTTTCAGTCACTCTGGATGACTTTCCTTGGAGAAGGTCTTGCGGGATTCATAATTTGCCACCCAAATATCCCCTTAACTAGGAGGTAATTTCGAGGGTAAGAATGGATCCGCACACCAGGGTCGGGTCCCATGAAGTGGAAAATCCCACTTTGAATGTTGGAGGACTTTTGTTTCCTCATACCCCTCCAGATTCACCTACCTCTCATCCCCCGTAGGGTGAAGAAGCACAAATCCCCACTTCAAAAGACTCACCTCCCGTTGCACCTAGAGAGCCTAGATCGTTGGAATGGATAAATCAACCCCAGGATGACCCCACAGCAGCTGTTGGTCCTGCAGTATCTTATTGGACATCTTTTACCGGTCACCTAGTGGCCCATTTTTTCGTTGCACCCCCACCCAGTCGGACTATTCCTGATGATCCCTTAGCCTACTATCGTAGCCAATTGGCTCACTTTCGTTCTATGGCTGAGAGGTGTCGGAGTTCAAGTCTCCAACGAAGGGTTGAAGACCCATTGTTACCCCCTTACAGACCAATCCCAGGTCGCTCTTTATCTTTCGAGGCACCAAAATCATCCACACAACACGTGACCACTGTTGAAACTGGTCAACCATCCATTCCTGCACATGCATCTCCGAGTCAGGAGACCAATTCGGTACCTCCCACAACCCAGCCTGTTGAAGGACAACAATCCAACATACTCGTGACTACCACAGTTACGTCAACTACTCCTCCCCCACCCCAGAATTTGAGGGAAGGATACTCTTTACCCCCTACCTTCTTTACAGGTAGTGGTAATCCTGCGGTGAATAATCAATAGCCATTGTTGGGTCAACCTTTACCTAGTGCTCAGCAAGTTGTTGCTGGGGGGAAACCCCTATCTCTTAACCATAATACTGCAGCAGGAGTTCCCGTCAGGCCTTCCGTTGGAAATTCCTTACCTCCTGAATGTTCCACTTTGGGACTATCCCATGTCGGGGGACTGTCCAATGTAATTCAACCTCCATTGATTCAAGCGTATCCAAGTCATCTTAACCCTATGCCAGGTCAACTTAATCCCAGAAACGCACTCTACGAGGTACCCTACCCTGGTAATCCTTACACTCTATGGGGACAACAAAATGTTTTACAACATGGACCCCCACTTGCAGTCCCTCAAGTCCCTCCACCCCCGTTTGGTCCACCCCCACCTCCCATTGGAGGCGGAGGGCCCCCGCATAACTCTGGAGGATGCGGACCTCTACCTTCTGGCGGAGGACCATCTCATTTCGGTCATCATGGCCCACCTCCCCCTGGTGGAGGTGGTGGAGGACCACCCCCCCTTGGCGGTGGTGGTGGTGGAGGAACTTCTCATCGTAGTGGCGGTGGTGGTGGACCACCACCCTACTATGGTGTAGGTGGCGGAGGAGGCTCTTACCCTTCCGGCGGTGGCGGTGGCCCACCACCCCCTCCCGGCGGAGGTGGTGGAGGCCCATCCTATTCCGATGGTGGTAGTGGACCACCACCTCCTCCAGGCGGAGGCGACAGACCCCCACCATTTGGAGGCGACCAACCCCCTCCCGGCGGTGGAGGTGAGCCCCCTCCTTATGGTAATGGGCCACCTTATTATGGTTATGGACCACCTTACTATGGCGACGTACCTACATTTGGTTCGGGTAGCCCTTACCCCTATGGCTAGTTTCCTCCTGGAACACCTTATGGTCAGTTGACACAAGGTCCCACAGGTCCTTACATGCCTTATCCGTACTATTAGTACTCGCAGCCTAATCTGTAGCTGCCCTTTTTGGCTACTTTGGATCTACCTGACCTGTCTCGCTTAACTAACAACCGCATTTACCATGGAACTAATTGGCCACCCATTCCGGTGAAACTTTCGTCAGATATCCTGAAATTTGATGGTAAGACGGGTGAGGATCCTAAAAACCATGTGATGACATACCACTTATGGTGTTCATCCAACTCCCTGATGGACGACTCGATCCGTCTTCGGTTATTTCAAAGGACTTTCACTGGTTTGGCTGCCAAGTGGTATATTGAACTACCACCCCATTCTTTTCTTGATTTGTGTTCTCTTGCTATGAACTTTTTTACTCATTTCCAGCTACCTATATAGTAGGAAACTGGTACAAAGCTTTTAACCTCGCTCCGCCAAAATACTGCTACTCATATATCAGATCATATACATGAGTGGCGGAGGAGATGACGTCTCATTAAGGATCCTATTCCAGATCAACTCCTAGAAGACTGGTTTACGAAGTCTCTCATACCAACCATAGCACGAGATGTTTCCATGGGTGGCACTGCCATTGAGGAACAAGCCATCGCTCATTCCCATTTGCTAGACTTAGTCTATGCTCAATCTAGAACATTGTTTGATATTTTTCCCAACACACCCCACACCCCGCAACACTTATGAACCCGCGAAACCACCCAAGGGACCCCAAGCCGATGGCATCATTAGATCCCTTCATACCCAGCCTTCCTCTCAAACTGTTGGTTCGTTGAACCCCCAGGGTTCTTCCCCATCACCAACACAGGCTGGTCACGGCACCACCAAATCATCCACTCCTGCAGTCACCGAAGAAGTGAATTTTGTTTCATCAGTTTCACCTCAAAAGTCTGGTGGTAAGAAGAAGAACAAGGGGAAACCTAAGAAATCTTCCACCCAGCAGGAACAAAAGAGCATCCCTGATGATACCAAATAGAAAAGGAAGTTGAAGTATCCTTTCCTACTGTGTGGTGATGATCACTTTTCTAAAGAGTGCCCCCATAGAGATGAAGTTTGAAAGTTTCTTAAGGGAAAACCCACACTCGCAATTCTCAATGATCCCTTCACTGCTCAAAATCAGCAGTCGATCGCTCACACTTCTTCTTCCCAAGGAGAAGCATCTACCACCGCACATGTTCTCATGGTACGTAACGAGACTATCAAATTGAACACCCGTTCTCGTTCGTATGACTCTGTTCCATCCAAAGAACCTGTTGGAAGTAATACTGAAAAAGCTTCCACTTTGATGCCCGACGTCACCATACCGGATGCTCCTCTCACCATAGAGAAGCCCTCTCTTGAGTCAGTGTTGCGTCCACCCAAGAGCACGAGTAGAATTTCAATCCTAATGCTCGAGATGCCCAAAACTACAACATTGTAGAGGACCTAGCACAAGCTCCTTTTTGCTATGTCGACGCTCGAGGTCTTGCAAAAATATCTGAATCAGCGCAAGACTCTCCTCGCTACCATGGGTGTAGTTGACCCAGATTCATCGAACACCATCATGTTCCGGCTGGAGTACTTCAAACCAAGGCTCTCCCATCAGTTGGCATTTCAAGTTGCCACAAACATCGCTGGGAAGATAATCCATCGTACTGTTTTGGACGAAGGAGCCTCTATGTCAATCATGTCGATCGCATGTTGGAGAGCCATTGGTTCTCCCAAGTTGAACCGTTCTCCTACCACTTCGAGAGCCTTCGATGGACGTGGCTTTCAACATCATGGGCTGTTACAAGCTTTACCAGTCGAGCTGGGGGGAAAGACCACAACCCTTAACGTGGAAGTGGTCACTGCCCCGTTAGATTATAACATTCTGCTTGGTCATATGGTTTTACGCCATGAATATGGTCGCATTATCTGTCTTCGGCATAGTACAATTACCCCATCAAGGCCGAATTGTCACAGTCGACCAACTGGATTTCTGCACACCTGACACCACTTCTCACTCGGGCAATAACGTTCCTTTGATTGGAAAATCTTTGCAAAAGTATGAGAGTGTGGGGGTTGGCCTCATTAAGGATTCATCCCTTATGGGCATCTTTCCTACTTCGGATCCCCCAAACCATGTTTCCATGGTGAACATGATCTCCTCGTAGATTTCATCTACCCCTAACTCCACTGATTCATGGCTTGTACCTAATGAAGCCACCACACACCTGATTGGAGACACTATGCCTTTGTCACCAGCTAAACGCATGTATGAGGCTATCCAGTTAGCACTGGAGGACCACTTAGCTGTGGCCTCTGCCTCCTGTTCTCTACAACAGACATCATCCAATCCTCTGCTACAGACTTTTCATTCTGACGAGTCCATTATGGAAATCATGAGTGCAGATGATCCATCGTGGGAAGACCTCCACCATCCTTTGTCTTTCCTTCCCTTGTTGGATACTGTGGAGAACAACATTCACACCATATTTACACCGAATGTCTACTCTGGCTCTCAGTCCTTGATACTCGCATGTCAAAGGGATTCCGATGGAAACTTTGCCAACATCGAGCCCACCACTTTAATAGACATTTCAGTTACTCCTGGTGTAGTGGAACACATTCAGTTAGGCCAAAAGTGTTCCCTTGAAGAAGTCATTGCTTGTATGGCCTTATTCAAGCGATTTCAAGACGTTTTCGCTTGGGCCTACAAGGAGATGCCTGGTATAGACCCCTCCATTGTTTTACATGAGATTAAAACCTATCTCGACATCAAACCTGTCCGCCAAAAGATGCGATCGGTACACCTGACAGAAATTGAAAAACTCTTGAAGGCTAGCTTCATCTATCTTGTCCCATTGACAGAATGGGTCTCAAACGTCGTCCTCATTACTAAAAAACAGGGTACCATTCATGTCTGTGTCGACTATCGGGATCTCAACAAATCTTGTCCCAAGGAAAACTACCCGACTCCCTTCATCAACCAGATCGTCGACAATTGTGCTGGAAGTGTCATTTTTTCATTCATGGATGGTTTTTCCGGATACAACCAAATTGAGATCCACCCCGCCGACCAACACAAGACTGCATTCATCTGCCCTTGGGGAACGTTTGCATATCGTAAACTTCCGTTTGGTCTTAAAAATGATGGTGCCACATTCCAGCGGGCCATGTCGTACGCCTTCCATGATGTGAAGGACTTTGTGGAGCCTTACTTGGATGACCTCCCTGCCCACTCGAAGCAGTGTGAGTTCCACTTAGATCATCTGACGATCGTTTTCCTCAGATGCAGACGGTACAATATCCGTCTGAATCCTCATAAGTGTATTTTTTGTGTCGAGTCTGGATGCCTCTTAGGGTTTATAGTCTCGAAAGATGGGATCCGCATTGATCCCTTGAAGGTGGAAGCTATCATCGCTCCTCCCCCTCCAACCAACATTATGGAACTTCAGAGTCTGCAAGGATGTGCGACTTATTTAAGGCATTTTGTTTGTAATTTCACCCAAAAGACACAGGGTTATATGAGATTGATGAAAAAATACATCCCATTCATTTGGGATGATCAAGCTCAACAATCTTTCAAAAGTTTAAAACATGCCATCACGCATGCCCCTGTGATCCAACCGCCGAATTACTATTGATATTACATTTTATATCTTTCCGCTTTCGACACCACTGTCGCCATTGTTTTGGTGCAGGAAGACCAGAACACCCAAGAACATGTGATATACTATCCCAGCAAAGGTCTCATTGACACTGAAACTCGCTATTCACATGTTGAGAAGCTCGCTCTCATGACACTCATTGCCGTGCAGAAGTTTCGTCATTACATTTTGCTCCACACCACCACTGTCATTGCTGATTCGAACCCCATGTACCACATTTTAACCCGTCAGGTGCTTGGGGACAAGTATTCACACTGGATCATGAAACTGCAAGAATTCGATCTTCTTTTTGAAAAAGCCAAGTCTAAAAAGTCTTTGGTGTTTGCTGAGCTCATCTGCGACCTCCCTCGTACTGATGCAGAATCTGAGCCCAATGACTCGTTTCTGGATGAGTCATTGTTTCTTATCAGTACGTCTGATCCGTGGTATGGAGATATCACATTGTATCATCAAACCCAATGCTTCAGCCCTAAATTGTCTTGTGACGACCGTCGTCGAATACGCCACCATGCAAAGTATTATCTGATTATCAGTGATACTTTGTACTGTCGTGGTATCGACTCTATCCTTCAATGTTGTCTAACTCATGATGAGGCTGAACGCATTCTAAATGAATGTCACACTGGGGCATGTGGCGATCACCTCTCTAGGATGGCTACCGCCCATAAAATTTTGCGCGCAGGATATTACTAGCCATCTATCTTCAAAGATTGTATCGAGGCCGTAAAAAAATGTCCTCCATGTCAACATTTTGATACGAAAAAGCGCACACATCCCGCCCCATTACACCTGGTTATTGTCGTTGGCCCCTTTGCTAAATGGGGCATCGATTTCATGCATTGTAAGCCTACCTCGGCCGGGGGGCATAGTTATGTCATTGTAAGCGATAGTTACTAACCATGGTTCTCACTTTATGAACCATATGGTCGACGAGTTGAGCGAGAGATTGGATTTTCGCCATGAAAACTCAACACTGTACTACCCTCAGTCGAACGAATAGGTCGAGGCCATTAACAAGGTCTTGAAAACTATGGTTCAACGTATGGTGGGTACGCACAAGGCCAATTGGCATAACATGCTCTTCTCCTCACTTTGGGCTTATCGAACCTCTGTTAAAACCACCATTGGATTTACTCCTTTCCAACTAGTGTATGGATTAGAGGCGGTCCTTCCCATTGAGTGTGAGATTCCGTCTCTCAAGCTCGCCATCGAACTTCTCCCAAACACTACTACCGAGGAAGAACACTTCCTCTACCTAGCTAAGCTCGACGAGACTCGCCGAGATGTCACTCTTGCCAACAAGGCTCATAAGAAATGCATCAAAGTGCAGTACGACAAGTTGGTAGAACCTCGCGCCTATAGCGAGGCAGATTTGGTCATTACATATGACCAGAAACATGATAAGCTGGGGGTAGGAAAGTTTGAGTCCATGTGGCATGGACCTTACATAATAAAACGCGTCCTGGAGAAGGGAGCTTATGATCTTGAAGACTATGACGGGATATCTTTGGGCGAGCCCCGCAATGGGTTGTGCCTAAAGAGGTACTAAGCCTGAGTCTTTCACGCATAAGTACTTTTGTATATACTGTACATGGCGTGTGTGTGTTTTTTGTGTGGTGTGACGCTTTAGATTTCTTGCGTGTTTAGGTCTTGTTTCATTTCTTATACCATGTTTTGTCTGCATATGCAAATGGCAACGTGCTATGGATTCGCGGACGGCGTTAGCCGGCATACCCGTAACCTTGCCTCGATAGCCTGGGTACTTGATTCACCTACCGGTGAGCTCATTAGCTCAGGAGGAATGTGTCTAGGTTTCGCAACCAACAATGCTCTAGATTATCAAGCAGTCATTGGAACCCTAAATGATGCCATTTCTTTGGGTATGGACCATGTTGTCATCCACCTGGATTCTCAACTAGTGGTCTCTCATCTTAACCAAGTCTACATCATCCACGATCCTATCCTACTCTGTCTCTATCGACGAGTCCATCTCTTGGAAAGGTCCTTCGAGTCCTATCAGTACCTGCACATTCCACAAGACACAAACACAATTGCCGATTCTATGGCCAACTTCATCTTAGATTGGTACATTGCACACACATAAGCATATATTCATGAATTGTTAAAAGTAGACATAACATTTAAATAACTCATTTTATATAAGCAAACACATAACAAGACCACACCATTCATTCATTTTAAAACACATTATGTATAAATCGTCAAAATGTCTGTATATATATATATCATCATAAAAATAGTGCTGGTACAAAATCCATAGCACGATGGCTTTCAGTGAGTCTCTACAAAATCTGAAGCCTCGTAGCTTTCAGTAAGTACAAAAAATCTAAGGCCTCCAAGCTCTCAGTACATACATAGTAACAACGTAAGGCCTAGCGCCTGGACCGTGCAACCCTAGGTGGTCTAACGGCTCTAGCCTGCTGAGTGTGGAAATAGTCGACTGCTCTCGCAACTCTATGGAGCAGCGTGTTGAAGCGCGTAGTTGCTCCAACCTTGCACACCTGAATGGGCCACGACACCTCATCTACCGTCAACCCACTCAGGTTAGTGTAGACCCCATCCATCTCTGTGATGACAACATGTACGGTAGGACCCACGGCTGCTCCCTCTCCTCTCTCTATCATCGAAAGAAGAGAGACTCCCACTGGTCGTACGAGGCCCACATCTGCACACACATGTTGTTAACTTGTCAGCACTATAACACACAATTTTTTTTATAAAAATACAAAACATAAAAGTGCAAGGGTTTATTGTTCTTACCTATGTCTCCCCATGCTGCTCCCTCGGGCAGCAACAAGTCAGGATCATCTATGAAGTCTGTACCACTGTACGGGAAGTCCTCTACCATCAGTAACTGGCCCTCTAGCTAGCTGAAGAACTCAAAACCATATGAGATGATGGGACCCCCACCATGTTGGGTCATCACCCCTATCCATCTAGCCATGTGTGGATCCCTAGGATCCCTTTCATCCAGTGGTACCTGAGGGCGCAAGAGGGGAACCCATTCCAATAAGAATGAGATCACTATCGAACCATAGCCAAACTGTTTGAGCTCTCCCCACTGACACTTGGTCAGCTGAGCTTGCATGTTTACGACGAGTCCCTCGCACCAGTTGAAGATCTTCGGAGACATGCAATCCTCCATGTATAGCATCTGTGACCTGGTGGCTAAATGAGGAGCTTGGCTCCCTGCCATCCTCGTAATGGTGAAAAGTATGGCATGCAATGGACGTTCCTACACGTCTTTTATGGGAATATTCCCACTAGAAGCACGGGTGTTGGGAATACAGTGCTGTAGGATCATGTCACCCACAATCCGATCACTTCCATGTGATCCAGTAAGAAGCACATTGTCCCCTCTTTGGGACAATCCAGTCAGGAAATAGATTTCCTCGACATCTATGGTAAGCACGTGCTCACCGATCACTAAATATTGCTGGGCTGCATCCCAACATCAGAGCATATGGGTCAGTAATGGGATTTGGGACCTCATACCCTGAATATCAAAGAACTTGAGGAGCCCACAATTCCTCAATGCTTCCACACATCGTGGATCATTTGCAGCCTGTTGATCATCTAACTCATGCTCCCGTTCACGCCACTCCAAAACCATTCTGGTTGCTGGTAACCTGCCAAAAGGAGAGTTTAAACATTGTTAATACTTGCTTCAACCACCAAAAGTTCTTTTTTTGGGCATGGTTTTTGTTTTGGGTTGGACGTTTCCATCGTCGCACCCCGTTATTGCAAATAGTGCAACATTGCCGTAGTCCAGCCATGCGACCTTTACGACGACTCAGTCTTGTCGCAGTTCCTGAAAGGGCAGACTGTGACAAGCCGAGGACACAATGGCCCTTCACAAACCAAGCTAAAAACCAAAAAAATGAACCAAATTCAAAAATGTAAACCACTACAATTATGCTGGATGAAGTTTAGAGTTACCTACTCTGGATGGCGGGTGAAATGGCTACTCGTAGCTCCCGGAATTGACAAGTGAAGTTTTGGCTCCAAATGGCACTTCTCCTCCCAATTTGGCAAATGAAACAATGGTAACTTTATTTGGCCCATTTTTCTATTTATAGATCAAATGGAATATTCTTTTTTCAAATATTTGATGCCTTTAAATCATTTGCTATAGTTTGGATCATTTTTATCGCATTTGAACGCTTGGTTGGCTATTTGACCTAGTTTTTTAGTGTGCAGGAGTCATTAAGTGTCTTTTTACGCCTCTTTCACATTGGAACGATCATCTCAGGTATGAACATCCCTTATGTATTTTTTCGTTATGTTTTCGTTCATTAGATTATAATTATTTTATGATGATGAGCTTACTCTTTGTTCTTTCTCGTGCTCTTGAAACTATGAGAATAAGTTACCGAGTTACGATTTATCACTTTTCTGGGCTTGTTAAACTCCTACAAAAAGGAACCTCCCCAGAGTCTATCTTTAAGCTCTTTTCAAACTCTCGAAATACAAAAAGATTTCCAAGCGAACTTGTCACGTTCACACTTGTTAAAGGATTTGAATGGTCATCTTCCTGGTGATAGTTTACCCCTTTTTCGAACTAGGGGGCACTACTTACGAAAAAGGTATACTCCATCCAATCATGACTAGAAGAGTCCTCTCCCGCGTTGTTTTACCCTTTTTTTGGGCGATGAGGCTAAATTTACGAAAAGGACCGTTGGAGTCTTCTTTAGTTCTTTTCAGACTCTCTAAATATGAAATGACGACCGAGTTTACCTTCTATGGACTCGTTAAACTTTCACATTGAAGGGCCCGCCATGGGACGAACCCCTCCTATCCCAGGTTCGGAAAATATTTGAGATTGGACTCATCTATACCGAGCATCTGGTTACCCTCATCAAGCTCGTAAAAAACACATGAGGCACTCATCATTCATGATGGGGAAAAAGGAAAGATTTTATGTTACACCCTTATCCGTGGTAGTATTTAGTCATTTCTTGAACATGGCACTCATTTGCATTTTCATACTACACCTTGATCATCTGTTTGTCCTCGAGTTCCACCTATTTCCTGAGTCTTGTTACTCCTTTGAGTCATTCAAAGAACGCTTCCATCATTAGTTGCACTAGGATTTGGTACCATAACTCATCAGGTCAATACTGCCAAGGCATGCCATGCCCATGTTCAAGAATACTCTCACTACTCATTATCTGCAGTCAGTACACCTTCAATCATGTCGGTCTACTTTGATTCATTCTTGCATGTCACTATACCATCTGATCTGCTCTCCACATCCTTTGTCGTGTTTCGTGTCGATGATGGGGGTTTCATCATGGCCCTCCTTCGACGGATTCATCCTTGTCGACTTCAAATCATCATCCGAGGATTGAATCTAGAAACCAACCAAGTACCTTGGCCATGCATGTCTCAATGGCAGGTTACCTCACTTTCAACCTGAGTTTACATTTTTTACTCTTGATTGAAATATTTCATCTCACGTTCGACTTCAACTCATTTATTTGCACTTGATGATATGTACTGTGATACCTTGGGAATCATTGACATTAATGGTGATTTCTCTCGCACTTGTTAACGGTATACATCAATGACTGGTAATCAAGTGGTTTCTACCATGTTCGATGTCAAGACATTTGTAATCACATGGATAGATTCGTATCATTGCAGGTTCAGCTTGAAGACCTTGGGGAGTCATGTTTTACCTAGGTTGTGATGGAGTTTGTATTGATTTATGTCACACGGATCCACATTTGTATTGGTTGTGGCTGTGTTATCATCTCATCATGGATCTATGCTTGTGTCTAGTAGCCATGATTGTGTTCAGTTGATCATTACTACCATGGATCTGCAATGTATTGGTCGGCAGCCATGTTGTATGTCATTTGAGACAGTGTACTCAGAGTCAGTTGTACTGCAGTAGTGTCCTTCGTCCGACAAGCCATTGCCATTCTTTCTGTCAAAGCATTTCACCTGTCCAATATTTCAACAACTTCATGCTTTGGGGGGCATTCTATTACACCTAAAATCCTACCATCCTAATATTTAGTGTATACATCCCTGAAGTTTCATTGGCTAAGTCATTTACCTAGAAGGGATACCATTGCAATTGTGCTAGGTTTGAGAGGTCGTCGCAGGCTGCACTCATGAAACCTGCGACGTCGCATCTTGATATACTGCAGAGTGCAACGAAGTCAGTTAATGGGCAAAAATAGGCCTTTAGAGCTCATTCTCGAAGCCCACTGACTTGTATCTTTATCCCTGACCTCTTGGGGGAGTTGGCACTTGGTTCCTAACCTCTTGGAAGGATCCCTATCTCTCTCCTACCATATCTCAACCTACCCTATCCATATACTATCCACTTAGTCCTATATAAGTGAAGCTCTACCCCTCTCCAAGGGGAGGAAGTCTATAGTGTCTACATATTGGTGAAATCATTTTGGAGAGATCTCTAATTCATCCATTGAGAGACTCACACTTCCTTGGGAGGATATGGCATTTGGCTTGGATGGAGAAGGGCTACTACATTAAGCCTTGGTTGTAGTCTATTCTTATCTATGTACTTTCCTAATTTACAATAATATAAACGCTTTCCACCAATATTGTTTATGTGTGATGATATTGTGTAGTTTACCTGCTTAACTCTTTACTTAGATCTCTTATTGTATAGATGCGCTTTAATCGTTTACGTTGTTCTATGTGTCTTGACAGGTCTTGCAGCTGAGATCTGACGACCGTGAGACATGGAGCGACGTCCAAGAGAAAGGATTGCGAAGTTAAGGTAAGACATCCAGTCACTTGATCCTTAATCAGATCTAGGAAAGTAGTTTCTAGTCTGTATTATTTGTTTTAGAATCACTTTGAGCTAGGGAGATCCAGCTCGTGTCTGCTCGAGTGCATTGTCCGTCAAACATTACTGAAACTTATCAAATGGACTTGTCCAAAATTTATTCAATTTTTGATAATGACGACCTTTCAGACATTAAAGCATACCAACCTGTGTATGAGAAAATTAGGGCTTCTCAACTCCATGCTATTGCTGCTCGGCTTGCTATCCTTCCTTACATAGATGCAGTTATGTGAATTGTAGACCATGCCAACCCTAAAGACTAGTAATTCAACGATAATGCAGGGTCACAGTTAACTACTTTCCACCCTGAAGTCTTTATTGGAGCATTTTCTCTTAAGCCATCCATGCAGATCCTTAGCCCTGAATTCATCCAATCTTCTAAAATCAGGTACAATTTCGACGAAATGTTGAAATCATGGATAATTAAACCTAGCAGCTTTGTGCCAAAGGATGATAACCTCTATCCGATTTCCTGGTTCAGAGAGCCTTATTCTTTATTAGGAGCCATGCTCTGTAGGCTCTATGGCCTTCCAAATTGTTTAGTCTTGAAGGTTGAATGGGCTCCAATAGCCCATCATGTCCTAACCATAGGTGAGTCTTTTCCTTGGGCGTTCATTTTGTCATTGGATCTTAATACAGCCATCCAGGAGTATCAAAAAGCACCTGCTTTGAAGAAGCCACACTTTTTCTTTTCAGCCTTCATTATTGATTTCTTTTGCTCAGAGTTCCAATATCGCAACATGGGATCGAATTGGACCCCTGCAGCTCCACTAGTCCATATCTATCATGCAACACTATGGGAGAGTAATTTTGTGCCCTTACTCTATGACATTTGTGACCATTTCATGGGTACTATTTATTTCAAGATATTCAAACAAGAGGCTCCTGCCTTCTCAGCTGATGCCAGGACCTTCATCAATACAATTGGTGATTGGTATGTCTATGAATCCTTTTCATATATCAGAGTCTGGGGAAGTCACACTGTTCATCTGCTACCTAGAATAGTCCCCAACAGATTGGTCATTGAATAAGTCTCTTATCAGACTGTTACTGATGGTGTCTATGTTAGGATATTCCTATACTCCATCCTAGTCCTACTAGCATTTTCAGTCATGCATGCACTTTTAGGGTTTGCATGCATCCCAGTCATCAGTCCAACACCTAGCCCTCAGTTAGCCATCCCCCAGGAGCTTCTCTCAGATCAGTTTTAGCCCTCCTAGTGCTAGTGCACCCCTTCATGCAATTGCATGCATCTCATGCACCCTCTCTCACCTACCACTCAGTTGCACTTCAGTTAATTGAGTTATCATCAATTCTTTCCTTGATTTAAGGCTAGACTGACTCTCAACTGACTGTATCACTCCAATGGATCTCCAGTAAGACTAGACTGCCCATTCTGACTCCAGTTAGCTCCTCATGCACCCTCCATTGAGCCTCCTTCATTCAGTTAGACTCAGTTTGACTGATGGTTGACAGTCACTTGAGCATTAATGACTCCACTGATGATGAGATAGACTGATAGTTGTGCTCCGATGACACTCCAGTGATCCTTTGATCACTCCATGAAGGCTAATTCGAATTTCCACCTTAGGCATTCGAAACCTCATGCATTGTACTATTTATTTGTCCATATTGTGATTAATTAATTAGTGTGTGTGAAGTATTATTGCTTCTATCTGAGTTCTACTGTACCATATTATTATGTTGCTCATTATACTGTATTGTTCACTCTTCTTTTATTTTCCTACTTAATCATAATTACTCTTGTGAGGTACACATCATCTCTTAGATCTGCTGTGAGGATTTTCACATGGTATCATAGCATGTTGAGAGTATTGCTTATCTCCATTCCTGAGAGTTTTTTGCAGGTTATTATCAAGATTTCGAGTGCAGCAGTTGCAGCAATTTCTGCATTTATGCAGCAGTAGCAGTTGCAGATATTCTCTATTGTTTTTGCAGGTCTTCTACAGCTTCAATGTATTCATCAGGAATTACTCATCTTTCTCCATTCAACTATGATGAATGGAAACAAAAAATGATAGCATATTTGAAGAACCATGATCTCTTTGATTGTTGTTTTGAAAGAGAGTTCGAATCCTCTAAAGAGGAGATTGATTGGTTAAATAAAGGTGACAGAGCCTTTGGAGCAATGATGCTTTCTTTGCCTGAATACATGATATACCAATACCTTGATGTTGTTGAAACTCTAAAAGAGCTATGGGCCCATCTAGATGAAAGATTCAACAGACAGAATGAAGGAATTGGTCCAAACCCTTTCGAGAACAAGCAAAGTGATGCATTCACCCTCCTTGATGATCTCATTGATCATGAACCAATATCAAACACATCTCATATTGAAGTTGTCCACAAAGAAGAAGAAATTGCAGATTCTACACTCATGCTCCAAATTTCTTCTCTTTTTGTGCCAGCTCACACTCTAGATATTGCAGAAGGTCCTAAATCCTCTCTTGCACCAGAGTTTGTTGGTTTGCATCATGATCACATGAATATTTTGGAGGTAAAATCAGCTATTGGAGGTAATGCATTCGCTCTCCTCAAGCAATCACCTCTTATTTACTACTATATGATCATTATTTCATGCTTTCATAAGGTTATTGAAGATTATGTCTATTCCCATTTGCTTGGGATAATTTCTCATGCATATCATGGTTTTGATCTCACCCCTGTTGGTTCAAAGGAGATATCAAGAAACCATGGCCATTCTCTTGGGATAATTTCTCATGCATTTACTGGTTTTGATCTCACCTCTCATGGTTCAAAGGAGATCTCAAGAAACCATGATTCAAGTCTTGGATCTAATTTGGATTCTAAGCAATTACTATTTGGGATAATTTCTCATGCATATGATAGTTTTGATCTCACCCCTGCTGGTTCAAAGGAGATCTCAAGAAACTATTCTTCAAGTCTTAAATCTGATTTGGATTTCAAGCAATTATTTGATGGTTCTTTTGAGCATAGTCTCACCCATGATGGTTCGAAGGAGAAAACAAAATACTATTTGCACATTCATAGATTTGATCCTACCTCAGCTGATTCGAATCACAGGTTCAAGGATCATCCTCATACTTTTGGATTTGTTCTCATCACATTCGATCTAAATAGCAAGTACAAGCACATGCTTTCTGAGCATGATCCACTTCTTCCCAAGAAGAAGATACCTCCAGACATATGACCAAGCATCACACCTACTTGAGTTTGGAGCATTTATTTTTGTGTGTGCCTTACAGTCTATTTTGAGGGGGGGTATTTTTCCCATGAGTTTTTCCCCATTTCCTCGGTTTATTGACTGTTATTATTCATTGTATTGGGTGACCTTTGGTCTTAGTTACCAGGCCCAAGATGGATTATGGGGGGGTGTTAGGATATTCCTATACTCCATCCTAGTCCTACTAGCATTTTCAGTCATGCATGCACTTTTAGGGTTTGCATGCATCCCAGTCATCAGTCCAACACTTATCCCTCAGTTAGCCATCCCCTAGGATCTTCTCTCAGATCAGTTTTATCCCTCCTAGTGCTTAGTGCACCCCTTCATGCAATTGCATGCATCTCATGCACCCTCTCTCACCTACCACTCAGTTGCACTTCAGTTAATTGAGTTATCATTAATTCTTTCCTTGATTTAAGGCTAGACTGACTCTCAACTGACTATATCACTCTGATGGATCTCCAGTAAGACTAGACTGCCCATTCTGTCTCCAGTTAGCTCCTCATGCGCCCTCCACTGAGCCTCCTTCATTCAGTTAGACTCAGTTTGACTGATGTTTGACAGTTACTTGAGCATTAATGACTCCACTGATGATGAGATAGACTGATAGTTGTGCTTCGATGACACTCCAGTGATCCTTTGATCACTCCATGAAGGCTAATTCGAATTGCCACCTCAGGCATTCGAAACCTCATGCATTGTACTATTTATTTGTCCATATTGTGATTAATTAATTAGTCTGTGTGAAGTATTATTGCTTCTATCTGAGTTCTACTATACCATATTATTCGGTTGCTCATTATACTGTATTGTTCACTCTTCTTCTATTTTCCTGCTTAATCATAATTACTCTTGTGAGGTACACATCATCTCTTAGATCTGCAGAAAAATCACTGGTCCCAAGAGAAGGGGTTGGCCTAAATTCTCCTTAAACCTTGGACCATTGGTCATTCCAACTTCAAATTGGGCTACAGTGTTGGGGATAGGATGGCTTCTCTGAGGCTAGGATTTTCTCCCAAAAGAAAGCATGACCCTAAGAATTTCCTTGATGCTCATTTTAAACAATATCATGTGAAGATGGACTATGTGCATGAAGAAATTCCTGATGAATCCTTCTACCAAGGAGTGAATACCTTTTCTGAGGTCCCGGCTAGGGCCAAGAGCATAAATGAGCAGCATCAGATTACGCAATATTAGAGAGAACTTAAAACTAAAGTTTTGAGCTATAGAACAATGGAAATGAAACTGCTTGAGCAAAAGAGAATGGATAGAGAAGAAAAGGAGAACCAGCAAGTTAATGCCCCTCTAATGCTTACTTATATAGATGGGAATAAAGGTAAAACTCCTATGGAGAATACTCCATAGGTAAAGATTGTTGAGCATGTCAAATTTTTGTTGGAAACCTCTCATCAGATGAAGCAAGAGTTAGCACATATCTCTTCAGTATTGGGTACCCAAACAATTGAACCTCCTAAGCTTACTATGGATATTCAAGTGACTGCTGCAGCTATACAGGTATCTGATGATCTAATAATAGATGATGCAAACCCAACTAAGAGACATAAAATCCTGATTCCTACCTCACAGGTTCCTACTCTTAATATTATTAACTGTGATATTGAACATGAGCCACACCCTCCAGTGTCTGTGAATGAAGAAGTGATTGAAGACTCACAGGCAGTTACATATTTGTTAGATACTATTGAAATGGATCACTCTGATCCTGATCAACAAATATTGCAACTCACCACTGCACCTGATATCACAACTTCAGCACTTTTACTCTCATCTATTCAAGATCTTTCTACTTTGTTTCTAGGGGTGATGCCACCTGTTAGCGATCAAAATGCACTGGTATTTTGATGAGTTTTTTCATCACTCTTCACTTGATTTATTGTTTTCTTCATCCAATTAGCCAGTGTCTTAACCTCCATATTTTTTATCAAGTTTCCGATTGATTACTTTGCCCAAAAATCCTTTGGCTTCATCATCTTGACCTGCAAATAAATGGTTAGAAATCTCATTTGAACTCTGCACAATCTATTCTGGAGTTTGATATATTCCTGGTTTCTTTTATTTGATATTTTTATTAAAGAGGAGCACGCTTTTAAATGGCTTTATCCTAGACTAAATCTAAAGTGCTAAGCCCAAATCTAGCCATCGTCCTAAGTATAAATCTATGCCAAGGTCTACAAAATGTGCATATGGAGTTTTTCAAGCTAAATAAGGCCTTTCGGGTTTTGAAGATTTGACCAAACTTTTGGGGGAACCACAAGCCCAAGCCATGAGTTAACTCATAAGCCATTCCATGAATCCAGCTATCAACCTTCCAAGCTCTCGTATCATGTCCATATGTCACACCATCCTACATGTTAATCATGCAATTAACTATGTCAAAGCTAGGCCACGAGTCAAGCCTTAAAGTTTTCTAGCTATGAGTCATAACACACAACGCGCAGGTCCAAGCCACGGATTCACCCACAGTCTCAAGTCACAGGCACAGGCCATCATTCAAGCTTCAACTCGGTTACATGTTCATACATCAAGCGCAAACACTGGAGTTCCACTTCATTTCTATCATCGAATGATTTATCCAAATCCGTGTACCAGTATGGCCCTGTTTCGATGGTTTTCTCAATTCGCAGCATTTATATGATTTAGATTACCATATAATACATTTGCAGATATGGAGAATCTTGTATTATAAATACATAAGTTGTTGTTTCAGTATTCGTAGATTTGGAAGGGTATTGATAACTACAAAATTGGGTTTCCCTTTGCCTCTGTTACATTATGAGGAAATGATGACAATAAAATACCAGCAACCTTGTCATTTGATCTACAGATAATCTTCTATGATGGTCAAGGATAGTCTTTGCAGATCTATAACTTTCATTTGATAGAAGAAATGGACATGATTATGTTGAAGCACATTCGTGATGATGATTTCAAAGAACTACAGAGTGGGTGCTAATCTTATGGAGTTAGAAATTTGAAGACTTATGGAGGTTCGTTACAACTACATTGCATTTAAACAAGATGGAACGTGAGGAGCATCTCTTTTTTTCTTTTTCCTTATTTTGACAACGATGGAAGCAGGCAAATTACTCTGGATGAGCTTCAGCGAATCTGCCAGGAATTTAGTATTGTTGAGCTTGAGGAAATGATCAAAGAAGTTGATCAAGATAATGATGGGAATAGCCATATGCCCTAGCAAGGAGATCCTTCTTGCACTGCTATTAAAATTTAAGCCATAGATAACAGCAGTTGTGTATTTGGATTTCTTTTTGTATGCTCTGCAGTTGTGGTATCATTGCTTAAATTATTTCAATATCTCTAACTTTTCTTGACTTGCTTAGCACATCAATTCTTAAATCAAGCATTGTAGGTCACCTGAGATTCAAACATCAAATGTCGACAACACTTTATTGTGCAGCTGCTAGAAACAAATTTCCAAATTTATGAGAAGGTCTCGGTGGCTTAGGCGAACATAGAAATTGTTCATTAGCTGCCGAAACCCAGATTCGGTAGTTTACGATGTACAGGCAGGACTCCCCTAGCTACCGGAAGTAGAGGCAAGTTTCAAACACCTGAGGGCGATTCGGTGGTTTAGGCGAAACATTAAAGTTAATTCATTAACCACCGAATGAGGGGTTTTTCGTAGCTTATCACCTCCGAGCCCACTTTTGCTAGCTAACGAAAACACAGAAAACGCAAAGGTCTGTTTTTGGGCATCAAAACCATTTTTTTTGTTGGTCCGAGCATCTTAAAGGCGTTTTCCAGGGGATTGATAAACGTTCAAGGCATCATGAGTACCGTTGGTTCCAGACTGAGGACGCCAGCAAGGTAAACAGAGGAATATTCCTGTCTATTTTTAGAAAAAGACACCTACAGGTTTTTGCAGACAGCGGTTTCAAACTCGTCCTCCAGACCCCAGAGGCTCGTTTCAGCTGTCAAGTATAGGTGTATTAGCTAGGTATCAGTTACTTTGATCATAATACACTACCATATCTTTCATAAAACTGTTCTTAGTTATTATTTTTAGCAGATTCGATCCATCTTTTCAGTATCCGAAAAAGTTTGTAAAGGCTATAAAGCCCATGAATTCTGTAGAACAAGGGTTCGATTTTGGAGAAACTTTGCTTAAATCTGTATTATCAGACTTCTGGTTACATATCATTTATAGAAGCTTCTTTTTCCATATGTGTGTTCAGTTTCAATTCTTATATCTTTTATACTTGCAGTGAAATGTCTATTTCCGGAGTTTTCATTTGTCTATGCCAGATAGTTGTAATCCTATTTGTGTATTGAGAACTGGATATTCAGTGCCCTTTCACTTATCACGATTTGCCATTTATATATATATGTTGTATGTGTGAGTTTGCTAGCATGATAAGAGTTCTTCTTCTATCTTTTACAAACTTCCTGAACACCAGTGGCTAAAGCCTTGTTTATCTGAATGTATCTCTGTATGTTTTGAGCATATGAGTTTTGATCTCAGTCATCCAACTTGACCCATATTTACCCCATCTTTCAAGATAAGTTTATGTTACCAGGCTCTTCCGAGCACAACCTAGGAAGACTCCTGGAGGGATAACACCACCATTTTCCATATCACAACTTTTTCATACTTTAACTTCTAGAGCCACTCCATTTTTAGACAGCCCAGTTCCATTTTCCATTCCCTCATATATTTTTGCAGAGATCTAGTCTTCGACTGTCCCTCAACAATCACCCATTTCTACTTTATCATTACCCATTGTGGATGAGCCACCTTCAGTTCCTTCTTCACCATCAACTACTAATTATGATCATGTTCCACTTTCTAAATCCTTCACTTCAATCCCTTCTCCAACCCATGTTCCATCAGTTGCTCAGATTGTCTCTACTCCTCTGACTACTCCTCAAGTTACCATGTCTATACCTAGTCCCACTGACACCCAAACAACTTCATTGATCTCAACAGTGAGTGTCACTTCAACCTATGCATAATTGGTAATTGAGTATGAAGATGATGTTGTAGTCCCTCTTGGGAATTATTTTTACAGTAAAACATCCAAGGCAGTGATGAGGAAAGGAAAGAAAAGAAGTAGGGATCATGGGGGATTGGAAGCACCTATCCCTAATCAAATAATCTGGGCTCAGCAAACTAATGATCCTCAGACATAAGTGATTGAGGCAGCTGTAGCCTTAGGGCATTTGCTGGTGCAAATTTTGATTCAGTTCAGGTACTGAATAGGGAGATTGATCAGAAGAAGGAAGAATTGAAAAGGATGGAAGAAGAGTTAGTTAAGACCAAGGAGCAACATGAGGTTTCTGTTGCTGATCTCAGGAAGATATGGGGAGATAGGTTAGAGGATTTGGAGCGAAGCAACACCTCTCTTCAGACTAAACTTTGTAATGCATAAATTGAGAATTCTTCCAATACACAGAGGATAGCTATGCTGGAAAAGCAATGCGAGGATGCAACTGCAAGTGCAGCCTCTTCTCGTTTCTCTAAGTTTTCACCCCAGGAATTTAAGGATTTGGCCCTTCAAGTCAATGAAGAACATCATAAATTACTGGAGAAACTGTTTAACACCCTAGATGAGATTGGGAAACTCATATGACTTTTGGTAAGATGTTTGTTGTCCTTGAAGAGAAGAAATCCAAAAGGCTGCAAGCTTCTAAGGCAAGTCAAGACATTGGTGAGTGGCAAGGGTATATCAAGAACATACCAGAAGACATGCCCATTCTTAACAATTTCCAGTTCCAGAAAATCAAAGCTGCATTGAACACTTGGCTTGATCTTAATGAGTCAGTTGAAGACATTATCCAGAATGCGCAAGCTATGTGTAGCAGGCGATGGTATGCAGCGGATAACATCATGGAAATTCTATAGTTCTCCACCATGGAGCTCATTGAAGATGCCTGCCCGCCTAAGTTCATGGTTGAGCAAGTCGAACGTAGGTGTGAGGAAGCCAAGAAGAAAATTCAGTTCCTTGAGGAGGTCAAGATTGATGATGTGGATCAATTAATTAGGAAGTCGGTCACCATGGAAGGAAAAATCCACATTTTCATCCGCATTTGGCATAATTTAGCTAAAAATGAGATAGAAACATTCACATGTAATGCCCAGCTGGGGCTTGAATCAGCTAACTATCTGAATGTAGATGAGTTGTTAGGAATATGGGACAAGTGGCAAGATTTTCTTGACCATTAGTCCAATTCGAATTGTGTAATCCCTATTATGTGGGAATTTCTTGTTGTATTATTTTGTAACTCTTATTTAAGGGGTGGTTTTCTCATTGGGAAAGGATGATGGAATTTGGAGGAGAAAATAAACAGTAGAGACTGGAGATACCCTGTTTGATATAAAGCTTGTAATTTCTTATAGACTTTCATTAATACAGTAAATTTATTCCCTGATTTTCTTTTGTCTATTGATCAAGTTTATTTGATGAATGTTGATTTTATTCCAGATTGCTTATCAAATCTTGTTTAAATCTTTTGCAATTTATTAAGCACAGTGATCTATAGTTCTGGTTTATCTTTGCTAATCAATCTGTGTGTTCATGATGTTTTGAAAGAGTTTATTTAATTAAAACATTATCGATTTCTGCAAATGGTTTTCTCAGAAAATTATAATTGATGTTAATATTTCAATTAACAAATCAGTTACAGGTTAATCTTGAATGCATCTAATCCGTAATCTGCTATTGGTTAATTTTAATCGATTAATGGTAATTTGGGGAAATAAGTAATAAGTATTTTAACATTTCTTTTAAGTTTATGAACAATACTTATTTACTTCTACATCAAGCCGACTTGCATATAAACAAGCTACCTTTTAGAATAGGTCTAACTTAGATTAGGTTCCCTTTCTTAGGTAGATTGTTTTTATAGAACTTAACACCCTTGTTTTCCTTCATTGGAAGACTGATCTATTGATCAAATTTCACCAAATCATAGAGTGCTAGCGGAGGCCGAATATCTGTGGGAGATTACTATACCAAACATGCTGGGGATAGAACTGTCCTTGAGTAGTATCTTTTGAATCCTTTCAGTATGGGTTTCCCCCCTCTGTTGGGAGCCTTGGAACCCATTCCAGCACCTTGCACCTACCCTGCACATTTGAGACCTCAACAGGGGGCTTCCCCCACTTCACTAAGCATGATATCATAGGGGACTGAGATTTTAATTTTGAACTTGTTGGTAATGATGCAATACAAGAACATCTAGTAGCAAGAGCCACCTTGTGGTGTGTATCACTCCATTGGAAACTATGCCTCGCCTTTCAATGTGAGTTATGTGGAGACCTGGGTACCTGCACATGGAGACTTGAAGAGGAATTGAAAAGATAAACATTATAGTTTTTGGATGCGTGGGATCTCTGTGAACCCTACAAGAGCTATGAGCAACCTTGGACTGCACGAGATTCTATGCACAAGATTCTATTCGGAGAAATTTATTCCTATATTTCCAATGTCTTGTGAGGACGATGGTCTGATGCATCTCTCTCTTTTTCTCGAAGTTGCAATCTTTCACTTTGTTGGGCATTTGAGATTTGTAATGAATTACTAAATAAAGTCTATAATTCACAATTCTTCTGTGTTCTTGTATCACACAAGTCTATGGTTATGCTTTCCCAACACTTGGAAATAATATGTTGTTCAACATGTCATAAAATTTTATGAGTATATTTGATGCAAATAACTGTATATTGTGCATGGAGTATGGCATACACATGGTGGATCATTAAAATTCTCACTCTCATCTTTGCTTATCTATTTTTGGAGGGTTCGTGAAAATTGTTACTTATGGGCAATGGGACCATTCATTAAAGTTGTAGTGTATCCATCTACTATTGCAGAATTTGATCTCCAAATTCATTGATAGAGAGGTTCCTGTTGCCAACTAAGTTGTACTTGGTTGGATTATCAAGCGAGCGGGCAAAGTAGAACATGACACATGTTCAATTTTGGTGATTTGATGTCCAGCTGGCCTTTTAAAGGCCCCCGTTTTTAATTTTTTTCCACATGTCCATGGCCCTGCGGGGTTTGTAATAAAAACGTGCTAGCATGGTGTTTTGTAAAAGACTCGGTTCCTTAGGACTTTTTGGCCAAGTCAGGTATTCCAAGGAGTTTTTTTCACCTATCTATTATGTTTTGCATCACTGCATTCCATAATTAATTGGTTTTTCTCCTGCTCCTCCAAAGCTGGAATGCCTGGGGAGGCTGACGGGCCTTAGGGAATTATTAGAGTCTATGGGTCAATGTATATGAACATGCTAGGCGTTAATTTTGAGTCATATGGACATGTCTAAGTCCCCCTAGGTGTTTTTTTTTAATTTTCGGCAAGTTTTTATTTTTCCGTAAATTGGGCCATTTTTTAATGGTTCAATTAAAAAATTTGTAATTGGCCTATCTGGGGCGTCTGGAGGTGTTTTTTTGCCTTAGGGGTGCTCGTTTTCTAACTCAGAGCACCCCCTAAACCCCTAAACCCACTTTTCCTAATGTTTGGGTACTTCTACCTTGGTCAAAATCAAAAAAATCAAAAAATCCCAAAAAAAGTCATAAAAAAATCAAAAAAGTGAAAAATGACTTGAAAAAATTATTAATTTTTGGAGAGATTTTGGGGTCTGATTTGGATCAGCATGTATCATGGAGCATTTTGGGCTGATTGAGTAAGTGTTTGGCAGCCCCATGTGTGGAGGGAATCGTGCCCATATGTGAGGGGCGTTTTTGCTAAAGGAGGGGCGCACTTGAGGTTGTGGGCATGCCCATATCTTAAGGAAATCGCAGCATACAATATGGGCTGTCATATATGTTAAATGGCAGCTGCTACAGCAGCATATTTCGTGGAGTAGCACTCCCTTCAAGCATGGGCGTTCTCCCTTTATTGTGTTGGGCGCACTTCACCTTCATGGGACCCCCACGTGTGGAATTCGCAGCACTTATCATGCTGCTGGTTGAGCACCTTATGGGCTGCGTTTTTGGTAGCTAGGATGGGGGAGTGGCAGCCCCTATCTCTCCTTGTTTCATGCCACCACTCCACCTATCACTCCCCTCACTAAGTGCTCCCTCCCTCCTTTTTTCCTCTATAAATTGAAGAGTGCTCTCCATTGTTCACTAGTGAGACTTGGAGCAGCTAACTTATGATTGTAATAGTTTTATCATTTTGAATAAAAGAAGACTTTGGAGGTCAACTTGTGGTGTCTTGGTTACATGTGGATGAAGTATCTTGATCTTTTCTCCAAGGTGACTTGTGCATAAGTCTTATTTTTCAAGGATGTGGTTTGCTCATCTATGAGATAAGTTGTTTGTCAAATTTGTTTATTTGTAGCAGCTTAGTTTCTTATGAGTATATATATCTACACTTAATCTTTGTTTGGTGAGATTTGTGATGTGCAGGTGTTTTCTTGAGTTGGGCAAAAAGTAGGATCTTGCTTGTTTCCACTTTTTACTAAAAATTATTTGCAGATATAGTCCCTTCAAACATCACTGAACCATCTTCAAGGCTTCTATTTTCAACAAGGATTTGTTCCATCTCTCTCTCTCTCATTTATAAAAAATTCAAATTTTATGATTTACTAGTACTTTCTTTACAAAAAACTAGTCTAAAGTTGTCGAAATCTTTCAAATTTTTCTAAAGAAGTATTAGATCTGATTGTAAAGTGTTATCTGGCTGCCATAGAGCTGATAATTTGCAGCCATTAAAGGGCTAGAAAAGATCCCAAGTAGACAAGCTCCATAGCTTGTTTTACTTGGTTATTTTTGTCATTTTTTACTTAGTTTTTAACTTAGAAAATTTTGGGTTTCTTAGGAGGTGTTCCAAAGACACTCTTAAAGTGTTTTTGGGCATCTTGTTCTAATTATTGCTTGCTGGTTTGCAGCAGAAGATGAGCAGGTAGGAGGAGGTGCTGGCAAAATTTCGAGCATCCAGGCGGTCCGGAACACATATTTCCATATTTTTCAAAACCGGGCATATTTTTCTATAATTTTGTAAGCCACCAAGTCACATTAAGTAGACTTGGGGCACTTCTCTTTATCATTGTACACATTTAAAACGAGAGCAAGTGGGCTAGCCAGCGCCCATACCCCATCCCCCCAGGGGTGGCCTGTGTCGTCTCATTTTCATGGCGTGATTGTTAGAGTAGTTTTATTTCTTGTTTTTCGGCATTAAATAAAATCAATTAGGATTAAAATAAAACTTGTTGGTCCGTTTCACTAGCGGGCCACAAGGTCACTCACAACCTAGCTTTTCACATTTTTTTTACAATTTCATAACGCCCCCCTTGCTTTCCCGAAGTAGGGTTTTGTATGAGGGCTTGCCCGAAATGCATGCCTGAAAAGAGACTCTTGGGGTTATAAAAAGATAAAATTTGGGTTCTTAAAAATCTTATAAAAATATACCAAGGTCTTCTCCCGTATGCTTTGTGGCCAACTTGCAGCTTAGTCTGATCCAGGTTGTACACACCAGAAAGGAGTTGATGACTAGTAATAGGACTTAACACCACCCCAATAAAAAACCCTTTTGTGAAAATCCGGCACAACACGCAATTTGTTGTCGTGGGCAAATTTCCCAGAAGGCTTGGGATAAAACTGGATAGCGACCTCTTGGAAACCGTTAGGCTTGCCCTCGTTGGTATAGCATCTGAACACCTCCTCGAGACTCCGATCCAGCCTAAAGCCTAAGAGGGAAGC
The DNA here is from genome assembly GCA_027924585.1 of Larix kaempferi. NCBI lineage: Eukaryota > Viridiplantae > Streptophyta > Pinopsida > Pinales > Pinaceae > Larix > Larix kaempferi. Next base: position 50,421,538 of record BSBM01000753.1, read on the forward strand.
CACGTTTCAAATTTCCGGACATGTTCCCCCGTACCTTGCGTATATCGGGAACCCACACGCCTTAATAAAAAGATCACCATCACTTTAAATTTTAAAATAAACCAAGAACACTCCACAACATTTACTTTTCTGTTTATGCATTTGTTATTTGACTCCATAGCAAGGCACTGGTCCTGATGCGAATTTCATTTTATTGTTGACTAGTATGCAAGTGAATGATGATTATTTTAAATGGGAGTAAATGATAAATGATGTTTTTATTTGAAAAGAGTATATGTTGTCTGTCTTGGTTGCAAAAGTATTTTTTCTAACTCCTAGATTAGAGGCTTTAGTTTCTTTCATTTTTTAGGGTCTACCCCCCTTGGCTTCGCTAGGAAAGCCTAGACGGAGGAGTCGAGTCCCAAGTGACAGCACTTGACTCTGACTTGCCCCCAAGGCCACACCAGCAGCTTGAAGACTTCTGCTGCGTTTTCCCAGGTGTGGAACCAGGCGGCAACATTTTGGCGCCGTTGCCGGGGATAAGTCTTTCTATTCCCGGAATACGACTTTTGAGTTTTCCTTTTTGTTTTTGCTTTGTTTGATGTATGTAGTGAATTTTTTAAATTGACTAAGAACATCTGGCGACTCCACTGTCAACAAATCTACCAAGGCGTTTTACAAGAAGGAATCCTCAGAACTTGCTTCAGTTCTTTCCTGAGCCTGAAAAGGTCTATCATAGAAGGAAAAGCAAGTTATCTTCTCGAAAAACCCTTGAGGATCTTGGTTCTCAGTCAATTTCTGATATTCACCTTTTATTCACAGAAAATAATTTGAATAATCTTATTGTTGAAATGGCTGAGTTTGGTCCTTATGATTTTACTACTATAGTTGGTTACCCTCATGATATCCCTGAAAAAGCCATTGATAAGTTGCCATCTTTTCAAGGAAATAATGCTATTAGTGCTAAATCCCATATAACTCGTTTTTGCCATTGTTTTGACAAGTGGTGCTTAGGTGCCAAGCATGAGGATGTAAAAATGAAGTTGTTTGCTTTATCTTTGGAAGAAAATGCTTATGAATGGTTTAACAAGTTGGAAGCTGACAAGTACAAGACCTACAAAGAAATTGAAACTGCTTTCTTGGCCAAATGGGGGGACATCAAAGAAGACCGCTACCTTCTAGCTGCCTTGACCAATACTAAGAAAAATGAAAATGAGACAATGGAAGAATTCAACAACAAATTCAATGAAATTGTGGGTAGACTTCATGCTGATATCAAGCCACCTGATAATTCCATCCTCATTTACTACATGGAAGCTTTTAGCGGAGAGTTGAAATATCAATTAGCTGATAAAGAACCTACTGATCTAAAGAAGGCCATGGAGTTGGCCGAGAAAATTGATAAGAACATGTTAAATTGTGGCAAGTCTCATCTTCCTGGTTTCACAAGGGCCAATGTTCCTATGAAGCAAAGCGAGAGTAAAGATAAAACCATTAGCACTGAAATCAAGGATCCTTCAAAGGAACCCTTGAAAGAAATCGCCCAACTCTTAAAAGAAGCTGTGTCAAATCAAGCCTCCAACATGACTGCCATACAGAACAGGTTGATCTCCATTGAAAGATCTCAAAACCACCAAGTCTCAAATCAGTATGTGCCTAAGCCCCAATATGCTCCTAGGCCTCAATATCAGAGAAAAGTTCCATTTCAAGATCAGAGGACCCCAAATCCTTTGGAAACTGTAAATACTCTTTCAGAAGAAATTCCTCCCTTTTGTAGGGCATGTGATAGTTTCCATGAAGAGTCTACTTGTGCTATATTTAAATGGTCAATGGAACAGAATCCGTCAGAAGCCAGTAGCAGTGTCAGATTAGCAAGCGAGCCTGAGAACCAGCCTGAATATATAAATGTTGTGGGTCAGACTCACCCTGTCTCTAAAGAAACTTGGGAACAAGCTAGATGTTACAGCCAAGACTTGAAAGATAAAGCTACCCTTAGATTTGGTGAGATGCCTCCACCAGAGAAGATTCTTGAGATGTCAAAGTTCAAAGGCCTAACATATCAAAGAAAGAACAATATTGGAACCTCAAACTCAAATCAGAATATCCCTAAGGTAACACCTTCTTCCAACTCTGAAAGTCTTCATGTCGATTTGGCTCAATGGTTATCTTCTGCAAAGATTCCTGTTCTTGTTACTGACCTTATCAAAATCCCAAGCTTGAAAGAAAATCTTATGAAAGTGATAGATCATCCTCAACATGAAAAAGGCAAGGCTCCTATGGACTCAGAGATAGTTAATCTTAACCAGACTAGAGAAGAGCCTAACCATAAAGATGACCCGATTATTTTGCATAGTGTGGACCCTCACAAGGAAGACCACCCTCCCTTCTATGTCTCCTTGCTTGTCAATAATATGCTTGTGCACAATTGCATGTTGGACTCTGGTGCTTCCTCAAATGTTATGACCAAAAGAGTTATGGATCAATTGGGCTTAAAAACAACTAGACCCTATCACAATGTGTGTGCCATGGATTCAAGGGAAGTTGATACTATTGGTATAATTATAAATCTACCTGTTAGGTTGGCCAAGTATCCTGATGTCCATTTAACCATGGATGTCGTGGTAATTGATGTACCAGACAATTGGGGAATGCTTTTATCTAGAAAGTGGGCTGCATCTTTAGGGGGAGACATAAGGATGGATTGGTCATATGCTACTATCCCTGCATCAGAACATACAACTGTTAAGCTATACAATGAACAACTTAGAAAACTCCATGTTGAAGACCCACAGAATCTGGCCAATGAATTTGTGCATCAAACTGACAACTTTGGAAACTATTCTATATGTTCAAATTTCATAGCACCTTTTAAAGAAGCATCCAAAGATGAAAAGAAGGATGGGGTATGGAGGATGAGTTTTGATGGGGCATCTTCAAGATATGGAAAAGGAGCTGGAATTGTCATAACTTCTCCTTCTAAACAAACCTTCAAATTTGCTTTCAGACTTGAGTTTGATGCATCAAATAATGTGGCTGAGTATGAAGCCCTTTTGCAAGGGTTAGAAATTGCCAAAGATATGGGGATTAAGATTTTATCTATTAAAGGTGATTCTGACTTAGTGGTTTCCCAAGTTAAAAATGTATTTGCTTGCAAAAGTCGAAGATTGAAACAGTATAGGAATGCTGTCTGGGATACTATGGAGTGGTTTGATGCTTTAAATATCATGGCAATTCCTAGAGAAGAAAACATTGAGGCAGATGAACTAGCTGTGGCAGCTTCTACACTTCAACCAACTGAGGAAATATTAAAGGGGAATGGAAAATTTGAAATCAACTTTAGACCTTTAATCCCTGACAACATAGATCATTGGCAAGTGTTTGATAGTGACAAGCAAATTCTCAACTTCATCCATAACCTTCAAGAATTTTCTGATTGTAAAATCACTTATAAGGAAGAAGGGAAAGATTATCCTGAAGAAGAGGACCAACCTAGGAACAAAATTCCCAAGGGCATCACCCGGTTAGAGCAGCTTTTTGACAGGCAAGATGGCCATAAAAGAAAGAAGGGTTCAATAAAACCAGGGGACTATATTGAAGTAAACATAGGAACTGAGAAGGAACCAAAGATGATAAAAATTGGAAAGGGAATATCTCAAGAAGAAAGAAAAGCCTTGATTGACTTAATCTATGAATATAGGGATATATTTGCTTTCAGCTATGATGAACTTAAGGCTTATCGTGATGATATTTTTCAACATACAATCCCTTTTAAACCAGGTATCAAGCCTTTTCGCCAAAAACTGAGACGAATAAACCCCCAGTTGGCTCCTATGGTTTACAAAGAACTCCAAAAGATGTTAGCAGCAGGAATCATCACTCCAACAAGACACTCTTCTTGGTGTTCTAACTTGGTGGTTGTTAGAAAAAAGAATGGGGATATCAGATTGTGCATTGATTTCCGAAACTTGAACTGGGCATGCCTAAAAGATAACTATCCTTTGCCAAGCATGGACACTTTACTTCAGAAGGTGACTGGATCAGGCTTGATGTCTTTTCTTGATGGGTTTTCGGGATATAACCAAGTGCTAGTCAACAAAGAGGATCAACATAAAACTACTTTTACCACACCTTGGGGCACTTTCATGTACCTTAGAATGCCTTTTGGTCTTACTAATGCTGGTGCTACCTTTCAACGTGCTATGGATGTTGCTTTTAATGGATTGATTGGTAAAATTATTGAAATATATCAGGATGATTTAACAGTGTATAGTAAGGAAAGATCAGATCATGTTGGCCATCTTAGAAAGGTTTTTGAGAGATGCAGAAAGTATGGCATATCTTTAAATCCAGCTAAATCGGTGCTTTGTGTTGATGAGGGCAAACTGTTAGGGCATATTATCACTAAGGATGGTGTAAAAATTGATCCTGAAAGAGTTGAGGCCATTAAAAGGGTTCCTATCCCCACCAATGTCAAAGCTCTCCAATCCTTCAATGGCCAGATTAATTTCATTAGAAGATTTATTCCAAATCTAGCTGAGCTAATGAAGCCTTTACAACTCTTACTTAAAAAAGATGCTAAGTTCGAATGGAGTAAGCAAGGAAGAGAAGCTTTTGCAGGTATCAAGGATGCCATATCTAGAGCCCCTGTGTTGATAAGCCCTAATTATTCAAAAGAATTCCAAATTTTTTCCTTTGCTTCAGAGCATACTATTGCCGGAGTCTTACTTCAGAAGAATGACCAAGGCCAAGAACAACCCATAGCATTCTTTAGTAAAGCTTTACAAAATTCAGAGCTTAAGTATACTATAATGGAGAAACAAGCTTATGCCCTTGTTAAGTCTTTGAAACATTTCAGGATATATATTGGGTATTCCAAGGTTGTGGGTTATGTTCCTCATACTGCTGTTAAAGATATATTAGCTCAACAGGATTGCCTTGGTATAAGGGGAAAATGGGTGTCCAAAATACAAGAGTATGACTTGGAGATAAAGCCTACCAAGTTAGTCAAAGGTCAAGGTCTTGCACGCATGATGACGGAAAGTAATGAGAAAGCTGTAGGGATGATTTGCCAGCATAATGAGTCAGCACCTGTCATATCTGAAGAGCTTCAAAGATTAAGTCAAACTCAATGGTATTCCGACATTATCTACCTTCTTAACAATTTTACTTGTCCTGAACATCTTGTTGGTCATAAAAGAAGGTCTCTAAGACTCAAAGCCACTAAGTATTGCATAACTCAAAATGGATTAGGTTGGAGAAATCCTGATGGCTTAGTTCTTAGATGTGTTGATGAACCAGATTCCAAAAAACTTCTGGTTGAATTTCATACTGGATTTTGTGGTGGGCATTATGCAGCAGACACCACAGCCCACAAGATCCTTAGATCAGGTTACTATTGGCCCACTTTATTTGCTGATGTGCACAAGTTTGTCAGATCTTGTCCCCAATGTCAGTTGTTCACTGGGAAACAGAAATTGGCAACTTTACCTCTTGAGCCAGTAGTTGTTCAAGCCCCTTTCCAACAATGGGGTCTTGATTTTATCGGACAGTTTAAGGAAAACTCAAGCAATGGATATACCTGGATCCTAACTGCCACCGATTATTTCACTAAGTGGGTGGAAGCAATCCCTACTAAGTATGCCACTGATAAAGTAGTTATGGATTTTCTTGAAAATCATATTATAACTAGATTTGGGGTACCATCCAAGATAACAACTGACAATGGTCCTAGTTTTAGTTCCATGGCCTTTTCAGCATTCTGCTTCAAGTATGGTATAATCCTTTCCCACTCATCCAACTATTATCCCCAAGGAAATGGATTGGCTGAATCAACCAACAAGACCTTAATGAACATTTTAAAGAAAACTGTGGGTGATAACAAAAGGTCTTGGGATTCTAAGATAAAATTTGCTATATGGGCCGACAGAATAACACAGAAACGTGCTACTGGGAAAACCCCTTTTCAGTTGGTTTATGGTTTGGAAGTTTCTGTTCCCATTCATATTCAGTTGCCAGTGTATCAGATGTTGCATGATTATGAGTCAAATGATGATGGTATGCAGAACAGAATTGAGCAAATTATGAAATTAGATGAGACTAGAAGAAAGGCTTTAGACCAAAGTATCAGAAATCAGGACAGGGTTAAAAGAACTTTTGACAGGACAGCCAAGCCAAAAGATTTTCAGCCAGGGGATTGGGTTCTTCTATGGGACAAGCGAAGGGATAAGCCAGGAAAGCATGGAAAGTTTGATAGCCTATGGTTGGGACCATATATTATATCTGAACCAGCAGGGGTTAATTCCTTTTTCCTTTGCACTATGGATGGAGAAAGGTTGACTCTCCCAGTCAATGGGCAACATCTCAAGCTGTTTTTCAAAGAAGATTTCCTAATGCCCACGGGGGCAGATTGATAGCAGGGCCATCTCTAAACCTTTGCCTTTCATTTTTGTACATTATGTTTTGTATATTATTGATGTATATTAGTTTCATTTACTTACTTTAGTTTTGCTTTGAAATAAATATTGCAACTTATGTTTCATTTGGCAAAAATATGGGACTGATGCATTTTAATTTTGTGGCAGGAACCAGAGATTCTTGGATTCTCGCATACTCTATCTAATTGAATCAGATCGAGCACACGTCCCACAGTTGGAGCCAGATGTTGCCAACTAAGTTGTACTTGGTTGGATTATCAAGCGAGCGGGCAAAGTAGAACATGACACATGTTCAATTTTGGTGATTTGATGTCCAGCTGGCCTTTTAAAGGCCCCCGTTTTTAATTTTTTTCCACATGTCCATGGCCCTGCGGGGTTTGTAATAAAAACGTGCTAGCATGGTGTTTTGTAAAAGACTCGGTTCCTTAGGACTTTTTGGCCAAGTCAGGTATTCCAAGGAGTTTTTTTCACCTATCTATTATGTTTTGCATCACTGCATTCCATAATTAATTGGTTTTTCTCCTGCTCCTCCAAAGCTGGAATGCCTGGGGAGGCTGACGGGCCTTAGGGAATTATTAGAGTCTATGGGTCAATGTATATGAACATGCTAGGCGTTAATTTTGAGTCATATGGACATGTCTAAGTCCCCCTAGGTGTTTTTTTTTAATTTTCGGCAAGTTTTTATTTTTCCGTAAATTGGGCCATTTTTTAATGGTTCAATTAAAAAATTTGTAATTGTCCTATCTGGGGCGTCTGGAGGTGTTTTTTTGCCTTAGGGGTGCTCGTTTTCTAACTCAGAGCACCCCCTAAACCCCTAAACCCACTTTTCCTAATGTTTGGGTACTTCTACCTTGGTCAAAATCAAAAAAATCAAAAAATCCCAAAAAAAGTCATAAAAAAATCAAAAAAGTGAAAAATGACTTGAAAAAATTATTAATTTTTGGAGAGATTTTGGGGTCTGATTTGGATCAGCATGTATCATGGAGCATTTTGGGCTGATTGAGTAAGTGTTTGGCAGCCCCATGTGTGGAGGGAATCGTGCCCATATGTGAGGGGCGTTTTTGCTAAAGGAGGGGCGCACTTGAGGTTGTGGGCATGCCCATATCTTAAGGAAATCGCAGCATACAATATGGGCTGTCATATATGTTAAATGGCAGCTGCTACAGCAGCATATTTCGTGGAGTAGCACTCCCTTCAAGCATGGGCGTTCTCCCTTTATTGTGTTGGGCGCACTTCACCTTCATGGGACCCCCACGTGTGGAATTCGCAGCACTTATCATGCTGCTGGTTGAGCACCTTATGGGCTGCGTTTTTGGTAGCTAGGATGGGGGAGTGGCAGCCCCTATCTCTCCTTGTTTCATGCCACCACTCCACCTATCACTCCCCTCACTAAGTGCGCCCTCCCTCCTTTTTTCCTCTATAAATTGAAGAGTGCTCTCCATTGTTCACTAGTGAGACTTGGAGCAGCTAACTTATGATTGTAATAGTTTTATCATTTTGAATAAAAGAAGACTTTGGAGGTCAACTTGTGGTGTCTTGGTTACATGTGGATGAAGTATCTTGATCTTTTCTCCAAGGTGACTTGTGCATAAGTCTTATTTTTCAAGGATGTGGTTTGCTCATCTATGAGATAAGTTGTTTGTCAAATTTGTTTATTTGTAGCAGCTTAGTTTCTTATGAGTATATATATCTACACTTAATCTTTGTTTGGTGAGATTTGTGATGTGCAGGTGTTTTCTTGAGTTGGGCAAAAAGTAGGATCTTGCTTGTTTCCACTTTTTACTAAAAATTATTTGCAGATATAGTCCCTTCAAACATCACTGAACCATCTTCAAGGCTTCTATTTTCAACAAGGATTTGTTCCATCTCTCTCTCTCTCATTTATAAAAAATTCAAATTTTATGATTTACTAGTACTTTCTTTACAAAAAACTAGTCTAAAGTTGTCGAAATCTTTCAAATTTTTCTAAAGAAGTATTAGATCTGATTGTAAAGTGTTATCTGGCTGCCATAGAGCTGATAATTTGCAGCCATTAAAGGGCTAGCAAAGATCCCAAGTAGACAAGCTCCATAGCTTGTTTTACTTGGTTATTTTTGTCATTTTTTACTTAGTTTTTAACTTAGAAAATTTTGGGTTTCTTAGGAGGTGTTCCAAAGACACTCTTAAAGTGTTTTTGGGCATCTTGTTCTAATTATTGCTTGCTGGTTTGCAGCAGAAGATGAGCAGGTAGGAGGAGGTGCTGGCAAAATTTCGAGCATCCAGGCGGTCCGGAACACATATTTCCATATTTTTCAAAACCGGGCATATTTTTCTATAATTTTGTAAGCCACCAAGTCACATTAAGTAGACTTGGGGCACTTCTCTTTATCATTGTACACATTTAAAACGAGATCAAGTGGGCTAGCCAGCGCCCATACCCCATCCCCCCAGGGGTGGCCTGTGTCGTCTCATTTTCATGGCGTGATTGTTAGAGTAGTTTTATTTCTTGTTTTTCGGCATTAAATAAAATCAATTAGGATTAAAATAAAACTTGTTGGTCCGTTTCACTAGCGGGCCACAAGGTCACTCACAACCTAGCTTTTCACATTTTTTTTACAATTTCATAACGCCCCCCTTGCTTTCCCGAAGTAGGGTTTTGTATGAGGGCTTGCCCGAAATGCATGCCTGAAAAGAGACTCTTGGGGTTATAAAAAGATAAAATTTGGGTTCTTAAAAATCTTATAAAAATATACCAAGGTCTTCTCCCGTATGCTCTGTGGCCAACTTGCAGCTTAGTCTGATCCAGTTGGTACACACCAGAAAGGAGTTGATGACTAGTAATAGGACTTAACACCACCCCAATAAAAAACCCTTTTGTGAAAATCCGGCACAACACGCAATTTGTTGTCGTGGGCAAATTTCCCAGAAGGCTTGGGATAAAACTGGATAGCGACCTCTTGGAAACCGTTAGGCTTGCCCTCGTTGGTATAGCATCTGAACACCTCCTCGAGACTCCGATCCAGCCTAAAGCCTAAGAGGGAAGCCACGTTTCAAATTTCCGGACATGTTCCCCCGTACCTTGCGTATATCGGGAACCCACACGCCTTAATAAAAAGATCACCATCACTTTAAATTTTAAAATAAACCAAGAACACTCCACAACATTTACTTTTCTGTTTATGCATTTGTTATTTGACTCCATAGCAAGGCACTGGTCCTGATGCGAATTTCATTTTATTGTTGACTAGTATGCAAGTGAATGATGATTATTTTAAATGGGAGTAAATGATAAATGATGTTTTTATTTGAAAAGAGTATATGTTGTCTGTCTTGGTTGCAAAAGTATTTTTTCTAACTCCTAGATTAGAGGCTTTAGTTTCTTTCATTTTTTAGGGTCTACCCCCCTTGGCTTCGCTAGGAAAGCCTAGACGGAGGAGTCGAGTCCCAAGTGACAGCACTTGACTCTGACTTGCCCCCAAGGCCACACCAGCAGCTTGAAGACTTCTGCTGCGTTTTCCCAGGTGTGGAACCAGGCGGCAACAGTTCCTTCAAGCATTAAGAACATATTTGGAAGTGGTCCATACAGACGAAATGATCTACGACCATACATCACAACAATCAGCGAAGAACTCTGATGTAAAGCATTTTGTTTTAAAGATCAATTCAACAACATCAACAACATTCTTTGTAAGTTCACTTGTATTTGCAATTGTTTTTCTGCAAGTGTCAAATCAAAATTGAATTGTATTATAATCAGGTGCATTCTCGGTTGAGACTGACACCCTTTATTTTTCTAAGTTTGAGTTTGTTGAGTGTTTGTAAAAGGGTGGAGTTTCAAGAAACCCTTATTTTTCTGAGTGAGTCTTCACTTTATTAATGGCTCAAACCAATGGTTTGGTAGAGTACTAAACACTCTACTTCTCTCTTCTTCCAACAACACTGTCATGGCCGACAAGAAAACTCTCATTCATATTCGAAATTGTGTACAAGATTCACAAGGCACACTTGAGTTCCTACAGCTTGAGTTGTAGCTTATACAAAAAGAAACACATTCTGAACTCGTTCTTGTTCAGAACAATCCTCTTTATGATTCCTTTTAGCAGCATGCACATAATGATGTCACTTTAGAATCACATAAGAAAATCAATGGTCCCACTTTAGAAGCAAAGTAAGATGAAGATGGAGTTATGCATACATTGTTACACTTGTTCTTTCCAAGCCCATCATCAGACCTTGGGAATAGATTGTACACAACATGCACGTAACCAGTCTTGGATACAACAAGGAAGTAACCATTCACATTCCTAATTACCCCAAGCCAATCTAGTTTCAGAGTGTTGGGTTCTTAAAAGAAAGTTCATCTTCATCCAATCCAGTTCAAAGTTCAAAATGATAACATTGTGATCGATTTGGCCATATGAAAGATCAATGTTTTGATCTTCACCCTTGTAATCATTTTTGAATGCATACCCTCTCTTCAAACAAATGCTTCATGTTGAAGAAACTTGCAAGAGAGAAGATTCACTATGGGTGGATCGCTTCTTAGCAATGGGAATCAACAACCAAGAAGATTTATAAGTCATACCAAAGAATTCATTCTCGAGTAATGACATATCTTGAATTTGAGACATTCTCTTCTCCTCACCTTGTTCCTGGGAAGGGGAATGATTCACGGTCATAAACAAGCGAGCAAGAACAAGCGAGCCAGAAAAATCAAGCATGAACCGGTTCTAGTAGCCAAAACTTTGTGCCAGTTGCTAGAGATTCAAGCCAAATCCACCTAGCCAAATTTAGAGCTATAGCATTGAACCAGAGTCAGAACCATGTTCCACTCAGCTCCATTTGGTTTATGGTCAGCCTAAAACCACCCATTCAGTAGAAAACATCATTCACATGTTTGTTTTTCTAGACATCAGTTTGTGGTCAGCCTAAAACCACCCATTTAGTAGAATCCATCAACCTCCTATTTCTTATGCTAGACATCATATTGTGGTGGTCCTTAAAACCACCACTTTCTACAAGGAACCGTTGGCCTTTGAGATAAGTTCCAGAGAGAAGCTCTAAGTAAGAACCTGATTCAAAGCCAAGTTCAGAGAACCCCTAAGCCAAAATCAGATTTATCGCCAAGTTTCAGATTTTTTGGTCATCCTAAAACCACCCATTTAGTAGAGGACCTCAACTTCTGCTAGCCTTTGATTTAGAGAGCACTTTCATCCATTTTCAACCTCCATATTTCATCTCTTTGCTTGGACTCACATACACCCCTTCAGATTAAGGGGGGGATTGTTGGAACCTAATCCGTTAGGTTAGGTGAATATGAAGAGCCATCTTTAGAAGTCCAAGAGACACCATGGGGATATGAAACCAAGGGTCATCTCATTGTATTTATATGTACATAAGTTAATGAGATAAATGCACTTTCATGCCTATTTGTTGTGTATTTAGTTGACTATGTTTCATCAATTGCTTGTATGCCCATTCAGGCATCCTAATACCTTGTTTGCAATTTTATCATTACCTCATCCTGACCCATTCCCTTGGAATGTAGGAGCACACCCTTGAGACACTTGTTTTATCCAATGTGCTGTAACATGAAGTTTATTCTTTTTCAAGCTTATAAATGAAAAAGGTATTAAAAATTTTAAAAATACAAAAATCCAGAAAAGGGGATCATTGAATCATTTCATATTCCATCCTGGAAAGAGTTCCAACTATCAATCCTTGTCACCCTTGAACACAACACATATTTTTGCATCAGTTATCAGTACACAATTTACATTTTACTTAGGAAACTGTACCCGTAGTTTGAACAGAACTCCACCTATGGGTTATCCTTCTCGTCAAATATGAAGCTTTCGTTAATGCATATGGCATTGGCAAATTTCATAAAGGTTGGTTACTTGAGTCTTATGTTATGTCATTATGCATAATTTCATGTGTTCAGGGGAAGTCAAAATAGTGTCAGCAATTCCTCAAATATTCCCAACCAATCATGTTGGACTTCCTAGTGTCAGTATATAGTGTTGGATCTCATAGCTCTACCAAATTATATCAAATTATTGATCTCTATTTTGTATCAATTGATTTGGGATGCTTTAATTCCCTCCCTTCGACGGATCTCTTCCTATCGATGCCAAATCACTATCTAGGAAGTGGATGTAGGAACCCTGGACTAACTTGGATCTTGTAGTCATTAGTGGCAAGTTTCCTCGCAAATGGCAATGGGTATACATCAATGACCCTTGATCATTTGATTCTACAAGTGTTCAATTTCATAACATCTATTCACACTAGTTACATTGTACTTAGTACCTTGGATTCCATCAACATTATCAGTGGTCCTCCTCGCATCTGTTGACGGTATACATCAATGACTAGTAATAAGATGGTGTTTTATAATACTCGATATCAGCTCATTCATTAACATGATATAAACTCGTACTATCATCGATTTTCATTGAAGAACTTGGGAATAACAGATGTATCACTCATCGATGCATGACCCGAGTTGCGCAAGATTAAACTACCATGTTAAAGTACCATGAAGCCCTTGATATCTCACACTTATCACAGTGCATGCTTACATTTTTGAGGTACTTTTGACATGGATCCACTATGTATTGTTTGTGGCCATGCTTGTTTACTGTTGAACATGGGTATACCCACCTCAGGAAGATATTATATATTTAGGTTATTGTCTTGTTTTGATTGCAACTGTTTTCCAACTCATGTGTTCATGGTTCTCCTATTTTTCCTTCCAGCCTCGATCACTAAAAATTACAGGAACGAATGTATTTCATCCCTCAACATTGATTCAGATCTCACACATTAGGGGGATTCTATTAACACACAATTTAACACCCTCAATAGTGTAGGCCGAAAGCATGATCTAATGTTTGCCCACATGGAGAAATAGATGAGGCACTGAAAGAGACATAATCTCTTAATCCAACCACTACTTTCCGAAAGGGAATGTGTGAATGAAGACCCATGTATCCCATAAGGGGCAACTTCAGTGATTGAATTTCCTACAAAAATCTAAGATCGAGTCTCCACAAACTGAAAGTGGAAGGAAAACACATGGCATATGTGTTTTGTGCATTAAATGCTCCATTATTCATACAAATTCCCAAACTATGGAAAAGAGGGTAATTGAGGAAATTAAGTCAGGATTCCAATATTGAAAATTTCACTCCCATCACCCAAGTTATAAATCTATATAAGAGGGATTTGGGGTGAAGATTAAGGAGGGAATATTGAAGAGAAAAGTTATTCTAAAGGAATAGTGAGAGACTCTTTTGATAAAAAACTTATGGTGATCAAAGGATTGGGAATTGAAGGAGGGAGCAACTCATTGATGAGGTTGTAATCTTCCATTCTTTCTTTGAATTAATATGAAAGGATTCAATTGTCCCCCAAATGCTTATGTTTAGTGATTGGTAGAAAGTTAGATTTTGTTTTTTAATATCATGATATTTGTAGTTAGTGGAACGGAGAAAACACATTGTGTATGACTTTTAAGGAACAATGGAGAGCTTGAAGAGCATCCAACGTTGAAGAGCAACATGCAAAGGATTCTCCAAAAGGCTTCCTCAAATGGCACGCTACAAGAGATATCTTTCTCTTTTCTCACTTTAACTCAAATACTTGAAGAAATTAGAGATCTAGATTTGGATAATTGTTAATTAATATTTTCATTGATATGATAATGGAATTCACCAATCCATTAGTAAAGGAAAGAGATATGAGCCTAGATTTCTAGTTGTACTACTGATTCTCTCCTTATCAGCCTTCTTTTTTTAAAACCATGACCACTGGGGATGAATATGGGATAGTGTTGGGACAAATTAAATGACTCCTACCTCCAATAGCTCCTAAATGATCTTTTCAATTTCTTTTTTTTGTGAAAATGGGCGCCTATATAGTCATACAATTGGTGTTTTACTTCCTGTAATCAAGGGAATACCATGATCATGCTCACCTCTAGATGGGGGTGAGCACTTTGGTGTCTCAAAGGCCTAATGATGTTGTCCAAGATCGTCTTCAAGTCAGGTTGGATCTCTAGTGTAATGCTATCCAAAGCATGGATGGCATGGAAATGAGAAATAATTCCAAAGTGGCCTTTCTTCAGTAATTTTTCCATTCAATAAGAACTTATGATTTCAGGGTATGAGTAGCCTACTTGGATCCCTTTGAGGGTATGAGTATGAGAGTCCTAAGTAAAACTCAAGTATAATTCCTTGAAGTCCATGGTAACTAGCCCCAATATGCATATCCATTCTACCCCTAAAAGTATATATTACAACCACCCATATTTATGGACATCATATGAGTTTTAATATGATAGTCACCCAATTGGAGTCTCACGTTTTCATAACACCCCCCACATTTCATCATCCCACCATTGGCTATCATAATTTGAAAGTTAGACACTAGGTGGACATACCATTGGAGTTATTCAACCACTCATCAATGAATAAAGTTGTGGTTGTTTCCACTATCAACCAAACTGCCACTTTGCAGTGCTTGATGTAACCTAGAAGTTTCAAGGTTTGTGGGGTTGAAATACTAGATAGATCATGAAGAGAGATGAGTGGTTCTTCTTGATGGACTTCGTGTCCAATTCTTCTTGCATGGGACGAGTTTGGTCAATAAACTTGAAATTAGGGGTATCTTTCATAATGATGTCTTTGGAATGGGTAGGAGCACTCATATCAATTTGAAATAACTTGTGTTCTTTACATTTATGACCCATAGAATACTTTTCATCACAATTATAGAAAATTCCTTGTCTTTATCAATGTGTTGTTTCTGCTGGAGACAACCTCTATACTTTCAAGGGAGGACACCAATTTTTTCTTAAGGAATTGGCTTGTATAGGGTGTGAGCATGGAATGAAACCGTGTTTGTTGGTTTGCACATTGATCATTGTTTCTAATTCTAGAGCCCTCTAAGATGCCTCAAATCAAGTATTGGGATGTTGCATTATGACTTGTGCTTGAATTGTCTCCTTGAGGCCATTATTGAAACATTATTTATAAAAGGAATCTGTTAAATATACATATGGCTAAATTATCAAAGGTTGAGATAAAGTCTGCAACTGAGCCTCTTGGCGTAACTTGGTAAGCTACCCCAAATAGTGAGTATCTCAATCATAACACTCATGGAGAGATTTAACATATAAAATCCAGGGGATGAGGCACCCATAATATTTTTATGGCACTCCCACCATTGCCATCTTTCCGGATCCAAATACAAGACCCCCACCCTAAGTTTCGTCATATCATCAGTAATGTCACAAAGGGAAAAGTAGTGTTCCATTTGGGTGACCCATCCTTATGGGTTAGAACCATCAAATTTGTTCAAGTCTACTTTAGGAAATTAGTTCTAGGTGTTATCATCCATGGAATGTGGGTTATGGATGTTAGGACCCAAAGGGGGTTGTTGGTGGCTAAATAGTCCCAAGTGAGATGTTCTTTTTAGTGTGGTTCAATATGTTTTGTATTACAAGGGACTTCTTCTGATATTTCGTGAGCTTTCAACCAATCGAGGGAGTCATTTATCCTTGCCAACTCTTTTAGAGCATGTGTTAACTTCTCATCCAACTTTTGATATAGACTACATACTTCCTCGTAAAGTTGTTGTATCCTTTTCATATATCAGTCATCATTATATTGTCCTGGGTTTCTGCCTGAATATTCTTGTATTCTTCTTCTAGGGCATAAAACCTTGAGGCATTAGAGCATGTGTTCACGTTGTCTAGGTTCATGAAAGATCGCCTATAGGGAGGAGTATATTCTACCATGGAATTTTTAGGTGAGAGTAAGGTTTATAAAGTCCTGAAGATGAGGGAGTGCCAAGTGCTATAACTCCTTGGTATACGTATAGGGTCCAATAATAGTACTCATCCCAATTTATCTGGGCACTAACTAAGGAGGCTTGATTGTGCCCTTAGTTGTACTACTCAACTACCTAGGTACTAGAGAGTGATCTCCTAGACTGACGTTCTTGATGTACTATAGCAACAAGACAATTGACCAGTTTTATCTAAGGCTAATACTAGGTATACCTAGGGAAATTCGATATACCCATGGGCACGTTGAAGTGAAATTCTATATATAGATGTTTTTTGATGCGATACTACTTAGAGGGGTACTGATAGAGGTTATAAGGGTTTCCAACAATGTCACTTAGTGCCACTTGTATTTTCTACATGTATGCTTCCTGAACAATAGGTTTACCCATTGAATGATATGTCTCTATGTTATTTAAAGATGATGGAACATGTCTCTAAAAAAAACTATTTGAGCTCTCTAACCGTGGAAAGAGCTCTAAAACCACTAGAAAAGAACTTACTTTTTAAGGTAGAGTTTGCAGCCAATATTTTGAAATAAGCACAACTCCTTGTAAAACCTTGATTTGAAGATGATCTTAAAGATCTTATAACTCTAAAATTTCCACACCTCTGAGTTTGAAATTTTCTTATTTAGTATCTTGATATGTTTATTCTTAAATTCCATAGTTTTACAAAATTTATATGTGGCAAGAAATATTTTGGGTATTTTTTCCAAATCTTGTTGATTTCGGACATCTTAGAAGAGCAAACTTGTACTACCTACCATGCGTCCAATTTCCGATATGAATATGAAATTTGGACAAGAAACACGATGGTCCATCTTTCCAATGAAATTGGAGGGACACAATTTTGATATTTCCAACTCTATATATAACAGTTTTAGCCATAACACTTGTTTAGGGCTAGTCACAAACCCTAACTTACATAGGTTTTATTTATGAATGTATAGCGACCTAGAACTTGAAATTTTGACCCATACTATTTCCTTATGTCCTTGATGTAACCTGGATTTTTTTTTATTCGAAAACATCACGGAAAACAATTGGACTGAAAATTCTAAGATGACTCATTTGAAGGAGCCAAAACTTCTGAATTAATGTCAACCCAAACTTAAAAATAGTGTATCTCCAAATTTATAGCAACCCAAATGCTGGAATTTTGAAACAAGTTACTTCTATAATTAGACATTAATATTTAACCATTATTATAATTAAACAAATTAATATTTAAACATTATTATAATAAAAAAAAATCATTTTAATTTACTATTTTTCATAAATATTATTTTTAATTAAGATAATATTTAACAAAATATATCCTCTATATATTATATATCACAAAGCATAATAAGTGATATCATAAACACTTCATATTTTCTATATTCACTATTATAATTTTATTACTTTATCATAACAAAAGTCACATAAATATTATATGATAGAAAATCATAATATTGATTTGATAAATATAATATATTATTTTAATTAAATATATATTTTATATAAAATACTGATAAGCATTATGTTTTATCTATAAATGTATCAATTTTAACAACGACTTATGTATAATAATAACTAAAAGTTTCAAAACATAGTTATACCAACTTTTATATTATTTTTGTATTCATTAGTTTAGCGATCATTACAAATATTTTAAAATTTCAAACTATAAATATGTGTACCAACCTCTATATTATTTTTTTATTTGATAGGATATTTTTATTTTGATATTTGTAAAAGAATTTATATATCTAAGTCATAGTCATGTAAATAAATAATAGTTAGTTATTATAAATAATAATATATTTAATAATAATATCCATTATTTAATTTTATAAATAGCTTTTATAAAAATAATGTGTTTTTATAATAATTACTGTCTAATTAATTTATTGGTTCACAAAGATAAATGTTGGCCAAATTTCTCTTACAAATTTTTCCCAACCATATTTACGTATTGAGAAGTATTTTTTCCCTTATATCTCTCTCCCTTTGAGATAGTCTTAGTCCCGAGAGAAATTATATCCACCACACTTTCATTATGTACTATTTTCTTTCTTTACATTTGTAATACACCATTGTCATTAAAGTAGCAACATGATTACTTTTGATATACTAACATAGTTATAAACATTATATTAAATTCACTTATTAAATATTTAAACATAAATTACTTATAAATTGTGTGTAATTAGTTTTATAGAGTTACATAGTTTGGAAATTCCATTACCTTGTATTATATGATAGCACAATATATCCAGCTGATTATATCACAATTTAAGGTTCTATAATGTAAATGTATATTATTCTATGTTGTACAGTAGAAACATATAATATGGTTATATCATGTTGTAAACAGTTTAATAAGATATAATTTAATAATTATGTTAAGAAAGAATTAATATACTAAAAATTGTGATAAAGTATAAAAATGGACATACTATTATAAATATGATTTATATTGCGATATCTATTCATGAACTATGAAGAAAATCCACTTTGTGAATCTATCTATAATGTGGTCTTACCATGTACTATCATGGATATTTACTTCACGGTATTAACATTAGGAATACAATTCATAAAGTGATATTACCGTATATTAAAGGTGTATAACCATGTTTAGTTGTATGGTAGATTTTATCAATACCATATAAAGCGAGCATTTTCTAGTTCAAGACGATATTGAACACATAATAGCATTTGCAATTGCAATAGTAGGTTTTATTATGATAAACCGTTATGAACTTCCATGTTTCTCATGTGCTTGCCTTTCTAACTTAATTTATTTTGATTGATCAAACATATTCCATGTGGTTTACGAGAAGGATGAATGGGGTTTAATTGTACTAGGTTTTTAATGCAAGCCTCAAAATTAATTGGTTTATGGAATTATTGTTGAATTGATATGCAACATCAAATTTTGCAGCATGATTTAGTTGTTATGACCATCACAACTATCAATGTGATTGTAAGTGCATATAATGTTTCTTAGTGTAAATGTCTCTATGGAACAAGGGTTTTATGCACTACGCTTTACCGTTTAAATTTATCTACTAGTTGTTTGTAATGAGTGCAACAATAGTGCCCTCTTACAAAAGTTATATCCCTTTCATTCCTAAATGTAACTAAAAACTATGCCCATGACCTACCATTAAAAACTCCATGTATCCATAGTGTCCAACTACGCACCAAAACACTTGTTGATGCAAATGAAAGTGTCGTCAAGCAATTAGCAAGGAACATGTTAGAGAAAATAACCCTCTACCTAGTTACCTAAACCATGACTTGATGACTCTAGTAGGTTAAACCCCATCCAGATTGGCCACCTGAGTCACCACTTGATTGCATTCCTAGATTTGGGAGCACATTCCTTGATTTGGGGATCTATTCCCTGATTTTAGGAGTGAATGAGTCAACAATTAGTTGATGACTAGATGCGCTCCACTAATCTAGGTCCTAACTAACCCTTAATGACCCTCTTCAGTCATTAGCACCCCAGTTGATATTTTTTAGGGATTTGCATGCACATACAATCAATTGCATGTACATCACTTAGTCAGAACTAGTGATTGGGGAGTTTTGGGTCAGTGTAACTCAGTTTGGAGAGTGTGCATGACTAACTAAGGGTCTTTGGCTCTAGTTAAGCTCACTAGCACCTCATGCACTGCTTGAGCAATTTCAGAATTGCCTCCCACCCTAATTCGAATTTCCTTTCCTATTTATTGTAACTCTCTTCATTAATTGATGCTCAAAGTAATACAACATTCTCTTTCTCTCATGTTATCGCCTTCTCTCTTTTGTGTGATGATTAATGCTTAACACATTTATTTCATGAATTTGTAGATTGTTGATCTCTTTAACAATATTTCTATCTTGTTCAATATCTAGATCTATATGCTCAAATTTTACATGGTATCAGAGTTGTAGGGATGCTAAACAATTAGTATACTAGTCTTACAGGGATCCAGCCTTATTGAAGGTTGAAAGAGGCCCTGAAAGCTTCACAACATATGTCCTAAAAGGACATATTCACATCCATTGAGAGGATGGAAGAGGCCCTAGAAGCTTCACAACCAATGTACTATGAGGACATATGCACATCCATGATCCCCCCACTCCACCGAGGAAGATCTTTTTACACGCATCGAAGAAGAGGTGATCAACAATTTTCTACTGTCCGTTGGGGAACTTGTCCCAAAATTAGGTTTCCACTGAATAACACCTCCAGAATGTCTCTTCATACTTCAGATCTATAACTTTTGCGCCTATAATTCACCAGGTTCCACACAAAAGCTTCAAGGGGTTTCCCCCATTCGAAGCAAGGAGTGGTCAAGAACCACCATTCAAGCACTTCAAAGTGTTTGGATCTCATGAATGGGCTCACATGCACTTCAAAAGGAGGAGTTCACAAAATTTTGTAGTGATCTTCGCAAATCCCTTAATCGAGAAGCAATTCACCTAGTTGAGAGCTCCTTTGGTAATCAAGGCATCTTCTGAGTAGGCTCATTAAAACCTTCTTTTCTCATTCTCTTATTTTATTTTCTTTTCTTTGGGGGGGGGGTTCCATGTGGTTTTTCCCTCTTACTCAATTTTCAGACCACCTGAGTCACCCCTAGGTTGCATTCGTAGATTTGCGAGTGCATTCCTTGATTTGGGGAACTATTCCCATTTTAGGAGTGATTGAGTCAGCAATTAGTTGAGGACTAGATACTCTCCACTAATAAAGGTCCTAAGTGACCCTTTACTAGTCCTCTTTAGTCATTAGTGCCACATTTGAGATTTTTTAGGGATTTGCTTGACATAATATTTGTTGCATGTACATCACTCAGTCAAAACTAGTGATTGGGGAGTCGGGTTAGTGTAACTTAGTTTGGAGAGTGTGCATGGATAAATAAGGGTCTTTGGCTCTAGTTGAGCCTCACTAGCACCTCATGCACTGGTTGAGAAATTTGAATTGCCTCCTACCCTAATTTGATTTGCCTTGTCTTTTTATTGTAACTCTCTTTATCAATTGATGCTCGATGTAATACAAAACTCTCTTTCTCTCATGTTATTGTCTTCTCTCTTTTGTGTGATGATTAATGTTTAGCACATGTATTGCATGAATTTGTAGATTGTTGATCTCTTTCACAGTAGTGCTATCTTGTTCAGTATCTAGTTCTATATGCTCAAATTTTACAAAACACTTGTTTATTTTGGTTATACATGTATTATCATCATGCAACAAAGAGAACTAAATTTTGAAACTTTGGGCATTAGTTTCCTCTTTGATGAGGGAAGGTGGCCAAGTATAATAAGATCACTACAAAGATTCTCAAGGCTTGTGGTATGATTCTTCACACTTTTCTCTACAATGGCTTCTTTCATTATCCTTGGCATGATCTTGATTATGGTCTTTGGCATGATTGCACATGATATGGGTGCAATTTCATCAACATGACACTTGGAATAGCTTTTAAAAAAAACTATGAAATAAAATACTATCAATAAATAGTGACGTTGAAATTATTGCCAATGAGACACATTCATCTACTCACATATGCATATGGGTATGGATTCATCTGCATTGAGTTCATTGATGGTAAATCTTTTGACATATGTTTTAGTTATCACATTATCAACATTTCTTCTGTTATCCACTATATGTGTAACACTACATGTAGTTATATTTCCTTACAAGGCCCTCTTGGTGATTCATGTGAGTGGAGTCCCGTCCACTTGCATATTTTGGTCATCCAACAACCCTTTTGTGTAGTGATTTATATTCATTGTTGTTGGTTTGACAATATATGCAATTAGTATTGTCATCACAAACAATTACCATCTAATTAACTGAGATAGAACCAATTTTTAATCATATTTCTCTATGGAGGTAGATTCTACATAATTCAATTGTTATTATGGTCTCATATTAAGGAATCTTAGACATAGCTTTGATACCAAACATGAAAAGCTATTTCTCCCATCTAAATTTTCTTATTTACTTTATGATTTATATGATAGTTTCATAGCAACTCAGCAGCAATGAAATTCATTCATCTCTGCATTATAGCATCATAGTAATAAATCTATATTCAACATAACCATTAAATAAAAAAGGTTTTATTTTTCTTTATTTGTTGAAATAAGCATACAAGTACAAAAAACACCGGACTTTCTCAAACCAAATAGGAAGGAATACTACATTGTCAAAACTCACATATTAAAATACATGGTCCTCTTCCTTATCTAAAGGCGCATCTCTAAATTTCTTTTGTACCCAAGCCAATGGTTCAAATCATATATATAGTGGACAAAGGCTCTCAATAACCAAAAATCAAGACCCTTTCATATTATTATTATTTCTAAATGACAATTTACAAAATTTGGGAGTTTTTACATCTCTTTTTATATTATTTTCCCTTTTCCCATTTCGATACATAACATTGGAAAATGGGTATGTGACAACAACTCAATTTTATATCTATACAAAAATGTCAAGATCTACACATGTTAATTACCCCAATTAGCCCAATGGGTTAGACCAAATGGTTGTTACTAATGTTGTTGGGCATATGGCTAGTTCTTTTTCAACATGTGCCCTTTCAAATTCCTTTGGGTTAGGCGCATTAGTATATGGTTTTACTAGGGATGTCACCCACAATGTGGGAAAGAACCCCTGGGTTTCTCTATGAGGTTTTCCTTAGAAAAAATTGTTTATTACCCCTAGAATGTTTTGTCAAATAAATCTTACCATAACATCCTTCAACTCTAGAATAACCTTTAATGGCAACACAAAAGGAAAAATAAGATTTCTCTCAAAGCTCATTGTCATATTGTTCCACTCTTAAAAGATAAAGGAGGCTTGGGGGTCAAGTATGTTAGAACATAAGGAGAAACAATTTGTACCAAATAGAAATTTAGATGCATACATCAAAGGTAATGAGAATTGGAAAATTATCATCAAAGCTAAAATAATTAGGAGTGCCCCTCATGGTAAACAAAGATGGAGGGGGCTAATCTACTATCAATTAAAGTAAAAGGATTCCTTATTTTCCAAAACATTTCAAAGCCATGGGAGAGTTAAAAAACAAACTTAGGATGGCCCAAAAGTGAATTGAAATCGAATATCCTATAACAATGGTTTCAATATAGTACAACTTCCTTATTTCCAAAATATTTCAAAGGCATGGGAGAGTTAAAAAACACCCTTAGGATTGCCCAAATATGAATTCAAATCGAATATCCTATAAAAAAAATTTCAATAGATGAGTGAACATTGATATTGCTCTGAGATGATATCCCTCTCTGATACATCACTTGGAATAATGCATTAGGATATTAAAGAAAGGCGATCAAAAGAACAAAGGATATTTATGATTTCCCTAGAAAAACTACTACAATTAGGAGTTCCAAATAAGTTTCAACAAACAAATGTGAACAACTTACTTATCGATAAAGTCAAATATCTAGTCACAAATTACCTCAATTTAAGGTTTATCCTATTCCCAAATAGATAATGGTGGAGATATAGATGTGGAAATGAGGCCTTGCCCTAAACAAACTATTGCTAATGTATAGTTGATAATAAATCTAGTCTTGATTGAAAAATAACTTAAGAAAAGATGGAATATGAGTGCTAGCTTATCTACCTAACTACATGATAATTTTTCAGAGGTCACTACTCGCTTTGGAAATCTCAATCCCAACTTGGCCTCAATTCTTAGTAAGCTTCATGCATAACAAAACCAAACTTCTCTAAGCCTAAGAAGGAATCATCAATACAATATACTTATAGATTAAAGCACATGGAATCTATCTACAACACAAAACTGCAGCAATCACACATGGACAACACGATATACCTTGGAAAACCCCAATGGGGAAAAAACAACTACTAAGGGATTTCTTCAATCTTGAGCTAGAGAAGTACAATCATAAATTACATATGTAGAGAAACCTAATGGGACAAGCCCTAGATCTGCATGCAACTGCAAATTCTTCTCTGAAGAGTGTGCCCTATGCTCTATACTGTCTGAATCTATGATCCCTACTTATGCCAATATTTTGAAGAGGCACACTCGTTGTCTCTGCTATGATCTGCTCAATTGTTGAAGAACTGTTGCACCCTCAATCTTTGAAGTGTGCCCTCATTGCTTTGGAAAAGTGCACCACTCTTTGGATGATCAAAATTTGATCTCTCGGCTCTTGAATCCTATCAAGTATTGTAGCAGTCTATGCCTCCCTGAATGATCCTCCACAAGCACATCAGATATGTCTTAGATCTAATCTCTCCTTCTCACAGAGAATGCACCACATTCTCAGGATTGCGCCCCTCTTTTGTTGCTCATTAATATCTGAAGAGTTCTCACAAGATTTCTCTCGCACACTAGGTGATGTGGCCTCTCTCTCAGTAGAAACCCTACACCCTCACCCTCTGAGGAGGATGCCTTCAATCTATCTTAGATGAGTGTGCCCCCCCTTTGCATGCAGAGAATGTTCCCTCCTCTTTCTCTCTCATCAATCTCTGGTTAAAATACTAATCAATCATTTATGGTTTCCCCTTTCCTCATTATATCAACTCACTAAATGATTAGGGTTTCCAAAACCCTAATATGAGTGCATGCAAAAATATCATTTTTGCATGCTTTTTAATTAAATATATTGCATGCGTAAGACAAACGACATTGAAATCTTTTCATGCATCCACCACTAAATCCATGACACCTGCTAGAGTGCATCTCACCCTTGACCCTCCCTTGATGCCTATACTGAAAAAGTACCTCCATGCTAGGCATATGAACATGAAGGATAACTTTCCTGGTTAACTTTTCAACACTCCCTCTTAACCAGGAAAGTGTTCTGCACCACTCACATCTTATTCCTAAAGTAAACAAACTTGTTCTTCATCAAAGACTCCATAAGAATGTCTGCTACCTGCTCATTTGTAGGTACATTCTGAAGCTCAATGAATCCCCTGTAAAAATGCTCTTGAATGAAGTGATATATGATCTCTATATTCTTGGACCTATCGTGAAAAAATGGATTCTCTATGAGTTTTATGCAACTCTGATTATCACAGTGGAGTGGTGCAGAACACTTTCCTGGTTAAGAGGGAGTGTTGAAAAGTTAACCAGGAAAGTTATCCTTCATGTTCATATGCCTAGCATGGAGGTACTTTTTCAGAGTTGCATAAAAACTCACAGAGAATCATCTTATTCCTACAGTAAACAAACTTGTTCTTCATCAGAGACTCCATAATAATGTCTGCTACCTGCTCATCTGTAGGTACATTCTGAAGCTCAATTAATCCCCTGTAAAAATGCTCTTGAATGAAGTGATATATGATCTCTATATTCTTGGACCTATCATGAAAAAATGGATTCTCTGTGAGTTTTATGCAACTCTGATTATCACAGTGGATCACAGTTGGCTCCAACTACTAATCAAATAAAATCACTAGCACCTTGCGAGGCCAAATGGCCTCACAACTAGCTAAACTAGCTACCATATACTCTGCCTCTATAGAATTCAGTGCCACTGACTTATGTTTCCTGCTGAACCACGACACAACTACCGAACCCAAGTTGAAACAAAACTCGGAGGTGCTTTTCCTATCCATTGCAATACCTGCCCAATCAAAATCCAAATATCCAACTAATTGTACTCCACCCTTCCTCTCATAGTTCAGTCCATATTCTGTTGTACCTCTAATATACATGAGCACATGCTTTGCAGCCACCTAGTGCACATCCCTGGGATCCACAATATACTGACTCAATGTATTGACAACAAAACTCAGATCTGGCCTAGTGTTGACCAGATACATTAATGATCCAATAAGCTGATGATAGCTAGTAGGGTCAACGAACTCACCCTCAGAAGCTACCAGCTTCTTCTAATCGGTTGTCATAGGTGTGGCCATAGGCCTATAGTCCTACATCTAAAATCTCTTTAGAATGTCAACTGCCTATTTTCCCTGTCCTAGAAAGATATGCCCATCCTCCTAGCAAACCTCCATACCCAAGAAGTAATGCATCAGACCTATGTCTTTCATCTCGAACTCTGAAGCAATATCTTTCTTGCAGTTTCCTATCAATTTCTCTACTCTTGTGATAAACAAATCATCCACATACAACACTAGAATGAGTGTATCCTCATCAACCACAATGAATTAGACGTTGGTATCTGTCTCTCTCTTATGGAAACCTTATTGCCTCAAGTAAGTATCTATCCTTGAATACCAAGCTCTCTAAGCTTGCTTCAAACCATATAGTGCTCTCCTTATCCTGCACACATGAGACTCTCTACCATGAACCTCAAATCCCTCTGGCTACTCAATGTACACTTCCTCCTCTATGAGACCATTTAGAAATGATGTCTTCACATCCATTTGGTGGATCTTCCAACCCATATCTGCTGCAATGGAGATCATTGTTATGAACAAATTATATTGATCCACTGGAGTGAAGGTCTCATCATAGTCAACTCCCTATACCTATGAGAACCCTTTCACCACAAACCTAGCTTTTTACTTCTCAATGCTGCCATCTGCAACATACTTAGTCTTGTAGAGCCACTTGGAATTCACTACTGACTTCCCCTATGGTCTTGGCACAACTTCCCAAACATCATTCTTGATGACGATAGCATACTCTTCCAACATGGAATCTCTACAGGAATGCACACATGTTATCTGCTCATAAGAAGATGGCTCAGACTCATTTATACTGCTCACGAAAGCCAAGTATCTACAAAACCTCTCAAACATTTTCTCTCTCTCACATCCTTCTTGGGAGTCCCCATTGTCTGAGCTTCCTTCAAGTTATCTTGAAGCCACTTGGGCTTCCTCTTCACTAAGGTAACCTCCTAAGAGGGGAACTACTCATCCTCATCCCAATCAACTGCTTGAGACTGAGTACCTAAAGTAGTAGCCTCAGTGGTCTGATATCCTGTAGTCCGAGAACCTGTAACCTGTGAAACTGAAACTGGTTGACTACCACCTTGTGATCATGTACCTGTGCTTTTATATGTACCTGGGGAACCTCTCACCCGTAATACCTATGATCCTGAAATTTGTGGACTTGAACTCTGAATAGTACCACCCTAAGGTGTAGGAACTTGATGCTTCCCTCCTCTAACTCACATGACTTCCTGAAAGCTTGATCCTCAAATCTCACATCCCACCTCACAACTGTATTTCTCAGCGCATGAATGTATATGAAGTAGGCCTTCTAAGTCTCATCATACCCAACAAGGATTCCCATCTCTTTTGTGGGATCCAAGTTTTTTCTCTTCTCTGAAGGGACAAGTGAGTATGTAAGGCATCCAAAAATCCTAAAATGCCCAACCTCAGGTTTCTTTCCCGTGAAAGCTTCTTCAGGATTCTTGCTCCCCAAAACCTTATCAGGACTCATGTTATGAATGTACACAATTGTGTTACAAGCCTCTTCCTAGAGAAAGAATGGAAATCCATGCTCATGCAGCATAGATCTCGTTGCACCAACAATTTCCATGTTCTTCCTCTATGCTACCCCATTTTGCTGAGGTGTATAAGGTAATGTCAACTACCTCTTCACTCCCTCCTGTATACAGAACTCATTGAACTCCTTGAAGGTATACTCTCCCCCATTGTGTGATCGCAAAATTTTGATCCTCCTTCCTGTCTGGTTCTCCACAAGAGCTTTGAGCTCTTGGAACTTCTGTAAGACTTCTTTCGATTTCTCGCTCTTCAAAAAGTAAATCTAGGTCTTCTTGGAGAAGTGATCAATGAAGGATGCATAGTACTGTTACAACGTAATTTTCCACCTTGTGAGCATCAACATTCTTTGGCCTGCAAAATCCATTTCACTGACTTAGATCCACTTTATATCCTTCAGACATACTATTTCCTTATTTTTTCCCTTGTATGCTTGTTGCATCATTACAGCGGACGTACCCGCGAGTTGCATCACTATAGCCCGCGGGTAGCATGTAAAATGGTAAAAATCACTAGTTAATTACTTTTTACCCCCAAAAAGCGGTTATTGGGTGACCTTTGACCCTCCATCTGCCCAAGAAATGCCTCGATGTGTCCTTTAACTTACCTTTGGGAGGACTATATATTGAGCACATATGGCTTAAGGACGGGGGGAGAAAGAAGAGCAAGAGAACTCTAGTGAATTTTTGCCCTATCTTGAGTCTACACTCATTGATCCTTGTAGTTGTGAACCCCTTATGTTCACCTTCCAAACTCCTACCATAGTTTGAGTTTTCCATTAATGGAGGATTGAAGTGGTGGAGGCACAAGTGGATTGATCCAGATCTTGGTTCAGATTGGTTGCCGGCAAGAGGTCGTATCACATTGTACTTCTTCTTGTTTATTAATAGAAATACTCATATTCTTGTCCATTAATGTTGTGAATGTTGTTTATTCTACATCGGGTTGCATTTACTTGTAATATCATGGACCATTGCTATTGATGATGTTAATGTCGTTTATATATTATATGTACTTGTCGTATATTGGCTGTCAAGACTAATTTGCAGATTCAAGTACATGGATTGAAAGCTCCAACAGGGATCTACATCAAATGTTTGGATCGAGGTTGGTTACATTCTCCATTATCTTAGCATTGTCATTTATAATAGCATAGTTCTGAGAATTGAGTTAATTTCTGGTAGTCAGCTGTCTGTAGTGGTCTACCCCAAGCCATAGTGAGTTTTCTCCAATACAGAACTGGCGACTCCGCTGGGGAAAACATCCATGTTTGGGGATTTTTTGAGCATTAGTCCTTAATTAGAGTTGTTGTTTGTCGAAGCTCTGTGTCACTGATTGGCCGTTAAGATACACTATAGAAAACTTACTTTTTTTCTGAGCCATTGGACTCTTTATTTTCCCATTTTCCTTTCCTCACCTGCGAGCTAGATTAGCTCTGCCTGCATACCCCCGCCTCTGTTTACTCTACTGCTCGCGGGTACCCGCAGGTTTTCCTTCGACAGTAGCGTACAACTCCGGATTTTGTTGATTTATGACTTTTGGTTGTTGCTGGGTTGGCTTTGGATGATCCTGAGTCTTTGTTGGCCTATTTCTTGATTGTTCCATGCCTTGGTTGTGACCAGAACTCTTCTTTTCTCTTGGTTGAGCCTTATTGGTTTTTTACCCATCTTTGGATTTAGCCTTGTTGGTTTTTTCCTTTTGAGCTCATTCCTATGGTTGGGTCTTATTGTTTGGGATATGATGGGTTGTCTTAGTGATCTTCTCAGCACTTCAGTGACTAAATAGTAGGATTTTGCTTGCATTTTTCATTTCTTTATATTGAAAAATACAAAAAAAATACATATAGTTTTGCATTTTCCTTTTGCTTATATGAGAAAATACAAAAAAAAAATTACTTTCATGTACTGCATCTTGCATTGAGTGCTTGCTGCCTTCATTTAGGTTCTGCTTGTGCATCGAAAATATAAAAGGATTGCATTTTTATTTCGAAATCGTTGGGTTTATTTTGCATGTTAGTGACATTGTTTTATTGATAGATGAGTCTAGGATTGGACGATTTTGCATACCATTGAGTCATACACATCACTAGTTTCACAACCATATCCTTTGAGTAACCACAACCATTAAAATTAATGCTTAATCTTAAAATTGATTAGACCGATTTTATTTATAGGGTACACCAACTAGCATAGGTTTAGAGTCTTGGAATAGATCATTGTGAGTTAACAATCCAAGACTACTAGACGAAACGTTAGGTGTCTGACCAGGGAATGGAGGAATCCATGGTATACATCGGTGTTCTCAGGAAGCTCTACTCAACCCGAGTTAAGCATGAGGTCACGGGAGGTTGGTTGAAGGGATATCCCTCTGATACCAGCTGAACGTGGGAGATATTTCCAGGATTTGTTCGTATCTGGGGACTCTTGGGGGATTTGACCCTCATTGAGTTTCAGGCTCAGCTACCCTACCCATACGACGGATCCCACCTGCGACTGTCCCCCTGAGCATTGGTTATATTGCGGTGACCATAGTTTCCTTACCTAAGTATCGCATAGGGTACTTGCAGTGGTTATGCTGTTTGTGTCCTGAGTGAAATGGGGATTGGATAGCACAGTTGTTTGTTGCCAAGGGTTACGGCCCTTTGCACGCAGTGAAGCCTGGGTGTCTCTATAACTGATTCTGTTACCTCCGGCTATAGTTTGGGAGTCTCAAGCCTCTCCTAGGCGAGACATACCGGCTCTAGTGTCGGGAACTCATTTAGCCACTCTGTTTGTCTGCTCTTGGTTGTAGTTTCTCTAGGTGTGTGCTTTTGATTTACTGTTTTTGATCGATAGTTGGCCTTTAGGGGGTGTTTTGATTTTATATTCTCTC
This sequence comes from Larix kaempferi, assembly GCA_027924585.1. Lineage (NCBI taxonomy): Eukaryota > Viridiplantae > Streptophyta > Pinopsida > Pinales > Pinaceae > Larix > Larix kaempferi. The sequence goes on from BSBM01000753.1 coordinate 50,452,117, forward strand.
CGTAGATATCGTGGTGTGGAGCCCTTCTCTCCGCCGATCCTGTCGGTTGGCTGGTTTAAATCCTATCGAACTTTCACGCCGCGTTGCTAGAGGACGCCGGTGGGCTCCCTCCGAGTCTTGGGATTCTTACGAGACATACGTCCAAGACGTCATGACCGCTGCACAATCTGACACGGGAGAAATCCCTACTAGTCCATCGGGTAGAGTTGAACACGCTTCTAACACCGCTACGCCTCGTGAGGCATGGGGAGGTGATCCACCTGAGACCCAACCTAGTTTTTTTGGTCTCAACCCACCCGAGGATGACCCGTTCGATCCTTTGTTTCCACATAATTATTTATACGGGATGCCAAAGGTCCATGATGATATAGGCCCTACGGTCAACCCTATCGCATTCTCATAGGGTATGCCGGATTACACCACAGTTGATCCTTCCACTACTTTTGGTAACCACGCTGGCGCCGTTCATAGCGTTAGCAACACTGCACCCACTGGGGGAAATACCCTCGCTGGGGGCACCACATTGTCCACTCACACACGTAGTATGGAGACCGATCACGTTCCTCCTAATAATGCTAATGTTGGAAGATGACCGCCTCCTAGGGTTATCCAACCTAATAGGAACAATGTTCAAAACACGACTCGCCATCCACCACCTAACACACATATCACTACTCATCAAACCAGGATCACTTTCGCAAATGTTAATGCTCCTCCTAACCATGGGGGTGGACAAGTATCATACACTTTTGCATCCACCACTGCTACTAGTAATACTAATGTAGGAGGTGGGAATATATCTTATCTACATGGTCATAACGCCACCATTCCTGCTACTAGTACCACCAACGTTGGGGTTTGGGATACTTTTCTCATGCTTTGGGTCACCACACGACTTCTTATGCTAATCCTAATGCTGGGGGTGAGAACATACCTCACCATTATGGTCCTTACAACTCGTTTCCTACTACGAATAGTACGTATATGCCCCATACTTATGGAGGAAACCCTTACTATAACATAGTCGGTGCTGGCCACCAGTTCAACCCACCTCAATACGGTGCCCAAAATACTTATATGCCTACTTACTCTCATATGGGTCGGGTCGAAGGAGGTTATCAACCTTATGGCCATGGTCAAGCATATGGTCCATCAGGTCCTCATTATCAGCAGTTTAATGCTCATGGTCAAGCTTTTGGTCCACCTTATAATTCGGTTCCGTTCAACCAACCTTTTAGGGAAGCTTATAATCAAGCTTTCCAGCCGTAGCTCCCATTACTTGCACGTTTGAATCTTCTGGATCTTTTGAAGCTCACGAATGATCCGGTGTGTCACGACCCTAATTGGCCCCCGGTCCCTACCAAGCTCCCTTCGGACATTCCTAAGTTTGAGGGGAAAGGTGGTGAGGATCCGGGTGATCATGTCACAACGTTTCATCTTTGGTGCTCTTCCAACTCGTTAAATCACGACTCCGTTAGATTACGACTATTTCAACGTACCCTCACGGGGGCAACTGCAAAGTGGTATGTGGATTTTCTTGGGAACACCTATAGGGGATTCAACGTGATTGCTTTGGTTTTATTGGACCATTTACAGTTGCCGGTTTGTTATGATATTGGTACTGAACTGTTGTCTACCTTCCGTCAGAATAAGGCCACACATATTTCTGACCACGTTCAAGAGTGGCGCCGACGGAAGAGATTAGTGAAAGCCAACATTCCTCCAGAATTTATGTTGGAATGGTTCCTCAAGTCCTTACTCCCATACATTGCTAAGGATGTTTCAATGTCTGGCATTGTGACTGAGGAACAAACCATCTTGAAAGTCCAGTAGTTAGACCTACTATACTCTCAGTCTAGCATTTTATATGACATTATTCCTGACGCACCGAGAACACAACATGAGCCCACGTCAGTTCCTGGACTACATGCCGATGGCATCGTGGGATCCATAAGCACTCGCCCTATAGACTTGGTAGCTAATCAAATGCAAAATTTGTCGCTAAACCAGTCTCCTCCCGGACAAGTTCACACCTTGTCCACTTCCACCTCGTCGTCTGATGTACACAATGTGCAGTCAATGAAACCGTCAGGTAACCAGCAACCTGGTGGTAAGAAAAAGGGGAGAAACAACTGTAGGGGTGGAAACAATGGGAGTAATAATAATAGCAATCGCAATACCCCTCACAAGGAGAATGCCAACCCTCCTCAGGAAGGCGAAAATGCTGGTGAGGATCGTAAACCTAGGCATAAGGTGAAGTTTCCTTGCAAGCTCTGTGGGGAAGATCATCTTACCCACTTATGTCCTCGAATCGAAGAAGCATCGAAGCATTTGGCACAGAGCCCAGTTGTGTTAAAGGATCCCCTTCCTCATCATCAAAACATGGCTTCGCATGCTCCCACCACTAGTTATGGACCTACTGAAATGGAAACGTCCTCTGCCAATACTAGTGGTTATGGATGTGTGAATATGGTTCAATCGGAGGTTAGTGTTGCTACTTGTCAATGCGATTATGGTGCACCACAACCTAATATGGGGAGTGAGCCTCCCCCTGCTCCTGACAATTCCTTACATATCGAGAAGCCCTCTGATATGCCACGGATACCGAAAGGTGTTCTCAAGTGCTCTACGCATAATCCTAATGCTCGAGCCGCCTAGAACTACTCCATTGTAGAATATTTGGGCCAAACTCCGTGTTCCATTTCGGCTCTTGAAGTTTTGCAAGCCTGTCCTTCTCAGAAGCATGCCCTTTTGAGTGCATTAAGAGTTCAGGATGGGGGAAATCCCAGTGTTATCAAGTTCGATACTACTAATGTTCAACCTCGCTTACCTTACCACATGGATTTTCAAATCCAGGTGGTGTGCCTTCAGAATTTTTTCAATTGTACTATGGTTGACGAAGGTGCTTCTGCATCAGTAATGTCATTAACTTGTTGGAAAGCTCTTGGATCTCCTCCTCTACTCGCGTCTAGAACCATGCTCACTGCATTCGACGGTCGGTCATTTAAGCCGTATGGAATTATCCCTTCCCTTGTTGTTTGCTAGGGAGGTAAGTCTGTGCCTATTGAAGTCGAGGTGGTTGATGCGCCCATCGACTACAACCTATTACTGGGTCGGAATTGGATGTACACTATGAAGGTTGTCTCATCCACTGCATTCAGAGTTATCTGCTTTCCCAATGAAGGCAAGATTGTGACCATCGATCAACTGGATTTCGTTAACACTCCTTCCACAGCATCCACGGGATCCATAGTCCCGCAAGTTACTGATTCTCAGCCGGCAACTGGGAACACAGGTGTTGGTATGTACCCTTCATTGATGGGAACTTATAGTTTTACTGCACCTGTGAACTTCATCGGAACCATTTCCAATGATGCGTCTCCTCCTTTGCATAGTATGCCATTCCGAACTTCCTATTGTACTGATCCATGGAATTTACCATCCACGAGTCCTACGTCTAGAGACATTATGCACGTTGGGATGCCTATGCCATTGTCTGTAGCTGAGCTTGCTTACGAGCATATTCAACAAGCCACTGCAGAACTGGATCTCTCTTCTTCTCAGACAGTCGAAGAAGATCCCGTTACGCTGCCAATTTGGGCAGTCAACTCATCTTGTTCACACGACTGCCTTGATGATACTTTTCCATCTAATGAAGCTATTATGGAGGCCATGTGTGGTAGTGAGAGGCCTTGGGAGGATATGCATCATTGCTCTTATTTCCTTACCAACCTCGAGCTTGCTGAGCAAGAAGAGTTTAGGATGACTCTAGCAGAGATGGTTGGTCACCCTGTGGCTCTTTTGGAGTCACATGATGTTTTTGCGGAGGGGAATATGGCCAATATTTCCCCAACCATGTCGATCAACATCTCTCGTACTCCCGAAAAGGTGGAGAATGTCTACATCGGTGACGATTGCACTCCTGAGGAGATTGCTATTTACACTGAATTGTTTACAGAACTCCGGGAAGCTTTCGCCTGGTCATATGAGGAGATGCCAGGAATAGGCCCCCGCATTGTTGAACATGAGATTAGAACGTGTCCTAATGCTAAACCAATTCAACAACGCTTACATGTTGTGAACCCTAGGAAGGAAGCTACTATCAAGGCAGAGGTGGAGAAACTGCTCAAAGCTGGTTTCATCTACCTCATTCCCCTTACCGAATGGGTGTCAAACCCCGTTCCTATGGATAAGAAGCAGGGAACGATCCGCGTATGCACCGATTTTAGAGATTTGAACTGTGCATGTCCGAAAGACAACTTCCCCACACCATTCATTAATTAGATCTTGGATGCTTGTGCGGGAAGTGAGATTTTTTCATTCATGGACGACTTCTCAGGGTATAACTAGATTCAAATCAAACCCGTGGACCAACATAAGACGACATTCATTTGTCCACGGGGAACGTTTGCATATCAGAAAATTCCCTTCAGCCTTAAAAACGCCAGAGCTACATTTCAGCGAGCCATGGCCTACGCCTTTCACGATCTTAAGAAGATTATGGAGGTTTTCTTGGATAATCTTGCTGGCCATTCTCACAAGAGAGCGGACCACCCCAAGCACCTCCGTATGATTCTCGAACGATGTATATACTGCAAAATTCGATTGAATCCCAATAAATGCATCTTCGTTGTAAGGATTGGTCGCCTTCTAGGATTCATAGTTTCAAAAGAGGGTATTAGAGTCAATCCTCTAAAAATTGAGGCAATACTTCGGTTTCCTCCTCCACGCAACTTGTTACAACTTTAGAGCCTCCAAGGGAGAGCTACTTTTCTGCGTCGATTTGTAGTCAATTATGCTAATCTTACCAAAGGTTTCACGCGCTTATTGAAGAAAGACACACCTTTTATCTGGGATGAGCGAGCCCAGCAGTCTTTCGACGCCCTTAAGAAAGCTTTGGTATCGGCCCCTGTGCTTAGTCCACCAGACTTCGCACGAGATTTTATCCTTTATGTGGACGTGTCTCAAGAGACGATTGGCATGGTCTTGGTTCAGGTTGATGACGCGCTCATCAAGCATGTTATCTATTACCTCAGTCGAAATCTAGTAGACGCTGAGCTAAGATATACTCACATGGAAAAGCTGGTGCTTGCGACTGTCCATGTAGTCCAGCGGTTATGACATTACATTTTGCTTAGAACAACCACAATTGTAGCTCACATCAATCCATTTCAGTTCATGCTATCACGACGCCTTATAGGGGGGAAGTATAATAAATGGATTGTGATCCTTCAGGAGTTCGATCTTGATTTTGCCTCGATGAAATCAGTGAAATCGTTGGTGTTTGTTGAGCTTATGTCGGACCTCCCGAGACTTGATGAGGATGTCATTCATGAAGATTCCTTTGCGGATGAGCACTTATTTCTCATCTTGTCCGAAGACCCTTGGTATGGGGATGTTATTGTATATCTCCAAACTTTGAAGTTTCCTCCGCATTATTCACGAGACAAGCGATGGCATGTGAAACATCACGCTAAAGACTATACCATCGTCGGTGACACTTTGTATCGCCGAGGAAAGGATTCTATTCTCCATCGTTGCTTAACTCACGAAGAAGCGGAGCGGGTGCTTAATGATTGCCATGCAGGGGCGTGTGGCGGTCACTTATCTGGGCTTGCTACAGCCCAGCGTATTATGCGATTTGGTTACTTTTGGCCTTCAATCTTTAAGGATTGTGTTAACGCTGTGAAGAGATGCCACCCTTGCTAGGTGTTCTCTTGGAATATACACTCGCATCCAGTGCTCCTTCATCCGGTCATCACCGTCGGTCCCTTCACTAAGTGGGGGGTGGACTTCATGGATTGCAAACCAGCTTTGACTGGGGGGCATCACCATATCATAGTGGTCATGGACTATTTCTCCAAATGGGCTGAGGCCATGCCTACTGTAAAATCCGATGGTGCCACTGTAGCCCATTTCTTGTTCAATCAAATTATCACTTGTTTCGGTATTCCGAAAGAGATTGTCACTGACCATGGCAGTCACTTTCAAAACAAGATGATGGAGGATTTGTCTCTCAAGCTTGGGTTTCATCAAGAACACTTGTCTTCCTACTATCCCCAAGCGAATGGTCAAGTTGAAGCAATTAATAAGTCTTTGAAGACCATTCTCCAGTGTACCATCCAAAAAAGCAAGAACAATTGGCACATCATGTTATATCCTGCTTTGTGGGAATATCGAACCGCAGTCAAGAATGCCACCGGATTCTCACCATTCCAGCTAGTTCACGGTATGGAGTCACTTTTACCGATTGAAAGCGAAATCCCTTCACTTAAACTGGCCATAGAACGCCTCCCTGATACGACAGGTATTGAGCAACATTTAATCCACCTTGAGCAACTTGACGAGCAACATCGAGATGCCGTTGTGGCCATAGATGCCAACAAACGTCGTGTCAAGGTTCAGTATGATAGGTCTGTCTGTCCCCGGCAGTATGCTGAAGGTGACTTGGTCCTCTTATATGACCAAGCTAAAGAATCCTTGGGGGTAGGAAAGTTCAACCCCATGTGGCACGGTCCTTACATTGTGAGGCGTGTCCTAGAAAAAGGAGCCTATGAATTAGAAGACTATGAGGGGACTGTCTTGAAGGAGCCTAGAAATGGGCTCTATCTCAAGCGGTATTACACTTGAACCTCTGGTTCAGGCTGATACTTTTGTATACTATTGTATAGTTGTTTCTGTACATAGTTTAGCTTTCTTTTTTGGTTTTCAGGTCTGCTAATTAGCTTCCGTTTGATTGGCAGATGTCAGCAGGATCTCCTACGTTCTTAGGTTTCACGGATGGTGTTATCTAGCATATGCAATAGCTTGCTTCTGCTGCCTGGGTTATTTTCTCACCTGACCACCTAGTTGTGTCCTTAGGAGGTGCTTGTCTCGGTTCTACATCTAACAATGTGGCTAAATATAGTGCAGTCATTGAGCTACTTCGGGATGCTATTTCACATGGCATCCAATCTTTAAAGGTTGGCCTAGATTCACAGCTAGTTGTGTCTCAGTTGAATGGGCAGTACTGTGTACGAGACCCTACACTACTACAGAAATTCCTAAGGGTAAGCCTCTTGGAGAGACATTTTGTTTCAATTACATACATTCATGTTCCGAGAAGTCTTAATCATATATTTGATGCATAAGCTAACTATGTATTAGATTGGAATTTATCACATTCATAATGAAGCACACAAATGAAAGAGACATTCATACATTTGTACATACACACATATCCTAGAACCAGAGAACCATAGTTTATATATAAATATGTCCAAAAAGGGTAGTGTCATACAAAATTGGAGCCCGTAGCCCTCAAAAATATACATATCGATACAAAAATGAGATCCTGGGATATCTACTCCCTACGAGGAGGCCTAGCTGCTGCCCCGACAGGATGTGTCTCATAGAAATAGTGAATTGCATTGGCTACCCATTGCAATAACTGCACCCAGTCACCCGGAACCCCCACTACTTGGCGCTGCATGGCCTCAAGTAGTCGCGCCACCTCTATCTGTGGAACCCTGGAAACCATCCGTGATAGGTTGTGCTGCAAGGTCTGTAGAGTGCGCCCTGCTGCAGCATCAACTGCCTCATCACCCCCCGCCCCAATGACCATGTCTCGAGAAGCCATTGGGTCTCACTAGGGCCTTGTCTGCGGGAAAATAGTCAACCATTAGCATTTGATACTACCACCAAAAATATTTTTGCATTCACATCTATAATAAAAAATTCATAAAAATTTAATAACAAAAAATTAAAAAGAGTACTCACCAATGTCTTTGAATGCTGCGTCTGGTGGGAGTGGCATGTCCCAATCCTGGCGGAAGTCTATCCCTGCATAAGGATAGTCCTCTATGGCAATAACCTTTCGATCCTACCAGCAGAAGAAATCCTCAATATATGGTGATGCCAGACGGCCACCACCCTGTGGTGTCAAGATCTCAGCCCACCGGGTCAGGGCTGGATCGCGGAGACTATGAGGAGGGACATCCACCCTCGGACTAAGCCCCATAACTCTCTCATAGAAGAAACTGCACAAGATACTGCCATACCCGAAGTTTTTGGCCTTCCCTTCTTTGCATTCCGTTAGTTGGGTCTTCATAGACCCCAGTAGTGTGGTACACCAATCGAATACTATAGGCTGCATGCATTGTGATGCATAGAACATCACTGGCCTGGATTCCTAGTGCAGAGCTTTTGAACCCATTATTCACACTAAGGTAGCCACAATGATCTTCATGCTCAGATCTACTATGGCATTGATGGGCACCTGAATTCCCACCGTGCAGGTGTTTGTGGGACAATACCGCGCTATGTAGTCAAGGACGATGATCCCACCACCCATAGTACGAGACCAAAGACTGGCCTCCTCACCTCGACAGGAAAAACCGGTAATGAAGTAGATGTCGTCCACTTCCAATGTGAGTATTTTCCCATTGAGATTGAAGTTTTATGCATCAACATCCCAATAATCTATCAAGCGGCAGAGTAGTAGGTTTTGGGCCCTCAAACCCCCTATACTCCCAAATTTGTACAACCCACATGCTTGCAATGCTTGTTGTGCTTGCACATCATTGCACACGGCCTCATCTACTTGGTCATGCTCCCTCTCCCTCCACTCTAGAACCATCCTGGAGTGAGAAAAAACAAGCATTTTAGTCAATTTTATTTGCAAAATCAACTTCACGGTCGTACCCGCGGGCTAATTTATATACAGGTGTGGGTACCCACGGTCAACCTGTGCATTGACTGCGAGTATCATACCCTACCCGCGACCCGCACAGTGATAGCCTGCGGGTAGCACCAAAGCCATTTAGGGCTTGGCCAAACTAAAAATCCCACCTCTAAAAACTAAAATGAATGCAATGAAATTAAAGGTATGGATGAGACTACCAACCTGCTCCAAACGGTTCGATGAACGGATGCTTGTAGCTCCTAGAATCGGTAGTTGAACTTCAAGGTGAAAACTAACCACAAAGCTCCAAATGGGTGAATAGTAAAAATGAATTGTAAATTGTAAATTTTTATTACTATTTATAATTTTCAGGACCCACTTGTCTACAGTTTTTACCGTTTGATGCCGTTATGGACTAATATAATGTCTTGGAGTAGATTTTTTAATCAGATTTCTTCGGCGAAAGTTGTTTTGGACCATTTGACACCTATGGTAGATACGTTTCACACCTGGCATATAGGTTAGATGCCATTTCCACATGCAGTATGCATTTGACCTTTTGACCATTTTCACAAACCCTAGGTGCGACCCCGCTTCGTAACTGACACGGAACCTTCACACTGCTATAGAAGTGTCGTTATGTGGCGGTAGGGATTTTCCGAACATGGGTACCATAGTTAGAACCCCTTTGTGCATTCTGGTGCCCATGCCGTTGTTTGTCCTTAGGAACGGGAGTCCTTTGTAGTTACGCCATGACATTGCGATAAAGACTCATACTCTACTTTGTCTTATGCTGGCCATCTCCCTTAAGGACTCCCCTCATTTATATCATATTGTGATTGCATTGCATCATCCTGCTTGCCGCTTGATCCTTATGCTGGATCCTGCTTACTCAGTTGTTATCTTGGTGCCTGAGCACTTTTCCCTGTCGAACCTTGCAGAGCTTCCATTTGTCCTTCACAATTTGATGACGTTTTGACCCTGAGGGAACACACCTCTGAGTGTCCACACCCTGCGTGCACTTTCTTGCATTGATCATAGGTATGTTCCACTGCTTGGGACTAGTTTGCTCGCTATTTGACACTCGTTCCCTCACTTGTTGTACTATAAGAAATTTTATTCTTTTTCAAGCTTTCTCCAAATATGAAAAAGACCAAAAAATCAAATATTCCAAAAATCCAGACGGGATTATGGTTACTACTTCTTCTTGGTAGCTGTTGTGTTGCCTTTGAATAGAGCATTCATTCCACTCCATACACTATGAGTCGGTACTATAGTTGGACCTTAGGAGTTGTACTTGTTTCTCAGTTTATCCACCGATTGGTTAAGCTTCTAGTCATTATGGAGCCCTTTGTGGTGCCTCCTGCATGGCACAGTTTATATTGAGTCTATGCTGCCTATGTCTATCCATTTGCTCATTCTCATGTTCAAAGGAAGTCTTGAAACCAGTGTCGGCCACTCCTCAGATCTCTTGACTATTGCATGTCGGCCATCCTTATTGAGTCGGTCTATTTCACCTGAGATATTCCAAATCTTTCAATATAGCTGGTACCTCGTGCTGGTTGATGGGGGATGCCTTAATGCCCTCCTTCCAGTGAGTCTCGTTCCGTCAACTTCAACCCATTTATTTCGGGACTTGAGGCTTAGAGTTCGATTAAGTACCTTGAGGCTTGCAGTCATTAGTGGCAGGGTCTCTCGCCATCGACAGTTTTGGGAATACATCAATGTCCCCTGATCGATGGATTCATCCTAGTGATCGACTTCAACTCATTTATTCACACTCCAATGATTGTGCTCTATTCCTTGATGCCCATTTTCATTATTGGTGGGTCATCTCGCGTCTATTAACGGTATACATCATTGACCGGTAATCAGACGATGTCACAGCAGGTTCAACCCCAACTCCTTTATTCACTTGATGGGACTTGCACCATCGAAGACTTGTGTAGAAGACTCCAGGCGATAGTGGCATCCAATATGCTACCTATGACATTGAATTTACATCTAAGATATCACCTCTCAGATATCAGCAGTTTGTACCTCCAGTTTGCACCAGTTGTTTCCTTTTCAGCAGGAGACCATATCTTACTGTAGAGGGATCATGACTATGATCACTTATGACATATACCCATTATGTACTGCCTATTCATGGCTATTGTATCAGATTGTTGTACTATACCGACATGTATTCAGAGATACTATTGTATTATGACGAGTGAGCTTCTCTTTCCACTTGTGTTTCCATCACTCCACTTCTGAGTTTATAATGTATTTCGGCCATCGTAGCATCAGTCTCTGGCCTCACACATTAGGGGGCATATGTTACAACGTAATTTTCCACCTTGTGAGCATCAACATTCTTTGGCCTACAGGATCCATTTCATTGACTCAAATCCACTTTATATCATTCAGACATACTATTTTCTCATTTTTTCCTTTGTACGCTTGTTGCATCATTACAGTGGGCGTACCCGCGAGTTGCATCACTATAGCCCGTGGGTAGCATGTAAAATGGTAAAAACCACTAGTTAATTACTTTTTACTCCCCAAAAGCGGTTATTGGGTGACCTTTGACCCTCCATCTGCCCAAGAAATGCCTCGATGTGTCCTTTCACTTACCTTTGGGAGGACTATATATTGAGCACATATGGCTTATGGATGGGAGGAGAAAGAAGAGCAAGAGAACTCTAGTGGATTTTTGCCCTATCTTGAGTCTACATTCATTGATCCTTGTAGTTGTGAACCCCTTATGTTCACCTTCCAAACTCCTACCATAGTTTGAGTTTTCCATTAATGGAGGATTGAAGTGGTGGAGGCACAAGTGGATTGATCCAGATCTTGGTTCAGATTGGTTGTCGACAAGAGGTCGTATCACATTGTACTTCTTCTTGTTTATTACTAGAAAACTCATATTCTCATCCATTAATGTTGTGAATGTTGTTTATTCTACATCGAGTTGCATTTACTTGTAATATCATGGACCATTGCTATTGATGATGTTAATGTCGTTTATATATTATATGCACTTGTTGTATATTGGTTGTCAAGACTAATTTGCATATTCAAGTACATGGATTGAAAGCTCTAACGAGGATCTACATCAAACGTTTGGATCGAGGTTGGTTACATTCTCTATTATCTTAGCATTGTCATTTATAATAGCATAGTTCTGAGAATTGAGTTAATTTCTAGTAGTCAACTGTCTGTAGTGGTCTACCCCAAGCAATAGTGAGTTTTCTCCAATACAAGTACTCGTAGCCCTTCAATGATATAGTGTACATCGAACCACAAAGGTTTGAATGAATCAAATCAAGAGCCTTTGCAAATATGTTTTCATTGCTTGGGAAAAAAGTTTTGACATACTTGTTGTAATGTCCCGTTACTGAAAATCAAGGAATTGACTGAGGACTGATGCCATTGGAATAAAATAAGATCTTAAGCAGTGCTATTAAATCATGAGTAGGTAAAAGAAGGCCACTGGGGCAAGTAGCAACTGACATGCATAACATGCGATCCAAACTCATAGTGCATGTGACATGAGTTAATTAAAGTGCATGCATGCATCCGAAAGTGAGTGCATGCAACCTCAACTTAATAAAAGAAAGAAAAGCGAGTCAGGGCATGTAATCTTAACATGATAAAAGAAGGAAAATTGAGTTGATCAAGGCATAAGTTATTATTGATTATTGAGATTTGTGTGAGAGCTCTGAGAACCAAGTTAGGGTTGAGGGCACATCCCTTAGCCAACAAGTGTGTTTCGGCAGTGAAATATATCTACCCTAATCACTTCTGGGAGTAAATCATACAGTTTTCCTATTGTGCTTCATCATTACATCAAGGATTTGGTATTCTTCTCAGAGATTCAAGTGAAAGGATGGAGAGGGAACTTCACATCTTCTGAGATCATTGAGGGTGCATTCATCTGAGCCATTCAGGCTCTATATACTACTATTGATCCTTCTTGCAGCTTATTGGATCCATTCAACTATTTCATAAGCTAATTCCATAGATCTAATAAAGAAGATGACGCCTTCACTTTGCATGGGTGAATTCATCTATTAGAGGTAACTCATATCTCCTCCTAACTCTAATGCATGGCATGCATGTCTCTTTTATACTACTGAGAGTGGTATTATAAGCCTTACTGTGGAATATTGGGTTCGTATCACTCTTATGGATCCTTAAATATTGATATGGATATTGAGGAGGGCGCACTTAAGTTGCAAGGCGAATTTCCATTGATATCCACACTCACAACTTAACATAGGGTTGATGCATGGGTTGCATGCTTCTTCCATCTTGTTCAAAAGGCCACTATAAGCCTGACTATTGATTATGGGATCCTATACTATCTTTATGGAGCATTTATCATTGATCTTAAGACTGAAGAAGGCGCCATTCTTGCGTGGGAAAATTATCTCCGGGAGAAACTATTTGAATCTAGATCTATACTCATGCATGTTTTGCATGTCAGCTTAATATCATTATATGGAGCAAGAAAAACTCATTGGTATGTACATGCATGTCTTTTGAATTTATTTATGTTGTAAATCTGATTACTTGGATTTTAGGGTTCATGACTTGGGTTTTAGGGTTCATGCAACCCCATGCATTTCTCATGCAATATCATGCAAGCATATTATTTATAAGTTTTGGGTATTGAGACATCAAAGGAACAACGACAACTTCATAAAATATAAACAAAGACATAAAATATCAATTGGGATATTACAGTGGTATCAAAGCATGCTCATTTCCAGTTGTGGGCACATAGCAGATGGTTTCAGGTGCATGGGGCTAAAGCATGTTGAATAAGCATTGCATGCCACTGCATGTTGATGCATGTGAGTGCATGTGAGTGCATGTTAGTGCTGGTCAGTACTGTTACGTTGCATGTCAGTGCATATTAGTGCATGACAATTTTGGTTTTGTGCATGACAGTGCATGTCAATTTTAGGTGAAGTTTATGCCAAAGCACAAGTTTCTTGCCAGCCTGTGAACACATGAAGACAATGAAAAGGATCTTGGCTGAAAATGTGGAGTGGTTAGCAGCGCTTCGATACTTGCCTCAATATCATTAATATCTAGCCTTGGGGGATGAGATATGTGTAGCATTGTCCTTTCAAGACTATTACTCCATCCAGTTCGGGAGTCGGCCCAAGGATTTGGATGAGGATCTCCTTAAAAACATAGTGCGAGGAGTAGAGAAAAATGAGCATGAAGTATAGGTTGATGGTGAACTTGTATGGAGTTGACAATACATGAGGAGGATAGTACATGTGATGCAATTATCCAATCATCCAAAGTCGAGGATTCACCATCTCACCTTAGTAGTGGTGCTTGTGAGGATCAGGGGGTGTTAGCATCTAGATGTGACATGGATTCGATATTGAGTGATTTAGGTGTACAGGACATTGAAGAGGAAGAGGATCCCACCTATGAGCCTATGGTTACTAGAGATTCCTTGAATAGCACTCAGATGGCTCTTCAGGAATCCGATATGCATGTAAACAGGCTGTGTGACTAGTTGGAGTTGGTACACTCTTCATCATCTACAGCAAGATTCGAGACATTTAGGACAGGTGGGATCCATGAGGAGAGACAAGACTTGGATATGGTTGACTCTATACATGCGGGGCAGTATGGAGGTTATGATTCACTTATGAGTCACTTCTTGTGGAGGAACCATTAATGGTTCCGGTTGTAGTTGTAGATGTGTTGATGGGAGACACACTCCATGGACTAGTTGATAGTGACATGGACGCATTTCGTATTTTCTGGGATGGGTATAGTACAAATGTGTGGGATCCAAGTTTAGATGACACTAGTAGAGTGAGTGCACAGGAGGATACTGCAGCACACACATGATATAGGATAGTTGTAACACATGAGGGCATGAGTGACACCCATGGTTTGAGGGGAGAGAATTCGATGATGATTATGCACGAGGAGCGCATATACGATGCTCGATGGCTCAGTAGGATACATGAGTATGAAATAGTCTACAGGGGTACACAGTGGCATATGGTGAGGTCTCATGGAGTTTCAAAGTGTTTCCCCCTAGGACACCACCTAACATAAATCACGAGCATACCCTTGAATTGGGTTTCCCCAAGATTGGTGAGTGGAAGGGCACGCTTCATAGAGCAATAGATCCCTCGATGGCCTATATTTATCAAGAATATCATCTGATGAGGGTTAGAGAGCATGATGCTCATTGGTCTACTTCTAGACCTCATTTTGGGATTTTGGTCATGCCCTTGGGGTTGACCAACACACTAGTTGAAAATTTAGGATTCCCAACCCGATTTCAAGTTTTGGATTTCACATGAAGTTTAATGCCCAAACCCCATAGCTGTAAAAACACTTTACATGCATGTTACACCCAAAATCTACTCATCATCAAATTCAGTGTATACACCCCTAAAGATACTTGGACTAAATAATCATCCTGGGAATATTTGTGCTCAGTTGTGCTAGGTTTTGAAGGGTCGTCGCAAGTTGCACACTAGCAACATGCGACGTCTCATCTTGCTCCACTACAGGGTGCGACAAGGTCAGTTAATGGGCAAAAATAGCTTATTCGAGATCCTTCTTGAAACTTGCTCATTTAGGGGCTTATCCCTGACCTCTAGGGGAGCTGGTACTCGACTCCTAACTCTTTGGGAGGATCCCCTATCTCTCTACTACCATTTCTCAACCTATCCTATCCATACCCTATCCACTTAGTCCTATATAAGTGAAGCTCACTCCCATCCCAAAGGGAGGAAGCCTATGGTATCTACATGCTGGTGAAATCACTCTTAGAACACCTCCATTCACCTTATGGAGAACTCATACTTCCTTGGAAGGACATGGCAATTGGCTTGGTCGGAGAAGGGCTACTATGTTAAGTCTTGGTTGTAGTTCTATATCTCTATCATGTACTCCTCTATTTACAGTAATACAAATGCTTTCTACCAATATCGTTCATGTGTGTAATGATATTGAGTAGTTTACCTGCTTAACTGTTTACTTAGATCTCTTATTGTATAGATGTCTTTTACTGGTTTCTCTTGTTTCTTTGTCTTGATAGGTCTTGCAGCTTGGATATGACGACCGTGAGACGTGGAGCAGCATTCAAGAGAAAGGATTGCGAAGTAAAAGGTAAGACATCTAGTACTTGATCCTTAAGTAGATCTAGGAGATGTATTTGTGGTCTGTTCTATTTGTTCTAGACTCACATTGAGCTAGGGAGATCCTGCTCATGTCCGCTCCAGTGGATAAAGGGAAACCAATCCCTTCAAGCATAGTTTTATTCCATTTCAAGCTCATTAAAAAATAAGATGGGCTCCCTCAAGCATAGTTATTGTCTATTTCAAGCTTGTGTAAAAATGAAATAGATCTCCCTCCCATCAGTTCGAGTCTCTCGCTAGAGTTAGAGCTTGAACCTTCATTTCATCTGATTCTTGTTTTCCCCCCCTTGGTGAACATTTTCATATTAGTAGCCAGGTTGGTAGTTGGGTTAGCAAGCAACATTTTCAGACAAAATGAAGCTTGGGGGGCATGCCACATGTCGTACCATCAGCAATCATGTTGAAGGAACACCACCATGTTAAGCCGTTAGCAATCATGCTGGGGGCATTTACCAACCTTTGGGCATCATGTTGGGAAGGAACCCATCAATGGGCCTTAACCTATGAGCATAGTTCCCTTTCTATGTCAAGCTCGTTAAAAATTGAAATAGGTTCCTGTTATCACACAACTTGTAGTTGCCCCTAGAGGTATCCCATCCGGGATGGTAGAGGAGTCAGGCAACTAAAGAGGTGACCCAAGAGATGCCACGGTTCCCAATGCAATGTGGGAGTCACGTCAACCGAGGCACTCTTCACTTTAGGTCAAAGTGTAACTAGACCAAGGGGGAGACCCTATACCCCAATCACTGTTGATTGGACCCAAACAAAGGTTTCTAAGGGTAGATAAGTAATGAGTTACGGAAACCAATGCAAGGCTAAGTGGACCTAAGGGTTAAGGTATGGTTGATGGTGATGTAAGAGATTGTTAGTGTTTCAACCTATGTATGGTTTAGGCCACATGATGGGGTATGATAACTAGGTGTAGTACCATGTGTTTACACAAGTGGGTCCATTGTTCTTGGGAAGTGTGAAATGGTTCTAGGTAGGCCCACAAGGTGAAGTTAGGTGTGAGGTTGGTACTATAGGTTAGATGTAGTCTAGATCTATGAGTTTGAGTTGGTTATAGGAGTACCCATGTACTAGATCTAGGGTTTGACACAAATCCCAAGGAGTGCGACTTGCTTGGAGAAGGACTAGTGCCTTATTGGATGGGCTAATGGGGTCAAGAAATATGTCAAAGTGTAGATCGGGACACCTAGAAGCCAAGTCAAGTGGATTGAAGGAGATCCAATGGTTGGATCTTACTAGATCTAGGTTTTTATGTGATTACCTTAAGTGGACCACAATCCCTTGAAACAAGGAATGCAACCCCCAAAGCGGATCATGACAAAAAAACAGTATGGACCTAGGTTTCAAGGCATGGGCATTCCAAATCCACAAAAATCTCAAGCACCCACCTCCTCAAAGTGGACCAACTCAACTTTCCAAGGGGGTGCGATTTGCTCAAGGAGGGCTAAAATGAGGGTTTGGTGGACCAAATCAAGTCCAATGGCCACCAAACTGTAGATCCAAGTAGCTAGTACCCTGATCTATGTATGTTCAAAATTTCAAGTGAACCCAATGGCTAGATCTTAGTAGATCTGAGTTTTAAGATACCAAGAGAATCAAAAGGGGGTTTTAACCCCTTAAAACATGGAGAGATGTCCACAAGGTAGTTTTCACCAAAGTAAAGATGTGGGTATAGGTTATCAAGTGTCTAAATTTCAAATCAAGTGGGATCTCACCTACCCATGTGCTAGATCTAACCCAACAAGCTTCTCTTAGGAAAATCGATTTAGGTTCAAGGGGGCTTTTTGCATTGAAAAGTGTGTCAATTTTTAGCCAATCACCACCAAACTATAGATCCAACTAGGGGTGGATCCTATAGAGGTGGGTTTTTAATATCTTTTCAATTGCAAGGCTAGATCTAAGTAGATCTAAGAAATACCAAAATTGGGGTTTTGATTAATTAGGGTTTTATGACCAATGAAGATAGAATGGATGAAAGAGGCACATACCTTGTAGATCTTACCTCAATTGCTTGTGGCCACCTTGCAAGTTGATAGCATTCTCCTATGTGTATATTCAAGAGTGAGATCTAAGTGCTCCAACCAAAAGTCCTTCTCCAAGATAGCCAAATCGTCCTCCTCCTACAAGACAAGATCAAAGAAACAAGTCAAGCAAGATGATTATGAAAATGGTAGAAAGATGTAATAGAAAGCATCAACTATGTCACGAAGATACAATAATGATACTCCCTGTCACAAGATCAACCCAAGAGAGAATATGTGGATCCCTCCAACAATAACCCTCATGAAGTCGCCCTCCTCTCTCCAATTCGACTTTCCTGTCAAAAGATTAGTAAAAGCACCAAAATCCACAATGATACGTAGAAGAGATACTGTATATTCAATTTGCAAGAGAATCCACAATGCAAGAGAGATGTGCTCCACAAAAAATCTTCTATTCCAATATTCCAGAGCTCCAACGGTGAGCTTTACAATGGGGGGTCTCCTCCTTATATAGGATAATAAAGACCAAAACCCTATACCACTCTACAATACTACATCAAATGAGTGGTTGAGATTATAAGATCTCATCATACAATCAATGGCTAGGATGAACCATAACATAATATCACTTGGATCACCCAATATAACAAAAGCGCCCTCACTAAATGGTACAATGGAGGGTGACGTCATCCCACTAGAGGGGTAAAAAGTACAATGATCCACCTCATGATGACTAGGACATGATAAAATAAGCACATGGTGGGGCTAGGAGGCATCAATCCTTACTAGCTCATCCCCAAGGCACAATAAAATAATAAAATATGTCCAATATAATAGAAATGACCAAAACTGTCCTCAGAATCCACGACAGTCAAGCAATAAATGTCCTCCTGTGATCAATCCGGGCATACCCACATGGTGAAAACTGACTGGAAGATAGTGATGCCACCCTGGAAGACCTCTGTGAAGACCAAATGCCAAAACCTTGCCTCAATTGCCCAAATCGATTTCCTCAGTGACCACTTTATCCCATTTTTTAACTGCCTCGAGAACTGTGAAAGTGCCAAAACTTCCTCCTAGGGTGCTAGCGCTGTCAATCTGAGCCCAACAGGCTCTCCGGAAGGGGGGATAAATGGTAATAACAAGTGGCTGGACCACCCCCTCCATTATCAGCGCCCTAGGTGAACTGGCCTCTCGGGGCCCCTGCTGCTCAGGCTGGGAAATCAGCCCCAAATCTGGTCAACAAGTGTAAAACTGCATCAATCACTGTCAGAAGTGCCCGGAACTGAAAGATAAGTGTCTCAATGGATCCAGAAGACCCAAATCCACTAGGAATGAGTACTCATACACCTTGGGTTTCCCTAATGGGCCTGCTGTAGGGTCCACCATATATGGACAATGTATAATCTGCTGATCTGAAGTAGTAATAAACCTGTTGAACTGGATCAAACATCATCTGTATCATATGTCCATCATATGATATCATCATCAAACATGTGGGGCCATAAATCATCATCAATAATCATCCATACATGGTCCACATCATCACGGATCCCAAGAATATATAATCAAGGATAAATCACATCAGTAGACTAAGACAATGCTTCTCTAATCATTCTCACCGCTAAGCTCAAAGTATAAATTCCATTCAGTGGCATTAATCAAGTTAACATATTCCGTTGTTATATAAAATTACTTGCACAATAGTTCAAATGACAAACTTACCCATTGGACATGGTCAAACTGCTAGTGAAGGATGAAGGCTAGGAGCAAGGTTGGGCCAAGGGTTTGACTTGTCTAACTTAACTCAAAAATACTTTGAACTGGGAGAAGGGGGAAGCTACAAACTCTGTGCTGGACAAAAGAACACGGGGGATGGCTGTGCCTCACAAATGGATAAGTTGTTTAGAGAGTGCTTATTCAACTTAGGCATCATGTCTACATCAAGTTGATCCAGTTTCATTAGGATCATTCAATTTTATTCCATGGCCTTTTTGGCCTACATAACCCTTCGGATTTCAGATGTGCTGAGAAGCACAACTAGTTGCAGCTTGCATTTAGGGCATGTTTTTCATATATTTATACAAGGTCAGCAATTGTTTAGATATAGCTTTTAAGAACCATTGCTTTTTGGACCTTTCTTATACTCTTCGAGGAGTATTTTTAGCTTTTCATTGCTCTTGCCCTTTTTTTGTTTCCATGGGCGAATTTATTAAGTTTCCACAGGTAGAACATGAGCTTTCAGTTTTAGCCAACAACATCTCAAGTGACTAGGGGGAGTTCGAGCCAATGCCAAACATCGGGACAACCGACCAGAATGATTTAGGTCTACAATCCAACTCACCAAAGGCAAGTTCCGTCACCAACTCAGAGCCGAGACACTGAATAAACAGGGATGCGGTCCAAACACAAAGGTAGAAAAATGGGGAAGTCCTCAGTATCAGAAAGTCAAATGAGACAAGTCAGGGTTTAAAGTCAAACAGGAAGGTCATGTATGAATGGAGACAAGTGAATATGGAGCCTACACTAGCAAACAACTGGTGTCGGGAAAGACCATATCTATGTAAGGTGAAAAACCAGTGAGTTGTGTTAAATGACCTAAATGTGCAAACAATTGTCCATTTTATGATTTACAGTTCATTTTAAATAGATTGCCACATCAGGAATGATATACCAAGCACATGCTATGATCATGACTAAATCAACAAGATAATAATCCACAGTCAGTGAGTACATATCCATAGATCATACAACATCATCATAAAAACACTGCTGTAATACATCTCTAGGCACTGAACTGAAACTGTAATGGGATAAGTGGTCACATCAGTCATCAAATCTGAACTCTCAAGGCTCAGCCTTGACACAAGGTCATATACAAAATCTGAATAATGTACTGCTCTGATCATGAGTGATCCAAAATGTATAGCCATGCTCTGGAATAATGTAAGCTCTGGAATGTGCAAATATCTACTGTACAAGAATAGTAGCCCTGCTACTATGGTGTGATAACATCTGGCTCCAGCTGGGACAAGTTCTCTAAGGGAGAGAGCGCTTGAGAACCTCAGAATCTCTGGTCTCGAACAGCTCTGCGTCAATCTTCAATCCAGCACTGCACCATCCTTGCTTTCAGCTTTTATCTTGCACCTGTTCCTGCTCTCACAAACACTAAAATACCTCATGGAGCATGTATGGGAAAAATATAAAATAAAACTGGAAATGACTTCTATTCTAAAACATAAACTGAAATGCGCCAAAATATAAATATAAACTAACATGGCATATATTATTCATTTATCATTTATTATTTTTATTACTGTGCAAGAGAAAAAGAGCACTTCTTCAAGCAGGCAATCTCAACTTGCACAGGCAGCCAAAAATAGAAATGCCAACTACAATTCCTTAAATGCATGTAGGAGAAGAGACAAGCTTAGGAAGGAGCAAGGCTCAACTCAATAAAGAAGAAAAACAAGCAGAAAAAGAAAAAGGGACAATACTCAGCACACAGAAAAAGAAAAATCACACACATCCTACTGCTCAAGTGAGCTTATTCAAGACCTACCTACCCTACTCTAATCAGTCAACACAAATGCTAGGTAAAATCATAAATCCAGTGCAACCATTCATCAAACAGATTAGTGATTCTTCTTTGATTTTTATTAATGAAGCAAGTCATGATTGGATTAAAGATTAGAGAATTTGATAACACAATCTTTCTGGCTTGTTCAAAAATTGAAGAAGGGTTTGAATGGAGCAAAATGAAATCATGCCAAGGAGAATATTGACTGAAGCAGACATCCTCCATCAAAGAACTGATAGGATCATAAAATTTATGCAAGTTAAACTCAGGGATGGATGGAGGGAAGATATAAGACACGTGATTCGATTCATTTTCACACAAATTAACTTCTTCATTTACTTCTCTCACATATTCAATTTGATTCTCCTTGGGATTGATGATCAAATAAAAACCAAGTGAGGACAACTCAAAGTTTAGAAGACGAAAAATCAAAGTCAGACCCTCTTGATTCTCAAAAATGGAGAAAAGATGGAATTGATCTTTAAACACCTTTTCTAGCCACCTAGAATGATTGATAAATTGACAACAAGCATTATGGTTCCAAAGTGACTGAAAAGGGAAATGAAGTGCATTTTCTCCAAACATGTTATCATGCTTATACTTCTTATTGAAAATTTTAAAAGCAAAAGACTGACTAGACCACCAACCCAAAGATGATTGAAAGAGTTGGGAAGGGAGGGTGGATTGCAAATATGAACAGTCTCCTAGATGGATAGAAAGATTTGGCCTTGAAATTTGACAAAATGAAAGGCCTTTCAAAATAGCACTAGGAATGACTTCAAACCTTTGATTAAATCTAATATTTACAATTTGAGGACAAGATTCTAACTCTAAGAAAAAGCTATCTTGACTAAGGACAGAAAAATAAAAATTTAAAGACTCATTATAAGAAGTAGAACAAAGATTAGAGCATCTAGTGTGATTCACTAATTCATCCTCATCTTGAGATTGACCTTCTATTGATTCATCATTGAAATTATAAGAGGATAAGTGATCATTTTCATTTAATTGATCAGGGGGAAAATTACCAAGCTCATTTAAAATATCCTGATTATTTGCATAATGATCATGCGAAAGCACTACTAAAGGGTCTTGGTCAATGTTTCCATCTTCTTCAATAAGGTGATAAGGAATTGAATGATCACTAAAGATAGAATGACTAATGAGTTCCCCCGAAGGAGGAACCTCAATAGACTTGTTGACTAAAGGCTCGTCCTCAGAAATTTCCTCAAGATCAGGACTAGGGCTACCTAAAAAGGAATTTGAACAATTATGATTTATACAATGATTATGGATTTGACTTTCAATCGACTCAAAAGTGGAAGACTTATACTCAAAAGAAATTGGGCAGGAGGGGTCATCTCCGGATGTTGACAATTCACTTGATGTTTGATTACTAACAGATTCAACAATAGGATCAAAAAGGGGAAGGTTTTGATTTGAAAAATATATATCATCGGATTCACTTCCCCATTTTTCTAAGAAATTTTGCTCAAACATGTCATACCCGGAAATGCTATTGGGCTTCAAATCTAAGAACCAGATCTCAGCTCTTCCTTTGAAGGATGAAGCCAATAGTTTCATACACACATCCTCATGGGTTATGGATAAATCTTTAATAATTTCCCTAAAAAGTTCAAGGTGTCTTTTAGCAGATACTTCATGACTTCCATCAAATTTAGACAACCTTTCACAGGCTTGATGAGGGATGTGATGAGGATACCCAACAATTTTTGAGAAGTCAAAAACTTTCAAACGACCAAAAGTTCTAGGCCGCTCAGAAGCAGCCATGGATGGCAAAATTTTATTTTTTTAATTTTTTATTATTAAATCAAGAACCTAAATACAAAAAGATGCACCCCATGGGTTCTAGATAATGATAGGATCGATCACCAGTGGAGTCGCTTATGTGGAGTCGCCAGGTAGATTTTAAAACTCTTCTACCAAGATGTATGTCGTTTAAAGTGCAGAGAGATAGTGAGACACAAAGGTGTGTTAAACCAAGGTAGGCCTCTACCTCCCCGGCAGCGGCGCCAAAAATGTTAATGTTGGCAAAGAGAACGGGAGTAGAGGTTTGAAAAATATATGTCGAACCAGGGTAGGCCTCTACCTTCCCCGGCAACGGCGCCAAAAATGTTATCACACAACTTGTAGTTGCCCCTAGAGGTATCCCATCCGGGACGGTAGAGGAGTCAGGCAACTAAAGAGGTGACCCAAGAGATGCCACGGTTCCCAATGCAATGTGGGAGTCACTTCAACCGAGGCACTCTTCACTTTAGGTCAAAGTGTAACTAGACCAAGGGGGAGACCCTATACCCCAATCACTGTTGATTGGACCCAAACAAAGGTTTCTAAGGGTAGATAAGTAATGAGTTACGGAAACCAATGCAAGGCTAAGTGGACCTAAGGGTTAAGGTATGGTTGATGGTGATGTAAGAGATTGTTAGTGTTTCAACCTATGTATGGTTTAGGCCACATGATGGGGTATGATAACTAGGTGTAGTACCATGTGTTTACACAAGTGGGTCCAATGTTCTTGGGAAGTGTGAAATGGTTCTAGGTAGGCCCACAAGGTGAAGTTAGGTGTGAGGTTGGTACTATAGGTTAGATGTAGGCTAGATCTATGAGTTTGAGTTGGTTATAGGAGTACCCATGTACTAGATCTAGGGTTTGACACAAATCCCAAGGAGTGCGATTTGCTTGGAGAAGGACTAGTGCCTTATTGGATGGGCTAATGGGGTCAAGAAATATGTCAAAGTGTAGATCGGGACACCTAGAAGCCAAGTCAAGTGGATTGAAGGAGATCCAATGGTTGGATCTTACTAGATCTAGGTTTTTATGTGATTACCCTAAGTGGACCACAATCCCTTGAAACAAGGAATGCAACCCCCAAAGCGGATCGTGACAAAAAAACAGTATGGACCTAGGTTTCAAGGCATGGGCATTCCAAATCCACAAAAATCTCAAGCACCCACCTCCTCAAAGTGGACCAACTCAACTTTCCAAGGGGGTGCGATTTGCTCAAGGAGGGCTAAAATGAGGGTTTGGTGGACCAAATCAAGTCCAATGGCCACCAAACTGTAGATCCAAGTAGCTAGTACCCCGATCTATGTATGTTCAAAATTTCAAGTGAACCCAATGGCTAGATCTTAGTAGATCTGAGTTTTAAGATACCAAGAGAATCAAAAGGGGGTTTTAACCCCTTAAAACATGGAGAGATGTCCACAAGGTAGTTTTCACCAAAGTAAAGATGTGGGTATAGGTTATCAAGTGTCTAGATTTCAAATCAAGTGGGATCTCACCTACCCATGTGCTAGATCTAACCCAACAAGCTTCTCTTAGGAAAATCGATTTAGGTTCAAGGGGGCTTTTTGCATTGAAAAGTGTGTCAATTTTTAGCCAATCACCACCAAACTATAGATCCAACTAGGGGTGGATCTTATAGAGGTGGGTTTTTAATATCTTTTCAATTGCAAGGCTAGATCTAAGTAGATCTAAGAAATACCAAAATTGGGGTTTTGATTAATTAGGGTTTTATGACCAATGAAGATAGAATGGATGAAAGAAGCACATACCTTGTAGATCTTACCTCAATTGCTTGTGGCCACCTTGCAAGTTGATAACATTCTCCTATGTGTATATTCAAGAGTGAGATCTAAGTGCTCCAACCAAAAGTCCTTCTCCAAGATAGCCAAATCGTCCTCCTCCTACAAGACAAGATCAAAGAAACAAGTCAAGCAAGATGATTATGAAAATGGTAGAAAGATGTAATAGAAAGCATCAACTATGTCACGAAGATACAATAATGATACTCCCTGTCACAAGATCAACCCAAGAGAGAATATGTGGATCCCTCCAACAATAACCCTCATGAAGTCGCCCTCCTCTCTCCAATTCGACTTTCCTGTCAAAAGATTAGTAAAAGCACCAAAATCCACAATGATACATAGAAGAGGTACTGTATATTCAATTTGCAAGAGAATCCACAA
Source organism: Larix kaempferi (assembly GCA_027924585.1). NCBI lineage: Eukaryota > Viridiplantae > Streptophyta > Pinopsida > Pinales > Pinaceae > Larix > Larix kaempferi. The sequence continues at coordinate 50,477,514 of BSBM01000753.1, forward strand.
TGCAAGAGAGATGTGCTCCACAAAAAATCTTCTATTCCAATATTCCAGAGCTCCAACGGTGAGCTTTACAATGGGGGGTCTCCTCCTTATATAGGATAATAAAGACCAAAACCCTATACCACTCTACAATACTACATCAAATGAGTGGTTGAGATTATAAGATCTCATCATACAATCAATGGCTAGGATGAACCATAACATAATATCACTTGGATCACCCAATATAACAAAAGCACCCTCACTAAATGGTACGATGGAGGGTGACGTCATCCCACTAGAGGGGTAAAAAGTACAATGATCCACCTCATGATGACTAGGACATGATAAAATAAGCACATGGTGGGGCTAGGAGGCATCAATCCTTACTAGCTCATCCCCAAGGCACAATAAAATAATAAAATATGTCCAATATAATAGAAATGACCAAAACTGTCCTCAGAATCCATGACAGTCAAGCAATAAATGTCCTCCTGTGATCAATCCGGGCATACACACATGGTGAAAACTGACTGGAAGATAGTGATGCCACCCTGGAAGACCTCTGTGAAGACCAAATGCCAAAACCTTGCCTCAATTTCCCAAATCGATTTCCTCAGTGACCACTTTATCCCATTTTTTAACTGCCTCGGGAACTGTGAAAGTGCCAAAACTACCTCCTAGGTTGCTAGCGCTGTCAATCTGAGCCCACCAGGCTCTCCGGAAGGGGGGATAAATGGTAATAACAAGTGGCTGGACCACCCCCTCCATTATCAGCGCCCTAGGTGAACTGGCCTCTCGGGGCCCCTGCTGCTCAGGCTGGGAAATCAGCCCCAAATCTGGTCAACAAGTGTAAAACTGCATCAATCACTGTCAGAAGTGCCCGGAACTGAAAGATAAGTGTCTCAATGGATCCAGAAGACCCAAATCCACTAGGAATGAGTACTCATACACCCTGGGTTGCCCTAATGGGCCTGCTGTAGGGTCCACCATATATGGACAATGTATAATCTGCTGATCTGAAGTAGTAATAAACCTGTTGAACTGGATCAAACATCATCTGTATCATATTTCCATCATATGATATCATCATCAAACATGTGGGGCCATAAATCATCATCAATAATCATCCATACATGGTCCACATCATCACGGATCCCAAGAATATATAATCAAGGATAAATCACATCAGTAGACTAAGACAATGCTTCTCTAATCATTCTCACCGCTAAGCTCAAAGTATAAATTCCATTCAGTGGCATTAATCAAGTTAACATATTCTGTTGTTATATAAAATTACTTGCACAATAGTTCAAATGACAAACTTACCCATTGGACATGGTCAAACTGCTAGTGAAGGATGAAGGCTAGGAGCAAGGTTGGGCCAAGGGTTTGACTTGTCTAACTTAACTCAAAAATACTTTGAACTGGGAGAAGGGGGAAGCTACAAAATCTGTGCTGGACAAAAGAACACGGGGGATGGCTGTGCCTCACAAATGAATAAGTTGTTTAGAGAGTGCTTATTCAACTTAGGCATCATGTCTACATCAAGTTGATCCAGTTTCATTAGGATCATTCAATTTTATTCCATGGCCTTTTTGACCTACATAACCCTTCGGATTTCAGATGTGCTGAGAAGCACAACTAGTTGCAGCTTGCATCCAGGGCATGTTTTTCATATATTTATACAAGGTCAGCAATTGTTTAGATATAGCTTTTAAGAACCATTGCTTTTTTGGACCTTTCTTATACTCTTCAAGGAGTATTTTTAGCTTTTCATTGCTCTTGCCCTTTTTTTGTTTCCATGGGCGAATTTATTAAGTTTCCACAGGTAGAACATGAGCTTTCAGTTTTAGCCAACAACATCTCAAGTGACTAGGGGGAGTTCGAGCCAATGCCAAACATCGAGACAACCGACCAGAATGATTTAGGTCTACAATCCAACTCACCAAAGGCAAGTTCTGTCACCAACTCAGAGTCGAGACACTGAATAAACAGGGATGCGGTTCAAACACAGAGGTAGAAAAATGGGGAAGTCCTCAGTATCAAAAAGTCAAATGAGACAAGTCAAGGTTTAAAGTCAAACAGGAAGGTCATGTATGAATGGAGACAAGTGAATATGGAGCCTACACTAGCAGACAACTGGTGTCGGGAAAGACCATATCTATGTAAGGTGAAAAACCAGTGAGTTGTGTTAAATGACCTAAATGTGCAAGCAATTGTCCATTTTATGATTTACAGTTCATTTTAAATAGATTTCCACATCAGGAATGATATACCAAGCACATGCTATGATCATGACTAAATCAACAAGATAATAATCCACAGTCAGTGAGTACATATCCATAGATCATACAACATCATCATAAAAACACTGCTGTAATACATCTCTAGGCACTGAACTGAAACTGTAATGGGATAAGTGGTCACATCAGTCATCAAATCTGAACTCTCAAGGCTCAGCCTTGACACAAGGTCATATACAAAATCTGAATAATGTACTGCTCAGATCATGAGTGATCCAAAATGTATAGCCATGCTCTGGAATAATGTAAGCTCTGGAATGTGCAGATATCTGCTGTACAAGAATAGTAGCCCTGCTACTATGGTGTGATAACAGTTCCCATGAGTAGAGTTCTAATCTCATGTCAAGCTCGTTAAAAAATGAAACATATCCTTTCCCTTTGAGTCGAGTCTCCTCATGGACTTGGTACCTGAACCTTCCTTTCACCCGCCTATGCCTTAGGCGGATGAAATGAAGCTTGGGGGCATGTCTTCAACCTCTGGAAGTTACGTTGAAGTCAACTCGATCACCTCTCCACACCACGTTGGAGCTAAGTCACTTACTTCTAGCAATCATGCTGGGGGCATGCACCAACCTTTGGATTTCATGACGGGAAGAAATCCACCATTGGGAACATTGTCGAGCATACTTTCCTTTTTGGTTTTCGAGCTCGTTAAAAAAATGAAACAGTACCTCTAGAAATCATTCTAGAAGTACGCTGTTAGTTTCTTGTATTGGGGGAAAATTTTCCAACCTCTAGCCATCATGTTGGAAAGAAACCTGCCAATAGGCATTATCCCGATCATAGTTCATTTTCTGTTACAAGATCGTTAAAAAATGAAGCAAACATCATGAGCATTCTTCCAACCTATCTTTGAGCTCGTTAAAAACAGTAAGATGGTGTTGAGCTTACTTTTCACTTTTTTTTTCGTGCTCTGGTTAAAACATGAAAAGTGGTTTGAGCTTAGTTTTTACTTTTTCGTGCTCTGGTTCAAACATGAAAAAGATTCCGAGTGCTTTTGATACCATTCTCGTGCTCTTTAAAAATTTGAGTAAAAAGGTGTGTCTAACGAGTATAGGTTTATCACTTTATCCGGCCTTGCCAGACTATTTACGGAAAAGGAACTGTGTCGAGTTTACTTTTTCCTTTGTCGTACTCAGTCATCAACCATGACAAAGTTGTTCGTGGAGTCTTTTTAAGCTCTTTTCAGACTCCCTAAATAGGAAAAGATTGCCAAGCGAACTTGATGCTTTCACGCTTGTAAAAGCATTTGAATGATCGTCTTTCTGGTGATAGTTTACCCCTTTTTCGGACCAGGAAGCACTATTTACAAAAAAGGAATACTCCAACCAACCATAGCTGGAAGAGTCCTCCCCCACGTTGTTTTACCCTTTTTCAGGCGATGAGGCTAACTTAATGAAAAAGGACCGTTGGAGTCTCCTTTAGTTCTTTTCAGACTCTCTAAACATGAAATGAAGACCGAGTTTACCTTCTATGGGATCGTCAAAATTTTCACATTGAAGGGCCCATCATGGGATGAACCCCTCCTATCCTAGGTTCGGAAAATATTTTGGATTGGACTCATCTATGAGATGAGCTATACCAAGCATCTGGTTACCCTCATCAAGCTCGTAAAAAACACATGAGGCACTTATCATTCATGATGGGGAAAAATAAAATTGTTTGTGTTACATACCTTAGCGGCAGTATATAGTCGTTCTTGAACATGGTACTCATCTGCATTTGCATATAATACTTGGGTCATCTGTTTGTCTATGAGTCCCCACTTACTTTCTGAGTCCTCTTACTCCTCTAACTCATTTGGAGAAAGCTTCCATTATCAGTTGCATTAGAAGTTTGCATCATTCTCATTATGTCAATACTACCAAGTCATGCCATGCCCATGTTCAAGAATATGTTTACCATTTGTAGTCAATACACCCTCCATCATGTTGGTCTACTCTGAGTCAGCCTTGCATGTTACTGTACCATCCGATCTACCCTACACATCTTTGTCGTGTTTCATGTCGATTGATGGGGGATTCATCATGGCCCTCCTTCGACGGATTCATCCTTGTCAACTTCAACTCATCATCCGAGGATCGAATCTAGAAACCAACCAAGTACCTTGGCCCTGCATGCATCAATGGCAGGTTACCTCGCTTTCATCATGAGTTTACATCATTGACTCTTGATTGAAAGATTTCATCTCGCGTTCGACTTCAACTCATTTATTCATGCTTGATGATATGTATTGTGATACCTTGGGAATCACTGACATCAATGGTGATCTCCCTCACGCTTGTTAACGGTTTACATCAATGGTCGGTAATCAAGTGGTTTCTACCATGTTCGACGTCAAGACATTTGTAATCACATGGATAGATTAGTATCATTGTAGGTTCAGCTTGAAGACCCTGGGGAGTCATATTTTACCCAAGTTACGATGGAGTTTGTATTGAGTCATATTACATGGATCCACTTTTGTATTGGTCGTGGCTGTGTTATCATCTCATCATGGATCTACGCTTGTGTCTAGTAGCCATGATTGTGTTCAGTCGGTCATTACTATCATGGATCTGCAATGTATTGGTCGGCAACCATGTTGTAATTCATTTGAGATTTTCAGTTCAGAGTCAGTTGTACTGCAATAGTGTCCTTCGTCCAACAAGTCTATTGACATTACTTCTATCAAAGCACTTCACTTGTCTATCTTCAACAGCTTCATGCTTTGGGGGGCATTCTGTTACACCCAAAATCTACTCATCATCAGATTCAGTGTATACACCCCTAAAGATACTTGGACTAAATAATCATCCTGGGAGGATTTGTGCTCAGTTGTGCTAGGTTTTGAAGGGTCGTCGTAGGTTGCACACTAGCAACATGCAACGTTGCATATTGCTCCACTATAGGGTGCGATGAGGTTAGTTAATGGGAAAAAATAGCTTATTCAAGATCCTTCTCGAAACTTGCTCATTTAGGGGCTTATCCCTGACCTCTAGGGGAGCTGGTACTCTACTCCTAACTCTATGGGAGGATCCCCTATCTCTCTACTACCATTTCTCAACCTATCCTATCCATACCCTATCCACTTAGTCCTATATAAGTGAATCTCACTCCCATCCCAAAGGGATGAATCCCATGGTATCTACATGATGGTGAAATCACTCTTAGAACACCTCCATTCACCTATTGGAGAACTCATACTTCCTTGGAAGGATGTGGCAATTGGCTTGGTCAGAGAAGGGATACTACGTTAAGTCTTGGTTGTAGTTCTATATCTCTATCATGTACTCCTCTATTTACAGTAATACAAATGCTTTCCACCAATATCATTCATGTGTGTAATGATATTGAGTAGTTTACCTGCTTAACTGTTTACTTAGATCTCTTATTGTATAGATGTCTTTTACTGGTTTCTCTTGTTTCTTTGTCTTGACAGGTCTTGCAGCTTGGATCTGACGATCGTGAGACGTGGAGCAGCATTCAGGAGAAAGGATTCCGAAGTAAAAGGTAAGACATCTAGTACTCGATCCTTAAGTAGATCTAGGAGATGTATTTGTAGTCTATTCTATTTGTTTTAGACTCGCACTGAGCTAGGGAGATCCTGCTCGTGTCCGCTCGAGTGGATTGTCCGATAACAATGCATGAAAAAATATTTTTTCTTGAAACACATGGAAATTCTTCAACTTTAAACAACTCAAAAAATCATAGGACAGCCACACATAAATTTTTGACACAGTGATTTTTGACCAACTTGGTCCAGGATAAAACCTCGAAGGGAAAACCAGTTCAGAGAGAGAATTTTATTTCTTTCAGAGACTGATTACAAAATAGAACAATAGTACTCATCTTTCCCTTTCTTCCTCGAAATTTGTGCTAGAATCTATCTGACAAAATGTTGTACATATTCCTTGAAAATAGTGTGGTACGGCCCACACGTTTGAACAGTATGGACTATTTTATTCCTTAATTTTTGTGCTAGTTCTATGCCTCAAAATATGTGCCATTTTTATGCCTACACAGATGTTGTATGGACAACATTAAATGTTGTACATGTTCCTCGAGCTATGTGCTTGTTTTATTCCTCGAAAACAATGCCCTTCTCCTCAAAATTTGTTCTTGGTACGGTTTGCAATAAATGCATGTAAGGCCTCCTCAAAATTCGTGCCCTTTTTTGGAACTCGTGCCTTGCTCCTTGGAATTTTTGCCCTACTCAATATTCTTGATTTATGTGAATGGTTTTACCACTGTCTCTTGGGTTCGACCTCTCTCTTCTCTTGTTCTTCTCTCCTCCAAAAATCTCATTTGGAATGTGAACAATGAATTAGGTTTCCATGCCTTTCCCTAGTTTTATTTGTGGCAACTACCTCCTTTCAATCCAATGGTGAAGATCAAAATTTGACTATATGAGATCTAGGGTCCTCATTAATTGCTCACTTTTTTCTCATTAAATGAATTTAAATCACTTCATTTAAATAATTAATGAGACATTAAATATTTAACCCACCTTTTAATTTTCTCATAAAGTCAATTGAATATTTTAACCTCAAACCTCCTTTATAAAAATAAAGTGCATCTCACTTTTATAAAGTGACTAGGGACCACATTTATAAGTTGTCCACCCCTAAGCATCATATGAGTGAACAACACTTGCCTTGGTACTTTTTCAACACTCTCTCTTACCAAGGAAGGTGTTTTTCACAACTCCCAACTTGTCTCTGAAATGATCAAACTTGCCTCTTCCCAAAGACTTCGTCATAATTTCTGCCACCTACTCCTTAGTAGGAATATACTACAACTCCACTGCACCTCTCTGGACATAGTCACAAATGAAGTGACATCTGATCTCAATGCGTTTTGACCTGTGTGAAACACTGGATTCTCTGAAATCTTGATGCAGCTTTGATTATCATAGTGACTCACCATAGGACTCAAATCCAGACCAAATAATCCAACCAACAACTTGCGAAGCCATATGGCCTCACAACTGGCTTGACTGGCTGCCATGTATTCTGCCTCTATAGAACTCAATGCAATAGAATTTTGTTTCCGACTAAACCAACACACCACTACTGAGCCCAAACTGAAACAACATCTGGATGTACTCTTCCGGTCCGTCACACTTTCTTCCCAATAAAAATCTGTATAACTAGTCAATATGACTCCATCTTCTCTCCTATAATCCAGGCCAAAATCAACTGTACCATGCAAGTATCTCAACACATATTTTGCAGCAATCCAATGAACTCTCGGAGGCTCCACCATGAAATGACTCAGAGTGTTCACTGCAAAACAAATATATGTCATGGTGTCAAAGAACCAATGAAATGACGATACAACGTTAGATCTACCAACTCTCCCTTAGAAGTATGAAGCTTCTTCCATTTGGTGATCATGGGTGTAGACATAGGTCTCCCCACTCCTCAATCTGAAATATTTTCAGAATGTTTAAAGCATACTTTCCATACCTCTAAACCCAAATAGTAATGCATCAGCCCAATATCCTTCATCTCAAACTCCGAAGAAAGATCTTTCTCGTACTCTGCAATGATTCTATTTGCACCTTTAATGATCAATTCATCTACATACAATACCAAAATAAGTGGGACCCCATCAACCACAATGTAGTAAAGGTTAGGGTCTGCCTCACTCTTCTGGAATCCCAACTCCTGCAAATATGCATCAATCATGGAATACCAAGTTCTCAGAGCTTACTTCAGCCCGTAAAGGGCCTTCTTCAACTTGCACACATGGGACTTGTTATCACACCATAGTAGTAGGGCTACTATTCTTGTTCAGCAAATATCTGCACATTCCAGAGCTTCCATTATTCCAGAGCATGGCTATATATATTTTGGATCACTCATGATCAGAGCAGTATATTATTCAGATTTATGTTAGACCTTGTGTCAAGGCTGAGCCTTGAGAGTTCAGATTTGATGACCGATGTGACCCTTTATCCCATACAGTTTCAGTTCAGTGCTTAGAGATGTATTGCAGCAGTGTTTCAGATGGTACATGATGATTATTATTATGATGATGTTGTTTGATCTATGGATGCTTTATCACTGACTGTGGATTATTATCTTGTTGATTTAGTCATGTTCATAGCATCTGCTTGGTATATTATTCCTGATGTGGCAAACTGTTTAAAATGAACTATAAATCATAAAATGGACAATTGCTTGCCCATTTAGGTCATTTAACAAAACCCACTGGTTTTCCACCTTACATAGATATGGTCTTTCCTGACACCAGTTGTCTGCTAGTGTAGGCTCCATATTCACTTGACTCCATCCATACATGACCTTCCTATTTGACTTCAAACCTTGACCTGCCTCATTTGACTTTCTGATACCGAGGACTTCCCCATTTTTCTACCTCTGTGTTTGGACCGCATCCCTGTATATTTAGTGTCTCGGCTCTAAGTTGGTGACAAAACTTGCCTTTGGTGAGTTGGATTGTAGGCCTAAATCATTCTGGTCGGTTGTCCTGATGTTTGGCGTTGGCTCGAACTCCCCCTAGTCACTTGAGATGTTGTTGGCTAAAACTGAAAGCTCATGTTCTACCTATGGAAACTTATAAATTCGCCCATGGAAACAAAAAAAAATGGCAAGAGCGATGAATAGCTAAAAATACTCCTCGAAGAGTATAAGAAAGGTCCAAAAAGCAATGGTTCTTAAAAGTTATATCTAAACAATTGCTGACCTTATATATATTTGAAAAAACATACCCTGGATGCAAGCTGCAACTAGTTGTGCTTCTCAGCACATCTGAAATCCGAAGGGTTATGTAGGCCAAAAAAGCCATGGAATAAAATTGAATGATCCTAATGAACCTGGATCAACTTGATGTAGACATGATGCCTAAGTTGAATAAGCACTCTCAGAACAACTTATCCATTTGTGAGGCACATCCATTCCCCGTGTTATTTTGTCCAGCATAGAGTTTGTAGCTTTCCCCTCTCTCCCAGTCCAAAGTATTTTTGAGTTGAGTTAGACAGGTCAAAGCCTTTGCCCAACCTTGTTCCTAGCCTTCATCCTTCACTGGCAGTTTGACCATGTCCAATGGGTGAGTTTGTAATTTGAACTATTGTGCAAGTAATTTTATATAACAACGGAATATGCTAACTTAATTAATGCCACTGAATGGATGTTATACTTTGAGCTTGGTTGTGAGAATGATTGGAGAAGCATTGTCTTAGTCTACTGATGTGATTTATCCTTGGTTGTATATTCTTGGGATCCGTGATGAGGTGGACCATATATATATGTTTTTGATGATTATTCATGGTACCACATGCTTGATGATGATATCATATGATGGACATATGATGCAGATGATGATTGATGTAGTCCAACAGGTTTCATTATTACTTCAGATCAGCAGTTTGTACATTGTCCATATATGGTGGACCCTACAGCTGCCGATTAGGGAAACCCATGGTGTATGAGTACACATTTATAGTGGATTTGGGTCTTCTGGATCCAATGAGACACTTATCTTTCAGTTCCGGGCACTTCTGACAGTGATTGATGCAGTTTTACACTTGTTGACCAGATTTGGGGCTGATTTCCCAGCATGAGCGGCAGGGGCCATGATTGGCCAGTTCACCTAGGGCGCTGATGATGGAGGGGGTGGTCCAGCCACTTGTTTTTACCATTTACCCCCCCTTCTGGAGAGCCTGGTGGGCTCAGATGGACAGCGCAGGTGCCCTAGGAGGCAGTTTTGGCACTTTCACAATTACCGAGGCAATTAAAAAATGGGATAAAGTGGTCATTGAGGAAATCGATTTGGGCAATTGAGGCAAGGTTTTGGCATTTGGTCTTCACAGAGGTCTTCCAGGGTGATCTCACTATCTTCCAGTCAATTTTCACCATGTGGGTATGCCCACATTGATCACAGGAGGTCATTTACTGCTTGACTGTCATGGATTTGGAGGACAGTTTTGGTCATTTATATTATCTTGGACATATTTTATTATTTTATTGTGCCTTGGGGATGAGCTAGTAAGGATTGATGCCTCCTAGCCCCACCATGTGCTTATGTTGTCATGTCCTAGTCATCATGAGGTGGATTTTGATACTTATATTTCTCTAGTGGATGACGTCACCCCCTTTTGTACCATTTAGTGGGGGCGCTATCATTATGTTGAGTGATCCATGTGATATATTGTTATGATTTATTGTTAGCCGTTGATTAGATCTTATGATCTTTTAATCTTAGCCACTCATGTAAAAAGTGGTTAGGATTGTACTCTCTCCCCATCCTATTTAAGGAGGGAGCCTCTCATTGTAAAATTTATCTAGAGATTTTTGGCTCTTGGCTCTTGGAATAAAATTTCTATCTTTTGGAGTACATGCTTGGATTGGAGTGGATGTTGGTTGTTTCGATTGTAAATGCTTTTGTCCATTACACTGGAGGATCTATTGTAGCTATCTTGCATATTTGCCATATCTTATTTACAGGTTAAGAGGACGATTTTGAATAAGGGCGAATTGGTGGGGAGGCTTGCCCTTCAAGCTTGGAAGAAGTCGTTTTGGTTTGACAGGGAGTAGTTTTGCCTTTGTGTCAACTATTCTATGTTTCTCTCTCTCTTGCTTGTATCTACCTTCAACATGTTAAACTGATTGATGCTTTGCTCCTTGGTTTTGACAGGTTAGAGGGAATCACATGTGGCTTGGGAAAATCTATTTGGCAAGAGGGCTTCAACAATTCTCCATTTGATCTTTGGCAAAGTAATCCTCGTCTCAACTAGCATTCATCTCTTCATCCAGGTATGCTCCAGGAGGTATGATCTTCTTTTTCCTTGAATCATCCATAATTTCTAGATCATAAAAACCCTAATTGATTAAAACCCTTGTTTTTGGTTTTTCTTAGATCTACTTAGATCTAGCCTTGCTTTTGAAGAGATATTGAAAACCCACCTCTATAGCATCCACCCCTAGTTGGATCTATAGTTTGGTGGTGATTGGCTTAAATTTAACACACTTTTCAAGGCAAAAAGCCCTCTTGAACCCAAATCGCACTTCCTAATAAGAGGCTTGTTTGGTTAGATCTAGCACATGGGTAGGTGAGATCCCACTTGATTTGCAATCTAGACACTTGATAACCTATCCCCAAATTGTTACTTTGGTGAATTCTACCTTGTGGACATCATTCCATGTTTTAAGGGGTTAAAACCCCCTTTTGATTTTCTTGGCACCTTAAAACTCAGATCTACTAAGATCTAACCCTTGGATTGACTTGATTTTTGGGATCCACATAGATCAGGGCATGAGCCACTTGGATCTATGGTTTGGTGGCCATTGGGCTTGATTTGGTCCACCTAACCCTCATTTTAGCCCTCATTGAGCAAGTCGCACTACCTGGAGAAGGTGAGTTTGTCCACTTTGAGGAAGTGGGTGTTTGAGATTTTTGGAGATTTGGAACAGCCATACCTTGAAACCTAGGTCTAGACTATCATCTTGTGACGATCTGCCTTGGGGGTAGCATTCCTTGTTTCAAGGGATTGTGGTCCACTTAGGGTCTTTTCATGAAAACTTAGATCTAGCAAGATCCAACCATTAGATCTCATTTAGCCCACTTGACTTGGCTTCTAGGTGTCCTGATCTACACTTTGACATACTTTTTTACCCCATTAGCCCATTTAACAAGGCACTAGTCCTCCTCAAAGCAAGTCGCACTCCTTGGGATTTGTGTCAAACCCTAGACCTAGTACATGGGTACACCTAAAATCAACTTGGATCCATAGATCTAATCATTACCTAACCTCTAGTACCAATTTCACACCTTAACTTCACCTTGTGGGCCCACTTAAAGCCATTTCACACATCCCAAGAAAATAAGACCCACTTGTGTAAACATATGGTACTACACCTAGTCATCATACCCAATCATGTGGCCTAAACCATACGTAGGTTGAAACACTAACAATCTCTTACACCACCTTCAACCATACCTCAACTCTTAGGTCCACTTAGCCTTGCATTGGTTTCCGTAACTCGTCATTTATTCATCCTTAGAAACCTTTGTTTGCGTCCAATCAACTGTGATTGGTTATAGGGTCTCCCCCTAGGTCTTGTTACACCTTGACCTAAAGCGAAGAGTGCCTCGGTTGACGTGACTCCCACCTTGCATTGGGAACCGTGGCATCTCTTGGGTCACCTCTTTAGTTGCCTGTCTCCTCTACCGTCCCGGATGGGATACCTCTAGGGGCAACTACAAGTTGTGTGATAACAGGACTCTCTCCCATGCACCTTGAATCCCTGCTGCTTCTCCATATATGCCTCCTCCTGTAAGACACCATTCAAAAATGTTGTCTTCACATCCATATAATGAATGATCCAACCCATCTCTGCAGCAATAGAGATCATTGATCTAATGGAAGAGTATCTAGCCACTGGCACAAACATCTCATCATATTCAATCCCCTCTACCTATGAGAAGCCTCGCGCCACAAATCGAGCTTTATACTTCTCGATGCTTCCATCTGCAGCATGCTTGATTTTGAAAAGACACTTGGAAGTCACAACTGACTTCCCCTCTAGTCTCGGAACTATCTACCACACATCATTCTTCATGATGGAATTGTACTCTTCCACCATGGCATCTCTCCAAACATGATGTGCAAATGCCTACTCAAAAGTACAAGGCTCTGACTCCTGAAAACTAGTCACCATAGCCATATAGCTGGAAAATTTCTCTAGTGCTTTACTCTCTCTGACCTCCCCCTTGGGTCTCCCCACAAACTCAGAATCTTCCTTCATAAGTTCCTTAATCCAAATTGTCTTCCTCTCTAATACGTACCTGATTATATCCCGAAAAACCATCTAACATTGGTAACATACCTGCACCAGTGACACTCTGCAACAAATTTTCCATATTTGGCAACGGGTAATTGTCCTTAAGGGATGCTTGGTTTAGGTTTATGAAATCGATACATACCCTGATTTCACCACTTTTCTTTCTTACAATCACCGGGTTAGAAACCCAAGTGGTGTGTCGAACAGGTTGGATAATTCCAGCTGCCAACATTTTCTCAAGCTCTTTCTTAATCAAGGGAGCAAGTTTAGGATTGACATTTCTTAACTTTTGCCTATAAGGTTTAGCTCCTTCATGCAAAGGGATAGTATGCTCAATAATTTCAGGATCAAAAGTTTTGAGTTCATCATATGCCCAGGCAAAAATATCTCTATACTTCCTAATTAGATTTACAATCGCCTTTCTTTCTTCTGGGGAAGCATTCTTTCCTATCCTAATCATTCTGGGAGAAATTGAGGTTCCAATATTAATCTCTATAACCTCATCTACGGGTTCAGCTCTTTTACCCTTGTATTCATCATGCCTGTTGAAATTTTTCTCCAGAGGTATTGCTAATTTCATAACATCAAAATCTTGAAAAGAAGAACCGTTTAATTTATCTTCCAAATTCACATTGCAATTCTGAAAATTTTCTATGTTTTGCAAGAATGCAATGATCTGTGCATCATTATCAAAAATTTGCCAATGATCTTGATTATTAGGAACCGATGGTCTAAATAGTACTTCAACTTTACACTCTTTATCCTTGAGATGATTTGGGGTTTCAAAAGTGCATGCTATTACTGATAATGCATCGACCAAGGTATTCTCTTCTCTTGGGACTGCTCGTATGGCAAAGGAATCAAACATTTATATGGTATCCCAAACAACATTTCGATAATCCCTAAGCCTATTATTTTTGGCTGCAAACTGGTTCTTTACTTGAGACACAATCAAATAAGAGTCTCCTGTTACGCTTAGACATTTGATCTTTTGTTCGCGGCAAATTTCTAACCCTAGAAGCAATGCCTCATACTCAGCTACATTGTTTGTGCATTCAAATTCAAGACGGTAGGCAAATAATTTCTCTTCCCCAAAAGGAGATGTAAGGACAATCCCAGCTCCAGTACCATGCCTAGATTTAGCCCCATCAAAATGCATTTTCCAAACTTGACTAGGAGGAAAAGGATGTTGCCGTGGCTCTTCCCAAAAGTTAGCCATCACCATATAATTTCCAACTTCCTCCGTGGGACGCATAGCCTCTTCAAACAAATAATCGGGGGTTTCTACATGCTTTGTCATAGGTTTTTCATTCATCAATCTATAAGAAGCTTTTCCCCCAATAGGAATAGTTGCGTAAGATAAATCCATTTGGATACTTCCTCCTAGTTTGGTATCCCATTCCCTTGATAGCAACATCCCCCATGCATCAGGAATATCTAAAACCAAAACATTCATACTTATTTCAATTGCAGGATAAGCAGCCAGTTTCATTTTGAGATTCTCAATCATGCCTTCCGATTTAACAGGCCTAGAATCCATCCCACACACATTTCTATACTCTCTGGATGGTTTTATCTCCAACTGTTCCATGACCTTAAGGGGCATAGCATTTACTTCTGCTCCTGAATCTAACATATAGTTATGCAATATCAATTGGTTGATTTCCAAGGCAATATAGAAAGGGGGGTGACCCCTACCCTTATCAACTACACTTTGAATCATAACGGGGGGATCTTCCTCAGTTGTTAATTTCACAGGATTCTTGACTTTAGGCTTGATTCCTAAGAATTTAGTGGCCTGACTAAAGTATGAAGGAATTTTTAAAAGTTCGTCCAAAGGCACAGGGATATTGGGTTTGGATAAGAAGCTACTTAAATCAATCTTTAAATTGCAAGCCTTTTCTTGATCCTTGGCATTCATTTTTAGACCCAATAAATGCATTACATGTGCTCTAACAGAAGGGATAACTACCAAGTCTTTCAAAGATATCATGACATTAGATCCATAGAGTTTTCCTAATATGTTCATATTTAGCTTTTCTTCTGTTATAGGGGGAATCTCTTTGCTAGGAGTACTTACTTGTCTTCTTTGCATTGGCTCCTTAGTTTGGGGTTTAGCAGGATTTGAACTTGTTACCTTCTTAGTGACTTGAGGAGACAACCTTCTGGGATGATCATTTTTCTTTAGAATTCCTTTAGGAAGAATGTTTGGAGTTTGAGTGGGGACTCTACAAATGATATTCCTTTGGTCAGGGGAGTTTTCTTTTACTCCAGGTTTACTATTATCTAAATCTTTTGATTTATTCTTCGTTTGAGACCTGGTTATTACTCGACCATCAGAGGTTTTGCTTGTAGACCTAGTTTGAAAATATTCATTGGTGTACACACTCTCAGAGGGTTTATGAAAAGGTTCATAACGTTTGATATTCTCACTTTGTTTTCTGAGAACTTCCCTATTCAAGCTTTGAATTAGGCCACTCATTACAGTCATCATTTTCAAAATCATATCGTTCTCTGAATAAGTGGCGCAAGGCATAGTTCTAGATGTTGCAATGATGCAAATGAGCTCGCTCCTCAGCGGAGTCACAGTTGGGAGTCGCCAGGTAGATTTTTTTAACTCTTCTACCAAGATATGTGTCGTTGTATATGCAGGAGAGAGTGAGTAATGACTACTATATTTATCCAAGCTAATCCTATGCCTTCTCCAACGCCAAAATGTTAGGCCAAAAGAATGGGAGTAGGGCTTTAAAAAAGTATGTCAAACCAGAATAAGCCTATGCCCTCCTCGGTAACAACACCAAAATGTTATCACCTAAACTGTAGTTACCCCTGTGGATGTATCCATTAATGGATGGCAATAGGGAAGGGAAACTCAAAAGGTGCAACCACGATCACCTCGACCTCCAATAGATGGTTGTCACGCCAGTCGAGGCAACCTTTGCTTTATGTTATCTAGCCAAGACAACAAAGGGGGAGACCCGATCTACTCCCGACAGGAGAGATCAAACCAAGACACCAAATCAAGTTAAGACTAAGTGAAAGAAGGTGTATGGTTTATCCTATACCTAAGGATGAAGTCACAAGATAAGTGAGGGGTTCAATGAGTTTAGCTTTGGTTCATTGTTGATGTGTGAGTGACTTATAGTATTTGAAAATAAGATCTAGGATTATAGTACTAGTCAATGTGAGAAAATCCATTGCCTTGGGAACCGTGTCCAATGTAGGGTAGTTTAGGGGTTGAATTGGGGTTAACTAGTACAAGTGACAAGCTTGATCATGAAGTATGATGATATCAAAGGGTTTAATCCACCAAACAAGGATCAATCCACAAGTTAATCCAACAATCTAGGAAAGTCGAATTGACTTGGAGAGAGATCAGTGCCTTGGGAATTGGGATAATGGAGTCAAATGAAATTAACTTGTGGTTGATGAATCCTATTGCATGAGACAAGTGGGCAATTAAAGGTTTGATGGATGAATAGGTCTAGATCTAGAGATTCAAGGTTTGACCTAAGTGGACCACAATCCCTTAAAACAAGGAATGCTACCCCCAAGGCAAGATTTGATGAAGTGACCAACTAGACCTACGTTTTGAATTATGCTCATTCCAAATCCACCAAAATCTCATGTACCCATGTCCTAGAAGTGGACCAACTTAGTCTCCCAAGGAAGTGCAACTTTGCCCAAGGAGGGTAGAATGTGGGATAGATGAATCAAGACAAGTCCAATGACATCCAAATTTTAGATCCAAGTAGGTTGATCAAGTGAGAGTATGGATCTATAATTTCAAGGCAATCCGATGGCTAGATATTACTAGATTTGAGTTTAAAGATACCAAGTGGTCCAAAATGGGGATTAAATCCCTTAAAATGTGGAATAGGGCCCACAAGGTAGAAATTGCCAAAGTAAGAGTCTAGGGGTAGGTTTTATGGCATGTAGATCATGAATCAATCGAAATCTCAACTACCCATCAACTAGATATAGGTCAACTCAACTCTCCAAGAAGTGCGCCCTCACTTGGGGAAGCCAAGTTGGCTTGGGAAGGGGATCGAAAGAAGGCCAACCCTCACCAAACTATAGATCCGGGATGCCGTGGATACTATAGAGGTGGGTTTTCAATGTTATACCCAACAACCCACTAGATCTTAGTAGATCTAAAAAAATGTAACAATGGGGGTTTTGATTAATTAGGGTTTTATCAATTTATGTGTTATGTCAATGGATTGGATCAAGATAAGAGAAACAAACCTGTGGATCATACCTGGGTAACCTTGTAGATTCCTTGATGGTGATGATCTATGCAAACCCGATCAATTTGAGAAACTTTGAGGTAGTTTTCTATGAAGTCGATTTAGTCCAAGAAGCCAATGCGTCCTCTCTCCTACACAACAAACGTCAACAATATCAGATTTGATGCAATCAAGAGATAAGACTAATGCCACAAGAGAAGTAACAGAAAGATAGCATAGATCACAATGATACTAATGATAACCCCCTGATACAAGCAAATGCCAAGAAGATCGATTTGAAGATGCCTTGCAAAATCGCCCTTGTTGAAGTCGCCCTCCTGTAGACAAGACAATGATTTCCAAAAAAAAAAGATAGATCTTACCACAAATTACAAATGCTAGGTTGCAATAGATTTTCCAATCACCATCTAAGAACACCAGATGCAAAGGAGACCACAAGAAAGTTTTCTATACCAATAATCCAAGAGCCAAAGACCCCTTTACAATGAGAGGCTCTCTCCTTTAAATAGGAAGGAGAGGCACCAAAACCCTAACCACTTTTTTAATAAGTGGCTAAGATTAAAATATACAAATGTCTAATCAATGGTTGAGATGAGCTCAACAATAAAATACATTGATCACTAATAAAATATAACATAAGTGGACAAAATCGCCCTAAGAGAGGGGAATCCCACCAAATCATGATGACAAAATATAATAAGAAGCTTATGGTGGGTCCAAGGGGTAATTTTAGCCACCCTTGGTCAATCCCCATAGCAAAATAATAATAAAATAGTCATCAATATACCAAATCGTGCCTCTATGGACAAATCGTGGGCCTTAGGGGGCCTCAGAAATCCTCAGAAAGTGCCATAAGTGATGGATGCGAGCCCTGATGAAGCTGAAACTATCGGAGGAGGTGTGGAAGACATCCACCCATCATCATTGATCATCCCATGCCAAGCAATTGCCTCAGTAGCCCAAATCGAATTCCTCAATAGCCATTTCTACCAATCCTGAAATGCCTTGGGAAGCATGAAACTGCCCCAAACTGCCTCTTGGAGTGCATGCGCTGTCAAGGTGAGGGCACCAGTGTGTCCAGGAGGGAGGTAATATGGTAAAAACAAGTGGCTGGACCACCCCCTCCAAGCACAGTGCCCTAGGTCAATCGGATAAAAATCACCTCTGCTCTGACAAGGTCTCCGACAGACCAAAACTGCACTGGGATAGCTTACTGAGGCTCAATCATCACTGTAAGTGCCCGGAACTGAAAACAGATTGTCTCATTGGACTCAAAAGGTCCAAATCCATCCAAGATGTGTACTCATACACCATATGAGTCTCTGCATGATCATAAAATATATCTAATATACCGGAACAGGTGAAATAGTAATAATATGTAAATGATCAAATAATGCTGTAAACCATGAATCATCATCATAAACCTGTATCTAATGCATAGAACCATCATGTAAATGTACATAGACCATATACCATCTATCCATATCATCACAAGGTTCAACCATCTCATGTCCTGTGGTTTCCCTTGGTCAAACTGAGTTTGACCAGGTCAACATTGACCAAATATAACTCAGACTATCATCAGAAGCTGCTGCAAAGTGTCAAAGGTTAATGCATGCTTTACAACTTATTCAAATAGAAATTATAACACAAAGTAATAATTACTGGCGATCTAAATCCAAATATATAATGTCATTAATTATTATTATTACTCAAACTAGAATTTCAAGACGATACTCACTTCATAGCTGTGATCAATTTGCTAGTGAAGGGTGAAGGCTAAAATGACTAGCTAGGCTAAGGGATGATTTGACTGACTTAACTTTGTGACACTTTGGAAAAGGGAAAGGGAATACACACCATATTATATACTGAATGAGCAACAACACAGGGAATGGCGGTGTCTCACAAATGGATAAGTTGTTCAAAGAGGGTTTATTCACCTTTAACAGATGCACACAATCCATAATACAAATGAGGCCAACAATAATTTAGATATAGCATTTAAGTTCCATTTCTTTTTGGGCCTGAAGTTTCCATAGCCTATGATCTATGTGTGTTTATAAACACATTGCATAGATTTACATTTATTTTAGGCTTTCTGCTGCAGGTGTGTTTTTAAGGCACTTGTTTACTTGAGCACTTCTAGGTGTGTCACAGACAGCTTGTTTACGTAGGTATTTACATTTCCAAAAGATATAACATTTTATTTTCATGGCCATTTTCATTTGGCATGCCTTTCATTCATGTGTGTTTAGAAACACATTGCATGAATGGGCTTTTCATACAAGATATAACATTTCACTTTCCAGATTTTATATTCATGTCAACACTAAAAGTTTCAGGTTTAGCCAACACAACTTTAGTGACTAGGGGGAGTTCACAAGGAACTCCAACTCACCATAGGTAAGTTTTGTCACCAACTCAGAGCCGAGACACAATAAATAGGGAAGCTCATGCAATACAGAGCCTACAGTGGGGGAAAGATCCTCCATGTCACTAGTCAAGTAGTAAGTCAGGGTGACAGACAAGAAGGTAGGCCATGGATGGATGAAGACAATGAATAATGAAGCCAACACTAGCAATCCAAGGTATGGTGGAATGATCACCTCTATTCTCCCTAGGGAGGGTAAAACCAATGAGTATGAATAGTGAACTTCTAAGTCTGAGTAGGGACAATAAAATATATATAATAAGATCAACCAGGTCCACGTATCTATATGATCGCCAAATCATGACACTAAGTACTAAGACATGCTATAAGAATAAATATAAAAGCAATATAACCACAACACTATGATATACCTGCTGAGTCATATACCTGAATGCTCATCACTTGAACCATCATCTATCCTCTGAAACTGCTACTGCAACTATGGTCACTACTGACTGCTCTGTACAAACGGTATAATGGCTACATTGGTAATCTCTCTGAGTATCCTGAGACTCAGTCATGGCAATGGGGAATAGATATACTGTCCAAAATCTGATAGTGATCCAATATAGATGCTCATCTCAGCATCTCAATGTAAGGGAAATGGCTGGATAGTGTACTGGAATCTAACAAAAAATGTATTCTAGCCTAGCTACTATTTATGTGATAACACTTCCTTTGGAGAGCCCTCCTCCTATACATCCTCATCTGACACATGTATCCCTAAAGAAGTCGCACCAGGGGTCTAAGAACCTCTGACTGGTGAACCTGTAATCCGAGAACCTGTACCTGTGCCTGAAGTATTTGTATATTGAGTCCCTGAATACGAAGATCCTGAAACTTGTGAATTGTCACTCTTGACACCTGTGGCCCAACACTCTAAACTGCTGGACTTTGAGATGCACTCACCTGTGAAATAGGAACCTACTGCTCATCCTACTCTAACCGAGACTTCATGAAGGCTCTCTCCTCCTCAAATATCACCTCCCTCCTCACAACAACTTTCCTTTGTGCTGTAAGGTATATGTGGAAATCCTTCGAAGTCTCGTCATAACTAAAAAATATACATCTCTATGTTGTAGGCTCAAACTTTGTCCTCTTCTATGAAGGGACATGAGAATATGTCAAGCATGCACATATGCGGAAGTGGCTTGTCTCGGGATTCTTCCTAGTGAACATATCCTCAGGAGTTTTGCACCCTGTTTTCTCTCAAGATTCTCCTGGGTTGCAATAGAAGGGGTCATGAGGTAGCTGTTTCAAACCAAGCTTTGGAGGATGGAAAAAATCATTTCCAACCACAAAGAGGGCTCTCTCTTTCACAATTCCCTCAACACTTAGGATATTATTTTCACAAGCGAGTTATAGGTAAAAGTGGTGGCTAGACCTTCATATAATGACTTATAGGTATTTTTTAGTTGGTTGGGGTTAAGGACAAGAGCACCATTGGGCATGGAGTCGAACTTTAGTGAATTTATAGTCACAAATGATTGATTTAGACCACAATTTGAAAGGCAGAGGCAAGGTAGATGAGTTTTCTTCAAGTCAAATATATCAATAGATGGAGGTAGAAAAGGAAACAAATTCCATCACAGAGCTAAAGCATTTGTAAATGAATTTGAACCTGCAACTTCAAGAAGAAAGGGTGGAATACCTAGTCATATGCATCTAAAGCATAAAATATGAATTTCAGAGCATGTAGTCTTGATATAGATACTGCAGAAGCAAACAATCAATGGAAATACAAATGAAGAACACATGCATAGGAAATAGCATACATCCAAACACTCATCACAAGAATCTCTGCTCCATAATCGTGTCTTCTCATGAATTGAAAAGTCGAGTTTGATACATACACAAAGCTTTTAATCTCTTAGAATCCAGAAACATCCAACCCTTTGGTTTAATTCAAAATATTCCTTTATAGGATTACAAAATATCAAACAAATTCTAACTAACTGACAACAGTCTTGAACTGGAAAGGATGAGGCTGTTGACGTCGAATTGCTCGAACCAACTGCCCTTGATTCTATTAGATGCGCTGGTGGGAAACTTCGTGCACTGTCAGTGTGCATTTGGGCCTTGGAAACCACTTGTTTGTCCTTCGGATTGGACCGTTTTAGGTTAATTTGGACAGATAACCAGGTTGTGCTTCTCTTTTGCTTCCAAATCAGCTCCCAATCATGTCATTTCACTGTGAAATTCTTCATTTCCGTGGCCGAAAGTTACCCTGTAAAACATCTCATATCCAAAATTATCCTCCCGCAATCTGCATTCCACAATGCGGGTCTCGGAAATCGGAAAGCCAACTTTACGCTTCTAGAAAAATGTCATTTCCGCAATGCGGGTTGCGGAAATCGAAAAGCCATTGCAAAACCTCGTGGAAATCACCTCCGCAATCTGCATTCCGCATTGCGGGTTATGGATATCGGAAACCTGAATTTGCGCCCCCAGAAAAAATTAGTCATCCGCATTCCGCAATGCGGGTTGCGAAAATCGGAAACCCAACTTTACACGCTTGAAAAAATACCGTTCTGACTTCCGCAATCGACAATGCAGGTGCGGAAGAATTTCGAACCAGCGGTAGTGCGGAAAAGTGAAAAATCTCTTGGTCGGATGCGCTGCGAATCGTCTCCCAATCATTGATTTGGCCCTACTTTTCAATCCCGACCGTTCATGGTCTCTTTGAAAGTAGAAGATCAGTCGAGCAAATGGGTCTTTCGCAGTTGTTTTGGGCCGTCAGATCCGGACTTTTGGAACTGCTTGTCCATTAACTTTTGAGATCTTTCCTCAGTGAAATCCTTCCTCTGCCATCGATCTCCTTAGCCTGATCTGGACCGCTCCTTCTCACCCGAGTGCAAAAAACCTCCATTTCTTCATCCTTTTCATTGCGGCTTGATCGTTTGGCTTGGATTTGCTTGACACTTAGCCCTTTTTTGGGCTTTCTGATTCTTCTCTTGGTGAGAAAGTTCAATGGGAAAGCTTGGGTTTTCGGTAGGGGGGTGCCCTTTCCTTCCCTTGTGGGAACATTGATAGGGGTGATAACAGCGGCTCCAACCGAGAATGCTATCCTCCCTGTGAGGTAGCAAGAACAGTAGACCAGCTGCCGCTTTTTCCCCTTTTCAAACAAAACTAAAAAATGGCTAACTGAAGCTCAACAAACAATGATATTGTACAGTGCGGGTGGGTCGACCGGCTTGTTTTTCACTGGAGATAGTGCTTCAAGAACATCCCATTGACGGGACTGTTTCCCATTGGTTCACCATCCTCATACTGTAAGAAGAAAGTGTTGTTTCCATGGTGAGAGATGACTGTATAGGGCCCCTACCAGAGGTTATCAAACTTTTGGGCTTGGTCTTCTCTTCTAGCATCCCATTTCAACACTGGATCTCCCACTTGGAAATCATCAGCCTTGGTATTTATGTCAAAAGTCTTCTTAACCCTCTCTTGAGCTATCACAGATTCAGTATGTACTCTATCCCTGAGTTCCTGTATCTCAATTAGTTGGTTATTTCTCCTTAGCTCAGGGTTTGGATCTTCTTCTTGCTCCTATAGCAGCCTCATTGTAGGCCCTTTGAGGGAATCAGGAAATATCACCTTTGTTCCATATACCAATTTAAAAGGTGAAGTTCTAATGGACCTCTTGGAAGTGATCCTATCAGCCCACATAGTAAAGGTCAGCTTGGTGTGCTAAGCCCTTTTGTTTTCTTGCAGCAGCTTCTTGATGATCCTAACCAGAATTTTGTTGGATGATTCAGCCAGTCCATTTCCCTGGGGATAATAAGCAGTAGAATGGCCCAATTTTATGTGGAATTGTCACAGAATTTGACTATTTTCTTGGATTTGAAGGCTTGAGCATTGTCAGTGATTATTTTAACAGGGCAACCAAACCTGGACATGATATTTTCCTCTAGGAATTTGATGATGATTGTGTATGTGGCTTGCTTGGTTTGTATTGCCTCAATCCATTTAGTGAAATAATCGATGCCAGTCAATATCCACCTGTGTTGTCTAGAGGAGTTGGGGAAAATTTCACCAATGAATTCAAGCCCCCACTGCTGGAAAGGGGCTTCTATAGAGATTGGTTTCAAAGGAAAACATAAGAGATTCATCTTCCCTTCAAAGATTTGGAATTCATGGCAAGTAGTTATTTCCTTATATGCATCTTTGAACATGGTGGGCCAATAAAACCCTACCTTGAGAATTTTGTTGACAGTGGCATTCCAGTAATGATGCCCCCCACAAACACCTTTATGAAATTCTTTCAAGGTCACTTTGGCTTCATCTTCCACTATACAGTTCAATAGAACACCTCCAGGGTCTTTCCAATAAATGCAACCATTCAATATGCAAAACTTTGCAACCTTCATCTTGGTTGGCCTAGCTTTGCTTTTATCCATCTTAGGGGGTGATTTAAGTTTTGCAAAACATATATAATATCAGAATACCAAGGAGAAGACAAGAATTTGTTTGATACCTATGACAGTGGGTCTTGGGAAGTTTCTTCCAGCATGTGTGAAAGCAAGTTCAGACTTAGTGAGTTCCAATTTGATTCAGCCATGATCTTGGCCAGTCCTTGTCCTTTGATTAGATTTGTAGGTTTAATCTCCAAGTCATATTCCAAGAGCACAGCTATCCACTTATCCCTTATACCCTCTGGATCAGGTTGTGTCAATATATCTTTCACAGCAGCATTAGGGACATAAGCCACAACATGGGAGTGCAGAACATAGACTCTGAAATCTTTCAAAGTTTTAACCATGGCATATGCTTGCTTCTCCATGATGTTGTACTTGAGCTCAACATCTCTAAGAGCTCTGCTAAAGAAGGCTATGGGTTGCTCATCTCCTTCCCGATTTTTCTGTAAAAGCACTCCAACTATGGAATGCTCAGATGGAAAAGAAAACATAAGAAACTCTTTGTCAAAATCGGGACTAATTAGTACAGGTGCTTCAACAGTTGCCCTTTTTATGTCTCCAAATGCTTGTTTGGATTCAACAGTCCACCTAATCTGAGTGTCCTTCTTAAGCATGTTTGTGATTGACCTCACGATCTCTGCAAAATTGGGGATGAACCTTCTTAAGAAATTCACAGTGCCTAGAAAGGATTGAACCTCTTTTTTACTCCTGGGGGGTTCAATTTTCTGTATTGTATCAACTCTGTCTGGATCAATTTTGATCCCATCTTTGGATATTATGTGACCCAGCAGCTTTCCTTCTTGCATGGCAAAGTTTGAATTTTTGTGGTTCAAAGAGATTCCAAATTTCCTGCACTTGGCAAACACTTGATGCAATTGTTTCAAATGCTTTGTATCATACTTAGAAGACACGGTGATGTCATCCATGTATATGACTACAAATTTGTCTTTTTCTTCTACAAAATCTATGTCCATAACTCTTTGGAAGGTAGCTCATGCATTCAATAGACCAAAAGGCATCTTTGCATACATGAAGGTTCCCCAAGGTGTGGTAAAGGTTGTCTTGTATTTGTCTTTTGGATGCACCTTAGTATGATTGTACTCTGAAAATCCATCCAGCATGGACATATTTGCTGCCCCTACAACCTTATGTAAAATGTGGTCCATTTTGGGCAGGGGTAGTTGTCCTTTAGGGACACTTTGTTCAGATTTCTAAAGTCAATACACAGTCTGATTTCACCATTTTTCTTCCTCACTGGGACTATGTTGGCTACCCACTTTGAAAATATTAAGGAGACTATGATTTTAGCTTCTTATAGCCTCTTCACCTCTTTTTCTATCAGTGGGAGCAGCATAGGATTCATCCTTCTCAGTTTCTACCTGAATGGTTTCTCCCCTGTCTTGACTGGTATGGTATGTTGGATGATAGTAGTGTCATATTCTTTCAAGTCTTCATAGCACCATGCAAACACATCAACAAACTTTCTCATTAAATCCACATAGTCATCTTTACTGCTTGGGGTTAAAGACTTTGACACTTTGACAATTTTGGGCTCTTCATCATTCCCAATGTTACAGTCTTCCACTTCACTGTGGTTTGGAGCAACCTTGTGATTTTTGGCCACATCATTTTCATAAAAAAAAAATCCAATGGAACCGATACTTTGGGTATATAATTGCTCTTCAACTGCAGGATCTCTTTATCTCCCAAAGTGGTTAGGAGCTCTGGTGGATCAGGTTCCCATTCATCACATGAACAGTTCTCTTGATCAATCTAGGTGTTGGCAAATTCTTCAGTCATATCTAGGAATTTCTTGATATGCTGATCATCTTCAAACATTTGTCAATGTTTGGTATTATCCGGAACATAGAGTCTATGCCTTATATTGATCATGTACGCTTTGGTAGGATAGGCAGGGAGTTGAAATCTGCTAGTAGAGCTGGCCAAAATGTCTACTATTGTATTTTGCTCTCTAGGGATGAAAGAAATATCATTCTCTGTGAAGAAATTATCAAACATATCCCAAACAACATTTTTGTAAGCTCTCATTTTGGGATGTTTAGTCTCATAATTGTCATTTACCTGTTGGATTATTAGCTCTGCATCTCCATAAACTTTGATCTTTTTAGCTTTTAGATCTTTGAGTGCATTCAGACCCAATAGTAGGGCTTCATATTCTGCCACGTTATTTGAACAGTCAAACATTAGTTTGAAGGTAGCAATCTGGTGCATTCACTTCCTTCATCTGGAGGGATAATCCATACTCCTGCCCCAACTCCTTCTTTGTTCACAGCTCCATCAAATCTCATAACCTAGTGATCTTTTTGGACTGTGGTTGTAGCTTCCATTTCTAATTCTAATTTTTCATCACTGCCTTTCTCCATTTGTTGACCATTTCCTTATAGGCTTGTTGAGCTGTCAATGCATTGTATCTCTTGCTCATTACTAGACTTATCATTTGTTTCAGGCAGGCCAGTAATTTTCACACCTTTCTCTTCTGAACCAGGGTCATAATAGAAAACTGAGGTGCCTATATCAGTATCTACAGCAAAAATGGGATGATTATCAGGCTTACTCTTACTACTTAACACATAGGATAGTCTATGCTCCCTGTATAGTCTTCTATTTTCCCCAAAAACAGGGATGGTAGCATAAGACATATCCATATGTAGAGTTCATTTTAATTTTGATGCCCAAGACCTAGATAATAGCATCCCAAATTTAGGTGGAATATCAGCCACTACCACATCCATAATTACATTCTTCTGAGGTATTTGAGTTAGTGAGACTACCATGTATTTAATCAGCCCTAAACATTGGACTCTTCTATAATCAAAAGAGAACAGATATTTATAGGGCCTTGTGATTTCTAAATCCAGACTTTCCACCACTGATCTTGGCATGAGGTTATGTGAAGCTCCAGAATCTAACATAGCATTGTGTAATATATGATCATGTATGTTTAGGTTGATATAAAAGGGAGGAACATCATCCTCTAGAGAACTTTCAACATGGGGACCAAACAGAAGAGTAGGTTTTTCATCATGCAAATTGAGAGTATCAGGATGCTTTCCCTCTTCTCCATTCACCACTTTCAAAATCTGGTCTTTGTACTCTGAGTTTTTGACCAACTCATTTAAAGGAATTGAGATTTTAATCTTAGATATTTCATTCTCTAAAGTGAAAGCAGAATGGATCTTCTCTATTATCTTTATATTACCTTCATCTCTCCCTTTTGGGCCCTTTTTAGGAGCTTATGCCCCCTTCTTAGGTGCTTTATCAATGGTTACATTTTTTGGGTCACCCTTCCTAGAAGCTTCTTTTCTCTATGGCTGAGAAGAAAATGGTTCAGCAGTAGCCTTTCCTTGTACTTTTGTTACCTTCCTACCTCCCAAATTATGCTCACTTTGAAATTCATAGATTGCATTTTGGAAGCCTCTTTGGTATTGATTAGATTCTGATTCTTCTTGGCTACTATCTAACTGCAGGGAGGATTGCTCATGTTCCTCTTTAGTTAAATAGAACTGGGGTTGGATCTGATAAAAAAGGCGGATTTGATCATCAGGGTGTCCATCTTATTCCTCTCCTGCTATTAAGTTCTTAGCAAAAGGTGGTCCGATTGGTTGATTCTCATCATTTCTAGGATCCCTTGGCACACTTGGTCTTCCTTGTGGGGAAAGAGGTCTCCTATAATTGTTATTTCGAGTTGGAGGCTCTGGGTTTTCTCTGGAAGGAGGCCTATTGTCAAGGGAAATCCTATCTACCAGCCTTTCCATAGTCCTCATCATCTGTTCAAATCTGGTATCAATGGATTGGGATGTGGAAGGTTGGGTTGTCTCATTAGATCTCTTTTTATCAGCTTCATTTATATGCTTCATTTTACCAGAGGACATCAAATTAGCTTCTACTTCTACAACATCTTTTAACATATCAGGTAGAGTGGAAGATCTCCGTTCTCTCAACATGAGAGCAAATTCACTGTCAAAACAATTAGCATAATGAAGCTTGGTTGATCCCACGGGATGCTTGATGTCCACAGGGATAGAATTATACATCCTCATGAATCTGGCTGAAAAATATTGGACAATCTCAACATTGGTTTTCTTTGTATTTTCATATTGAGTGAGAATTTGGAGAGGGTTTTGTTTATCCTTCCATCTAGCCAGGAAATCTTGTTCAAATCTATCATAGGTAGCAATTACTCCATTTGGAAGGGCTTTGAACCACTTCTTCACTTCTCCTGCAAGACTTTGGGAAAATGACCTCATCTTGACATCATCTTCATCCACTTCTTATAGGTCTATAAACTCAGTAAAGTGGTCTACATGTTGTTTTGCAGAACCATTGCCTTCCCCATCAAATCTCATGAGGCGTTGGGCATATCCCATAGGTAAGTCATGGAGATTAGCAGGGAGAGATAAAGGGGAAAATCTGGCAGCCATTGCTCTTAGATTTTTCCTGGAGCAGGAGTAACAGTAGGTATTACAAAATTATGGCTTGGAACAGCAGGAGGAGTAGTCAAGACTTGGGTGTTTTTGCTAGCAGCTTTAGTGAAGAGAAATAAATCACTATTTTCTTCTTTAGCTTGTGAATTTTCCCACAAAGCATTCAGACAATGTGTTTGGAATTTTCTTTGGTCAAACAGAGTTTTATTTAGATCTTATTCATATTTAGACCTACATGAGGACTGTTCAGTTTTTAAATCCCAAGAGACAGTGTATATAGCCTGTGCCTCTTCTTTAGGTAGAGAAAAAGACCTAGTTAATGGGGAAATACTTGTTTGTTCTTTCTTTTCTTTCCTGATGATCTTCTCAGGATGTGATACAAACTTTGCTAGTTCAAGATTTGGATGACTTATGGTAGGTATCCTTTTGGAAGCCAGAATTATTCCAAGAAACTCGCCAATCTGGAAGTTGGAGTCGCCAGGGAAAATGTTACAACCTTGAAATTTATGATCCTCTGTTTTCCCTTAGAGATCTGATTTGATGTTTTGAAGTTCTTGTTCTGGGAAATAATTCTTTCGAGTCCCCAATATGGTCGCTAGAATGTTATCACTCAATATTCTCCTAGATTGCAACAGAAGGGATAATGAGGTAATTGTTTCAAACCAAGTTTTGGTGGATGGAAACTAGCCTTTCCAACCACAGAGAGGGCTCTCTCTTTCACAATTCACTCAACACTTAGGATATTATTTGCACAAGCAGGTTATAGGTAAAAGTGGTGGCTATACCTTCATATAATGACTTATAGGGATTTTTCAGCTGGTTGGGGTTAAGGGCAAGAGCACCATTGGGCATGGAGTCAAACTTCAATGAATTTATAGTCACAAATGACTGATTTAGACCAAAATTTGAGAGGAAAAGGCAAGGTAGATGAGGTTTCTTCAAGTCAAATATATCAACAGATGGAGGTAGAAAAGGAAACAAATTCCATCACAGAGCTAAAGCATTTGTAAATGAATTCTAACCTGCAACTTCAAGAAGAAAGGGTGGAATACCTAGTCATATGCATCTGAAGCATAAAATATGAATTTCAGACCATGTAGTCTTGATCTATATACTGCAAAAACAAACAATCAATGAAAATACAAATGAAGAACACATGCACATGAAATAACAGACATCCAAACACTCATCACATGCACATGAATCTCTGCTCCAAAATCAGGTCTTCTCATGAATTGAAAAGCCGATTTTGATACATACGTAGAGCTTTTAATCTCTTAGAATCCAAAAACATCTAACCCTTTGGTTTAATTCAGAATCTTCCTTTATAGGATTACAAAATATCAAACAACTTCTAACTAACTGACAACAGTATTGAACTAGAAAGGATGAGGTCGTTCACGCCAAATTGCTCGAACCAACTGCCCCTGAGTCTATTAGATGTGTTGGTGGGAAACTTTGTGCGCTGTCAATGTGCATTTGTGCCTTGGAAAACACCTTTTTTTCCTTCGGATTGGGCCGTTTTAGGTTGATTTGGACAAATAACCAGGTTGTGCTTCTCTTTGACTTCCAAATCGGCTCCCAATCGTGCCATATCATTGTGAAATTCTTCATTTCCGCGGGCGAAATTTACCCTGTAAAACATCTCAGATCCGCAATTATCCTCCCGCAATACGCAATCTGCAATGCAGATATCAGAATTCGGGGTTGCCAAACAAACAAAAATCACCTTTTTAATTCACATTCCGCAATGCAGGTTTCGGAAATCGAAAATCCAACTTTACGCTTCTAGAAAAATGTCACTTCCGCAATCCGCATTCCGCAATGCGGGTTGTGGAAATCGGAAATCCATTGCACAACCTCGCGGAAATCACCTCCGCAATCCGCATTCCGCAATGCGAGTTGTAGATATCGGAAACCTGAATTTGCGCCCCCGAAAAAATTAGTCCTACGTAATCCACATTCCGCAATGCAGGTTGCGGAAATCGAAAACCCAACTTTACGCCCTTGAAAAAATACCGTTTTGATTTCCGCAATCCACAATGCGGGTGCAGAAAGTCGGAAAGTCGGACTAGCGGGAGTGCGGAAAAGCAGAAAATATCTTGGTCGTATGTGTTGTGGATCGTCTCCCATCCATTTATTTGGCCCTGCTTTTCAATCCCGACCATTCATCTTCTCTTTGAAAGCGGAAGATCAGTCGAGCAAATGGGTCTTCCGCAATTGTTTTGGGTAGTCGGATCCGGACTTCTGCAACCGCTTTGGCCATTAACGTTTGAGATCTTTCCACAATGAAATCCTTCCTCCGCCGTCGATCTCCTTAGTCCGATATGGACCGCTCCTTCTCGCTCGAGTGCAGAAAACCTCCATTTCTTCATCCTTTTCATTGCGGCTTGATCGCTTGGCTTGGATTTGCTTAACACTTAGCCATTTTTTGGGATTTCTAATTCTTCTCTTGGGGAGAAAGGTCAATGGGAAAGCTTGGGGTTTCAGTAGGGGGGTTCCTTTTCCTTCCCTCACGGAAACATTAATAGGGGTAATAACACACTCCAAGGCTCGGTGCGGACTCCTATTATGTATGTAAACAACAGTACTATAGTCCTCATCCAAAAGAAATAAAGGAAGACTCTAATCATGGAGCATCGCTCTGGATGCTCCCACTATAGCTCTATTCTTCCTTTCTGGAACTCCATTATGCTATGCAGTGTATGGAATAGTCAACTTACCTCCTATATGCAAAACTCATCAAACGCATTGGATATATACTCACCCCCATTATTTGACCTGAGCCCCTGAATCCTCCTCCCTGTTTGGTTCTCCACAAAAGCTTTGAACTCTTGGAACCTCTTCAAGACTTATTCTGATTTCTTGTTCTTCAGGAAGTAGATCCAAGTCTTCCTGGAGTGGTCATCAATAAAAGTGACATGGTGCTCAAATCCTGTCAATGAGGTAGATGACATGGGTACACACAAATCAGAATGAATCAAGTCTAGCACACCTGTTGACCTGCTATCACTGCTAAGAAAAGCAGTTTTCCCAAAGCACACCCTATGCATACTCCACTTTGTTCTGTAATGAACTCCGAAAAACCTGTAGTCATATCTCTCAACATCCTCAAAGCGAGATGATGCAAATGAGCCATCCTCCTATGCCACAACTCACAAATATCTATACTACTGCTGCTATGTTTCAAAGCATGATGAGGTTGAAATAAGAGCTTGTATAGTTTTCCACATCTCACACCAATCGCACATGATGCAGAAGGACTCGATCCTTTGGGGACAATGTGTACTTTCCCATCCAGGATATATACTCTGAATCCTCTATCCTCAATAGTGGAAACTGATACTAAGTTCTTTTTCATCCTAGGGACATACAAGACATCCCTCAGTGTCATGGGATCCATGGACTCCCTCTGAAATGTAATAGTCTCTCTCCCAACTACTTTGACAATAGTGTCATCACCCAACACCACCTCCAAGTCCAATCCTGTCTCAACAAACTCTGTAAACATATCACATGCACCTGTCATATGGCTCGAATCCCCACTATCAATGTACTAGGTGCATGTAGTGGTGGATACACTCGAAGGCTAACCAACTAGTAGAGAATACTCCCTTTGATCATGTATATCAATACTAGTAACAGATGCTCTCTCTGAATGACTAGTATAGAGAGAAAAATCTCTCTTAAACTGAGTTGTGTACTCATCAATATCTGTAGTAGATGTTGTCTGATGCTTCTTCTTCTTCATGTTCAGACATTGTCCAGCATAGTGCCCAAACTTCTGGCAAGTAAAGCACTCGACTTTGCTCATGTCTTTCTTCTGCCCGCCACTCTACTGCTTGGCCCCACACTTCGGGCCCTTCTTGAAATTTTTCTTCTTTCCCTTTGCTTCCATTGTCACATTCTCTTCATCTTCCCTACTCTAAGATGAACTTCCCTGTACATACCCTCTCCGGGTCTCCTCATGAATGAAGTCGTCCCAGAGACGATCCCAGGAAAGCATATGCTCACGAGCAACTACAGAATCCACAAATATGGCACATGGATTTGACACGCCATTCAATGATATACATACTAACTCACTGCCCTATACAACCTCCCCGACTGATCCAAGTTCATCTCTGACCTGTGTGATCCTAGAAAGGTATGTATCCATGTTTTCACCCTTGTTCATGTGAATGCCTTTCAACTTCTTCCTTAGTACCATTTTCCGGTTTTCGTTGGAACTTTGGTACAAGTTTGTTAAGGCAATCCACATTTGAAATGCATGGTATTTTCTTGTGACATGTGGGATCACGTGATCCTTCATGGCATCAAATATGATCCTTCTTGTTTTTACATCTTTCTTATCAAAATCAGCCTTGTTTATAGCATCGGTAGGAACTGTGACTAGTTTAGACTGTGTACTATTAACTATATCTCATAGTTCATTTTCTTCTAGAATCAGTACAATTCTAGCCTCCCATGGGCTAAAATTTACAACCCCATCCAGCCTATCTTCAATTCTAAGTCCAGTGGCCATAACCACAAATAGTCCAAGAACCTGTAAACTCAACAACCAATTTGTTCTCCTTTCTTTCCAACTATGAAGTTTCACTCTGAAATTTATTTATGCCCTTTATATCATCTCTGATACCATGAAAATTTTAGGATTCCCAACCCGGTTTTATTAGATTCCATACATTCATAGCATAATAATTTAATTGCATAAACAGGATCACTAGAAGAAAGACAAAGCACAAAACAATAACACAGAGTTTATCCTGGGAAACCCAAATGGGAGAAAACCCAAAAACCTTCCTATAGAGATGATAATCCTGAGATCAGAGTACAATCATAAAAGATGAAAGATAGAAAATGTCTTCCAAAAGTAGAAACCCCAAAATAGTCTTCTTCTCCAACTTGTGTGAACTTCTCTCTCTCCCAAGTAATGTGAACTTAAGTGAATGAGTGAGTGAGATAATGAGGTGAACTTTACCTCTATTTATACAAGTACAAATTGACCTTTTACCCTAACTCGGCCGACTTCTCTAGGAGACTGGGCCGACTTCACTTGGGGAACATTTAATACTTTATTTTAATATTTTCTTTTTCTTGCATTTCATCCCAAGGTTTACATTGATTCTTTCAGGATTTACATAGATAAATTACATCAAGTTCATCTCCCTTAGGAGGTACAATCAAGTACAATAAAATACAATAAATAATATCTTTTGAAGTTGCACAAAATCCAACAATCCCTCTCAACGAGGAAGGTATTCTTCGGCCTTCATCAGCATCATGATCATCTGGGTTTCATATTTGTACATCTATACTCTCTCCATCATCTCTATACATACTGAAGGTTGTCATCACAGTCTCAGTCCTTCAAGAAGTGTCTTCATGCATCATCTACACTAGTCCTTCGGTGTGTCCAGGAGAATCACTCAATCCTGGATATCGGAGATAGCAACTATACCATCTATGCTATATCATTTGCTACATGTATGTCTCATCTGCCGATGGGATTTCTCCCGTACTTGGTTGGGATCCTAGAGGAGAAAATGGGCACGACCATCTACTGACTGAATGACTCATCTGCCTATGGGATTTCTCCCATATCTGGCTGAGTACCAGGACTGTAGAGGTACCTGTGCAATCACACAGCCAACTACTGACTGTCCGACTCATTTGCCGATGGGATTTTTACCATACCTGGATGAGTACCTAGACTGTAGAGGCACATGTGTGAACCTGACCATCTACTGACTATCTGACTCATCTTCCTATGGGATTCCTCCCATATCTAGCTAAGTAACTGGACTCCAGAAGGCACCTGGGCAAAGCAGGGAAAGCATCTCAATTTCATATTTCCCTCTCAAGGAGGGACACGTTCTCTTCGACTCCAAGTCTTCCATGAAAGAATTCGAACTTCACCCTGGGAAGAGCCTTAGTGAGAACATTTGCATTCTAGTTGTCTGTCAGCACGTACTGTAACTCGACTGCACCTTTCTACACCATATCACAAATGAAGTGATATCGAACTCAATATGCTTTGACCTATTGTGAAATACAGGATTCACTGACATCTGCACACAGCTCTGGTTATCACAGTGAATCACGGTCGGCTCTGGAATTTGGCCGAACAATCTTGCCAGGAGTTTACGAAGCCAAACTGCTTCTCGAGCTGTTGTACTAGTAGCGATGTACTCGTCCTCTGCAGTACTGAGTGCTACCGAGTGTTGCTTCATGCTGCACCAGGAAATAACTACAGAACCCAAACTAAAGCAACATCTAGAAGTACTCTTCCTATCTGCAATGCATTTGGCCCAATATGAGTCTGTAAACCCCTGCAATACAAGGTCACAATCTAAAGCATATTTCAATCCATATCCCACAGTTCCACGTAAGTATCTGAGCACATGTTTTGAAGCAATCCAGTGAATCTTCCTCGGCTTGCACATGAACTGGATGAGAGCATTCACAACAAAACATATATTTGTTCTGGTGTTTGTCAGATACATCAAGGACCCAATCAGCTGGCGATACATAGTGGGATCAATCAAATCTGAATTTGAAGCAGAATCTCTCAGCTTCTTCCAATTTGCATCCATCGGAGTGGCCATGGACTTGCAGTCCAACATTCTGAATCTCTTCAATATATCTATGGTGTACTTTCCTTGTCCTAGGAAAATCTCTTTCTGCCTTTGCCATACTTATAATCCCAAGAAGTAATGCATCAATCCAAAATCCTTCATTTCAAACTCAGAGGTGAGATTCTTCTTACACCATACAATAAGTTTCTCATTTCTTGTGAGAAACAGGTCATCAACATATAGTACCAAAATCAGTGGCTCATCATCTACAACCTTGTAGTAAAGGTTGGAGTCTGAATCACTCTTGGTAAACCCCAAGCTCACCAGGAAACCGTCTATCCGTCCATACCAAGCACGAGATGCTTGCTTGAGTCCATATAGTGCCTTTTTCAATATGCATACATGAGACTCCTTTCTATGGACAATAAACCCATCTGGTTGTTCGATGTAAACTTCTTCCTCAATAACACTATTGAGAAAGGTTGTCTTCACATCCATCTGACGCAACTTCCATCCCATAGCTGAAGCAATATAAATAGTCAACCTGATGAAAGTATATCGAGCCACAAAAGAAAATGTCTCGTCATAATTGAATTCCTCTTTCTGGGAGAATCCTCTGGCAACAAATCCAGCCTTGTATTTTTCAACACTCCCATCTGCTCCATGCTAAGTCTATTGTGCCCATCTTGGTCTTTTCCGACCTACTGCAATATTTCTGGGGATATCAACTAGATCAATGGAGTCGATAGGTTCATCCTTTTTTGCTAACTCCCTCTTGAACTAGAGGGGGAAATGATTTCATCTCCTTTGGTTCTAGCATTTCTTCATCATCGATCTCCATGTATGATCCTCTGCCTTTCCTGGCAGCTATTTCTTCTTCAAAGGTCACATCCTTGCTGACTTCAATCTGTCTAGATCTTGGGATGTATATTCTCTAAGCCTTTGAAGACTCACTATATCCCACAAAGGTTCCATTCTTTCCTAGAGGTTCTAACTTGGGAACATGTATATAGACTGGACAACCAAATATCTGAAGGTGTCCCACTTCTAGTTTTACTTCTGTGAAAGCTTCCTCTGAGGTCATCCTTCTAGTCTAAGAGTCATATTCCCGAAAACTTCTTGCTGAACATCAACGGGATTCATGTGTCCATCGGAACAAGTCTTCTCTTGTAGGCCAAATCACATGGAATTTTCCCTACAAGTGAAATCCTGACTAATGATCAATGACATTGCATAATCAAATGTAATAGATTACACAGGAATCTTAGCTAATACTTTAGCACAACAATTATAAACATGTCTTTTAAATACATCTGGGAACTATCTAGATGTCTATTATCTCCACTAGAACATGCCGTCAATAGTGTGCACTACTCTAAGCATGCAGGAAGGAGATATCATCTAGACTAGCTCCATTATGTGTTAATGAAGTGTTGTGTAGCTCATATGCATAATAAATACAACAAGGTAAACTATATCAACTGCTCAATGTACTTCCAGATAGATCTACATATAATGAAGATAGATAAGACAAAACAGATCTATTTAAGCAAGAAAACCAAATACTTATATCTCATTGTTTTTGTGTGTGGGCTCCCACTGCCTTCTTTTGGGAACCAAGAGAGATCTTTGTTCTTGCAGTCTAAAACATCATATGTCCTAGAACAAGAACTCTGAACGATCATCATTCCTTGACTTCTTGTGAGAAGTATCTTCTTCAACATCAGTAGTTGAGGCTTCATGCTTCCTTTTGTTAGAACTTCGGCACTTATTGGCATAATGACCATATGCCTTGCACCTGTAGGATTGTATCTGACACAAATCCTTCTTCTCCTTCTTCTGATCTGGAGGAGGACTTGGTCTCCTATCTTGGTGCTTGTGCTTATGAAACTTTCTTCCTTTTCCCTTGCCTTTCTTGGCATGGGATATCAATGCTTGAATCTCCTCAAGTTGAGTACCATGGAGTCTTTGTCGTGCTGCAATCCTTGTCTCCTCCTAAGTGCAATCTTCCCAGAGTTTATTAAAATTGGGTAGTTTAGATCTACCACTTGTTCTTTGAATAAAGGACTCCCAAGATGGTGGAAGACCATTCAGAGTGGTGATAACAAGCTCCTTATCATCAATGTAATCTCCATTGGTGCCAAACTTGTCCCTTAGTTATGTGATCCTCATGAAGTATGAGGCAATGGATTCTAACTTGGATATCTTCATATTTGAAAGTTGGTGCCTCAATGTAATGGATACATTGATGCTATTGTGTTCAAACAACTTTTGTATGGTCTTGAACATTTTCCTAGTAGACTTCTTCCCTGATATTTGTGGAACCAAATTATCTCTTACTGAGTCCACCATAATCCTTCTTGCTATGGCATCATTCTTCCTCCATCAAGATTTGTCTTCTTCAACTTCTGGATCAGGGACCTTCTCATTTACATATTGTAGTAGGTCATTTTATTCGAGAAGTAGAAGAACCCTATAATTCCAAGAGGTAAAGTTGGAAGCTCTTTCCAAATGATCTCCAACCTTCATACCAATCATCTTGTCTACAGATCTGGTCCAAAAACCCTAGCAGGAGCTAGGTCAAAAATGAAAGTTGGAATTTTGGAAAACTGATTCCACAGGTAGATGCGCCTTAGCAAGGCGAGTTGAAATATCGTTGGGCTGATCCAAATCTGTGGAGAAAAGTGGGTCAAAATTGAAACCCTAATTTCTGCTGCAGCTATAGAGCTAGGTCAAAAACTGAAAATTCTCGGAATTGAATTCCATCTTCACCAAAAGATGCGCCTTCCCAAAAACGAAATTTTCAAGGCTCTTTTCTCCAAAATAATGGGTGAAGACTTCATAAGATGAACCCCTAGTTCCGGCAATGGATTCTTCTAGAACTGCTTTGATACCATTTAGATTTCATACATTCATAGCATAATAATTTAATTGCATCAACAGGATCACTAGAAGAAATACAAAGCAAAAAAAAAAACACAGATTTTATCCTGGGAAACCCAAATGGGAGAAAACCCAGTAACCTTCGTATAGAGATGATAATCCTGAGATCAAAGTACAATCATAAAAGAGGAAAGATGGAAAATGTCTTCCAAAAGTAAAAACCCCAAAACAATCTTCTTCTCCAGCTTGTGTGAACTTCTCTCTCTCCCAAGTGATGCGAACTTGAGTGAATGAGTGAGTGAGATAATGAGGTGAACTTTACCTCTATTTATACAAGTACAAATTGACCTTTTACCCTAACTCGGCCGACTTCACTTGGGGAGCATTTAATAATTTATTTTAATATTTTCTTTTGCTTGCTTTTCATCCCAAGGTTTACATTGATTCTTTTAGGGTTTACATAGATAGATTACATCAAGTTCATCTCCCTTAGGAGGTACAATCAAGTACAATAAAATACAATAAATAATATCTTCTGAAGTTGCACAAAATCCAACAGGTTTCAAGTTTTGGATTTCACATGAAGTTTGATGCCCAAACCCCATAGTTGTAAAGACACTTTACATGCATAAAAAATTAATTTTTCTTGAAACACATGAAAATTATTCAACTTTAAACAACTCATAAAATTATAGGACAGCCACACATAAATTTTTTACATAGTGATTTTTGACCAACTTGGTCAAGGATAAAACCCCGAAGGGAAAACCTGTTCAGAGAGAGAATTTTATTTCTTTCGGAGACTAATTAAAAAACAGAACAACAGTACTTATCTTTCCCTTTATTCCTCGAAATTTGTGCCAAAATCTCTCTGACAAACTGTTGTATGGATTCCTTGAAAACAGTGTTGTACTTCCTCCTTGAAAACTGTGATGTACGGCCCACACGTGTCAATAGTACGGACTATTTTATTCCTCGATTTCTATGTTGGTTCTCTGTCTCAAAATCTGTGCCAATTTTTTGCCTGTACAGGCAGCATTAAATGATGCACATGTTCCTCGATTTTTGTGCATGTTTTCTTCCTAAAAAACAATGCCCTTCTCCTCAAAATTTATGCTTGGTACGGTCTGCAATAAATGCATGTATGGCCTCCTCAGAATTAGTGCCATGTTTCTTGGAACTCGTGCCTTGCTCCTTGGAATTTGTGCCCTGCTTAATCTTCTTGATTTCTATGAAAGGTTTTTACCTCTCTCTCTTGGGTTCGATCTCTCTCTTCTCTTGTTCTTCTCTCCTCCAAAAATCACATTTGGAATATGCACAATGAATTAGGTTTCCATGTCTTTCCCTGGTTTTATTTGTGGCAACTACCTCCTTTCAATCCAATGGTGAAGATTAAAAGTTCACTAGATGAGATCTAGGGTCCTCATTAATTGCTCACTTTTTTCTCATTAAATGAATTTAAATCACTTCATTTAAATAATTAATGAGACATTAAATATTTAACCCACCATTTAATTCTATCATAAAGTCAATTTAATATTATAACCTCAAACCTCCTTTATAAAGTGACTTTATAAAGATAAAGTGCATCTCACTTTTATAAAGTGACTAGGGACCACATTTATAAGTTGTCCACCCCTGGGCATCATATGAGTGAACAACACTTTCCTTGGTACTTTTTCAACACTAGTTACTTCCCAGTCACACATGCAGAGCTGGAGTTGTCTATTGTTGTTACACAGCAAGGCTTGAGAGGTTCACCTGAGACAGTTAGATGAGGTGAGTGGCATCTTGGCCACAATGGAGATCTTTCAATTTGACCATGGGATTGATACATGGAGTACACGGAGGAGATTAGATTGGTTTGCAGGTATTGTAACGGATAGAGTGGGGGGTGACATCATCTCCTATAGAGATTGCCCATGTACATACCCTGAGTCCTCACTTAGGGAGAATATCATGAGGGTTATGCGGGATTTGCAGTTTATAGATTATTCTTGGTATCTATATGAGTATGAGGCACCACAGGTCATGGAGCTATTCTCCAGAGAGATGCTTAGACTCCATGGATTATTTGAGCGCATGGATGGTGAGTGGGCTAGCAGATCTCACAATGGAGTTGGGCAAGAGTTGAACATATTGGAAGGCTTAGAGTCGCTTCTTGGCACTTGGTTTCCACCAAAGGATTGTATCATGAGGGCTTGGTTCATTGAGACTCTGATGATTATCAGCATGGCACGACAGCAGCCCGTAGGAGTTGGGTTTAGTGCACTCCCCATTTGGTGGTGGGATCCAAGCATTCATTTGAGCAATGGATTGTTTCAGATGGTAGAGAGGATCGACAAAGTTGTGACAGTGATCGGTCTGCTACATTTATGGGATGTCTGTGGAGAAGAGTTTGAGACTTCTTCTTTATGGCAGTACAGGATTTCATCCATGGTATTCAAGATTGAGATTGATAGTGGAGCCGCTACAAAGGAGATGGTCAGTCTCCACTTTCATGATTTTATTCATGGGATGCTTGGATTTGGATGCATGACAGAGCAGTCTTCTAAGGAGTTTTTGCAGCTTAGGATTGCTTGGCTCTAAAGGGGCTGTCATATGGATTATGGTGTTATCACTAGGCAAACCAGCACTCAGGGTAGAGAGCGTTTCACATCATACAGGCTGGTGGGGGACTCGGGTGACTTCACCTTTTACAGGAAGATTCGAGGTAGGATTGCATGGAGAAACTTGGTGGATATTATGTCTGGTTAGCAGGGTATGTTAGGACCTGCATTGATGCAGCCTTCGACCATTTATGAGCATCCACGGGGGAGCCTATTGTTAGATTGCATCACAGGTATACTGAGGATGCAAGGTGCAGATTATATATGTGAAGAGATTCAATAGTTATCAGAGTTCTCACAAGTTTCGGTGATTTCTTCGAAGTATAGGGCAGCGCAAGTGATAGAGTTGTCTCTTGAGGAGATGATCAGAGTTCATGATCATCCTAGAGTCGTTACTAGTGATCAGAGCAGATTTCCTTTGTCGATATTTGAGATCGAGTATGACAGCAGAATTGCAGACTTTACATTAGAGGAAATTTCAATTTAAAATGGGCCTTCCAAAAATAATACTAATTCCATCTCATCATGTATTAGCCAATTAAAATGCTTTAAAATTCAAAAAGGGAGCACCTAAAAAAATTGGAGGGAAAAAATAAAAACTACTTTTTTAGATCGTATTTTCAACTTATCTCCTTGTAGGTTTACTCAAATTTCAAGCAGGAGGACTCGTTGGATGCATAATTAAATTATGCATCCAACGAGTACCCATATTGCATACTTTTAACAACATCCACACCATGAAAAATCGAAAATACATTAAAAAACGTGTTTTCTCTCACTAGAAACACGTTTTTAATGTATTTTCAATTTTTCATGGTGTGGATGTTGTTAAAATTATGCAACATGGGTACTCATTGGATGCATAATTTAATT
Source organism: Larix kaempferi (assembly GCA_027924585.1). NCBI lineage: Eukaryota > Viridiplantae > Streptophyta > Pinopsida > Pinales > Pinaceae > Larix > Larix kaempferi. The sequence continues at coordinate 50,519,070 of BSBM01000753.1, forward strand.
ATGCATCCAACAAGTAATCCCGCTTGAAATTTGAGTAAACCTACAAGGAGATAAATTGAAAATACGATCCAAAAAAGTAGTTTTTTTACTCTCTCTCTACTATTATTTTATTATTTTCCTTAGGAGGCCCATTTTTACCCAAATTTCCTCTAATGCATGGTTTCCTATGCACTACACTATTCATAGTGATGGGATCATCTCTTACAGATATTTCTGCTTGGAGTTCCAAGAGAGGTGGATGTTGGCAGAGCATGACAGACAGTTGGTGATGATCAGAGTGGCTCAATGACCGCATATTGGTCTCTTTCTTTGTGTAGGAATGGGATCCTGAGATTGCAGTAGTTGATAGTACAGCAACTGACATGAGGGCAAGAGTCAACTATCACTTTCAGGAGCCTATCCATATTGAGCAGTGGATTAGCTTCCTATATTGGAGACCTTATGAGCGATGGATACAGTTTTTAGTGGCTTGGATGCTTGGGAGTCTACGAGATTCTCTTTGTGTCGATACTATGCAAGGTGGCAATGGATGCAGTAGGTATGCCATCATTCACATATTGATTTGGGACCCCAGGATTTCAATGATTGGAATTTTAGTGGTTGTTAGAGGTGAGAATACCATTATTTATTTCTAGGTATAGGGAATGGAAGTTTTATTAGAGAGATTATCTGAGGAGCTGGTCGGGCTTACACCTTGGTTGATTAATCTACTTCGAGGATAATTTTAGGAGGTCTCTTGTGATGGTACCTCACAAGACAGTACTTTGAGTAGAAGGTGTTACAGATCTCATAGGATGATTTGGGACCCTTGGATCCTCCCTATATTTAGTTGGTTGAGTTTGATTGATTATGGAGTTGTGTTGGAATTACTTGAGGACAAGAAATCTTTGGCGATGGAGGACTGTAATGTCCTATTACTGACAATCAAGGAATTGACTGAGGATTGATACCATTGGAATAAAAGAAGATCTTAAGCAGTGATATTAAGTCATCAGTAGGTAAAAGAAGGCCATCGGGGCAAGTAGAAACTGACATGCATGATATGCGAGCCAAACTCATAGTGCATGCGACATGATTTAATTAAAGTGCATGCATGCATCTAAAAGTGAGTGCATGCAACCTCAACTTAATAAAAGAAAGAAAAGTGAGTCAGGGCATGCAATATCAACATGATAAAATAAGGAAAACGTGATTTGGTCAAGGCATATGTTATTATTGATTATTGAGATTTGTGTGAGAGCTCTAAGAACCAAGCTAGGGTTGAGGGCACATCCCTTAGCCAACAAGTGTGTTTCGGTAGCGAAATCCATCTTCCATAATCACTTACAGGGGTAAATCTGTTCGGGTACACAGGGTACTACCAAAGGACCGAACACCAAGAGCAACCACTTCACACAAACAGATCACAGATCAACACACCGATGTTTTGACGTGGTTTAAACCCTCTTGAGGGAAACACTCCACGGCCCCGGCCAAATAGCTTCTACGGGACAATTTATTATGCAAAGAAAGAAAGTTACAAATGAGCTTCTCATAATCGATCAACTAAACAATGACCCTCCATGCTCTTTAAATAGAGATCATGGACCAATCGGGTGTTAAGCCACGGATCAAGGTTAGGTTTGATCTAAGAGAAGTTGAGCCGTCGGATCACTCTATGTCGGAAACATATCGTGACCGTCGGATTAAGTATTTACAAATGCATACTAATGCATACTAAAGAAACACACTATCCCTAACGGATATATTACACAAGTTGATCTTAAGTAACTCCTAAGTGTCTAAATATCCTAACAAAATCATACAGGTTTAATATTATGCTTCATCATTACATCAAGGATTTAGTATTCTTCTCATAGATTCAAGCCAAAGGATGGAGAGGGTGCTTCACATCTTCTGAGATCATTGAGGGCACATTCATCTTAGCCATTCGGGCTCTATTACTCTGATTATTCACCAAACATACTGCTATTGATCCTTCCTGCAACTTATTAGATCCATTCAACTATTTCAGAAGCTAATTCCAGAGATCTAATAAAGAAGAGGACACCTTCACTTTGCATGGATGAATTCATCTATTGGAGGTAACTCATATCTCATAATAACTCTGATACATGTCCTGCATGTCTCTTTTATAATGCTGAGAGGGATATTATAAGCCTTACTGTGGAATATTGGGTTCGTACCACTCTTCTGGAGCCTTAAATATTGATCTAGATATTGAGGAGGGTGCACCTACCTTGCATGGGCGAATTTCCATTGAGATCCACATTCACAACTTGACCTACGGTTGATGCATGGGCTACATGATTCTTCCATCTTGTTCAAAAGGCCACTATAAACCTGACTATTGATTATGGGAGCCTACACTATCTTTCTGGAACATTTATCATTGATATTAAGACTGAAGAAGGCGCCATTCTTGCAAGGGTGAATTACCTCCAATAACAGTTATCTGAATATGGGTCTATACTTCATGCATGTTTTGCATCTCAGCTTAATATAATTATATGGAGCAAGCACAACTCATTGGTATGTGCATGCATGTCTTTTGAATTTCTTTATGTTGTAAATCTGATTACTTGGGTTTTAGGTTTCATGCAACCCCATGCATTTCTCATGCAAGCATATTATTTTTAAGTTTTGGGAATTGAGGCATCAAAGGAGCAATGACCACTTCATAAACTCTACACAAAGACAAAAAATATCAGTTGGGATATTACACTTGCTAAGGGCACACCCTTTGTACACGTCATTGTGCTCTTTTGTAAACTCTGGCACACCTATCACAATCTCCCTCAAAATCCTCAAAGCTGGATGATGTAGGTGGTCCATCCTCTTGTGCCACAACTCACATAAGTCACAACCATCACTGTTGCTACTATGAGATAATGCATGATGAATTTGAAAGTTGAGCTTGTATAGTTTCCCACTGCAAACTCCAATCCTCATTGTTGAAGTGTCTCTGGATCCGTTGGGATGAATGAGAACATTCCCATCTCTGAACATTACCCACACTCCCATATCCTCTATAGTGGAAACTGATATCAAATTCTTATTCAACCTCAAAACACATAAAACATCCTGCACTATCATGGATTCTCCACTCCCTCTTAAAGGAGACTATCCCTCGTCCAACTTCCCTGACTAAATTTTTGTCTCCCAATACAAGCTCGAGATCTAAACCACCCTCAGTAAGATCTATAAAGTACCCTCTAACACCATTCATGTCGCTGGAGGCCCCACTATCTATGTACCACACACTGGTAGTAGATGCAATCAATGAATGACAAGTAGTTAGTACCAACTCCTTCTCAAGCTCCTCTGTGGAATGCTCATCCACATCTATTGAAGTGGAAAGAGTTATAGGTAATCAAGGAAAATTCCTTGTCAATAGACTCATCAACCTTCAACCTTGTATCCATAATCTCTAATCAACTGAAACAAGAATATCTCGGTGACCAAGAACCCCTCTAGGTCACATATATAACCTCTACTCACACATATCTAATGCCTCCTCTCCATATTTGAACCCTACTCTTCAGATCTGAGTCTTGATCTAATCATTGTGCCCTTCCAGATCTAAATACTCACAAATCTGGTATGTGATTTCTTGGACCTTTAACAAGGCTTTGATGCCATGATAATTTTCTAGAGGTCACTACTCAATCTAGAAATCTCAATCCCAACTTGGCCTCAATTCTAAGTAATCCTCATGCATAACAAAACCCAACTTCTCAAATCCTGAGAAGGAATTATCAATACAATATACTTATAGTTTAAAGCACATGGAATCTATCTACAACACAAAACTGCAACAATCACTCATGGACAACACGATATACCCTGGAAAACCCCAATGGGAAAAAACCAACTACTGTGGGATTTCTTCAATATCGAGCCAGAGAAAAATGAAGAAGAGAAGTACAATAAGAAATTATATAGGTAAAGAAACTTGATGGGACAAGCCCTAGATATGCATGCAGCTGCAACTATTTCTCTGAGGAATGTGCCAACTGCTCTGTACTGTCTGAATCTATGATCTCTGATTCTACCAATCTCTGGAAGAAGCACTCTCATTGTCTATGCTCTGATCTGCTCAATTGTTGAAGAACTGTTGCACCCTCAATATTGGAAGTGTGCCCCTACTCTATAAGTGCACCCTCACTACTCTGGAAAAGTGTGCCCCTCTTTGGATGATCAAACTCTGATCTCTCGACTATTGAATCATGTCAAGTACTGTAGCAGTCTCTACCTCCCTGAAGGATCCTCCACAAGCACATCATAACTGTCTCAGATATAATCTCTCCTCCTCACAGATATGCACCCCTTTCTCGAGAATGTGCCCCTCTTATGCTACTCATTAATCTCTAAAGAGATCTCACAAGATGTCTCTCGCACACTGGGTGATGTGGCATATCTCTTAGTAGAAACCCTGCACCCTCACCCTCTTAGGAGGATGCCTTCAATCTATCTCATATGAGTGTGCCCCCCCTCTACATGCAGAGAATGCACCCTCCTCTCTCACTCATCAATATCTGCTAAAAATATTGATCAATCATTTCCAGTTTCCCCTTGACTCCGTATATCAACTCACTGACTTATTAGGGTTTCCAAAACCCTAATATGAGTGCATGCAAAAATCCTGCTTTTGCATGCTTTTTAATTAAAATATTGCATGCAAAATCTTGCATGCGTAAGAAAAATGACACTGAAATATCTGCATGCATCCACCGCTGGATCCATGACAACTAGTAGAGTGCATCTCACCCTCTACCCTCCCTTGATTCCTATACTGAAACAGTAACTCCATGCTAGGCATCTGAACATGAAGGACAACTTTCCTCGTTAAATTTTCAACACTACATAGAATAAATAAAGTTTGAAAATTTTGTTATAGTTGAGTCCAAAACTAATTTTTGAACAATCTCAACTTGGTTTTCGAATGCAGGTAGTTAAAATTGGCATAGTAACCACTTCCCTAACTCCACCAACCATGCCCCAGCCACCAACATAACTAATCCATGCCCTTAAATGATACACCCCATCAACAACATATACTTGGATGATAAGGCTAGTCTTGTTAATGTTTTTACTTATAGCAGTATAATAGCAATAAAAGGATCATTGAAAGAACAACCATGCACAAAAAATAATAGACACAACAGTTTACCCTGGGAAAACCCAAACTCGTGAAAAACCCAGCAACCCTTTCTTACTATAAGATTTACTACAATGAAGATAAAAAGTACAATAAGAATAGATGCCCAAGAAATCAGCTACAAAAGTCTTCTAGTGCCTAGAGAGTACGAACTTCTTCACTTGTACGAACTTGCTTGAGTTGAATGATGAAATGAGATAGGCAGCACTTCTATTTATACATTACTTTTTGGAAAATTCCCTTACTTGGTTGACTTGTCCTTTTGCAATATAAAAATACATTTAATGTTTGGTTTGCTTCTTCAGGTCAGTTGGGCTAGTGAGGATGCCTCACATAGCTATAACAACAACACTCCCTCTTAGCTAGAGAGGTATCATCACGCTGGAACTCATCAAGCATCATCTGGTCGTCACAACTGGATTCGTACATCTTGGCATCATCTAAACGTCACGACTGGAATGATACATCTTCTGATTGTCACGGCTAAACTCGTACATCTTGCAATCATCTGAACGTCACGACTGAACTGGTACATCTTCTGATCGTCACTGTTGGACTCGTACATATCTTCATCATAAGAAAAGGGTCAACATCGTCAATATAGGACGATATCCCATACAGGGATCCAAATATGCTCTATACAAGACTCCTCTCCATACTTAAGAAAGTTCCTCATAGGAACAACAGTCCTAACTGGACTAAGCTCATTATGGTCTACAAGGACCACCTGCCCTAACTGCACTGAACTCCCTGTCGTTCTATGAGGACCGCTTGTTCTAACTGGACTGAACTCTTTTTCAGTCTACGAGGACCGCTTGTTCTAACTGGACTGAACTCATTATTGGTCTACAAGGACCACATGTCCTTAATTGGACAGAGTTCATTTTCGGTCTACAAAGGACCGCATGTCCTGAACAGAGTTCATTGTCGGTCTACAAGGACCGCCTATCCTGAACATAGTTCATTATCGATCTACAAGGACCTCCTTTCCTGAACAGAGTTCATTGTTAATCTACAAGGACTGCCTATCCTACCTAGACTATGAGCACTCCCTCTCACTAAGGAAGCATTCTCCAATATTCCAAGTCTTTCACGAAAGTACACAAACTTCACTCTGGAAAGAGGCTCGGTGAGAATGTCTGTAATTTGTTCATCCTTCGAGATATACTAGAGTTGAACTGCTCCTCTCTATACCATATCTCTGATATAGTGGTACTTGATTTCCACATGCTTCGATCTGTCATGAGATACAGGATTCACTGAAAGCTTCACACATCTTTGACTGTCACAGTGAATCATGGTAGGCTAAAGTGTTTGCTCGTAAAATCCTGCAAAGAGCTTCTGAAGCCATATTGCTTCTCGTGTTGCCACACTTGCTGCAATATACTCTACTTCTGCAATGCTCAATGCTACTGAGGGTTGCTTCCTGTTGCACCAGGAAAACACTGCAGAACCCAAACTGAAGCAACAAACGGAGGTGCTCTTCCTGTCCACAACACTTCCTTCCCAATTTGAATCTGTATATCCATGCAATCTCATGTCACTCCTAGAAGCAAATATCAGTCCATATTTCACAGTGCCATGTAAATATCTAAGCACATGCTTCGCAGCAACCTAATGTACCTGTCTCGGTTCACACATAAATTGAATGAGAGCACTTACTACAAAGCAGATATCTGGTCTAGTGTTAACTAGATACATCAGTGAACCGATCAGTTGTCTGTAAATGGTAGGATCCATCAATTCTGACTCGAAAGCCGAGTCACTCAACTTCTTAAGGTTTATTTCCATGGGTTTATTCATGGACTTACATTCCATCATACCAACTCTTTTCAAGATATCAATGGTATATTTTCCTTGTCTTAGGAAAATCTCATCATGTCTCTACCACACCTCCAAACCTAAGAAGTAATGCATCATACCAAGATCCTTCATCTCGAACTTAGAGGCTAGCATCTTCTTGTACCATTCGGTAAGTTTCTCATCCCTTGTGAGAAACAAATCATCAACATACAGTACTAGTATCAATGGTCTTCCATCCTCAACCTTGTAGTAAAGGTTAGAGTTTGCCTCACTCTTGGTGAATTCCAATATCACCAAGTATCCATCAATCATGGCATACCATGCTCGTGGTGCCTACTTGAGGCCATACAGGGCCTTCTTCAGTTTGCACACATGGGATTCCTTCCCATGAATCTCGAAACCTTCTGGTTGTTCGATGTAGACTTCTTCCTCAATTACTCCGTTGAGGAAATCAGTTTTAATATCCATCTGATGTAATTCCCATCCCATAGTTGAAGCTAGAGCTATGATTGATTTGATGGTCGTGTATCGTGCAACTGGAGCAAATGTCTCTGTTATCACATACATAGTAGCCGGGCTACCATACATTATTTTTCTTATTCCAGTACACTATTCAGCCAATTCCCTTGCATTGAGATGCTGAGATGAGCATCTATTATGGATCACTCTCAGATTATGGACAACAGTTTTGTTCCCCATGCTATGACTGAGTTTCAGGACACTCAGAGAGATGACCGATGTATCCATTTAGCAATTTATACAGAGCAGTCAGTATTTCCCCGAGTTACAGCAGTGGTTTCAGAGGATAGGTTTTGGCTCAGATGATGAGCATTCAGGTATATGACTCAGCAGGTATATTTTGGTGTTATGGTTATATTGCTTTTATATTCATTCTTGTAGCATGTCTTAGCATTTAGTATCATGATCTGGCGATTATATAGATATGTGGACCTAGTTGTACTTTTATATATATCATATTGTCCCTACTCAGACTTAGAATTTCTTGACCTATACTCATCGGTTTTATCCTCCTTAGGGAAATTATAGGTGATCATTCCTACCATACTTTGGCTTGCTAGTGTTGGTATCATTATTCATTGTCTTCATCCATCCATTAACTACCCAGTTTGTTATTTACCTTGACATACTATTTGACTAGTGGCATGGAGGACCTTTCCCCACTGTAGCCTTTGTATTGGATGAGCTTCCTTGTTTATTGTGTCTCGGCTCTGAGTTGGTGACAAAACTTACCTTTGGTGAGTTGGATTGTAGGCCTACATCATTCTAGTCGGTTGTCCCGATGTTTGGCACTGGCATGAAGTCCCCCTAGTCACTAAAGATGTTGTTGGCTAAACCTAAAACAGATAGTGCTGCCATGAATATAAATTATGAAAAAGGAAATGTTATATCTATTGTGAAAAGCCAAATGAAACTGGCAAAGAAATATCAAATGCTATATCTATTGTGAAATGTAAATACCCAGGTAAACAAGATGTCTAAAAACACACCTGGAAGTGCTCAGGTAAACAAGTGCCTTAAAAACACACCTGCAACAAGAAGCCTAATGAAATGTAAATCTATGCAATGTGTTTGTAAACACACATAGATCAAAGGCTATGGAAACTAAAGGCCCAAAATGCAATGGAACTTAAATTCTATATCAAAAAGATTGCTGGCCTCATTTGTATTATGGATTGTGAGCATCTGCCAAGGTGAATAAACACTCTTTGAACAACTTACCCATTTGTGAGACACCGCCATTACCTATGTTATTGCTTGTCCGGTATATGTTATGGTGTGTATTCCCTCTTCCATATCCAAAGTGTCACAGTGTTAATTCAGTAAGTCATCCCTTGGCCTAGCCATTTTATTTTTAGCCTTCACCCTTCACTAGCAAAATGATCACAACTATGAAGTGAGTATGGAACTGAAAGTCAAGTCTAAGTTATAAATAATAATTAATGACCTTATATATTTGGATTTAGATCTCCAATAATGATTACTTTTTGTTATAATTGCTATTTGAATGGATTGTAAAGCATGTTTTAACCTTTGACACCTTGCAGTAGTTTGATGACAGTTTGAGTTATATTTTGGGCATGTTGACTTGCTCAAACCCAATTTGACCAAAAGTCAACCACGGGACATGAGGTGACAGACCTCAGATGATACAAAGATATGATATATGGTCTGGTACAGGTCACCATGGTGGTTCTATGCAGTGGTTTTAGGCTTATGATGATGATTTGTGCTTTTCATCACTTTTACAGATTATTATTATTTGGTCTGCCGGATATGATGAGTATTTATTTTTTACCATGTAGAGGTCTATATGGTGTATGAGTACACATATTAGATGGATTTGGACCTTCTAAGTCTAATGGGATAGTCTGTTTTCAAATCCGGGCAGTTACAGTGATTTTTAGCCTCAGTTGGCTATCTTAGTGCAGTTTTGGCCTATCAGAGGCCCTGTCAGAGAAGAGCAAAGAGTTGATGAGTTCACCTAGGGCGCTGTTCATAGAGGGTGTGGTCCAGCCACTTGATATTACCATATTACCCCCCCTCCCAGAGAGCCTAGTGGCCTCACCTTGATAGCATAGAAACTCCTGGATGTTGTTTGGGCATGTTCACATTTCCCGAGGCAGTCCAGAAATGGTGAAAATGGCTACTGAAGGATTCGATTTGGGATACTGAGGCAAAGTTATAGCATGGGATGATTTGTGATGATGAGTGGGATGTCTTCCACACCTTCTCCAGCAGTTTCAGCTTCCAGTGGGACCCACACCCATCACTTATGGCATTTTATATTGATATCTGGAGCCTCCTAAGGCTCATAACTTTCCCAGAGAGGCACGATTTGGTGTCTAGCTTATTTATTTTTGGATATTGTGTCATGGGGATTGACCAAGGGTGTTAGAAATTACCCCTTGGACCCACCATGAGCTAGATCTTATGTTTTATCATTTACTTTTGGTTGGATCCCCTCTCCTAGGGCGATTTGGTCCATTGATGTATTATTTTATTAGTGATCCATGTATTGTATTGTTGAGCTCATCTCAACCATTGATTAGATCATTTGATATTTTAATCTTCGCCACTCATTCAAAAAGTGGTTAGGATTATGGCCTCTCTCCATCCTATTAATAGGAGAGAGCTTCCCATTGTAAAGTAGACTTTTGGCTCTGGATTATTGGAATAGAAAAATACTATTGCATCTATATGTTGTGTTGTGGTGAATGCTTTTGGAGTTCGTTCGTTGGTTCTTCCTTTGCACTAGGTTATTGGAGATTATCTTGCTATATCTTTTGTCCATGTATTTTTCATCTGCAGGTGGAGGCCGAATTAGTTCAAGGAAGACACATTGGTAGGGGAAGACTCTCCTTGCTTCTTATTTGGGTTTCTTCGTTGGTAACAGAGAGTATTATTGTCTCAAGACCTTCTATTTCATGTTATCATTCGCTTTTCATTTGTATTTCCTCCATTACTTCTCAACTGATTGAAATCGTTTTCCTTGGTTGACAGGAAGAGGAGGTCGCACGTATGGACTAGGGCATCATCTCAAGGCAAGAGAAATCGAAGATCTCCCATTTGATCTCTGCGGGAACCTTCCTCAACAACAAGGCATATTTAGCCATCACTCAGGTATGATCTCAAAGTAAATTTCTAATTCCATGATCTATCCATTTGTCTAAGTAACTGAAAACACTCATAAGTTAAAACCCTCATTTTACAATTCCTCAGATCTACTAAGATCTACTTGTATTTTGGGTAATACATTTAAAACCCACCTCTATAGCATCCACAGCAATTCAGATCTATAGTTTGGTGTGTATTGGCCTTCATCTGACCCATTTCCCAAGGCAAAATAGCCTCTCCAAGTGAGGTCGTACTTCTTGGATAAGTGAGTTTTGCTAGATCTAGCACTTGGGTAGGTGAGATCCCACTTGATCCTTACTCTCCATAGTTGATAACCTACCCCTAGTGCTTCACCTTGTTGATTTCTGCCTTGTGGGCCCCATTCCTCATTTTGAGGGTTGAGCCCCACTTGGGTCACTTGGTGATGCATTTCAATCTCAGATCTACTGAGATCTAGCCATTGGATGATCCTAATTTTCAAGACCCACCTAGCGTTACACCTCAACATCCCTGATCTACAGTTTGGTGGACATCCGACTCCATTTGGCTCATTTTCCAAGGCACTAATCCTTCTCCAAGCCCTCATGACTTTTTTGGTTTGTTGAATTTGCTTGTGGTTTGGTCTTTGTCTTACCGCTTGAACACCAAGACATTGTCATATCCACTCATCAAGCCTATCTTTGGTACTGGTTAGCCCCAATTTGGTCCTTAACTACCCTGCATTGGACACAGTTCCCAAGGCAGTGGATTTTCTCATCTTTGACTAGTACCCTGATCCTAGATCTTGTTTTAAATTTCATAAGTCACTCACATAACCAAGTTGTACCAAATCTACATTGCTTAAACCTCTTGATCCAACCCATTACTCATCTTGTGACTTCATCCATAGATCTAGGGTTTACCATACACCTTACGTACTTCATCCGTATTTGATTTGATCTGGTGTCTTGGTCTGATCTCTCCTATCGGGAGTAGATCTGGGTCTTCCCCTTTGTTGTCTTGGGCTAGATAACATAAAGTGAAGATTTCCTCGATTGGCATGACAACCATCCATTGGGAGTCGAGGCTATCTTGGTTGCACCTCTTTGGTTTCCCATCCCCTCTGCCATCCATCTTGGATCCATCTCTAGGGGCAACTACAAGTTTGGTGATAACATTTTGGCACCGTTGTCGGGGAGGTAGAGGCTTACCTTCGGTGTCTGCGAGTGTCCGTGCATCTTATCCTGTATTTTGCCTTGGTGATTGCATTTTCAATTTCATAATTACTTCAATCACCATTTTAATTATCACTCATCTCACCTCTCCTACGAAATATTTCATTTTGGTGAATTCCCTGTGTGGTTCACCTAGCGACTCCACCCCGCGACTCTACTGAGGAATGAGCCCAACGTATAAATCTTAAAATATTAAATCGTGACTCTGCTGGGAAGCAAACCCATGTATATATTCCACTAAGAATCCTAATAATTCATAATGGACCCATGTATTATTTTATTAGTGATCCATGTATTGTATTGTTGAGCTCATCTCAACCATTGATTAGATCAGTTGATCTTTTAATCTTAGCCACTCATTCAAAAAGTGGTTAGGATTATGGCCTCTCTCCATCCTATTTAAAGGAGAGAGCTTCTCATTATAAAATAGACTTTTGGCTCTGGATTATTGGAATAGAAAAATACTATTGCATCTATCTGTTGTGTTGTGGTGAATGCTTTTAGAGTTCGTTCGTTGGTTCTTCCTTTGCACTGGGTTATTGGAGATTATCTTGCTATATCTTTTGTCCATGTATTTTTCATCTACAGGTGGAGGCCGAATTGGTTCAAGGAGGACACAATGGTAGGGGAAGACTCTCCTTGCTTCTTTGGGTTTCTTTGTCGGTAACAGGGAGTATTATTGTCTCAAGACCTTCTATTTCATGTTATCATTCACTTTTCATTTGTATTTCCTCCATTGTTTCTCAACTGATTGAAATCGCTTTCCTTGGTTGACAGGAAGAGGAGGTCGCACGGATGGACTAGGGCATCATCTCAAGGCAAGAGAAATCAAAGATCTCCCATTTGATCTCTGCGGGAACTGTTATCACCTAAGTTGTAGTTACCCCTATGGATGTATCCACTCATGGATGGCAATAGGGAAGGGCAACTCAAAGGTGCAACCACGATCACCTCGACCTCCAATGGATTGGTTGTCACGCCAGTCGAGGCAACCTTCACTTTATGTTGTCTAGTCCAGACAACAAAGGGGGAGACCCGATCTACTCCCGACAGGAGAGATAAAAACCAAGACACCAAATCAAGTTAATTCTAAGTGAAGTAAGGTGTATGGTTTATCCTAGACCTTATGGTGAAGTCACAAGACAAGTGAGGGATTCAAAGAGTGTAGCTTTGGTTCATTGTTGATGTGAGAGTGACTTATGATATTTGAAATGAGATCTAGGATTAGAGTACTAGTTCAATATTGGAAAATCCACTGCCTTGGGAACCGTGTCCAATGCAGGGTAGTTTAAGGGTTAAATTGGGGCTAACTAGTACAAGTGACAAGCTTGACCATGATACATGATGGCATCAAGGGTTTAGTTCACCACACCACGTCAAACCACAAGTTAATCCAACAATCTAGGAAAGTCGAATTGACTTGGAGAGAAACCAGTGCCTTGGGAATTGGGATAATGGAGTCAAAGTTGGGTTGACTTATGGTTAAAGACTCCTATGGCATGAGACAAGTGGGCGATTAAGGTCTTGATGGATGAATAGGTCTAGATCTAGGTTTGACCAAAGTGGACCACAATCCCTTAAAATAAGGAATGCTATCCCCAAGGAAAGATTTGACAAGGTGACACACTAGACATAGGTTTTGAATTATTCTCGTTCCAAATCCACTGAAATCTCAAGTACCCACGTCCTAGAAGTGAGTCAACTCACTTCTCCAAGGTGGTGCGACTTTACCCAAGGAGGCCTAAAAGTGGGGTAAGTGGGGTCAAGACTAGTCCGATGACATCCAAACTTTAGATCCGGGTAGGTTAGTCAAGTAGGAGTATGGATCTATAATTTCACGGCAATCCGACGGCTAGATCTGAGTTTAAATATACCAAGTGGTCCAAAATGGGGATTAAATCCCTTAAAATGTGGAATAGGGGCCACAAGGTAGAAATCAGAAAAGTGATGATCTGGGGGTAGGTTATTGGATGTGTAGATAACGAATCAAGTGGAATCTCAACTACCCACGTACTAGATCTAGGTCAACCCACCCAAACTAGGAAGTGCGCCCTTACTTGGAGAAGGCTAAATGCCTTGGGAAGAGGGTCAAATGGAGGCCAATCCTCACCAAAATATAGATCCGGGATGTCGTGGATGCTATAGAGGTGGGGTTTAAATATCTTACCCAAAAAGCCACTAGATCTTAGTAGATCTGAAAAAATGTAAAAATGGGGGTTTTGATTAATTAGGGTTTTAAATATTTTAGACAAGTGGATAGATCATGGAGATAGAACTTACCTTGAGATCATACCTGAGTGATGAAGAGAGATGCTTTGATGTTGAGGAAGATTCCCACAGATATTAAATGAGAGATTGTTGATTTTGCTTTCCAAGTTGATGCCCTAGCCCACAAGTGCGCCCTCCTCTACCTGTCAATCCAAGGAAAATCGATTTCAATCAGAGAGGTCAAGTATGGAGGAAATACAAGTAAAATGCAATTATAACATAGAATAGAAGGTCCTGGGACAGTAATACTCCCTGTTACCAACGAAGAGATCCAAAGAAGAAGAAGGGAGAGTCCTCCCCTACCAATACTTCCTCCTCAAAGCAAATCGGCCTCCACCTGTAGATGCAAAAAACGTGGTACAAAAGATATGGCAAACAAAATCTCCAATAACTCAGTGCAAAGGAAGAACCAACGAATGAACACCAAAAAAATTCACCACAACACTGGAGATAGATGCAATAATAATTTTCTATTCCAATAATCCAGAGCCACCAGTCCCCTTACAATGAGAAGCTCTCTCCTTTAAATAGGAAGGAGAGGCACCAAAACCCTAACCACTTTTTGAATGAGTGGCTAAGATTAAAAGATACAAATGTCTAATCAATGGTTGAGATGAGCTCAACAATAAAATACATGGATCACTCATAAAATATTATATGAGTGGACAAAATCGCCCTATAAGAGGGGAATCCCACCAAATCATGATGACAAAATATAATAAGGGGCTTATGGTGGGTCCAAGGGGTAATTTTATCCCTCCTTGGTCAATCCCCATAGCACAATAATCATAAAATAATCCTCAATGTACCAAATCGTGCCTCCATGGTCAAATCGTAGGCCTCAAAAAGACCTCAAAAATCCTCAGAAAGTGCCATAAGTGATGGATGCGGGCCCCGATGAAGCTGAAACTGCTGGAGGAGGTGTGGAAGACCCCAATCTATCATCACTGATCATCCCATGCCATAACATTGCCTTAGTAGCCCAAATCGATTTCCTCAATAGCCATTTCTACCAAACCTGAAATGCCTCGGGAAGCGTGAAACTGCCCCAAACAGCCTCCCGGAGTGCCTTCGCTATCAAGATGAGGGCACCAGTGTGTCCGGGAGGGGGGTAATATGGTAAAAACAAGTGGTTGGACCACCCCCTCCAAGCACAGCACCCTAGGTCAACCGGATAAAAATCACATCTGCTCTGACAAGGCCTCTGACAGACCAAAACTGCACTGGGATAGCCTACTGAGGCTCAATCATCACTGTAAGTGTCCGAAACTGAAAACAAACTGTCTCATTGGACTCAAAAGGTCCAAATCCATCCAAGATGTGTACTCATACACCATATGAGTCTCTGCATGATCAATATATATATCCAATATACCGGAACGGGGCAAATAATAATAATCTGCAAATGATCAAATACTATTGTAAACCAAGAATCATCATCATAACCCTGTAGCTGCTGCATAGAATCATCATGTACATGTACATAGACCATATATCATCTGTCCATATCATCATAAGGTCCAACCATCTCATGTCCTATGGTTGACCTTGGCCTAGCCAAGTCAACATGACCAAATATAACTCAGACCATCATCAAAAGTTGCTGCAAAGTGTCCAAGGTTAATGCATGCTTTACAACTTATTCAAATAACAATTATAACACAAAGTAATCATTATTGGCGATCTAAATCCAAATATATAATGTCATTAATTATTATTATTACTCAGGTTAGACTTTCAGGATCATACTCACTTCATAGCTGTGATTAATTTGCTAGTGAAGGGTGAAGGCTAAAATAACTAGCTAGGCTAAGGGATGACTTGACTGACTTAACTTTGTGACACTTTGGCAAGGGAAAGGAAATACACACCATAGTATATACTGAATGAGCAACAACACAGGGAATGGCGGTGTCTCACAAATGGATGAGTTGTTTAAAGAGGGTTTATTCACCTTTAACAGATGCGCACAATCCATGATACAAATAAGGCCATCAATTGTTTTGATATAGCATTTAAGTTCCATTGCTTTTTGGGCCTGAAGTTTCCATAGCCTTGGTCTATGTGTGTTTATAAACACATTGCATAGATTTACATTTATTTTAGGCTTTCTGCTGCAGATGTGTTTTTAAGGCACTTGTTTACCTGAGCACTTCTAGGTGTGTCATGGACAGATTCTTTACCTAGGTATTTATATTTCCAAAAGATATAACATTTTATTTTCATGGCCATTTTCATTTGGCATGCCTTTCATTCATGTGTGTTTAGAAACACATTGCATGAATGGGCTTTTCATACAAGATATAGCATTTCATTTTTTCCAGACTTTGTATTCATGGCAGCACTAAAAGTTTCAGGTTTAGCCAACACAACTTTAGTGACTAGGGGGAATTCACAAGGAACTACAACTCACCATAGGCAAGTTTTGTCACCAACTCAGAGCCGAGACACAATAAACAGGGAGGCTCATCCAATACAGAGGCTACAGTAGGAAAAAGTCCTCCATGCCACTAGTCAAGTAGTAAGTCAGGGTGATAAACTAAAAGGTAGGTAATGGATGGATGAAGACAATGAATAATGGAGCCAACACTAGCAAGCCAAGGTATGGTGGACTGATCACCTCTATTCTCCCTAAGGAGGGTAAAACCAATGAGTATGAATAGTGAACTTCTAAGTCTGAGTAGGGACAATATAATATACATAATAAGCCTCAACCAGGTCCATATATCTATATGATCGCCAGATCATGACACTAGGTGCTAAGACATGCTATGAGAATAAGTATAAAAGCAATATAACCATAACACAATGATATACCTGCTGAGTCATATACCTGAATGCTCATCAACCTATACCATCATTTGTCCTCTGAAACTACTGCTGTAACTCTGGGCATTACTGACTACTCTGTACCAATGGTATAATGGCTACATCGGTCATATCTCTGAGTGTCCTGAGACTCCGTCATGGCATGGGGAATATATTCTACTGTCCACAATCTGATAATGATCCAATATAGATGCTCATCTCAGCATCTCAAATGTAAGGGAACTGGTTGAATAGTGTACTGGAATCAGAAAAATAATGTATGGTAGCCCAACTACTATATATGTGATAACATGAACCTTCCTCAACAACAAGGCATATTCAGCCATCACTCAAGTATGATCTCAAAGTAAATTTCTAATTCCATGATCTATCCATTTGTCTAAGTAACTGAAAACACTCATAAGTTAAAACCCTCATTTTACAATTTCTCATATCTACTAAGATCTACTTGGATTTTGGGTAATACATTTAAAACCCACCTCTATAGCATCCATGGCAATTCGGATCTATAGTTTGGTGTGGATTGGCCTTCATCTGACCCATTTCCCAAGGCAAAATAGCCTCTCCAAGTGAGGTCGCACTTCTTGGATAAGTGAGTTTTGCTAGATCTAGCACTTGGGTAGGTGAGATCCCACTTGATCCTTAGTCTCCATAGTTGATAACCTACCCCTAGTGCTTCACCTTGTTGATTTCTGCCTTGTGGGCCCCATTCCTCATTTTGAGGGTTGAGCCCCACTTGGGTCACTTGGTGATGCATTTCAATCTCAGATCTACTGAGATCTAGCCATTGGATGATCCTAATTTTCAAGAACCACCTAGATTTACACCTCAACATCCCTGATCTACAGTTTGGTGGACATCCGACTCCATTTGGCTCATTTTCCAAGGCACCAATCCTTCTCCAAGCCCTCATGACTTTTCTGGTTTGTTGAGTTTGCTTGTGGTTTGGTCTTTGTCTTACTACTTGAACACCTAGACATTGTCATATCCACTCATCAAGCCTATCTTTGGCACTGGTTAGCCCCAATTTGGTCCTTAACTACCTTGCATTGGACACGGTTCCCAAGGCAGTGGATTTTCTCATCTTTGACTAGTACCCTGATCCTAGATCTTGTTTTAAATCTCATAAGTCACTCACATAACCAAGTTGTACCAAATCTACATTGCTTAAACCTCTTGATCCAACCCATTACTCATCTTGTGACTTCATCCATAGATCTAGGTTTTACCATACACCTTACGTACTTCATCCGTATTTGATTTGATCTGGTGTCTTGGTCTGATCTCTCCTATCGGGAGTAGATCTGGGTCTCCCCCTTTGTTGTCTTGGGCTAGATAACATAAAGTGAAGATTGCCTCGATTGGCGTGACAACCATCCATTAGGAGTCGAGGCTATCTTGGTTGCACCTCTTTGGTTTCCCATCCCCTCTGCCATCCATCTTGGATCCATCTCTAGGGGCAACTACAAGTTTGGTGATAACATTTTGGCACCGTTGTCGGGGAGGTAGAGGCTTACCTTCGGTGTTTGCAAGTGTCCATGCATCTTAACCGGTATTTTGCCTTGGTGATTGCATTTTCAATTTCATAATTACTTCAATCACCATTTTAATTATCACTCATCTCACCTCTCGTACGATATATTTCATTTCGGTGAATTCCCTGTGTGGTTCACCTAGCAACTCCACCCCGCGACTCTACTGAGGAACGAGCCCAACGTATAAATCTTAAAATATTAAATCGTGACTCTGCTGGGAAGCAAAACCATGTATATATTCCACTAAGAATCCTAATAATTCATAATGGACCTGGATCTTCTTCGATATCTTAAACAAAAATTAAAAATTATAACAGAGATTAATGAAAGAAATTTGAAATTTAGGTATGAGAATGATTATCAAAATAATTATGGGTATGAACCTGCATATCAAGATTCTTATGATACCCATCATTCACCTCATCCATCTAATAATTTTTCCCCAAATATCCTGTATGAACCAATTAGAAATTATCAAACTCAGCCGAGGCTTTTGGTAAATGATCCTCGCCCAACTCAAGAAACTAGAACCTTTAGGAAACCCAAGCCATCTCCTTTTGATTTTTCATAAATATATGGGGCACCTCATCTTATGCCAGATGGATACATCAGAGGGTTGCCTCATTTTGATGGAAGTAATAGAACATCTATTGAAACTCATTTGGATGCCCTCTGGGACCATATGGAATTTATGGGTGCTAATGGTGAGGATGTTTATATGCGAGCCCTTGGTGCCTCCCTAGAAGGGGATGCCAGGCTATGGTTTGATCATTTAGCCCCAGGATCTTTCAGTGGGTATGACATGTACATGGATTTGTTAATAAATGAGTGGGGAGAAAACATTAATAAGCCTATGGAAGAACAACCAAAAAATGAGTGTCTTGGTGAAAATCAACTTGATGAAGATGATCAAGATACCGATAATGAATTAATTGATGATTGTCATTATTAAATTGATTCCTTTTTTCCTAAGCCAATTGAGTCTCATGAGAAGGTAATGAATGACAATGAGCAAATTTCAATCCCTCAAGATTATTGCCTTAATTTTGACATAAGAGGGGAACTTATGAGAGTCTTGTCATCATTACCCGAAGAAGTCTCAGATGAAGAGGATGATACAAATGATTTCCATCAGGAAGCATCCATGTCTAAGTATTCCATTAGTGAATCTTTTGAAAATATTTTTGAGATCCCTTTTCACAACCCTTGTGTAAATAATGATATTTATGATCACGACATTGAAGAAGAAGAAAGTAGGGATAACAACCAAGTTTCTTTAGAAACTAATGATCGAGTGGTTGTTAATGAGTTTGTCGATGCAATTCCTGATAAATTATCATCATGTGAAATTAATGATAAATCAATTAATGAGAAATCTCATGATGGGTTGGTGAATCAAACTAATCAAGAGTTTTCCTTAATAAAATCCTCAAACCAATATCTTAATGTTTATGGGAAGCTCGGAAATAATCCTTCACTTAGCTCATCCAATTTTTATATTTTTTCCAATAAAATTTCTAATCAAGATTGTCTATTTCAATTTTTGGGGTTGGGTGCTCTCAATAAGTTCTATCCTTTTTCTCAAAATTCGAGGTCAATCAATTTTCAATCCACCCTCCCATCCTAGCTTTTTGAGTCTTCTTTGAGTTTGTGGTCTGGTCAATCTTTTAATTTTGAGATCTTCAATCAAGAGTCTATATATTGTCGCATAAATGGAGATAAAGTGCTTCATTTTCCCTTTCAGTCATCTTTGATGAATAACATTCTTCAATTTATTAATCCTTCTTCTTGGTGGCTGGAAGGGGTATATAGAGATCAATTTCATCGTTTCTCCATCCTTAAACAACAAGTGGGGCTAATCTCGATCTTAATTTTATTTCACATTTCATCCCTACTTGGTTTATGCATCATTCTTGGAGTAGTCAGAATTGATTGTCCTAGTCAAGTAGATGAGAAAAGTAATTTGAAACAAGGGGAGTTGAATTTGTTATCACATATTTTCCCTCCATACATGTTGAATAATAACTTGCATAATTGTTATTATCCGATTAATATTCTGATGGAGGATGTTTACATTAATCAAGCTTCCCCTTTGCATATTTCCATTTTGCACCATTCCAATGCTTTCTCAAATTTTGAACAAGTCAGGGACGTGTTCATTTTAAATTCGTTAAGATTTAATCTAATCCTGATTTATTCTGTTAAAAAACATCAAGGAATAATCATTAGTCAAATTGATGAGTGGTTGCACGAGATTTAAGCTTTTACTTAGTGCTTTCCTTGCCTGGTAGATTAGGGTAGGTAGGAACTAAATAAGCCCGCTTGGGCAGTAGTTAGTTTTTCAGCCATTGAGTCTAGCACCTTTTTGTCTTTTCCTAAGATCACTTTTGAAGCTCTTAGTGTAGTCCTGAGTACTTTTCATTTTCTTTTCCTGCACAATAAAACCAAACTTTTTAAGTATGTTAGTAGATTTACTTTACTTTTCTGCACTTATATTTCATGCATTTCAGTTTTAGTTGTTTATTTGATTTATATATATATACATGCGACGTTCTGACATCTGGTCTGTGAGTTGGGTATAGCTCTGGCCATTTTACACGTAGTAGGTGATATGCTGGTAGTAGTTGCAGAGATAGAGTGGTGGATCGAGGATTAGAGTAGCAGAGTACGAGGACTAGATATTTTGAGGTTCTCAAGCGCTCTTTTCAGCAGAGCACTTGTCCCAGCTGGAGCCAGATGTTATCACATACATAGTAGCCGAGATGCCATACATTATTTTTCTGATTCTAGTACACTATTCAGCCAGTTCCCTTGCATTGAGATGCTAAGATGAGCATCTATTATGGATCACTATCAGATAATGGACAACAGTTTTGTTCCCCATGCTATGACTGAGTTTCAAGACACTCAAAGAGATGACCGATGTAGCCATTTAGCCATTTATACGGAGCAGTAAGTATTGCCTAGAGTTACAGCAGCAGTTTCAGAGGATAGATGTTGGTTCAGATGATGAGCATTCAGGTATATGACTCAGCAGGTATATTTTGGTGTTAGTTATATTGCTTTTATATTCATTCTTGTAGCATGTCTTAGCATTTAGTATCATGATCTGCCGATTATATAGATATGTGGACCTAGTTGTACTTTTATATATATCATATTGTCCCTACTCAGACTTAGAAGTTCTTGACCTATACTCATCGGTTTTACCCTCCTTAGGGAGATTAGAGGTGATCATTCCTACCATACTTTGGCTTGCTAGTGTTGGTCTCATTATTCATTGCCTTCATCCATCCATTACTTACCCAGTTTGTTATTTACCTTGACTTACTACTTGACTAGTGGCATGGAGGACCTTTCCCCGCTGTAGCCTCTGTATTGGATGAGCTTCCTTGTTTATTGTGTCTCAGCTCTGAGTTGGTGACAAAACTTACCTTTGGTGAATTGGATTGTAGGCCTACATCATTCTGGTCGGTTGTCCCAATGTTCGGCACTAGCATGAAGTCCTCTAGTCAATAAAGATGTTGTTGGCTAAACCTGAAACAGATAGTGCTGCCATGAATACAAATTATGAAAAAGGAAATGTTATATCTATTGTGAAAAGCCAAATGAAATGGGCAAAGAAATATCAAATACCATATTTATTGTGAAATGTAAATACCCGGGTAAACAAGATGTCTAAAAACACACTTGGAAGTGCTCAGGTAAACAAGTGCCTTAAAAACACACCTGCAGCAAGAAACCTAATGAAATGTAAATTTATGCAATGTGTTTGTAAACACACATAGATCAAAGGCTATGGAAACTAAAGGCCCAAAAAGCAATGGAACTTAAACTCTATATCAAAAAGATTGCTGGCCTCATTTGTATTATGGATTGTGAGCATCTGCCAAGATGAATAAACACTCTTTGAACAACTTACCCATTTATGAGACACCGCCATTCCATGTGTTATTGCTTGTCCGGTATATGTTATGGTGTGTATTCCCTCTTCCATATCCAAAGTGTCACAATGTTAAGTTAGTAAGTCATCCTTTGGCCTAGCCATTTTATTTTTAGCCTTCACGCTTCACTAGCAAAATTATCACAACTATGAAGTGAGTATGGTCCTGAAAGTCTAGTCTGAGTTACAAATAATAATTAATGACCTTATATATTTGGATTTACATCACCAGCAATGATTACTTTTTGTTATAATTGCTATTTGAATGGATTGTAAAGCATGTTTTAACCTTTGACACCTTGCAGCAGTTTGATGACAGTTTGAGTTATATTTTGGTCATGTTGACTTGGTCAAACTCAGTTTGACCAAAAGTCAACCACAGGACATGAGGTGACAGACCTCAGATGATACAGATATATAATATATGGTCTAGTACAGGTCACCATGGTGGTTCTATGCAGTGGTTTCAGGCTTATGATGATGATTTGTGATTTTCATCACTTTTACAGATTATTATTATTTGGTATGCCGGATATGATGAGTATTTATTTTTTACCATGCAGATATCTATATGATGTTTAGTACACATATTAGATGGATTTGGACCTTCTAAGTCCAATGGGACGGTCTGTTTTCAATTCCGGGCAGTTACAGTGATTTTTAGCCTCAGTTGGCTATCCTAGTGCAGTTTTGGCGTATCAGAGGCCTTATCAAAGCAGAGCATAGAGTTGATGAGTTCACCTAGGGCGTTGTGCATGGAGGGGGTGGTCCAGCCACTTGATATTACCATATTAGCCCCCTCCCAGAGACCCTGTTGGCCTCACCTTGACAGCGCAGGCACTACAGGATGCAGTTTGGGCATGTTCACATTTCCCAAGGCAGTCCAACAATGGTTAAAATGGCTACTAAAGGATTCGATTTGGGATACTGGGGAAACGTTATGGCATGGGATGATTTGTGATGATGAGTGAGATGTCTTCCACACCTTCTCCAGCAGTTTTAGCTTCCAGTGGGACCCACACCCATCACTTATGGCATTTTATATTGATTTCTGGAGCCTCCTAAGGCTCACGACTTTCCCAAAGAGGCACGATTTGGTGTCTAGCTTATTTATTTTCGGATATTGTGCCATGGGGATTGACCAAGGGTGTTAGAAATTACCCCTTGGACCCACCATGAGCTATATCTTATGTTTTATCATTTGCTTTTGGTGGGATCCCCTCTCCTAGGGAGATTTGGTCCATTGATGTATTATTTTATTAGTGATCCATATATTGTATTGTTGAGCACATCTCAACCATTGATTAGATCATTTGATCATTTAATCTTAGCCACTCATTCAAAAAGTGGTTAGGATTATGGCCTCTCTCCATCCTATTTAAAGGAGAAAGCTTCTCATTGTAAATCGGACTTTTGGCTCTGGATTATTGGAATAGAAAAATACTATTGCATCTATCTGTTGTGTTGTGGTGAATGCTTTTGGAGTTCGTTTGTTGGTTCTTCCTTTGCACTGGGTTATTGGAGATTATCTTGTTATATCTTTTGTCCATGTAGTTTTCATCTATAGGTGGAGGCCGAATTGGTTCAAGGAGAATGCATTGGTACGGGAAGACTCTCCCTACTTCTTCTTTGGGTTTCTTCGTCAGTAACAGGGAGTATTATTGTCTCGGGACCTTCTATTTCATGTTATCATTCACTTTTCATTTGTATTTCCTCCATTGTTTCTCAACTAATTGAAATCGCTTTCCTTGGTTTATAGGAAGAGGAGGTCGCACGCGTGGACTAGGGCATCATCTCAAGGCAAGAGAAATCAAAGATATCCCATTTGATCTCTGTGGGAACCTTCCTCAACAACAAGGCATCTTCATCCATCACTCAGGTATGATCTCAAGGTAAATTTCTCATTCCATGATCTATCCATTTGTCTAAGTAACTGAAAACCCTCATAAGTTAAAACCCTAATTTTACAATTTCTCAGATCTACTAAGATCTAGTTGGATTTTGGGTAAAACATTTAAAACCCACCTCTATAGCATCCACGGCAATTCGGATCTATAGTTTGGTGTGGATTGGCCTTCATCTGACCCATTTCCCAAGGAAAAATAGCCTCTCCAAGTGAGGTCGCACTTCTTGGATAGGTGAGTTTTGCTAGATCTAGCACCTGGGTAGGTGAGATCCCACTTGATCCTTACTCTCCACAATTGATAACCTACCCCTAGTGCTTCACCTTGTTGATTTCTGCCTTGTGGGCCCCATTCCTCATTTTGAGGGTTGAGCCCCACTTGGGTCACTTGGTGATGCATTTCAATCTCAGATCTACTGAGATCTAGCCATTGGATGATCCTAATTTTCAAGAACCACCTAGCTTTACACCTCAACATCCTTGATCTACAGTTTGGTGGACATCCGACTCCATTTGGCCCATTTTCCAAGGCACTGATCCTTCTCCAAGCCCTCACGACTTTTCTAGTTTGTTGAGTTTGCTTGTGGTTTGGTCTTTGTCTTACTGCTTGAACACCTAGACATTGTCATATCCACTCATCAAACCTATATTTGGTACTGGTTAGCCCCAATTTGGACCTTAACTACCCTGCATTATACACGGTTCCCAAGGCAGTGGATTTCTCACCTTTGACTAGTACCCTGATCCTAGATCTTGTTTTAAATCTCATCAGTCACTCACATAACCAAGTTGGACCAAATCTACATTGCTTAAACCTCTTGATCCAACCCACTACTCATCTTGTGACTTCATCCATAGATCTAGGGTTTACCACACACCTTACGTACTTCATCCATCCTTGAATTGATCTGGTGTCTTGGTCTGATCTCTCCTATCGGGAGTAGATCTGGTTCTCCCCCTTTGCTGTCTTGGGCTAGATAACATAAAGTGAAGATTGCCTCGATTGTAGTGACAACCATCCATTGGGAGTCGAGGCTATCTTGGTTGCACCTCTTTCGTTTCCCATCCCCTCTCCCATCCATCTTGGATCCATCTCTAGGGGAAACTACAAGTTTGGTGATAACCGTCTTGTCATAATCGACTCCCTCTTTCTGAGAGAAACTTCTATCCACAAGTCTTGCTTTGTGCTTCTCAATGCTCCCATCTGTTGCATGCTTAATCTTGTAAATCCACTTGGAAGTCACCACTGAATTGGCTTCAGGTCTCGGCACAACTTCCCGTACGTAATTCTTGATGATGGACTAATATTCTTCCATCATGGCAGCTTTCAAAACCTATTGTTTGGAAGCCTCCTCATAACTGGAAGGCTCGGAATAAATAATGTGGTACATCAGTGCTACGTATCCTGAATATCTTCGGGGTTTCTTGCTCTCCCTGATGTACTTGGGGGAGAAGCATGCTTTTATGCATCCTCTAAAGTCTGTCGATCCCAAATAGGCCTCTTCCTCTCAATAGAAACGTCTCTAGGAACATATATGGGATCCACTGGATCAACTAGATCCATTGGATCTACAGAACCTACTGGATCTGTCGGCTCCCTCTGTCACGAAATCCATCCTACCATCTGATCTAGAGAGTCAATTCTGAGCATCCTGCTCCCTCTCAAATACTGATCAATATCAACAGGATCTTAATATGGCTAACTATACATCCATCACTTTCTCTTCAGAACAAGTCCCATCATCCTTATCTTGTAGGCCATAGTCATATGGTCTTTCCCTACAAGTCATATTTCGTCAAATAGTCAGCAACATTTCATAATCACGAGAAATTAAATCATATTTCAATGACAATGGTTCACACAGTCATGTAATCATCTTAGCCAATGCTTCAGCACAACATCCATCTATATCCCCAACATACTTCGTAACTATTTGGATGCCTTCCATCAGGAGCGTGCACTGCTCCAGTATGTCAGCAAAGAGGTTTCATCCTAGACTAGTTCCATCTAGGGTTCATGGAATGTTGTATAGCACTACAGGCTGCTTACTCAACATATGCACAATATGACCCTACTGCTAGTCAATCTCAATCATATAAACATGCTATATCATAACATGCATAACACACTTCCTGATTCTAAGAATATAGATATGCATACAACTATTATGAACATTCAGATTGATTTACCAGAGCAATAATGACAAATGATAATCAAAATACTTATCTTTTATTGTTTTGTGTAGAATCGCTCTTGATCTCTACCTCCTTACAGGGATCACTAGATTCCTTAGATATTTATCTTCTTACTTGGAAGCTAACTGCAACCTGGATCTTCATACAAAACTAACGACAATCTCATTGTCTAGAGATAATACAGTCATTGGTGTACTAGAAGAAGAACTCCTTCCGTTCGTCGTCATCTTCTACAATCCTTGACCTCTTTGGTGGAGTTTCTTCATCTACATCAATTGCAGAGGAATGTTCTTTCCTCTTCTGTGAACTGCATTGATTCTTATAGTGAACGAACTTTTTGCACTTGTAGCATTGAACCTTTGAGATGTCCATCTTCTTCCTTTGATAAGGATCTAGACTTGATCTTCTGACTCTGTATTTTCGTCCAAAGTTCCTCTTTCCTTTCTTCTTGGTATATGTAATGAGGGCTTGATCTTCTTCATGAGGGGCTTGTATTTTTCCTCTAACCTCAATTTTGGTTTCTTCTTGTGTACAATCTACCCATAGCCTTTCAAAATTTGGTAGTTCAGATCTTCCCGATATGCTTCGGATGAAGGGTTCCCAAGATTGAGGGAGACCATTCAAAGTCATCATGACCAACTCTCTGTCTACAATAATTTCACCAATTGTTGCCAATTTATCTTTAATCGCTGTGATCTTCATGAAGTATGAAGCTATTGTGTTTGATCTAGACATCTTGATGCTTGAGAGTTGTTGCCTTAGGGCAAGAGCCCTATTAATGTTTGAATTCTCAAACAATTTCTTCAATGTGTCAAACATTTCCTTTGTCGTCTTCTTCT
This sequence comes from Larix kaempferi, assembly GCA_027924585.1. Taxonomy (NCBI): domain Eukaryota; kingdom Viridiplantae; phylum Streptophyta; class Pinopsida; order Pinales; family Pinaceae; genus Larix; species Larix kaempferi. The sequence goes on from BSBM01000753.1 coordinate 50,546,397, forward strand.
AATCAATTTGAGGAATCAAATGATCCTTAACTGAATCTATTAGGATCCTCCTTGTCTTGGCATCATTCTTCTTCCATTGAGTCTTCTCTAATTCTCCTTCGGGTTCTGACACTCCTAAAGCAAAATTTAGTAGATAGTTTTCCTCTAGAGCAATAAGCACTCTAGAATTCCATGAATGGTAATTTGAAGCTCCATCAAGCCTATCTTCAACCTTGATGCTTGACATTTTGTCTGGGTATTAGATCTTCAGTTTGGATCAGAAATCCTAGCAGGAGCTAGGTCAAAATTGAATTTTGGATTATTGGAAAACCACTTCCATAGATGAATTATCCCTCCTAAGGCGAGTTGAATAAACCTTCTTTTCTTCCTGATCTGTGGTCAGAACACTGAGAACCAGCAAACCCTAATTCTTTAAAATTAGGTCAAAAATGAAAATTGTCAGAATGAAAACCTGTTTGCAAAACTCAAATCGCCTTACTGAGGCGAGCTCAATGAAGGTAACATCGAATCAATTTGATGGTTGGAAGTTAAGAAAACTTCAAACCCTAGTTCCTGGCAATAGTCACTTTCAGTACGGCTTTAATACCATGTTAATGTTTTTACTTATAACACTATAATAAACAATAAAAAGATCATTGAAAGAACAACCATGCACAGAAAACAATAGACATAACAATTTACCCTGGGAAAACCCAACAACCCTTTCTTACCTTGAGATTTAGTACAATGAAGATAAAAAGAACAATAAGAATAGATGCCCAAAAAATCAGCTACAAAATTCTTCTAGTACCCAGAGAGTGCGAACTTCTTCACTTGTACGAACTTGCTTGAGTTGAATGATAAAATGACATAGGAAACACTTCTATTTATACATTACTTTTTGGAAAATTCCCTTACTGGGCCGACTTGTCCTTTTTCAATATAAAAATACATTTAATGTTTGTTTTGCTTCTTCAGGTCGGCTGGGCTAGTGAGGATGCCTCACATAGCTATAACAACAACAAGTCTTAGTTGTAAATTTTAATCCATAGATCACTACTCCCTCATGATAGCGCTGAGATCTCAAGCAGTTTGAGTCTCTGTCAATCAATAATACTCTAATGACTTAAGAAGCAACAACTATAGATCTCTTTACAACTTAAATACTGAAATTCTCAATCAATCACACATATAACACTGTATATACCTCGGAAACCCCAAACGGGGAAAACCAGCAATCCTGTGGAGCTTTCTTCTATCTCAATCCCAAAGCAATATATGAAATAAGAAAATACATACAATGTTACCTTAGATGTAACACTCAATCCTGGCGGGTCAATACCCTAGATCTGCATGCATCAATTGTTGCATGCACTGAGGAAATGTGCCCTAGCTGTCAATATGGATCTGAGTCTGTCTGCAGGTATCTCTGACTATACTACCTCTCTCACTGCTCTTCTCTGATCTACTCTGCTCCGGAAGAAATCCAACTGCTCAACTGATGAATGCGCCCTTCCTCTGCATGGAAAAGTGCGCCCTCCCTATGGATTTCAAATGCTCGTACAAGATCAGATCTCAGCAGATCTGAGTTCTGATCGTCACGGACCTTCCTCAAACACTGAGGCAAGGCTACCCTGAAAGTCTCAGACACTCAATCGGCATATCGGACTCTGAATGAGATCCTCTTGTTATTTTTTCATCATTTAATTCAATATGATCTAGGATCTTAACTGAGAGAACAACATGTACAACATATCAAACACAAGAGACAATAGACACAAAGCATTTCATCGAGGAAAACCAAGAAGGTGAAAAACCCTGCAACTTCCTCAGAGATAGAATGAGCACCAATACAAAGATCACAAAGATGAAACCCCAAAAGAAGAGATAATCTCCTAGCATCTGCTCCTCCTCCACTTGTGCGTACTGCTCCTGTCTCTCACTAATGCAAAGTGAGTGAGTGAGTGAGTGAATAGAATGGGAGAGTCACACTCTATATTTATACTTTACTTTGACTTGCCTTTTACTCTAACTGGGCTGACCTCCCTTAGGAGAGTCTAATAACCCATTACCACTTGTCACTGGACCGACCCCACTAGGGTGGTCTAATAACCCTTTAACCCATACTGGGTCGACCCCTCTAAGGTGGTCTAATAACCCATCAAATATAAGTTACGACACTTACAATGTAACTTGCGACACTTGCAAATACAAATGACGACACTTCCAACCGAAGGAATAATACATCTCCATTGGGGATACAATAAAGTACAAATGTAATACATACAATATACAAGTGAATATCTTCGGAAGTTACAAATACATCAACACTCCCTCTTAACTAGGAAGGTATTCTCTTGATACACGTCATCAATACATATAGGCACAAGTCTTCAATTTTGGAGCTGGATCATTGTCACTGGATCACGGAGCATCATCGTCACTGCTGCTGTACTCATCATCTCGATCACTGGTGATATCTATCAATTCTTCTTGTCATAGGAATTTCTACAGAGCCAGCCCTTTTTCATGTTGGATGTAGGCCTAGCCTCCCTGTAGGTCTTCATCATCTCTGCAAGCAAGCCATCTAGTATGTACATCTCAGGACTTATTATATGCCTCGGCAAAACCTATGTACCATATTGTCACCCCATCATCAGCAATCATCCTCTTGCTGGAACATCGTCTGTTGGAACATCCTCATCAGCAACATCATCAGTTAGAATATCTTCTGTTGTCAGCAACCTCGTCAACTGGAACACCATCTGTTGGAACATCCTCATCAGCAGCAACATCAACTGGAACACTTGCAACAAACATCAGTAACTAAATACTGATACTATCAGTCAACCAATACTGATCTACCCTCACCCTTGGAGAGGCATCCATCCCTACGAATGGGCATCAGTTCATGAGAACTGGAACTATCAGTCAGCCAGTACTGATCTACCCTCACCCTTGGAGAGGCATCCATCCCTACGGACAGGCATCAGCTCGTGAGAGCTGGAACTATCAGTTAGCCAGTACTAATCTACCCTCACCCTTGCAGATGCATCCATCCCTACGGACAGGCATCAGCTCGTGAGAGATGGAACTATCAGTCAGCCAGTACTGATCTACCCTCATCCTTGGAGAGGCATCCATCCCTATGGATAGGCATCAGTTCATGAAAGCTGGAACCATCAGTCATCCAATACTGATCTACCCTCACCCTTGGAGAGGCATCCATCCCTATGGACAGGAATCAGCTTGTGAAAGCTGGAACCATTAGTCAGCCAGTACTGATCTACCCTCACCCTTGGAGAGGCATCCATCCCTATGGATAGGCATCATCTCGTGAATGTTGGAACCATCAGTCAACCAGTACTGATCTTCCATCCATCCTGGACAGGCATCTATCCTTTCGGATAGGATCTCTATCAATCTCTTTTTCTAGAGAGATCCCTCTGGACCACACCAAGCTTCAAACTCCACACGAGCCAAAGGCTTAGTTAGCACATCAGCAACTTGTTCCTCTGTAGGAACATACTCGAGCTTCACAGCTCCATTATGCACCATATCCCGGATATAGTGGAACTTAATCTCGAAGTGCTTCGATGAAACACAGGATTTTCTGTCAACTTGATGCAACTCTGGTTGTGACAGAGTATCTCTGTAGCATCAATCTCTGCATTGAACAATCCTGTCAAAATCTTGCGAAGCCACACTGCTTCAACAAAAGCTGAACAAGCTGCTACATATTCAGCTTCTACTGTACTGAGTGCAACACAGGGTTGCTTTCTACTGAGCCATGAGATCACGCTTGATCCCAAACTAAAGCAACATCCTGAAGTGCTCTTTTTGTCTTCAACACTTCCAGTTCCATCCCAATCTGAGTCTCTGTACTCACTATCTGAGGCATATCTGAGTCCATAATCCAAGGTACCCTTCAGATATCTCATCACATGTTTTTCCGCAATCAGGTGAGCTTTCCTTGGTTCCACCATATACTGACTCAATGTGTTTACAGCAAATCAAACATATGGTCTCGTATTTGTCAGGTACATCAAAGACCAGATCATCTGACGATACATCATGGCATCAACTGAATTTGATGAAGCATCACTCAATAGCTTCAGGTTCGATGCCATAGGTGTGACCATGGCCTTGCATTCCATCATCCCGAACTGCTTCAGGATCTCTACTGTGTACTTCTTTGTCCAAGGAAGATTCTATCTGCACTCTGCTGCACCTCCATGCCTAGAAAATAGTGCATCATACCCAAGTCCTTTATCTTGAACTCAGCGGAAAGCTTCGTCTTTGTATCAGCAATCAACCCATCCTCACCTGTCATAAACAGGTCATCCACATACAATAGGAGTATCACTGGATTTCCTTCCTCAACCTTGTAGTAAAGGTTGGAATCTGCTTTACTCTTAGTAAAGCCCAAACTAGTCAAGAAGTTATCTATCCTGCCGTACTACGTCCTGGGTGCTTGTTTTACACCATACAAGGCTTTCTTCAGTTTGCACACATGAGTCTCCTTGTCATGTGTCTCAAACCTGAGTGGTTGCTCCACATATACTTCCTCTTCCACTACACCATTCAAGAATGTTGTCTTGCCATCCATCTGGTGTATCTTCCATTTCACGATCTTCATTATCTTCTAGTTGAATCATCGTCACTTGTTCTTTGAAATAAGTCCTCTTGTAGGTGATGGTACAAGGTCTTTCCTACAAGACAAGTTCAATTGCATGATTAGAAACATCTCATAGATTTCAAAACAAATTCTTACACATAAAGACATATGTCATATAGTCATGCAATTATCTTAGCCAATGCTTCAATACAACATTTATCCATATCTCGTATTCATACGGTAAATTTCTAGATGCCTTCCATCTCTACTAGAACATTGTTAAGAGTGTGCACTACTCCAACATGTCAGCAAAGAGGTTTCATTCTAGATAAGTAGCAATGGAATGTTGTACAGTACCATAGGCCACTCACCCATTACTTGTATATAGTAGTATCTTTGTTCATTAATGCAACTTTTATAAAATGCATAATATACATCCTAAATCTAGGAACATAAGTATATACATGACTGAACAACATCATTTAAGTAATCATATACAAGAAATGACAATTCAAATACTTATCTTTGTTTGGTTGTTGGGTGGACTCCCTCTCCATCTTTGCTTCCTTGCAGGAACTACTGGAGTGTGCTCCCTCTTGATCTTTGCTTTCTTGATTATCTGTCTTTGAACTTATATCCATCCTGGACCATTATGCATGCTTAAGTGTGCACTAGTGTCATCATTGTGTCATCCTCAAGATCTCACACATAATCATACATGCATTAGTATAATCTCAATACTATCAAAACATTATGATTCTAAATATGTATGGTCATGATCATTTCATACACAAGTAATTTGTCACAAGCGTTAGTATTCAACGTTTCAGGGAGTATTTCTTTGACTCATGCATATTCTTATTTGACCATAGGACTCTTCTGGTCTGTTATATCATTAATCAAACTAAGAAGCATAATATGCATAAACCCACAATTATTCAAACCTATAACTTCATGAATAATCAGTATCAATCATACAAAAAATATACTTATATAAGATCCTAACACAAGGTAGGATTCTAACTTGATATAGAAAAAAAACATATACCTGGATTATCTTGTTTGTGAGTTATGTCTAACATACCCAAACAATGTCTTCTTTGATCTCTTCAATGATTTAGAGACCTTGTGCTAGTAACCTGCATATCTCATAAGTTAAGCATTGTAGAACCAAATTATACATACCTCGTAAGTAGAGCTTCTATGTGATCAATGGCTATGGATAAGTCTTTGTCTTCATGTCACTATGGTCATATGTTCTCGATCTAGAACTTGATTTGTCTTTCTTGGTGTGCCTTTCATGTTAGCGGACAACATCATCCTCATACAACACCACAGTGCATTAGTACAATCATAAGTGTCATAACCCTAATCAATGAATGTCTTCTATCATTCACATGCATTCATACTTTTACTAAGGTGATACGACAAGTCTAAAATTAATCAATATTGTACTAATCTCAATAATATGAAGACAAACATATCGAAACCTTAATCGTGAACAGATTTCAAAACATACATGTATCTCCTCAAGTCATACCTGTCGGGATTGCTTGTAGTCTTCTTTTGTAAGACCTTAGCCTCATCTCCCTCTGGAACTGGAACTTCTTCACTTATACAGGTGTTTAAATAATTCTCTTCTAGGATTAACCCAATCCACTTTGAATTGTTGAATCTGGATCTGGAGTTGGCTAGGGTTTGGCAAAGAAACCCTAAAAATCCAAACTTGGAATTTCAAACTTCTGTCTGGACAGGGAGATGCATTTGATTGAGGTGAGAAAGCGGGTGTGCTCATATTTTGAAAAATCCAAAAATTGACTCCTCAAAATTGACTTGCGAGTTTCGGATCTGCAGCTTCTATCAAATTCTTGTTTTTCTAGTTATCTGGTCAAAATCTCGAACTAGGGTTTGATAGAGCCCAGGGTTCTACCCAACCAAAAACTTCAATCTTGGTCTCTAAATTTCGATTTTGATGAGGAGCATCCAGCCGTGGTCTCAGATTACAAAAATTCCAACTTTTGTAGAAACCCTAATTTCCCGCAACAGTGACAAACCAAAAATGAAAGTGCTCAAAATCCAATTATGTTTGGACAGAAATATATGCAATATTGTTTCTGATGTATCTCTAAAATTTTGGATCCTCAGGGTCTGAAACTTAGGCCTGTGGTAGACTGACCTGTCATATTTCCAACCCCAGAGATCTGAGCTTTAATGGATTCTCTGAGAGAGAGATATTCCAAGTGTCGCAACGTGACCTGTTTATGGGATGAAACAGTATAGCGAACTTGTACGGAGTGCGACATGTCACTGTTTCAACTTTGTCTGAAACTCGGACCTGTGAAACTACAGTCCGTTCCTTAACTGTCAGTTTTTATGGAATTCCATTTGGAGCTTCCTAGCCTGAGATATGACCTTTGTGCCTAGGTCACCTATTTAGGGCTGCATTCTGGAAGAGGCAAAAACCCTAACTTGTACGGATCATATCTCATAAAGTACAATGAATCTGAGGCTGAGCTTGAGACACAAGGTACATGAATATTTCATCTTCGGCCTGTAAACGTTTCAGATCTTGAACCTTCTCCAAAACGGATTTATAGCAAAAGTGCCACGATGACTAGTTTTTACTATATCAAGCCCTAGCTTCCAATTTGTCGCAAGTGCAACAAGTATCGTAAATGCCATACAATGCCTTCCTTCAGGCTAGCTCTGATACCGTGTTAGTTTTTCATCATTTAATACAATATGATCTAGGATCTTAACTGAGAGAACAACATGTACAGCATATCAAACACAAGAGACAAGAGACACAAAGCATTTCACTGGGGAAAACCAAGAAGGTGAAAAACCCCGCAACTTCCTCAGAGATAGAATGAGCGCCAATACAAAGATCACAAAGATGAAACCCCAAAACAAGATATAGTCTCTTAGCATTTGCTCCTCCTTCACTTGTGCGCACTCCTCCTCTCTCTCACTAATGCGAAGTGAGTGAGTGAGTGAATAAAATGAGAGAGTCACACTCTCTATTTATACTTTACTTTAACTTGCCTTTTACCCTAACTGGGCCGACCTCCCTTAGGAGAGTCTAATAACCCATTACCACTTGTCACTAGGCCGACCCCACTAGGGTGGTCTAATAACCCTTTAACCCATACTGGGCCGACCCCTCTAAGGTAGTCTAATAACCCATCAAATAAAAGTTACAACACTTACAATGTAACTTGCGACACTTGCAAATACAAATGACGACACTTCCAACCGGAGGAATAATACATCTCCGTTGGGGATACAATAAAGTACAAATGTAATACATACAATATACAAGTGAATATCTTCCGAAGTTACAAATACATCAACACCTCTCTCCTTTGGTAATGCGCCCCTCCCTCTCTAGAAGTCATCCTCCACAATATCTGCAGAATCCACTCAAGTGAACTATCTAAGTCCATGGATCTGGGCGCCAAGTGCCTCTGGACAAGTGGTGTCTGATCCAACTCAGATCACACCACTCTCCCTCCTGCAGGAGCTCCTCTCTCTCTCAGAAAGTCGCCATGCATGCACTAATGCGCCCTCCTCACTCCTGATAGATCAGCCTTTGATAAGTCAACTGAGCAACCTCATCTGGGGACCTCCTGCCTCTATATATAATCTCACCGATCAATTAGGTTTACCAAAAACCTAATATATGTGCATGCATCTTTTAATTACTAACTGGCCATGCAAATCTCATGCATGCAAGAGGCAAAACACCCCGGAAGGTCCGCATGCAGCCACCAATGGACTCATGCCACTAAGTAAAGTGTATCTCACCTTCTACTCCATATTGATGCCTATACTGTTGATGTACCTCCATGTAAGGCATCTGAATCATGGAGGAAATCCCGAGATACCACAAAATCTAACATTAGTTGCAAAAGAAAAAATAGAGAAAATGGAATCAAAACGCTACTAATCTACCTAGCTACACATAATTAATAAAGTTAGGAAATTAGCCTATAGTAGAACCTCAAAATGCCATTTTATGTGATCTTTAATCTTTAAGTGGACACTTGAGAATGCAAGCAAGCTCTGGCCACCCCCCACCCCCAAAAAAGGGCATTGTCATAATAAAATGGACTATTGTATCCACTTATTCTAATAGTACCCAAAGCCTCGAGCCCTATGCATTCAATGGCCAAGATGTGTACATCCAAAAGGGAAGCCTTGATTCACTAGTTTGAGGCTCTCTTGGGGATTATTAAATTTTATGTTTTGATTTTAGCATGCAAGGAAACTGTTATCACACAACTTGTAGTTGCCCCTAGAGGTATCCCATCCGGGACGGTAGAGGAGACAGGCAACTAAAGAGGTGACCCAAGAGATGCCACGGTTCCCAATGCAAGGTGGGAGTCACGTCAACCGAGGCACTCTTCGCTTTAGATCAAGGTGTAACAAGACCTAGGGGGAGACCCTATAACCAATCACAGTTGATTGGACCCAAACACAGGTTTCTAAGGATAAGTAAATGATGAGTTACGGAAACCAATGCAAGGCTAAGTGGACCTAGGAGTTGAGGTATGGTTGAAGGTGGTGTAAGAGATTGTTAGTGTTTCAACCTATGTATGGTTTAGGCCACATGATTGGGTATGATGATTGGGTGTAGTACCATATGTTTACACAAGTGGGTCATATTTTCTTGGAATGTGTGAAATGGTTTTAAGTGGGCCCACAAGGTGAAGCTAAGTGTGATGTTGGTACTAGAGGTTAGGTAATGACTAGATCTATGGATCTAAGTTGATTCTAGAAGTACCCATGTACTAGATCTAGGGTTTGACACAAATCCCAAGGAGTGCGACTTGCTTTGAGGAGGACTAGTGCCTTGTTGGATGGGTTGATGGGGTCAAATGATATGTCAAAGTGTAGATCGGGACACCTAGAAGCCAAGCCAAGTGGGCTCAATGAGATCTAATGGTTGGATTTTGCTAGATCTAGGTTTTCTAGAAATAACCCTAAGTGGACCACAATCCCTTGAAACAAGGAATGCTACCCGCAAGGCAGATCGTCACAAAAAGATAGTCTAGACCTAGGTTTCAAGGTATGGCCGTTCCAAATCTCCAAAAATCTCAAACACCCACTTCCTCAAAGTGGACAAACTCACATTCCCTAGGTAGTGCGACTTTGTTCAAGGAGGGTTAAAAGGTGGGTTTGGTGGACCAATTCAAGTCCAATGGCCACCAAACTATAGATCCAAGTAGCTAGTACCCCGATCTATGTATGTCCCAAAAATCAAGTTAATCCAAGGGCTAGATCTTAGTAGATCTGAGTTTTAAGGTGCCAAGAAATTCAAAAGGGGGTTTTAACCCCTTAAAACATGGAAAGAAGTCCACAAGGTAGAATTCACCAAAGTAACAATCTGGGGATAGGTTATCTAGTGTCTAGATTACCAATCAAGTGGGATCTCACCTACCCATGTGCTAGATCTAACCAAACAAGTCTCTCTCTAGGAAGTGTGATTTGGGTTCAAGAGGGCTTTTTGCCTTGAAAAGTGTGTCAATTCTAAGCCAATCATCACCAAACTATAGATCCAACTAGGGGTGGATGCTATAGAGGTGGGTTTTCAATATCTCTTCAAAAGCAAGGCTAGATCTAAGTAGATCTAAGAAAAACCCAAAACAAGGGTTTTAATCAATTAGGGTTTTTATGATCTAGAAATTATGGATGATTCAAGGAAAAAGAAGATCATACCTCTTGGAGCATACCTGGATGAAGAGATGAATGCTAGTTGAGACGAGGATTACTTTGCCAAAGATCAAATGGAGAATTGTTGAAGCCTTCTTGCCAAATCGATTTTCCCAAGCCACATGTGATTCCCTCTAACCTGTCAAAACCAAGGAGCAAAGCATCAATCAGTTTAACATGTTGAAGGTAGATACAAGCAAGAGAGAGAGAAACATAGAATAGTTGACACAAAGGAAAAACTACTCCCTGTCAAACCAAAACGACTTCTTCCAAGATTGAAGGGCAAGCCTCCCCACCAATTCGCCCTTGTCCAAAATCGTCCTCTTAACCTGTAAATAAGATATGGCAAATATGCAAGATAGCTACAATAGATCCTCCAGTGCAATGGACAAAAGCATTTACAATCGAAACAACCAACATCCACTCCAATCCAAGCATGTACTCCAAAAGATAGAAATTTTATTCCAAGAGCCAAGAGCCAAAAATCTCTAGATGAATTTTACAATGAGAGGCTCCCTCCTTAAATAGGATGGGGAGAGAGTACAATCCTAACCACTTTTTACATGAGTGGCTAAGATTAAAAGATCATAAGATCTAATCAACGGCTAACAATAAATCATAACGATATGTCACATGGATCACCCAGCATAATGATAGCGCCCCCACTAAATGGTACAAAAAGGGGGTGACGTCATCCACTAGAGAAATATAAGTACCAAAATCCACCTCATGATGACTAGGACATGACAACATAAGCACATGGTGGGGCTAGGAGGCATCAATCCTTACTAGCTCATCCCCAAGGCACAATAAAATAATAAAATATGTCCAAGATAATATAAATGACCAAAACTGTCCTCCAAATCCATGACAGTCAAGCAGTAAATGACCTCCTGTGATCAATGTGGGCATACCCACATGGTGAAAACTGACTGGAAGATAGTGAGATCACCCTGGAAAACCTCTGTGAAGACCAAATGCCAAAAACTTGCCTCAATTGCCCAAATCGATTTCCTCAATGACCACTTTATCCCATTTTTTAACTGCCTCGGTAACTGTGAAAGTGCCAAAACTGCCTCCTAGGGCACCTGCGCTGTCCATCTGAGCCCACCAGGCTCTCCAGAAGGGGGGTTAAATAGTAAAAACAAGTGGCTGGACCACCCCCTCCATCATCAGCGCCCTAGGTGAACTGGCCAATCATGGCCCCTGCTGCTCAGGCTGGGAAATCAGCCCCAAATCTGGTCAACAAGTGTAAAACTGCATCAATCACTGTCAGAAGTGCCCGGAACTGAAAGATAAGTGTCTCATTGGATCCAGAAAACCCAAATCCACTAGAAATGTGTACTCATACACCATGGGTTGCCCTAATGGGCCAACTGTAGGGTCCACCATATATGGACAATGTACAAACTGCTGATCTGAAGTAATAATGAAACCTGCTGAACTGCATCAATCATCATCTGCATCATATGTCCGTCATATGATATCATCATCAAGCATGTGGGACCATGAATCATCATAAAAAAAAACATATATATATGGTCCACATCATCACGGATCCCAAGAATATACAACCAAGGATAAATCACATCAGTAGACTAAGACAATGCTTCTCTAATCATTCTCACAGCCAAGCTCAAAGTATAACATCCATTCAATGGCATTAATTAAGTTAGCATATTCCGTTGTTATATAAAATTACTTGCACAATAGTTCAAATGACAAACTCACCCATTGGACATGGTCAAACTGCTAGTGAAGGATGAAGGCTAGGAACAAGGTTGGGCAAAGGGTTTGACCTGTCTAACTCAACTCAAAAATACTTTGGACTGGGAGAGAGGGGAAAGCTACAAACTCTGTACTGGACAAAATAACACGGGGAATGGCTGTGCCTCACAAATGGATAAGTTGTTCTGAGAGTGCTTATTCAACTTAGGCATCATGTCTACATCAAGTTGATCCAGGTTCATTAGGATCATTCAATTTTATTCCATGGCCTTTTTGGCCTACATAACCCTTCGGATTTCAGATGTGCTGAGAAGCACAACTAGTTGCAGCTTGCATCCAGGGTATGTTTTTTCAAATATATATAAGGTCAGCAATTGTTTAGATATAACTTTTAAGAACCATTGCTTTTTGGACCTTTCTTATACTCTTCGAGGAGTATTTTTAGCTGTTCATCGCTCTTGCCCTTTTTTTTTTGTTTCCATGGGCGAATTTATAAGTTTCCATAGGTAGAACATGAGCTTTCAGTTTTAGCCAACAACCTCTCAAGTGACTAGGGGGAGTTCGAGCCAATGCCAAACATCGGGACAACCGACCAGAATGATTTAGGCCTACAATCCAACTCACCAAAGGCAAGTTTTGTCACCAACTCAGAGCCGAGACACTGAATATATAGGGATGCGGTACAAACACAGAGGTAGAAAAATAAGGAAGTCCTCAGTATCAGAAAGTCAAATGAGATAGGTCAAGGTATAAAGTCAAACAGGAAGGTTATGTATGGATGGAGTTAGGTGAATATGAAGCCTACACTAGCAGACACTGGTGTCAGGAAAGACCATGTCTATGTAAGGTGGAAAACCAGTGGGTTTTGTTAAATGACCTAAATGTGCAAGCAATTGTCCATTTTATGATTTACAGTTCATTTTAAACAGTTTGCCACATCGGGAATAATATACCAAGCAGATGCTATGAACATGACTAAATCAACAAGATAATAATCCACAGTCAGTGATAAAGCATCCATAGATCATACAACACCATCATAATAATAATCATCATGTACCATCTGAAACACTGCTGCAATACATCTCTAAGCACTGAACTGAAACTGTATGGGATAAAGGGTCACATCAGTCATCAAATCTGAACTCTCAAGGCTCAGCCTTGACACAAGGTCTAAATAATATACTGCTCTGATCATGAGTGATCCAAAATATATAACCATGCTCTGGAATAATGAAAGCTCTGGAATGTGCAGATATCTGCTGAACAAGGATAGTAGCCCTGCTACTATAGTGTGATAACAGCAACCTTCAAGAATCGAGCTACCAACAGTTATAGAGGGAACATGACAACACTGCATGATTGTTCTACAATCTTGAAACAATTGTCTTCCACCTAATATATTGTCAGTGTCTAACCATGCAAAAATCAAGAAAGAATGTGGTCATGGAGCATGAAGAGCATCTTTGCAACTCATCTTGTTGACTCTCATGGACTTTGAAGTGCTTAGAAATAGAGAAAATTTTAGGGGTGAAACTTATCCCATGGGCGGATTTTCATGTTTTTTCTAAAAATAGGATTTTGCCAATTTCCATTTTTTTTAAATCTAATTCGCCCAAATTCCACATGATAAAATAATTTTACTCTAGACATTAGAAACTATATAAAATCCTTATAAATTTGAATATTTTTACAAAAATATCCCCAAACATTTTATGGTTAGAAAAATGTTTCTACACTTTAAGAAAATTATGGATCCGTAAAATTTGCCCTACTTAAAAACTAAGTTAGAGTCTAATTGTTCATGTTTTTTCCCAAAGAAAAAAAAAAGGCAGTCCTTTCTCTGATAAACTAAGCCATGATTTCTCTGTAATTTATAGATCTCCATATATGAGAAATTTGTACGCAGGCTCAATGAATTTAACACCATTGTAATATTCATTTCCCATTAAAATTCAATTACAACCCATAGCAAACTAAGCAAAGAAAAAAATAATATTGAAAAGTCGTTGCAATATATTGAGCATACATCAAGTAATGACTAAAAAAAATTGAAGGCATTCATAAACACATCCACATCAATTGTTCAAAAATTTTAACAAGAGAAAATTCAATACATAGCCTTGGTATTCATAATAGAGAATTAGATGGAATGTTCTAACTTGCACCCTAGTATTATCAACAAGATCTACACGCTTTGTTCATGTGATTGTGACCTTCATCCTCTAATTTTCCCTTTCTCTACCTTTCTTCTCCCTTCCTTGGCTCTGCAAAAGCTACAGACCCCTTTGGTTCCTACTTTCCCTTGCATTTACGGTACTTGTGACCCCCTTCAAAAGCTACAAGCTTAGCAAAGGGTTATTACCTCCTGTTATTATTTGTCTTCCATCTTCCCATTGATCACTCACCTACCTCTTCCAATCCTTAACAGCTAGCCCAAGAACTTTTTTTTTGTACTAGGGGAATCAGCAGTGGGGATTGGGCTGGTACTAGCATGACACGGGATCCAAGGGTCCAATCGCTTTACCACTATACCCCTAGGTGCATCCACAGGACCCAAACCATGGCGCGTGGATAAGTCTAGGGGGATTCGAACATGTGACCTTCTATTACAACCGATTTCAACTTCTCATCTTTATCGCTTGAGCTGCCCCCCACGGGCTTTGGCCCAAGAACTATTATCTTTTGGGACAATTCCATTTTTTTCCAATCTGTATCTAAAGCTACCTTCTATTTTTCCCTAGACAATCATTGGTAGCATGGTCTCCACATGTGCCATTAAATATATTTTTCTTTTCCAACGGAATCCTTTACAATTCACTCCATGGTATGTCACAAATAAACAAGATAATCAATCCCCATACACAATCTCATCGTCTTGGTGTCTGGTCTCCCAAAGTAGGAGGTTGTGTTGGATGGTTGGGATCCTACAACCTTCAAGGCATGTTTGAAGAACTTGTGGTTGTCACAATGACCATGATTAGGAGCGGCCGACAAGTAGTTGAGTCATCATGGTGGAAAATTGATGACGATATCCACTATTGCGACTATGACATTTGGTGAATGTCATGGTCTACAATTTACAACTACAGCCATGATGGCCTTCCTCATGCAACCTTGTTTTATTGTAGCTCTATGTATTATGTATACAAACATATATATATATATATATATGTATTATGTATACAAATTTATAACACTTGAGGAAGTTTAATTTGACATTTGTTTGAATAACCAACCAATTTACAGATGGGTAAAATAATCGGATAATATCAAAAAATTGTCTGTGTAAACTTGTAAAGTGACATCTATTTAGAAGCTTATGGAAGTACAAAATTATAACCTCATTGTGCAGTGAAAAAAATATTGTATTTTCATTCAAGTAGATAAATCATTTCTCTTGATCTGATATGGTGGCCTTGTAAATAAATTAAAAAAATCATTATAACAAGGATCATCCACAATTATCTAAGTTACTAATACCACAATCAAAGAGAAAGCATTGACAATGAGTCCACAAAAGAAAAAGTAGTAGATATGTCATTCATTTTTCAAATGGCATACTCTTGTAGATGGAGTACTACAATAAAATTGTTTTCAAATAACCAAATAATTGCCAAAAGTTTGGAGCAGGATCCTTAGAGCCAAGTACATTGAAAATGCCCCAACTACAAGAATCATTTTCATTGTTTCTAAAGCAGAAGGTTCCCTCCTCTGCAATTCAATGGTTAAACTAAGAAATCTCTTGGCAAACGAGGCTTTTTAGACCCTTGGTGATTGTAAAATGAGATTCTGGGATGATAAATGGAAGAGCTACTAACCTCTATCATAGATTATTGAACTAGACAAAGTTAGAGCAATAATGTTAGAAGGTTGGAGTTCGGAGTCTGGACTATCGTCAACCAATCTTGGAATATGGTTCAAAAGACCACACCCCTTGGGGAAGTGAAGGATAGTTGGAAACCTCCTGATCAATGCCCTATTACTATTAAATCAACAAAGGATATTCTCCAAAACATTCTTCACTAAAGGACAGTCGGGTTTTTAGAAAAGCCATGCAGGCTAGAACAAAGATGGTGAGGGCCTTTACACTGTTAATGAATGTTATATCCATGTTCTAACTACAGATAGAGAATTAGAACTACTCTATTTTTGGAAAAAAATTAGGGAGCTAGGAGTATGGCCAAACATTGCAATGTTTTAATGGATCATAATTAAACATAAGTTGCTTACTCAAACAACTTTAACGAGAAGAGTGTATGGTCCCTCCAGATGTAGTGGAGGTAAAAATAGTATTAAGGACGCCTCTCATCTCCAACTTTGAATGTGAGATACCAAAACACACATGGAATTCCCTGGATTCTGAGCTATCCCATCCTAAGCTCAATTGGAAACTTGGTGAAGAGACTGATCTCAATTTTGCAACATGCTCCTTTCATGTTTGGAGTTATAAAATCTATCTGGAACATTAGCCCTTCGCTCATGTGTTGGAATCTACAGAAAGCCATAATTCTTTGAACTCTTGAAAAGACTTGTATCCTCTTCGGATATGAAAGAGGACCAAAACAACAATCTCCGAGAGTATAACCAGAAGCTAGACTTCTAACTAGGAAAACTGAAATCTCAAATGAGGAATTCCTCATTCTTGAAAAATGGGAAATCGTGAATAACGACTCTTCCTATAAAAGATAGTTCTAATCCCCGACTCTCCTTATAAAATATAGCCTACTTGTCCCCGAGAGGCCTATTATCACATATATAGTAGCCGGGCTACCATACATTTTTTTTTATTCCAATACACTATTCAGCTAGTTCCCTTACATTGAGATGCTGAGATGAGCATCTATATTGGATCACTATCAGAGTTTGGACAACAGTATCTATTCCCCATGCCATGACTGAGTCTCAGGACACTCAGAGAGATGACCGATGTAGCCATTATACCATTTGTACAGAGCAGTCAGTAGTGCCCATAGTTGTAGTAGCAGTTTCAGAGGACAGATGATGGTTCAGATGATGAGCATTTAGGTATATGACTCAACAGGTATATCATTGTGCTATGGTTATATTGCTTTTATACTTATCCTTATAGCATGTCTTAGCACTTAGTATCATGATCTGGCAATCATATAGATATGTGGACCTAGTTGATCTTATTATATATACTATATTGTCCCTACTCAGACTTAGAAGTTCATTATTCATACTCATTGGTTTTACCCTCCTTAGGGAGAATAGAGGTGATCATTCCACCATAACTTGGCTTGCTAGTGTTGGCTCCATTGTTCATTGTCTTCATCCATCCATTGCCTACCTTTTAGATTATCACCCTAACTTACTACTTTACTAGTGGCATGGAGGACTTTTCCCCACTATAGCCTCTGTATTGGATGAGCTTCCCTATTTATTGTGTCTCGGCTCTGAGTTGGTGACAAAACTTACCTATGGTGAGTTGGAGTTCCTTGTGAATTCCCCCTAGTCACTAAAGTTGTGTTGGCTAAACCTGAAACTTTTAGTGCTGCCATAAATACAAAATATGGAAAAATGAAATGCTATATCTTGTATGAAAAGCCCGTTCATGCAATGTGTTTCTAAACACACATGAATGAAAGGCATGCCAAATGAAAATGGCCATGAAAATAAAATGTTATATCTTTTGGAAATGTAAATACCTAGGTAAACAAGCTGTCTGTGACACACCTAGAAGTGCTCAGGTAAACAAGTGCCTTAAAAACACACCTGCAGCAGAAAGCCTAAAATAAATGTAAATCTATGCAATGTGTTTATAAACACACATAGATCAAGGCTATGGAAACTTCAGGCCCAAAAAACAATGGAACTTAAATGCTATATCTAAATTATTGCTGGCCTCATTTGTATTATGGATTGTGCGCATCTGTTAAAGGTGAATAAACCTTCTTTGAACAACTCATCCATTTGTGAGACACCACCATTCCCTATGTTATTGCTCATTCAGTATATACTATGGTGTGTATTCCCTTTCCCTTTGCCAAAGTGTCACAAAGTTAAGTCAGTCAAGTCATCCCTTAGCCTAGCCAGTTATTTTAGCCTTCACCCTTCACTAGCAAATTGATCACAGCTATGAAGTGAGTATGATCTTGAAAGTCTAGTCTGAGTAATAATAATAATTAATGACATTATATATTTGGATTTAGATCGCCAACAATGATTACTTTGTGTTATAATTGTTATTTGAATAAGTTGTAGAGCATGCATTAACCTTTGACACTTTGCAGCAGCTTATGATGGTAGTCTGATTTATATTTGGTCATATTGACTTGGTCAAACCTAGTTTGACCAAGGTCAACTATAGGACATGAGATGGTTGGACCTTGTGATGATATGGATAGATGATATATGGTCTATGTACATGTACATGATGATTCTATGCATCAGATACAGGTTTATGATGATGATTCATGGTTTACAGCATTATTTGATCATTTACAGATTATTATTATTTCACCTGTTCCGGTATATTGGATATATTATATGATCATGCAGAGACTCATATGGTGTATGAGTACACATCTTGGATGGATTTGGACCTTCTGAGTCCAATGAGACAGTCTGTTTTCAGTTCCGGGCACTTACAGTGATGTTTGAGCCTCAGTAGGCTATCCCAGTGCAGTTTTGGTCTGTCGGAGACCCTGTCAGAGCAAATGTGATTTTTATCCGGTTGACCTAGGGCGATGTGCTTAGAGGGGGTGGTCCAGCCACTTGTTTTTACCATATTACCCCCCTCCCGGACACACTGGTGCCCTCACCTTGACAGCACAGGCACTCCAGGAGGCAGTTTGGGGCAGTTTCACGCTTCCCAAGGCATTTCAGGATTGGTAGAAATGGCTATTGAGGAATTCGATTTGGGCTACTGAGGCAATGTTTTGGCATGGGATGATCAGTGATGATGGATTGATGTCTTCCACACCTCCTCCGGCAGTTTCAGCTTCATCGGGACCCGCATCCATCACTTATGGCACTTTCTGATGATTTCTGAGGTCTTTTGAGGCCTATGATTTGTCCATAGAGGCACGATTTGGTATATTGATAACTATTTTATTATTATTGTGCTATGGGGATTGACCAAGGGTGGCTAGAATTACCCCTTGGACCCACCATGAGCTTCTTATTATATTTTGTCATCATGATTTGGTGGGATTCCCCTCTTCTAGGGCGATTTTGTCCACTTATATTATATTTTATGAGTGATCCATGTATTTTATTGTTGAGCTCATCTCAACCATTGATTAGACATTTGTATCTTTTAATCTTAGCCACTCATTCAAAAAGTGGTTAGGATTTTGATGCCTCTCCTTCCTATTTAAAGGAGAGAGCTCCTCATTGTAAAGGGACTGGTGGCTCTGGATTATTGGAATAGAAAATTATTATTGCATCTATCTCCAGTGTTGTGGTGAATGTTTTTGTTGTTCGTTCGTTGGTTCTTCCTTTGCACTGAGTTATTGGAGATCTTGTTTTGCCATATCTTTTGTACCACGTTTTGCATCCACAGGTGGAGGCCGATTTGCTTTGAGGAGGAAGTATTGGTAGGGGAGGACTCTCCCTACTTCTTCTTTGGATCTCTTCGTTGCTAACAGGGAGTATTACTGTCCCAGGACCTTCTATTCTATGTTATCATTGCATTTTACTTGTATTTCCTCCATACTTGACCTCTCTGATTGAAATCGATTTTCCTTGGATTGACAGGTAGAGGAGGGCACACTTGTGGGCTAGGGCATCAATTTGGCAAGCAAAATCAACAATCTCTCATTTGATCTCTGCGGGAATCTTCCTCAACATCAAAGTATCTCTCTTCATCACTCAGGTATGATCTCAAGGTAAGTTCTATCTCCATGATCTATCCACTTGTCTAAAACATTTAAAACCCTAATTAATCAAAACCCCATTTTTACATTTTTTCAGATCTACTGAGATCTAGTGGGTTGTTGGGTGTGATATTGAAAACCCACCTCTATAGCATCCAAGGCATCCCAGATCTATAGTTTGGTGAGGATTGGCCTCCATTTGACCCCCTTCCCAGGCCAACTTAGCCTCTCCAAGTGAGGTCGCACTCCTTGGGGAAGGTGAGTTACCATAGATCCAGTTGATGGGTAGTTGAGATCCCACTTGATTATTGATCTACACATCCAATAACCTACCCCTAGATTGTCACTTTTCTGATTTCTACCTTGTGGGCCCTATTCCATGTTTTAAGAGATTTAATCCCATTTTTTGGACCACTTGGTATCTTTAAACTCAGATCTAGTAAGATCTAGCCATCGGATTGCCTTAAAACTATAGATCCATACCCTCACCTGATCAACCTACTTGGATCTAAATTTTGGATGCCATTGGACTTGTCTTGATTCATTTATCCCACTTTTTAGCCTCCTTGGGTAAAGTCGCACCACCTTGGAGAAGTGAGTTGGCCCACTTCTAGGACATGGGTACATGAGATTTTTGTGGATTTGGAACGGGCATAATTCAAAACCTAGATCTAGTATGTCACTTTGTCAAATCTTTCCTTGGGGATAGCATTCCTTGTTTTAAGGGATTGTGGTCCACTTAGGTCAAACCTTGAATCTCTAAGATCTAGACCTATTCATCCATCAAGACTTTAATTGCCCACTTATCTCATGCAATAGGAGTCCTCAACCACAAGTCAAATTTACTTTGACTCCATTATCCCAACTCCCAAGGCACTGGTCTCTCTCCAAGTCAATTCGACTTTCCTAGATTGTTGGATTAACTTGTGGTTTGACCCTGGTGTGGTGAACTAAACCCCTTGATGTCATCATGCTTCATGATCAAGCTTGTCACTTGTACTAGTTAGCCCCAATTCAACCCCTAAACTACCCTGCATTGGACACGGTTCCCAAGGCAGTGGATTTTGTCACATTGAACTAGTACATCAATCCTGGATCCTATTTCACAAATCATAAGTCACTTTCACATCAATAATGAACCAAAGCTATACTCATTGAACCCCCCACTTGTCTTGTGACTTCATCCTAAGGTCCAGGATAAACCATACACCTTACTTCACTTAGAATTAACTTGATTTGGTGTCTTGGTTTTGATCTCTCCTGTCAGGAGTAGATCGGGTCTCCCCCTTTGTTGTCTGGGCTAGATAACATAAAGTGAAGGTTTCCTCAACTGGCGTTACAACCATATATTGGAGGTCGAGGTGATCGTGGTTGCACCCTTTGAGTTGCCCTTCCCTATTGCCATCCATGAGTGGATACATCCATAGGGGTAACTACAGTTTAGGTGATAACAATGCCCAATACAAACTACCTAAGGGATGGCAATTCAAGTTAGACTTTAAGGTTGAGTAGTAACTTAGTAAGTGGGGGGATTGGTAGGAAACAATAATGGGGAGGTATTAGTAATTTATATGCAAAATAAACTAATCAAATCAATTGATCATGTGGAAATGAGGGCCTTGATGAGATGGGTTGAGACTTGTTTAAGATGGACTTCTAGTCATAAAAATTTAACCCCAAAGGAGGAACTCAGTGATGAAAAATGGGAAATCGAGAATCCAATCAATCCTCAATGAGCCCATTAGGAATCACCCAAGGTGTTAGCTTCAGGATTACTCAAAAAAGTGCTTAGACCATGCTTGGGGGTGCTTCAAGTGATGCGGGGTGCATGGTGTATGGATGTCCCTTGATGGTTATGTGATGTACATGCACTTGTGGAGGTGGTTTACTCTTGGATTGCTAGACTTCGCTTAATGTTTATGTGGCATTCTTCCTTGGAGTGATGGAGACCTTTAGACAACTTGGTGACTTCTTCATGATGACCACATGGAGGATGAGTTGCTTCCTTGGAGGATGCATTTTTCTTTGGAGTGCTTGGCATTCTGGAGGATGGCATTGACACACTTGGATCACTTGCATGGAGGCTTGTACTTGACTTATGCTTGTTTGGGTTGAAGGAGTGGTCATGTAGATGTGTTGGACCCAAAATAGCACATTACTTTAGAGGAGCCTTGGAGCCTTGGAGGTTTGTGAAGGAAGAGTGTTAGACACATCTCTTGAGGCACTCATAACTTGGAGCCTTCCTTGTTGACAACATCACCTCGGAGCTTTACATATGTCCTCTTAAAATGGAGTGTTTCGCATGTGTGGACCTATTTGTTAGAGATAGGTTGCTTGTAAGGGTTTAGGCCCACTTTATGATGTTGGCCTCCCTTACCTCATTTAAATAGAGGAAGGAGAGTATCCTTCCACTCATTATTTATTCACCATTTTGTGAAAGAGATGTTTGAGAGTAGCGCATTAATCTCTCTCTCATGTAATCTTCATTGTATCATCTCCTTTTGTCTTGAGTGTTAGGGTTCTTGGAGAAGTTCAAGGTGGCTCTAGGGTTAGGGTTTCACCCTAAAGAGGCAAAGAAGCTAGGGTTTACCTTAGAGGAGATTAATTGAGGAGAGGAGACATCTTGGAAGCTTGTTGACAAATGTTGAAGCCAAGGAGGACTTGCTTGTGTCAATGCAATGCTTGTTGAAGATCTTTGGTGGAGGCTAAGGTTTTCATGGTTTTCCCTAGCTAGGGTTTGGAGGCTTAATTGATTTTCAGTTTGCATTTCTTCTTGACTGACTAATTTCAAGCACTTGTTCATGTTGATTTTGTTGGAGACAATGACACACTGAGAAGGGGGGTGAATCAGTGTGCTAGCACTTCTAGCAATTTTCACTTCTCAAAACTTAGACATAGTTCATCATTTGCATAACACTATCAAGTACATTATCATTCATCAACTAATCAACAAATGTCATAAATCTACATGAGCATATCATCAACATAGATCATAACAAGAGACACATCACAAGATAAGTATAGTAAACTTTGTTTATAATTCTATATGAAGTACAATGGAAGACTTCAATCTTTGTGATTACATCAGCACCAACTGACTAAAGAGCACCAACTCTAACAACAGGGCCCAGCCTAGTTTTCTTAGTTCCAACTAAGAATATGTGAGGTGTCCAAACTTCAAAGTGCAAGACTCATCTTGCCATTAACATCAACTGATCATTGTCATCAACCTGCTATCACTGTCAATCAGTTGTCATCTCAATCTGCTATTACTGTCCAATACATCACTGTCAAGTCAATTAGGTCTTTGTCAAGTCAATGCTATCATTGTCAAGTCATTCTCTGTCAAGTGTCATAGTACTATTGTTATCAAAATAATTCAAACTGATGCCTCTTCACTCCTCAAGAATCAAGACTTTCAATTATATGCTCATGCACAGTTCATACCAACACTTCAAGCTTATGCCAAGACTACAAGAAATCTGCTCTAGTTACTTCTATCATCAAATGCTATTATTGTCTTCATATACCCTTGACTTGAAAATGAGCTCAAGTGTTTATTGCCTTAGGATGCTCTGGGGTTGATCTTCATTCTATTTGAACATACTTCATAGATCAAACCTTCAATTGCATGGTTCAAACCATATGTGGTTGCTACTATGTCTTCAGATGCCTCAACCGAGATCACTCTTTCAAGTGCCGCAAACTGAGATAAAACTTTAAGTGCTGCGAACTACCTTCACAGAGATAAAACGAACTTCATTGTGGCTGCCTCAGTGGACTGTCTTGAGAACACTTACATTTCCACTTGCAATTCGTTGCTCCTCTTTTATTGTGGCTGCCTCAGTGGTGATACCCGAAAATAAGAGCTAGATGGGAGGCTTGCGACTTTCATTTTTGGAGTGAGGAAGCAAGATAAATATATATAAGAGTTCACAAGTCGTTGAGGATTAGACCATGAGCTGGTCGACCTACTTTGTCACCCAATGTGGCACCTTTTATTAAATTTCAAATAATAATAAAAAATTTGACTGAGCTGACCTTGAGTTTGTTTAAGAATCTTCATTCTCATTGATTTTTTGCTTCGTTGCCTCCATAGTTAGGGTTGTTGGTCCCACTAAGTTAGAAGGGCATCATAAGAGCTTCAAACATTAAATGCCACTTTAACCTTTTACTCCTTTTGACTGGGATGCCATGTCACATGTTTAAGGGCTGCAACATCATTAACAAGGCCTCATCATCATCATGGAGAACAAGTAAGCGCTTCAACGCCATATTCATCAAGTCGTTCAAACACCATGCAAGATTTGTGTGTTTGTTGACAAGGGCTGTCAACCACCGTGGGCTTCTCCATATCTTCAACTCTTCAAGGAATTCTTTACATGTGGAATTTAACAATAACATGATCACCAAAGTCTTCATCAAGCTTGTGGGCATGAGTGCAAGAGTCCCACACACCCTTCAAGGGCTTCATTATGTCAACCAAGACTTCTTCAACAAACTTGTGGCCTTCATCATCCATGCATCAACTATGACCATCATGAGCAAATCCCAAGCTCCATCATAGGAAAACATCCATGACAAGATCAAGAAGGATTTCATCAAAGGCTTCAAGCATCATGTACATCAAGAGGGCTCCATGTTCAAGGTCTCCATATCATGCATATGTACATCAAGCCACCATATGCCAAGGTCCAAAATCCCACCATGTGTATGGGTTCCAAGACCCAAACCTTCACTTGCATTTCTCCAAGAGATTTTCCACATCATCAATACCATGTCATCATACAAGCCATGTCATCAAGTCTTTGTCCTAGTCATTCACTGAGTTTTCCATGTCATCATGTCCTTTGTTACTCCTTTGTCATTAATGGCTTGACATCAATGACAACCATGCTCAAAAGATTTGACACAATTAAGGGCTTGAAGTGTAAAGTGATTTAGCATAGATCTTGAAGATAATAGAGCAGATTTACTGCTGTGAATCTACAGTAATTAAAGTGATTTCAGATTTGGTATATGCATGGAAAAGTGTGCCCCAAGGGCTGAAACTTGTTGGCATGTATTTTGTGTCTTTTCTCATGGGCTTCCTAATGTGTTGGGTTGAAGTGAAGTGAAATATTGTCCTTTGTTTGTTGCTGTAAATTAATGTTCCAGATCAGCCCTACGGCTGAAGTTCACAGGGACTAGAATTGGGAAACCTCCTTGTGAGCATTAAAAGTAAAAAATTGCAGAAGTTTATGCACAAGGGACGACAAATCCATTTGAACTTTGATGGCATTTCCAAAGGAAACCTAGGTAGTCTAACAAGAGGGAGCGTGAATAAGAAACTAAACAATCAAGTGGAAATGACAGCCCTGGAGAGATTAAAGCATGTTTATAAGTATGAGGTTGATGAAAGTGTTCGTAAAGAGATTTGTAGATAATAGTATGGCTTCATGCATTGTAGTCATATTTAGTTGGTGGAAGCCTGAGGGCCAAAGAAAATGGATTGAGAAGATTTCTCATGGTAGGATACACTTGAAGTCTTGCCAAGTAACAATGATAGCCAACAAGGTCACTGACTAGATTGCTAACCAAGCTATCCGTTACAAAATTGACAACTGGAGAACCTTCAAGATGTGAGGAATTGAGTGGGGCCAATAGGACAAAAAAAATTTGCATCGCAAAAAATAGAGACATTGTATCTACCTAAGAAAAGGGGGCCATGGGGGTCATCCATTTTAATCTTAATTTGAATAATGAGGTTCCTTCACTATGGGATTTGGACCTTTGATCCCCACACAATCAAATCCTTACTGTCAGTGTGGCAAGTTGAAGGAAGATTTTGTATGGAAAGGTAAATATTTTTTTTCTCTGGTGTTTCTTGTGTTTGTGTTAATGCAAACTAATATAATCTATTAATTTCATATGAGCTTAACTTAATCTCTAGTAGTTTTTATATAAGAGATACAAATTAATCTGTAGGTAGTCGGTGTGGACTCCAAAAGTGCGTTGAGAACATGGGTTCCTAACAAGCATGGAATTATGTTTTAGCAAGGCTTCTCTAGCTCGAAATCAAAACCAAAACTTGGAGAATATAAAAGTTGAGCATTATAAAAATGACAACAATACATTTGAATTCACACAAACAATGCTAAGTTACCCGAAACGACCCCTCTAACCCTGTTGAAATGTCGTTCCTTGCTTATGATACGGAAGCTTATGGGATACGGCCTTGATACGACCTTGATACGGATTAGTTGAAAGCAATACGGATCAGGGGTTTTTGGATACATATCGACGATTTTCATAAACGGATTGGCGGTTTTCAGAAACGGATCGGGTTGCAAGAGAAACGGATCAGGATGACTCAGATACGGATCTGATAAATCAGGATTCGTTTCGGCGGCGAATATTTCGAAAACCCTCAATCTAAACATCTATTATTTTCCTATAAATCTAAATGCTTGTTGCACTTGCCATCAATCACACAGCACTCGTGGACATCGCACAACACTCGCTGTGATTTGCAGCAGTCGTGGTGGTCATTGGTTCGTAGTAGTGCTGCAACAGTCACTCCAGTTTGTGCAGGCTCCAGTTTGAGTTCGTGGCATTGGTATCGTGCATCAGCAACAGGTCAATAGTTGCCACTTCCCAGGTACGGTTTTCATAGTCCCATTCCATCGATGATATATTATGTGGTTTTTGACAAATAAAACAGGGGTGAAACTTCAAAAAATTAAAAAATTAAAGACTAGCAAGGTGATTGGATGCGAATTAATTCGGTTGTGTGCTATGCTAGTTCGGTTGTGCTATGGTTTTGTGTTTGTGTTACATTGTTATGGTGTCGATTCAGCCAATTACAAACTCCAAATAGTTATATCGTCATTAAACTCATCACAGAGTACACGTAACACATCCCTATTTGCTTGTTGATTAATTCACAGTTGAATTGGTATTGTGATTTAATAGAGCATATTTTCAGACTTACCTCGATTAATATTCAGTGCAAAGTGCAACTACAAACTTGTCATTTTTCTAATTCTCTGGACATCATTTTAAAAGTTTAATGCTATGCTATTAAAACTACAGGGTAAATATAAATAAATGCTTTATGTATACAAATTACAATGTTTATAGTTTGCTTAGGTTACAAATTAATTAGTTTATACCTTTTGAAACTTGAAATTTGTGTCCCATATTTATACTAGTTTAGAAGCACCACTTGGTAGTATAAAAACACTTATTTTACTTTTTTAAGTCAGTAAGTCTCCATGTTCAAAATGCACAGTCAACCCTTTCATTGGCTCACATTGTACTATTGTAGTCTGGTTGGGCATATATGTGTTGACCACTCCACAATCACACTGGAAGCTGCCTAACAAGAAGAGAGATCCTAAATTCCTAATAACCCCAAAAGGGAAAACTTTATGAGAAAATATTTATCAAGAATGTAGCATAGCTGGAAAAGCTGTGTAGTTCATAAACTGTGATATATATAGTATAGACACTTACAGTATCAAAAAACTTAAAAGTTGCAAGAAAATATAGAGTTCACAGTGAATCAATGCAGCTTGTAAAAATACAGTGATCACTGATAACAAGAGTTTATTATGGAGAATATTGTGACTTGTCGAATGTGTTTAAGAAGTTTTAAAACTGACAAATATAAATGTAATGCCATTGCTCAAAATGCACAGAGCCTAACTTAAGCAATGTGTTCCTATTTCCTAATAGAGTACTAATGACTCATGAGACTATGAGTCCTAGATAATGTTGAAATTTTGAAAAGTAACGATGAATGATCACTTTGTATTTTTTTTGGTCTTGCAGGGTATAGCAGCATAGCTACAACTTACTATTCATCTGCAGATTGCATCATGGAATCGTCATCCGTGAATGTTGGGGAGCAAGAAATTGAATTTGCCCCTATAGTGAAAATTGATCCAAAGTCTCATCTTTGGAAATATGTCACTGTTGTGAGGAATATCCAAAGAGGGGGGCCATTTATATGGATTTGTAGTGAATGTCAAAAGGAATTCAAGGCATCCTACACTCGGGTGAAAGCACATTTGCTTGGGATAAAGAACATCAATATTTAAGTATGCACCAGCCCACCTAAATCGGATGGAAAAGATAGAAATGGTTTGAGCAAAGAAAAAATAGCAAAATATAAGAAAGAACATTATGAGGCAGATGCTAAGGCAAATGAGTCAAAGGTTGCTTTTCAATTCAAACAAGCAACAAGAATGGGGGCATATTCATCAAAGAGTCCATTTCCCTCTCATGAAACTGGTAGTCCTTCAAACTCAAAGCGGTCAAATTTGGGACCACTTGAAAAGAGTTTTAATAATGATGCTCGAGGCACAGTGGATGAAGCTATAGGCTGGTGCATTTATGCTAATGGCCTTCCTTTTAACCTTGTGTGAACTCCATATTGGAAAGGGATGATTAAAGCAGTTAATGATGCCCCAAAAGGATACGTTGGCCCTGGTTATGAGAAGATCTGCACTACATTGTTGGCAGGTGAGAAGTTACATTTGGAGGGTGCATTGAACCCCATCTGTAATTCATGGAGCATTTCAGGGGTGTCCATTTCTGATAGATGGAAAGATCAAAGGAATAGGCCTTTGATCAATATGATTGTTCAAAGCTCTAAAGGGGCAATGTTTTTGAAGGTAGTGGATTGTGAGGGGCAGCGAAAAGATGCTCAATTCAAACAGACAATGCAAACACACAAGAAAAAGTGGCCAATGGGGAGAAAATGAGTTTGAAAAAATAAACCGACATCATTCTCATTCATTCATGTTATTCTCACTTTGGAAAAATAATTTTGGAGAGCTCTTGTAGCTTGTTGCTCTTGAGACAAAAACCCTAAGAGAAATATTGATTTCGGTGGTGAAACTATCCACCCTAGTCAATCCTGAGAGGTAAGATCATTCAGATTTTGCCATTGAATCTCATGGCCATTATTGGGGCACAATCTACTACAGTTTCATGGAGTTTGGGGCCGAGTTTTAGTGGCTACTTGAGGAGGGCGCACTAGTTCCGGAGAGTGCACCAGTGGGAGAATCAAATAAATTTACAGTCATCATTTTATTGTGTATCTGTTATGGCTGCTAATTGAGGAGAACAACTACCCTTACTCAGAGGTTGTCGTTTATATCAGAAACAGGAGGGTGCACTAGGTTCACTACTATTTGTTACTGCTGGGGATATATATTTCAGATCTGTAGTGTGAAGGGAACACTGTGCTTGGAGGGCGCACTCACCATCTCCCAAGGGGGGCCGCAACTCTTGAAAGGGGATATGTACACTTGTGGAAGTGCATACACTCGGAGGCTGTGAATACTTGCATATTGCTGCTGTCTACTGTTGTGAGAAAGGTGATTCACTCAGCAAAAACACAGTCCAGTGAGTCTACAAACAGCCATTGCAAATACATACCAAATCGTGTTCTCAAGAGGGAGATACATATTGTCAAAGGGGCCTGAAAACCCATGCTAATGTACAGGTCAAAGATCTGAATATTATTTTATGTCTTATTGCAGATCTGTTACTACTGCTACAGACTTGGTTTTACCATTATTGCTATACGTTTGGACTATATTCCTTTTTTAGCATTAAATACAAGTCTTCATTGTTCATGTACATTGTGGGTTGTACTCTTTCTGAGCATTAACGCAAGTATAGTCAATTCTGAGATTGCATGTTCCTTGGTATATATATTATATGAGAAGTGAAATATACTTCCTAAACTATCATCAAACCAATTCACCAAATCAAACCACTCAACTTGGGAACATTCCAGTGGTAACAAAGCACAGTAAACTAAGTGTTTGACCAAATATCTTCTCCAACAAAGCATTTCAAATGTAATACCAAATCAAATAAAACATGGCAGCAGGAAAGAGTACCTACAGTTTGACAGTAAAGAACTGTTTGACGAAAAGTCTCAACCAAATACACTAGCAGTCAGTCACAGGAACCACAACAGCAGTAGGGGGAGTTGTCACAATGGCACCAAACCTCATTACCAAGTGTTTGATTAAATTTCCAAACCACAATACACCAATAGTTGGCACCAAATCTATCATCATCTTGCCCAAGGACATTACATTCACGTCCTTCAAGTTGTGTGCTGCCAGGTCCCTAGGATCTATTGGTGGGGTTACCATGGAGTTTTCAAACTCCCACAACCTATTCTCCATGAGAACCAAGGTGGCCCTCGCCTTCCAGGGATTCTAGTCGGAAGCATCTTCCAACCTGTCTTCATACCTTATACCTGCTGCAGCCATCTTCAACTACTGCCCAGAAAATAGCACATAGCCAACAGTGAATATAGGACCTAGGTTGAATGCCAAAGTTCAAACCTAAATGAACTAGCATAATACAAATATCCAGCTTTTTCATTGCATCTTTAAGCAAGACCACCTACTAATTTCAAAACCCAATTACCTAAGTCTTGACCTCTCAACAAGCTTCAATGCACATAGATTATGGTCTAGTTTCAATCATGCAGCAAATTCAAACATAAAAGCCCAGTGTCCTTGTTTTCACAATCTGCATATTCTTCTTACAACATACCAGTCATGCAGTAGTATGTCTTTCATATGGTTTGAGGGCTAGTTTTAGAAATTCATATTTAATCCTTTCTAGCATGTCCTAAACTCAAAGCCTCATCAATGTCTAGACTCCAGTGTGAAGCGATATTTTATTACATTCTGAAATTATTAAGCAGAAAAGTGTGTACATTGGTTCTGCAACTTGTTCATTCTGTAGCGGCATTATTCAGCAAATAGCAATCATACAACATTTTAAACATTAAAGAAAATATAGAGTTTAAAATCAACTTTTGTTAATGGGAAGTCCCAATAACATACAAATTACCAGGGCCATACATTCATCATCAATTCTTTTTTTCAAGTAATTCATCTGCTTTTTCCAACCAGGGTTTCCATATGGCCAGATTAAATAGAACAAAGTGTACCTGCAATGATATATAATTAGTTAGTATATACAGTTGTACAAGCATATACATGTCAATAAGGTCTGAACTATTCAGATTTCAGTGCAAGAAGGATTCAAGAATGTTCATGTTTGTTTTATGACACATGCTACCATTATAAAAGGGTACATAATATGTAGCAGAAATCATCCATCAAGTACTTGCCTAATTTTGAAATAAACCATCCATCTTGATCTTAACGATGAAAATTAGAATAAGTGAGATATGATGGCTGCAGGTTATGTGGCTGACTTTTGAGGAGTTGGGTGTATAACTGTCCCCCAATAGGCCACTAATCTGAAGCTCCTATAGGTCTAGACAGACCTTTTGGCAAAAGTTGACCTTTGGGGAGTTGGGTCTATAACTGTCCCTAGCATTATCATTGCAAAACGTAACTACCATTTGTGGTGTGTAGGAAAAGTGCCATGACCATTTTGTATAGGAATACATCAATTAGTAAAAGTTCATGTTATCATACTCTATACAGGATGGACATGTGCTGTATGTGTTCTCTATTAAGAATGCTACTGTTAGGATGCTTTTCTCTGGATGTTGTGGCCAATTGTGGAAGTTGCAGTGTGTGTCTGTGTTGTGTTTATTGAACTCGTGCCATTCTAGATTGGCACCAGAGAAAGAAGAGAGATCTGAAGTAAACTTCTGGTGCTGTTCTTGGTCTAGAATTAGTATGGGGTACCTCATCCATTGTTAGTGACAACAGTTGTGAAGAAGAGTTCAAAAGCAATGCAATTATGTGTGAGAAATCATCAAGAGCAGGATGATGTGAAGAGTGCGAAGTTTCGAGGAACAAAAAACTGAAAAGAGCATGAGAATACAAGAGTGTGAAGATGCAAAAAGTGTAAAGTTGCCAGAGGGTGATGCCTGTAAGTCAAGGCTACAACAGGTGCTAGCTGGTTGGATGTTGTGACTTCCGAAGCTATGTGAATTTGCAACTTGATCCAGATGGAAAGTGTCACTTATGGGAGGTTCTTCTATGCTATAATGAATCTCTTTGATCTCAAGGTGGTGAGATCAATGAGCTGACATATATTTTGCAAGAAAGCCCAAAAAAACCACTGAGATAGTCCCATACATTGGAGTAGCCTTCTGTTGGAATGAGGAAGTGGAGCATTTTTTTGTACACAATGGATGTAACAAAGGGAACAAAAGCACCAACAAAGCCAGGAAGGCTGTAGAATCTCATAGATGCTTTCTCAACTAGGTAGGGTAAGTAATCCTCCTAACGCTTTTCAGAAAATTTGGAGGTCAGCTAAATAAATAAAAAACCTAGAAGAGAACACACAAGAGGTCAACTCAAAAAAGCAAAATGAACCAATAAAATAAGAACAAAGAAAGCACAAGCAAACACACAAGAAAAAACAAAATACAAATCACTGTTGGCTCTGTGCTATATTCCTTGTAGATAGACTTAGTCACATCCTAGTGGGTATCTGTTTTGTGTTTTTTCAGCCATTGGTTTTGGTCCATTGTAATCTAATCTTGGTTAAGGGATTAGGATTGTAATCTAATATGGGGTTTACAAGACAAATCTTGTGTATTATGAGATATCATTTTTAGGATTACCTATGTAGGACCAATGTTTTAAAACTCGGACTCGGACTCTGAATCGGTCGAGGGTCAACTCAGTCTCGGACTCGGAATCGGTAATGAATTGGCAATGACTCGGCCGATTTGAATTTAATGACTCAGTTTACTCAAAACTAGATAAAATATTTAAATTTTAAAGAAAAACAATATTTTAAAGATTCTAATCCATGATTCCAAAGCATTAGAGACAAAATATTCAAAGTCTGCTCATGTATATACCATAGAAGGGTGCCGGTGAATATATCAAAATGGCAGAAGTGTACTATGCAATACATATCTAGATTCTGGAACAACATACATAATGAATGAGGCCTAAATGGCCTGCAAAGTCCAAAAAACAACTTGATATGATACCACATCATACATCATACACTATGTTGCACGAGTTTCCGGAACGTAGGAACGTTGGGAACTTGGGTACGGGTGTCGGATACGGCTAGAAGTTTCCCCTAAATTTGTAAGACATGGCGGGTTGGGAGCGGCAATAATATATATTAAAAAATATAAAAAATAATATAATTAAAAAAAATATAGCATACTATTTAAAGATTGTATTACTATTTACTATTTAGTATTATCTAAATCTTCTATTTAGGAATAGTACATTAAGAAAGCATACCTCACAATACCATTTTCAGTCTTCAATAAAATTAAAATACCATAAAGTACCAACATAGTTCAAAATACCATAAAATACCATAAACTTTAAAGTAAATACATAGTTCAAAATTTGGCAAAATGCCCAAGTATTACATAGTTCAAAATTTGGCAAAAATGTCCAAGTACTACATAGTTCAAAATTTGGCAAAATGTCCAAGTACAACATAGTCCAAAAGTGCCCAAAGGCCAAGGCCCAAAATATATCATGAGTTACAAAGAAGATGATCATAAAGTGCGATCTTCAACAACAAGGCTATCCATATAAGCTTGAGCCTCACTAGGCACTGCACCTCCATGGTCACCACCACCATCATCATCATCATTAGCACCAACAATAGATGCAATGCCATCTAAGGGTATACCAACCAACCCTGCATTTGTTGGAGGATTATCCTCATCATCATCAATTTGAGCAGCATCTTCAGCATCCACATCCCACCATGCTGCAAGGCTTTCTAAATACTCAGGTAGCTTCCTGGAAAAAAGTCGAAGACTACTATGCACATAAACCAGTTTCTCCGCTCTCTTAGAAGTAAGTATATTCATTTTAACAAAGTGGATGAAACTATAAGTAGACCAATTCCTTTCAGCTGTTGAGGAACTAGAAACTTGAGATAGCAAGCGTGAGGCAAGTTGTCGAAGCTCTGGGACTTCCCCCCCATACATTCTCCACCATCCTATGGGATTCTTTTGTGCATAAATCTTGATGTCCCGCCTTGCATCTTGAGTGAATGTAGGGGGACTTAAGGTTCCAAAATCAATAAACTATCCACGCAACACATTTGCTTCATCTGGGGTATACATCTTGTTTATGGCATCAAGAAACCCATGTTTGACCTCTTCATCATCAATGGGTAGAACTCTATTTGGTCTCTCCATATACCACTTAGGATTAAGTGCATATGCAGCCATGTGAAGAGAGGTATTGAGTTTGTTCCATTTCTTCTCTATTATCTTATGGATTTCTTGGAAAAATTCCAAAGAAGGGTTTCTTTGATGAATTACATTCTTTACCTTTCCTACCATACAATCCATACATTCATATATTTCCCCAAGATTAGGGGAATCATAATTTGCATACCTAATGAGCTCCACAATTGGAGATGTAAAAGAAACAATATACTTACACTCACACCACCAATCCTCACTAAGAAGCATATCTTTTATCTTCTTTGCTTGAGTTGATTTAGACTCGGACCATGCATTCCACTCTTCTGCAACAATAGTGGCTTGTAAGGGTGCATACACCTCAACCATACATTCAAGAAAAATGAAGTATGTTGCATACCTTGTTTCTGTAGGCTTCAAAAACTGTTTCCGTGATTTCATCCTATAGATTGCCAATGAGGCATGGTGGTTGCAAATGAACATTTGTGCCTCTGTCGCCTCTAAAATGATTTTTGAAATCTATGATATTTTACCAATGTCTTTGAGGACATTGTTACGAGCATGGACACAAGAAGGAGTCCAAAATATATGCTTGTATCGGCTTTGTACCATCATTCCCGCTGCTTTGCAAACAGGTGCTGCATCTGTGATTACATGTACAACATTTGAAGGACCAATCTCATCAATTGCTTCCTTCAACACTTCAAACATGAAAGTAGCATCTTTCAGTTTTCCACTACAATCAATTGATCTTAAAAAGTAGGGCCCTGTAGGAGATGTGATAATGATATTCAACAATGGCCTATGTTGAATGTCTGTCCAACCGTCCATGACTATTGAACACCCTGAATAAGTCCATGATTGTTTGAGGTCCGTTG
Organism: Larix kaempferi; assembly: GCA_027924585.1. Taxonomy (NCBI): domain Eukaryota; kingdom Viridiplantae; phylum Streptophyta; class Pinopsida; order Pinales; family Pinaceae; genus Larix; species Larix kaempferi. Next base: position 50,581,302 of record BSBM01000753.1, read on the forward strand.
TACACCCCTGCATTCTTGTCACCCTCTTGTCTAACAATGATGTCATTTTGTTGTAACCTGGGGGTGTATATCCTGTCCCAGCAGCTATGATTTTTTTCGCCAGTTCTTTGTAATATGTTGAACGAGTGGCATTAAATGAAATCCCATTTGCCATGAAAAATCAGCTATAGCATCATCAGCCTCATCCCTATGCACAACATTGTGGATTTTACAAATTTGGTCAGTAGCAACAGCACTGGCAGACTTGTTCCTCTCAGAAGTAGAACCCCCTTGAGACTCAACTTGGTTTAGTTGACTTTGATTCATCGAATCTTAGACAATATTGGTGGATGACAAAGCCCTAGGTACCTTAAAAGGGCGTTCATTTTCCAAGTCAGTTTCATAGACACCTATGGCAACCATGTGAAGCTTGGTCAACTCCATTCTTTTTTCAATATTACATGTACAACCCTTAACCCCATCACCAGATATGGACAAAAGATGATGCCAAACTCTAGTGTAGCTTCCCTTAAATACATGGTTACATAACATGCACATCCATTCTTCACAACCCCCACTATTCTTTTTCTTATTTGAGTAATTTTCTTCACAAACTTTAACAAAGGTTTCTTAGGGTTTGCTCTTTCACTTTGGCTCTGGCTTGCATTTGGACTTGGAGTAGAACTAGTGTCTTGCCCACTAGGTGGTAGGCTCCCACTCTCCATGACTTCCCTGAGCAATACACAACATAGCATGTTTAATTTAAAGTTTAGTTTGATTGCAAATGTGCATGCTTAAAATTTAAAAGAAACTCTGAAAACTTAATTATTGAAATATGAAAACTTGAAAAGTGAAAATTGTATTGCAAGATTGGATATGATTTGTCATTAAGTTATTCAAGAAGTGTGTCCATTTATGTATGCCAAATAAATAATTAATTAACTTAAATTTAAAATGTGAATCATAATTGCAAGTGTGAATTGTTTTAAAATTTTAATTAACATGGAATTTATTATTTGAGTGAAAAACAAACTTGGCATTGGAGATTGGACATACTAGAATCATGATACATAAATTTTAATTTGAGTCTCTACACTTTGAATAAAATGAACCATTGATGTATGTATTTGCCTCAACCATGAATGTATGTATTTTAATTTGAGTTAACCATTGATGTATGTATTAAATATTTTCCTCATGATACATAACTTTTAATTTTATTTGTAACTTAGCTATATGTATGTATCTACCTCTTTGAATAAAAGGAACCATTGATCAACACTGTTGGGAGCGGGAGTGAAGCAGAGAGCGGGGAGTGGGAGCGGGAGCGAAAAGCGAAATTTTCAAAAGCTTCCGTTTCGGGAGCGTTTTTTATATAATATATATATTAATATATTTTGATGCATATAAATTAAAAAAAACATGTATTATGCCAAATTAGCTATAGAAAACATCAAAACATAGAATCTAGATATTCATATAACCATTTAGTACACATTGATATAACATTAATCATCTCGTCTTCTAGATTCTAGGAGCTTTAACTTATAACATTGTCATTAAATGATCATCATCAAATCATCAACAACATCAACCTTCAAATTTCAACATATAATATTTGCCATCAAACTAGGCCATAATGTTTACAAAATAGGCCAACCGCCAAAATAAACATGAAAATGAAATACAAACTACAAAGTACTATGAATCTACTAAGCTTTCCACTTGCCACAAGTAACTTCCAATTTCTTTTCTCATGTTCTAGGTGGAATAGGTGCTGGTGGAAGTAATCGTGGAACATGAGAAGAAGATGAATGGCCCCCGCAGGCTGAAATTGGACGTTGTGAAGCTAAAGGCAAAACTCCTGCATCCGGAAAGCTGCTTCTGCTTGGGGGTGGCATCTCTGTATGGGTAGTCTGAATTGGATCATCATGATCACCCAATAGTTCAGCCTCCAAGCGCTCTAATGCTATGGCTCCATCCTCCACATTAGCCTCCTCTGGATTGTTGTCCCAAGTCAAAAATGTTCTATCATTCTTGGCCGCCTCACAATAATGGGACAACAACCTCAAGTTGTAGTGCACATAAACCAAGCTTTTTGTGCGATCTACATTCAGACTGTTTCTCTTTACACTGTGGATGAAGTTGTAGGTGCTCCAACACCTCTCTGCAGAAGAGCTATTAACAACCTGTGATAGCATCCTCAGCGCTAATTTATGCAAATATGTGGCTCCAGAGCCATGCATGTTCCACCAATGGATAGGATCCAATCTGTCTCGATCTTTGGTTGCAAACAGGGAACCAAAGCGTCCATGCTCACCTATGTATATGCTCAATTCACTCCGTACTTGAGCACACTCTTCCTCATCAGGGACCAGCTTCTCTAATGCAAGCATATACCCAGCAGCAACCTTTGGATCTGTGTGGGGTTTTTTCCTGACTCCACCCCCAGGTGCAGGTTGGGCCAACCAAATTGGAGAATAATATTTTGGGGTGAGGACATATGCAAGGGCATGGAGTGGAACATTTAGATTATCCCACCTTTTGACCACAAGTTTATGAATATGGTCATACAAGACTGCATCTCTTTGCTCAACAATGTCTTTGATTTGACCAAGCATGCTATCCATCTGCTCATATACCTCCCCAATCACCAGCTGATCTGTATCTGCAAAACGAATCATGTTATAAACTGGCTTGGTGATCTGCAGAACATACCTAACCTGTGACCAAAAATGACCTTCAAGAACGGTGTCCTCCACCTCCTGAAAGTCACTTCTATCTGATGCACTTGCAACTCTGTCTTTCAATTCCTGCCATGGATCACTTGAGACCATACTAGCCAATGCCTCTCTTACCTTCAAAATCCTCCTGAAGGTGAGGTAGTAGCTAGCAAATCTAGTCTTTGCAATCTTCAATAGCTCCAACTTATAGTGATTGAGAAAAATGTGGTGGGCCATGCTATGATTGGTAATAAATTTGATCATTTTCTTACCTCTCTTGTACAAGGCACCAATCCATCGGTAATTATTGCCCTTCATCTTAACAATATCACGCATCAAAAGGTTCAATGTGTGAACCAAACACCCTGACCAAAATATGTTGGGATACGTATCCATAATGATTGCTCCTGCTGCCTTACAATTAGCAGCATTATCAGTGATGACTTGAATGACTTTGTATGGCCTAATCTCCTGAATGGTTTTAAGTAAAGGTTGTGCAATATTAATAGCGGTCTTGTAGCGATCTGAGTAGTCATGGTCTAAAAGGAAGACTGCACCGCTAGCAGAAACGCCAAGAATATTTATCAATGGCTTGCCTTTAACATTTGTCCACCCATCAGATACAATGGATACCCCATAGTTGGACCAATCATTTGTGAACTTTCCAAGAGCACTATTGATTTTGGCTCTTTCCCTGTCAAGTCCCACGGTTCTAGCTTTGTCATACCCAGGGCTTCTGTATCCTTGAGGGCCACCATTGATGGCTTGTACCATTTCATGCCAATAGGGTGAGCGAAGAACATTGAATGGCACACCACATGCATAACCTATAAACTTTTGAATCCACATTATCTCTACAACCTTGGTCAAGGAAATCGGATAATGTTCTTCGTATAGGTGAGACTCCATGGGGAGATGAGGCTCCCGATCGAGCCGATAATGATCCAGCTCCACTACCAAACATTCTATGTGGGGATTCAAAATCAACCCTCGATCTCTTGGAGTTGTTTTGAGCGGCCTCTTCTTCCATCCTGTATTTGCTTCTCTCTTTAGCTCCCACTTTGTCACAAGTTTTGACTCCAGGAGACTTACCTACATCGCATGGCATAACCCCACACAAATGCTTTCTCACCCGGGTATATGAACCTATGTATGTTTTCCCACAATGAGGGCATGCAAACTTTGTGGTTCCACCCCCTCTCCCTCCCCCTTGCCTTGTCACATACTTCCACAAAGGTGTTGTGTCTTTTTGTTTTTGCCCCACATCACCCTCATCCTCATCATCATCACCCTCTTCCCCTTCCTCCTCTTCTCCTTGGTATGCATCACTCTCTACCTCTTCCCCCTCATCACCACCACCACCACATCTACTTCCCAACACCATCATAATGAGAAGAAGTGGAATGAAAAACCAAAACCACATACCCATCATGTTTCTTGATTCAAGATGAGAGTCACTTGTTCCCTGCAATAGAATGATGGAGAAGAAGTAATTGGAAAGAGTAGGAGAAGAGAACATTGCAAGTTTTCCATTTTTTAACATAGTGAAAAAAAATTGCAAAAACAAACAAAGATGAGTTTTTAGAGCCTACCATTTAGCTCTTCAATGGTGGTTGAATGTCTCTATGGAAGCTTCAATCTCCCTTGCAAGCTCTCCCCTTCAATCTCCCACTCAATGCTCAAAGCTCTCAAACAACTATCAAACTCACTCCAAGCTCAAACTCTTCCCAATCAAGCAAATGAGTAATGGAATGAGTCCAAATGGACTCATTCACCCTTTATTGGCCCAAAGTGACCTATCCCACCAAAAAAAAACCCCAAAAAAAATCCAAAAATCCGCCCTGTCCGCGGAATCGATCTCGGAATCGATTTAGGGTTCAATTTTAATGCTCGGGTTCGATTCAGGATCGACCCGGAAGCTACGATTCTGAATCGAATTGCAAAATGGCAGGGATCATTTTTTTTTTACCAATTCGCGAATGGCCAAATCGATTCCGGACGGAATCGATGAGGAATCGCGATTCCAGAATCGATTCCGTTCGAAGCACGATTTGGGATCGATTCGAGGGGGGGGGTCGATTCCCAGCAGCGTAGCCATTGATATATGTATTTACCTCCACCATTAATGTATGTATTTGAGTCAACCATTGATGTATGTATTGATTTTTAAATATTTGTCTATTTAAATAAAATGAACTAAAGTCTAATAGCTATTCAAATAACCATTGATGCATGTATTTGCCTTAACAATTGAATCATTGATGTATGTATTTGCCTCAAAAATTGATATATGTATTTTCTTTTTTGAATAAAATGAACTAAAGTCTAATAACTAGAACTAAGAAAAAAAATTAAAAATGAAATTAAAACAATACAAATTACAAAATTTTAATTAAATAAGTTAATAACTAATTAACATTGATATGATAAAATTTACAAATAAATTGCCATGGCTATAAAATGCAAATTAAAGCTCCCATAAAATTAAAATAAAATATAAATCATAAAAGTAAATCATAACCAATAATGAATAAACAAATAAATAAATTATAAATTTATGATTTAATTTAAAAATTAAAACTTAAAAAGATAAATTAAAATATTAAATTTATAGTTGTCTTACAAAAAAAAATTATAAATTTAATATTCCTTTGAAGACTTAAGTTTAATTTAAAATTAAACTAAAAGTCCAAAACTAAAGTTTAGATTCTAGAACTTTAAACTATACTATATTACTAAAATTTAAACTAAATTCCAATATATATTATAAAGTTACTAAAACTAAAATATAAATTATAAAACTAAAATATAAAATATAAAACTAAAATATAACTAAAACTAAAGTAAACTAAAACTTAAATAGTAAAATATAACTAAAGTCTAAAACTAAATTAAACTAAAACTAAAGTCTAAAATAAAAATTTAAAATTTAAAACTATAACTAAAGTCTAAAACATAAACTTAAAATTTTAAAAATTAAAACTATAACTAAACTGAAAACATAAACTAAAAATTTAAATTTAAAATTGTAAATTTTAAAATGTTTGGAAATTCGAAGTTACGGTGTTACCTGTAATCATAACTTGAACGTCGAGCCCATCAAGTCTGTCGGCCTGTGTCTGTAGCTTCTGCCAACCGCCCAACAAGTCTGTAGCTTCTGCGACTCAGCCCACTGCCCAGTGATTCGACGGAGCACTACTCAACAACACCTCGGCAATTGCTCGGCTCAACAACACCTGCTCAACCAGACAAACAGAGCAGACGCTCCGCTCAACTCGACTCGTCTCTCTCACAGCAAAGCAGAGCTCGGACAGACAAAGGAGAGCTCAGCTCCGCTCGGCTCTGAAGCACCTCGGCTCACTCTCGATTCGACTCCCTCACAGTGGCCCAGACTTAGACGGCCCTCACTCTCACTCGCAGACGGCCCTCACTCTTAACTCTCACTCTCAGAGGAACTCACAGACGTCCCTCACTCTCACTTGTAGACGCACTCTCACTCTCATACAAACAGAGCACAAAATTAACATTGATGGGCTCTGTATTTATAAAAAAATTCCGAGTAGGCTTTGGCGGGAGGGATTAGCTTTGGCGCGGGAGCGATTAGGCTTAGCGGGAGAGATTTTACAGGTTAATTTTGGGCACCACGCATTTCGGAACGTGTGGGAGTTCCTGCTCTACGAGGAGCGTGTGGGAGTTCCTTGGAAAACCGAGAACGTGTGCAAGCTCCCAAAATTGGGAGCGTCGGATTTCAAGTTCCCGAGCTCCCTAATTTTCATGTCCAAAGCTCCTGAAAAGTTCCTATGCTCCCGGAACCGTTCCCATCAATTCTGGAACATTTCGTACCCGTTCCAAAGCTCCCTGGAACACGGGAACTTCTGGAACGAGTTTCCTAAAGCCCGGGAGCGGTTCCCGTGCAACGAAGATCGTACATCATACATGTCATTGATCAACATGATCAATCATCAAACTCATCACCACTGCTAGAACTAGAAGTAGAACTAAAATCAAGACTCGCAATGTCATAGACAATAGCATCATCATCTGGCTCAAGCTCGAACTCCTCAAGGTCATCTACAATTGCAACAGTAATAGTAGATGAATGTCTAGAAGCATGAGGTTACGGTTCATCTTATAGCTTTAGGGTTAGATTCCAAGTTGCGTGAAACAGGGAAACAGGGACGAGTTTCCAAAACAGGGACATGTTTGAAACGTGACCGCCCAAAATTTTTGAAATGGGGATATATATCAAAGTTGATCCTTGATCTCAAAGTTGATCCTCCAAGGACATTAGTCAATGACTCAACACCCTACAATTTTGATGAAACTTCCTAATCCAATTGTTAAAATAAGGTTGAAAGAGATTCCCATGCTTATGTTGATTTTACTTGAGTGAAGAGTACATTTTTTATTAAGGTCATGACAAAGGAGTTCAACAATCAACATTGTTACCTCCTGAGTTGCACTCAGTTGGACTTCCATAGAGCTGCCAGTGTTGCACAAATTACTTGTGCTTATCAGTGATCAAAAGTTCCGGATTTGGCCTTTTCAAGGCCCCCTTTTTTAATTTTTGTAATGCATGACCATGCCCCATGGGGTTTGTAATAAAGTGTGCTAGCATGGTGGTCTTTGAGTGACTCGGTTCCCTAGGACTTGACAACCAAAGATGGTATTCCAAAGAGTTTTTTCCCTTGTCGATTATGCTTTGCCTTTAGTCGATTATAATCAATGAGTTTTTATATTACACCTCCAAAGCTGGAATGCCCAAAGTGGTGGTTAGGCCTTAGGGGGTTATTAGAGTCCTTTTTGTAACGTTTATAAACATGCTAGACGCTAAAATTATGTCGTTTGGTCATGTACTAGGTCCCCCAGGAGTTTCAGTCAGTTCCAAGAACAATATTTTTTCCGCATTTTTAAGCCATTTTTTTAATGGTTTAAATGAAAATTTTCAAATGGTGATAAAAGTGTGATCTGAAGGCGAAATTTGGCGCAGGGATGCTCGTTTTCACGCTCAGAGCATCCTTTTTACCCTGGTACCCGATCTTCCTATGTTTTGGGCAATCAAAACGTCTCGTGGAGCAGTTTTTCTTATCAGAGCTACAAATTAGCATTTTAATGCTAATGGTGCTACAAATTGCACCATGATAAAAAATTAAAAAAATGGCATTTAGCACATGCCAAATGACATGGCATTAGTTCATATTGGATGGGTGACTATGCTAAAAGGGACAAAGCATATGTTAAAAGTCGATTTTTAAAAGGTTGGGTGAATATCTTATTTCCATGCTACACAAAAAACCTTCACGTGGGCTGACTTCTCCATGGCCATGTTTGAATTGGATGATAAGTCATTTGGTGGGGGCACTTACCTCTTGTGAGGTGGCACAACCCATGTGGATAAGCTTCCAATTGAAGCTCCAACCAACCCCACCATCCAACGATGCAATGGAAACATCAAGAGTTCGCCCTATTCCTCACGTTGACGGCTCCACAAACTCGGCAGCTTCCTTTTGAAGTGATTTTTGCCAATGAGGATTGCGCCCACCTCTCTTGAGGTGGCGCATATCCTTTGGATATCAGTTGCCTTGCTCAACAATCAAGGAGGTCGCCTCCTTAGGGTTTTGCGCCCTAGCTTGCTTGCCTTGTGTTATATATTGAGGAGTTGAGGTCCATTATAGACATCGGAAGGTGGAACCTCTGCTCATACTTCATTGTAATATTTTTCTGAGTTTAATAAAGAAGGCTTTGGAGGCTAGTCTGGTGATTGTCTTTGGTGAAGAATCTTCATGCTTGTATACTTGAGGTAAACTGTATCATGTTTTCATATTAGCATTGTGGGGATTATATGTCTTTTAAAGGAAGTTACCTTCTTAAAAATTAGTAAGTAATACTCTATAATTTGCTTGCTCATGTGAATGATAATAGGATGCTAATAGTAGTGTGATTTCTTGCTTGAATCCATTGCTTTAATGCTTTCTTTTCATTATTTACACATATACTCTTATCCCCTTGCTAGTGTTGCAACTGTGTTACAGGTAGCCTAAGCTGGAGGAGTTGATGAACATGTTAGTTCATCCCTTCATTCAGTAGAACCGAACCAAGCAAGTGATCTTACCGGTGCATCAGGGAGCTTGACTCCATTTTCTCTTCTTCAAATGCTCATCCACCATGGGTTCCATTTTCTGATCATTTTTCCATCCTCTAATATTGGTTACTGGTTACTTGTCTTAAGATTTACATTTTATCAAGCAAATATAAAAGTAGATCTGAGTAATTAGATCTTGATTCTTTAAAATATAAATTTCAAATCTAGATCTAGTTTTACAAATTTTACTTTTCAAGTTTGTTTTATCATAAAATCTAGAGTTCTTGATAGGAAATTTTTTGTTTTGGTTGAATAGTATATTTGGCATTTAAGTGCTATGGTTCGCTTAACTTTTCCAAAAACAAACAAAAAATCCTAAGGAAAGTAGTTTTCTAGCTCACTTTCCTTAGTCATTTGACTCCACTTTTGTAGTAGTTAAGTTAGAAAAATTTTGACATTTTTTGCATCTAAACCGAACATACTCTTAAAGTGTGTTTTGGTCGATTCTAGAAACGTTTTGTTCGCTGGAATTTTTTGCATGCATATCAGTCCTAAAATAAAAAATTAATTAAAAGTCAGTTAAAGACTCAAACAATTGCCCAAAAACAAGTTTTTTACATACTAGTTGCATTAGTTTTCAATTTGACAATTTGTAGCATTGTCATAACACTCGTAAAGTGTAAAGTGTTATGATTGTCATTTCTAATTAACATTTGCTTGCTGGTCTGTTTTGTTTCTTTAACAGGTTGAAGCTAAAAAACTAAGAAGATTACCACTTTGAAGCTTCTAGAACCACCTTGAGAACCAGCGTTCAAAGCAGTTTTTTGTTTGCACAATAATTTGTAAACCGTCTTGTTCCCTAAGCATAAAGGGAAAGCGGTGTTTTCTTTAAGGTTTCATATTGTAACTCAAAAAAAATAAAAAAGGCATAGCAGGCAATTCCAGTGCCTGACCCCAATCCCCCCAGCGGGGTTCGCACTTTTTTCATTTTTTTTACTTTTTTGTTTTTTTTTCTAATTTTTTTATTTAGATTAGTTTTATTAGAGCAGTAGTAATTAAACAACTCCATCAAGCACACAAAGCGTCCTCAAAGGACTTACAATCAATCCTTCAATCATTTTACTTTTGTGCTACAAACAATTATTATTGTTCTTAAAATCTGATTTTAAAATTAACCCCTTGCTCTACCGAAGTACTCCATCACTTTGTGGTGCGAGATACTCTTGTTGTTGTAGTTTAGTTAATCATCCACTCACACATTTTAATAAAACGAACAAACACCCCATACCCAAGGTATGCTCTTGATCGCTGCAGCTTAGTCGGAACAGTTGGGTCAATCAGAAACAGGTGTAAGGTACATAGTTTTAATAGGACAATCCAATCTCATCTTTCTTGGCGGATTCGAGAGGTTGCATGGGTGTATACCATAGAGTAACCAGGCTACTTTAAGAAGGTTCATCCTTGCCTGGTTGGACACTCGGTGAAGCCGCTAAAGCACTCAGTCCAAAGAGCTAGATTTGGTTGGGCCAAACCAACAATTTTACCCACTCCTTTAATAGTTAATACTCATTTAATAATCTTAAAATAAACCAACAAGCCTCTTGCAGTACTTTCACGACCCTACACAGCAACAATTGCACGCTTTCATTTCTCGGCACTGGTCTATTTATTTTTATCATTCTTGCAAAATGTCGTGAAATGTATCTTTACCAATATCATGTGTAATGTTGATTGAATATTTGCAATGATGTATTGTTGAGTTATTTTTCCATCTCATCATCGTATAACTCCTAGAATAGACTTTTACCTTTGTTATAGATTAAAAGCCTTAGTTTAATTTTCATAGGGACCACCCCCCTTGGCTTTACTAGGAGTAAGCCTAGACGGAGGAGTCGAGTAAGCAGGTGACAGCACTTGACTCTCACTTGCCCCCAAGGACACACCGAGCGGCTTGAAGGTTTCCTGCCGCGTTTCCCCCAGGAGTGTATTAGGCAGCAACAAACACCATCAACATCAAGGTATATAGAGGGGTTGATGTGCTTGATTAAATGCCAATCCCATAGCCTCGTACATGATAGAATTTGGTGGAAACTTTGGAATCCGGGAATCCTGAAAACTGTTAAGTCTGTTGAATTCTGAATGGGATCTAAAATTCTACTTTTTGCATATGAAGTCCGATGAGGTTGGAACCACTCTCAAACATCCTGAAACAATTAATGGTAATGTTAAAAATTTAAGTAAAAGGATCTTTCATTTTCTATCATTTTACTTTAAGAATTTAACATTACCATTTAGTATTGCCAAATCTACTGGGTAACTGAACAAAGCATATTTTTTTTCTAGACAACTCGGCCGATTCAGGTTGGGACTCAACCGAGTTGACCGGTTTAGTACTGAACCGGCTGAGTCGGACATCAACTCGGTCGGTTCGGTACCGAACCAGTCCCCCGATTTGAAGGCCGAGTCAACTCGGTGGAGGGTCAACTCAGTCAACTCGACCAAGTCTGAGTTCGAGTAGACCTATTTTTAAAACATGTAGGACCAATATCCATGAGTGTTAATTGCAATTGACTGATTTCTCATGATTTTGAATAAGTCCACGTAGCACTGATTGCATCGGGTGATGCTCACAAGGGTGAAGAAGTGGGATTGACACTAGTGAAATGAATCATATAGCATCAATCATCACCTCCGGGGCTTGCACCCGATAACCAAAACTTCATGGGAGGTCACCCATCTCGAGACTCCTCTACCTCCAACACGCTTAACTATGGAGTGTTAGATTTCAAGATATAATTTTCATCTCTTTCAACTTTAACTATAAATAAGGATCACTGAAAGAATAACCATGCACAAAAACACAAGAACACAAATAATTTATCGTGGGAAAATCCAAACTCGGGAAAAACCCAGCCAACCTTTCTTATTCAGAGATTCAGTACAAAGTACAAGTACATCAAATATAAAGGTGATCTAGAACAAGAGCGATCACATAGAAAGATGATATCAAAGAAAGAACCCCAAAAAACAATCTTCTGCAACCCTTGAGTGAACTTCTTCCTTGCTTGAGCAAACTTGCTTGATGATGCAAATGAGGAGGACGTCACCCTTTATTTATACTTGATTTTTGTATGACTTTTTCACTAGGGCCGACTTGTCTCTTTTGTCTGGGTTGACTTGTCTTCTAAAATAATAAATTACAATTTACTAATTGTTTTCTGTTGGACCGACTTGGCTAGTGAGGATACCTCATGTAGCTACAACATCGACACTCTCTCTTAGCTAGGGAGTTATCATCATGCTGGAACACAACTGGATATAATCTGATCGTCATGGCTTGTCTCGTACATCTCGTCATCATAAGAAAGGTCTATTCCTATTCATGTGGCTACGACCAACATGACATCCACACAACTCAATTCGTCGAGAAGTGTGATCAACACAGTTCACACAGAACTCATATCGGTCCACACAGAACCACAGTCCACACAAGACAAGGAGTTCACACAGAACTCAAGAGTTCACATTGAACTCATATCGGTCCACACAGAACCACAGTCCACACAGGACAAGGGGTTCACGCAGAACCCATATCAATCCACACAGAACCACAGTCCACACAAGACAAGGAGTTCAGACATAACTCAGGAGTTCACACATAACCACATCCCACACAGGACAAGGAGTTCAATCGATGCCGTAACCGTCAACGCTCCCTCTCACTAAGGGAAGCATTCTCTACCACTCTAAGCCGATCACGAAAGTACACAAACTTTACTTTGGAAAGAGGCTTGGTGAGAATGTCGACAACCTGATCCTCGGTAGGAATATACAGGAGCGGAACTACTCCTCTCTATACCATATCTCTAATGTAGTGGTACTTGATCTCCACATGCGTCGACCTGTCATGAGACACAGGATTCACTGAAAGCTTCACACAGCTTTGATTGTCACAGTGAATAATGGTCGGCTCAAGCATCTGACCAAACAATCCTGCAAGGAGTTTTCGAATCCATAATGCTTCCCAAGCTACAACACTCACTGCAATATATTCAGCCTCAATTGTACTTAGTGCTACTGAGGTCTGCTTCCTGCTACACCAGGAAATCACAGCAAAACCCAAACTGAAGCAACACCCAAAGGTGCTCTTCCTATCCACAGCACTCCCTGCCCAATCAAAATCCAAATAGCCTTGCAATCTCACATTACTACTGGAAGCATATCTCAATCCATATCCCACAGTGCCACGCAAGTACCTTAGTACATGCTTTGCAGCAACCCAATGTACCTGTCTCGGCTCACACATAAACTGACTAAGAGCAATCACTACAAAGCAGATATATGGTCTAGTCTTAACCAGATACATCAATGAACCCATCAATTGTCTGTACATGGTGAGACCTATCAAGTCTGAATCAGAAGCTAAGTCATTCAACTTCTTCAGGTTTGCCTCCATAGGTGTGGTCATGGACTTACGGTCCATCATTCCAAATCTTCTCAAGATATCAATAGTATACTTCCCTTGACTCAAGAAGATCTCATCATGCCTATGCCACACTTCTAATCCCAAGAAGTAGTGCATCAAACCAAGGTCTTTCATCTCGAACTCAGAGGCTAGCATCTTCATGCACCACTCAATAAGTTTCTCATCTCCAGTGAGAAACAAGTCATCAACATACAGTACGAGGATCAAAGGCTCACTATCCACAACCTTGTAGTAAAGGTTGGAATCTGCCTCGCTCTTGGTGAATCCTAAGCTCACCAAGTATCCATCAATCCTAGCATACCATGCACGTGGTGCCTACTTGAGACCATACAAGGCCTTCTTAAGTCTGCATACATGGGATTCCTTCCCATGAATCGTGAAACCCTATGGCTGCTCAATGTAGACTTCTTCCTCAATCACACCGTTGAGGAAGGTTGTCTTCACATCCATCTAATGTAACTTCCATCCCATAGCTGAAGCAAGAGCAATGATCGGCCTGATGGAAGTGTACCTAGCGACAAGAGCAAAAGTCTCATCATAATCAACTCCCTCTTTTTGAGAGAATCCTCCAGCCACAAATCTCGCTTTGTGCTTCTCAATGCTCCCATCAACTTCATGCTTAATCTTGTAAATCACTTGGAAGTCACTACTGACTGCCCTTCAGGTCTCAGCACAACTTCCCACACATCATTCTTCATGATGGATTGATATTCTTCCATCATGGCATCTTTCTACACCTGCTGGTCGGCATCCTCCTCATAGTTGGAAGGCTCAGAATCAATGATGTGGGACATCAGTGCAACATATCCTGAAAATCTGTGAGGCCTCTTGCTCTCCTTGAAAGAATCACAAGGAGCTGCAATTTTCTCTACATCCTTTAGAGTCTGACGAGCCCAAACATGCCTCTTCCAACCTACAACAATATCTTTAGGAACATCTGTCGGCTCTAATGGATCAACAGGATCAACATGATCAATCGGATCTACAGGATTGACTAGATCTACAAGCTCCCCCTAAACTGCTGAATAGGGAGTGGGAGATGTTACCATCTCCTTTGGAGCTACTTGCTCCTCACTATCAATCTCCATAGGAGATTCTCTAGCTCTTATGAAGGTTGCCTCCTCTTTGAAGGAGACATCCTTGCTGACATCAATCAGTCTCTAACCTGGAATGTAGATTTTGTAAGCCTTTGAAGACTCACTGTACCCCACAAATGTACCCTTCTTCCCTGAGGGTTCTAGCTTTGTCCTCTTTTCCTTGGGCACATGAATATATACCGGACAAGCAAAGATTCGCAAATGTCCAACTTCTGGCTTCACACCAGTGAAAGCTTCTTCTGGAGTCATGTTCCTCAATATCTTATGAGGACCTTTGTTCTATACATATACTACGATACTGGAAGCTTTTGCCCATAAGAACATAGGTAGGTTCTGGTCATGAATCATAGCCTTGACTGCCTCTCCGATTAACTTGTTCTTCCTCTCTGCAACCCCATTCTATTGAGGGTTATAAGGAATAGTATACTCCCTCTTAATTCCTGTTTCCTTACAGAACTCACTGAAATCTGAGGAGGTGTACTCTCCTCCATTATCGAACCTTAATCCTCTTCCTGGATAGGTTCTCAACCTATGCCTTGAATTCTTTGAACTTCTTTAGAACTTCTTCAGATTCCTTGGACTTCAAGAAGTAAATCAAAGTCTTTCGGGAGTAGTCATCGATGAAGATCACATAGTACCAAAATCCTGCCAAGGAGGCAACTGACATGGGTCCACACAAATCAAAGTGTATCAACTACAATATTCCTTTGGACCTGTTGTCACTGTTTTGAAAAGAAATCTTGGCATTCTTTCCAAGTGCATACCCTCTGCAAATGCCATCATCCTCAACTTGGAGTTCGGGCAGATCTATAACCATCTTCCTTAAATGTGGAAGAGCTCTATAGTGTAGGTCAGCAAGTCTTCTGTGCCATAGCTCACTCAAACTAAGGGAATCATGAACTAGATCCTGCATTGGTCGTATCATCAATTTGTATAAGCTTTCTTCATGAAAACCAATCACATGAGCTGAATCAATAGTGGGGTTCTTGTGCCATGTAAGAACCTTTCCATCTAAGAAGGAAACTTTGTAACCCTTGTCCTCCATAAAAGAAATGGATACAAGGTTTATTTTCATTCCTGGTACATAAAGCACTTCACCCAAATGAAGGGAATCACCAGAGTCTAATTGGAAGGAAGTGGCCCCAGTTCCCTTCACAGTATATCTAGCATCATCTCCAAGTACAACGCATAGGTGTGACTCTCTCTCATCTAGGTTTGAGAGGAACTCCTTATAACCTGTCATATGCTTAGAAGCACCACTATCTAATAACCAAGTATTACTATTTGTAGGAACAGCACCTGAGAGAGTTGAGATGAAGAAGAGCTCTTATGCATTCCTTGACTTCTTTGGTGGAGTCTCTTCATCAACATCAGCGGTAGAGGCATGTTGCTTTCTCTACTTTGAGGTACATTGTCTTGCATAGTGGCCATGCTTTCTGTAGTTATAACATTGAATGTGTGAAATATCCTTCTTCTTCTTTTTCTTTGGAAATGGACTTGATCTTTCACCTTTGTCTTTTCTACCAAAGCTCTTCTTTCCTTTTCCTTTTCCCTCCTTGGCATGTGCAGCAAGAGCTTGGCTTTCTTCATGATGAGAGGCACGAGCATTGCTTCTTGTTGCAAGTCTGGTCTCCTCTTGTGTACAATTTGCCCACAAACGATCAAACTTGGGTAGCTTGGATATTCTGTTGAAGATTGTGTAACTTCGGAAGATATTCTTATTGTATTCTTATTGTACTTCCTTCAGGAAATATTCATATTGTATTTGATCATGAAATAACCCTAAAAGAAATCAAGTGTAAATAGACAAGTCAGCCCCACAAAAATCAGTGGGAAAAATTGCCCCAAACAATGGGCAGAACTGCCCAAATGATGTCGACCCAGTTAGGGAAGTCAAATCGGCCCAATCAGGTAAAAAGGTCATCTTGTGATCAGTATAAATAGAGGCAACACACCTCTCATTTGGACACATCACTCACTCAAACAAGTTCGCATGAGTAGAGAAAGAAGAACAAGTTCGCTTGGGAGAAAGAGTAGTTGCATTGAAGACATCTTATTCTTGGGGTTTTCTATCTTATCTTATTCTCGGGATCTTTGTGTGAAAGAGCCTTTGCTCTTCGATTGACATTGTACTTGTGACAAATCTATACCGAAGAAGTTTTGTTGGGTTTTTCCCATGAGAGGGTTTTCCCACGGTAAATATTTGTGTACCCTTGTTTATGCTATGCGTGTCTATCTTTCAGTGATCCTATTGCAAATGGTTATTGTGATAATATATAAATTGTTTGAAGATCTAACATAACCATCCTTGAAGGATTAAAATTCTAACATCTTCCACTCACACTTTGAATGAATGGTTCCCAAGAATGAGGGGGACCATTCAGAGCCATCATGACTAGTTCTCTATTTGCAATTATTTCTCCAATGGTGCCCAATTGCTCCTTGATTTATGAAATCTTCATGACGTAGGATGCAATAGAATCTAATCTGGTCATCTTCACATTTGAGAGTTTTTGTCGCAAGGCAAGAGCCCTATTGACATTTGTATTCTCAAATAACTCCTTCAAGGTATCAAACATGGCTTTAGCTGTTTTCTTTTGGGATATTTGAGGGATCAAAGGATCATTGATCGAATCTATTAGAATTCTTCTTGTCTTGGCATCACTCTTCTTCCATTGAGCCTTTCTTGCTTCTTCTTCTAGTTTTGTTGCTCCTTCAACAAAGTTTAGAAGATCGCTTTCTTCTAAGACCGAAAGTAACCTAGACTTCCATGAGCTGAAGTTGGAAGCCCCATCAAGTCTATCTTCAACCTTGATGTTGGTCATCTTGACTGAAGGTTGAAAAATTGAGATCTGAAATTTGCTGCAAAAACCCTAGTAGGAGCTAGGTCAAAAATGAAATTTGGAATTTGGAAACTCTGATTGCACAAATAGTTGAGTATCCCTCATTTTCTTCTGGATCTGTGGACAAAACAACTCACAAACTGAAATCCTAATTTCTGCAGTTTCTGCAGAATTTAGGTCAAAACTGAAACTTCACCAATCTAGAATTTTCCTCCACAGAAAGATGCACCCTCCTAGGGCAATTTTTCCAAGAAATATTTTCAAGACAATCTATGGAGAGGGGTCCAAACCAAGATGCCCTAGTTTCTGGCAATGGCATCTATTCAACATTGCTTTGATACCAGGTTAGATTTTAAGATATAATTTTCATCTCTTTCAACTTTAACTACAAATACGGATCACTGAAAGAATAACCATGCACAGAAACACAAGATCACAAAGAAATTATCCTGGGAAAACCCAAACTTGGGAAAAACCCAACCAACCTTTCTTATTCAGAGATTCAGTACAAAGTACAAGTACATCAGATATAAAGGTGATCTAGAACAAGAGAGATCACATAGAAAGATGATACCAAAGAAAGAACCCCAGAAACAGTCTTCTACAACCCTTGAGAGAACTTCTTCCTTGCTTGAGCAAACATGCTTAATGATGCAAATGAAGAGGACGTCACCCTTTATTTATGCTTGATTTTTGGCTAACTTTTTCACTAGGGCCGACTTGTCTATTTTGTCTGGGCCGACTTATCTTATAGAATAATAAATTACAATTTATTAATTTTTTTCTATTGGGCTGACTTGGCTAGTGAGGATACCTCACGTAGCTACAACATCAAGATGGAGTCCCCACAATCAAGCCCACTTAGCTTGCTACCCCATTTACAAAACATTAGCAAGTATTGTGCCTTACAAACTATTCAATTAGAGCTCCCTTGACTCTTTCATATAAATATTAAAGGGCTTTCGCAATCCAACATATGAGATATCATTTTTGAGATTGTCTACTTAGAGTAAGTCATTAATATATGAGCATTCATCATAAATGACCAATTGCTCATGATTTTGAACAGTTCACCTAGCACTCGTTGCATTGGGTGATGCTCATAGGGGTGAAGAAGTAAAATTTAAACTAGTGAAATGAATCACATAGCATCAAGAATCACTTTCGAGGCTTGCACCTAGTAACCAAGACTTCTCAATGTGGATTTTTTATTACAGATCTGATTCTTGTTCTCAATAATTAATAAATTATATACAAAAATACCATGTTAATCTTAACTATTAACGCAACGGAATTAAAACTGGAAATCACACACACATTTGACACTTGTTTACCGTGGAAAACCCCAACTGGGGAAAAACCAACAAACTGTGATTATAATAATGATAAAATCTTGGGTTCCCGTCTTGGCAAAATGGCCCATTGAATTAAGTTAATTAATGTGTTTTTCCTAAGTTAGACTTAGGAAAGAGATACAACAGTCACCTGCTCTCTCAAGCAAGTACCTAGAGAGGAAATCTAGATGACTCCTACATGCTTGACACCTGGCCTATGCAGAAGTACATGTCCGAGCTACAATCATCAACACCCCCTCTTAGCGAGGAAGGTACTTCTCAAAGAGCCACCTGGAACCGATTCTCCTTCTGACCCTGGCACATTGACGCACACATCATCCTGCACAATGGCATCCCTCCAACCCTGTTGGTCAGCTACTCCCTGATCACTAGAAGTCATGAAATCGATGACGCTATACAACAGTGCCATGAATTTTTGAAACTTCGTCAAAGCCCTGCTCTCCCCCACTATGTTCCTAGGAGCTTTCTCCTGCTCCTGAGAACCCATCAATGTCATCTTGTACCAGCTAGGTCTCCTAGCAAAATTGGAAGGGGCTAACTCCCTCTTCCCTTCTGAAGGTTTACTCCCCACACTGAAGTTTGTGAACTCTACTCACCCTTCAAAGTCTTATTCTCCTTGACCTTTGTCCCTGACATCGATCCATGATCCAAGATCCCCATAGATCCAACTACAGGTTTTCCCTGTAACCTATATACCTTTCCCTCTCTGGCACCAAGAACTCGTGTTGAGTTTATGCCATATCCCTTCGATCGATTGAGAGCTCAACCACTCTCCCAAGAGATGACGTATCCACAGTCCTCCAATGCTGATACTCAGGTTAAATTCATCTTGAGCTTCGATACATACAACACATTTGTCACCTCCAAAGATCCTTCTGACTCTAGCCGAAACTTGACTGTCCCAACTCCCTTCACAGCACACATGGCATGAGTGCAAAGCTCCACATGCAAATCTGAGTTTGTCCTTAGCAAACTAGTGAACAACTCATGTGTCCCCGTCATGTGACGAGAAGCCCCACTATCCACGAACTAGGAAGTACCGTAAACTATGCCAGAAATACAAGAGACTAACGAGAAATCCTTCTCAAACCTCTCAACAGACTCCTTGACCTAAGCTTCTGCAAATGTTGCTACCTGCTGAGACTTACTCTTCCCTTTCTTCCATTTTGGACACTGTGAAGCATAATGGCCACACTTGTGGCATGCAAAGCACTTCACTTTGCTCATGTCCTTCTTCTTCACCTCCTGTGAAGTTGACTCTCTACCTGTACTATCCTTGCTCCTCTTTACCTAACTGGCAAAAGAAACATTCTCCTTATCATCACCCTTATGTTGGACTCCATATAGAGATTCCTCCCAAATCTCCTCTTGGATGAAGTCATCCCATAACCTCTCCTAGTTAGGAAGATTCTCTCGTGCAACAATCACTTTGATGAAGGGTTCACATGGCTTGGTGAAGCCATTCAGGGAAATCCTTACCAACTCTGGATCCATCATGGTTTCCCCAACTGCTACTAACTTATCACGAATTTGTGTGATCGATCGTGGTGAGATAAGAAGCTACAATATTCGTCTTAGACATCTTGGTGCTTCTAAGCTAGAGATGCTCTGATACAACCCTGTACAACCCTCTATTTTTTTTACTTGCAAACCCAATGCCAAACTGATTTCCCTCCTCTGAGCTAGAGATGCTCTGATACCATGTTAATTACTAATTATAGATCTGATTGTTGTTCTCAATAATTAATAAATTATAAACTAAAACACATTGTTAATCTTAACTATTAACGCAACAAAATTAAAACTGGAAATCACAAACACATTTGACACTTGTTTACCCTGGAAAACCCCAATTGGGGAAAAACTAGCAAACTGTGACTTTATTAATGATAAAATCTTGGGATCCCATCCTAGGAAAATGGCCCCCTAAGGAAAATACAAATCAGTAATTAGCCAATCCTTACAAACCTCAAGATCAATCCTTCGATCTTGTCGGTTGGCTGCTATCTTCCTTACTACCCCCTTTGCACCTTTCCTCTAGCCCTTTACCCTACACCTGCACACTTGGCTGATAGTCTTTCTCCAACCAATCAATTAGATCGCACTCACTCTGTGTGACTGTTGTGTGTCTCCTCCTCTCCTTAAACTTCATTTTATATCATTTCAATGACCAAAACCCTAACCCTATATCTCCAAAGAGATCGATGGCTGAGATTATATCTCAAGCCTCACTTAAGATCAACGGTTGTGGCTTAATCTTAAGTTCACTTTGTCATTAGCCAACATTAAGTTAATTAATGTGTTTTTCCTAGGTTACACTTAGGAAAGAGATACAATAGTCACTTGCACTCTCAAGCAAGTACCTAGAGAGGCAATCTAGACAACTCCCTCATGTCTAACACCTAGCCTATGCAGAAGTACATGTCCAAGCTACAATCATCAACACTCAAGAGGTCACCCATCCCAAGACTCCTCTGGGTCAAGTGTGTTTAATAGTGGAGTTTGCCCATAATCAAGCCCACTTAGCTTGCTACCCCATTTGCAAAACCTTAGCAAGTATTGTGCCTTATGAACTATTCAATTAGAGATCCCTTGACTCTTTTATTTAAGTATTAAGGAGCTTTCTTAGTCCAACGTGTGAGATACATATCTTAAGTTTTAGAATCTATTAGTGTTAATTTTTTTGCACAAGTTTATCAAACTCTTCAATCTAGGATAAAATGAACAAACAAAAACCAAATTACAACCAAAAAAAAGAACTACAGTAAACATAATCTAGGATAAAAAAGACGCAAAACCCTATAAATTTTTTAAACAAAAAATAAAAATAAGAAGGATAAAATAATAGAACTAAAGACACCTAGTTATATCCACAAGCATTTAGGTTTTTGTCC
Source organism: Larix kaempferi (assembly GCA_027924585.1). Taxonomy (NCBI): domain Eukaryota; kingdom Viridiplantae; phylum Streptophyta; class Pinopsida; order Pinales; family Pinaceae; genus Larix; species Larix kaempferi. The sequence continues at coordinate 50,602,761 of BSBM01000753.1, forward strand.
TTTAAGTTGAGTAGACCAACCAAAATGTCATACTATTTTACCATGGTTCACATACTTCAGCAGTGTGGCAGCCATGCTTGAAAATATATCACATATTATTTTTATGTTGTATGCATGTCTACTTGTTGTTAGGTTAGGGAAGGTCAAGTTTACATCGTTCAATAAATTTGTTAGGTTAACATTGTTACCTTTCAAGGTCACTACGAAAGTGTTACCATGCTTGAGGGTTCTTCATGCGATGTGGGTTAAATGGTGTGTTGACTTACCTTTGGTTGTACTATGATAGACATACACATTGTAGATAGATTGCTCATGGATTGTCATGCCTTGATTTTATGCTTATGTGGGACACTTCCATAGGAGGTAACAATGGAGCATTGGAGGCCTTTGAAGGAGCATTGGATACATCTTGTGGAAAGCTCTACCTTGGACCCTTGCTTGTTTGACCTGCATACCTTGGAGCTTTACTTGTGTCAATTAGAGTTGGAGTGCATTATGTGTGGACCTATTGATTATTTAGTTGGGTTGCTTGTTGTGAACTAGGTCTTGTTATACCAGATTGTTTTTGGGGATATTTACCGTCGTTTTTTGCTGCAAGGATCATGCTAAGATTCATTCTTTTTGCAAAGTCAAGATGTCATGATTGTTGAGATCAATGTTATTAGAACAGGACCACTTTTGGCAAAACCAACCGGTCCAACCGATTTACAGGGCTTCCCGATCTGAACCGGAGCACCAAACCCAACAGAACCAGCCTCCCTACTCAAAACTGGTTGGTTTTGTACAGGTCGTACATGGGCGCAATTTTTCTCTAGTGAGGGGGGGTAACTAACCCTAGGCCCCTACTAAAGCTATATAAAGGTAGAGAACATAAAATTTAAAACAAAATGGTAAACCCTCGACGAAGTCATCATCAACAATATTAATGGTAACATTAAATTCTTAAAGTAAAAGTGACATTCTCCTTATCTTTCATTTTCTATCATTTTATCTAAATTGTTAACATTAACATTAATTATTTCAAGATGTTTTCATCGGACTTCAAATGCAAAACGTAGAATTTTTTATCCCAGTCAGTAATCAACAGTCTTGACATTTTTTAGGATTTCACGATTGCAATGTTTCCACTAGATTCTATCATGTATGAGGGTATGGGATTGGCATTTAATCAAGCACATCAACCCCTCTATGTACCTTGATGTTGGTGGTGTTGATTGTTCATATTGATGTTGGTGGCCTCAAAACTAGTTTTTGAAGAATCCCTAGTTTATAGTTGATTTATTGATGTACTTTGGTTTAGATATGGATTGCACTCGGTGCTATTTTGGTTGTATGCACTCTTACTTGCTATATACATGAGAAACTTTGCATATTTGTGTATAATGGTTTGAATTTTGATGGATGCACATGAATATTTTTTTTTTCAACTTTTGAATATTTTATGTATAATTTGGTCGACGGGCTTTGTGATCCGTTTTTTTTTTCCGATTTTTTTCTGGTTTCAGTTCCTAGGGTCAGTGAGTTTGACGATCGGTTCGGTTCTGATAACTATGGTTGAGATGTTATCTTATGGTTTCCATATGTTTCCTTGTGATGGATACCATGCCATTATGTTACAGTGCGAATTGCATGCCTTGAGGATATTTTACTATGGATATATGTTCTTTATTGATGATTGTACTAGATGTTGCTCATGTTATGTACACTTGTTGACTATGATAAGCATAGTTAGTAGAAATGTTATGTAGGCTAGCATTGAGAAGTGATTTGTTTTATGCACATGCCATTGACTAACATCTCTTGATCCTTACAAGGACCATAAATATCCTTTGGCTCCAACTATGACCTATCCATCTCCATATCATTCCACCTTTGTGCCTTGAAACCATTGGATAAGACTTGACAGATTGATTCTTGACTTCCCCCCTGTGACCCCTTCACCATGATGGCCTCCATGTTTTCCCTACTGTGTTGGCTATTGCATTGCAACAATGTTGTGACGGTTCAAGAGGCTTCCTTGTAAATCCCCAAGGTTAACTACTTATCAAGCAAAGAGAGTGGCCATGGAGCAATGCTCTCCTTAGACCTGAAACAAGTTTCCCTATATCCTTGAAATTGGTTAATGGTTAGAAGGGTAGGTTCTCCTTAAATTAAGTGGTACTTCCTATTTGCTCTAAACAAGCATTACTATGGCAATTATGTTGGGCCTATGGACGATCGTTGGCAACGGAGCTAAGACCATGTCATCATTGGTGCTTAGAAGGCATCCAAGGTTGGTACCTTTCAGCCATTATCCAAATAAAGGAGAAAAAAAAAGAGCAAAAGAAAGAAAAGAAAAAGAGAAAGTGCAAAAATAGAAAGATCCAAAATGAAAGAAAAAGAAAGAGAAAAGGAAAAGAAAATGATAAATGGGGCTTGCTAAGGTCAAAAGTAGTACCTTCTTACACATCACCCTATTGTAAGACACATTCCCCAGTATTTTCCTGATTGGTAAATGTCACAGAGTTTCCCTTGTCCCCTTATCTTGAGTTAATTAGTCACCTTGGACCAATCTTCCACTTGACCATCCTTGTTGACTTTTTCCACCCACTTCACCCAAAGGAGGAATGGTTTTTGTAATGATCTTGATGTTGTTTAGATGGTGGCATGTTTATAAAACATTAATCTCATGCTTTGACTAATTTGTGTGATATTTTCTATGCTTGAAGCTATGCAATGATTCAAATGTATCACTAATATATCTAAGTATTGTAACTCTAGTATGTCATCAATATAAATCATTTGAGATGATATTTTGTCCTCCCAAGGGCATTGGTGTTAGATTATGGTAACTTCGGGATGTCCTCCATGGTTCGGATGCCTTACATGGAGGTACATTAGCTGCATAGGCATCAGGATGGAGTAGAGGCACTCTACTCAGTGGCATGAGTCCAATGGGAGGCTGCATGCAGAGCTTCAGGAGAGATTGAACTTTGCATGCATGAGTTTTGCATGACTTGTCAGCATTCAGTGACTGCATGCAAAAGTGACTTTTTGCATGCACCGAGAATTAGGGTTTTGGCAAACCTAATTCATCGATGAGATTATTTATAGAGGCAAGGGGTCCCCAGACGAGGTTACTCAGTTGCATTGTCGGAGAGAGATACTGCTAGAGTGAGGAGGGAGTAGTTGCACATGTGGGGCGACTTTCTGAGATAGAGAGGAGTTGCTGCAGGAGCTAGGAAGGTCAGATCTTGGCTAGATCAGTGACCTTCAGTTCCAGAGAGGCTAGACACCCAGTACTGTGAGCTGAGAGAGCTCAACAGTGTGATTTCTGTGGACATTGGAGGAGGCCGAGTTCTAGTGGAGGACATTTTTCCTGAGGGGGGAGAAGCTCATTGTGAGGTGGATTGATCGATTCGGAGTCCGAGACTTCCAAGATAGCCTTGCCTCAGCATTGGAGGAAGGTTAGGGACGATTGGAGCTCAGATCTATTGAGATCTGGACCAGTACGAGCATTTGACATCCAGAGGGGAGGGCGCACTTGTGCAATGCAGAGGAGGTCGATTTCATCAGTGGGAAGTCTTCAGAACGACCAGATCAGAGCAGAGAGATATAGAGAGGGCAGATCAGTCAGAGGAACCTTCAGAGCACTCAGATCCAGGTTGGCAGTTAGAGCTTACTTCTTCAGTGCATGCATTAGCTGGATGCATGCAAATTTAGAGTCTGTCCTGTTTCAGAGGGATTAAGTTACCGACTGAGGTAATCCTGTATTGTATTGTCATTTATACATCTATATGCTCTGGGATCGAGAGAGAAGATAGCCCCATAGTTAGCTGGTTTTTCCCGCAAGGGTTCCAGGGTACATCTGTTGTTTATGTGGTTGATTGCATTTATATTTCAGTTGGTAAATGCAGATCTAGTTGTTTGAGTCTATATTGTTTATGAGTATATACTGATATTGAGACTTATACCACTTGAGATCTCAGGGCGATTCAGAGGGAGTAGTGATCTCTGAATCAAATATTTACAATTGGAAAGGTCCATTCATTCATTGGACAAGTTTGTCCAAATTTGACCAAAGTTGATTTTTTCAACTTTTTGACTTGGTCAAATGGGAGTTTGACTTGGTCAACAGAACCAGCCAGCAATATGTAGTCATATATCATCATCATTCATCATACTTGAACTCTTCGAAGGAAAATTGACCCCTTCCAAATGTGTTTTTTTAGCTCATATGGACTACTAGGCTTTAATTAATGGATTTTCCTAAGTTTTCAATTAAAAAAGCCCAAGTCCCAGTTTAATCGCTTCTTCCATTACTGTATCTCTGATCTTGGGAACTTCAGGTTCTTCAGTGTCTTCAATAGGTAACTTTCTGGATTTGATGTAGGCTGAGTCTTCGTCAAATGTTACATCTCTGCTGATGTCGATCTTCTTAAATCCTTGGAAGTATATTCGGGAGGCCTTCGAACTTTTAATGTATCCTACAAATATACCCTTCTTTCCTGAAGGATCTAGCTTCATCCTCTTCTCCTTCGGAATGTGTATGTACACTGGGCAACCAAATATCTTGAGATGGCTGACTTCTAGTTTCTCGTTAGAGAACACTTCTTTTGGAGTCTTGTTTTCTTGTACTCTATGAGGAGTACGATTCTGTACATACACAGTTGTCCTCGCAGCTTCTGCCCATAGGTGCATCAGAAGATCCTGGTCATGAAGCATTACTCTTGCTGCTTCCATTATTGTTCTATTCTTTCTTTCTGCAACGCCATTCTGTTGTGGATTGTATGGAGTGGTCAACTCCCTCTTAATCCCAGATTCTCTGCATAGGTTCTTGAAATATTCTGAAGTGAACTCTCCGCCATTATTTGATCAAAAGGTCTTTATTCTTTTCTCCGTGTGGTTCTCGATCAAGGTTTTGGATTCCTTGAGCTTGTTGAATACTTCATCTTTACTCTTCAAGAAGTATATCCAAGTCTTACGAGAAAAGTCATCAATAAATGAAACATAATATACATACCCACTCAATGAATTGGATGACATAGGATCGCATACATCGGAATGGATGATTTCCAATATTCCTTTTGCTTTGCTCTCGCTACTTGGAAATGCCTTCTTCACGTTCTTTCCCTTTGCACATCCTTTGCAAACGCCTTCATGCTTCAACTGGATTTCTGGAAGTCCTTCAACTGCTTTGCTTGCAATGGGTAGTGCTCTATAGTGCATATGTGCAAGCCTTCTATGCCATAGTTCACTTGGCTCCATGGAGTCATGGACCAAGGCTTGTTCAGGTTGGCCCTTCAATTTGTATAAACCTCCCTCTTGCTCTCCAATCACAACTGCATCATTTATAGTCTTTCCCTTTGGCAACATTAAGACTTGGACATCAACAAATGCAACCCTTATACCTTTTGCATCTAGTGTTGATATGGAGAGAAAGTTCTTCTTTAGTCCTGAAACATATAGGACATCCTTCATCTTCAGAGATTTCCCAGAGTCTAGCTTGTAAGAAGCTTCTCCACTTCCTTTTATGGGGTATTGGTAATCATCCCCAAGTTTCACCTTGTGAGGTGACTCATGTTCAGACAAGTTTATGAAGGATTCTTTATATCCTGTCATATGCTTGGAAGCTCCACTGTCTAGAAGCCAATCATTACTTCCATGTGTGACAGTGCCCATGAGTGCTAATATCAGGACATACTCTGTCACTTGAAGATTCATCACTTTCTTCTCTGGCTCTCTTCCTTGGAGATTCATCATCTTCTACAATGTGAGCATGGTGCCTTTTCTTGTTGTGGGAGCCACTTTTATTTCTGGGACAATTCCTGGAGTAGTGTCCCTTTTCATCACAAGTATAGCATCTAATAGTAGATAGATCTCTCCTGGATCTTCTAAAGTTATCCCTCTGACTTTGGTGGTGGTGTTTCTCCCTCTTGCTGTGTTGGTGCTCCCTCTTGTTATTATTCCTCCTGGAGTGTGTTGTGAGAGCTTGATCGTCGTTTGCTCCCATCTTCTCTTCTCGAGCTACAAGTCGAGCTTCTTCTGTGAGCATTCCTCCCATAGCCTACTAAATGTGATTAACTTCTTCCTAGCACAAATCCCTTGAATGAAAGAGTCCCATGATCTAGGGAGACCATTCAAGGTGGTCATCACAATTTCTCCATCTTCTACATTTTCTCCCACAGCTTCAAGTTGCTCCTTGATCTGAGAGACCCTTGTAAAGTAAGACTGCATGGTCTCTGCATTTTGTATCTTCACATTCTTCAATTGGTTTCTCAAGGTCATTTTCCGGTTTATATTCTTCCCTTCAAACAGCTTGGTCAAGGCATCAAACATCTCTTTGGGTGTCTTCAAAGATGACATGTGTGGGATAAGATGATCCTTAATAGAATCTGCAATGATCCTCTTGGCCTTAACCAAGTTCTTCTTGTGTAAAGATTTAGCCTCATCTCCCTCTGGTGTTGGAACCTATTCATTCACATATGTGTCCAATTCATTCTCTTCAAGGACAAGGGCAATCCTATACTTCCATGCTCGAAAGTTATCAGCCCCTTCAAGCTTATCCTTAAGCTTGGTGTGGTGAGACATCTTTAATGAGAACTTCAAATGGAAATAGGAAAGCTTTTAGGTCTTACCACTTTTGAGATACCAAAACTGGTTCTGGAGCTGGTTGGCCTTGGGGTTTGTCAGAGAAACCCTAATTTTCTAAACTTGGAATTTGGAACTTCTGATTAGACAGATAGATGCGCCTCCTCAAGGAGAGTTTCCCAATGTACCCACTTCCCCAAATCAGTGAACAGAAACCCAAAATATCTGATGCCCTAGTTTTCCTCCGGCAGTAGTGACGGGCCAAAAAATGAAAATTCTCAGAATCAACTTCTGCTTCGACAGAAAGATGCGCCCTCCTTAGGGGAGTTAGCCTAGCCTCTTTTTGTTGATGATCTGTGGAGAGAAGACCAAAAAATAAGAAGCCCTAGCTTCCGCAGCTGCACACTATCTTCTTTTCGGGTTAGCTCTGATACCATGTTAGATTTTCTACTTTTAATCAATATTTATCTTGGATCTTAACTGAAAGAATAACATGAACAGCATAACACAATTGACAAAGAATTTCCTCGGGGACACCATAAAGGAGAAAACCCCGCAACTTCCTCAGAGATAGAATCGTCACCAATACAATATCACAAAAGTAAAACCCCAAAACAAAGATGGTATTCTGCAACTCCTCTTCTTTTCCTCCTATGCGAACTTGTCCTCTCTCTCACTAATGCGAACTTGTGTGAGTGAGTGTGTTGTTCAAATGAGAGAGCTCCACTCTCTATTTATGCTTTATCTTTCACTTGACCTTTTCACTTACTAGGTCGGCCCCAACTACACCTGACTGGGCCGACTTCTCTAGGGGACTCAATAACCCTAATCTAACTGACTCTAGGGGAAACTATTGCCCCGACTTACAAGAGAGGATTTACCTCAATGACTTTACATGACCAAATGTAATAATGACATCCCCGATCGGAGGAATAAACATCTTCGTCAGAGGTACAAATAAAATACAATAATAATGACAATATAAAATACAAGTGAATATCTTCCGAAGTTACAATTACATTAACAATGAGGTGTTCAATGGCTAGTGGAGGATGGCCCTCAGTTAGCCTTGATTAGTCATGTGAGATGGCTAGGTGTATATAGGCTCGAGATGCTTTGCCTCACTTAGTCATGTGAGATAGCTAAGTGTGATTGGGGCTATTGGTCACATGCATCACTCCGTGAGGGAGTGCTCTGTAATGGGAGTGATCTATTCTAATTAGAGTGAGTTGACTTGTATTAATATAGGGGATTTCATCCCCTTGTGAATACACAAAGTCTAATCTAATGTTGAATGTGACATTGGCTCTAAGAAGTGTCTGGGGCTTCTTAGAGTATAGTCAAATCAACATTAGACTCTACATGTGAATTTGATATATATGTGAGGAGATAGACATCAACGAGGAGAACTTTTCTATGATGAAGAAATATCCAAGAAGTCAAGACAAACCATTGAAGAAGTCCCAGATAGCATTGAAGAAGTTCCAGACGAAAAATGAAGACAAGAAGACAAGTTGGCTTGAAGATAAATAAAAGATGAGAGCAAAAGTACAAGTCGGCCCCAGTGAAGAAAAGACAATTCAACCCCAAATTGAGGAAAGTTCTAGTAAATTGAGGAATATAAATAAAGTGTTCTCACGCTTTATTTTCATACTCACTCATCAAATCTTCTCTCCACTTGTGCACATCTCCTAGCAAGGCACGGCTAAGGCAAGAAGTATAATTTTGGGGTTCTCTTATTTTCTTGGAAGATTCACTACCCTTGCTAGGGTTTCTTGTGAAGGAGGGCGAACTTCTCTTGTGCTAAGGATCAACTTTATGATTGGTATTGTACTTGTATTCGATTGATTTCTTTTGAGAAAAGTTTGTTGGGTTTACTCCCTATTGGGTTTCCTAGGGTAAAATCTTTGTGTCTCTTGTGCATGGTTATCTTTCAGTAATCCTTGTTTTTATTTCCACTACAAATAAATGGTGATATTTCTTTCAAGCATAATTGTGGGATGAAGTGAATTATGAAATAAATTTGAAAGAGATGAAAATTATACTGCTAAAAACTATTGTCGATGACTAATCTAGAAACTAGGGCTTCCAAGTTTGGACTCTTCCAACCTAAGATTTGGCTCGATCTTAGCACTTTGGAACTGGCTGTAGGAAGGTGCACTTATCTATGGAAGCAGATCTCAGTTTTGTGAAAAACAAATTTTGACCTAATTCTTGCCAGAACCAAGAAACTAGGGTTTCCAGTTTTGAATTCTTCTAGCCACGGATTGGACTGGAAAATAGTGCTCTGGAGGTCTCCCTAGGAAGGCGCATCTATTTGTGGAGGCAAAATTCAGCTTTGCCAAACTTTAGTTTTGACCTAGCTCTGGATAGGGTTCCTAAATCAAATTTCAGCCTTTATCAAGAAGGCGACCAGTCACAGAATGGAAGAACTTCAAAAGGAATATTCTTTTGTTTCAGCTCTCACAAGCACTATTACAAATAATAGTGAGACTTGGTTGGTAGACACTGGTGCCTCTAGGCACATGATAGGTTACAAAGACTCTCTTCAAGATTTGACAGAAAGGAACTCATCACTACAAGTAGAACTTGGAGACAATTCCAAGGTTGCAATTAAAGGAGTTGGATCAACCTCATTTCAACTAGAATCTGGAGATTCTCTACATATGAAAGATGTTTTGCTTGTACCAGGATTGAAGAAGAATCTCCTCTCCATATCAACCTTAGAAGATAAAGGGTTCAAAGTTGCATTTGTAGATGGCAAAAGTGCTTGTATGGCCTAAAGGCTCAAACATAGGCTCAGCAAAAGAGATTGGTGTTCGAGAGGGAGGATTATACAGACTATCAGGACGACGAGCTCATGCACTAGTGCATGACAACATCAGTTTATGTGAGCTATGGCATCAAACATTTGCTAATCTACAAAACAAAGCCTTGCCAGCATTATGTAACGAAGGAGAAGGACCTGCACTCTCTTTGTTGAGGCCTAGTCAACCTCACAAATAGGGCCCCTAGACCTCTACAACATAGAGATCTGTGGGTCAAACAAGGGTGTCCATGAGAGACATCTTGGATGATATGCCCTAGAAAGGCTTCCAAAAACAATGTCTCTCGAAGAGGGCTAAGAATTTGTAGGCCTTGTTGACTCAAGTTTGAAAGGCATACCACAGAGCTAGCCTAAAGAGAGAAATATAAGGCTATGAAGCTAGCAGTGGGTAGCTTATCTAAAGTTTCCCTTGGGGTCTCACATGTATGGTTGGAACTTTTACATTTGAGTGAGAACCGAGGACGTAATAGGGACCATTTGTAGTGTTGCAATTTGAGATTCGTAGATGATTCATGATGGTTTATAGGTGCATTCAGAATTTATTGATGTTAGAGATAGTGGTATCTCGGGATGTCCTCCATGATTCAGATGCCTTGCATGGAGGTACATCAGCAGCATATGCATCAATATGGAGTAGAGGGTGAGATGCACTCTACTTAGTAGCATGAATCCAACAGTGGATGCATGTGGACCTTCCGGGGTGTTTTGCCTCATGCATGCATGAGTTTTGCATGTATAGCTGTTAATTAAAAATGTATGCAAGAGTGACTTTTTGCATTCACTAATATTAGGTTTTTGGTAAACCTAATTGATCAGTGAGATGATATAAGGAGGCAGGACATCACCAGTAAAGGTTACTCAGTAGACTTATCAGAGAGAGATCAGTCAGAGTCAAGAGGGCGAATAGTGCATGCAAAGGGCGACTTTCTGAGAAAGAGAGGAGCTTCTGCAATAGGGAGAGTGAGGTGATCTGAGTTGGATCAGACCTCACTTGATCAGAGGCACTTGGCTGCCAGATACTGTGGGCTAAGAGATCTCAACAATGAGGTTACATACTGTTCAGAGAGAGGGCGAGTTGTAGCTGTGGAGGGGTGCACTTTCAGAGGAGAGGAGCTCGTTGTGCATCCGGTTGATCGATTGAGCAGCTGAGACTATTAGAGTATCTCTTCCTCGGTGTTTGAGGAAGGACTGTGAGGATCAGAGCTCAGATCTGTTGAGATCTGATTCAGTACAAGTTTCCGGCAGTTGGAGAGGGCGCACTTCTGCATGCAGAACTGTAGGGGCGCATCAAACTTTGAGCAGAGCAGGCTACTATTCCAGATAGAGTAGATCAGGGCAGTGGAGTACAGGGGGAGATAGTACTCCTGAGACAAGCAATGTCAGATCTTCAGATAGTTCAAATCCAAACTGACAGCAGGGGGCACATTACTCAAGAGCAACAGTTGCAGCTGTTGCAGATCTTGAGTTATTCTAACCCATCAGGTTTGGTCATTTGTTTCCGAAGAACTGTATGTACTAACTTCATTCTTACTTTGGTTTGGGCTCAAGAAAGAAGAAAGCCTCACAGAAAGTTGGTTTTCCCCGTTTGGGGCTTCCAAGGTATATCCTAAGTTGTGTGATTGTTGTGGTTTATTGTAGAAGTGTTAAGAGAACTGTTGTGTTTGTATCTTAAGTCATCATTGCATTTTTTATTTATAGAGATTCAAACCGCTTGAGTTCTCAAGGCATCCAGAGGGAGTAGTGATATCTGGATAAATTAACAATTGATAGTTTGCATGCGACATGTATGCAATTCTAAGATGCCACTACTATTAGTAGTTGATGTTCTAAGGTTTGCATGTTGGATTTGATGACATATCCAGGTTCATTGTTATAAATTATAATGTGAATCTAAGGAGGCCATTTTTAGCAACATTCGAGGTGTTTTGTGACACTACTATTTTAACAGTTGGGGCAACAGGTCTTACATGGTGAAGTATACAACCTAAGTCACATGGTTCGAATTCGAATTCGAGTTTGACAACCATTTTATTCGATTCGAATTCGAATTTCTCGATGAGGTTTGTTTGAGATTCATCTTTAGATTCGAATATATATATATATAGTAAAAAATAATAAAAATTTACATTAACAATTTACTCATGGAACTAGAAACGCACGACTTAGGGTTTGTTTCAATTTTCAACTCATCTGCTTAGATAAATTTAATCTCGATAGCGATTATCTTCAGTCTTCAACGACAGCACAGTAGAATCGCGAATCTATGATTGAAGTTGCACTTGTAGATTATAGTCTGTAAGTCAAATGGTGAGTTGGTGATTGTGAGCAGTAGCAGTGATTCGTGAACACTGAGATCGAAACTCATGGAGTCATGAGCTCTAAGCACTAGCATGAGGTTTTCTTTGCTAAGCGGTGGCAAGGAGAGAGGAAAAACTTCGCTCGCAAGTTGGGAGTCGAGACTGAGGTAGGTAGACCGTGGTGTGTTAGGACTAAGGTTAAGGTTAAAAAACCAACTCATTTTTTTTTTATTAAATTCGCCTTCAGATTCAAACCAGCTTGAGATTCGGCAAAATTCGAACCTGAAGGTTCAAATTCGCCGAATCTTGTGACTTAGTATACAACATATTCTTGTTTCCTGCAGGCACACAAGTTGAATGAGACTATTTTCATCTACATGCATGGTAGTGCTATTTTTGGCAGTGTCTATTTTTAAGTATGCTATTGAAAGTAAGCAATGTCGTGGGTGTTATTTTTGCATTCTAAGGTTCTTATTTTTTAGGAGGAGGTTGCCAATTTTTGGGAGGCTCATCTCAACATTTTGATGTTCCTGTTTCTTTAAAACTTATCACTACTGTTTTTGTTGAAATTTGTAATGAGAAAGGTCATTTTCCATGTTTTTGTGTTTACCATGGTGGGGACATAAGTTGTCTTTCCTAGGAAATGTATTTTTGAAATATAAAAAGTGACTTTATGTTTTAAAAGTGAGATGACTTTATTAAATGTATTTTGTGCATTAAATGATTAAAAATGACATTTAATGTGCATTAAATGTAAACCCTTAGATCAAAAGTGATCTTAATCATTCAAAAGTTAATTTAAGTTAGTTCGGGTTTCAAGGAGGCTAAAGACAGCTATATAATGCACCTTGGGAAGAGAGCCAAAACACACAGTAAGAGATCAAGAGAGAAGTGAGAGTGAGAGAAAGAAGTCATTTCAGATTTCTGAGAACACAGTTCCCAAGAAAAACATTTGCACAGTTTCCAAGCCAGATTCTGAACAGTCCGTACAGACCATTGCTGGCACAGAAATCAAGACACTGTAATTGTACAGTCCGTACAGACCTCTGCTGGCACAGTTTTCAAGGCAGTCCATACTGTTTCTGTTTGCACAGATTTTGAGGCAGCTTGACACAGTTTTCAAGGCAGTCCATACCTGTCCATACAGCAGTCAGAAGGCCGTACAGTCTGTACAGTCAGCCGCTGGCACAGATATCGAGGCAGTCTGTACCTGTCCGTACAGCAGTCTGAAATTTTGCTGAGATAAGTTTGGTTTAATTGCATTTATAATTTTTCTTGCTGAAGGAAGATGAATTTCTGAGTTGTAAGAAATTCCAGTTTCTGCTCTCATTAATAAAAGACATTTCTCTGGGTTTTCCTCTTGTGAGGTTTTGCCCTGGGCTTGGCCCTAAATTTCTGTGCTCACAATTTACAGTATTTATCATTTATGAGCTTGTTTCATTGAAGTATTTCTTGTTCAAGTTATTTCTCTAATCCTAAATAATTCAGAGTAGCATTAAATCATTTTTGGAGCAAAGTGTTTGAAGAAATGTCTGAATGAGGGTTTAGCACATTCCTTTAAAAAATTTACAATTTTTAGCATGCATATTTTTAGGCAATGATGTGGTTCTTACAAGGTGATGATTGGTGGGAAAGATGGTGCCATGTGTCAAACTGTGTGGAAAACATCATTTCCATAATTATAATTTGATGAGCGTGAAAATATTTGCATGTGTCTTGGTGTAGATAAAGACACAAGTAATTAATAAAGTTAACATATCTCTCACCTGAGACATTTTTCGAAGAGATTCCATCTTATCCATGCAAGGAATAGTTTAAGTGGAGATTATTTTTGGTAAAGGTATTAACCCTTATCCAAAAGTAGGGTGCACTAGTTGAGGTGGATGCATGCAATTTGTTTCAAACTCAGCCTTGTCTATTCAAGTGCAGTTGTGTGCCTTGTACGAGAGACTACTCCAGTTCTAGTTCACCTAGAGGTTCAGTAAGAGTTCAGATGCATGACTATTCTTGACCAAGAAACACACACCACTTAAAGGAAGAGACATCTATTTAATTACTTTTAAAAAATGGTTAAAAGGGTTGGATCTTGGGGTTTCATTAATCCTTGCACTTGTAATTTGTTCTCGGGCTTTGATATCAAATAAAAAGATCTGATCTGAAAACTCTGTAATTTATTGTTAATACATGTTGCATTTTTTTTTTAAAATATGGACCCATTTTATTAGGTCCATATTTCCATTTATGAACCTAAGTGCCATGTGTATTGATTGACAATTCAAAAAGAATCTGTTTTGAATATTTTAGGCTGTAATAACATACCTCTTCTAAATCTCCAACATAATTCTGAAGTGTCGACAATGCTACCTCAGCTGCATCTTCAAAAGGGTACCTACATCAGAAAACATTTTGTATGCAGTTCAATGCCACGAAGTCAGCAAATGACTCATACATTTATTTACCTTCACAGATATTTTCAATGAATAATAATACTTAAATTCTAATTTGGTCATGTCTTAACTTCTAATTTGTATACACTCAGAGAACTCACCCATATACACCACAGGATATAGCTGGAAAAGCAACATATTTAATTTGATTCTCTGCTGCAACTTCTAAAGAGCTCCTTCAGTGATCACACAAACATGAATAAATTGTTACATTTCTGATACAAATACCAGTGCAAGTTACAAGAATAAAACCAGAATGAAATTATCAGATCATAATAACTTAAATTGACAGTGCACAAATAGATCGTAAAAGACATGACCCTAAATTTTATCAGATCATAATAACTTAAATCAACGGTGCATAAATATATAATGAAAAACGTGACCATACTTATATGCACTAGAGAGGACACTTGCCGAGTCTCCCTCGTCATCATAAATAGGCCCAACTGTATGGATAATACGCGATACAGGGAGGTTGAAAGCTCTGCAAAGCTGTGTATCAGTATGCATAGTAATTCAATCAAGAAGAATACACAGTTTCTACATAGAAGATTGAAAATTCCTTAGTGAAAAATTTACTTACTCTGTAATCCTGGCACTGCCTGCCGGGCATCGAACACCAGGTTGAACCTCTGGAACATTATGGCAGGCTTCTAAAAGTTCTGGTCCAGCAGCCCTATGTATGGCTGAAAAAGAAAGAACTATCAGCAAGAACCATTTATCACATAGAAATTGTATAAACTCCTACAGAATCAATAGTTGAATACCTCCATCTACTCCACCACCTCCAAGCATTAATTCATTGGCTGCATTAACCTGCTTGCCAGAGGAAGTTAATATACAAATACACGTGCTTACGAGGGAAGACATTAAAGTTATGGAGGTGCCATTATTTAACTGTTATTCAGCATCTAAAATAAAAATACAAGTCAAAAACATTTCAATTTGTTATCTTTCTTATAACAGATCTAAAATGATAAAGTTTGTATGGTTGGGTACATCCTTGTTGAACAACTTAATTTTGTATTTCATAGCACAATTGTGAACCTTGATTTCATTGATCTCTCCCCTCATTTCTTGATTTTAACTTTTTTCCACAATCATGAGTTAGGCACCTATCTGATCTGTCATTCTATATCAATCTCCTCCTTCATGCTTATCAGCTTTAAAAAACACCAGCTTTTTAAATCATTTTCATTAGCATTGAAGTTGAACTATTTACAATCATTGATTGTAGAATAAGAGTCATGTAAGCCTTCCCAGAGCTTGCTAGGAAGTTAGTTCAACACTCTACCAAGAAATCAACTAGTCCTGCAATAATTGGTGATTATAACAATCTAATGATATCCCAAGATATATTTGCATTCATTTTATTATTATTCTTATAGTAGTAGTATGTTAGTCATTCCACTCACATTTTAAAGTTCAATTTATCTCTAAATGTGGCACCTTTACTATGCAGTGCATTGAATAATTGTCTTGATGATATTGTGTGTCTGCAAGCTTAGATTGCGCCGTGTATCTTTCAACTTATCATTTATGACCATATAGTCTCATCTTTATGTTAATATGTTGGGAAAACCTTTTGAACAACAGATCAAATGACAGAAAATAGCAGAAGGGATAAGGATATTCCAAGAAGAGAGGTGGTGTCTAAAGACACCGTTTACAGCACTTAAGCACGGAGCCTTGTGATCAGAACATCACAATGCATCATCACAAATCGATCATTTTTCATGTCAATACAACCCATAGGGTCGTTCTTTTATAGTCTCCAAATCCAACAAACTTCCTTGAGTTGAGGGCAATCTGGTCCACGAATAAGGGTCATCGATTCTAATCATTTCTTGAAAGACCACAACGTCCCGTTGATTAGTCGGTTGCTTTAGTTGATCCAACCACTGCTTCGTCGACCATTCAGTTGACCGATCAATCAACCACTCAGTCGAGTTTTCAGATGACTACCCAATGAGTCAACTGTAATCTTTCGACTGACTGCCTCCAAAAGATCCAAAGGTGTGATGAACCTTCATAACCTTTGGTTCCAACACCCTCCCATCAACACACCACTTTGGGGATTCGGGAGGTGGAATTATGTTCTCTGAACACCCCCCAATAATTGCAGCTGCCCAGAGCCTAAGCATAGCCCAAAGTTTAACAAGCTTAGCTTCTAGTAAAGGCTTCACAATATCAGCAATCTGATCATCTGTCCTACAATAAACAAGAGTACAACATTGTCCTATATCAACTATCTCAAGTAGTGGACATGAAGTTCAACATGCTTCATTTTGTTGCGTGTAACAGAATTATCAACGACCTTAAGTGCACTCTGATTGTCACAATGAACGACAATCGAGACCTGAACAGGAAAACCAAACTATTCTAAAAGCTGACGGATCCAAACTACCTCTGTGTCTGCATTGGCATCACCACGATACTCTACTTTTGTAGTAGAAAGAGAGACTACCTTTTGTTTCTTACACGACCAAACCAAGGGTCCTGTTACCACATCCATAGTAGTCGGGCTACCATGATTGCAAAGCAGTTCATTGTATATTTTTGAGCCAAGCCTTTACACAGATTTGATGAAATCAGCCTATGATAAGCAGTACTTTTGATGATCACTCACATATCAGAGCAGCCCCAGATCAGACAGCAGTAAACCTTATGCCAAGACTGAACCTCATGACCTCAAATTTGATGACCGAGGTGACCTTTTATCCCATACAGAGCAGTGCAGTGCCCAGAGTTTCAGTTGCAGTGTATCCAATGGTTATAGATGTTCTAGATGGCAGGTACAGGTATATGGCCCAGCAGGTATATGATGTGCATTGGTTTTGATTATCTTTCTCTTTTGGTCATTTTGGTAGCTTGACTTAGTATCTAGTGATCATGATCTGGCAGTATATATATGATGATATGGATATGGTTGTTATTGATTATCTAAATGGTCTTATTACTCAGAATTAGAAGCTCTTGTTTTATACTCGTTGGTTTTACCCTCTTTGGAGTGTGGACATGACCATTCCTACCTTTATGGCTTGCTAGCTTAGGCATCACCTTCACTTTCCCCATCCATCCATTATCTCTCCCCTTTTTGGTTTCCACCCTGACTTACACCTCATCCTATGATATGGAGAACCTCCCCACTTTTGCCTCTATGTTGGATAGCATCCCTGTTAGTTTGTGTCTCGGCTCTAAGTTGGCAACAGAACTTACCGAAACCTTGACCCTTCTGGGCCAGGAGTACCCGCTGGTGTTGGTTCCTGAGCTTAGGTAAGTTGGATTTGATACCTTGATCACTCTAGTCGATTGCCCCAATGTTTGGTTTTGATTGTGGATAATCCCCCTAGTTGCTTGAGTTGTGTTGGCTAAAACCTAAAGCAAATTGTACTACCATCATTACATGCATGTGGAAACTATTATATTATCCTTTGTGCAAGCCCATGGAAACAAATTAAAACTGTGCTTCTCAGGACAATGAAAGAGGGATATGGAAACTGAAATGTTAAAGCACCCTAGATGCAAGCTGCGATTAGTTGTGCTTCTAAGCACATGCAAAATCCAAAGGGTCCTAAAGACCTAAAAAAGCAGTGGTTAAATGTATGTTAAATCCAAAGACTGCTGGTCAGAAATGTAAAATGTAATGATTAATTCCTTATGGAGCCTACGGGTTGTGATGTGAGATGGAGTAAGGGACGGCTAATTCTATGTGTCCCCTAGAACCTCAAGTTACGGTTAGTCGGGCACCCAGCCATGGCGGTTCTAGAAAAGACCCTCACGGAGCTGTTTCAGCTTGGATGTGAGTTGTAGACATTTGCCAAGGTTGAATAAGCACTTCTCTTAACCACTTATTCCAATTGTGTGACACTACCATTCCACGTGTGTTTATTATCCGACATATGCTTAAGTGTGTATTCCCTTTCCCCTATCCAAAGTATCACAGTGTTGAGTCAGTCAAATTCATCCCCTTATCCTAGCCTTGCATTCTTCACCCTCACCCTTTGCTAGCAAAATGTTCATGTCTACAAAATGAGTATATTCTTGAGGTTCTATTTTGAGTAGAGTGATTATTTAAACTTGAATTTGATATAATTAATTATTTAACTGCCGGTGAAATGAAGCTTAATACTTTGAGTCTTGCTATTAGAATGACTAAAACAACATGCTTTAACCATTTGCACTTGCAGCATTAGGCATTTCCAGCCTGGGTCATATTTTGATTAGTCTTGACTTGGTCAAACCTAGTTTGACCAAGTGAACCATGGGGATCTGAGATGAGTTGGACCAGTGATGTTATATGATGATGATTTATGGTATTTTGATACACCTGTGATGATTATATATAGTGGACACAGGTTTCATATGATGGTTGATGTATTTTTTTATGGCTATTATTATTTCCAGACCATTATTTTTATATTGTTCGGGTATGGCTAAGACTACAGATGATCATACATGTTGCCACATGGTGTATGGGTACTCATCTCTAGTACATTTGGACCTTTTGAGTCCATTGGGACACTTATTTATCAGTTACAGGCACTCTCAGTGATGATATAGTCATATTTCCACTTTTCTCTAGTTTTGCCATGTAGAAATGGCCTGTCTAGCAGTTGCATTGATCTAGCACGTTCTCCTAGGGAGCTATAGAGGAGATGGGGGGTCCAGCCACTTGTTATTACCATATTACCCCATCTCTAGACATGTTGGTGCAGTCATATTTGTGTCCGAGACACCAGGCAGTGAGCAACAGGCATTTTGATGATTTTCTAGTGATATTTTGAAGAATAAAAATAGGATAAAAAGGTCACCGAGGAATTCAATTTGGGCAAATGAGGCAAGGTATTGGCATGAGGTTTGTTCAAAGGTCATTTGTGATGTATCCCACTCCTTCCAAATCAGCTTGCAACATTCAGTGGGGTACACACGCTCTCCAGGTTGTTATTTGATATATTATTCTATCATTGAGGGGGGCCACGATTTGGTCTTTTGGTCACTTTGACATGTTATTGAGTCATATGTTATATCATTGTGCCATGGGGTGATGCTAGTGAAGGACATTAATACCTCCTAGCCCCACCATGTGCTCCTACACTTGTCCTAGTCATCTTTTATGTGGTGCGACCCCCCCCCTAGGGCCTCTCTAATGAGTGTGCACGCCCTTTAGTGAGTTGATCCATGTGTTATTGTTCCAGCACATCATAACCGTTGATTATATTGTATCTATCTTTTGATCTCCACCACTCGTTCATAAAGTGGTTAGGGTTTTGGTCTCTCTCATTCCTATTTAAGGAAGAAAGCCCCTTTTTGTAAAGGCACCTTTGGGCTCTTGAACACTTGGAATAAAAATACTATCTTTGCAGATCTACTTCTCTGGCTTTGATGGGTGCTCTTGCAAGTTGAATATACAGTTTTTTCTCTGTGTTATCATTGTGGATCTAGCTTGTTCAAACGTTTTTTTCTGCAGGGAGGCCGTGTGGTAGAAGAGGAGGGCGAATTGAAGAGGGCGCTATTGTGGGGAAACCCCATATCTCTCTCTCAGATCAACCTTTGTCTCAAGGAGTATCTTTATTGTATCTTCGTGACATATTTGATGCTTCATGCTACTTGTTTCATCTTTTCTTCCTTATATTCATTTTCATGCTTGATCGATTCTCATTATAGATCGTTTTTGGCAGGGAAGGGCGCACTAGCCACTCTGGAGGGATAGCGATTTTACTTGGGAAGGCTGGATCTCACTCTTGATTGCCTCACTTGGGAAAGATTATCAATTTGCAAGATGGCCGCAAGCTTTTGAGGTAAGATCTACAAGGTATGTATCAATTTTCATGCATTTTACCCATTAGTCATTTCAAACCCTCATTTAAAACCCTTAATTTTTAGATCTGATAGATCTAGCGATTACCTGGGCTTAAAACTTAAAACTCACTTCATAAATAATTAATGAACCTTAAAGATAAATTTTGGTTGAAATCCGACTCCATTTGACCCTCGATCTAAGGCACTGATCTTCTCTTGAGGGGGACGCACTTGTTGGTTTTGCGTCATTTTCTAGATCTATCATCTGGGTGCTGCTACTTTCTCTTTCAAACCTCAGATCTATAGCTTAGCCACCCTACTAGTGTCATTCATACCTTAATTTCACCTTGTGGACCCCATTTTACTCACTTTCCTTAATTTAAGGGTGGGCCCCACTTGGGTATTTTTTATTGGCATTAGATCTATCTAGATCTACCCTTTTAACCTCATAAGTGGCATCTTTAATGCATGGTTGAGCATTTATCTCTTTTATAAGCCTCCTCAACCAAGCCCTAACTCTATATGTCCACTTACATTCCCTAGATCTAGATCGATTTACTCTTGATCTCTCTTCCTTTTCACCTTCACATTTCCCTAGGAGGTCTAGAGTAGGTTCGCTGGCCTCTTTTGGTTAGCTAGGGTCTTCCCGTTGGTCTTGATTTTGCTTGATCTAAAGTGAAGGGTGCCTCGATTAGCATGATAACCATTTATCCTTGGGAATCATGGCTCTCTTGGGTCACCTCTTCAGTTGTCCAACACCTCTACAATCTTGGATAGGATAACCTTTTGGGACAACTACAAGTTGTGTGATAACAAGTCCAAAACTGAGTCGAAACACATAGCCAAAAGTGGACTTCCTATCGTCAACGTCACCATCTGAGTTGGAATCAATAAAACCGACCAGAGGATCTGCACTGCGACAATATTTGATACCAAATTGATAAGTTCCCTTAATGTATCTAACAATTCTTTTTGCAACTTTCCAATGGCTTTCTGTGGGATTCTGCATGAACCGAGAAACCACACTAACAAGAAAGGAAATGTCAAGTCGACTGTGAGTTGAGTATATCATGCTACCAACCAATTGTAGATAAAGGGTGGTGTCGACTCAGGGAGAGTCACAATCCTTAGACAATTTAACGCCCAACTAAAATGGTGTAGCACAAGACTTGTGGTCGTCCATTTTGAATTGTTTCAAAAGATCCAAACCATATTTGGGTTGAGAAAAAAAGATACTATCATTCATTTGTAGCACTTGAATGCCCAAAAAGAAGTGAGTATTCAAAGTGAGTATGGAAAAGTGAAGACCCCCAAAGGGTGTGATCAAGGAGAGTTTACAGCGTCATCAGAACTTTATTCAATCTACAATCTTTTATAATAAAGGCAGATATTCATTGGCAACTCCTATAAGTTCTTTATGTGTGAAACTTTTATTTCTTAGGCTTTCACTTGTGTTTAATCTTGATCTTACTAGGATTTAAGTGAGAGGATTTGAATTGCCTTCCACCCTATTTACTCTTTTTTTTATCTCTTGGACTCTATTAAAAGTGATTAGTTTTACTAAATTTTATGCCCTCGGTTTCTCATTTGCAATGAACTTTCACATCAAACATTGAATAATCTGCATCTTAGGCATATTCAAGTAGGCATCTAGGTCATTTTCATTCTAATTTAGATAGATTAGAAGCAAGATTAGCTTGCTGTAATCTTCATTTTGTCACAAAAACATAGAAATTTGACATTTTTCAGTTTCCATGCTTTAAAAATCATAAAAAAAATTACTCCAAACATTATATGATTTGGATTTTTTCCGGCTATTGTCACTGAAATCCAACTATACAATCTTTGGTCAAATTGCAATTTTCATTGCTGAAATTGCATTTTTGAGGACAAATGGATTCTCCGGCTTCAAATACCCATATTGAACCCAGATTATGCAATCTCAACAACTGATATATGGAATACAGCAATCCTTCTAAATTTTTGGCCAGATTTTGAGCAAAAAGGATCCAAAAAATGTGAGTGGAAAAGGTCCAAATAGTAGCATGTTTAGACTACTACATAAAACAATATAAAAAATACTCAAAAATACACAGAAAACAGCCTTTAAATTCATAAGAACAGTCATAATTATTAGTTGTATTTTTTGTTTTCACGTTTAGAAAAGCATGTTTTTGTCAATATAGTTGCATTGGGTTGCATGCTCAGCTTCATATTAATTTTTTCTGCATTGATTTCTGTGTCATTTTCAGCCTCTAAACTGTGAACTTACAATTTTTTGTACATTCTGTTTTGGCACTTTATTGGTGCATTTTTCATAGAATAATTGCATTAAATTAGTCCTTTTCATCATAATTAATTATCGCATTGTTTTTTATGCATTTTCCAGTGCCTAAATCATTTACTACTTGCTCTTTTTTCAATTTTGTACACAGATTTGTTTAGAGCAGCAAGTTGTATTTAAGGGTTATCGATTGTTTATTGCATCATGGTTTGACTCCTAAACTCACCTAGGGATTCCCCCGTGTTTGGCAAGCACTAACTGGAAGTGCAAAGAAAGAGTTTGTTGTGACAATGTACTATTTCCAATTACCTTGGAAACAAATGATTTCAAGTGATAACACTTTTGCACCATTGTTGGGGAGCGAGCGAGGCTTCTTGGTACTATAACATTGGTGAGTATTGTGTTTTATTGCAGATTTTATACTCACCTCGCGAATCCATTGGATTCAAGTTCCAGTTTGTTTGACAGCTATTATTGCATATTGAGCGATTGTATCACTTGAATTGATGGCAATATCAATAGAGGAAAGACGCGCCAATGATCATTGGAGGTTTCCTCCATTAAACTTTGATGACATATATGGGTATCCTAATCCACTTCTCAGTAATGAAAGAAAGTGGTGGTATTACTTTCCATGATATGAAGGTTTGTAGGGAAAGTCAATTTACTGACATCTCAGAAATTTTGATAGGTTTGTTGACTGTTTTGATATGAGCAATGAAGATGTGTTGATGAATTGTAAGCGATGTCCTTGTCTCACAATGCCATGTGGTGGTTCATTTATGAGTTTTCTCCAGCTTTTGTTGCATCTTGGGTAGAGATACAACAAGATTTCCTACACAAGTTGAAGGACCCTAATGAAGGTGATGATGTTTCTGAAGATGATGTTGATCCTTGATTATTCATGGGATGATGATTTAGATGCTGAGGTTTTTTCCGCCCCTTCTTCCCTTGTTGAAAGAGAATCTATTGAAGCTATTAAAGATGAAGTGGTTAATGAGATTCCTACTATAAGTATAAGTATGTGTTATCCACTAAGTTGCACTTAGGTGGATTTCCAATGAGCAGTCAAAGACTTGAACAATTCAATTGTTCATCACATGTGTTCAAAAGTTCATCAGGCCATTTTTAGGCCCTTTTGTAAAATTTGCATGTCCAGACCCCCTAGGGGAATTTTGTAATAAGTTGATCTAAGCATGGTATTTTTGTAATAGGCTTGGCTTACCTTAGATTTATCTATCAAGGGGATACTCTAGAGTGTTTTTTCCATAGGAATTATGCGTTGCGCTTCAGTGACATATAATTCCTAAGTTTTTCACTCACACCTCCAAAGTTGGAGTTTTTACCATGGTGGTCGAACCTTAGGAAGTTATTAAAGCCTATGTGTCTATGTATTTTTTACATGCTAGCCATCAATAATGAGTCGTACGAACATGTACTAGGTCCCCGAGGAGTTTGAGTCAGTTCCGACAAAATAATTTTTCCCATAAACTTAGATTATTTTTTAATAGTTTAATTGGAAAAATTAAAATTGTTATAAAAGTGTGGTTAGGAGGAATAATAAGACATGGGGGTGCTCGTTTTCTAACTTAGAGCACCCACTTAACCTCTAAACTCACTTTCCTAAGTTTTCGAGTAATTATTTCTCACCAAAATTGAATATTACTCGAAAATAGTAAAAAAGACCAAAAAATAGAGAAAATAAAGAAACCGGCAATTTCTAAAAACTCAAAAACATGCCGAAAGTGAGTTTTCTGAGTTGGCAAAGTAAAGTGGAAACATTCCTAAGGTTTCTAAAATACTCTTGAGTGTTTGTCTCGGCAGTTAAAGGCAAGATGATTTTTCTTATCCAAGTGGGGCGCATTTCCTCATAGAGAGGGTGCAACTCTCAAGAAAAAGATAGCAGTTGTAAGATAAAGCAAAGAAGTGGAGTTAGGAATTGGAAGGAAGCTAATTTTCAGCCTTTCCAATCCATTACAACTCATTCCAAGTTGTATACAACTCATCGAGTGTGTTTATCTCTTGGCAAGTGCGCCCCCCCTCTGGCTCTCTCTTTTTTCTATTTAAGCAAGGTTGCTTCACTCAATTGAGAGGAAGCATTGAACCTCTGCTCTTATAATTTGTTTATGATTCTCTTCGGAATAAAATTGAAAGGCTTTGGAGGCCATTTGTTGTGCAGCTGTCCCATTTGATGTGCATTTGGTTGATGTTTTGAGGTGATATCTGTTGCCAGCTAAGTTGAAATTAGATGGATTATCAAGCGAGCGGGCAGAGTTGAACATTTCAGTGTTCATTTTTCGATGATTTGATGTCCAGCAAGCCTTTTAAAGGGCCACTATTTTTAATTTTTCCACATGTCCATGGCCCTGCAGGGTTTGTAATAAAATGTACTAGCATGGTGTTTTGTAAAGGACTTGGTTCCCTAGGACTTTTTAGCTAAGTCAACTATTCCAAGGAGTTTTTTCACCTATTAATTATGTTTTGCGTTATTGCATAACATAATTCTTGGGTTTTTCTCCTGCTCCTCCAAAGCTGAAATGCCTGGGGAGGTTAACGGGCCTTAGGGGATTGTTAAAGTCCATGGGTCAATGTATATGAACATGCTAGACATTGTTTCTGAGTCATATGGACATGTGCTAAGTCCACCTAGATAGTTTTTTAATTTTCGGTGAAAAGTATTTTTTCCGTAAATGAGCCATTTTTTAATGGTTTCATTAAAAATATTGTAAGTGGCATAAAAATGTCATCTAGGGGTCTTTTTTTTTAGGGGTGTTCATTTTCTAACTCAAAGCACCCCCTTAACCCCTAAACCCACTTTTTATAATGTTTGGGTCATTAATTTTTCACTTATGCTCAAAAAAGTCAAAAAAAATGAAAAATGGAGAGAAAAATGCAAAAAAGTAAAAAATCATAAAAAATTAACTTCCAAATTTTATGGGATTGGAAGTCAGAATTATTTCAGTTATGTTTTAGGAGTTGTAAGAGCTGATTTTGGAAAGATTCCGAGCAGCTATGTTAGTGGGATTACTTCCCCACTTGAGGGGGACATATTTCTCAAAATTGGGCCCCTTCAATCATGGAATTTGCAGCTATGTTTATGGGTTGTCACATGGCTGATTTATAGCTGATTTGGGGCTGACTTTGGCAGCCCATTACATGGAAGTGGGCAGCCCCATTTTCTCCATGAGTTATGCCACTCATTCCACCCATTTCTCTCCATATTTGGCTATTTAAGCATGGCTGCCCACTCCATTTTCTCTAGTTGGAGTTGGAGAGTGAGAAGGATTTCTATTGTAATCATGTTCTATCTTTGAATTAATAAAAGAAGACTTTGGAGGTCAGTTTTGTGTTGGGCCATTGATGAGTGGATGTACCATCTTATGTATTATTGAGGTAACTTGTGCATAGGCTGCAATTTTCATAGATATTTTGTACTCATTAGAAAGATTGTTACCAATTTATGAGATAGGTTGTTCCAATTTGTTTATTGAAATAGTTTATTGATATATGCTTGTTAAGAGATTGTGATTGTATTTCTCATTTGTTTATGGACATATAGTACTGATTTCCTGTGAGTGTATGTCTACATTTGATCTATGTTGGTGAAGTTTGTAATGTGCAGGTGGCCTTAAGCGGGAAATGGAGTGATCTTGTTTGTTTCTATCCGTTTCTAATCTTTGTTTTGCAAGTGCAGTCCCTCGGTATCAACACGAAGTCGAAACCCCAAAGTTTTCAGTTTCAAAATTTCGTTTCCTCTCTATCTCTTTCTCTCATAATTTAAAAAAAAAAAACTTCTCTTTGGTTAACTGGTTAATCACATTTCTGATTTATATACTGAGTTGCATATCTTAAATAGATCAGAATCTGCTATCAAGAAGTTTTAGTCTTTCACTTTATAAAGAGTTCATCTTCATTAGATCAAAGCTTCTTGTTTATCTAGCATTTTCCTTTTGAAAATTGTTTAAAATCGTCAAAATTTTTCAAAGTTTTCAGGAGTAGTGTTAGGTCTGATTTTAAAGTGTTATCTAGCTGTCCTAGAGCTTAAAATTTGCAGCCCTTAAAAGCTAGCAAAGATCCCAAGTAAACAAGCTCCATTGCTTGTTTTGCTTGGTTTTACCGTCATTTTAACTAGTTTTTACACTTAGTTTTTTCTGGGTTTTTTAGGAGGTGTTCCAAAGACACTCTTAAAGTGTTTTTGGGCATCTTATACTGACATTTGCTTGCTGGTTTGCAGCAAAAGATGAACAGGTAGGAGGAGGTGCTACCAAATTTTCAAGGATTCAGGCAATCCGGAGGACCATTTTTTTTAAATTTTTGCAAACCAGATACTTTTTCTTTCCTATTTTGTAAGCCACTAAGTCAATAAAAGACTAGGGCATTTCTATTGCATTGTAACGAAAGTATTAAATGAGAGCAAGTGAGCTAACCAAGCGCTCACACCCCATCCCCCCAGGGGGGAAGACTGTGTCGACTCAATTTTCGTGGTTGGCAAATTTTTTTAGTTTAGATTTCATTTCCGCACTTAATAAAATCAAACTAGGCTTAAAATTAACCTTGTTGGTTTGTTCCACTGACGGACCACAAGTTCATTCAAGACATAGATTTTATCATTTTTTTTACAAATTCAAACACCCCCTTGCTATCACGAAGTAGGGTTTCAGAACAAGGGCTTGCCCGAGTACTGGCCTGAAAAGAGACTCTTGGGTTTTAAAAGATAAAATTTTGGTTCATAAAAAATTCTAAAAATTTCCAAGGTCTTCTCCCATATGCTCTGTGGCCAACTTGCAGCTCAGTCTGATCAAGTTGGTACGCATCACAAAGGGGGAGATGACTAGTAATAAGATCTAACACCACCCCAATAAAAAAACCTTTTTGTGAAAATCCGGCACAACGCGATTATTTTGTTGTCGTGGCGAAATTTTTCAAAGGGCTTGGGACAAAACTGAGTAGTGACCTCTTGGAAACCGTTAGGCTTCCCCTCGTTGGTACAACATCTAAACACCTCCTTGAGACTCCGATTCAGCCCAAGTCTGAGTGGGAAGCCACACATCAAAATTCCGGACATGTTCCCCGTACCTTTGCGTATATTGGGAACCCACCAGCCATAATAAAAAGATCACTTTCACATTAATTCTAAAATAAACCAAGAACACTTGCACAACATTTACTTTTTCAGTTCATGCATCTTTTTCGACTCCATTATAAAGCACTGGTTTATACTGTTATATTTCATATTATTGATGGATGTTGTTTATGATAATATTGGATATTTGCAAATAAAATGTTCATGGATGATGCTTTGCTTTATATGCATAAATATGTGTTGCATTAGCTTGGTTTTAAAAAAAAAAAAAATTTAACTCCTAGTTTAGACACCATAGTTTCTTTTATTTTTTAGGGTCCACCCCCCTTGGCTTCGCTAGGAAATCCTAGACGGAGGAGTCGAGTCTCAGGTGACAGCACTTGACTCTGACTTGCCCCCAAGGCCACACCAGCAGCTTGAAGACTTCTGCTGCGTTTTCCCAGGTGTGGAACCAAGTGGCAACATTTTGGCGCCATTGCCGGGAATAAGTCTTTTTATTCCCAGAATACAACTTTTGAGTTTTCCTTTTTGTTTTTGCTTTGTTTGATGAATCTTTAGATTAAATTTTTAATTTTTCATCTGGCGACTCCACTAATCTTTTTTCCTTTTATAAAATTTCAAAGAAGCGCAAAAATAGAATTCTTTGTGAGATTATTTAATATGCATATTTTTATTCTCACATGGTGACTCCATTGAAGGGATAAAACGCTTGTATTTCATCAAATTTGTTGAGACTGCTTGTGTGTAGATGAGCCTGATGCATTACAGTAAAATCTATAAAGCTCACCTTTTCACAACTCCATTGATTCAGTACCAGATATATCCCATGGTCATTTCAAATGCAAGCTATTGATCTTTGAAAATGGATGATAAAGAGTCTAGTGAGCAAATTTCCGATGCACATCCTCCCATTGACTTCTCAGGCATCCCTGGTTTCCCTAATTATCATAATGGTGAATATGTATCTAATTATCTGTCGATCTTTTGGGGAGATGATGATGATGTAGAAACCCGACATGTCATGTATTTTCTTAAAGTTGTGGCTAACTTCAAAGTCTTATATGAAGATAACATAATGGCGATGTTTGTTAGTACATTACAGGGATCTATTTATCAATGGTATTCTAAAGAGCTTCCAAATAAATGTATTAACTCTCTTTCGAGCCTCCTTAGAATATTTATAAGGCAATGGCATAATAGAGGAACTAGTATGGAAGAATTGGACAGGATCCTTAGAAGGTACTTTATCTTGTTCATACCTTGGATTGACTATCATAAGGAAGACCCCAACTTTCCTCGTATCATCATGACAGAGAATGATAAATATTGGGAGGTGCCTCTAAGTTATATCAATCATGTTGATCTCCCTATAGCACAGTATGGATTTAAAGAAGAGATTCAGCATGACCCTATCGAAGAGTTCCATGAAGCACCCTCAGTTGAAGATTTTGTGGAAAACCATCATCTTGTCACCATAACTGAAAACATAGAAGATATGGAGTGTTCTCAAATCTATAAAGATGATCACATATGTATTCTTGATTTACCTAAAGATGAAGCCATTATAGAAGTTGACAAAGAAATTCACGAAGGGCCTTCAATTGAAGATTTTCAGAAGAGCTTCCTCAATTTTGCATTGAAGATTTGGGATTTTAGGATTACTTCAGTGAAAATGGTGACGTTTGTACTTCAGATTCTCCTCAGGAAGCAACCACTGCAGAAGCCTCTAAAGAAACTTGTGATGAAATTTGTATGGTTTATGATGACACTCCTCCTTTTTCTCCACATAATGTTGAAGTCTTGGACAACTTTATACCTTGTAATATCTTTCAAACCAAACCTTCTAAGGATGACTATTATGAACATGAAAATGGGTATAGCCAAGGATGTGGTGCCAACGATGAAGACTCTCTCATATCTGACATAGATGGGAATGATGACTATTTGACTTCTATTGAAAATCTAATTTATGAGACTTTTGAAAATCTTGTTGAGAATCCCATCTATGATATAGCCAGTAAAGGGAGTGTTGATTTTGAGACCTTATGGAATCTTGACATGGAAGAGGAGCCTGTAGATACTTCTCATGATCAATCAAAGCCATTAATGAGTATCAGTAATAAAGACTTGGATCAGTAGTATAATGAAGAGTTGGATATGATGCAATCAGTGGAATGTCAATTTCAGCCTTCATCAGCACATTCAGAGGTTCCTTATGATTTGGAGTAGCTTGGGGCATATACTTTCACAGAAGTTTACTTTCAGAAGGGCCCTTCAGATCAATATGATGAGGTAGTTGGTCTACCTTATCATTCCGAGTTTTTTCTCAGCTCTATCCAGTCATGGGTAGAAGAGGCCTGCATGAGGACTTACCATTGGGGGAAACACTTCAAAGATCTATCATATGCCTATGATCACCAATCCAATCCTCCAATCCAAAATTATCATGCAGGTTTGCATTTTCTAAATAAGGTATCTTTGTTTTGGCTGGTAACCAAACACAAGTTGAAAAGTTTTTATATTGATAAAATGTTAAGATGGTTGCATTGGATTTATCATTTTACTTAACATTTTATTATATGCTTAGAGTAGGAAAATAAGCTCATCAAGTGAGCATTTACTTTCAACATTTCTTTTTCAGTACTTTCATTTTTTGTACTTAGAATTTTTTAGTTAATTTTGTTTTTGAATAAAGCAACTTATGGTTCATTTGCCTCTTATAAGAACTTGTGCTACTGAAAGGTTTCTTGTCAAGTTGAGATGTTTTTACAGGTCATAGAAACCAGAGATTCTGGTATTCTCGTATGCTCTACTTGCCTGAAGACCAGATCGAGCACACGTCCCACAGTTGGAGCCAGATGTTGCCAGGTAAGTTGTACTTAGATGGATTATCAAGCGAGCGGGCAGAGTTGAACATTTCAGTGTTCATTTTTCGATGATTTGATGTCCAGCAGGCCTTTTAAAGGGCCACTTTTTTTAATTTTTCTATATGTCCATGGCCCTGCAGGGTTTGTAATAAAATGTACTAGCATGGTGTTTTGTAAAGGACTTGGTTCCCTAGGACTTTTTAGCTAAGTCAACTATTCCAAGGAGTTTTTTCACCTATTAATTATGTCTTGCGTTATTGCATAACATAATTCTTAGGTTTTTCTCCAGCTCCTCCAAAGCTAGAATGCCCAGGGAGGTTAACGGGCCTTAGGGGATTGTTAAAGTCCATGGGTTAATGTATATGAACATGCTAGACATTGTTTCTGAGTCATATGGACATGTGCTAAGTCCACCTAGGTAGTTTTTTAATTTTCGATGAAAATTATTTTTTCCATAAATGAGCCATTTTTTAATGGTTTCATTAAAAAATATTGTAAGTGGCATAAAAATGTCATCTAGGGGTCTTTTTTTCCTTAGGGGTGCTCGTTTTCTAACTCAGAGCACCCCCTTAACCCCTAAACCCACTTTTTATAATGTTTGAGTCATTAATTTTTCACTTGTGCTCAGAAAAGTAAAAAAAAAGTGAAAAATGGAGAGAAAAATGCAAAAAAGTAAAAAATCATAAAAAATTAACTTCCAAATTTTATGGGATTAGAAGTCAGAATTATTTCAACTATGTTTTAGGAGTTGTAAGAGCTGATTTTGGAAAGATTCCAGGCAGTTATATTAGTGGGATTACTTCCCCACTTGAGGGGGGCATATTTCCCAAAATTGGGCCCCTTCAATCATGGAATTTGCAGCTATGTTTATGGACTGTCACATGGCTAATTTTTAGCTGATTTGGGGTTGATTTTGGCAGCCCATTACATAGAAATGGGCAGCCCCATATTCTACATGAGCTATGCCACTCATTCCACCCATTTCTCTCCATCTTTGGCTATTTAAGCATGGCTACCCACTCCATTTTCTCTAGTTGGAGTTGGAGAGTGAGAAGGATTTCTATTGTAATCATGTTCTATCTTTGAGTTAATAAAAGAAGACTTTGGAGGTCAGTTTTGTGTTGGGCCATTGATGAGTGGATGTACCATCTTATGTATTATTGAGGTAACTTGTGCAGAGGCTGCAATTTTCATAGATATTTTGTACTCATTAGAAAGATTGTTACCAATTTATGAGATAAGCTATTCCAATTTGTTTATTGAAATAGTTTATTGATATATGCTTGTTAAGAGATTGTGATTGTATTTCTCATTTGTTTATGGACATACAATACTGATTTCTTGTGAGTGTATGTCTACATTTGATCTATGTTGGTGAAGTTTGTAATGTGTAGGTGGCCTTAAGCGGGAAAGCGGGAAATGGAATGATCTTGTTTGTTTCTTATTCGTTTCTAATCTTTGTTTTGCAGGTGTAGTCCCTCGATATCAATCTGAGTTGCATATTTTAAATAGATCAAAATCTGCTATCAAGAAGTTTTAGTCTTTCACTTTATAAAGAGTTCATCTTCATTAGATCAAAGCTTCTTGTTTATCTAGCATTTTCCTTTTGAAAATTGTTTAAAATTGTCAAAGTTTTTCAAAGTTTTCAGTAGTAGTGTTAGGTCTGATTTTAAAGTGTTATCTGGCTGTCCTAGAGCTTATAATTTGCAGCCCTTAAAAGCTAGCAAAGATCTCGAGTAAACAAGCCCCATTGCTTGTTTTGCTTGGTTAAATTCCGTCATTTTAACTAGTTTTTACACTTAGTCTTTTCTGGGTTTTTTAGAAGGTGTTCCAAAGACACTCCTAAAGTGTTTTTGGGCATCTTATACTGACATTTGCTTGCTGGTTTGCAGCAAAAGATGAATAGATAGGAGGAGGTGCTACCAAATTTTCAAGGATCCAAGCAATCCGGAGGACCATTTTTTTTTAATTTTTGCAAACCAGATACTTTTTCTCTCCTATTTTGTAAGCCACTAAGTCAGTAAAAGACTGGGGCATTTCTATTGCATTGTAACTAAAGTATTAAACGAGAGCAAGTGGGCTAACCAAGCGCCCACACCCCATCCCCCCAGGGGGGAAGACTGTGTCGACTCAATTTTCGTGGTTTACAAATTTTTTTAGTTTAGATTTCATTTCCGCACTTAATAAAATCAAACTAGGCTTAAAATTAACCTTGTTGGTCCGTTCCACTGACGGGCCACAAGTTCACTCAAGACATAGATTTTATCATTTTTTTTACAAACTCAAACGCCCCCTTGCTTTCCCGAAGTAGGGTTTCAGAACAAGGGCTTGCCCAAATACTGGCCTGAAAAGAGACTCTTGGGTTTTAAAAGATAAAATTTTGGTTGAAAAAAAATTCTAAAAATTTCCAAGGTCTTATCCCGTATGCTCTGTGGTCAACTTGCAGCTCAGTCTGATCAGGTTGGTACGCATCACAAAGGGGGAGATGACTAGTAATAGGATCTAACACCACCCCAATAAAAAAACCTTTTTGTGAAAATCCGGCACAACGCGATTATTTTGTTGTCGTGGCGAAATTTTTCAAAGGGCTTGGGACAAAACTGAGTAGTGACCTCTTGGAAACCGTTAGGCTTGCCCTCGTTGGTACAGCATCTGAACACCTCCTTGAGACTCCGATTCAGCCCAAGTCTGAGTAGGAAGCCACACATCAAAATTCCGGACATGTTCCCCGTACCTTTGCGTATATTGGGAACCCACCAGCCATAATAAAAAGATCACTTTCACATTAATTCTAAAGTAAACCAAGAACACTTGCACAACATTTACTTTTTCAGTTCATTCATCTTTTTCGACTCCATTATAAGGCATTGGTTTATACTGTTATATTTCATATTATTGATGGATGTTGTTTATGATAATATTGGATATTTGCAAATAAAATGTTGATGGATGATGCTTTGCTTTATATGCATAAATATGTGTTGCATTAACTTGGTTTTAAAAAAAAAAAATTTCTAACTCCTAGTTTAGACACCATAGTTTCTTTTATTTTTTAGGGTCCACCCCCCTTGGCTTCGCTAGGAAAGCCTAGACGGAGTAGTCGAGTCTCAGGTGACAGCACTTGACTCCGACTTGCCCCCAAGGCCACACCAGCAGCTTGAGGACTTCTGCTGCGTTTTCCCAAGTGTGGAACCAGGCGGCAACAATATCTAGCTAATCACTTATTATTTTGCAATAATTGTAGATTTATCTAGCGTAGACAACCTTTGTGCCCATAGTATAAGCATTCATTGTATTTGATTTGCTTATAAATGCTTGATTAATTAGAGATAGTGAAGCAGCAAATGTATTCATTTGTACTAATGTCCTTCTAATCTCTATTAATTACGTATTCTAGATTTAATCTCTTTTTCCAAGTGTTTGTGACAGTGCAGGATAAAAATCCGAGGGAGGAGGTTAAGCTCAGTTGCGTCCTCATCCACCTTCGGTGTTGGTTGTTTTGGTCTAATCGTTGTTGAGTTACAAGCATATTTGGTTCTCTACTCTTTCAAAACTGAATCTAGGTTCTCGTTTCTTCTACGCTATTAAAACTTAAAAAAAAAAAATCTTGGTTCCCTTACTCTTCAACAAGTAGATCTTTTTTTTTAAGTTTAGCATACATCTCTTGTTGCATATTTTTGTTAGATCAAAAGAAGCATTTAAATTCATATTTTCAGCTTGAATCTAGCATTAAAACTTAATACTTGTGCTTCATAAAAAATTTAGTCTTCAAGAAGTATTAAGTAATTGTATCTTTTTATGTATTATTTAACTAATCTACTAACATTTTTGCTATTTTAGGTTGCTGATTTTGCAGAATTAAAGAAAAAAGAGAAGGAAACTTTGGCCAAATTTCAAAGACTTTAGCCATCCAGAGCCCAGAGATCCCCTCTTTCTTCTAAGTTTCTCTTCTTAACTATTTGTAAGCCTTCTTGATTCAGATTTATAAGAATCAAAGGCATTCTTAAAGCTAAAAGTTTTTTTGTAACAAATCGAAATAAGAAGCAAGTGGGCTACACAGCACCCGTATTTCATCCCCCCCTGGAGGGATTCGCGTTTTTCCTTTTCGTGGCATGATTTTTTCTAACACTTTGTGCAGGTTGTATACTTTGATTGAGTAGTTTAATTTTATTTTATTTTTATTTTTGCAAATAATTAAATAAAGCCAATCTCGTTGCCACGAAGTATGCTCTCACCTCCACATATAGGCATTGTCGATTAGTGGTGGTTGATCAGAAAGTGACACATAGATTTGGTGAATATATCTGTTTCTTTTCTATGTTATTTTTGTTTAGCATTCTTTATTTCAAGCACTCAAATTTGAATGAACATTTTGTTGTCTCTCAAAGTATGTTCTTTCCCTTTGCGGGCATTGGCCTGGTCCTGGGGAAATCAGAAAAGAGTGCAGCAACTTATTAATTCTTAAACATCTAACTAAGAAATCACATTAATAAAATCAAGAACCCTCAACATAGTGAAAATCTGGCACTCGAACATTAAGTAACGCATGGGGAAATTTCTCAAAAGAAGCGGGAACCACTGGAGAGTGACCTCAGGGCACCGTTAGACTACATCTTTGTTGGTGTAGTGTTGAACACGCCCTCAAGACTCCACTCCAGCCCACACGTCTTTGTGAGGAGCCACCTTTGCCTAATTTCCAGACATTACTCCTTGTACCTCATGGTATATCTGGAGCTCCCATTTTCCCTTTAATTAACTCATCCTTCAATTCCTAAAATTGACCAAGAACACAATTGCAAAATCTTTACTTTTACAGGAGCACTTACTTTGACTCCACGGCACTGGTCTTTGATATTTGTTATGTGCTTCATTCAATTAAGCTATATTTTGTCGTGATTATTATATTCATATATGTTGTAAAGTTGATTTCATCTTGCAATCATCTTGATGAATGTTTTAATTCCAAAAAACTCCTAAATAACAATTTTCATCCAAAAGAACTAAGTACCTAAAGCCTTAGTAACATTAATAGGGTCTACCCCCCTTGACTTCATTAGGAGTTAAGCCTAAACAAAGGAGTCAAGATCAAGTGACAGTACTTGACTCGAGACTTGCCCCCAAGGACGCACCGAGCAGCTTGAAGATTTTTGTTGTGTTAACCCCAGGTGCGTAAGAGGCAGCAACAGTATGAATAAAGGTGTCTCTTTCTTGTGCTGATTTATTTGATTATGAGCATACTCTAGTGCTTGAGAGTTGAGACAATGATCTCCCTCAATAGTTGTGTTGAAGTTGAAAATGATCTACCTTTACATCACGACATAGAACTTCCAATTGAGGTTGAAAGGTGATTGTTCTAGCAATGAGGAGGTGATATCAGTGGTTAGTTTTGAGCAATAGGAAGAATTTTCTGATTTGGTAATGGGTTCTCAACCCAAGTTTATTTCAACATCTACTTTTGAGTTTAATCATTGCCCAAATTTAGGAGGCTTGGTTAAACTAGTTTAATAGTAGAAGAGGAACCATGTAATGAAGTCTCTGAAGTTGAGGACTCGGATTGGCAAGAGGGTTTGTTGTTTTTGTCTATTATGTTGCCGACTCAAGGGGAGCAATATGCAAAGATTTATGAAAAGGCATCTTATGATCGTGATAAGGATGAAGAAGATTATGAGAAACTTTACCCACCTTGTGTCTTCATCTTGGGATCTTATTTATGACATTGAGCATCAGGAGGAGGAACCAAGTTGCCATCTTGATTTGTTGACCCTTCCTAGTATTGATGGAAGATTTAAAGAGGTGCAATGGATTGATCATGAGGATTGTGATCAGCATGAGATTTTGTTCTCATTTATATAAATGAGTTGGTTCGAGATGAACACCCTTTTGAGATACTATTCCAGCTAGAAGAACACTTTTCAGTTCAAACAAAAGATGATTTTCCTCACAGTCTGGTAATGATCTCACAACCCACTTTTGTCCTTTAGTATGATTCTTGGTTTGATCATTGCTTGGATATTAGATTATATCATGGTCCGTTGAATTGAGGATGCTAGAGGTATTTCAGAAAGTAGTGCAGAAAATTTTTAGTTTTTCCACTTTCTTCTAATTCACTAGTGAGAATTTATGTTTTGGGCTTCAGCTTGCAAAGGAACTTGGTTGTTTGACAATCAGGTATGTGAAACTTATATTTTTCTTAGCAAACTTCATGGTTGGCTTCACTCGACATATGTCTATGTTGATCAGGTAGGTGGGATTCATCACTTGCTTACATGGTTGTACTGGTCGTTCAAATATGTTGATCATTGCAAATTTGATGTATTCCCATGAGTGACTGGACATATGACTATGTTGATCAGGACGGTGGGATTTATCACTTGCTTGCATGGTTGTACTGGTTGTTCAAATATGTTGATCATTGCAAATTTGATGTATTCCCAAGAGTGGCATCAAGGCCACAACAAAAAAAAGGAAAAAAAAAAAGAGTTTTGGTCATTAGGACATGTCAGTTCAATCATTCCCTTTTTTAACTATTAGATAGCTGTCACGTCCCCATCCATTGATCCAACCAACAAAGGGAGAGATTTACGAATTTCAAGCTTCTAAATTTCTCCTCGTAGCCATTGTTACCAACTTTTTTGTACCATAGTTGGATTATCAGAAGAGCCGCCATTTGACAAACATGATGAGTGTTTGTGTTCATGATGAGTGTTTGTGTTCCAGTGTATCAAATAATCCATCCTTTGTGCCTAGCCATTTTTGGCTAGTTAGTTTTTCTTTTTCAGTCGACATGACCATGGCCTCACGGGGTTTGTAATAAAGTGTACTAGTAGGATTTTTGAGTGGTTCGGTTCCCCATGACTTGGTCAAGCAACTAAGGTATTCCAGGGAGTTTTTTCCCTTGTCAATTATACTTTGCCTATAGCCGAGCTATAATTGATGAGGTTTTCTCCCGCTTCCTCCAAAGCTGGAATGCCCGATTTTGAAAATTTTAGCCAGGGGGGGTTATTAGAGTCCAACTGATGTATATAAGCCTACTAGACACTATTAGAATAGGTTTTGGTCATGTCCTTGGTCATGTCCTAGGTCACTAGGACCCTCAGAAAAAATTTCAAAAAACATTTACCGGGTCCTCTAGTTTTGGGTTTTTAATTATTTTTAATTTTTAATAAATTTTTCCATAGTTTAAATGGAAAATTTTCAATTTGTAATATGTCAGTCATCCGGGATCCAAATTCAGTGATTGAAGGCTTGAACCTTAAGCCAAAAATCATTCATGATCCCCGGAGCAGTTTATCCTAAGTTTCGGATGTCAATTCAACCTCATAATTAATAATTTCTCAAAAAATTCATTTACAAAGAAATTATTAATTAGTGCAATCACAAGCTTGGCTTTCAATACAACTCAACCAACATCCCTACATCATCTCATGCATCAACTCAGGGAGGATCACGCACATCTCAGTGAAGGCTCACGCATTCTCCTTGTGGGGCTCACGTATTACACTTGGCATTTATCTATTTGATGGTGATACTTCCAAAGAGGGAGTGGGGGGTGCCTTGCCTAGGTGGAGGCCACCTCCCCACTCCTCATTCAACACAAACTCGAGTTATGGGAGGTTAAGCACTCCAAGCTTGGCTTAACATGGATTTTTATTGGATTTATGGTGGAGTTCGAATTTGTGACTAGTTCCATTGACTCTCTTGTATGCCAATTCGAATTAGGGTAGGGGCTCTCTTGTTTTGCATATAATGAGGGCATTGTCTCCTCATTCCTCATGGAATTTTTGTGCATCATTACTCTGGCAATTTTGTAACAGCTCATAGCAATTGCTATTTTGGAATAAAATAAAGACTTTGGAGGTCTACATGGAGTGCTCTACTTGTTCATAAGGATTGTTTTATGCATGATAAGGTGATATTGTGCTATTATATTTGCTCATATTGTTGTATTTGGTCATTCTTTTGCTTAGAAGTCTTTTTTAAGACCATAGGATGAACATTTGAAGGTACAAGTTGTTCATTGATGTTATATTTTATGTGATTTAGAACTACAGATTGTAGTCGGTAATATTTATGCATCTTCTTGTCCCATCTTATTTGACATACTAAGTTTGACCAAGTATTTTTGTGAGTTATATGTATTGTGCAGATCTATAGAAGTGAAGTGGAGCTTGAGCTCGGATGCATCTTTCTCCCCTTCACAAGCATTTTTCTAACATGTTTTGCATTTCAGGGCTCTCCAAAAGTTAGATCAGTGGTTCAAGCTTGACCTTGAGAAGTTGTTCTAAGATCCATCCATCAAAACACTTTATTTACACTTGGTTACTGTTATCACATATATAGTAGCCGGGCTACCATACATTATTTTTCTCATTCCAGTACACTATTCAGCCAGTTCCCTTGCATTTGAGATGCCGAGATGAGCATTTATATTGGATCACGATCAGATTGTGGACAGCAGTTACATTCCCCATGCCATGACTGAGTTTCAGGACACTCAGAGAGATGCCCAATATAGCCATTATGCCATTGGTACATAGCAGACAGTAGTGCCCAGTGTTACAGTAGCAGTTCCAGAGGACAGATGATGGTACAGGTTGATGGGCATTCAGGTATATGACTCAGCAGGTATATTATTGTGTTATGGTTAGATTGCTTTTATACTTATTCTTATAGCATGTCTTAGCACCTAGTGTCATGATCTGGCGATCATATAGATACATGGACCTGGTTGACCTATTATTTATATAATATTGTCCCTACTCAGACTTAGAAGTTCACTATTCATACTCATTGGTACATACCCTCCTTAGGGAGAATAGAGGTGATCATTACACCATACTATGGCTTGCTAGTGTTGGCTCCATCATTTCATTGTCTTCATCCATCCGTGGCCTACCTTTTAGATTATTACCCTGATTTGCTACTTGACTAGTGACATGGAGGACCTTTCCCCACTATAGCCTCTGTATTGGATGAGCTTCCCTGTTTATTGTGTCTCGGCTCTGAGTTGGTGACAAAACTTACCTATGGTGAGTTGGAATTCCTTGAGAATTCCCCCTAGTCACTAAAGTTGTGTTGGCTAAACCTGAAACTTTTAGTGCTGCCATGAATACAAAATCTGGAAAAATCAAATGCTATATCTTGTATATGAAAGAAATGCCAAATGAAAATGGCCATGAAAAATAAAATGTTATATCTTTTGGAAAAATAAATACCTAGGTAAACAAGTTGTCCATGACACACCTAGAAGTGCTCAGGTAAACAAGTGCCTTAAAAACACACCTGCAGCAGAAAGCCTAAAAATAAATGTAAATCTATGCAATGTGTTTGTAAACACACATAGATCAAGGCTATGGAAACCTCAGGCCCAAAAAGCAATGGAACTTAAATGTTATATCTAAACAATTGCTGGCCTTGTTTGTATTATGGATTGTGTGCATCTGTGAAGGTGAATAAACCCTCTTTAAACAACTCATCCATTTGTGAGACACCGCCATTCCCTGTGTTATTGCTCATTCAGTATATACTATGGTGTACTTTCCCTTTCCCTTGCCGAAGTGTCACAAAGTCAAGTCAGTCAAGTCATCCCTTAGCCTAGCCAGTTATTTCAGCCTTCACCCTTCACTAGCAAATTGATCACAACTATGAAGTGAGTATGGTCCTGAAAGTCTAGTCTGAGTAATAATAATAATTAACGACACTATATATTTGGATTTAGATCGCCAATCATGATTACTCTGTGTTTTAGTAGCTATTTGAATAAATTGTAAAGCATGTATTAACCTTGACACCTTGCGGCAGCCATGGATGATAGTCTGAGTTGTATTTGGTCTTGGTTAGACCTAGTTTGACCATGGAGGACCATGGGACATGAGATGTTGGACCTTATGATGATATGGATAGATGATATATGGTCCTTGTACGCATACAGGATGATTCTATGCAGCAGCTACAGGGTTATGATGATGATTCTTGGGATACAGCAGTGTTTGGTCATTTACAGATCATTATTATTGGCCTTGTTCCGGTACATTGGATATTTATTTTGATCATGCGGAGATTCATATGGTGTATGAGTACACATCTTGGATGGATTTGGACCTTCTGAGGCCAGTGGGACAGTTTGTTTTCAGTTCCGGGCACTTACAGTGATGATTTAGCCTCAGTAGGCTGTCCTAGTGCAGTTTTGGCCTGTTGGAGGCCCTGTCAGAGCAGAGATGATTTTTATCCGGTTGACCTAGGGCGCTGATGATGGAGGGGGTGGTCCAGCCACTTGTTTTTACCATATTACCCCCCTCCCGGACACATTGGCACCCTCACCTTGACAGCGCCATCACTCCAGGAGGCAGTTTGGGCAGTTTCACGTTTCCCGAGGCATTTCAGGATTGGTAGAAATGGCTATTGAGGAAATCGATTTGGGCTACTGAGGCAAAGTTATGGCATGGGATGATCAGTGATGATAGATCGGGACTTTCCACACCTCCTCCAGCAGTTTCAGCTTCATCGGGGCCCGCATCCATCACTTATGGCACTTTCTGTGGATTTTTGAGGTCTTTTGAGGACCACGACTTCACCTTGGAGGCACGATTTGGTACTTTCATGATTATTTATTGGTTATTGTGCCATGGGGATTGACCAAGGAGGGATAAAATTACCCCTTGGACCCACCATGAGCCTCTTATGATATTTTCTCATCATGATTTGGTGGGACTCCCCTCTCCTAGGGCGACTTTGTCCACTTATGTTATATTTTATGTGTGATCCATGTATTATGTTGTTGAGCTCATCTCAACCATTGATTAGACATTTGTATCTTTTAATCTTAGCCACTCATTCAAAAAGTGGTTAGGGTTTTGGTGCCTCTCCTTCCTATTTAAAGGAGAGAGCTTCTCATTGTAAAGGGACTTTTGGCTCTGGATTATTGGAATAGAAAATTATTATTGCATCTATCTCCAATGTTGTGGTGAATGTTTTTGGTGTTCGTTCGTTGGTTCTTCCTTTGCACTGAGTTATTGGAGATCTTGTTTGCCATATCTATTGTACCACGATTTTGCATCTACAGGTGGAGGCCGATTTGCTTGGAGGAGGAGGTATTGGTAGGGGAAGACTCTCCCTACTTCTTCTTTGGAGCTCTTCGTTGGTAACAGGGAGTATTACTGTCCCAGGACCTTCTATTTCATGTTACTATTTGCATTTCTCTTGTATTTCTTCCATACTTGATCTTACTGATTGAATTTCATTCCTTGGTTTGACAGGTAGAGGAAGGCGCACTTGTGGACTAGGGCATCAACTTGGCAAGCAAATCAACAATCTCTCATTTGATCTCTGCGGAAATCTTCCTCAACATCAAGGCATCTCAACCACATCATTCAGGTATGATCTCAAGGTAAGTTCTATCTCCATAGTCTATCCAATTGTCAAAAACTCTTAAAACCCTAATTAATTAAAACCCCAATTTTGCATTTTCTTAGATCTACTGAGATCTAGTGGGTTGTTGGGCATGATATTGAAAACCCACCTCTATAGCATCCACGGCATCCCGGATCTATAGTTTGGTGAGGATTGGCTTCCATTTGACCCCTCTCCCAAGCCAACCTAGCTTCTCCCAAGGAAGGCGCACTTCACCATTTGAGCAGGTTGACCTAGATCTAAGCGATGGGTGTTTGAGATTCCACTTGACTTGACATATACACATCAAATAACATACACCCAGGTTGTCCCTTTCTTGAAATTCACCTTGTGGGCCCCATTCCACATTTTGAGGGATTTTATCCCCATTTTGGACCACTTGGAACACTTAAACTCAGATCTACAAAGATCTAACCGGTGGATTGCCACGAAATTATAGATCCATACCCCTACTTGACTGATCTACCCGGATCTAAAGTTTGGATGCCATCCAACATGATTTGACCCACCTAAACCCTGATTGAAGCCTCCTTAGGGAAAGTCGCACCACCTTGGAGAAGTGAGTTCACTCACTTCGAGGAACTGGGTACTTGAGATTTTTGGAGATCTAAAACCGGAATAATTCAAAACCTAGGTCTAGACTGTCACTTTGCCAAATCTTGCCTTGGGGACTGCATTCCTTGTTTTAAGGGATTATGGTCCACTTGGGTCAAACCTAGATCTAGACACATTTAAACATCAAGACCTATACTGTCCACTTATCTCATGTTGTAGGAGTCCTAAACCATAAGTCAACCCTACTTTGACTCCACTCCCCAATTCCCAAGGCACTGGTTTATCTCCAAGACAACCCAACTCTCCTAGATTGTTGGATTGACTTGTGGTTTGACTTTTGCATGGTGAACTCTACCTTTGAAGACATCATGGACCATGGTCAAGATTGTCTCATGTACTAGTTAGCCCCAATCTGACCCCTAAACAACCCTGCATTGGACACGGTTCCCAAGGCAGTGGATCTTTTGACATTGACCTAGTACACTAGCCCTAGATCTCACTTTAAACATTATAAGTCACTTTCACTTCAACTATGAACCAAAGCTATATCTATTGAACCCCTCACTTGGCTTGTGACTTCAACCTATAAGGTCTAGGATAAACCATACACCTAACTTCACTTAGAAATACCCTGATTTGGTGTTTTGGTTTTGATCTCTCCTGTCGGGAGTAGATCGGGTCTCCCCCTTTGTTGTCTGGGCTAGATAACATAAAGTGAAGGTTGCCTCGACTGGCGTGACAACCATATATTGGAGGTCGAGGTGATCGTGGTTGCACCTTTTGAGTTGCCCTTCCCTATTGCCATCCATGACTGGATCCATCCATAGGGGTAACTACAGCTTAGGTGATAACAGTTACCTTGGTTCCAAAGGCTCTTTTCTTTAAGCCTTCTCATTTTCTACTTGATCCTTCTTCATTTGATTTGCTAGCCTTCTTCCTCTAGCTTTTCTTCCCCCTTCTCTCTTTCGTTTTGCCCTAGTTTAGCCTCTCCTCCTTGCTTTCGTTTTCCCTTTGCTCCCTTACTTTTTCTCCTCTCTTTCTAGCTCTCATCTTACCTATTTTTTGGCCTTTTCTCCTTTCGTTTTTGGCTTCCTCCATCCTCTCCTTGCTCTCTCCACCTCCCTCTCGTCTCCCATCCTTTTCCTCTCCTCCTTCCTCTCATCCATCTCCTTCTAGTCTTCCTTTCCTTCACTTCTCCTTTCTCCCTAGCGCTCGTCCCTCCTCTCCTTAGCCATCCTATCTTCTTTTCGTTCCCCTTCTTTTGTCTTCAAAGTCTCCCTTTCGTCCACCTCCTTTAGAGCCCTAGTTTCACACAAAAAACACAAAACGAATTAAAAATTGTTAATTGTTATCTTTTGGTTAAAGTTGCATGAGTTTGTAAAGGAGTTAGTGAGTTAGTAATTTCATTTCTTTGAAATAAGCTTTTAGTTAAACTTTGGCATCTAGTTTACTTGATTCCCTTGCATTGGATCTCTTTATAAAGTTAGGCATTACCATATCATACTTTGCATATTACATTAGTTTAAGATCTAGTTTCATTTCTAGTTCTTTAACTTGTATTTCGTAGTTAGATCTTGCATCCTAAGCTAGTCTCCATTTTTAGCCATACTTGCATTTTAGATCTCATTCCTAAGACTAGATTTGCATTTGCTTGTCAAGTTTCTATTTTATACTTAGTTTAGATCTCACATTAAAATTTAAAACTTGCATTTAAAAGTTGTTTTGGCATATAGACTAGCTTGTTGCTTGCATACAGATCTTAGATTTCAATTTCTAAATCTTAGACTTAGTTAAATGCTTTGATTTGACTAATGCTAATGGGTGCTTGAAATTAACTTTTGTTGTAGGTACTTGAGACGAAATAAACCAACAAGGAGAAGAGCAAAACCCAAAGAGGAAAACTAAACCAATAAGAAGATCCAAAATCAATGAAGAGGATGATAACCATGAAGATATAAAACCACTCTCCTTTGTAAAAGCTATCAAGAGCTTCTTCGTTTCGTTTCAATTTATTTCTTTCAAAGTCCTTTTCAAGGGTTAAATTCCCAAGGCAATTTGTACTTAATTAATAAAGTTCATAAGTGGGGTTTTTAATTCCCCACACCCAACTTCCCCCATTTGGGGAAGCCTCGTAATGTCCTTTGAGTGGTTTGTTTTCTAGTTTAGATTTTGCTTCACTTAGCTTAAGAGTACTAACTGTTAGCTTAGTTTCATTTTTTCCTTAGAAACTAATTGCTAGATTAGTTCAATTTTTCATACTTAGCATCTTAGTTTGTTAGATCTCATTTTCTAGTTTGTTGAGCTATCATCTTTTGGTTTCATAAGCTTGTATTTGTCTATCTTTAAAAGGAACTAAGCCTCTTGAACTTGCAATAACCCAAGTCAAGAGCACTCTCTGTCGGAGAGCATATTAAATTTGCATTTTCCCTGCATTAGGCATATAGAATAACTAAGTCTCTTGAACCTTGTCATAAGACAAAGTCAAGAGCGCTCTCTGTCAGAGAGTTGAATTGTGTGCTCCAATAATTTTAAAACATTCCAACTCACAATCCCCCTTTAATAATTTATCTTGGTTGCT
This sequence comes from Larix kaempferi, assembly GCA_027924585.1. Classification (NCBI taxonomy): domain Eukaryota; kingdom Viridiplantae; phylum Streptophyta; class Pinopsida; order Pinales; family Pinaceae; genus Larix; species Larix kaempferi. Next base: position 50,647,483 of record BSBM01000753.1, read on the forward strand.
ATCCAACACCCGTATGCTCTGCCATCCTGAAAAGGTTGGGCTAGTACTCAGAAAGGTGTTGGATTTGATAAATTTTCGATAACATAATAAAAATTTCACCCCCACAACCAACGAACCGGCGTTGATCATTTGAGACATACTCAGGTAGTGGGCAAAGTTCCTAAACCTGGTGGGGCCGGAAGTTACCGTTGTCATAGACATCAGAGTGGTTAAGTCTTTAGACACTTACTCCTTGACATCTGGGCGGTTCAACATACCATCAGAGGGGAAGCCACTGAAAGTATACCTTTCCGGTCGATTTGCATACCTTGTTGTTCTTATCCTAATAATCCAGATCACTAAAACTTTAAAATTACCAAGATAATTTGCAAAACAATCTCACGAACAGTTACTGAGACTTGTATTTCAGCATCCCAAGCACCTTTATTGACTCCATAAGGCACCGGTCTCTTCACACTCTTATATTTTAAAGCTGGACCATATGTCCTTGTCATTTTCTTAAAGTTCATATTATGGATGCTATTTAAAATTCCAAGTCTTCATATACTGTTTCGCAACGTGGATTGCATTTTATCTTGTGTCTATTGTAAATTGTGATTTCTCATTCAAAACTCCTAAAAAAACACCCATCTGCATCACCATACACCAAAAAACATTAAAACGCATTGAGCCATAGTAAACTCTTTGTAGGGACTACCCCCCTTGGCTTTGTTAGGAGTTAGCCTAAACGGAGGAGCTGGGATTCAGGTGATAGTACCTGGCTCATTGCTTGCCCCCAAGGCCACACTTTCCCCACTTGTAGTGAGGGAACAGCTTTCGAAAGATTTTTGTTGCTGGTGTGCATCTCGACGATCAACAGCCATATTACTGATTCATAAACAATGAAATGTGTGTACAAATGTATAATTGCAAAACACAGCGAAAATAAATTTATTTCTACACACACACAACATGCATATACAAGCATATTAATCACAAGCATAAAATAAAATCATTGCACATTCAAATACAAAGAGAATACTTATCTTTATACAAAGAAGATCCAAGAGCAACAGGCTGTGTAAGAGCAATTTTCACCCAACCGTAGGCACTCATCCCAGCATATACTCTTTCTAGTGAAAGGCCACCAAGGCAAAGGAAACACCTACAGGCTTCTCTCTCTCTCTGCCCACAACCCATTCTACTCTCAATGCTTAGCCAAATGCTCATCCAGAGCTCTACAGGAATCCCACTCAACCATCACAACCATGGCATGTTAGAGTTTGCACTTTAATTCAATTTAGTTAGATCTTTAAACTGAAAGATAGACAAGCACAACAAAACACAAAAAACACAAGAATTTTCCTCGGGGAAACCATAAAGGAGAAAACCCCACAACTTCCTCAGAAATAGATTTGTCACTAGTACAATATCAAACAAGATGGAAAACCCAAAATATAAGATGTCTTCTGCAGCTCTCTCTCTTTCTCCTCCAATGAACTTATCTTCTCTCTCACTTGGTGCGAACTTGCTTGAATGAGTGTGTGTATCAAATGAGAGAGTGATCCTCTCTATTTATACTTTAAGTGTGGGTGACTGTTTTCTTAATGGGGTCGACCTCTCTAACTTAACTAGGCGGACCTGTCCTAGGGAGACTCAAAAATACATTTTACATTTGACCTTTGGGGAACTATTGCCCCGACCTACAATGGAGGTTTTACCTCAATATTCTTGCATGACCAAATACAATAATGACATCCCCGAACGGAGAAAAAACATCTTCGGCGGAGGTACAATAAAAATACAATAATAATATAATAATAATAAACAAAAGAATATCTTCCGAAGTTACATTTACAACAACACTCCCTCTTAACTAGGAAGGTATTCTCTCGCCACAGTCATCATCACTCTGGACACAAACTCTGGACAACGTTATCATCGCTGGATCATGATCATCGTTGGATCATCATCAATGTTGGAACATCATCAACACTAGATCATCATCGTCGCTACTCCAGCAATCCTCATCTCGTTGATCATTGACTAGTGACATCTCTCGAATCTATCTGTCATGAGAAGTTCTACAGAGCTAGCCCTTTTTCATGTTGGATGTAGGCCTAGCTCTCATCTAGGTCATCATCATCTCTACTTGCAAGCCATCAAGTAGGTACAGCCCAGGACCACACATTACATTTCCACAGCAATCACCTGCGTCTCCTACTATCATCTCATCGTATCCGGATTATCTCATCATCACACACGGAGAGCAGCCCAGGTGCATACATCATGTCCATTAGACCACCTGCGTCTCCCGCCCAGTGCGTACAGCCCAAGAGCACCCCAGCTGCATTACGTCTCTCTTTCAGTCCGCCTGCGTCTCCCACCCAGTGGGTACATCCCAGGAGCACCCCAGGTGCATTATGACTCTCTCGGTCAACCTACGTCTTCAAACATGTGGATACAATGTGCATTACGTCGTTGCAGACCACCTATGTCTTCCACCGTGTAAGATACAGTCGGGGCGCATCCCAAATGCTTCATGACCCATGGAATTACCAGCATCTTCAAACATGTGGATACAGCATAGGAGCACCCCAGGTGCATTACGTCCCTGTGGACCACTTGTGTCTTCCACCATGTGAGATACAGCCCTGGTGCACTTGCGTCTTTCGGTCTCATCACTCCCTCTTTCGAGGAACATCAATCTGGATAACACCAAGCCTCTCTCTGAAGTACTCGAACTTCACTCTCACTAATGGCTTGGTCAACACATCGGTTATCTGCTCGTCTGTCGCCACATACTGGAGCTTCACTACTCCTCTCTACACCATATCCCAGATATAGTGGTACTTGATCTCAATATGCTTCGACTTGTCGTGAAACACTGGGTTCTCAGACAACTTCACACAACTCTGGTTGTCACAGAAGATACAAGTCGCCTGAAGCTCGAGATCAAACAAATCTGACAGTAACTTCCAAAGCCATACTACCTCACAACTAGCCGAACAAGCTGCAACATACTCTACTTCGGTCGTACTCAGTGCCATGCATGACTACTTCCTGCTAAACCAGGAGATCATACCGGATCTCAAACTGAAGCAGCATCCCGAAGAGCTCTTCCTGTCTGTGGCACTACCTACCCAATCCGAATCAACATAACCATGCAAGTTAATCCTTTGATTCATCTCATACTTGAGCCCATACTCAATTGTACCCTTTAGGTACCTCAATATATGTTTTGCAGCCGTCAGGTGAACATGTCTTGGATTCATTAGGAACTGGCTCAAGGTGTTCACAGCAAAACATATGTCTGGCCTCGTGTTCATCAAATACATTAACGAACCAATCATCTGCATGTACATTGTGGAATCAACTGTCTCTGAAGAAGCGTCACATAGTAGCTTCAAGTTCAATGCCATTGGTGTGGCCATTGCCTTGCAGTCCATCATTCTGAACCTCTTCAGAATCTCTACCGCATATTTTCCTTGACCAAGGAAAATCACATCTGCACTCTGCCACACCTCCATGCCTAATAAGTAGTGCATCATTCCCAGGTCCTTCATCTCGAACTCTGCGGCAAGCCTTCTCTTTGTATCTGCAATGAGCTCATCCTCCCCTATTACAAATAGGTCATCTACATATAGTAGTAATATCACTGGTCTTCCACCCTCAACCTTGAAGTAAAGGTTGGAATCTGCTTTACTCTTGGTAAAGCCCGAGCTCATCAGAAAGTTGTCCATCCTGCCGTACCATGTCCTGAGTGCCTGCTCAAGCCATACAAGGCTTTCTTCAACTTGCACACATGAGTCTATATGTCATGTGTCTCAAATCCCAGTGGTTGCTCGCATACACTTCCTCTTGTTCAAGAATGTTTTCTTGACGTCCATCTGGTGTACCTTCCATTTCATTACTGCACCCAATGCAAGTATAGATCTGATGGAAGTGTATCTTGCTACAGGTGCAAATGCCTCCTCGTAGTCTATGCCTTCGTTCTGGGAGAAGCCACATGCCACAAATCTTGCCTTGTGTTTTTTTATGCTACCATCTGCAGCATGCTTGATCTTGTAGATCCATTTCAAAGTCACAACAGACTTCCCTACTAGTCTTGGAACTATCTCCCAGACATCATTCTTCATAATCGACTAGTACTCCTCGATCATGGCATCCTTCCATTCCTTCTTCTCTGTTGCTTCCTCATAGTTGGAAGGTTCTTTATCAATGATGTCACATAGTAGGGCCACATAGTTGGAGTATGGTTTGGGTCTCTTGCTTTCTCTATGTAACCCATCTGGAGCACCATTCTTTGCATCTTGTATTGCTTCACGTTCCCATGCTGGTCTTCTCTTGTGGGAGTTCTTCTCACGAGGTGGATCTACAAGTTCTTGTGGTTTTGTCATGTTGCGGTCTTCATGATCCTCTTGAATTGCTTCTTCCATAAATGTGTCTCTGGTTCTGGAAACTTCAGGTTCTTTAGTTTCTTCAATAGGTAATTTTCTTGATTTGTTGTATGTTGAATCTCCATCGAAAGTTACGTCTCTATTGATCTAGATCTTCTTGAATCCTGGGAAGTATATTCGGTAGGATTTTGATGTGTCGTTGTATCCCACGAATATTTGCTTCTTTCCTAAAGGATCTAGCTTGGTTCTCTTTTCCTTCGGGATATGTATGTATACCAGGCAACCAAATATTCTGAGATGGCTGACTTCTGGTTTCTCACCTAAGAAAGCTTCTTCGGGAGTCTTGTTGTTCAATACACGATGAGGTGTACGGTTTTGTACATATACAGCTATCCTTGCTGCTTCTGCCCATAAGTGCATCGGAAGATCCTGATCATGTAGCATTGCCTTCCCTGCTTCCATTATTGTTTTTTTCTTTCGTTCTGCAACGCCATTTTGTTGAGGATTGTAAGGAGTGCTCAACTCCCTCTTAATCCCAGATTCTCTGCAAAGGTCCTTGAATTCTTCTGAAGTGAATTCTCCGCCATTGTCTGATCGTAAAGTAGTGATCTTCCTCTCAGTGTGATTTTCAACCAAGGCTTTGAATTCCTTGAATTTGCTAAATACTTCATCTTTGCCCTTCAAGAAATAAATCCATGTCTTAAGGGAAAAATCATCTATAAAATAAACATAGTATACATACCCGCTTAATGAGTTGGAAGACATGGGATCACACACATCCGAGTGGACTATCTCCAATATTCCTTTTGCCTTGCTTTCACTGTTGGGGAATGTCTTCTTCACGTTCTTTCCTTGCGCACATTCCTTGGAAATGCCTTCATGCTTTGTTTGGATTTCTGGTAGTCCTGAAATTGCTTTGCTTGCAATTGGTAGTGCTCTATAGTGCACATGTGCAAGCCTCCTATACCATAACTCACTTGGTTCCATGGAGTCATGGACTAATGCTTGTTTTGGTTGACCTTTCAACTTGTACAAGCCTCCCTCTTGCTCTCCAATCTCTGTTGCATCATTTATTGTCTTTCCTTTTGGCCACATTAGAACTTGGCCATCAACAAATGCAACCCGCATTCCTTTAGCATCTAAATGTTGAGATGGAGAGAAGGTTCTTCTTCAATACCGATACATAGAGAACATCTTTCATCTTTAATGATTTGCCAGAATCTAGCTTGTAGGAAGCTTCTCCACTTCCTTTGATGGGATGTTGATAATCATCCCCGAGTTTCACCTTGTGAGGTGACTCATGTTCTGATAGATTGATGAAAGATTCCTTGTACCCCGTCATATGCTTGGATGCTCCACTATCTACAAGCCAATCATTGCTCCCATGTGTGATGGTGCCTGTGAGTGCTGAGATTAAGACATATTCTTCATCACTTGAAGAATCATCCCTTTCTTCTCTAGTTCTTTTCCTTGTTGGTTCATCATCTTCAGCAGTGTGAGCACGATGCCTCTTCTTGTTGGTCTTCTTGGAGGATCCTTGATTTCTGGGACAATTTCTTGAGTAATGTCCCTTCTCATCACATGTGTAACATCAGATACTGGAGAGATCCCTTCTAGGTCCATGGTGCCTTCTGGATCTTCTGTGATGATGGTCCTCCCTCTTGTTGTGATTTCTTTTAGTGTGAATAGTTAGAGCTAGTCGTCATTAGCTCCCATCTTCTCTTCTCTTGCTACTAGACAAGCATCTTCTTGGGTGCATTCTTCCCATAGTCTGTTGAAGGTGATCAGCTTCTTCCTGGCACATATTCCTTGAATGAATGAGTCCCATGATCTTGGGAGACCATTCAAGGTGGTCATAACTATCTCTCCTTCTTCTACTTTGTCTTCAATTGCTTCAAGTTGCTCCTTGATTTGAGAGACCCTTGTGAAGTAAGATTGCATGGTCTCTGAGTGTTGGATCTTCACATTCTTGAGTTGATTCCTTAGTGTCATCGTCCAATTGATGTTCTTCCCTTCGAATATCTTCGTCAAGGCATCGAACATCTCCTTGGGAGCCTTCAATGATGATACATGAGGGATGAGCTGATCTTTGATGGAGTCTGCAATAATCCTCTTGGCCTTGACCAAGTTCTTCTTGTGGATTCCCTTTGCCTCTTCTCCCTCTGGTTCTGGAACCTCCGCATTGACATACTTGTCCAAATCATTTTCTTCTAGGACAAGAGAGATTCTGTACTTCCAAGCTCGGAAGTTGTCAGCTCCTTCAAGATTATCCTCAAGCTTGGTGTAATTTGTCATTTTGAAATGAGAACCTCAAATGGAAATAGCAAAAAATTAGTTCTTACCAATTTGAGATGCCCAACCTGGTTTTGGAGCTGGCTAACCTAGGGTTTGTTAGAGAAACCCTAATTTTTCAAACTTGGAATTTTGAACTTCTGAATGGACAAAAAGATGCACCTTCTCAAGGCGATTTGTCCAGTGTACTCCTTTGTCCGGATTGATGGAGGAAAACCCCAAAAGTTTGATGCCCTAGTTTTCTCCTAGCACTAGTGACTGGATCAAAAATGAAAATTCTTCAAATTGAATTATGCTTCCTCCAAAAGATGCGCCCTCCTAGCGTGCATTAGCCTAGCCTTCTTTTTCTGATGATCTGTGGAGAGAAGACCTTGAACTAGGAAGCCCTAGTTTCCCGCTGCTGCACAATGCCTTCTTTTCAGATTGGCTTTGATACCATGTTAGAGTTTGCAGTTTAATTCAATTTAGTTAGATCTTTAAACTGAAAAATAGACAAGCAAAGCAAAACACAAAACAAACAAGAATTTTCCTCGGGGAAACCATAAAGGAGAAAACCCCGCAACTTCCTCAGAAGTAGATTTGTCTCTAGTACAATATCAAACAAGATGGAAAACCCAAAATATAAGATGTCTTCTACAACTCTCTCTCTTTCTCCTCCAGCGAACTTGTCTTCTCTCTCACTTGGTGTGAACTTGCTTGAGTGAGTGTGTGTATAAATGAGAGAGTGATCCTCTCTATTTATACTTTAAGTGTGGGTGACCTTTTTCCCAATGGGGCCAACCTCTCTAACTTAACTGGGCTGACCTGTCCTAGGGAGACTCAAAAATACATTTTACAATTAACCTTTGGGGAACTATTGCCCCGACTTACAATGGAGTTTTTACCTCAATATTCTTGCATGACCAAATACAATAATGACATCCCCAGATGGAGGAAAAACATCTCCGACGGAGGTACAATAATAATATAATAATAATAAACAAAAGAATATCTTCCAAAGTTACATTTACAACAACATGGCACTCCTTCCAACTGCCCCACACAACACAAGGAAGGCATTTCTCTTCACTAATCCACAATTCCCTCAGCAAGTCCAACCCTTGTAGTGCTTACTAGTGTGTGCAATAAGAGTCCAACCTGTTGTATGTTGTTGGAGAACCTCATGTAGTGTTAATTATTGGCTTGTCAAGCATACAAAAGTAGAAAAACTCAATGGGTAAGGGTTCCTAGCTTGCCCAAACTCTATTCTCACCTACAGCCATCTCTTTTTCGCTCAAATCTGCAGTTCTCCTTCCAAATTCGAATTCATGGCTATACACAGCTTGGTAATTGACGACGGCAATGACAAAAGCAAAAATTATGTGTAGTGTAAAAACCGTTGTCCCGGAGATTCGCATAATTAAAAATGGATGGTAGACTCCAAAAGATGACAGAATGGGGGAAAAGACAACTGACATAACTTATGAACATAGAAGAGAGGACTCTTACAGCAATCATAGAAGTATATTCATCCCATGCTTCCATAACTACATGAGAAGACTTTCCTCACCAACCTCACACATGCATTCAACGATTGGCTTTAATAGTCAAAATGAAATAATTGACTCATTTAGGGGAAATGGCAGCAATTGGGTGAGTTCTAAGGTTGACACTTGACAATAGAGGATTTAACCTCCCATAGGCCCCCTTTCCTCTTCCGCTCTAGTGGAATCATAGCCCCTCTAGTGCTCTTTACACGACCATCTTGGACCATAAATATTATTTTCCAACATAATATTTACCTAGATTTTGTGTCATTGTGACAAGCCAACCACATGGTCCATATAGAGATATTTATATCATATATGCCTAGCCATTCACTAGTCAAGCCTTGGCCTTGAGCTCTGTTATCACATATATAGTAGTCGGTCTACCATACATTTTTTGTCAGATTCCAGTACACTATTCAGCCAATTCCCTTACATTGAGATGCTGAGATGAGCATCTATATTGGATCATTATCAGATTTTGGACAGCAATATATATATTCCCCATGCCATGACTGAGTCTCAGGACACTCAGAGAGATGACCGATGTAGCCATTATACCATTCGTACAGAGCAATCAATAGTGCCCAGAGTTACAGTGGCAGTTTCAGAGGACAGATGATGGTTCAGATGATGAGCATTCAGGTATATGACTCAGCAGGTATATCATAGTGTTGTGGTTATATTGCTTTTATATTTATTCTTATAACATGTCTTAGCACCTAGTGTCATGATCTGGCGATCATATAGATATGTGGACCTGGTTGATCTTATTATATATATTATATTGTCCCTACTCAGACTTAGAAGTTCACTATTCATACTCATTGGTTTTACCCTCCTTAGGGAGAATAGAGGTAATCATTCCACTATACCTTGGCTTGCTAGTGTTGGCTCCATTATTCATTGTCTTCATCCATCCATTGCCTACCTTTTAGTTTATCACCCTGACTTACTACTTGACTAGTGACATGGAGGATCTTTTCCCCACTATAGCCTCTGTATTGGATGAGCTTCCCTGTTTATTGTGTCTCGGCTCTGAGTTGGTGACAAAACTTACCTATGGTGAGTTCGATTCCTTGTGAATTCCCCCTAGTCACTAAAGTTGTGTTGGCTAAACCTGAAACTTTTATGCTGCCATGAATACAAAATCTGGAAAAAATGAAATGTTATATCTTGTATGAAAAGCCCATTCATGCAATGTGTTTCTAAACACACATGAATAAAAGGCATGCCAAATGAAAATGGCCATGAAAATAAAATGTTATATCTTTTGGAAATATAAATACCTAGGTAAATAAGCTGTCTGCGACACACCTAGAAGTGCTCAGGTAAATAAGTGCCTTAAAAACACACCTGCAGCAGAAAGCCTAAAATAAATGTAAATCTATGCAATGTGTTTATAAACACACATAGATCGAAGGCTATGGAAACTTCAGGCCCAAAAAGCAATGGAACTTAAATGCTATATCTAAATAATTGCTAGCCTCATTTGTAATACGGATTGTGCGCATCTGTTAAAGGTGAATAAACCCTCTTTGAACAACTCATCCATTTGTGAGACACCGCCATTCCCTGTGTTGTTGCTCATTCAGTATATACTACGGTGTGTATTCCCTTTCCCTGTTCCAAAGTGTCACAAAGTTGAGTTAGTCAAGTCATCCTCTAGCCTAGCCAGTTTATTCTAGCCTTCACCCTTCACTAGCAAATTGATCACAGCTATGAAGTGAGTATGGTCTTGAAAGTCTAGTCTGAGTAATAATAATAATTAATGACATTATATATTTGGATTTAGATCGCCAGTAATGATTACTTTGTGTTATAATTGCTATTTGAATAAGTTGTAGAGCATGCATTAACCTTTGACACTTTGTAGCAGCTTCTGATGATAGTCTGAGTTATATTTGGTCATGTTGACTTGGTCAAACCTAGTTTGACCAAGGTCAACCACAGGACATGAGATGGTTGGACCTTGTGATGATATGGATAGATGATATATGGTCTATGTACATGTACATGATGATTCTATGCATCAGATACATGTTTATGATGATGATTCATGGTTTACAGCATTATTTGATCATTTACAGATTATTATTATTTCACCTGTTCCGGTATATTGGATATATTTTATAATCATGCAAAGACTCATATGGTGTATGAGTACACATCTTGGATGGATTTGGACCTTCTGAGTCCAATGAGAAAGTCTGTTTTTTGTTCCGAGCACTTACAGTGATGATTGAGCCTCAACAGGCTAACCCAGTGCAATTTTGGTCTATCGGAGACCCTGTCAGAGCAGAGAGGATTTTTATTTGGTTGACCTAGGGCGCTGTACTTGGAGGGGGTGGTACAGCCACTTGTTTTTACCATATTACCCCCCTCCTGGACACACTGGTGCCCTCACCTTGACAGCGCAGGCACTCCAGAAGGCAGTTTGGGCAGTTTCACGCTTCCCGAGGCATTTCAGGATTGGTAGAAATGGCTATTGAGAAATTCGATTTGGGCTACTGAGGCAATGTTTTGGCATGGGATGATCAGTGATGATGGATTGATGTCTTCCACACCTCCTCCAGCAGTTTCAGCTTCATTGGGACCCACATCCATCACTTATGGCACTTTCTGATGATTTCTGAGGCCTTTTGAGGCCCACGATTGGTCCATAGAGGCACGATTTGGTATATTGATGACTATTTTATTATTATTGTGCTATGGGGATTGCCCAAGGGTGGCTAAAATTACCCCTTGGACCCACCATAAGCTTCTTAATATATTTTGTCATCATGATATGGTGGGATTCCCCTCTTCTAGGGCGATTTTGTCCACGTATGTTATATTTTATTAGTGATCCATGTATTTTGTTGTTGAGCTCATCTCAACCATTGATTAGACATTTGTATCTTTTAATCTTAGCCACTCATTCAAAAAGTGGTTAGGATTTTGATGCCTCTCCTTCCTATTTAAAGGAGAGAGCTTCACATTGTAAAGGGACTGGTGGCTCTGGATTATTGGAATAGAAAATTATTATTGCATCTATCTGCAGTGTTGTGGTGAATGTTTTTGGTGTTCGTTCGTTGGTTCTTCCTTTGCACTGAGTTATTGGAGGTCTTGTTTGCCATATCTTTTGTACCACGTTTTTGCATCTACAGGTGGAGGCCGATTTGCTTTAAGGAGGAAGTATTGGTAGGGAAAGAATCTCCCTACTTCTTCTTTGGATCTCTTCGTTGGTAACAGAGAGTATTACTGTCCCAGGACCTTCTATTCTATGTTATCATTGCATTTTACTTGTATTTCCTCCATACTTGACCTCTCTGATTGAAATCGATTTTCCTTGGATTGACAGGTAGAGGAGGGCGCACTTGTGGGCTAGGGCATCAATTTGGCAAGCAAAATCAACAATCTCTCATTTGATCTCTGTGGGAATCTTCCTCGACATCAAAGCATCTCTCTTCATCACTCAGGTATGATCTCAAGGTAAGTTCTATCTCCATGATCTATCCACTTGTCTAAAACATTTTAAACCCTAATTAATCAAAACCCCCATTTTTACATTTTTTCAGATCTACTGAGATCTAGTGGGTTGTTGGGTGTAATATTGAAAACCCACCTCTATAGTATCCAAGGCATCCTGGATCTATAGTTTGGTGAGGATTGGCCTCCATTTGACCCTCTTCCCAAGGCACTTAGCCTCTCCAAGCAAGGGCGCACTTCCTGGTTTGGGTGAGTTGACCTAGATCTAGTACATGGGTAGTTGAGATTCCACTTAATTCGTGATCTACACATCCAATAAACTACCCCCAGACTGTCACTTTTCTGATTTCTACCTTGTGGGCCCTATTCCACATTTTAAGGGGATTTATTCCCCATTTTTGACCACTTGGTATCTTTAAACTCAGATCTAGTAAGATCTAGCCATCGGATTGCCGTGAAATTGTAGATCCATACTCTCACTTGCTTAAACTACTTGGATCTAAAGTTTGGATGCCATTGGACTTGTCTTGATTCATTTATCCCACTTTTTAGCCTCCTTGGGTAAAGTCGCACCACCTTGGAGAAGTGAGTTGGTCCACTTCTAGGACATGGGTAATTGAGATTTTAGTGGATTTGGAATGGGCATAATTCAAAACCTAGGTCTAGTTGGTCACTTCATCAAATCTTGCCTTGGGGATAGCATTCCTTGTTTTAAGGGATTGTGGTCCACTTAGGTCAAACCTTGAATCTCTAGATCTAGACCTATTCATCCATCAAACCTTTAATTGCCCACTTGCCACATGCAATAGGAGTCATTAACCACAAGTTAACTTCACTTTGACTCCATTAATCCCAATTCCCAAGGCACTGATCTCTCTCCAAGTCAATTCGACTTTCCTAGATTGTTGGATTAACTTGTGGTTTGATCCTTGTGTGGTGGACTAAACCCTTTGATGTCATCATATATCATGATCAAGCTTGTCACTTGTACTAGTTAGCCCTAATTCAACCCCTAAACTACCCTGCATTGGACACAGTTCCCAAGGCAGTGGATTTTCTCACATTGAACTAGTACTCTAATCTCAGATCTCACTTCAAATATCATAAGTCACTCTCACATCAACAATGAACCAAAGCTATACTCATTGAACCCCTCACTTACCTTGTGACTTCATCCTAAGGTCTAGGATAAACCATACACCTTATTTCACTTAATCTTAACTTGATTTGGTGTCTTGGTTTGATCTCTCCTATCGGGAGTAGATCGGGTCTCCCCCTTTGTTGTCTGGGCTAGATAACATAAAGTGAAGGTTGCCTCGATTGGCGTGACAACTATCTATTGAAGGTCGAGGTGATCGTGGTTGCACCTTTTGAGTTGCCCTTCCCTATTGCCATCCATTTATGGATACATCCACAGGGGTAACTACAGTTTAGGTAATAACAAGCTCCACACTAGAAATCCATACTAGCACATTTACATCATTTTACATAATCTAACTCAATACATTACAACACCAAGCTTGATATGCAGCTTCGAAAGATATTCTTATCAAGCCAAAACCCTAAAAAGAAACCATGTTGAAGTATACTTGCAATGTCGGCTTAGAAGATTCCAGAAATAATAAATAAAGCAATATGATATTGTCTCCTAAACAAGTCGGCCCCAGTTAGCTAGTGAAGTCGGCCCTATAAGGAAAAGTCATACAAAAATCAAGTATAAATAGAGGCAACGCCCACCTCATTTGGATACACCACTCAAACAAGTAAGTTCGCTCAAGACAAAGAGATTGGTGCACAAGGGAGGAAGGGAAGCTGGAAGGAGACTTATATCTCGAGTTTATCTTATCTTATCTTTGTATCTTCTATTCTTGGGGCATCTTTGTATGAGAGAGCTTTAGCTCTTCACTGTATTGACATTGTACATTGTTGACGAATCTATACTGAGAAGTTATACTGGGTTTCCCATGAAAGGGTTTTCCCAGGATAAATCTTTGTGTCTATTGTTGAATGTATCTCTTCCAGTGATCTGTATGCATGCAATATGATAAATTGAATGAAAGTCTAACATAATTGCTCTTAAGTAAAATTCTAACATGGTATCAAAGCAGGACTGAAAGAAAGCATTGCGACAATTGCGAAAGTTGGAAACTAGGGCTTCTTATTTCTAGAATTTACATCCACAGATCAAGCTCGATCTTAGCATCCTTGAACTCACTCTAGGAGGGTGCATCTATCTGTGGAGTCAGATCTCATATCCAAGAATTTTCAATTTTTACTTAAATTCTGCAGAAATTAGGGTTTCCAGTTTTTGCATGTTTTGTTCATAGATCTGAGTGAAAAGGAGGTCTGCTCAACTCACCTTGGGAGGGCGCATCTTTCCAATGGATCAGATTCTCCATTGAAGAACTTTCAATTTTGACCCTCCTGCTAAGGTTTCTAGAACCAGATTTGGCATGATGACAAACAACACCAAGCTTGATGAGAAGCTTGAAGGGGCTAATAACTTCAGAGCTTGGAAGTATAGGATGCTCCTCATCCTAGAAGAAAATGACTTGGAAAAGTATGTTGAAGAAGAGTTTGCGGAGCCAAAGGGAGATGAGGGTAAGGCAAGGCACAAGAAGAACATGGTTAGGGCAAAGAGGATCATTGTTGATTCTATCAAGGATCACTTGATCCCTCATGTCTCATCAAAGAAGACTTCGAAGCAAATGTTTGATGCCTTGTCCAGTTTGTTTGAAAGCAAGAACATCAACCAAAAGATGACCTTGGGAACTCAACTCAAGAATGTGAAGATGCAGAAGGCAGAATCCATCCAATCCTACTTCACAAGGGTATCTCAGATCAAGGAACAGCTTGAAGCTATTAGAGACATGGTTGAGGAAGCAGAAGTAGTGATGACTACATTGAATGGCCTTCCAAGGTCATGGGAATCTTTCATCCAAGGAACATGTTCTAGAAAGAAGTTAACAAAGTTTAGTAGACTTTGGGAAGAATGCACACAAGAAGAAGCTAGATTGGTAGCAAGAAAAGAGAAGTTGGGTAATGATGAAGATCAAGCACTAGCTGCACATACAAAGAAAGAAAAGAGCAGAAAAGAAGTTCATACTTGAAAGAAGTCTCAAAAGTTTCAGGAGTCGCAAAAGGCTCAAAGAGATTACTCAAACTTCAAATGCTACAGCTGCTAGAAGATGGGACATATTTTGTCCTCAAATAAAAGATCAAATCAGAAAAGGAAAAAGACATCATGCTCATACCGTAGAAGATGATGAACCTGTTCAAAAGAAAGCAAGAGAAGATAATTCAAGTGAAGAATATGTTTTGATATCAGCTCTTACAGGGACAGTCACTCATGGAAGTGACACATGGCTTGTTGATAGTGGTGCTTCTAAGCACATGACTGGTTACAAGGATTCTCTCACAAGTTTGATTCAGAAGGATTCACCTCATAAGGTGAAGCTTGGAGATGATTATCAGTATCCTATTAAAGGAGTAGGAGAAGCCTCCTACAGGTTGGATTCCGGAAAGCCTATGAAGATGAAGAATGTGTTATATGTACCTGGTTTGAAGAAGAATCTTCTATCCATATCAGCATTGGATAAGAAAGGATTCAAAGTTGCCTTCGTGGATGGAGAAGTTCTCATGTGTGTTGATGTATATGTAACTTCGGAATGTATTTCATATATGTATTATTCCTCTATACGGAAGTGTTTGTATTCCTATAGAGATGTTATTATTCCTCTATACGGAAGTGTCATCATTTATATTGTAAGTGTCGTAACTTATACTTGATGGGTTATTAGACCACCTTGTTGGGGTCGGCCCTGTATAAGTCATGTGGGTTGAAGGGTTATTAGACCACCCGATTAGGGATCGGCCATGTGGGTCAAAGGGTTATTACACCACCCTATTGGGTGTCGGCCCAGTCAGCATTATGTTATGTGGTTAAGTTAAGGCCGACCTAGTAAAGGTCATTAGGCAAGTCAAGTCAAGTATAAATAGAGTGCGGGAGGCACTCTATTTGATCATTCTATTCTCTCACACACTCTCGGGAGAGTGGCGCACTTGTGGAGGAGGAGAAGCTGCTGCTAGGAGATGTCTATCTCTTATGCTTGGGTTGTATCATTGCTCTATCTATCTCTAAGGAATTTATTGGGGTTTTTCACCTTTATGGTTTTCCCCAAGTAAACTCTGTGTCTCTTGTGTGCTTGCATTATTGTGTCCATGATTGATATGCTATAGATATGCTATACATGTTGTTTTCTCAGTTAAGATCCTAGATCAGATTGAAGTAAATTCTGAAAAATTAACATCGTATCAGAGCTAGCCTAAAAGAAGGCATGGTATGGCATGTATGACACTTGTTGCAATTGCGAAGCTAGGGCTTGATATAGCAAAAACCAGTCATCGTAGCACTTTCGCTATAAATAAATTTCGGCGAGGTTTCAGGGTCTGAAAATCGTACAGGGCGAAGCTAAGATCCCCATGTACCTTGTGTCCAAAGGACAACCTCTAATTTGTTGTGCTTTGTGATTTATGATCTATACAATATAGGGTTTCTGCCTCTTCCAGATCTCAGTCATAAACAGGTGACCTTGGAAAAAAGGTCATAACTTGGGTTAGGAAGCTCCAAATGAAATTTCGTAAAAAGTGACAGGTAGTGCACGGACTGTACTTTCTCAGGTAACATTTTCAGAGACCGAAACTAAACTAGTGACACGTGGCACGCCGTACAAGTTCGCTCTCTTGTTTTATCCCATAAACAGGTCACATTGCGACACTTGGCATAACTCTCTCTCAGAGAATCCATTTAAGGTCAGACCTGTGGGGTTGGAAAGATGACAGGTCGGGCTATCACAGGAAAAATTTTCAGACCCTGTGGATCGAAAAGTTCGGAGTTACACCAGAAACAATCAGGTACATATTTCTGTCAAAACAAAATTATTTTTTAGCACCTTCATTCATGGCTTCCGGAATTTAGGGTTTCTGAGAAAGTTGGAATTTTTGTAATCGGAGACTATGGCTAAATGCTACTCATCAAAATCGAAATTTAGAGACCAAGATCAGAATTTTTGGTTGGGCAAAAGGCCGGGCTTGATCAGACCCTAGTTCGGGACTTTGATCAGAAAAGTGGAAAATTAGGGCTTCTGCAAAAATGGAAATTTTTGAAATCTGTGACCACGGCTGGAAGCTCCTCAAAAAAATAGAAGCTTAGAGCTTTGGATCGAACCTTTTGATTAGGCAGAAGGGTGGGCTTTATCAAACCCTAGTTCGGGGTCATGTCTAGTGAATCCGGAAGTTTCAAAGGCAAATTTGAGGGGTGAAACTTTGCAGTTTTCAATTTCTAAGTATACCAGCTTGATCAACTCATCAAGGCGCATATTTCTATCCTTTCGAAAGTTTGAAATTCAAAGTTTAAATTTTTAGGGTTTCTCTGACAAACCCTAATCCAGCTCCAGATCCAGTTCTTGCAAATCAAGTGGATTGGGTTAATCCTAGAAGAAAATGGATTGGTCACCTGCATAAGTGAAGAAGTTCTTGTTTCAAAGGGAGATGAGGCTAAGGCCTTACATAAAAAGATTACAAGCAATCTCGACAGGTATGACTTATCCAGGTATGTTTCAAGATTTGTTCATGATTAGGTTTATGGTATGTTTGTCTTCATGTTATTACGGTTAGTACAATCTTGATTAAATTTAGACTTGTCGTATCACCTTAATAAAATTATGAATGCATTCATTGATTAGGGTGTTGACACTTATGATTATACTAATGCATTATGGTGTTGTATGAGGTTTATGTTGTCTACTAACATGAAAGGTATACCAAGAAAGACAAATCATATTCTAGTTCAAGAACATATGATCATGATGACATGAAGACAAAGATTCATACATTGTCATGGATCACTTAGAAGATCTATTTACGAGGTATGTATAACTTGGTTCTATAATGGTTAACCTATGAGATATGCAGGTTACTAGTACAAGTCATTGAAGAGAACAAGAAGACATCATGTGGGTATGTTAGACATAACTAGCTAACATACCAATCCAGGTATGTTTTTCCTATATCAAGTTAGAATCCTACCTTGTGTTAGGATCCCTTATATAAATATACTTGGTATGATTGGTTATGTTTATTCATAAAGTTAGAAATGTAAGTAATCAAGGGTTTATGCATATTATGTCTCTTATCTTGATTGATGATTCAACTAACTAGAAGAGTCCTATGATCAAATAAGAATATGCATGAGTAAAAGAAGACTTCCCTGAAACCTTGAATACTAATGTTTATTATCTGTGTTTGAAAAGATCATGACTATACATGTTTAAGATTATTGTGTGTTAAGATTATACTAATGAATGTGTGAGACCTCGAGGTAACACAATGATGATACTAATAAGCATGCATAATGATTAAGGATGGATATAAGTTCAAGGACAGGTAATCCAGGAAGCAAAGATCAAGAGGGAGCACACTCCAGTTGTTCCTGCAAGAAAGCAAAGATCAAGAGGGAGCACACTCCAGTTGTTCCTGCAAGGAAGCAAAAATCAAGAAGGAGCACACTTCAGTAATTTCTGCAAAGATGCAGATATTCAGAGGGAGTTGACCACTTCTCACAATCCACATCAGAATGGAGTTGCAGAAAAGAAACAAAGACTGAGAGGGAGTCAACCCAACAAACAAACAAAGATAAGTATTTGAATTATCATTCCTTGCATATTTTATTGTTTAAATAATACTATTCAATAATGTATATACTCATGTTCCTAGAATTAGGTGGTGTATTATGCATATTAGAATAATTGCATTGATGAACAGTATACTACTAATATACATGGATAAGTGGCCTATGGCACTGTACAACATTCCATTGCTACTTATCTAGAACAAAACCTCTTTGCTGACATGTTGGGAGTTGTGCACACTCTTAACAATGTTCTGGTAGAGATTGGAAGGCATCTAGAAAGTTACGGGATATGGATAAATGTTGTATTGAAACATTGGCTAAGATAATTGTATGACTGTATGACATATTTCTTTATGTGTAAGAATTTGTTCTGAAAACCATGAGATGTTTTCTAATCATGCAATTTAACTTGTTGTGTAGGAAAGATCGTATACCATCACCTACAAAAGAAGGACTACAACATTTGTTCAGCAACAAAGTTATCTATTGAAAATATTGAAAATATTGAAGATATTGAAGTTCCCAAGATCTAGGAAGAATGCCATGATCGAGGAGTACCAGTCGATCATGAAGATGTTTGGGATGCAGTCCCAAGACCTGAAGGGGAGTCTGTAGTGACTTCCAAGAGGATCTACAAGATCAAGCATGCTACAGGTGGTAGCATAGAGACTTTTGCTCCTATAGCCATATACACTTCCATTAGATCCGTACGTGCTCTGGCTGCAGTGATGAAATGGAAGATATACCAGATGGATTTCAAGACAGCTTTCTTGAATGGTGTAGTTGAAGAAGAAGTGTATGTGGAGCAGCCACTTGGTTTTGAAACACATGACAGGGAGTCATATATGTGTAGAACTTGGTATGGTAGGATAGACAGCTTCCTATCCAGTTTGGGCTTTACCAAGAGTAAAGCGGATTCCAACCTTTACTACAAGGTTGAGGAAGGCAATCCAGTGATACTACTTTTGTATATGGATGACCTGTTTATTACAGGTGAAGATAGATTGATTGCCGACACGCAGCGGAAGCTTGTTGCCGAGTTCGAGATGAAGAACTTGTGGATGATGCACTATTTTCTAGGTATGGAGGTGTGGCAGAGTGCAGATGGAATTTTCCTTGGACAAGGGAAGTATGCAGTAGAGATCCTGAAGAGGTTCGGGATGATGGACTTCAAGGCCATGGCCACACCTATGGCATCGAACCTGAAGCATTCTGTGTGATGCTTCATCTGAGCCGGTTGATGTCTCTATGTATCGTCAGATGATTGGGTCCTTGATGTACCTGACGAACACGAGACCAGATATTTGCTTTGCAGTGAACACATTGAGCCAATTCCTGACGGATCCGAGAGGTGTTCACCTGGTTGCTGTAAAGCATATTCTGAGGTACCTGAAGGGTACGGTTGATTATGGGCTCAAGTATGATGCGAATCAAAAGTTTAACCTACAGGGTTATGTTGATTCAGATTGGGCAAGCAGTGTTGCCGATAGGAAGAGCACTTCTGGGTGCTGCTTCATTATGGGATCAAGTGTGATCTCTTGGTTTAGCAAGAAGCAATCCTACATAGCGCTGAGTACAGCCAAGGCAGAGTATGTTGCAGCATGTTCGGCTAGTTGTGAGGTAGTATGGCTTCGGAAGCTACTATCTAGGTTATTTGATCTCCCGTTGGAGGCTACTGGTATCTTTTGTGACAACCAAAGTTGTGTGAAGCTGTCTGAGAACCCAGTGTTCCACGACAGGTCGAAACACATAGAGATCAAATATCACTATATCAGGGATATGGTGCAGAGAGGAGCAGTGAAGCTCTTGTATGTTGCGACAGATGAGCAGATTGCAGATGTGCTGACGAAGCCACTAGCCAGAGTGAAGTTCGAGTACTTCAGAGAGAGGCTTGGTGTCCTTCAGATCGATGACACTTCAAGGAAGAAGTGATGGAGACATTTGCTGAAGCCATTCCAAGCATGGTGGAAGGAGGATCCTTCACATGGCTATGGATGTAAGCGCTGGATGATGAGTATTAGGACGATGCTCCAGTTACTGCTCTATATATGTATCATGTTGGATGCTGGATATGATCAATTGGATCATTTATATGTATATGTATGTATGCATCATGTTGGATGCTTTGTTCAGTATGATCATGTATTTGAATATGCATCATGTTGGATGCTTGATATGATCAGTTGGATCATGGATTTGTATCAGGTGGATACTTGTATGATCAAGTAGATCATGAATTTGTATTTGTATCAGGTGGATACTTGTATGATCAGGTAGATCATGTATTTGTATATGTATCAGGTGGATGCATTATGTATGTATCAGGTGGATGCATTACGTATATCAGATGGATGCATTTGTATGTATCAGGTAGATACTTTGTATGCATCAGATGGATATATTGTTTGATCAGGATGATCACAGATGACGAGCTTCAAGATGTTGCTCCAGATGATACGCATCAGGTTGATGGTATGATGATGATCATGTTGATCATGTGATGTTGTACATCAGGATGATGTATGGTGAGTATCGGTTTGATACTCTATGGCTGTGGACAGGTTGTGCAGGTAGCATAGAAAAGACCCTTTAAAAACCGGACAGGTAGAGCGGTGTGCTCATAACATCCTGGGTTGCTCTATCAAGATCCAGACAGGTAGAGCAGTGTGCTCGTAACATCCTGGGATTCTCTGAGTAGGTTTTGCTACAGGTAGCATAGAAAAGACCCTTTAAAATCCAGACAGGTAGAACGATGTGCTCGTAACATCCTAGGATGCTCTATCGAGATCCAGACAGGTAGAGCGGTGTGCTCGTAACATCCTGGGATTCTCTTAGTAGGTTTTGCTACGGTTTCGCATAGAAAAGATCCTTTAAAATCCGGACAGGTAGAGCGATGTGCTCGTAACATCCTGGGATGCTCTATCGAGATCCAGACAGGTAGAGCGGTGTGCTCGTAACATCCTAGGATGCTCTGAGTAGGTTTTGCAAAAGTTCACATAGAAAAGATCCTTTAAAATCCGGACAGGTAGAGCGGTGTGCTCGTAACAGCCTGGGATGCTCTATCGAGATCCAGACAGGTAGAGCGGTTTGCTCGTAACATCCTGGGATGCTCTGAGTAGGTTTTGTGAAGGTCAACATGTAAAAGAACCTATAGTCTGCGCTAGGTTTTGTTGATGCACGTAATCAGTCCTAGGATCCACAGTATGGCCATTGATGATGAAGACCTGCAGGTGGTGGGCCTACATCCAGTATGAAAAAGGACTGGCTCTGTAGAACTTCCTATGACAAGTAGATTCAGAGATTGATTGAGATAGCAGCAGCAGTGACGATGAAGATTATCCAGTGACGATGATCCAGAGAAGAAGACTTGTGCTAGAAGACCTGTGACGAGAAATACCTTCCTAGTTAAGAGGGAGTGTTGATGTATATGTAACTTCGGAATGTATTTCATATATGTATTATTCCTCTATACGGAAGTGTTTGTATTCCTATAGAAATGTTATTATTCCTCTATACAGAAGTGTCGTCATTTATATTGTAAGTGTCGTAACTTATACTTGATGGGTTATTAGACCACCTTGTTGGGGTCAGCCCTGTATAAGTCATGTGGGTCGAAGGGTTATTAGACCACCCTATTGGGGGTCGGCCATGTGGGTCAAAGGGTTATTAGACCACCCTATTGGGTGTCGGCCCAGTCAGTATTATGTTATTAGGCAAGTCAAGTCAAGTATAAATAGAGTGCGGGAGGCACTCTATTTGATCATTCTATTCTCTCACACACTCTCGGGAGAGTGGCGCACTTGTGGAGGAGGAGAAGCTGCTGCTAGGAGATGTCTATCTCTTATGCTTGGGTTGTATCATTGCTCTATCTATCTCTGAGGAAGTTATTGGGGTTTTTCACCTTTATGGTTTTCCCCAAGTAAACTTTGTGTCTCTTGTGTGCTTGCATTATTGTGTCCATGATTGATATGCTGTACATGTTGTTCTCTCAGTTAAGATCCTAGATTAGATTGAAGTAAATTTTGAAAAATTAACAATGTGGCCAAAAGGAAAGACCATTGATGATGCAGTTGTGATTGGTATTGAAGAAGGAGGACTATACAAGTTGAAGGGACACTCAAATTCAGCTCTAACACATAGTACTATGAACCCAAGTGAGCTATGGCATAGAAGACTTGCTCATTTGAGTTACAAAGCATTGTCGATCATGAGCAATGTGGTAACAGGTTTGCCAGAGATCCAGGTAGATCATGATAGTGTTTGCAAAGGATGTGCACAAGGTAAGAATGTGAAGAACTCGTTTCCAAGCAGTGACAGCAAAGCCAAAGGAATCTTGGACATTGTACATTTAGATGTATGTGGACCAATGTCAGCTACTTCATTAAGCGGGTATGTATACTATGTTTCTTTTATTGATGATTATTCTTGTAAAACTTGGATTTATTTCTTAAAAGAATTCAAGGCTCTTGTAGAAAATCTTTTTGAAAGGAAGATAAAGATCCTGAGGTCAGATAATGGAGGAGAGTTTACATCAAATTACTTCAAAGCTTTCTATAGAGACGCTGGGATTAAGAGGGAGCTCACTACTCCCTACAATCCGTAGCAGAATGGTGTAGCAGAAAGAAAGAACCGGACGATAATGGAAGCAGTGAAGGCCATGATACATGATCAACACTTACCGATGCATTTGTGGGAAGAAGCAGCCAGGACTGTTGTATATGTACAAAATAGATTTTCTCACAGTGTACTTGGGGACAAGACATCAAAAGAAATGTTTACAGGAGAAACGCCAGAAGTCAACCACCTTAAGATATTTGGTTGTTCAATGTATGTGCATGTTCCCAAGGAGAAAAGATCGAAGTTGGATCCTTCAGGAAAGAAGGGCATATTTGTTGGATATAATGAGACATCGAAGGCATACAGAGTCTACATCCCTGGTTACAAACATATTGAGATTAGTAGAGATGTTACCTTCGATGAAGATGCACCTTTCAGCAAATCCAAACAAAATCATTCAAATGAGGTCCATGATGAGGAGCCCGAAGCTCCTAGAGTTGCAGAAACAAACAGAGATGATGAGGTTACACCAGAAGAGTATGTACCAGAGGATCATGACATGACAAAACCTCAGAGACCTGTAGAGCCACCTCGAGAGATGATTACACATAAGAGGAGACCAACTTGGGCTCGTGAGATTATTCAGGATGCTGAGAAGTATGGTGCTCCAAATGGAACTTCCAGAGTAAGCAAGAAACCGAGACCATATTCCAGCTATGTGGCATTGTTATCTGATATCATTGATGAAGAGCCTAGCTGTCATGAAGAGGCTGCAGAGAAAGTATGGAAGGATGCCATGATTGAAGAATACCAGTCCATTATAAAAAATGATGTTTGGGATGTGGTGTCGAGACCGAAAGATAAGTCAATGGTATCTTCAAAGTGGATTTTCAAGACGAAGCATTCCACCGATGGCAGTATCGAGAAGTATAAAGCAAGATTCATGGCACGTGGTTTCTCCCAAAAGGAAGGAATAGATTACGAGGAGACTTTTGGTCCAGTAGCAAGATACATTTCGATTAGAGCTATACTTGCTATACTTGCAAAAATGAAATGGAAAGTACACCAGACGGACGTGAAGACAGCTTTTCTGAATGGTGTAGCGGAAGAGGAAGTGTATGTGGAGTAGCCACAAAGATTCGAGACACATGATAGACAAACACGTGTGCAAATTAAAGAAGGCCTTATATGGTTTGAAGCAAGCAGCTAGAGCATGGTACGGCAGAATTGACAGCTTTCTGATGAGCTTGGGCTTTACCAAGAGTAAAGCAGATTCCAACCTTTACTACAAGGTTGTGAATGGCGGACCAGTGATACTATTGTTATATGTGGATGACCTGTTTCTGATAGGGGATGAGAAGCTCATCGGTGAATGTAAGAGGAAGCTTGCTACAGAGTTCGAGATGAAAGACCTGGGTATGATGCATTATTTCTTGGGTCTAGAGGTATGGTAGAAACCGAATGAGATTTTCCTTAACCAAGGAAAATATGTTGTGGAAATTCTGAAGAGGTTTGGAATGATGGATTGTAAAGCCATGCCTACACCGATGGTGACAAACATGAAGTTATTGAGTGATACTTCATTAGAGACAGTGGTTGCCACCATCTATAGACAAATGATTGGTTCGTTGATGTATTTGACGAACACGAGGCCAGATATATGCTTTGCGGTGAACACTTTGAGTTAGTATATGGTTGAAACGAGACGTGTTCACTTGATTGCGGCAAAGAACGTATTGAGGTACCTGAAAGGTACAGTGGATTATGGACTCATATATGTTTTAGATCATGAGATAAGTCTACAAGGATATACTGATTCAGATTGGGCCAGTAGTGTCACAGATCGGAAGAGTACATCAGGATGTTGCTTCAATCTAGGGTTAGCTATGATTTTGTGGCTCAGGAGGAAGCAAACTAGTGTGGCACTTAGTATGGCCGAGGTAGAGTATATTGCAGCATGTTCAGCTAGTAGCGAAGTTGTGTGGCTTCAAAAGCTGCTTGCAGGGTTGTTTGATCTCGAGTTAGAGGTGACTTGTATCTTTTGTGACAACCAGAGTTGCATAAAGTTGTCAAAGAACCCTATGTTTCATGACAAGTCCAAGCACACTGAGATTAGGTACCATTACAATCATGACATGGTACAGAAGGGTGTTGTGAAGCTCCAATATGTTGCGACAGACGAGCAGATAGCTGATGTGTTGACCAGGCATATGTCAAGGGTAAAGTTTGAATACTTCAAGGACAAGCTTGGAGTGGTCCAAATGGACTTCCCTAGTAAGAGGGAGTGATGAGCTACATATGCGATTTCAGGAGGCACTAACACACTGAGTGTGGCAGTAGCGGGGAGTCATTCATGGACTAGTTGCCTAGATTCTGTGTGAGCTAGGCAAAGTCACGTAATGACATAAGGTCTGAAGGAACACCAAGATCCATAAGGTCCGAAAGGACGATGAGGCTACACCCACTAGTGAGATGCTATGCTGAGATCTTGAATGCATGATGTAATCAAAGGGATTGCTCGTACAGAACTTCTAGTGATAGAGAGATTCGTGAAAGGTCAACAAGTAAACGATCAAGTACAAGTCAACAGAAGCAATGTTGAAGATTATGTCAAAAGAATACCTTCCTTGCTGAGAAGGAGTGTTGAAATAATATGCAGCTTTGGAAGATATTCTTATCAAGCCAAAACCCTAAGAAGAAACCATGCTAAAATATACTTGTAATGTCGACTCAGAAGATTCCAGAAATAATAAATAAAGCAATATTATATTGTCTCGTAGACAAGTTGGCCCCTGTCAACTAGTGAAGTCAGCCCCATAAGGAAAAGTCATCCAAAAATCAAGTATAAAAAGAGGCAACGCCTACCTCATTTGTTAAAATATTAACCAAGAAAATGAATGGAGAGAAATGCATGCAAAGGTTTGCATGCATGCATGCATGCATGCAAAAGTGAGTTTTGCATGCAGCCATTTTAGGGTTTTGGTAAACCTAACTTGATGATGAGATGTTATAAGGAAGACAGGAGGTGACTGTCTTCATCAGTGTGATCATTGATCTGAGATAGATCAAGAGAGAGGAGGACGACTTCACATGTGAAGGAGAGCGCATTCTTCAAGGAGGGAGAAGCTCGTACCGCATCCGGTAGAGCATTTGAGTGTCTATAACTTACAGAGTATCTTCGTCTCAAAGATTGAGGAAGATCAGTGACGATCAGAGCTCAGATCTGCTGAGATCTGATTCAGTACAAGTCTTTCATTGTTGGAGGGAGGGCGCACTTGTGCATGCAAGAAGAGGACGTTTTCAGTCACCGGGCAGTCTTCAGAGCGAGCAGAGCAGAGCTGAGGATAGAGACAGATAGATCAGGCAGAGGCGGATACAGGGACATCCAGATCCAGTTTTCCATTTTTTGGGCTTATCTCTTTCGTGCATGCATCAGCTGGATGCATGCAAATCTTGAGTTGGCCAGCAAAGATTACTGAGGTAACCCTGTATTGTACTAGTCTCTTTTCCTATATGCTCTGGGCTCGAGAATGAAGATAGCCCCATAGTTTGTTGGTTTCTCCCAAAAGGGTTCCAGGGTACATTTGGTGTTTATGTATGATTGCATTTATATTGTTAAGTTGGTAAATGCAGATCTAGTTGTTTGAGTTCATGTTAATGATGTATTGATATCGAGACTCATCCCACTTGAGATCTCAGGGCGATCCAGAAGGAGTAGTGATCTCTGGATCAAATATTTACATGGTATCAAAGCCCTGGTAAGGGTCGGGGAGTGCTTTCATACACAGATCTACAGCTGCAGCATCAGATCTACATCATGGGGGAAGAGCAAATTGTTTGCACCTCTTGCTCCGCTACAGATATTGATGAGTGTACTACAGATGGGATTGACAGGGAGATGGCTCTTAACTCCTGTCAATCTTTGATGGCCTCCACTTCTAGTGTATGGTACATAGACAGTGGAGCTTCGAGTCATATGACAGGTGTTCGCGGATATTTTGCTGGAAGAGTATGCTTCCATTATGAAGAATGATGTCTGGGAAGTGGTACCCAGACTAGAGGGAAAATCAGTAGTCACCTCCAGATGGCTCTATAAGATTAAGTATGCAGCAGATGGCAGCATTGAGAAATACAAAGCCAGTTTTGTGGCTAGAGGGTTCTCACAGATAGAGGGAGTTGACTATGAGGAGACGTTTGCTCCGGTGGCCAGTTATTCTTCCATCAGGACTGTCATTTCTGTTGCAGCAGAGATGGGATGGAAAATTCATCAGATGGATGTCAAGACAGCTTTCCTAAATGGACTCATCGAGGAGGAAGTTTACATTGAGCAGCCTGAGGGCTTTGAGGTACTTGAGAGAGAGTCTCATGTGTGCAGATTGAAGAAAGCTCTAAATGGGTTGAAGCAAGCACCCAGAGCTTGGTATTCTAGGATAGATACCTATTTGCAGCAGCTAGAGTTTCAGAAGAGTGAAGCAGATTCCAATCTCTACTTCATTGTAGTGAAAGGGGATCCTCTGATTCTGGTGCTTTATGTAGATGACCTGTTTATTACAGGAGCAAAGAAACTCATCAGTGATTGCAAGAAGGATCGTGCATCTGAGTTTGAAATGAAAGATATTGAGCTTATGCATTACTTCCTAGGGATGGAAGTCTGGCAGGAGGATGGGCATATCTTTCTCAATCAGGGCAAGTATGCAATGGACATTCTGAAGAGATTTCAAATGCAAGATTGCAAGCCTATGACTACCCCTATGACAACCAACTAGAAGAAGCAAGTGGCTTCTGAGAGTAAGTTGGCCGATTCCACTAAGTATAGACAACTTATCGATTCCTTGATGTACTTGGTCAACACCAGACCAGATTTGAGCTTTGCAGTCAACACCTTGAGTCAGTACATGGTTGAACCCAGAGATGTGCACTAGGTAGCAGCAAAGCATGTTTTGAGACACATCAGTGGAACTGCAGAGTATGGACTGAATTATGTGAGGCAGGAAGAAGTCTAGCTTGTGGGGTTCACTGATTCAGACTAGGCAAGGAATGCAGGTGACAGGAAAAGCACCTCCAGGTGTTGCTTCAGCTTAGGTTCAGCAGTTGTGTCATGGTTCAGCAAGAAGCAGAAGTCCATTGCATTGAGCTCTGCTGAGGTAGAATATATGGCGGCTAGCTTAGCCAGTTGTGAAGCCATCTGGCTTCACAAGATGTTGGTGAGTCTATTTGATCAGCAGTTGGAGCCTACGGTGATTCCCTATGACAATCAGAGTTGTATTAAGCTCTCTGAGAATCCAGTGTTTCATGATCGATCCAAACACATTGAGATCAGATATCACTTCATTTGTGATCATGTACAGAAGGGAGCAGTTGAGCTCTAGTACATTTCTACAGATGAGCAGGTTGCGGACATTTTGACTAAGTCCTTGATGAAGACTAAGTTTGAGTACTTCAGGGAGAAGATGGGAGTGGTACAGAATCCTTTCCTAGTTAAGAGGGAGTGTTAAAATATTAACCAGGAAAATGATTGGAGAGAAATGCATGTAAAGGCTTGCATGCAGCCATTTTAGGGTTTTGGTAAACCTAACTTGATGATGAGATGTTATAAGGAAGACAGGAGGTGACTGTCTTCATTAGTGTGATCATTGATCTGAGATAGATCAAGAGAGAGGAGGACAACTTCACATGTGAAGGAGGATGCATTCTTCAAGGAGGGAGAAGCTCGTACCGCATCCGGTAGAGCATTTGAGTGTCTGTAGCTTACAGAGTATCTTCGTCTCAGAGATTAAGGAAGATCAGTGATGATCAAAGCTCAGATCTGCTGAGATCTGATTCAGTACGAGTCTTTCATTGTTGGAGGGAGGGTGCACTTGTGCATGCAAGAAGAGGACGTTTTCAGTCACCGGGCAGTCTTCAGAGCGAGCAGAGCAGAGCTGAGGATAGAGACAGATAGATCAGGCAGAGGCGGATACAGGGACATCCAGATCCAGTTTTCCATTTTTAGGGCTTATCTCTTCCGTGCATGCATCAGCTGGATGCATGCAAATCTTGAGTTGGCCAGAAAAGATTACTGAGGTAACCCTGTATTGTACTAGTCTCTTTTCCTATATGCTCTGGACTCGAGAATGAAGATAGCCCCATAGTTTGCTGGTTTCTCCTGAAAGGGTTCCAAGGTACATTTGGTGTTTATGTATGATTGCATTTATATTGTTAAGTTGGTAAATGCAGATCTAGTTGTTTGAGTTCATGTTAATGATGTATTGATATCGAGACTCATCCCACTTGAGATCTCAGGGCGATCCAAAAGGAGTAGTGATATCTGGATCAAATATTTACAGCATTTGGATACACCACTCAAACAAGCAAATTCACTCAAGACAAAGAGATTGGTGCGCAAGGGAGGAAGGGAAGTTGGAAGAAGACTTATATCTCGGGTTTATCTTATCTTATCTCTGTATCTTCTATTCTTGGGGCATCTTTGTATGAGAGAGCTTTGGCTCTTCGTTGTATTGACATTGTACTTTGTTGACGAATCTATACTGAGAAGTTTTGTTGGGTTTTTCCCGTGAAAGGGTTTTCCCAGGATAAATCTTTGTGTCTATTGTTGAATATATTTCTTTCAGTGATCCTTATGCATGCAATATGATAAATTGAATGAAAGTCTAACATAATTGCTCTTAAGTAAAATTATAGCAAGGACAACCTACAACACTTCTTGACAAACCAGCAAGGTTTGAAGAAAGGCAGACTCAAGGTTCTACTTCGACAGCTTGCACATTTCCAAGTACATCATACCTGGGCAGACCAATTGGGATAAACATCGGAGGCAATTTCCCCAGGAATTATATGGAAACTCGTCCGCTGCTAGTGCAACACTGGAAGTAGCTCGACTTTGACAGCCCCAACCTACTATGGAAGACACTAGACTCAAAGATTAGGTTTTATTCTACAATTTGGAGAAATTAGGAAAAAGATCCAAATTTGGGACAGTTGAATTAGGTGATTTCCAAACGACTCCAAGTGACACTAGAGGGTCATGATTTTCAAATCTAACACATAGGATGGGTCCTATTGTGTTTATACCAATGTTACAAATATCGTGTCGGCGAATATATCGCCGAGGGTCCAAAAAGAAATTATCGGATTTATCGGCGAAAGTGTCGGCAAACATCGGCAATATATCGGCAGACTTAAAAAAATACAAAAATATTCATTTTTTTTCAATTTTCTAAACATCTAAAGCAACAAGAACATCAAGTAAACACATTACCACATGAATATGGAAAGAAATCTGCTATATAAGATGTATAAGACATCTAGTGATAGTTCACACATAAAAAATGAATCGTGTCTTGGATCCCGAGTCCCCGACTATTGAATCACAAAAAAAATACAATCAATGTATCTTATATACAATGAAATCAAGTAAATAAACAATTGATTCCCTCTACCCCTTTTACAAGCAAAGGTAATTGCTCTAGTAATGGCTTTGCCTCTAGAGCTAGAAGGCCCTAGCGGTCATGGGGGTTGTAGTGGACTCTATGTATATTTTAAATAGCTATGTATGTATATGCATATTTTTTATTAATAAATGAGCAAGGACATTTAAAAAAATGAATGTGAAACATAAACCATAAATAATACATGTTGGTGAATCATTGCCTATATTGGGATCCTATTCATCAATAACACCCTATGCCTCCCTCCTCTAGGCTCTAGTCCTTGCCTCTACCTTAAATCTCAAAGTTGATCCTCCAAG
This sequence comes from Larix kaempferi, assembly GCA_027924585.1. NCBI lineage: Eukaryota > Viridiplantae > Streptophyta > Pinopsida > Pinales > Pinaceae > Larix > Larix kaempferi. The sequence goes on from BSBM01000753.1 coordinate 50,678,146, forward strand.
GACATTAGTCAACAACTCAACACCTTACAATTTTGATGAAACTTCCTAATCCAATCGTTAAAATAAGGTAGAAAATCTTCCCATGCTTAATAAGTGATTTTGATTGAGTGAAGAGTAAATTTTTATTAAGGTCGTGACAAAGGAGTTCAACAATCAACACGACCAACATCAAGGTACATTGAGGGGTTGATGTGCTTGATTAAATGCCAATCCCATACCCTCATACATGATAAAATCCAGTAGAAACTTTGTAATCCTAAACTCCTGAAAAACTATTAAGTCTATTGAATTCTGAATGGGATCTAAAACTCTACTTTTTGCATATGAAGTTCGATGAGGTTGGAACCACTCTCAAACATCCTGAAACAATTAATGGTAATGTTAAAAATTTAAGTAAAGGTGACATTCTCCTTATCTTATAGAAAATGAAAGATAAGGAGAATGTCACTTTTACTTTAAGAAGTTAATATTACCATTTAATATGACCAATTACTAATGAAGAAGGCAACATTTTTATGGGCACGACAATTTTTGTTTTCAAAACACGGAAAATGAGCAAACAAAAGGCAAAAAATCGCGATATATTAAAAAAAATCGCCAAAAAATCGCGATAAAATCGAGAAAAAATCGGGGGAAAATATCGGCCGACATATTCCCGATATATCGCCGGAGGGTTGGCATCGCGATATATCGCGATGTTGCCGATATATCAGCGATGTTTGTAACTTTGGTTTATACTATCCACAACAACTTTCAAAATGAAATTTGGATGCATAGAAGTCTGATTATTACAGCCAATTTTACAATGTATCTAGTTTTCAATGAAATTGAGCGTAGGAGAGAAATAATGCTGAAGAATGAAATAGAAATGCAGAAAGAGGGAAGCACTTCTGATTTTATCTATTATAGAGGTCTGCAAATTACATAGCAGAGTTGTACAGTACAGCTTTCATGGCTCGGGAAGTGCCAACCAACAATTACCCATACTGCTACAAAGCAATACTGTAAACAACACTTGGAAACTGGCCTCAAACTGCTAGAACGATAGCACAATTGACTAGAAATGGAATTGACCAGCAAATTAGATGAAATGTTTGCAATTATCTTCAGTGAGAAAGGTTGAATACCTTCCTCCTCAATCTCTAGTTGAATCATCAACTAGTGTGGTGGACAGAAAGGGTACATCTCCCAACTGGTGACAAGGGGCACATCTCCCAAGTCTAGAAAAGCTCGGAGTTCTTCAATACAATGAACAAAATAGCAAAAGATTCTTCATGGAGGCTCTCACACTCATTTTATAAGCTTGTGGTGGCTTTTCTCCTCCTCTAGAGCCTTCCTTCTTGGAATTCAAGCCATTGATGAATTGGTTGCTTCTTTGGTAAGTTACATTGCATATGGACCCACTTGCCTCATCAATTGCGCCCTCACTGTCTAAAATTAGGACTTGCAGCTTTCCTGAGATTCCTTCCTTGCTTTCTTGTCTTTTCTGCTTTAGGTTGTTTTTCCTGCTTTTACAAAAAATCTGGAAACTTCTGCTCACCTTGATTTTCTGCTGCTTTCCTGCTTGTCAATGCTTTCCTGCTTTTTAGCTTCTTCTTGCTTTTCATTGCTTTGTCCAGATTCCTTTTCTGGGAGACAACTAATGAGGGTCCTCCCAACCTCCTCTGCGCCCTCTTGGGCCACCTAGGCATTTCCAGCTCTTTAAACAATTAATTAACACTTAAATATTCAAATCTATGGACTACATCACTTCTTTATGATTTATTTTAATCACACAAGATAACTATAGGCCAAAATTAACTCCCTCATTAATTTATTTAATTTCCACCTGAACCATGGGAATTGAATGGGTTAGAGGGATGACCATGGAGCAACCAAGGAGGGGACATTACACCAGCTTTGCACAAAATTCGAGAAGGCCGTACTGTACTTGCACAGGCAGATTGGCACAAATTTATAGGCTGAATGTTGGCACGGTTTACGAAATAAGTTTGTCATTAAATACTGAATGAGACTGCTCTACATTTATTTTGAAGAAAAATAAAATACTTTCTCTCACAAGTTTTCCCCTTGGGGGTTTTTCCTGAGGCATTTGCCTAAAATACTGTGTCTGCATTTTAATGTGTGTACATTTATTCTGCTCAATATTTGGTAAAAATTCTCCATGTGTTTCTAGTTCTATTTTGTTTATGAAAATTAATTAATTTGCAGCAATCACACGTTGAAATGGTTTGGGCATTAAACAATGAACAGTGAGACTTGCAACCAGGTTTGAGGATAAGCACAAAAATTTTACACCACCAATTTTAAATTAACCATATTTTTATTGTGGTTGCTAAATCAGAATGGACTAATTGTCTTTATTTTCATTTCCAATGAGTTGTCTTTAATTTTATTTCCCATGACTTCACACTATTTGTAACTTTATGGCTCTGCAATGAAAACAGTTATACTGTCCATTATCTATTTACAAGTTGTCTATATTTTCATTTCCCATGACTTACACTATTTGTAACTTTATGACTCTGCAATGAAAAGGGTTATACTGTCCATTACGTATTTAAAAGTTGTGGTTATTTTCATTTCCCATGACTTACACTATTTGTAACTTTATGACTCTGCAATGAAAAGGGTTATACTGTCCATTACGTATTTAAAAGTTGTGGTTATTTTCATTTCCCATGACTTCACACTATTTGAAACTTTATGACTCTGTAATAAAAAGGGTTATACTGTCTCATTTCCCATGACTTCACACTATTTGTAACTTTATGACTCTGCAATGAAAAGGGTTAGATTGCCCCATTACCTATTTAAAAGTAACTTTATGACTCTGCAATGAAAAGGGTTATATTGCCCCATTACCTATTTAAAAGTAACTTTATGACTCTGCAATGAAAAGGGTTATATTGCCCCCATTACCTATTTAAAAGTATCAAATTTCTCCTTTATTTTAAATATGATTATTATGGAATGAATGTCCGTTCGCATTTTGTGGCATTTTAACTACTAATGGAATGCATTTTTATTGGTTTTGAAACTGCCATTGATTTCCTACCTTGAATTGGCTGTATATTTTAGGATTGCATTCAAAAAAGATGTCACTCAGAATATGAAAAGAAAGGCACTAAAAAATTTAACCATCATCAAATTTCCATCTAGTAGGCGGGATGAATTTGAAATTCAAGGCCTAGTTTCATTCAGCATTCGGACAAAAGATGCCATCATTAAAAAAACGAGCTAGTACTTGAAAAAATTCTCTATGGACAATAATGCTTTGATCGATTACAGACCTGAACTGAAAATAGATCCTTCTGTTATCCTTTTTCAATGGAAATGGGAAGCTCTGAACAGATAAGAACATACACCAATTGGGCATTTGAGTACTTACAATTGCATCATTTTCGCCATTAATAAACCATTTGGTGATGTCCCCTTCGTGGATAAACAGTGTACAGGAGTCGCTCAATTTGTAGGAGACAGTCTCTGTATCCCCGCTAGACCCCCCTGCCATTTTGACAGCCTGTACAATAGCAGAAGAATGAAGCTGGCTATTGGGTATCCGCCAATTTGATGAAACTGTCAGATCCTTATAAGAATTGCAGGGATGAGAACAGATCGGAGGCGTAGATGAATATGCTACTATCGCTTTTGGGCGGACCCACAGGGTAGACTGGCCAATATTCTCGGTTTCGGGGCCAACCGGTCTACCAGAATTAACGAAGCCAAATTTGGGCGTTCCGGTACCAAACGGTCTAAAAGAACTAACAAGAAGGCCAAATTTGGGCGTTTTGAAATAAGAACGATAACCCCAACGGTGGAAGGCTGTTACTTTATGCATTGCGAGAGCGCGCAAGGATCATAGAGAGTTCATGGTGTGTTTTCCAGCGCTCAAGATGAAAAACTACAAGAGAAGAATGCTACAGTAAAAATAACACCTCACTATGAGAAAACTACAAGAGAAGAATGCTACAGTAAAAATAACACCCCACCATTTTGGTGTTTCTACAGTAAAAGTCACACCCCACTCTTTTGGTGTTTTTATCTAAATAGAAAATTTCAGTTTAAAATAGGCTTAAAAGATTCATTTTTAGATGGTTGAAGATTTAAGGTTTTTTTATTGTGGAAAATTTAGGGTGGAAAAAAATTATATGGTTTATTATTGATATATTTTAATTTTTTTTTTTGTAGAACTTTATTTTTAAAGTTTTGAATAATTCTAAGTTGATTAATAACTTTATGTTTTGCTAAAATATAGGTAGTGGATCGCTCCAGGGGTAAGTCATAATTTGTGACATCACGGGTTTAAACCTCAGTTAGCATGTGCCACATGTTGGGGGGCTATGTGAGCGCACCTAGAGGTATAGTGGTAGTGGACTGGAATCGACCCTGTGTTACGCGAGTACGAGCCTCGTCCCAGTGGTATATTCCCCTAAGGTAGTTGACCGATAAGAACTTCATTCCTAGTATTTTGTAGAACTTTGTTTTTTATGTATTTTGAGTACCTATATAAGCCTTTGTCTTTTCTTATCTTTTGATTAAGGGAACATATCTCAAAGTAAATTGGTTGTATTGTAGTGACCAATTGTTTAAAAAAAAAAACTAATGGCATGGGTGTCACCCAAGATGTTGGAAACATTTTGTTTGGAGCTTTGAGTTGTATAGTGGAATTCTACTTTTCCTTGATGTCCTTGTGATGACTAAAGTTCTCAATAAATAGGTTTTCATTTGGTTCATCAACTATATATTGAAATAAGGGGATTTTAAGCTTTGTAAGAATTTTAGTCCTCGAGTGTTTCCTTATATTTTCCAAATTTTGTTATGTTTTCGTTGAAAATGCCTAAATCCTTAATCTTTATATTTTGAATTATTTCTTTGACAAGTATCCAACTCTTTTAATTATGCCCTTGGTATGCAAATTTTCAAATTTCAAAGGCAATTTCAATCAAGTTAATTAAGCCTCTTAGGTTCTTCAGTCCACACAAAGTTTTAATTTTTTTGTTTTTTGCTTCATTCAAAGCTTTTCTCAATCTCGATAAGGTGTTTCATTGAGTTTTATTTTAGTTTATGGTCGACGACTTTGAAGCTCTTGTCCTTTCACTACTAAAATAGGGTTATTTTGCATCATTATTTTACATTCTATAGGCATAAAAAATTTAAAATAACACGTGTAAATTTTTTTATCATATATATGTATATATATAAAGAGAGAGAGAGAGAGAGAGCATTTTGTGACAAACGAAAACAATGTGCAATTAAGTTATGTATTGTTATGTCCCTACATTTTGGTTTTAATGGCTTTCAAGTTACTTTTTTTCATTTCATTTCAAAGTTTCCTTGTTTGGAGCTTTTGAAGACTTGGCTTCCCACTTAAAATTGTGGGGAGAATTTGGATCAATGTATTGGATCACCCATTGGATCAAAGGTAAGAATCTCCCACTATTTTTAGTTTCCCCCAAATCTGTTCTTTCGAGTTGGATAGTTTTTTGTGTTTAGTGTAACCTTTTTATTTTGGGGAGAGTTTGGGATTCATTAGGGAAAAGGTATTTGATGATAGGTTTTGGATTTTATGACAATAATTATAGATCTATGGGTTTTGTGAGTAGGATTTGTGAATTTAGGACCAATTTTTCCCTATGTGAGGTTTTACCATTTAATTATAATATATTTAAAAAATGAAAAATAATGTAGGGGATTATCCCTTCCTCATTTTCTTATATTTCTTCTTCTTCCTCCTCCCTCTTTTTCATTTTCCCCAAATCCTCCTTCATCTTCCACTTTGTCTCCTCCTCCCTCATTATTTTTGTTCTACTTTTTCTTTTGTCTTCTCTTATTTTCCACTCCTCCTTCCACCTTTTCTCCTCTTTCTTCTTCTTCCTCCTCCTTCCTCTCCCTCATTTTCCCCATTGCTTCTTCTTCTACTTTGTCTCATCCTTCTTCCTTCTTCATCCTCTTCCACTTCCTCTTCCTCCTTCTCCCCAAATACTCCTTCCACTTCCTCTTTTTCCCAAATCCTCCGTCCTCTTCCACTTTGTCTCCTCCTCCTTTCTTCTTGTTTTTCTCCCTCTTCTTATCCTCTTATTCTTGTCTTTCTCTTGTTTTTCAACTCCTCCTTCCTTCTCCTCCTCTTCTTCAATATCCCACTCATCCTCTCCTTCCCCCCCTCCTTCATTTTCCTATTTTTTCCCTCCTTCCTTGTTCTTCACTTTCTTCTTCCTCCTTCACTTCCTCTTCTTCCTCCTTCACTTCCATCTTCTCTTGTCTATCTCCCCTCTTATCTTATCTTCTCTTCCATGTTTTCCCTCTTTCCTTTTCCCCCTCATTTTCTTGACATTTGCATAATAACCAAGGGTAGCTTTTTCAATATGGAAGAGTTAAGTTTTGAATGAAATAATGTTGGACAATATTATATCATAAATGTATCTATGTATATTATGAATTGTGTTATTTGTCTACACTATTTTGGTTGTTGCATTTATGTTCTAATTATTTTGCACTAAGTCTCTAATTATGTTATGATTTTTCCTTACTTTGTTATAGATACGAGTTCGGGTGTATTTGATCTACAAGTCGTGATGATGATTGTAGCAAAAATAAAGGCAAAAGTAAAAGGGGGAAACAAGTAATTGACACTCATGACAAAAAACAAAGGAGAAAAATAATCATATATCACATATTTTATTTTTTTCACTAGGATTGAATCATTGTGGATGTAAGTCGCCCATATCTCCAACAAAGCCTATCATATGCTACAGGTAGAGGTAATTTTTATCTTTTTTTTTTGTTTATTCATTTTTTTTAAATTAGGGGAAAAAACAAACTTATAAGTTGTCGAAATATCAATTATGGTTCTCTCTATTGGAAATAAAGTGGGAGGGGTATGGGCATGAGTCAACCAACAAAGCACTAGAATTTGTTAATATTTGGTTGAGCTTTGATCTTTAATTCTTTTAGATGCAAAGACTTGAAGCAATGAGACAATTCGATCCATAAAAATCATACAACCATAACACAAGATATACCCTGGGGAAAATACTCAAAATCATGAGAACAAAAACCTCAGCAATTCTTCTCAGTATAATATAATGGATAGTAGAGCATGATTTCTTTTACAACATAGCAGATTGCTTTCGGAACATAAGAGATCGCCAAACATTTTTTGTGAAGATACAAAAGCAATAGAGAAGAGAGATCAATCGGATGTGTGCCTAGCACAACAATAATAAGCACGAACAATACCCTACACAAAGACAAGCGCCTTGCCTTCAATGGAGAAGAGAATTCGCTTCACATTGGATTCATCAATCCCGTATAACATATTTATACATTCTTCTCTTCTATTTTTAACTTATAACTTCATGATGAACTCCCCCTCAAACTGGATGTATTAATCTTGCATGCAAAGGTGCGCCCCACTTCTCATGAGGTTCTTTATCTCACTGAACTGTCACTTAGGATGAACTCACCTCTTAACTAAAAGCTTTCCCACTTAGTTAGGTGGCTAAACTATGTGTCAACATGCAAGTGTCACAACCCACATGTCATCTTTTAGTTTAACATAAGTGTCGCCGTGCAATAACACTTAGTTAACTAGATCTTATTTGGTGTCGCTTAGTTAACTCTCTTTAACTGAAGTGTCATCTTTTAGTTTAACTAAAGTGAAAACACTTTATTTAACTAGTCCTTCTTATTTAACACTTAGTTAACTAAAATCATGTTGATTGATTTACTTGAAGTGACCGCTATGATTTCTTTAGTTAACTGAGGCATATCTTTAACTGATGCTTTAACTGAAGCATTGATACTTAACTGAAGCTTTATAATTGAAGCTTTAACAATTTGAGTTCTCTTTAATTAGCTAAAGTGTTTGCATGGGAAATTTCAAATTCTCTTGATCTCTATGCTTTATATTTTATTTCTTTATCTTTTATTGCATGGTCAATATGTGCTAACTTTAATTATCCATCACATTACATTATACTAAGAAGAATTATCGTATGTTGTGATCATATTATATTATTCCGGACCAAATGACATATGCTAAAGTAATTCACTTTAGAGGTGATCAATCTCTAAAGGAGACTTAATAGCAATCTGGTGATCAAGGTTAATAATACATCACACAATGCCCGTGGGGGGTATCTCAAGTGGTAAAGATGAGAAGTTGTAATCGGTTGTAAATGGAAAGTCACGTGTTCGAATTCCCCCAAATTTACCCGTGCTTCATGGTTCAGGCCCTGTGGATGCACCTAGGGGTATAGTGGTAGCGAGATTGGATCCCTGGATCCTGTGTCACGCGAGTACCATCCCAACTCCAGTTGTTGATTCCCCTAGTAAAAAAATTAATAATAATAATAATAATACATCACACAACATTAAATGATTTTAACAAGTAAAGCATAACCTTTATATGGAAGGTCCACCTCTATACAGGAGGTCCATCTCATGGATACCTTTATACGGAAGGTTCACATGATAATCATGACTTGACACACAAGTCTGGATTATTGTCCAACAAGACTTTACAACATTATTACTTTGATCAAGTACCTCTATACAGGAGGAATAACCTTTACACGGAAGGCAATCAAAGTGCTCACCTCTATATGGGAGGTTCAATCTTGGCTACACAAGATTGGTTTGGAGAATGTCTCTTAATGTTGTATATTTAACACTCCCTCTCAGCGAAAGAGTCATTCTCTTCCATACCAAGCTTGTCTCGGAAGTCCCTGAACTTTGTCATTGATAGAGGCTTTGTTAACACATTTGCAATCTGCTCATCAGTAGCAATGTACTGAAGTTTCATTGTACCTTTTTGGACCATGTCTCGGATGAAGTGATACTTCATTTCAATGTGCTTTGACTTGTCATGAAACACTAGGTTTTCAAAAATCTTGATGCAACTCTAATTGTCAAACCTAATAACTGTAGGCTCAAGATTTTCACCGAACAACCCTGCAAGTAGCTTTCTGACCCACATTGCTTCTTGGCAGGCAACACTAGCAACTATGTATTATGCTTCGGCAGTGCTCTAGGCTACAGAGCCTTGCTTCCTGCTGGACCAAGATATCATAGTTGATCCTAGACTATAACAATAGCCGGACGTACTCTTACGGTCCATAATGCTTCCTCCCCAGTCTGAGTATGTATAACCAAGTAACATGACTCCTCCACTAGAGGCATATCTGAGTCCATATGAAATTGTACCTCGAAGGTACCCAAGCACATGCTTAGCAACTATCTAGTGTTTGTGTCTTGGATCAAAAATAAATTGATTCATAATGCTCATGGCATAACATATATCAGGCCTCAAATGTATCAAGTACATTAGCAAGCCTATAAGTTGTCTATACAAAGTGGGATCTACTGAATCTGATCCATATCCCGACTAATGAAGTTTCCTCAAATTGGAAACCATTGGTGTAGTCATAGATTTGCAATCTATTATGCCAAACATGCGCAATATATCCACAGTGTACTTCCCTTGAGATAGAAATTGTTCATCTTTTCTTTGCCAGATCTCAAGGCCAAGAAAGTAGTGCATTAGATCTAAGTCTTTCATCTCAAACTCTGATGTGATATCCCTCTTGCACCAAGCAATCAGATGTTCCTCTCCAATGAGAAACAAATCATCAACATATAGAACCAATATCAACGGTTGGTTATTCACTACTTTGAAGTACAAATTTGGATCAACTTCACTCCTACAGAAACCCCGTTTCTGAAGATAGCTATCAATTCTGGAGTACCAAGTCCCGAGGGATTGCTTAAGCCCATATAGAGCTCTCTTGAGCTTGCAAACATGGGACTCCTTCCCATGCACCACAAATCCTTCAGGCTATTGAATATAAACCTCTTCCTCAACCTCACCATTGAAGAAGGTTGTCTTCACATCCATTTGGTGAAGTTTCCATCCTAGAATAGATGTAAGTGCAATCATTGCTCGGATTGTGGTGTACCTTTCCATAGGGGCAAAGGTCTCATCATAATCGATGCCATCTTTTTGAGAGAAACCTATGGCAACGAATATGTCTTTATACATCTCAATGCTACCATCTACAACATGTTTTATCTTGTAAAGTCATCTAGCAATCACAATGGACTTCCCATCAAGTTTGGGAACAACCTATTAAATATAATTCTTCATTATAGAGTTGTACTCTTCTATCATTGCATCTTTCCAAACTCGTTGCTTTGTAGATTCTTCATATGGGGATGGTTTTGAATCACTAATGTGACTCATCAGTGCAACATACCCTGAATATATGTCAAGTTGCTTGCACTCTCTAGATGAGCCTGTTGGTGCTCCATGTTTCTCTGCATTCTGTAATATGTCTTGGCACCAAGTAGATCTTCTTTTAGCGGGAGGTTCATTAGGTGACCTCTCAACCAGTTTTACTGGTTCTTCAGGGGCTAGCAAATCTGAGGCATCTTCTGGTTTCTCCCTCTCAAACTTTGAAGGGGGAGAATCAGACTCAGGATCCTCCATCTCTAAATCACATTAAATCTCTTTCGATCTTTTGAAAGTAGCTTCCTCATGGAAGGTAACATCTTGGCTGACTTCAATGTGTCTCTCACCAGGTACATATATTCGGTATGCTTTGGATGACTCGTTATAATCCACAAAGGTGCCTTTCTTTCCAGAAGGCTCCATCTTTATTCTCTTTTATTTTGGTACATGAATGTATACTGGGCTCCCGAAGATCCTCAAGTGTGAGATGTCTGGTTTCTCACCGGTAAACACTTCTTTTGGTGTCTTCTCATCTAGAATGGAATGCGGGATTCTATTATGGATGTACACAATTGTATGGGTGGCATCTGCCCATAATGAGGTAGACATATCTTTATCATGCATCATGGCTTTTGCAGCCTCACATATGGTTCTATTCTTTCTTTCAGCAACCCCATTTTGCTGAGGGTTGTGTGGTATTGTTAATTGTCTGCATATTCCTGCATCACTACATAAATCATTAAATGCATGTGAATCAAATTCACCTCCATTATTAAACCTTAATGCACGAATGTGCTTTTCTTTTCGATTTTCAACTAGGGCTTTAAACTCTTTAAATTTGCTAAGAGTTTCACTTTTAGCCTTCATGAAATAAATCCATGACTTCCTAGAAAAATCATCTATGAAAAGTACATAATATAAGAAGCCACTCAGGCTGGGGGATGACATGGGACCACATACATCATAATGTATTAAATCTAAAATCCCTTTAGATCTAGTAGTACCACTAGAAAAAAATTTCTTAACATTCTTCCCAAGTGCACAACCACGGCATACACTATCATGCTCAAAATCAAATACAGGCATACCTTTTACCATATTTTGAAGTCCTAGTAGTGCTTTTTAGTGTAGGTGTCCTAGCCTTCGGTGCCATAGATCACATGGACTGATATTGTGGTGAATCATAGCTTGAATGTACTTCATGGGTACCTTGTAGAGTCCTCCCTATCGAACTCCAATCACAGCAGCAGATTCTAGGCTTTTGTTCTTCAGCCATAAAAGTGCTTTGTTATCCATGAAGATAACTTGGAAGCCTTTGTCTTTAAGAAATGAAACTGAGAGGAGGTTCTTCTTCAATCCTGGAACATATAGAATGTCCTCCACATGTAGAATATCACCGATGCTCAACTGGAATGAGGTGGATCCAACTCCTTGGATCGAATAAGTTGAGTTGTCCCCCAACTCTACCATGCATGTGAATTCTTTCTCCTTTAGATTGGTGATGGCACTCTTGTAACCAGTCATATGTTTGGATGCACCATTGTCAATCAACCATATGTCTACATTTGTGATGATGGATCCCGAAAGGGATGAGACATTGGTCGCAAACCTCTTTATGGAATATCTAGATAAAAAAGCAATTGACTCATCCCCTCTCAAACCCAAATGGTGGCTGAGATATGTGGACGATGTATACAACAATTGGCCACATGGCGAGGAAAAGTTAATGGACTTCACAAAACATTTTAATAGCCAATACGAAAGCATCAAATTCACCATAGAGAAAGAGGATAACAATTGCCTTCCATTCCTAGATGTACTCACCACAAAGAAGCAGGACGGTTCCTTAGCTCATCAAGTGTACAGGAAGAAAACACATACTGATAGATACTTACATGCAGATTCCTATCACCATCTGGCACAAAATATTGGGATAATCAACACTCTGGCCAGTCAAGCACTAAGGATATCTGATAAAGACCATTTGAAAGACGAATTAGAACATCTAAAATTGGTCCTTCTAAGCAATGGGTACAAAGATAAACAAATCACTAACACTATTCAAAAAGCATGCAGCGATGAAATAAGAACCCGGATGGAAGACAACTTTGTGACAAAGACTATTCTCCCTTACATCCATGGCACTACTGACAAGATTTCCCAGATTATAAGAAGGAGGAACATAAAAGTTGCTTTCTCCCCTCCAAACTCCCTCAGAAACATGCTAGACTCGGCTAAAGATCCCATTGATCCAAAACTACAAAAAGGTGTGTACGCAATACCCTGCTCAAGTGGAAATAAATACATCAGGGAAACATGACGCTCCATAATGATAAGGTTGAAAGAACATGCTGCCGACGTTCATCACAAACGAATCAAGAAATCTGCCATTGTCGAACATTGTTATAACACAAAACATTATATGTGCTTTGAGAATGCAGAGGTCCTTGCATCCATCCCTCATTACTACAAAAGGAGAGTAAGGGAAGCTCTAGAGATTGAGAAATTTGCAGATAACTTAAACAGGGACGACGACCTGAAACTAAAGGAAGCATGAATACCAGTTGTACACACCATAAGAAACAACCCTAACTCTCACACTATTAACGAAAGTCAAAACCCAATTCATTAATTTATTAATTAGAATTGGGGGCCGACTTATCCTTATAAACTTACATTGGAAGTATCAAGTATCAACTATATATATATATCTTCCCTAAATGCTAATGTAAGATCATGTAACATCCCAAAATTTACAAAAATTTAAAATTTTTCAATATAGATTTTAATGCATAATCTAACTGTGCGGAAATGTAATAATTGTTTAATGTCAACTTGCTGTACTAAATGCTATGCTGGTTAAGTGTAATGTTTGCGACAAGATAATTAATATCTACGTTTCGATGCTATTGAATGATCTTCTTAACTTAGCTATGTTTTCATATAACTTATGTTGATGATCCGATGATATGAAGTTTATAAGTACTAACTACTGTTCTTCTGTTTGATGATGAAGGGGTCCTAAGGATACCCCGAGGCTTACTTAGCATTCGTGTTAAAGCATTTGAATCATCCCTTTAGCAGATTACAGGTAAGAGCTTTTAGTGTTTACGACGTGTGACCGAAGAGTTTCTAACCAGTTTCAGTAATCTCCAAAGTCTTAATGGTTTAAGAGACAAAATGTCGAGAATGCCACCAGGTGAGAAACTTCAGTTAGCCTAGCTTATAAAACAAAAAGTATGTCAGTGATAATATTCATAACCCTATACTAACCTTTTTATTTCTTTGTACACACAATAGATAGGATCAATATATCAAATTTTACCTACATATATTATTATCATGAGTTTCTATTTAATGCAAATTATAAGGATAAACAATATGTAATGGCTAAGTGCAAATAAATGTGCAATATCTATATGCAATTCTTTGTATGCTCTATAGCCTAAGAATTATATGCAATTTTTTATTTAAATTCTAACCTAGGAACTATATGCAAAATCTTATTTAAATTCTTAGCCTAGGAACTATATACAATGGCTTAAGCCTTGCCCTATGAACAATGATTATTTACATATTGTGTGTATCGCGTGACCCTTTAACATAATGAATTCCTAGCAAACGAAACTATTACAACTTTGCCATAACACAAGGTGTTATAACACGACAGAGTTGTGCATTTTTACCAAAGAATCGATACATTATAAGGATGGGTAAGAATTAATATCATGATGAATTCGTGCTGGCAGGCACTCTGGTTTCCTTTAGCATTTAATACTCCAACCACCAATTTAGTGGATTGTCTCCGTGGATACCGTCTTGGTGCTAGGCACGTGAAGTTATGGTGATGAATCAAAAATGTGACGAGCTGTATGTGTCTTTGTGTAACGTCCCCACCCATCTATCCAATTCCTGGAAGGGAACATGATGCTAATCTACGGGGCTTTCACAAAAACTCAGCCCATTCATTAGACTCATAGCCATAAAATTAATGCGTGCAAATGCAAATCGAACATATATGCACAGTAGAATAAGAGCATCACCCACACACATCTTTCATATGCATTCAACATATCAATAATAAACGTCAAATTAAAACATTGCAGAAGTAAAATGCACATAGAGAACACTTATCTTCATTTGTGCAATTTCCCCCAAACAACTAGCTATGTTGCTACAACGTTCCACGCAACCATAGGCCAGTTGTGTTCATAGAGCTCTCAACACCAGTGCCACCCTCGAGTTGGGCATGATTCTTACAAGGAAAGGGGAACATTCCAGCTCATTCACACCCAAAGCAATAGAAACCCATCTCAACCCCAACCTTCTTTTACACACAGCAACTCCAACTAGGCATGGATACCCATTTTCAGCAATGGGATTTGCAAATACGATGGCCATAGGTTTTCCCAAAAATGTGGGCACACCAAAAACGGATTGGGGGTGAGAAAATCGTCCACAGGGAACCAACCCGATTTTCCATGGTTATTTTGGGCATCTAAATGGCCAAAACGGCCCCAATGAAACCCCAAATCAAACTCCCATACTCCCAACCACTCTGCAACACAAAAATGCCCTCTTTTCCCACAGAAAACCCGAAAGACATAAGAAAAACATGGAGGAAAAACGCCCCGCCACTCCCAAAGAGAGTAATTCGACCACATGGAGAGAAACGATTTATCCCACAGATTGCGGGCATTCTAATGGCCAGAACGACCTCCAAGAACCCCCAAATCGATCCGTTCTCTTCCCCACTGGTAACCAAAGCAAAAACGCCCTTCTCCCAGTTGAGAAACAAGGAAAAACCAGAAAAAACATGGCTGGAAAATACCCAGGAAGCCCCAAACTCGTGGGAGAGCAAAACTGGTTGATGGGTAATGGCTGGGGGAGCAAATTCATGGCTCTTTTACTGCCAAGGAAGCCAAACACATTTTTCCATGAAGGGTGGCTTGCCCATACTCGAATTTGGATAGCCATGCCTCTCCATTCCCAAGGTATTAATTTCCTCCACCAATTCTTGGGAGAATGAATGATTGGGTACACAAGTCAACATGGGTAGTTGAGTGTTTGATGGGTTATCTCATTGACACTTGGCTTGACTTGATTGGCTCAAGGGTTTGAATGTTTTCCCTCCCAATTCCTTGTAAAATCATGCCCCCATATCTTATTGCATTGCATAGCTAGTTGTGGGTATTTTATTTAAAATGCATATTTACATAATGTTCGCAATTCCATTGCGCATGGCTAGCACGTGAACCATATGCATTGATAAATCGATGGCGGGGCCTTGGCCTTGATCTCCTCACCATGATGTTATAACAATATTACATCATTTACTATTTTAATGCCATGGGGTCAAACTGGGGACATTACATTCCCCTCCCCATGGAATAACACCGTCCTCGGTGTTCCAACACTTAGGAATAAATACCCACTTTACACATGTCTCAAAAATACAAAATGTGGCAGGTCTGTCCTGCGTTCATCTCTTTACTTTGAACTTTCAGATCAAGTCCTTTTGCTTCCTCAAGCTGCTCCTGCTGGCTTTGATTTTCCAGCTCTGTAAGCGGGCATCGCTCCACAGCAATCCCTTCCTTTTATTCACCTTCCCACTGATCTACAAGTCTGGAATTTTCATGGCTGCCATCTTTCTTGTTGTCTTGGCAACTACTTGAGGAATATTTTCAGCCAAAACCAATGGCTTTCACTATCTCATCTGTGAGATTCATCATGGCAATTCCTGTCAGGACAAGCATAACACAATATTAAAATTAGTCAATTATTTTCCCAATTGACTTGGAATGTCCATGCTTTACTCATGAGACTTCCACACATTTCATGCTTTCCCAACATACACATGAACTCATCCATGTTCATCCTCTCACAAGGGAATAACTATTTCAACATTCACAATTCATTTCAAGCAAGTATACACAATCTATTTTCAGTCATGACATGCATTCAACAAATTCTTTGTTTTATAAATGCATCAATCAAAAATGAAAGAGAAGAGTAAGAGTTTCCCCCTCTTAGTCTTGTTCCAATCTGGAGCCACACCATCACTGTGGTTTCATGCTCCTTAGCCTCTTTCATTTCAACGTGAATGCTTGACTTGCCCGTTCTTGGCTATGACACTTAGTGTCTAAGGAGGTCTGTTTAAGGACTTTCAACGTGGGAGTCCTTCCCATTGTTGCCTACAGGACCTTTGGCTACTAGGACCCACATATGTCCACTAGCACCATCTTTCATTACTACTCATACTGAGCTCTTTAGGACAGTCACATGTCCACATGCATCTTCTAGATGCTTTCATAGTCCTTGCTTCCAACATTACCTACACTCAAACATTGAGTCAATTCATATGTTTAGTTTATTTGCATAGGGTTTGTCTCCAAACAAGAGTTTAAGAAATCATAAGCAAATCATATACACACGTATTTCATAAGCAAGAAGCTGCAATGTCACCAAATACTTATCTGCATTGGATGTCTTCACTTTGTTCCACAGGCTCCTTCTTCACTTTATAAGCCTTGGATTTCCCATGGATGCAATAATGAATGTTGGGCCAGCACGCAGGCTACTCCACAACCATTCGAATAGGCAATGCCCAACCAGTACACTGACTGGTTTTCATCAATCATCTCATTTAGCAATATGCCAGGCCAGGGCTCCGATTGGTTTTATTAATTAATTAAAGAATGTTAGGCCAGCACGCCGTCTGCTCCACAACATCAAGTGGTTAATGCCCCCACTAACTATTCTCTGAATTTATCGAGCATCAATTACTCTCTGGATTTACCAAGAATTTATAGTGCACAACCAGTTACTCTCTGGTTTTACCAAGAATTTATAGTGCACAACCAGTTACTCTCTGGTTTACCAAGAATTTATAGTTCTTTTAGGGTCCGTGCTTCTTGCAATGACCAAGGTTTCCAACAAAGAAACAATAGTGTATCAGCTTAGCTGTTAGAAGACTTATACCTGAATTTTTCATTATTCCAAACAAGAAAATAAATGAAAATGAATACTTATCTGTATTGTGCATTTTCCTTACTACTCCACAGGTTTCCTTCTCTTCTTTACAAGCATTGGATCACATGTGGGGTGGATACTTGGCCAGGACACATGCTGCTCCACAGCATCATCCGAATAGGCAATGCCAAGCTAGTACGCCGACTGGGTTTATCAGGCATCCCTAAAATCAGTATGCTAAGCCAGTACGCCGACTGGGTTTATCAAGCATTTCGAAGATCAGTATGCTAAGCCAGTACGCCGACTGGGTTTATCAAGCATACAGCGACCATTTCCAAGCTAGTTCTCCAATTGGGTTTGTCAGGAAATAACACCCTTCACCAATAACTCCACAACATGCAAATAGCCGATGCCAAGCCAGTACACTGACTAGGTTTGTCAGACATCCAACAACCATCCACCACAATATCCACACAACCAATGCCAAGCCAGTACACCGACTGGGTTTATCAGGCATACAACAACCATTTCCAAGCCAGTACACTGACTGGGTTTATCAGGAAATAAGAACAATATAATATGATTGCGTGGCTCCTTCTCTTATGCAACCAGTGGTTCCCTCCAGGAACTCCATAGGTGACTCACTTAACTGCAGGCTAGCATGGCCACCACAATACCCACTCACACTACACAAGGAGGATACCCCTTTTCTATTACACAGCTCCTCGATCCTATCCATCTCTTCTAGTTTCCTTTAGTGTGAGCGTAGAAAGGTTACCACTGCCCATACAACCCTCTTAAGTACTCTTTCTTAACTTTGCCTCTTACATGCAACACCAGATTGCTTCTGTGTAAGCTGATAGCACAAGAAGGATAAGCAGGCTCATCAGTACTGCTGCTAAAAAATTGTAATCATATTTCATAACATTCACTAGCAAGTATTGAAACACCAGGAATGCGTCCATTCCCTTTGGGTGTAGTCAATATTGACAACCTTAACATAACCCATCACCCAAAAGGTATGCATCCCTTTCTGATGTGAGTCATGTAGGCCCTAATCGTACTTTGTAGATGTATATGTAACTTCGGAATGTATTTCACCCATGTATTTCATATATGTATATTGTACTCCTATAGAGATGGTATTATTCCTCTATACGGAAGTGTTTGTATTCCTATAGAGATGTTATTATTCCTCTATACGGAAGTGTCATCATTTATATTGTAACTGTCGTAACTTATACTTGATGGGTTATTAGACCACCTTGTTGGGGTCGGCCCTGTATAAGTCATGTGGGTCGAAGGGTTATTAGACCACCCTATTGGGGGTCGGTCATGTGGGTCAAAGGGTTATTAGACCACCCTATTGGGTGTCGGCCCAGTCAGCATTATGTTATGTGGTTAAGTTAAGGCCGACCTAGTAAAGGTTATTAGGCAAGTCAAGTAAAGTAGAAATAGAGTACGGGAGGCACTCTATTTCATCATTCCATTCTCTCCCACACTCTCGGGAGAGTGGTGCACTTGTGGAGGAGGAGAAGCTACTGATAGGAGATGTCTATCTCTTATTCTTGGGTTGTATCATTGCTCTATCTATCTCTGAGGAAGTTATTGGGGTTTTTCACCTTTATGGTTTTCCCCAAGTAAACTCTGTGTCTCTTGTGTGCTTGCATTATTGTGTCCATGATTGATATGTTGTACATGTTGTTCTCTCAGTTAAGATCCTAGATTAGATTGAAGTAAATTCTGAAAAATTAACATGGTATCAGAGCTAGCCCGAAAGAAGGCATGGTATGGCATGTATGACACTTGTTGCACTTGCGATGCTTGGGATTGATATAGCAAAAACCATTCATCGTATAACTTTCGCTATAAATCAATTTTGGAGAAGTTTTCAGATCTGAAACTTCTACAGGTCGAAGATCAGATCCCCATGTACCTTGTGTCCAAAGGAGAACTTCTAATTCGTTGTACTTTGTGTTTTATGATCTGTACAATATAGGGTTTCTGCCTCTTCCAGATCTGAGTCATAAACAGGTGACCTTGGAAAAAAGGTCATAACTTGGGCTAGGAAGCTCCAAATGAAATTTCGTAAAAAGTGACAGGTAGTGCATGGACTGTACTTTCTCAGGTAACTTTTCAGAGGCTGAAACTGAACCAATGATATGTGTCACTCCGTACAAGTTCGTTATCCTGTTTTATCCCATAAACAGGTCACGTTGCGACACTTGGCATAACTCTCTGTCAGAGAATCCATTTGAGGTCAGACCTGTGGGGTTGGAAAGATGAAAGGTTGGGCTATCACAAGAAAAATTTTCAGACTCTGTGGATCAAAAAGTTTAGAGTTACACCAGAAACAATCAGGTACATATTTCTGTCAAAAGAGAATTATCTTTTAGCACCTTCATTCATGGCTTCCGGAATTTAGGGTTTCGGAGAAAGTTGGAATTTTTGTAATAGGAGACTACGGCTGAATGCTACTCATCAAAATCAAAATTTAGAGACGAAGATCAGAATTTTTGGTTGGGTAGAAGGCCGGGCTTGATCAGACCCTAGTTCGGGACTTTGATTGGAAAAGTGGAAAATTAGGGCTTCTGCAAAAATGAAAATTTTTGAAATCTGTGACCACGGCTGGAAGCTCCTCAGAAAAATAGAAGCTTAGAGATTTGGATCGAACCTTTTGATTGGGCAGAAGGTTGGGCTTTGTCAAACCCTAGTTCGGGGTCATGTCTAGTGAATCCGGAAGTTTCAAAGGCAAATTTGAGGGGTGAAACTTTGCAGTTTTCAAATTTTGAGTATACCAGCTTGATCAGCTCATCAAGGCACATATTTCTATCCTTTCAGAAGATTGAAATTCAAAGTTTGAATTTTTAGGGTTGCTCTGACAAACCCTAATCCAGCTCCATATCCAGTTCCTGCAAATCAAGTGGATTGGGTTAATCCTAGAAGAGAATGGATTGGTCACCTACATAAGTGAAGAAGTTCCTGTTTCATAGGGAGATGAGGCTAAGGCCTTACATAATAAGATTACAAGCAATCTCGACAGGTATGACTCATCCAAGTATGTTTCGAGATTTGTTCATGATTAAGTTTATGGTATGTTTGTCTTCATGTTATTACGGTTAGTACAATCTTGATTAAATTTGGACTTGTCATATCACCTTAATAAAATTATGAATGCATTCATTGATTAGGGTGTTGACACTTATGATTGTACTAATGCATTATGGTGTTGTATGAGGTTTATGTTGTCCGCTAACATGAAAGGTACACCAAGAAAGACAAATCATGTTCTAGTTCAAGAACATATGATCATGATGACATGAGGACAAAGATTCATCCATTGTCATGAATCACTTAGAAGATCTATTTGCGAGGTATGTATAACTTGGTTCTATAATGGTTAACCTATGAGATATGCAGGTTACTAGCACAAGTCATTGAAGAGAACAAGAAGACATCATGTGGGTATGTTAGACATAACTAGCTAACATACCAATCCAGGTATGTTTTTCCTATATCAAGTTAGAATCCTACCTTGTGTTAGGATCCCTTATATAAGTATACTTGGTATGATTGGCTATGTTTATTCATAAAGTTAGAAATGTAAGTAATCAAGGGTTTATGCATTTTATGTCTCTTATCTTGATTGATGATTTAACTAACCAGAATAGTCCTATGATCAAATAAGAATATGCATGAGTAAAAGAAGACTTCCCTAAAACCTTGAATACTAATGTTTATTATCTATGTTTGAAATGATCATGACTATACAGGTTTAAGATTATTGTGTTTTGATAGTATTAAGATTATACTAATGAATGTGTGATTATGTATGAGATCTCTAGGATAACACGATGATACTAATAAGCATGCATAGTCATGGATATAAGTTCAAAGACAGGTAATCCAAGAAGCAAAGATCAAGAGGGAGCACACTCCAGTTGTTCCTGCAAGGAAGCAAAGATCAAGAGGGAGCACACTCCAGTTGTTCCTGCAAGGAAGCAAAGATCAAGAGGGAGCACACTCCAGTTGTTCCTGCAAGGAAGCAAAGATCAAGAAGGAGCACACTTCAGTAGTTTCTGCAAGGATGCAGATATTTAGAGGGAGTTGGCCACTTCTCACAATCCACATCAGAATGGAGTTGCAGAAAAGAAGCAAAGACTGAGAGGGAGTCAACCCAACAAGCAAACAAAGATAAGTATTTGAATTATCATTCCTTGCATATTTTATTGTTTAAATAATACTGTTCAATAATGTATATACTCATGTTCCTAGAATTAGGTTGTGTATTAAGCATATTAGAATAGTTGCAATGATGAACAGTATACTACTAATATACATGGGTAAGTGGCCTATGGCACTGTACAACATTCCATTGCTACTTATCTAGAATGAAACCTCTTTGCTGACATGTTGGGAGTTGTGCACACTCTTAACAATGTTCTGGTAGAGATTGGAAGGCATCTAGAAAGTTACGGGATATGGATAAATGTTGTATTGAAGCATTGGCTAAGATAATTGCATGACTGTATGACATATTTCTTTATGTGTAAGAATTTGTTCTAAAAACTATGAGATGTTTTCTAATCATGCAATTTAACTTGTTGTGTAGGAAAGATTGTATACCATCACCTACAAAAGAAGGACTACAACATTTGTTCAACAACAAAGTTACGTATTGAAAATATTGAAGTTCCCAGGATCTGGGAAGAATGCCATGATCGAGGAGTACCAGTCGATCATGAAGATGTTTGGGATGCAGTCCCAAGACTTGAAGGGGAGTCTGTAGTGACTTCCAAGTGGATCTATAAGATCAAGCATACTGCAGATGGTAGCATGGAGAAATACAAAGGGAGGTTTGTAGCTCGTGGCTTCTCCCAGAAATAGGGATTGATTATGAAGAGGAAGTGTATGTGGAGCAGCCACTCGGGTTTGAGACACATGACCGAGAGTCACATGTGTGCAAACTGAAGAAAGCCCTGTATGGTCTGAAACATGCACCGAGGACCTGGTATGGCAGGATAGATGGCTTTCTATCCAGTTTGGGCTTTACCAAGAGTAAAGCGGATTCCAACCTTTACTACAAGGTTGAGAAAGGCAACCAGTGATACTACTATTATATGTGAATGACTTGTTTGTAACAGGTGAGGATAGATTGATTTCCAACACAAAGAGGAAGCTTGCTACCGAGTTCGAGATGAAGGACTTGGGTATGATGCACTACTTTCTTGGTATGGAGGTGTGGCAGAGTGCAGATGGAATCTTCCTTGGACAAGGGAAGTATGCAGTAGAGATCCTAAAGAGGTTCAGGATGATGGATTGCGAGGCTATGGCATTGAACCTGAAGCTTCTGTGTGATGCTTCATCTGAGTCGGTTGATATCACTATGTATCGTCAGATGATTGGGTCCTTGATGTACCTGACGAACACGAGACCAGATATTTGCTTTGTGGTGAACACATTGAGCCAGTTCCTGATGGATCTGAGGAGTGTTCACCTGGTTGCTGTAAAGCATATTCTGAGGTACTTGAAGGGTACAGTTGATTATGGGCTCAAGTATGATGCGAATCAAAAGTTTAACCTACAGGGTTATGTTGATTCAGACTGGGCAGGTAGTGCTGCAGATAGGAAGAGCACATCTGGGTGCTGCTTCAGTATGGGATCAGGTGTGATCTCTTGGTTTAGTAGGAAGCAGTCTTGCGTAACACTGAGTATAGCCGAGGTAGAATATGTTGCATCATGTTCAGCTAGTTGTGAGGTAGTATGGCTCCAGAAGTTACTGTCTGAGTTATTTGATCTCCCGCTGGAGGCTACTGGTATCTTTTGTGACAACCAGAGTTGTGTGAAGCTGTCTGAGAACCCGGTGTTTCACGACAGGTCAAAGCACATTGAGATCAAATATCACTATATCAGGGATATGGTGCAGAGAGGAGCAGTGAAGCTCCTGTATGTTGCGATGGACGAGCAGATTGCAGATGTGCTGAGGAAACCACTAGACAGAGTGAAGTTCGAGTACTTCAGACAGAGGCTTGGTGTTCTTCAGATTGATGACACTTTGAGGAAGAAGTGATGGACACATTTGCAGGAGCCATTCCGAGCATAGTGATAGGAGGATCCTTCCATGGCTGTGGATGTAAGCACTGGATGATGAGCATCAGGACGATGCTCCAGTTACTGCTCTGTATATGCATCAGGTGGATTTTGGAGATGATCAATTGGATCATTTATATGTATATGTATGTACACATCATGTTGGATGCTGGATATGATCAGTTGGATCATTTATATATATGTATGTACGCATCATGTTGGATGCTGGATATGATCAGTTGGATCATGTGCATGTATTTATATATGTATCAGGTGGATACATTGTATGATCAGGTAGATCATGTATGATGATATGTATCAGGTAGATACTATGTATGCATCAGGTGGATGCATTGTATGATCAAATGATCATGGATGACGAGCTTTAGGATGTTGCTCTAGATATGCATCAGGACGATGCAGTGATGAGTATCAGGATGATACTCTAGATGATATGCATCCAGATGATGATATGACGATGATCAGGATGATCATATGTATCAGGTGGATACATTACATAATCAGCTGGATTATGTGTGATGAGTTCCGAAGACACAGATGCACAATGCCTTTCCGACATGGTGGTAGATGTGTTCTCCCATGTGCGTTGATGTAAGTGCAGATCCTTTCCGACATGGTGGTAGATGTGTTCTCCCATGTGCATTGATGTAAGTGCAGAGCCTTTCCGACATGGTGGTAGATGTGTTCTCCCATGTGTGTTGATGTAAGTGCAGAGCCTTTCTGACATGGTGGTAGATGTGTTCTCCCATGTGCATTGATGTAAGTGCAGCGCCTTTCCGACATGGTGGCAGATGTGTTCTCCCATGGTCGTTGATGTAAGTGCTGTGAGCCTTTCATGGATGGTGGTAGGTTGGTCCTCCCATGCCGGTGAGTGTAAGTGCTGTGTGTGTGCATTTGGGATTGTGCTTCGTGATACCCTGTGGCCGTGGACAGGTTGTGCAGTAGCATGTAAAAGGTCTTGGGAGATCCGATAGGTTGAGCTGTATGCTCGTAATCAGTCCTAGGATGCTCTTTCGAGGTTTTGTTGACTCACGTAATAAGTCCTGAGGATTCCACAGTATGGCCAGTGATGATGAAAACCTATAGGTGGTGGGCCTACATCCAGTATGAAAAATGATTGGCTCTGTAGAACTTCCTATGACGATTAGATTTAGAGATTGATTGAGATAGCAGCAGCAGTGACGATGACGATGACTCGATGACGATTATCCAATGACAATGATCTAGAGAAGAAGACTTGTGCTAGAAGACCTGTGTCGAGAAATAACTTCCTAGTTAAGAGGGAGTGTTGATGTATATGTAACTTCGGAATGTATTTCACCCATGTATTTCATATATGTATATTGTACTCCTATAGAGATGGTATTATTCATCTATACATAAGTGTTTGTATTCCTATAGAGATGTTATTATTCCTCTATACGGAAGTGTCGTCATTTATATTGTAAGTGTTGTAACTTATACTTGATGGGTTATTAGACCACCTTGTTGGGGTCAGCCCTATATAAGTCATGTGGGTCGAAGGGTTATTCGACCACCCTATTGGGGGTCGGCCATGTGGGTCAAAGGGTTATTAGACCATACTATTGGGTGTCGGCCTAGTCAACATTATGTTATGTGGTTAAGTTAAGGCCGACCTAGTCAAGGTTATTAGGCAAGTCAAGTCAAGTATAAATAGAGTACGGGAGGCACTCTATTTCATCATTCTATTCTCTCCCACAGTCTCGGGAGAGTGGCGTACTTGTGAAGGAGGAGAAGTTGCTGCTAGGAGATGTCTATCTCTTATGCTTGGGTTGTATCATTGCTCTATCTATCTCTGAGGAAGTTATTGGGGTTTTTCACCTTTATGGTTTTCCCCAAGTAAACTCTATGTCTCTTGTGTGCTTGGATTATTGTGTCCATGATTGATATGCTATAGATATGCTGTACATGTTGTTCTCTCAGTTAAGATCCTAGATCATATGGAAGTAAATTTTTAAAAATTAACATACTCAAGCAGTTTGAAATAATATTGAAATAATAAAACATGCTCTGCATATTAAATCTGATAGCTAGACATGTATATTCTTAGTTACGGTTACAAAATACTCATTCGTTTCACGGATGTATCTTTTCTTCATTTGCAAAGAATGGGGGATCCCTTCTCTGAGTCAACAGTCCTTCGGTTTTCCACCCAAATCCTTTCACGTTACATAACCCACACATGCCTTCTGGGCATAACTTTACTGTCTCACTCACATGCTTTACCAACATGTAGTTCGGTTGAGACATTATCAATATGGTGTTTCACCCGAAACCCATTTCCAAAGCATGGGATCCTTCCCATCTAGATTGGCTTCTACAGGCCATAACACATGGTCTTCCTGCAATGTGTCATCCTGGCACACTTATCAAATAGCCAAACAGTCAGCAACATTTAGCAATAAGCTTCAAATCTGATTGTTCCATAACCAATCAATGTCATTAATAATTAAATTCAATATGAATTTGCAACTCTGTCTACTACAGAAATTGATTTCCTTAGTAATGAGGCTACCATCGTATTGTTTGGCCCTCATAATTGGTATCACTCTGTCCATTATGGTTTCACCCTTGCTACCATACATGAACATCCACCTACAACATGTCCTCCTTACACAATCTTATATAAGCCAAACAGTCATTAGCAATTATTAGCAAAATTTTGAATTTGAAATTCACAAATCTGTTTCATGCATTAGTTAAATTCCACAACCTTGAGAACCTTCTCATAACCCTTGGCCTTTATACATGGTAGATCCCGGTCTTCACTATGGACTTATCCTCATTGCCATACACAAGACCTTTCTACCTGAAATTTGAAACTTCAATCAGCTAAACACGTTGTGAGTATCTTATGCATATAATCCTTTCATTGCTACAACAGTCACTGAGGTGATCTCATAATTATAACACTCAATAATTCAAACACCTTCAGCTATTAACATTTGAAATGCAATGAAATATATATATATATCATAACCATGCATTCACACAATGCATCTCAACATGTGCACCCGCACATATGCATGCACATTCACAACATTTACATAATATTTTGATGTACATTCACTTAATGCATAACCCCTCAATGCAACCTTGCATTAATCCATGCATACTATGCATTCTAACATATTATGGCCTAACCATGCCTATCTCATATGGCATACACTACCACAACAGGACCATAAGTCCTCACTTGCTTTGGTTGTTAAACTCACAACCGGCATACACAAATGGCATGATATAATTTCATATGAATGCATTGAGATTTCTAAGCAATCATAGGGTGTAAGGATCACTGTCTTCACTTACCCACACCTCACCATACTTGGTAGGTTAACATTCCCATTCGGCACTCAATACCACATGCAAACTAAATCAACATAGTCGAAGGGATCTTACCAAATCCTCTTTCAACACTCATGCAATTAAGCACTAATAACCATTACCTGCATGGCTGTTATTAACATCACTTGATGTTACCTGATAAGTTGGCCTCTTACCAAGGCTACACAGTCTTTTTTCCCAACCTCATGATCATAGATTTGTTGCACCATCCTTTCCTCATATGGTTGTTGCTCATACGCAACAACATCATCCTCGTCTTTAGCCATGCTTCAGTGGCCTTTGGTCCTATAACCAATGCGAACACAACTAATTATTAGCAACCACAATCATTATCTTAAGTGGCTCATTGCATATGTAAAACCTCACTATTTCACCAATATGCAATATCATATACACACAAAAACATTTTCACATGCACTGTGCAATGTTTATTGATATGCCATCTAGTGCATATTCATCTATGTAACTTCTTGCATTTTCAACATTCTTATGCCATAGTTTATATGCATGACAATTTCATAATTATAAATACAATAGCAAAACAGGGGTTAAGGAATTCTCCCTTTCCAATCCCTCATCGAAGCATGGAATCCCTCTTCCATATCATAGTTGGTCCGGTTTTCTTCCAGTCATGCAATTATAGAAATTGCCCATATTGACAACAATTGTTCTTTTGTCAAAACAGCCGCTGGCACTCTTTTGCACCAAATATCTATGATATATGTGGACCTCATTCAAATTCTGGTCATGCATCCCTGTTCTCCTCCAGATAAGCTTTCCAACGCCTATCCCCGGGCTCCATTCCGATCCAGAACATGGAATTTACATTCTTTCAAAAATGCAAACTTTGCCCAAATTTTCTGCACTTTTACACAGCTGCAATTGTTCTGAAATTCCAACTTCAGCTACTTGCATAAGTAAATTTAGGAAGAATCATGAAAACTTATCTACCGGGAAAAGGTAGTCCATATAACAAGGAACACTCAGCAACCTTCAGATCCCTGTTCCGATGCACCAGTCAATTTCTATAAAATTCGGGGTTTGGCTACTTTTAACTTTTCACTTTTTCCCCAAAATCTCAAAATTTAGCCAAAAATGGCTATCTCCCAATCTATGCATTTCTGGAAAATCTTTGTCTAACGAAAACTGTCTGTCTTAATGAGAAGATGAAATGTCTAGTTTAGTAAAATTTTTGATTCCAACATCTAGGGTCACTTTTACTACCCACAAGCTTTTCAAAATCCCGAAAAAGTGGCCCGGAACAATGCTTTTTGGCCTTCTGGTTCACCCCGACTCCACATCCTTTGGAGTTCAGTTCCAAGATTCCAAACTTAACACTGTGCCTGCTCCACGGCCGCGCCATATCAATTTCAGCTCAAACCGACCTTTCGTCAAGCCTCGGGACACTGTCTGACAAAAGTCACTATTCTCCATTTTCTGTTAAATTGGAGCATACTGGGTTCGGGACCCTCTCTGGTTCTTTCATGGCCTTCGTTAATGGCCTATGAACCCCACAGGAATCATCCCATTCTGAGCCCGATTGCTCCTTCTACCCAAAAATCACGTTTTGGGCTCTATGCTTTTTTTTTTGGCTCCTCCCTCTGCGACCGTCGCGGTATTTAACCTTAAAATCGTCGACCTTTGCGCTGGATTTAACCCTAAATTTGCCACCCGCATCCCAGATTTTAAACTTAAAGTTGCCGCCATTTCGCCAGTGTCGTCGTCGACCGGCGTAGATTTTAACCTTAGCTTTTGCGCCCATCGCGGCGGTCCTAGCCTTATCTTCGCTGCTCGCAATCCTCCGTCGCTGCGACCGCGTCGCAAAATTTAAGGCTAAAATTGTCGTCTGCGCAATTTTTAAGCCTAAAATTTTCGCCGAGTCGCCGCCGCGTTGCAACCTTTCAAGCCTGAAATCGCCGCCCGTCGCAATTTTTTTAAGCTTAAAACCGCCGCCTAGTGTCGTAGCTTTTAAGCTTAAAATCGCCGCCAAGTCACAGAATTTAACATTACTTTCGCCGCGCGCTTCGTAGTTTTTAACGTTAAAATTGCCGCCGCTGCGCAAACTTAATCGTTAATTCCACCGCCGCGCGTCGCAAAAATTAACGCTAAAATTGCCGACAGAGTTGCCAAAGTTAGCGCTAAAACCCGCCAACCACGTTGTAGAATTTAACATTAAAATCGCCGCGCACGTCGCAAAATTTAACATTAAAATTTACAACAGAGACTTAAGCAAAATTTCCAACACTTAGAAAAATTTTCAAATTTTCAAAAACAGTCAAAAAATTTTCTGAAATATTTTCCTTCTTTTTGATGTTTAGTGCTGGGCAGGAGGCATACTTACCTCTACAACTGTGATAGGTAGCCCATGAAGGCCCAATGCTGCAACTAGCAGCTCTGATACCAAATGTAACGTCCCCACCCATCTATCCAATTCCTGGAAGGGAACATGATGCCAATCTATGGGGCTTTCACAAAAACTCAGTCCATTCATCAGACTCATAGCCATAAAATTAATGCGTGCAGATGCAAATCAAACATATATGCACAACAGAATAAGAGCATCACCCACACACATCTTTCATATGCATTCAACATATCAATAATAAACATCAAATTAAAACATTGTAGAAGTAAAATGCACACAGAGAACACTTATCTTCATTTGTGCAATTTCCCCCAAACAACTAGCTATGTTGTTGCAACGTTCCACCCAACCGTAGGCCAGTTGTGTTCATAGAGCTCTCAACACCAGTGCCACCCCCGAGCTGGGCATGATTCTTACAAGGAAAGGGGAACATTCCAGCTCATTCACACCCAAAGCAATAGAAACCCATCTCAACCCCAACCTTCTTTTACACACAACAACTCCAACTAGGCATGGATACCCATTTTCAGCAATGGGATTTGCAAATACGATGGCCATAGGTTTTCCCAAAAACGTGGACACACCAAAAACAGATTGGGGGTGAGAAAATCGTCCATAGGGAACCAACCCGATTTTCCATGGGTATTTTGGGAATCTAAATGGCCAAAACGGCCCCAATGAAACCCCAAATCAAACTCCCATACTCCCAACCACTCTGCAACACAAAAACGCCCTCTTTTCCCACTGAAAACTCGAAAGACACAGGAAAAACATGGAGGAAAAATGCCCAGCCACTCCCAAAGAGAGCAATTCGACCACATGGAGAAAAACGATTTATCCCACAGATTGTGGGCATTCTAATGGCCAGAACGACCTCCAGGAACCCCCAAATCGATCCATTCTCTTCCCCACTGGTAACCAAAGCAAAAACGCCCTTCTCCCAGCTGAGAAACAAGGAAAAACAAAAAAAAACATGGTTGGAAAATGCCCAGGAAGCCCCAAACTCGTGGGAGAGCAAAACTGGTTGATGGGTAATGGCTGGGGGAGCAAATTCATGGCTCTTTTCTTGCCAAGGAAGCCAAACATGTTTTTCTATGAAGGGTGGCTTGCCCATACTCGAATTTGGACAGCCATACCTCTCCATTCCCAAGGCATTAACTTCCTCCACCAATTCTTGGAAGAATGAATGATTGGGTACAAAAGTCAACATGGGTAGTTGAGTGTTTGACGGGTTATCTCATTGACACTTGGCTTGACTTGATTGGCTCAAGGGTTTGAATGTTTTCCCTCCCAATTCCTTGTAAAATCATGCCCCCATATCTTATTGCATTGCATAGCTAGTTGTGGGTATTTTATTTAAAATGCATATTTACATAATGTTCACAATTCCATTGCGCATGGCTAGCACGTGAACCATATGCATTGATAAATCGATGGCGGGGCCTTGGACTTGAGCTCCTCACCACGATGTTATAACAATATTACATCATTTATGATTTTAATGCCATGGGGTCAAACTGGGGACATTACATTCCCCTCCCCATGGAATAACATCATCCTCGGTGTTCCAACACTTAGGAATAAATACCCACTTTACACATGTCTCAAAAATCACAAAATGTGGCAGGTCTGTCCTGCGTTCATCTCTTTACTTTGAACTTTCAGATCAAGTCCTTTTGCTTCCTCAAGCTGCTCCTGCTGGCTTTGATCTTCCAGCTCTATAGGCGGGCATCGCTCCACAGCAATCCCTTCCTTTTATTCACCTTCCCACTGATCTACAAGTCTGGAATTTTCATGGTTGCCATCTTTCTTGTTGTCCTGGCAACTACTTGAGGAAGATTTTCAGCCAAAACCAATGGCTTTCACTATCTCACCTGTGAGATTCATCATGGCAATTCCTGTCAGGACAAGCATAACACAATATTAAAATTAGTCAATTATTTTCCCAATTGACTTGGAACGTCCATGCTTTACTCATGAGACTTCCACACATTTCATGCTTTCCCAACATACACATGAACTCATCCATGTTCATCCTACGAAAAGAATGGTAAGCCTCAGTGGTTACCCTGTTGCTTCGGTTAGGTGACTAATGGACCTTCATGTGTTCTTTCCGAGACTTCATAGTTGTCTTGAGATCTGAGGAGTGATCTTTATCGAAATATTTGTGAGCTGTTTGGCAGCTTGGGGAAGATGAAACCCTCGACCCATTCAACATTAGGCCTGAGGTGTTTGTTTTTCAATGTAGAATCTATAAAAGAAATTACTGAGGAGAGGGTTTTACCCTTCTACCGTCTTTGGTAAATAAAATATCTGTGTTTCCTACGTTATGGTGTTTGTGTTTGAGATTGATAGCGGTGCTCCAGTTTGTGTGAATGAAGTTTATCGTTTTGTTGATCTAGTAACAATTGTCGAACTCTGAAAGTAAAATTCTAAATAGAGAAAAACATATGGGGTTTCAGTTAATGGTTTTCAATAGATATGTGATACTACTGTTGTCTCATGTAAATGCCGAGATACTCACTAAATTAGTCTTAAGGAGTGTATAAGATAAATGTTTTGTGACTCAACTCATGATGTTGAAAGCTTCACTTGTTGTTCTTGTCTGTCGATTTTAAGTGATGGCCGAGAGTCGAGAGTCAATGTTTTTGCTTATAGCTATGTAAAGAAATTGTAACTATTTTCTTGTTCTGTTGTTAAATGATGGTGTTGAATCTTAACTAAACTCTTAACTTGAAAGGTAGATGTTGATACTTCCAGGGTTTGATCAATGAAGGGTTACGAACCTGTCATGATGTTTAAGTTTTTAAACGAAACTATGTTTTGGATAACACATTAGTTCTTTGTTTAACAGTTGTGATGAATAAAGAAATTGATGAAACAACAAGCTAGGGTTTCTAATCCTATGCTAAATGAATGGGATTAACTGTAGTTTAAACAATAAAATAACATAAAAGAAATGAATACTGTGGATGATAATTAGTGCTAAATGATCATGCATTTGTTTGTAATGGAAAGAGTTTTGTTTTTGTTTTTAATTATATATATACTTGCTAGCAGCATTGGATAACAATACTATGTACTTAGGAAAATAGTTATTTTACAACTGTTATTCTTTTAAATGAAAACTGGTGAAAGAAAAATACATTGAACCTTAAACACTTAACTGATGAAAGGAAACGATAAGATAAAAACATAGAATTTATCTTTATGAGGAATTTAACGACGAAGGGAAATCCTAGTTTTCGTATAGAAATAAGATATTTATTTCTGTTTTTAAGCAAGAATAATTATAGTACCTGTGATGCTATACACTATTAAAATTTCTGAACCTAAGCATATATTCTTTATTACAGAATATTAATGATAAGAAACACTAATGAAATACAACAACATTAATCTTCTCATTCATTTGGCAATTTGCCTATCGATTTATCTACCTTAATTTTCCTCCTCTGTACTAGAGTACGATGCAGAAAACAACATGGGGAAAAATACATAAGAGTATTATTTCTATCATTTTATCTACTTTAATCATCATTCTACAATTCATAGCTAAACCAGAATTCATTAGTTACTTCTGTAAAACAATATTAACAGTTTAGATCTAATGAATTTCTATAACAATACTTTCAGAAAATAATTTTAACTACTTAGATAATAGAAAAGATGAGTAGAACCTGTAACAGTAGATAGGGTGGACAAACACCCAAGGAGGCTTGTTCCTCCCAACCTTCTCCAGAAGAAGCAACCAAACTACTTGCTTCCTTTGGACCCCTGAGCTTGCTTACTGAACCACTAAGTAGATGGAATCTGTGTAGAAGCAAGGCACTCAGTAATATAACTTATGCACTCAATAGTATAACTTATGCACTCAAAATATGACTTTTGCACTCAACAATGTAACTTCTGCACTCAGTAGTATAACAGGAAGACTTACACCATGATCATAAACTCAACATATCCCCTCATCGAATCTCTTGGGTGCAAGCACAGCAAAACCACAAGGTAATTTTCCTCGTTAGGAAAAGTGATGAACCTCAGTTCATAATTCGATGGCTCTTATATAGACTGCCTAGGTCTTTAGTGGTCAGTTTTCAATAAATGAGCCTCAAGCTCCAGTCCCACCTTCCAGGGCACTATGACCATATTTCAAGGGAGTTGTCCCATACCAACAGCTAGTTAGTTGCATCATGATGCTGCCACTTGTCCATTGCCTTCTACCCCAGATTCCATTCCATCTAGTGGGTCAGTAAACACTCTCTCAAAAATATCCTTACGTGTTTGTCTCCTATTTAATTTATTTAATAATAAAATATTGTGCAAATTATAGTCATCTTTGGACACTTGTCCAATATTAAACTTTACAATAAAAGTTAACATAATGTTTCCAACATAAAATGTTTTTCAGCAAGAAGGGGTATGTTACAGATCATGAGTCTCACTCTCCTGAAGATGGACCCGCATTTAGGGTTTGAAACGTCGAGACCTTCTTCACCAACGCAACCTCCTCTTAATAGGGATGAGACATGATAATACTCCTTTCTTGTCTTTTATTCGAATGCATTCTTTTGAGTGATTTCATCTTCTATGGTGGTAGAAGCATGAAACTTTCCTTTCCGCTTTGCTCTGCAATCTCTTGAGAAATGGCCTTTCTTGTTGCAATTGAAGCATTTAGTTTTTGACTTGTCAAATCCTTTGTTGTAATCCTTCTTCTTTGGATGAGAGAACTTCTTTTGGAAGAAGGGTTTCTTTCCTTTCTTCATTCTTTCCGTGAGGGAAAGATTTTCTTCTTTGATGCACACTGACTTGCTTTGGATTCGCCCCTCCTCTTGGAGGCAGTCATACCACAACCTTTCGAAGTTAGGTTGTACCTCTCAACCATTTACTGCAGCCAATAATGTCTCCCATGAGGATGGGAGACCATCAATAGTGGTTTGGATAAGATCATATTCATCCACCACTAATCTAATGCTAGCAAGTTGATCTCTTACCTGAGATATTTTGGAGAAGAAGGAGGTCACTATCTCATCTATATCCATCTTTAAGTTTCAAAGCTTATTCTTCATTTCCCTATTTTGACTCGGGGCCTTCTTCTCATATATATTAGTCAATGTATCATAGCATTCTTTCACAATATTCAACGGTGTGATCACGGGCATCAAGTTATCTTATACCGAATCATAGATGATCTGTTTGGCCTTAGCTTGATTCTTCTTAAAGTTGCTACTCCCTGCATTAGATGTAGGCTCCTCCACCACGGTGAATACGTAGCCATCCAAGTCATGTTCACCTAGGATGTTGAGAATCCTAGCCTTCCAAGTGTTGAAGTTTGAGGTTCCCTTAGGACGGTCTTCCTGTCGTACAGAGGCTAATGCCATAGTCTTCAAATCTTGTTATCAACTTCTCAGGATCAACATAGGCTCTAGATGGAATGCAAAACTGAGCTCCTTCACGCCCTGGGCTCTAATACCATGTTAATATTTTTTGAGATTTGATCTTTAATTCTTTTAGATGCAGAGACTTGAAGCAATAAGACAATTCAATCCATGAAATTCATACAACCATAACACAAGATATACCCTGGGGAAAATCCTCAAAATTATGAGAACAAAAACCCCAACAATTCTTCTTAGTATAATATAATGGATAACAGAGAATGCTTTCTTTTACAACATAGCAGATTGCTTTCAGAAGATAAGAGATCACCAAACACTCTTGATGAAGATACAAAAGCAATAGAGAAGAGAGATCAATCGGATGTGTTCCCAATACAACTATAATAAGCACGAACAATACCCTACACAAAGAGAAGTGCCTTTCCTTCATTG
Source organism: Larix kaempferi (assembly GCA_027924585.1). Lineage (NCBI taxonomy): Eukaryota > Viridiplantae > Streptophyta > Pinopsida > Pinales > Pinaceae > Larix > Larix kaempferi. Next base: position 50,713,025 of record BSBM01000753.1, read on the forward strand.
GAGAAGAGAATTCACTTCACATTGGATTCATCAATCCCATATAACATATTTATACATTCTTCTCTTCTATTTTTAACTTCTAACTTTAGGATGAACTCACCCTCAAAATGGATGTATTAATCTTGCATGTAGAGGTGCGCCCCACTTCTCATCCAGTGCTTTATCTCACTGAGCTGTCACTTAGGATGAACTCACCTCTTAACTGAAAGCTTTCCCACTTAGTTAGGTGTCTAACTTAATTGTTGACATGCAAGCGTCACAACTCACGTGTCATCTTTTATTTTAACATAAGTGTCGTCATGCAATAACACTTAGTTAACTAGATCTTCTTTGTTGTCGCTTAGTTAACTCTCTTTAACAGAAGTGTCATCTTTTAGTTTAACTAAAGTGAAAACACTTTAGTTAACTAGTCCTTCTTATTTAACACTTAGTTAACTGAAATCATGCTGGTTGATTTACTTGAAGTGACCATGGTGAGTTCTTTAGTTAACTGAGGCATATCTTAAACTGATGCTTTAGCTGAAGCATTGATACTTAACTGAAGCTTTATAACTAAAGTTTTAACAATTCGAGTTCTCTTTAATTAGCTGAAGTGTTTGCATGGGCAATTTCAAATTCTCTTGATCTCTATGCTTTATCTTTTACTGCATGGTCAATATGTGCTAACTTAATTATCCATCACATTACATTATACTAAGAAGAATTATCGAATGTTGTGATCATATTATATTATTCCGTACCAAATGATCATATGCTAAAGTAATTCACTTTAGAGGTGATCAATATCTAAAGGAGACTTAATAGCAATCTGGTGATCATGGTTAATAATACATTAAACAAAATTAAATGTTTTTAACAAGTAAAGCATGACCTTTATACGGAAGGTCCACCTCTATACGAGAGGTCCATCTCATGGATACCTTTATACAGAAGGTTCGCATGATAATCATGACTTAACACACAAGTCCAAAGTCTTGTCCAACGAGACTTTACAACATCATTACTTTGATCAAGTACCTCTATACGAGAGGAATAACCTTTACACAAAAGGAAATCAAAGTGCTCACCTCTATACAGGAGGATCAATCTTGGCTACACAAGGTTGGTTTGGAGAATGTATCATGATGTTGTATATTTAACATAATTTACCCCAAAGAAAAAATATGCAAAGATGGTGGAGGACTTTCATCCTATGGCAGCCAAGATAAATTATAATTAATATTAAGTTTAAGAATTCAATCCTTCTAATTAATTTTGTATTTTAGTGTAAGAATTTAGTGTTTATTGTTAATCACAAGTGTGTTAATTAATCTTTAATTGTGTTCTTATAGTGAGCTTCATAAGAACAAGAAGAAGAAGAAGGTATAGGTTTGAACAAGACCACAATATTGATGGCATATCAATATTTGATCAATTGTGCTCTAGTCAAGATTTATAATTTGATTTGTTTACTCTTGTAGGTAAGCTTAATATTTCCCTAGAGTGGCAATAAACCACTTATTTATGGGGAGAGCATATATTAATGTATATTAATATGTACATGTAAATAAGATTGTCATTTCCCATGTGGTGGTAGTAGACCACTTGTTACATAGAGAAAAATGAGAATTATATATCAGTTATTATGAACTTACATATGTGTTTTGATTGATCTTGTGTATTTATGTGTATTAAAATGTATTTATTGATTGAATTATTATGAAAGTTTCTTAAAAATGACAGTGAAAAGCATTTGATAATTAATTTTATTAATTTAATAACATTTTTAATGGAACAAAAGTGTTGCATGCCAATGTGATGCGAAAAACAATGCCCAAGTGTCATTCAATGCATGAAAACGATGAAAGTGACATTTTGATGCACGCCAACAATGCAAGTGTTGGATTTTGCATTAAACCTTCAAATACAACAACAACAAAGGGAAGCAACACAAGTTTCAACACTGGGGCCTTGTATTGTAGTAGTGTTTGTGTTTTGCAGAGTTCTAGGTCTCCACAAAGCCAACACAAGTCCTTCAATGGGTTTTATAATTTTTTTGGGTGCATCATATCTAGTGGATCTTGGCCCTTATTCTTCCCATGGTACATAAAAGCTAGTGCATATCTAAATTGAACTTTATGGGATTTCGATTTCTTTTCATGTCCACAAAATGGGTGTGAGATTGTACATGACCAAGGTGGCAGCGAATAGTGATAAAAGGGAATGTGGTAGGATGCTTGCAAATCAATAGGTTGGAAGGAATGCCAAATATATAGGACAAATGAGAAGGTTGTTGACATGGATAGTAAATGTTACAAGGACGCGTCACAAACTTAGAGAAGGCCACACCAACAAACTAATGTCAATGGGGATTACGCATGTGACACATGGACTAATCGGGATTTGTTACCCAATGTTGATGGTGTTGACACACATGAACCAACAAGACATGTGGTGAAATATGGTGAATTTAGGATGCACTCATGGAACTATTGCTTATGTCATTAAATCAAGTTAAGTTCTTTCTCATCAAAAATATAATAAGTGTTTCAATCCCATATTTAAAAAGAACTTAATTAATTTTCCAAATGGCTTCATGTCCACCAAGCTTGTCCATTTCTGTCCTTCATGTTTTGGGATTGCATAAGTGTTTAACCAAGCCTAACATAGGTCCTTTTTTCCATTTTATATATGCTCAGGGATAGAAAGTTGGATAGATTTATGCTCTTGTGTTATTGAGTTTCATAACTTCCCTAGCAAACATGAAGGAGATATAAAGCATTTCTAATGATTTTTTGGGTCTTGTGTGATCCTGAGAATATATAGAGCTCTATGTATCAGTTGCATAAGAAAGGAAAGTTACCCGACGACGTAGGACACTTTCGAATGGAACCCACTCAAGGAGAGATAAGAGAGACATATGGAAAACTAAGAGTAATCCACATCATTATATAGATGTTAGGAAAATATAACTCAATCAATACATCCACCAATCATAAATTTCCATGTGGAAATGATAATGTCAAAAAGGAGAATGAAGTGACACACAATAGCACCACATAATGTCACATGGTGATATTGTGCACATCAACAATCAAGCTAAAGGCCCTTCTTTGCTAAAAATTTTACAATTATTTTCCAAATTCCAAATGGATATTTCATTGGTTCCCATAAATTTGGGGTTCAGGTTGCCATGTTCATTAGGGTCCTTGGTCCCTTACTAGTTATATGGCTTTCCCTGTATACCCTACATCAACCCAAAGGTCCTTTTGATAGGGTTTGTTGGGCCCAGAGGATACAATCCCTTATGTCGTATATGTTGCATAAACTATCCCATGGACTTGAAGATAGATTAGAGTTCATTTCAAAGTGTTCCAAGTCTGAGAAACTAGGAAAATATCAATTTTTATGTTGTATAAAGTGAACAAAAGCCCCCAGGCACACAATTCTCATGTGAACTTAATTTCGTAATACTTTGGGTTCATGAGAAATGAAAAATACTATCGGTCCTTAATATGATTCTTGAAGTACACATGTGGGGGCAGGTGTTTTTTTTTTCTTTAAGGTTTTGCATCCTAGGTCATCATACTTTATGTTAAAAGGAACATTTGGCCTCTTGTAATGTCTTCTTGCAAATGAGCATATTCGACACTTCTCTCTTTAGAGCTAACCTCCCACCATTCTAGATAGTTTGTATTGATTTACATTTCACAATCTTTTTTCCATTTCATTCATTCATATAATTTTCATTTAACTGTATTATTGTGCTCTTTGCAATATCTTTGTAGGTGTTTCCATTTTATATTTATGACTTCATTTCCTTCTCTAAATAATCCAAAACAAATTTGCTCTTTGTTGTTTCTTGATGCATGTCCCCAAAGAGGTCTAGGTATTGGGAGTTGGGTCTTGAACTAATTCAACTTAGGGAAAAGTGCTATTGTCAACTGGCAAGAATCCTCACAGGGCAGAAGAAAAGAGAAATAATGAATTAATAGATCCTATAAATTTATTTCTTGATGAATGCCTTGTGTGGAAAAGGAATGAGATGATGGATAATTTCACTTAGATCCTTCAACAACTTCCAATGGTAGTGGAGACACCTTCAACTATAAGCCATTTTAGATGTGAAACACTCTTCAAGGTACAATTCAAATTTGACATCCCTTTATTTTAAGGCTATATATATGAAAATGATTTGGATAAATATTTAAATCGATTACAAGTTATTACTCTGTTAAAAAATTTCCCGATAGAGAAAAGATCACCTTCGCATTGCTCAGGTCCCTTCCCCGTGTCAAAGATTGGTGTGACAATTATTGGGAGGGACATGGTAGAGATGATTCTACAACATAAATTATAGAACTCACTTGGGAAACTTTGTTGATGTTTTTAAGGAGATAATCTACCTCGTCGGAAACTTTGACAACTAGTACATGTGATGCACAACTTTGTGCTAGAAGAGAAACCTAACAATGATAGAGTTCACCAATATCTTCCATACTTTGCACTCAAAATTGGGTATTAGAGAGTTTGAATGGAACTTCATCTTTATCTACCGTAGTGGCCTACACAGGTACATCCAAATAGAGATGGAATTCTTGGACATATCCTCATTAGGAGCCACTTATCAATATGTTGTCAAAATTAAGCAAAATTTTAAGTAGAAGAATAAGAAAAAATTGGGTCTACAAAACCATTGCAACAAAAGAATGTCTATTATGGTCCTAACTCAAAAAATAAATGACATAGAAATGATATCCAACCTCAGGGAAACTATTCCAAGCCGCAACCAAAGAAGGGTAACATGAAGTTGAAGAAGGACACTAGAAAGTGGTGTAAGTTCCACAAAATCCATTAGCACAACAATGATGAATGCCACTTGAAGTAGTCATAGATGGCCGAGATAAAAGCATCAAAATCAAAATATGTCTCTAACTATGACCCAGAACTAGATAAGGGAAAGAAGATCATTGGCATAGAACTAGTGCTGCCATTGCAACTACAAAGATCCAATCATAAGAGCCAAATGAGTTGGAGGAAGGTCCTCAGCTCTTCCACTCATAGATGTGAGTGAATGGGACTCCACTACATTTCATTTCCAATAGTATTAGCTAGAAGAACCTAATATTAGTTGAGTTCATCAAGATATTGCGACCACCGACAACATTGCATCCCTAGTTGGACACCATCGATTAGTTGAGTCAACGATGAGAAATCCACATCAACCAACAATGCCATCTACCCTACAACATCAAGCCCTTCAAAGATGATGTACTATGTGATGTTTTCCCACTTGAATTTTGTGATTTTATTTTAGGACAACCCTATATGTGGAAATGTCATGATGTTTATGACTCTAGGCCTTGTATTGTCATTGTTAGTTTGGGAGGTCAACTCTTCAATATACTAGAGGTAGTTCTAATTACCATAGTTTCTTTGATCTCACCAAAAAAAGTCGGAAGGTGATCTCTTAGACCAACAAATTTCTCCTCTTCGTGATTTTATTGAATGGTGAATGGAAGATCACTCCAACCACCACAACCTCAACATGGGATTCTTCTATATAGTAGAAGTAGGTGGACAAGATAGTGGAAGAATAAAAAGATATATTTGCTTCACCTACAGGGATGCATCTACAAATCCAAGTCAAGCATTCAATTGATTTGATACCTGCATCTCCTTTAACTAATGGCCCAGTATACAAATGTTATCTTGTTAAGAATAATGAAATCAAAACATTACATTCAAGAGCTCATCCAAAAGGGCCACATTCGACCAAGCTCTTCACCTAGTGGTAGCCAAGTTGTGTTGGTGCAAAATATGGATGGGGCATGGAGACTTTGTATTGATTATAGATTTTTAAACAAAATCACACTCATAACCAATATCCAATGCCCTAATTTGACATTCTTCTTGATCAAATAAAAGGTGTAAAGTTTTTTAGCAAAATTTATCTTAATTCAGGATACCACTAAGTATCCATTAAGAAAACTGATGTACAAAAGACAAGCTTCAAGTCTAAGTAATACATTTTTGATGGGATCGTCATGGATTTTCACTTTACGAATGCTCCAACAACGTACATGAGGTTGATGGATGATATCTTGTATCCATTCACAAATTCTTTTATGGTTGTATTTGAATGATATCCTCATGTTCAATAAAACTTGGGCTGGAACACATTCAACATATCCTGACCACCTTGCAACAACATAAGTTATATGCCAATTTGGAGAAATTCTCATTTGGCATGTATCAAATTTAATATCTAGGATACATCACGGATGAGCATGGTGTGCACATTGATCCCATCAAGATCCAATTTATTCATGATTTGTTGGCCCCTACAAATCCCAAAGAGATCCATAGTTTCTTGGGCCTTGCAAAATTTTATTGTAGGTTCATGTTGGGGGTTTTCTCATGCCACTTGACCCCTAATCCAAGTGACCAAGGGTGGGTCCAAAATAAAGTTCATTTTATCCAAGTCATAATAGAAATCATTTGAATATCTAAAACATTGCCTTTGTTCGTCACCAATACTCACCCTAATAGACCTACAACAACCCTTCAAGATTGAGATAGATGCATATGATTATGTTTTCAATGCAATCCTCACTTACTGTGGACATATAGTGCCTTATCAAATTGAGACATTCTCCGATGTGGTTCACAAGTACCCCACCTATGACAAGGAGATGTACTCCATTGTGTAGTCTCATTTCCAATGGAAGCAATACATCCCAATGAAGGAGATGATCATCCACACTAATCATAAGCCCCTATAGTTCATTCAAATGAAGAAAAACTTATAGAATTATCACTATCAAAAGTGGTCCACATAGTGATGACTATTGTGTTAAACTCATGTGGACATGAGATCTTCGGGTGGCCCTAATTATATGACAATGACCCTCAATTTCTTGTTACCTATCATGTACTGTGCACAAGAAATCCAATCTCAAAATTTCATCTCCAGGATGAAATTTTATGCCATCTGGGACACCTTTTTGTTCCTTCAAGTGAGTGTGAGAATATGATTTGGGAGGCACATTAGATATGGTGGTAGTGTACTTCTACATGGAGAAGACACTAACAATGTTGCAAAATTACTTCTACTATCCAAAGCTTCGATAGGACATCAACAATCATATCATATCATACACTGCTTGTGCCATTGTCAAACCCAACATCAAGAAGCATGGGTTGTTCACTCCTTTACTTATATTAGATATACACTATGAGTCTATATCCATGGACTTCATGTCTATCCCACCTTCAATGAAGCATGGCAATGATTGTGTATTTTTACTTGTTGATTGGTTATATAAGATGGCCATTTTTGTTAGGATAATTATTACTCCATCCTTGTGCTACTTAGCATTATTTACCTTTTCTAGTAGTTGATGATGTTATTCCCCCCCTAGTGGTGTGCAGATGTCATCTAGGACCCATTAGCCACCTAATGTGCCCCACATGCATGATTTTAGGACCACCAGAGTCAGTTCCCTACATTTTAGGAGCTAAATCAGTGTTCTAGTTCAGTCCACCTGAGTTCCTGACTGTAACTAGGAGTTTGAGCTCCGATCACCACTGATTGTGATCTAATGCGGTCTTTTTCACCTACTTTGCATGCAAAACTCATTAATGCACCCTCCTTGGTTAGTTAACTGAGTTTTGGTTTAGTTGAGTTGAGTTTGGGACTTCCGGAGCACTCTAGTGGTGACAATTCCTATGCTAGACTGACATGGATTTGAATTCTCCTAGGATAATCAAATTCTCTCCATTGTAACATATATGTTAACTATACAGATTAAAGGATCATAACACACATTTTCTGTTTCTATCTGAGTTCCAATGCATGATTAATTTTACTGCTCATTTCACTGTAATTCATCTTTTCTGCTCATTATTTTCACTGTGAGGTCTTCTCATCTCTATGATCTATTGTGTTCTATAATTTCACATGGTATCAGATCTCAGGAGAGCATAGGTTGAGCAAATGCTTTCAATAATGCACCAGAATCCCATGGATTTCCACAACAAATCCCGGTGCCATTGCATTGAATTCATTGGAGAAATCCTTTGAGGTCTAGCCAGGTGTGAAGGATCTGGATAAAAGTTCCTATTGTCATAAAGCAGTGCTCAGTAGAAGTTTATCTCCAAATTTGAGATTTTTTTTTTTAGGATTTTGAAGGTTTTTCAATGCATCAATTTTAGTTTGTATTCGCTCCAGCAGTTTCACATGGAGAATTTGAATTTTCCTTTGTTTCCAAGGATCCTGACACCCTTTAATTATCTTGATTGGAGGGCTGATATGCAGATGGTGTTGGAAAAAAAAAGTCTATAGAAGGTCACAATAGGCAAGGAGGACGAACCTCAAGCAACTGTTGAGAAGGCTAAGTACCTGAACAGATTAGATGAAGCATTTGGTTTCACGTGTATTCATATTTCCAGATATTTTCTCTTCCACCTTGAAGGATTGAAGACTCCAGGAGAGGTTTGGTTGAAGCTTGAGACTCTCTTCGACAAGCAAGATGAGCTAAGAGGCCATATTCTCGAGAATGAATTAATTTCTCTTCGACCCAGCAGTTTCGAAACCATACATCGGTTCTTTTCTTTTTTCAAATCCTTGGTTATGCAGTGCAAACAATGTGGAATTGAGAAGAAGGATGAGCAACTATTGCTATCCATCCTAAGCAAGATTGGTATAGAATTTTCAATATTTGTTTCTACCTTCCATTCTAGGAGATTGTCAATCCCCAATTGGAAAATTCCCTTCTCAGATGAATTCACTGAATCTCTCATCCATGAACAAGACAAATTGATTCAGATGGGAGCCTTAGAGGCCTCCAAAAATCAGTCTCTTATGGATGGAGAGCCAAAAAGTGCGAATGCTAAAGGCAAGCAGAAAGGGAAAGAAAAGAACCAATTTGAATCCAAGTAGAAGGAGAAGTCTAATCCATCAGAAGGAGCCTCCAGCTCCAAGAAGGATAAGCAACAGAGGTTTGAGAAGACCAAGTGTACCTATTGCAAGAAAGGAAACCATCCAGAGAGTTGATGCATGAAAAAGAAGATAGATCAATTGACCAACATTCTTGAACATCACAACATTTCCCTCCCTGAAGGTGCAAGGAATATTGATTCTGGAAGCGAGACAGATGATCATGAGAGATGCCATGCACTAAAGGCTGGATTCTCACAATCACAAGCCTTCCTCATAGATTCTGGAGCCTCCAACCACATGGTTGCCTCCAGAGAATCTTTTTCTTCTCTAGATATTACCGATGGTCCTAGTATTCACATGGGAGATGATTCTCAGATCTCTATTGAAGGGAAAGGAACAATACAACTGGATCATGGAAAGTTCAAACATGTTCTGTATGTGCCTTCCTTGACAACAAATTTGTTATCTGTTTATCAGATGACACACACAGGTTCACCAAAGAAAGTTGTCTTTGGTCCTGACACAGTTGAGATTGCAAACCATGCCTCAAAGGCATATGAATTCTCACATTTTTTGCCATATTCTCTACCTACTCCACTTGCATCTGATAAAGATCAGAATGATGTCTCTCCTGATGTTCCAGATTTAGAATCTGAATATGAGGACCAAGTTGAATAATATCTTGATATTGAGGATAAAGTTCAAGAATATCCAGATCCAGATCTAGCTTTTACTCCCAATCCAAAGCCAAAATGGGCTCAAAAATTCCTTGAAGTTGCTGGCAGCATAGCTGGAGATCCATCTGACCATAAAAGAATCATATCTCAGCATCGAGATGCAAACCTTGCACTATGTCATACAGATCCACTTCTCCATAAGAGGTGTTACATGATGGTAGGGTCCGATCTACAATATTTCAGAGAGGCTTTCCATGATCCAAGATGGCAGCCAACCATGGATGAAGAATATGAGCCACTGCAGAACAATGAGACATGGGATCTTGTCTCTCTTCCCCCAGGGAAAAATCTGCTTCAGTGCAAATGGATCTACAAAACAAAGCTTGCATTTGATGGATCTACAACCAAGTATAAGGCTCAATTGGTTGAAAAGGGGTACTCACAAGTTTAGGGTTTGGAATACAATGAGACATTCACTCCAATAGGAATAATGGATTGAGTGAGACTTGTTTTGGCCATTGCAGCTTCGAAACTATGGGAGGTACATCACATGGATGTGAAGAGTGACTTCCTGCATGGTGACTTAGAAGAAGAGATATATATGAAATATCCCAGGGGTACACTGATGATCCATCCTTGGTATGCAGACTAAGGAGATCATTGTATGGTCTCAAGCAATCCCCAAGGGCATAGTATGCCAAGATGGATTCTTTCCTACTATCACAGAATTTTGAGAGATGCAAATCTGACTGTAATGTCTACATGCAACAGAAGGGAGGTTGCCTACCGTTGATTGTTTTTTATGCGGATGAATTTCTCATCACTAGTGGTTCATCTACTGGGTTGAGGAACATCAAGTATGTTTTGAGTAAAGCCTTCTCCATGATAGATCTAGGGTTGTTGAAACAGTTTATTGGCCTTGAAGTAACTCAAAATGCTTCATGGATCATGATTTCACAGTCTAGGTATGCATCTGACTTGCTAAAAAATTTCCACATGACTCATTGCAAAGTTGCAACTTTTCCCTTCCTATTTGGCATCAGATTGGAAGAAGGCAATTCTACTCCTTTGGTTGATAGCACTCTATACAGACAATTGATTGGTAGTTTGTTGTACTTGACACATTCGAGACCAGATCTATCATATGTTATTGGTGATGTGGCTAGGTACATGCAGGAGCCACATGAGTTGCATTGGAAGTAAACAAAGAGGATCTTGCACTATGTGCAAGGTAATAGAGACTTTGGTATCCATTATTCTGCTGAAGCTCAGTTAGATCTGGTTGGTTTTACTTACTCAGACTGGGATGGAGACAACAATGACATGAAATCTACTTCAGGATATGTGTTCATGTTGGGATCAGGACCAATCTGTTGGTCAAGCAATAAGCAAGCAACACTCACACTTTCTTTAGCAGAAGCATAGTACAGAGGAGCAGTGAATGCAACTATTTAGGCAGTTTGGTTACGTGGGATCTTGACAGGGTTTGGCATTCACACTTCTCCTTCAGTAGACATTTTATGTGATAATCAAAGTGCCGTAAGGATCTCCAATGATTCAGTTCATAAGCAAAGGACCTAACATATTGAGGTTCACATGCACTACATTAGGGAACTAGTGCACAACAAGACCATCTCATTGCATTATTGTCCTATAAAGGAGATGATTGCAGACATTTTCACAAATTTTTTCACTCAGAAGAGATTTTCCTATCTCATATCTCTACTTGGTGTGAAAGCTGCTTGAGTTCCCTGCTATTCATTTTTTAGGGGAGGGTATTTTTCCCATGAGGTTTTTCCCCATTTACTTAGTTTCATGAACAATTACTTTTTATCATTTATTTGATTGTATGGGTGACCTTTGGTCTCAGTAATCAGGTCCTAGGATGTCCAAGTTTGGATTAAGGGGGGGTTTTAGGATAATTAATACTCCATCCTTATCCTAATTAGCATTATTTACCTTTTCCTAGTAGTTGATGATGTTATTCCCCCCTAGTGGTGTGAAGATGTCATCTAGGACCCATCAACCACCTAATGCGCCATACATGCATGATTTTATGACCACCATATTCAATTCCCTACATTTTAGGAGCTAACTCAATGTTCTAGTTCAGTCCACCTGAGTTCCCGACTCTAACTGGGAGTTTGAGCTCCGATCACCACTGATTGTGATCTAATGTGCCCTTTTTCACCTACTTTGCATGCAAAAATCACTAATACGCCCTCCTTGTTCAGTTATCTATCAGTAGCTTCAGTTAACTGAGTTTTGGTTGAGTTGAGTTGAGTTTGGGACTTCTGGAGCACTCCAGTGGTGACAATTACTATGCTACACTGACATGGATTCGAATTCTCTCCGTTGTAACATATCTGTTGACTATACTGATTAATGGATCATAACACATATTTTATGTTTCTATCTGAGTTCCAATACATGATAAATTTTACTGCTCATTTCACTACAATTTTCACTGTAATTCATCTTTTCTGTTCATTCTTTTCACTATGAGGTATTCTCAGCTCTATGATCTCCTGTGTTCTATAATTTCACAATTTTAATACCTTGTAAAAAGAGTATCACATCAGAGGCCACTGCTAAGCTCTTCTTCGAGCATGTTTGGGTTCATTTTGAGCTCCCACAGACTATTATTTTAGATCAAGGCAGTAGGTTCTTCATTACTTTCTAGTCTAGCTTGTGGTTGATGATAGACACCAAGTTGAAAAAATTGACTACCAACCACCCCCAAATCAATGGATAGATAAAGGTAGTCAACATGATGATTGAGAATAAACTAAAATAACATGATTTAATCTTTGTAATGGTCTAATAAATGCCCTAAATGGTGTTTGTATTTAAAATTTGCACCCCTGAGAAGTTGACATATCAACTACCGTCCTTGACATACCAACTCAAGACCTTTCACTTAATAAATAACTTTCAACCAAGTGAACCAATGCAATATATATATATATATATAACAAATGTTATTAAGGAAAGGTTTTTTTTTGCCTTGAAGTGTGTGCTTACCCCCAAAACTTTAACTTTTGCTTGCAAAATATTTCAACACAACTGCACACAAAAACAAACGAAACTTTGAATTCAAAACTTTCTAAACTCTTGGTTAGCTTACCTGGAAAATGAAAGTTTTTTTTCTCTATTTCCAATTTTCTAAGTTTGCACAAGGTGCATGACAAAGAGCATATGCTTAAAAGAAAATATTTTATGCTTTGTTTCTAATTTACCAATTTTGCGTAGGGTGCATGACAAAGAGCATATGTAGGCTGAAAATGTAACAAAATCGGAAACATAAATAGAAAAATTAAATTGAAAGATTAAAGCAGTAGGATAAATATTTAAAATATGTAATGAGAGCAATATACCTCTAGATCTAATAAAATGGTTGTATCTTGTGCGAATGGAAACCTTTTCGAGTGAAATGAAAGTAGTCAAACTGTATGCAGTGCTCTAAATGCAATGGAATGACTCTCTCACCGTAGAAATGCATAGGAATAACATAATCCAAAAATTATTTGATTCCTACAATGACATAGGTTCATGACCTTGATCAACAATGAGAATGGGTATTCATAAGCACTCTAATGCCATGTTCAACAAAAAAGGTATTCCACATAGATAGAATACCTAAAGTCAATCACTCATACAAAGATATCAAATATCACTACATTGTTTGACTCATACACCAAAGTATTACATGGTTAAAACCCTCTGAGAGGGAATAATTGATGGCCCCAACCAACACTGCTACTTGAGGAAATATATTAACGCAAAAGAAAAATATTTCACATATGATTTTATCACAATCAATCATCAACAAATAATCATCCATGTTATAATGATCATGGACCAACCGAGTGTTAAGCCACATCTCAATATAGTTGTAAGTTTCAAGGAGAAGATGATATGTCAGGTCACTTTATGTCTAGAACATATTGTGACGGTCAAGTTAGATAAGTACAAATGCAAACTAATGCCTACTAAAGAATAACACTTTACCTAAAGAAACATTAGAATAGGTTGACCTTAACTAACTCATACATGTCTAAATATCCCCAATATGTATCTTAAAAGGAGGATTATCTTTAGAGTAGGGTTGTCCAACAACTATTGGAATGAAACAACGTATTTCAAAAGTGAAGTTACAATCAAAGAAAGATGTTAGGTAAGGTAAACAACTCATAATCTGTGGGGCCCTTAGAGCAAGGAGGCACTCAAAACTGGTTTCCAAATGGTAGTTCTATCTCTTAATTGCATTGTGGTAGGGGGTGCTCATAAACAATTGGCCCTAAAAATAACATGTTATGTATATATACCAAATGTTTTTCTTCTTCAAGATTCTATGTGTGTTGGGCCCAAGGTTGTTGAGTTTTTGTCTTCTTTCCTAAAATAATGGAATTTTTGCTCTATTGATGCTAAAGGGCTCTTAGGTGGCTTGATAACTAGTTGGAATTGTAATTTGGTTGATATATGTTTTAGTGTTTTAAATGCTAAATAATTAGGGAAGGTGTTTAGAATCATTAGCCTATATGGCCCTTATGGCGACATAAATGCATATTTGGAAGGGCTTTGATATTTGATATTTCAAGCTAGTGACAACATCAGAATCAAAGGGGGCCTAAATGTAATACTTGACCAAAGAGAAATTTGAGGGGAAGTAGCAAGAAAGGACTCCTTGGCTGATTTTTTCTACCACTTTTTTGAAGTTCATAAGTTAATTGATGTTGAACCCATCAAAATCATTCCAACCTAGAGGAATGGAAGAAGAGGAAGAGAATGGGCCTTTATATGGTTGGATATAATTATGATAGATGGAAATATGAGGGAAGATAGATTTAGGATCAAATCTTGGGTGAATCAAGGAGGTATGTTGGACCACTTACCTATCTTGTTCCAATTTGAAAGTGAGGGTATAAAGCCTTCTACCCCAGTCATGGTTAGCATAGGAGGATTTTAAAGCCTTGGTGTAGAGAAATTGGAATCATTTTGATGACAACATTGAATATTCAACCATGAAATAGATTATAGATAATTTAAAGAGAATAAAAAAGGAATTAGTAGAATGGGCATGTTCTTTTCCTTAGAAAAAGCAAAAATAATTGAAGGAAGTAGAAGAAGGTATCAAATGTTTGTTTGAGAACAATGGAGCCAGGTTTTTTTAGATGAGCAAAATAATTCACTCAAGGACTTGGAAGGAAGAAGAAGGCTCTACAATTAAAGGAATAAATGGAGTGGAGGTTCAAAAGTATATCTATATGGTTATTGAAGGTGACCAAAATACAAACATTTTCCATAAATTTTCTAGTCATTGAAGGAATGTGAACACTATTTAGGCGATCACGAAGCCAAATGGATCTAGGATTAAATATTTATAGGAAATTGTTGAGGTGGGAAAGTAAGGCTTCCAAAAATTATTCAAAGACTTAGATTCAACTAGTATAGGTGAAATAATGAAAATGATCAGATTGTTCCTTAGGTTTATTGATGAAGATAGGAATGTGGACTTAGAAGGAGTGATGAAGGAGGAGGAAAAATATGCTTTAAGCTCTTTAAAAAATATAGAATCTCTAGGATTGATGGGTGGACAATAGAATTATTCTTAGCCTTTCTTGAGCTGATGGGGGATGGCAATCTTAGAATGGTGGAAAATTTTAGAACATAAGAGAAGGTACTAAGTGGCATAAACACAAACTTTATTTATCTTATTCCAAAGAGTCAACACCTTTCCTCCTTATATAAATTCAATCCAGTTCATCATGCAACTTGATACATAAATATATTTCCAAAATCAATGCAAATAGACTAAGATCACTATCAAGTATAATCCCTAAAAAACAATATGGTTTCTTATTTAATAGGAAAATCCATGATGTTGTGGGATTATCCCAAGAAGGGATGTACTCCATTAAATCCAAACAATTTCTTGATGTTGTAGTTGGATCTTGCGAAATACTATGATAAAGTGAATTGGTTATATATTAGGCTATTACTACTCCAAATAGGACAAAAATTGTATACTATCCAGTGGATTATTGGGTGCATTTAATCAATATCTTTTACAGTTCTAATTAATGGATCACCTTCTAGTTTTTTTAATGCTTCTAGTAGTCTTCAGCAAGGATGTCATCTATCTTCCTTCCTCTTTTTGTTAGTGATTGAAGGTTTAAATATGTTTATAAAAGATGCAAAAAAAAGAGGTTTGCTAAAAGGGATATTTTTTTTGAGTCTATTATCATTTCACATATGATTTTTTGTTGATGATATAATGATTTTTGGTAAGGGTTAACCAAGGGAGTTTAGGAATACAAATAAGATTATGGATCTTTACTGTAAGGCTATAGGTGTGGAGATTAATACAAGGAAATATACAATGATGTTTAACAACATACCTAAAGAGAAAAAACTCCAGTCTGGGAACCTTATTCCTATGATCTACTTGGAATTGGATTAAGGAACAAAATAGTTAGGTTTTTATTTAAAACCTAATGATTATAAGTATGAAGACTAGATATGGTTGTACAACAAATAGTAGCTGAGATTTCTATTGGTATAATAGGTAAATTTGAGAGGAGGTGGGTTATTTGTGATGGATCATTTTAGTTTATTCGATGTCCACTGCTCACATACCTAAAGGTATCCTTAATAAAATAATAATAAAAAAATGTTTCTGATTCCTTTGGATAGGTGAGAGGGAGAAGGAAGGATTACCCTTCTTGAGATAGACAAAGGTAGCAAATCCAAAAGAAGTAGTTGGATGGGGATTAAAAACATTCATAATTTTATCCAGGCCCTACATACAAAAATTCTATGGAGGCTACTCAACAACGAATGACTATAGATTCAATTTATGAAATCCAAATATTTAGGAAGGAGTTCCATAGAAGATACAATGCTTCAGGCAAGAAAGAAAATCCTAAAAAGAGGGTCTTATGGTTTGGAATGTTTTGGTTAGGTCTTTTCCTCTTACTCGTAAGTGGACAACTTGGATGGTTGGAAGAGAAAAAAAAGTGAGAACAAGGAAAGATACTTGGACTGAGAGAAAAGGAAGTCATAGATTATTAGAAGAAACAGTAAGAGATCTTCATTTAAAAAAGATATACTTTTCATTGGATGAAACTATAGCCATGGGAAGGAATATATGGTCACAAGTTTGAAAACTAGTAGAGGATATGGATCTATAGGGGTTAAGAGCTAAGGAATGGAATCATTTTGTAAAATATATTAAATGCTAATGCAATTAAGTTGTTTGATCAAGATAATTTAATAAAATTGTCTAAGAACAGTTGAGGTGTATTTACTGTCTTAAAGAATCACCAAATATTTAATTATCGACCTGGGTGGGTGATCTTAGAGTTGTGGCACAGTATATGCTGAGGTAGAATGGAACCTAAGTTTCGGCTCGACAGACCTTAGAAACATTTAAGAAAGAAAAGATCGAAAGATCTTTCAAAATGAAAAACCGAGTCAAACTTCAGAAAGACAATGAAAGAACCAACTAAATCTAACTAAACCAACAAATCATAATAGTATCAAGCTATACTACTCTACTCTAGGGACAATAACTGGAAAGAAGATAAAAAAAAAAATATTTTTAGGAAGCAAAACTAAATAAAAAACAGAACTACTTTGATGAAATTGAAAACTACTGAAAAAATCTAAACTAGGAATTAGAAACAATAGTAAATGAGTTCATAAACCTATCTATGAGATAATTCAACTGACAACAAATAACTTAAAGTAAAACTACAAATGACTAAGTGAATTCAACAACTATTGATGCATTCATTCAATAATTCAAGACTACACTAAACTACCTAATTCCATTCTCCTTGGGGATTCTAAGGAAGTGTATCAAATGTAATGGGAATAGGATTGAATATCGAAGTGGCTTTCAAATGTGACAAGGAAACAAAATGGAACTAAATCTAGTTTAAGTTCTACAAATAAATGCAATCTAAAGATTGTCCAATTACAATTAACCTTAAACATCTTGATCTATCTTTTATCCATAAGCAAATGGTATAAAACTAATAAAATCTAGAAGCAAGTATAAAACTTAATAAAGATATGTACTTGAACTGAATTTGATTTGGAAACAAGTAGAAAACTTGATAAAGATATTTTATTTCTAAACCAAACCCTATTTCATAAACATCTTCATTATTGGTACGAATGGGAAAACTAATCCTATGCTTGACAAAGAATTTGGAGAATGAAATTATTAAACCTAATCTGATATTAATCTTAACGATATATGATAAACTACACTAAGAATGAAACTGATAAATTCTGTAACAGTAAAGCATTAATGAACCAAATATAAAAGAAACATAACTTGAAAAGCAACTAGAGCAGGGTTAAGAAAAGATATAATGAAAACTAAGGATGATGACAAACTTAATTAAAACTCGATGCAAGATAAAACAAGATATAAATTACATCTAAGAAGACTAATTAAAAGCAAGAAATATCACAGTTCAAAGACCTACGAAACTGGACTCTAAATAAGCACAAAATAATGCAGGAAGTATTAAGGTCCGAATGACAATCCAGATGGTTGTCTGAATGAAAGTCCGATGGAGGAAATCGATTTAAACTAAGGAAAGAAGCAGTTTGGATC
Organism: Larix kaempferi; assembly: GCA_027924585.1. Classification (NCBI taxonomy): domain Eukaryota; kingdom Viridiplantae; phylum Streptophyta; class Pinopsida; order Pinales; family Pinaceae; genus Larix; species Larix kaempferi. Next base: position 50,731,257 of record BSBM01000753.1, read on the forward strand.
ATCTTAACGTCAGCTGACTGGTGCATATGAACCTACAGTGCAAGGAAGCAATGAATAAAGTGTTTAGGAGCTAAGATGACAAGAAGCAATCTATTCTAATCATTATCTAAGGAATGAACTATTTCTATGGCATAAGAAAACAAAACTGAGATAAACAAAACTAACCTATAGCTACAGGAAAGAAACCAACATGACTAATTCTAACTACGACTGAACTTGGAGTGTGAAGCTAACTAAACTCTAGGTACTTGTAAAAAACAGGACTAAGAGAAACCTAAACAACTAAACAATTTAAGCAAACTAAGCAAACTAAACATGACTAAGCAAACTAAGCATATTAAGCATGACCGATCACTAATTACATTCTAGAAATACCATTAACATGAACAACAAATTAAACATACAGATCATAAAACAGAGGTATCATTTACATAAGTAGTAAAAAATCATAGATATTACAAGACAAAGAGATCATATACAAAACGAATACATAAAACAAATAACACAACGTATTTGCAGAAGACAAAGACAAATTATATACACAGACGGAAGATCACTGGTTGTTGAGGGGCCCTTCTTAGCAACCAGAGGCTGCGCCTTAATCAATCAATCATCACGCATGCTATTAAGATCTCATAAAACTAAAACAGAGGTGTATTAAATTAAAAACGAGTTACAACGTTGCTGTGTCTACTTACAGCTGAAGAACTAGAAACTCAGAGACTAAAAAAAGACTAGCTCGTCTCAGTAACGAAGATGTCTATATATACAGAGTTACAATGGGGAGAGAAATTCGACCCTTTAGTGGTCGATTGCTCTAATAATAGGAAGTCTTAATGCCACAAACCGGCTCTGCTTAACAATACATGACAACACATGGCCAATGAACGAACCCATAACTGTTTATGACAACGCACCAAGCATCTACCAAGTTCCACGGCGTTGGTTTCCTTCTCATGGTTGTTGAGACGTTGATTTTTTGTTGACGTGGGAAAAGAGATGTGCTGCATAAGGACCACGTTCTAAATAGAACCCATGTGACGGTTTGCTTTCTAATGGCCTGAGAATATCTCAACATACGATCTCGTGGGTTGACTGCGGGGCTGAACGGCGGGCTGAATGCGGCTGATCGTTTGCAGTGTGAATATGCATTTGAATGGAGGTTCGTTTGAGAACCATAACCTGTGGAATGAAATATATTTTCCAAGCAAGCCAAAAAATGTCAAATAAACATCAATAAATCACAATATGATGATTCTTACCCAAAATTCATGAAATGTATGAATATATGCATACCTGATCTATTTGACGGTCTGAATGGCGGAAAGAATAACTTATTATATCAAAAATGGTAAAAATGACGCCAATCAGAGTGTGTTTGATGATCAAAAGTGGTGACAAAATGGACACCAACATTCCCCAAAACTGAATACATGCCAAGTCCCACTGAGCAAAAAGAAAGAGAATTTAGGAAGAAGGCTGAGCTGCGTTAGCAGCTGCCTTCGACTTGGAAGAGGAGGAGGATTTAGCTCTAAGCTTATGAACTACTCCTTCAAAGTATCATGCTTCAGCTGAAAAGAAAGGTTGGAGGCTGTCTTGGCTTCATTTAAATCTTCCACACACTTCACCTGAAAACGTAAGTGCTTGTTCTCTTGATGAAGCCCAAAGATGATCTCAACATACTTCTCATTCTGGCTTCTCAACTCTGCTCTGTCTTTGGTTAATCTATCCACAGTCTATTGGAGTGGAGCAGATTCTTCTACAAGAGACGCATGGTCTTTTTGAGGGCTTGATCCCCTTAGAGACGGTTCGGGACCAACAGGTGTAATGTGTGTCTCAGGGGTCTTATCTTCAATATGTGTAGAGGCAGGCTCCAAGACAGGGTCTTTAAGTAAAGTGGCTGATAAATTGGCCAATGCGAGGAGAGGGGACTCAAAAATAGGGTCATTTGCTTGGTCGTCAGGGTTGTCTGAGTGCATTGGCTCAATGACTAACTGATTGATGGACTGAACAACAGTCTGGTCGACAGACTGGATGACAGTCTGGTCAACCGACTGGTCACGATTAGCCCTTCTTGACTTTGTAGGTATGGGTGAAAAGAATGGGAGTTCCGTGGTTGTGTCCTCGTGGACATGCTCAGGAGATGATGAGTGATCAGGGTGTATTTCTCCCGAGGGACCCTCACTAAATCTTATAGACTTGGTAATCTTTTCTTCTTGGACAGAGGTTTGGGCTGGCTCATTAACATGGGATAGGAAACGATGACGTTTACGAGAGGCAGGGGATTTGACCGGAGGCTTCTTAACTAGATGAGCGTTCAGGACATCAAAGACAAAGCGTTCCCAGGTTTGCCCCTTTTCTTCCAACTGGTGGGTGATCAAGATTTTGATCAAACAGTGGTGGTATAAGCTTCCAGAGGGATTAGTGGTATTCTTCCTAATCTAGCTTGACATTTTCTCTAAACTTTTCAGAAAATTGAAGGGGAAATTAAGAGCCTGACCTTTAACAAAATGTGCCAGTAACCTAAGGTGGCAAGCTTTGAAGACGGTAGACTTACCTTCATAGGTAATCAAATGGATAATGACAGTCAATGGGTTGAGGTACTTAGGCTTAATCCATTCTCTGTGAAACCCTTTGGTGCCAGCAACATGTTGATATTCGTCCTTAAGGGAAAACTTGAGCTCTGTCCGTGGAAGGAAAAGATGTTTATGCCAATGTGCTCCTTCCTTGGGCATTTTCGTGGCCGATGAAATGGATTCTTCCGTCACTGGAAAAGTGAGATGGCCGACCTTAACTGTCTTACCATGAAAGCCCTTAACAAACAGTAGTGAAATCTCAACATCATGGCCGTCAAGGAGGTGAAGGAATGGACATCCGGCTCACAAAAATATTTCACGACATGCCTTAAAATCGGGAATGCAGAGGAGGTCTTGATAACTTCCAGGCTCGTAACGGATTGGCATTTTGAACAGAGGCCGAAGGATGCAGATGGATAGAGTGAATGCAAGAAATTGCAGGAGATGGGGTTTTATAGGTTCAGGGTGGATGAAAAAATGAGCAAGATGAAGTAGAGTTTACGCAGAGGTAGGTTTAAATTGAGATCCGTTCGAGCGACTGAATGATTGTGGAGATAGATTTGGCATGTTCGAATGATACCCTATCATTTAGTTACCTTGAGTCATGTGCCATCATAGAACTGCGTGGTTAATGAATTTGTATGGTTTATGATATGTTCAACCATGTCCAAAGTAAATCTTTGGACAGGTTGAATGTAATCCTTATTATGAAATTATAGCCATAAATTACACATAAAAAAATGATGACGACTTAATAAATGAAACGATAGATCATACGGTAAAATTTAAATAGAGGATTGAAATTGTATGATAGCCATATGAAGGTTGATCAATTCATTTGATGAGACGAAATGAGTATGCAAAGATGGAATTTAATTTGATCCTTGGCATGATTAGTTGATTAGATATATCAGTAAAAATCAAAATTTTAAATATCTTAGCATAGTTATTAATATCATTACAGGCTATGGTTTCATTCGGCACTTCATTCAGATCATTATTCCCATTTGCCTCGTTCTTCACCTCATTTGGATCGTCATTCGACCCTTCATTCAACTCTTCATACAGAACTTTGTACAGAAACGTGCTTTGATGGATCTGACTGTTGCTGATTAGGCAAAGAATTTTTTTGGGACTTGTCAGCAGACAAGAGATGTTGTAAACCTGTTTTTCTAGAACTTTAGTCGCGTTCTTCTTTATTTGTCATTGATCAGAACATTTTTTCTTCTACTTTTTGCGTTATCCTGAAAACACCTATCATTTTATCAGACATAAGTAAACTTTTTATAAGTATTCAGAATGTAAAAACAGTTATGAATCTCCCCCAAACCAAAAATATGGCGTGTCCTCAAGCCATCAAAGAAAAAGTGATAATTATTCAAATATTTTAAACACATGGTTAAGGCAATAACTTCTAAAAATGTTGTGACAATTTTCATAAAAAAATAAATGAAATATTAAATTATTAAATGTAGATGATTCAGATATGTACATTCATCAAAAAAGAATACAACAGTGCTTAAGAAGACCATATGAAGAATGATAGTGTAATGAATGCGAAAAATGCCATAGGAAACTAGTCACCCATGACTCATTTTAAAGATCTCTTGTCATCCAAAGAATATAGATAAGGTTCACCGTAGAGTTTGTGAGATTTCTATAGTTATGGGTCCCATTTCTAGGATAATCATACCCTAGGTATTGTTTGAATTAGATGACAGGGTCCAAGTCCAACTTACAACCATTCTCTAATGACAGTATAAATAATTGGCCTAAACATGTATTTGTATACTCAGGTTTTTATATGAGCCATGTGCATAGCAATGCATTAACCAAACCTCTTTTACCCGATATTGCCCTTCTGCCAACATGCCTGTTCAATGCCCTAACGGGTTTATCTTGGTACCATGCAAGCATAGCCCCACTGCCAGCGAGCCTGTTCAGTACCTCGACGGGTTTACTTACATTTACCGAGCTTCCTTGTTTAATATTTTACTTAGCATGGACCTGCTACCAGCAAGCCTATTCAGTACCCCGGCGGGTTTGCCTCGTATAATGATATTTTTAGTAAGGAAGCCAGTTGGCACTAGAGTGTGTTAAGCTTGTTAAACACATAGTTCACATTTTTAGAGAGAACCTTATGAGTAACTTTATGTATAAGGGCCTAAATTATAGATCATGTCAAAAGAGAATAACCTAGAGCTATTCTTTGACTTCTCAGTACATATTCTTCATAAAAGATCGGTAATGTTCCCTACAAAAATAGAGATATCACTCACTTTTGAGCTACCTTTTAAAAGTGCTTAAGAGACAAGTTTTGATAATGAGTCTAGGATGAGCTAGTAGTCCATAGGTGTAAGATAGAACTTTTGAAGATCATAGTAATTAAAGTGGGTCTTAAGAAACTATTCTAATGATAAATCAGAAATGTACATGTCTGAATCAAATACCATATGCAGAATCATAAAAGAAAGTGGTTAAAAATAATACAAAGAACGCTTTAACCTTTCACTATAAATTTTCAATTTTCAACCGTAATCAAAAGCAAAGGAGAATTATAAGTATTTCTTTTAGAGCACTTCCCTTTTCAAATAATATTGCATGAGCTAATTACAAAGATAAGGTTCTTGTAATCAAACTGCAAAACCACTTGTTAGATGATTCAAATTTATTTAAAACAAAAACATATGTACAAAGAAAAAGTCAAAGGAAGTCTATAAAAAAAGGGAAAAGAGTCTTCCTGTTTTAATTGACAAAATTTTATAGCTGACCATGAAAGTGAATTTCCTGCAAAGATGCAACCAATGGTTAGAAATGACTCTTATTATTGAAAAGCAAAAACATATTTACATATATACAAATGAAGATAACCCAAAATAATTCAAGAACCAGGGGAAGGAGGAATGACTTCCTCTTCTACCAGTTCCACTTCCTCCTGTTGTAAGGCATTCTACACAAAATCTTGTTTAGATATTGGTTGATGATAAAGCCTAAGTCTATGTCCATTTACAACAAAAGAAATTTGAGAATCATCAATTGTCTTAATTTTAATAGATCCATTATCGAAAGCTGTAACAATTTCATATGGTCCCATCCATTAAGTAATTAATTTACCTTTAAATTTTTTGTATCTTGAATAAAAAAGTAATGCCGAGTCTCCAATTTGACTCTTGAGAGCTTTTAGTAATTGTTTTTGCTGACTCTCATCTAAACCTGCATTTATATGTAGAAATTTGTCGAACTAACCTCACAAGGTATGGTATAGGATCCTATATGTTCTTTGATTGCGAAGACACAGGGTGTACTCGTAAATGTTGAGAGGCTCATGTTTTCTTGTAATCCATCTTCAAAGATTTGGTCAAGTTGGGTGAAAGATTGAGGAAATTCTATACATGTTGTGGAAGAGATAAATTGGTTCAACACACTCTCGGTATTATGTTCTTGAAGTGCCCAGGAGAAATCACTAAGGAGAGAAAGTTCTTCCAAGTTCTCATCCTTGAAAGGACAATCAACCAAAACAGGTTTCAAATTACTGGTTGTGCTGGTGGGTATAAAGCCAGTTTTCTTGTAGATAACTTATCAGAGATAATCATCTCTTCATCCCTACATCCTACGAATGCACTGGCAGTAGCCAACCAAGGTCTTCCTAAAGTGATGGGGTGACCTTTGGAAGGGTATTTTGATTCTATGACCATGAAGTCCACAGGATATCGCCATGAAGCTACTGATATAGTGATGTCATCTAAGATCCCAGTAGGTTGAACCATAGTGCGATCTGCTAATTCTAGCATTGTTGGGGTAGGGCGGAGGAACTGTCCCGAATTGAGAGCTTCTAAAACTATGGTAGTCATCAGATTAATAACAGCTCCTAGATCAATAAGTGTGTTCCCTATGGTGGTGTTGTTGATGATAACAGTCACCACAGGGTTTCCTGGATGTGAATACTTTGGGAGTCTAGGTTGGTTTTCTATGCAATCTGACATTTCTCCTACTACATGAATCATCGGAGGGTCTTTCTGTTTTCTCCCTGGTCTTTTAATACAGAGTTCCTTTATTACTTTACTATAGATCGGAATATCCTTAATGGCTTGTAACAAAGGGATCTTAATGCAAATATTCTTCAATTTGTTAATGATATCATACTCTGGATAAGTTACAGGTTTTTCTATCACTAGATGCGCTGGATATGGGGGTGATTTTTCTCCTGTAATTACCTCTTTATGCGGATGATTGTGTGTTGAAGATTTAGGAATAACCACATCTTCAAGAATAGCATCGTTCAAAACTTCATTAGGTATGTCTTCTTCTTCATTCTCTTCTCGGATAACAACTGATGACTTGGGATGATCTTGCAAAACTCTTCCAGACCATAGTTTAATCTTATGTATTGGTGCGGTCGAAATGGCATATGATGGAAGAGGTAATAACCCAATGTTATTAAGAGCTTGGGTTGGTTTGTTGTTAGGATTCGGTATTGGTTGTGTAGGTAATATTGTGGGTCTCGGAGGATTCATGTTCTGGAAATGGTGAGGTTGATTTGGGATAGGGGGTAGTGAAGGAGGTGCAAATCCAAGCAAAAGTTGCTGAATATTAGGTGGGTAAGGATAGTTAGGAACAGGAGGATGTGGTTGAGAATAAGCTTGTCCTCTCCATCTGTGTATCCATTGTTGTTGTTGATCATTTTGAGGAGGGTATTGAGGTGGCCAATTTTTCCAACCTGAAGTGTTCCATTGTTGAGAAGGTTGATAAGGATAGTAATAGGGTGGAATTTGTGGTGATGGATCTTGATATGATGATTGATCTCTAGGTTTCCAAGGCCTCCTAGATGATTCACCAAAGTTTCCACTCTTATACACATCTTGCAACCCAGGAAATGAGGGACAATTATAAGTAAGATGTTCTTCTGTACAAAGGTGACAATCTGAAACATTGTTCAATGGACATTCTCGTTGGGGATGTTTAGGTCTACATCTAGGACAGAAAACACTCATTGTTGCACGATCTTCATCTTGCCTCTTTTTAGTTTGTAATGCATCCAATTGAGAACCCATGGCTCCTAAGATATCTGTCTTGAAATTTTCCAATAGGTTTCCCAACTCTACCCTTGTAACTCCACCAGGGCCGGATGTGTTTCCTTTTAGGTTCCTAGCATAAGATTCTCGAAAGTGTCTTCCACTTTTCCCTTTGCTCCTAGAGTAATTCCTACATAGCTCACAAATCTGTGGAAAAGGCTTATGAGATATGTCTCCTGCTGCCATGAGATGAAGGTTTTCTAAGAATTCTTCTGAGATTCCTTTGAGGAAGAGTGTTCTTACTGCATCCTCCTGAATATCACTATATTTAGATTTATGTAACACATAGTTAAATCTTTGGAGATAGTCTTCTAGGCTCTCATATTCAAGTTGCTGTATTTTAAAAATATCATTGTGAGAGTCCTTAGGTTTACAATAATCCTGATACTTCCATAGAAACACAGTCTTCATGTCTTCCCAAGTTCTAATACTAGATTTTGCTAACCCCATGAACCATCGAAGAGAAGAATCTTTTAATGTGGCAGGAAATAGTTTTAGCTTTTGGCCATCTTGTAGGTAATTATAACTCCTACACAAAATGTCAAATTCGAATAAGAATGTATCCGGATCCTCACTAATCTTCCCATAAAAGGCTGGTAGTGAGGAAAGAGGGATGTTTTTCATAGTTACATCTTGTGCAATGTCAGACATGATCTTTATTTTCATCATCCATGAAGATCCAATTGCCAAAGAGAGAATACTTAGGTGGATCCTTTCTTGGTGAATATGGGATATCCCAACGTTCCGTTTTAGGGAAAATATTTCCCTTTTTAAGAGAGGAATTATCATCTATGTGGGAGTCTAGTTTTGTAGGTCCTACAGTTGTTGTCTCAATATGTGAGATGACTATGTTCATAGAATTCTCAAAAAGAGCGTATACTTGTGCAAGATCAACAAAATCTACTAAGTTTGGACCACCTACTATTGAGAAAGTAGTGTCTTTGGGTTTTTGAACTAATGGAGGGTTGGGAGGTTCTGAAGTTTTATCCTTTGGAGTTTCCTCTTGTCTAAATTTAGTCTCAATATGAGCTTGAGGTTCCTGTGGAATTTCTTTATGAACAGACTTTTCTGATGCCCCTATGGCTTCCCCTAATTGATTTCCAGAAAGGATTTCCTTTGCTTTCCAAGTAGGACTATCCCCTTTAGGTGTCTTCCGATACCTTTCTACCGAGTTAGTAGTTGGGATGGCACGCCCCCTGTATAAGTTATTAGGAATTTTAGTAGGGATTCTCGTAGGAGAGCTAGTTTTAATAAATCTACCTTTTGAGTCTCTAGACCTATTCATGAAAACAAACTATAACTGAAATAAATTCTAACTGCATCACTACTAGTGCTAGGTTTTGGGGATGCCTGTTATAACAGATGCGCAGGTTCTTACCTCTCATCTTACCGCTCACCCGCCACCATCCTATTTCTAAATTTCAAGCGGAAAATTCAAATCTACCACTAAGTTTTAAAGGAGAGTTCTACCTATCTACAATTGAGTTCTACCTATCTACAACTGAATTCTACCTATCTACAACTCCTCCGCAACGACGCCAAAATGTTGAGGTGTATTTACTGTCTTAAAGAATCACCAAATATTTAATTATCGACCAGGGTGAGTAATCTTAGAGTTGTGGCACAGTATATGCTGAGGTAGAATGGAACCTAAGTTTCGACTTGGTAGACCTTAGAAACGTTTAAGAAAGAAAAGATCGAAAGATCTTTCAAAATGAAAAACCGAGTCAAACTTTAGAAAGACAATGAAAGAACCAACTAAATATAACTAAACCAACAGATTAGAATAGTATCAAGCTATACTACTCTGTTCTAAGGACAATAACTGGAAAGAAGATAAAAAAAAAATATTTTTAGGAAGAAAAACTAAATAAAAAATAGAACTACTTTGATGAAATTGAAAACTACTGAAAAACTCTAAACTAGGAATTAGAAACAATAGTAAATGAGTTCATAAACCTATCTATGAGATAATTCAACTAACAACAAAGAACTTAAAGTAAAACTACAAATGACTAAGTGAATTCAACAACTACTGATGCATTCATTCAATAATTCAAGACTACACTAAACTACCTAATTCCATTGTCCTTGGGGATTCTGAGGAAGTGTATCAAATGTAATGGGAATAGGAGCGAATGTATCAAAGTGGCTTTCAAATGTGACGAGGAAACAAAATGGAACTAAATCTAGTTTAACTTCTACAAATAAATGCAAACTAAAGATTGTCCAACTACAATTAACCTTAAACATCTTGATCTATCTTTTATCCATACGCAAATGGTATAAAACTAATAAAATCTAGAAGCAAGTAGAAAACTTAATAAAGATATGTACTTGAACTGAATTTGATTTGGAAACAAGTAGAAAACTTGATAAAGATATTTTATTGATGAACCAAACCCTATTTCATAAACATCTTCATTATTGGTACGAATGGGAAAACTAATCCTATGCTTGACGAAGAATTTGGAGAATGAAATTATTAAACTTAATCTGATATTAATCTTGACGATATATGATAAACTACACTAAGAATGAAACTAATAAATTATGTAATAGTAAAGCATTAATGAACCAAATATAAAAGAAACATAACTTGTAAAGCAACTAGAGCAGGGTTAAGAAAAGATAGAATGAAAACTAAGGATGATGACAAACTTAATTAAAACTCGATGCAAGATAAAACAAGATATAAATTACATCTAAGAAGGCTAATTAAAAGCAAGATATGTCATAGTTCAAATACCTAAGAAACTGGATTCTAAATAAGCATAAAACAATGCAGGAAGTATTAAGGTCCGAATGATGATCCAGATGGCTGTCCGGATGGAGGAAAACGATTTAAACTAAGGAAAGAAGCGGTTTGGATGATCTTAACGTCAGCTGACTGGTGCATATGAACCTACAGTGCAAGGAAGCAATGAGTAAAGTGCTTAGGAGCTAAGATGACAAGAATCAATCTATTCTAATCATTGTCTAAGGAATGAACTATTTCTATGGCATAAGAAAACAAAACTAAGATAAACAAAACTAACCTACAGCTACAGGAAAGAAACTAACAGGACTAATTCTAACTACGGCTGAACTTGGAGTGTGAAGCTAACTAAACTCTAGGTACTTGTAAAAAACAGGACTAAGAGCAACCTAAACAACTAAACAATTTAAGCAAACTAAACATGACTAAGCAAACTAAGCATATTAAGCATGATCGGTCACTAATTACATTATGGAAATATCATTAACATGAACAACAAATTAAACATACAGATCATAAAACAGAGGTATCATTTACATAAGTAGTAAAACAACATAGTGATTACAAGACTAAGAGATCATATACAAAACGAATACATAAAACAAATAACACAACTTATCTACAGAAGACAAAGACAAATTATATACACAGACGGAAGACCACTGGTTGTTGAGGGGCCCTTCTCAGCAATCAGAGGCTGCGCCTTAATCAATCAATCGCCACGCATGCTATTAAGCTCTCATAAAACTAAAACAGTGGTGTATTAAATTAAAAACGAGTTACAACGTTGTTGTGTCTACTTGCAGCTGAAGAACTAGAAACTCAGAGACTAAAAAAAGACTAACTCGTCTCAGTAACGAAGACATCTATATATACAGAGTTACAATGGGGAGAGCAAGTCGACCCTATAGTGGTCGACTGCTCTAATAATAGGCAGTCTTAATGCCACAAACCGGCTCTGCTTAACAATACATGACAGCACATGGCCAAGGAACAACCCCATAACTATTTACGACAACGCACCAAGCATCTACCAGGTTCCACGGCGTTGGTTTCCTTCTCGCAGTTGTTGAGACGTTGATTCTCCATTGACGTGGGCAGAGAGATGTGCTGCATAAGGGCCACGTTCTAAACAGAACCCATGTGACGGTTTGCTTTCTAGCGGCCTGAGAATATCTCAACATATGATCTCACGGGTTGAATGCGGAGCTGAACGACAGGTTGAATGCGGCTGATCGTTTGCAATGTGAATACATGTCTGAATGGAGGTTCGTTTGAGAGCCATAACATGTGGAATGAAATATATTTTCCAAGCAAGCCAAAAAATGTCAAATAAACATCAATAAATCGCAATATGACGATTCTTACCCAAAATTCATGAAATGTATGAATATATGCATACATGATCTGTTTGACGGTCTGAATGGCGGAAATAATAACTTATTATATCAAAAATGGTAAAAATGATGCCAATCAGAGTGTGTTTGATGATCAAAAGTGGTGACAAAATGGACACCAACAAGAACATAGGAGTGAGAGAGTGTACCAATAAATTAGGATATGCTACATATATGGAATACGTTTTAGTTAGGTATTTCGTTGTGGAAGGTAGTATGGAATCTTACAAGTCCCGCAAAACAAAAAGAAAAAATTCTTTGGATTTCCCTAGATAACAAACAATTATCATGGGATAATTCCTAAAATAGGAACATGCAAATATCTAGGAGATGAAATATGTGTAAGAGTTGTGATGAATCTATTGATCAACTCTTTGTTTCACATGTCTTCACTAGAACAATTTGGATTGAAATCCTTCAGATCTCTACTAAAAATAATAAGTGGGGAAAGGGGGTTCTTGTTGATTGTTTTTATTCTTGGATAATTGATAAAATAACTTTCAAGGCTTTGGAAAGTTAGGTGATTTGGGGCATTTGGGTTTTTAGAGGCAAAATGATTTTTCAAGGCTTGGAGATGATCCTAGCTCAGTCAACCCATAAAATTAAATGTGTGAGTGAAGGTAGTTAGGGTTGCACTAAAGGGACGCGTCCCAATTTTTTTAAGGAACTTGATTTTTATTTTTAAAAGCAATGAGACTATTTTGATGTGCCTACCAAGGTGATACAAGGTTATGTAGGGATAGTTTCACACTTTTCCTTGATCAACATCATCATTTTAAATAGAATTTAAAAGGTGTCCAAGGAATGCTGATTTTTTTCCTTTGTGGTTACTACTAAAGACAATGAAAGATAAAATATTAAAACAATTACATTCCTTTTTAGATTTCAAGCATATGGTGGATTGGGAAAATAATTAGTGTTGTTTAGAAAACAGTTGTTAGATCTAATAATTATCCATATTCGGGTCTTAAAAGGTATTTTTGAAGATTTGTCTTTTGTCCATCTATATAGAGAGTTCAATGTTGCAACTTATTAGTTATTGAAGAAGCTCTTAGATTGCAAGTAGGCATCCTTTCTAAGTTGGAATTTAGAGGAGGGGTTCAAATTTTAGCCATTGATTTTTTTTTGTTCTTTTGCTGTTGGGATGTGTATATCATCTTCTCTTTGTTATACTTTTTTGTTTTTATTTTAAATTTTCACTTGGATTGCAAACTGGAGCTCTTGTGCTAATAGAAATTGAAAAGGTATTTTTTTGGAAGGCTACCTTTAAGAAGCCATGAAAGAATTTTTTTTTTTAACTGAAACGGTTAGCCAGCTTTGATTATATAAAAAGATGGAAAATACATAACAGAGAATGATCAGATTGGTCCCATATGAGGAAAACATCCCTCACACTAAGTTCGTCATGTTCTAGCTGATAACTATCATTGTATCTTCCTATCCTATGAAAACTATAGCATCTTATGAACTATCCTAGAAGGAGTATGAAAAATCAAACATTGTTGAGATACTGCCTTATACAAAAAATGGAATTTCAAACCTTCCAGGATGCCAAAATTGCAGCTGGTACCTATTCTATGAGTTCTAAAAACCTTATGCATATTACTGAAAGACATTAAAAGCAAAATAGAACTAGAAAGAGCCCAACTCGAGACCTGAACCCAACCCGAGATCTGAACCGATGAACAGTTACTGTAGACCAGTATCCATGGTAGCGCCAGTAGAGCTCGCTGCCCCGTTCTTCTCCGTGCTGAGGTCCATAAAGTTTCCAGCATTTTCCATGAACTTCTGCAACTTCTCCATTTTCCTGTTGGTGTCTTCAAGATATCTGCCAGAGACTTTGTGCTTACAGGCCTTATGAGGATAAGCTAGGCCCAGGGTCTCTTCTAGGTGCTCCACTTTCTCAGCAATGCTCTGGTGCTGAGCTTTAGCCTTTGTGTGAGTAGCATATGCCAGATTGTAGAGGTGAGATAGGATTTTCTTATGCTCCAGGATTTCACTTCTAATTAGCCTTACTTGCAGCTCCAGCTCCTGCAAACGATCCAAGAATTCCACTTCAAATTTGGAAATGTTGTGATTCCCAGTCTGAACATGTGAATTCCCAACCGCGATGTGCCTGCAACAAGGACTGAGCCCATGGTTGCACTCTGCTTGTGCCGAGTCTCCTCTCATTTCCTCCTGCTGCAATCCACGGTTGCAACCTCCATTAGGGCCTCTCCCCGGCTTGAAGCACCTACCGCATTTCTAAATCACTTGGGATGATCTTGCAAAACTCTTCCAGACCACAGTTTAATCTTATGTATTGGTGCGGTCGAAATGGCATATGATGGAAGAGGTAATAACCCAATGTTATTAAGAGCTTGGGTTGGTTTGTTGTTAGGATTCGGTATTGGTTGTGTAGGTAATATTGTGGGTCTCGGAGGATTCATGTTCTGGAAATGGTGAGGTTGATTTGGGATAGGGGGTAGTGAAGGAGGTGCAAATCCAAGCAAAAGTTGCTGAATATTAGGTGGGTAAGGATAGTTAGGAACAGGAGGATGTGGTTGAGAATAAGCTTGTCCTCTCCATCTGTGTATCCATTGTTGTTGTTGATCATTTTGAGGAGGGTATTGAGGTGGCCAATTTTTCCAACCTGAAGTGTTCCATTGTTGAGAAGGTTGATAAGGATAGTAATAGGGTGGAATTTGTGGTGATGGATCTTGATATGATGATTGATCTCTAGGTTTCCAAGGCCTCCTAGATGATTCACCAAAGTTTCCACTCTTATACACATCTTGCAACCCAAGCAATGAGGGACAATTATAAGTAAGATGTTCTTCTGTACAAAGGTGACAATCTGAAACATTGTTCAATGGACATTCTCGTTGGGGATGTTTAGGTCTACATCTAGGACAGAAAAGAAGCGGTTTGGATGATCTTAACGTCAGCTGACTGGTGCATATGAACCTACAGTGCAAGGAAGCAATGAGTAAAGTGTTTAGGAGCTAAGATGACAAGAATCAATCTATTCTAATCATTGTCTAAGGAATGAACTATTTCTATGGCATAAGAAAACAAAACTAAGATAAACAAAACTAACCTACAGCTACAGGAAAGAAACTAATAGGACTAATTCTAACTACGGCTGAACTTGGAGTGTGAAGCTAACTAAACTCTAGGTACTTGTAAAAAACAGGACTAAGAGCAACCTAAACAACTAAACAATTTAAGCAAACTAAACATGACTAAGCAAACTAAGCATATTAAGCATGACCGGTCACTAATTACATTATGGAAATATCATTAACATGAACAACAAATTAAACACACAGATCATAAAACAGAGGTATCATTTACATAAGTAGTAAAACAACATAGTGATTACAAGACTAAGAGATCATATACAAAACGAATACATAAAACAAATAACACAACTTATCTACAGAAGACAAAGACAAATTATATACACAGACGGAAGACCATTGGTTGTTGAGGGGCCCTTCTCAGCAATCAGAGGCTGCGCCTTAATCAATCAATCGCCACGCATGCTATTAATCTCTCATAAAACTAAAACAGTGGTGTATTAAATTAAAAACGAGTTACAGCGTTGTTGTGTCTACTTGCAGCTGAAGAACTAGAAACTCAGAGACTAAAAAAAGACTAACTCGTCTCAGTAACGAAGACATCTATATATACAAAGTTACAATGGGGAGAGCAAGTCGACCCTATAGTGGTCGACTGCTCTAATAATAGGCAGTCTTAATGCCACAAACCGGCTCTGCTTAACAATACATGACAGCACATGGCCAAGGAACAACCCCATAACTATTTACGACAACGCACCAAGCATCTACCAGGTTCCACGGCGTTGGTTTCCTTCTCGCAGTTGTTGAGACGTTGATTCTCCATTGACGTGGGCAGAGAGATGTGCTGCATAAGGGCCACGTTCTAAACAGAACCCATGTGACGATTTGCTTTCTAGCGGCCTGAGAATATCTCAACATATGATCTCACGGGTTGAATGCGGAGCTGAACGACAGGTTGAATGCGGCTGATCGTTTGCAATGTGAATACATGTCTGAATGGAGGTTCGTTTGAGAGCCATAACATGTGGAATGAAATATATTTTCCAAGCAAGCCAAAAAATGTCAAATAAACATCAATAAATCACAATATGACGATTCTTACCCAAAATTCATGAAATGTATGAATATATGCATACATGATCTGTTTGACGGTCTGAATGGCGGAAATAATAACTTATTATATCAGAAATGGTAAAAATGATGCCAATCAGAGTGTGTTTGATGATCAAAAGTGGTGACAAAATGGACACCAACAAGAACATAGGAGTGAGAGAGTGTACCAATAAATTAGGATATGCTACATATATGGAATACGTTTTAGTTAGGTATTTCGTTGTGGAAGGTAGTATGGAATCTTACAAGTCCCGCAAAACAAAAAGAAAAAATTCTTTGGATTTCCCTAGATAACAAACAATTATCATGGGATAATTCCTAAAATAGGAACATGCAAATATCTAGGAGATGAAATATGTGTAAGAGTTGTGATGAATCTATTGATCAACTCTTTGTTTCACATGTCTTCACTAGAGCAATTTGGATTGAAATCCTTCAGATCTCTACTAAAAATAATAAGTGGGGAAAGGGGGTTCTTGTTGATTGTTTTTATTCTTGGATAATTGATAAAATAACTTTCAAGGCTTTGGAAAGTTAGGTGATTTGGGGCATTTGGGTTTTTAGAGACAAAATGATTTTTCAAGGCTTGGAGATGATCCTAGCTCAGTCAACCCATAAAATTAAGTGTGTGAGTGAAGGTAGTTAGGGTTGCACTAAAGGGAAGCGTCCCAATTTTTTTAAGGAACTTGATTTTTATTTTTAAAAGCAATGAGACTATTTTGATGTGCCTACCAAGGTGATACAAGGTTATGTAGGGATAGTTTCACACTTTTCCTTGATCAACATCATCATTTTAAATAGAATTTAAAAGGTGTCCAAGGAATGCTGATTTTTTTCCTTTGTGGCTACTACTAAAGACAATGAAAGATAAAATATTAAAAAAATTACATTCCTTTTTAGATTTCAAGCATATGGTGGATTGGGAAAATAATTAGTGTTGTTTAGAAAACAGTTGTTAGATCTAATAATTATCCATATTCGGGTCTTAAAAGGTATTTTTGAAGATTTGTCTTTTGTCCATCTATATAGAGAGTTCAATGTTGCAACTTATTAGTTATTGAAGAAGCTCTTAGATTGCAAGTAGGCATCCTTTCAATTGTACCTCGAAGGTACCCAAGCACATGCTTAGCAGCTATCTAGTGTTTGTGTCTTGGATCAAAAATAAATTGATTCATAATGCTCATGGCATAACATATATCAGGCCTCAAATGTATCAAGTACATTAGCAAGCCTATAAGTTGTCTATACAAAGTGGGATCTACTGAATCTGATCCATATCCCGACTAATGAAGTTTCCTCAAATTGGAAACCATTGGTGTAGTCATAGATTTGCAATCTATCATGCCAAACATGCGCAATATATCCACAGTGTACTTCCCTTGAGATAGAAATTGTTCATCTTTTCTTTGCCAGATCTCAAGGCCAAGAAAGTAGTGCATTAGATCTAAGTCTTTCATCTCAAACTCTGATGTGATATCCCTCTTGCACCAAGCAATCAGATGTTCCTCTCCAATGAGAAACAAATCATCAACATATAGAACCAATATCAACGGTTGGTTATTCACTACTTTGAAGTACAAATTTGGATCAGCTTCACTCCTACAGAAACCCCGTTTCTGAAGATAGCTATCAATTCTGGAGTACCAAGTCCCGAGGGATTGCTTAAGCCCATATAGAGCTCTCTTGAGCTTGCAAACATGGGACTCCTTCCCATGCACCACAAATCCTTCAGGCTATTGAATATAAACCTCTTCCTCAACCTCACCATTGAAGAAGGTTGTCTTCACATCCATTTGGTGAAGTTTCCATCCTAGAATAGATGTAAGTGCAATCATTGCTCGGATTGTGGTGTACCTTTCCATAGGGGCAAAGGTCTCATCATAATCGATGCCATCTTTTTGAGAGAAACCTATGGCAACGAATATGTCTTTATACATCTCAATGCTACCATCTACAACATGTTTTATCTTGTAAAGTCATCTAGCAATCACAATGGACTTCCCATCAAGTTTGGGAACAACCTATTAAATATAATTCTTCATTATAGAGTTGTACTCTTCTATCATTGCATCTTTCCAAACTCATTGCTTTGTAGATTCTTCATATGGGGATGGTTTTGAATCACTAATGTGACTCATCAGTGCAACATACCCTGAATATATGTCAAGTTGCTTGCACTCTCTAGATGAGCCTGTTGGTGCTCCATGTTTCTCTGCATTCTGTAATATGTCTTGGCACCAAGTAGATCTTCTTTTAGCGGGAGGTTCATCAGGTGACCTATCAACCAGTTTTACTGGTTCTTCAGGGGCTAGCAAATCTGAGGCATCTTCTGGTTTCTCCCTCTCAAACTTTGAAGGGGGAGAATTAGACTCAGGATCCTCCATCTCTAAATCACATTAAATCTCTTTCGATCTTTTGAAAGTAGCTTCCTCATGGAAGGTAACATCTTGGCTGACTTCAATGTGTCTCTCACCAGGTACATATATTCGGTATGCTTTGGATGACTCGTTATAATCCACAAAGGTGCCTTTCTTTCCAGAAGGCTCCATCTTTATTCTCTTTTATTTTGGTACATGAATGTATACTGGGCTCCCGAAGATCCTCAAGTGTGAGATGTCTGGTTTCTCACCGGTAAACACTTCTTTTGGTGTCTTCTCATCTAGAATGGAATGCGGGATTCTATTATGGATGTACACAATTGTATGGGTGGCATCTGCCCATAATGAGGTAGACATATCTTTATCATGCATCATGGCTTTTGCAGCCTCACATATGGTTCTATTCTTTCTTTCAGCAACCCCATTTTGCTGAGGGTTGTGTGGTACTGTTCATTGTCTGCATATTCCTGCATCACTACATAAATCATTAAATGCATGTGAATCAAATTCACCTCCATTATTAAACCTTAATGCACGAATGTGCTTTTCTTTTCGATTTTCAACTAGGGCTTTAAACTCTTTAAATTTGCTAAGAGTTTCACTTTTAGCCTTCATGAAATAAATCCATGACTTCCTAGAAAAATCAGCTATGAAAAGTACATAATATAAGAAGCCACTCAGGCTGGGGGATGACATGGGACCACATACATCATAATGTATTAAATCTAAAATCCCTTTAGATCTAGTAGTACCACTAGAAAAAAATTTCTTAACATTCTTCCCAAGTGCACAACCACGGCATACACTATCATGCTCAAAATCAAATACAGGCATACCTTTTACCATATTTTGAAGTCCTAGTAGTCCTTTTTAGTGTAGGTGTCCTAGCCTTCAGTGCCATAGATCACATGGACTGATATTGTGGTGAATCATAGCTTGAATGTACTTCATGGGTACCTTGTAGAGTCCTCCCTATCGAACTCCAATCACAGCAGCAGATTCTAGGCTTTTGTTCTTCAGCCATAAAAGTGCTTTGTTATCCATGAAGATAACTTGGAAGCCTTTGTCTTTAAGAAACGAAACTGAGAGGAGGTTCTTCTTCAAGCCTGGAACATATAGAATGTCCTCCACATGTAGAATATCACCGATGCTCAACTGGAATGAGGTGGATCCAACTCCTTGGATCGAATAAGTTGAGTTGTCCCCCAACTCTACCATGCATGTGAATTCTTTCTCCTTTAGATTGGTGATGGCACTCTTGTAACCAGTCATATGTTTGGATGCACCATTGTCAATCAACCATATGTCTACATTTGTGATGATGGATCCCAAAAGGGATGAGACATTGGTCGCAAACCTCTTTATGGAATATCTAGATAAAAAAGCAATTGACTCATCCCCTCTCAAACCCAAATGGTGGCTGAGATATGTGGACGATGTATACAACAATTGGCCACATGGCGAGGAAAAGTTAATGGACTTCACAAAACATTTTAATAGCCAATACGAAAGCATCAAATTCACCATAGAGAAAGAGGATAACAATTGCCTTCCATTCCTAGATGTACTCACCACAAAGAAGCAGGACGGTTCCTTAGCTCATCAAGTGTACAGGAAGAAAACACATACTGATAGATACTTACATGCAGATTCCTATCACCATCTGGCACAAAATATTGGGATAATCAACACTCTGGCCAGTCAAGCACTAAGGATATCTGATAAAGACCATTTGAAAGACGAATTAGAACATCTAAAATTGGTCCTTCTAAGCAATGGGTACAAAGATAAACAAATCACTAACACTATTCAAAAAACATGCAGCGATGAAATAAGAACCCGGATGGAAGACAACTTTGTGACAAAGACTATTCTCCCTTACATCCATGGCACTACTGACAAGATTTCCCAGATTATAAGAAGGAGGAACATAAAAGTTGCTTTCTCCCCTCCAAACTCCCTCAGAAACATGCTAGACTCGGCTAAAGATCCCATTGATCCAAAACTACAAAAAGGTGTGTACGCAATACCCTGCTCAAGTGGAAATAAATACATCAGGGAAACATGACGCTCCATAATGATAAGGTTGAAAGAACATGCTGCCGACGTCCATCACAAACGAATCAAGAAATCTGCCATTGTCGAACATTGTTATAACACAAAACATTATATGTGCTTTGAGAATGTAGAGGTCCTTGCATCCATCCCTCATTACTACAAAAGGAGAGTAAGGGAAGCTCTAGAGATTGAGAAATTTGCAGATAACTTAAACAGGGACGACGACCTGAAACTAAAGGAAGCATGAATACCAGTTGTACACACCATAAGAAACAACCCTAACTCTCACACTATTAACGAAAGTCAAAACCCAATTCATTAATTTATTAATTAGAATTGGGGGCCGACTTATCCTTATAAACTTACATTGGAAGTATCAAGTATCAACTATATATATATATCTTCCCTAAATGCTAATGTAAGATCATGTAACATCCCAAAATTTACAAAAATTTAAAATTTTTCAATATAGATTTTAATGCATAATCTAACTGTGCGGAAATGTAATAATTGTTTAATGTCAACTTGCTGTACTAAATGCTATGCTGGTTAAGTGTAATGTTTGCGACAAGATAATTAATATCTACGTTTCGATGCTATTGAATGATCTTCTTAACTTAGCTATATTTTCATATAACTTATGTTGATGATCCGATGATATGAAGTTTAGAAGTACTAACTACTGTTCTTCTGTTTGATGATGAAGGGGTCCTAAGGATACCCCGAGGCTTACTTAGCATTCGTGTTAAAGCATTTGAATCATCCCTTTAGCAGATTACAGGTAAGAGCTTTTAGTGTTTACGACGTGTGACCGAAGAGTTTCTAACCAGTTTCAGTAATCTCCAAAGTCTTAATGGTTTAAGAGACAAAATGTCGAGAATGCCACCGGGTGAGAAACTTCAGTTAGCCTAGCTTATAAAACAAAAAGTATGTCAGTGATAATATTCATAACCCTATACTAACCTTTTTATTTCTTTGTACACACAATAGATAGGATCAATATATCAAATTTTACCTACATATATTATTATCATGAGTTTCTATTTAATGCAAATTATAAGGATAAACAATATGTAATGGCTAAGTGCAAATAAATGTGCAATATCTATATGCAATTCTTTGTATGCTCTATAGCCTAAGAATTATATGCAATTTTTTATTTAAATTCTAACCTAGGAACTATATGCAAAATCTTATTTAAATTCTTAGCCTAGGAACTATATACAATGGCTTAAGCCTTGCCCTATGAACAATGATTATTTACATATTGTGTGCATCGCGTGACCCTTTAACATAATGAATTCCTAGCAAACGAAACTATTACAACTTTGCCATAACACAAGGTGTTATAACACGACAGAGTTGTGCATTTTTACCAATGAATCGATACATTATAAGGATGGGTAAGAATTAATATCATGATGAATTCGTGCTGGCAGGCACTCTGGTTTCCTTTAGCATTTAATACTCCAACCACCAATTTAGTGGATTGTCTCCGTGGATACCGTCTTGGTGCTAGGCACGTGAAGTTATGGTGATGAATCAAAAATGTGACGATCTGTATGTGTCTTTGTGTAACGTCCCCACCCATCTATCCAATTCCTGGAAGGGAACATGATGCTTATCTACGGGGCTTTAACAAAAACTCAGCCCATTCATTAGACTCACAGCCATAAAATTAATGCGTGCAAATGCAAATCGAACATATATGCACAGTAGAATAAGAGCATCACCCACACACATCTTTCATATGCATTCAACATATCAATAATAAACATCAAATTAAAACATTGCAGAAGTCAAATGCACATAGAGAACACTTATCTTCATTTGTGCAATTTCCCCCAAACAACTAGCTATGTTGCTACAACGTTCCACACAACCATAGGCCAGTTGTGTTCATAGAGCTCTCAACACCAGTGCCACCCCCGAGTTGGGCATGATTCTTACAAGGAAAGGGGAACATTCCAGCTCATTCACACCCAAAGCAATAGAAACCCATCTCAACCCCAACCTTCTTTTACACACAGCAACTCCAACTAGGCATGGATACCCATTTTCAGCAATGGGATTTGCAAATACGATGGCCATAGGTTTTCCCAAAAATGTGGGCACACCAAAAACGGATTGGGGGTGAGAAAATCGTCCACAGGGAACCAACCCGATTTTCCATGGTTATTTTGGGCATCTAAATGGCCAAAACGGCCCCAATGAAACCCCAAATCAAACTCCCATACTCCCAACCACTCTGCAACACAAAAATGCCCTCTTTTCCCACTGAAAACCCGAAAGACATAAGAAAAACATGGAGGAAAAACGCCCCGCCACTCCCAAAGAGAGTAATTCGACCACATGGAGAGAAACGATTTATCCCACAGATTGTGGGCATTCTAATGGCCAGAACGACCTCCAGGAACCCCCAAATCGATCCGTTCTCTTCCCCACTGGTAACCAAAGCAAAAATGCCCTTCTCCCAGTTGAGAAACAAGGAAAAACCAGAAAAAACATGGCTGGAAAATACCCAGGAAGCCCCAAACTCGTGGGAGAGCAAAACTGGTTGATGGGTAATGGCTGGGGGAGCAAATTCATGGCTCTTTTACTGCCAAGGAAGCCAAACACATTTTTCCATGAAGGGTGGCTTTCCCATACTCGAATTTGGATAGCCATACCTCTCCATTCCCAAGGTATTAATTTCCTCCACCAATTCTTGGGAGAATGAATGATTGGGTACACAAGTCAACATGGGTAGTTGAGTGTTTGATGGGTTATCTCATTGAAACTTGGATTGACTTGATTGGCTCAAGGGTTTGAATGTTTTCCCTCCCAATTCCTTGTAAAATCATGCCCCCATATCTTATTGCATTGCATAGCTAGTTGTGGGTATTTTATTTAAAATGCATATTTACATAATGTTCGCAATTCCATTACGCATGGCTAGCACGTGAACCATATGCATTGATAAATCGATGGCGGGGCCTTGGCCTTGATCTCCTCACCATGATGTTATAACAATATTACATCATTTACTATTTTAATGCCATGGGGTCAAACTGGGGACATTACATTCCCCTCCCCATGGAATAACACCGTCCTCGGTGTTCCAACACTTAGGAATAAATACCCACTTTACACATGTCTCAAAAATACAAAATGTGGCAGGTCTGTCCTGCGTTCATCTCTTTACTTTGAACTTTCAGATCAAGTCCTTTTGCTTCCTCAAGCTGCTCCTGCTGGCTTTGATTTTCCAGCTCTGCAGGCGGGCATCGCTCCACAGCAATCCCTTCCTTTTATTCACCTTCCCACTGATCTACAAGTCTGGAATTTTCATGGCTGCCATCTTTCTTGTTGTCTTGGCAACTACTTGAGGAATATTTTCAGCCAAAACCAATGGCTTTCACTATCTCATCTGTGAGATTCATCATGGCAATTCCTGTCAGGACAAGCATAACACAATATTAAAATTAGTCAATTATTTTCCCAATTGACTTGGAATGTCCATGCTTTACTCATGAGACTTCCACACATTTCATGCTTTCCCAACATACACATGAACTCATCCATGTTCATCCTCTCACAAGGGAATAACTATTTCAACATTCACAATTCATTTCAAGCAAGTATACACAATCTATTTTCAATCATGACATGCATTCAACAAATTCTTTGTTTTATAAATGCATCAATAAAAAATGAAAGAGAAGAGTAAGAGTTTCCCCCTCTTAGTCTTGTTCCAATCTGGAGCCACACCATCACTGTGGTTTCATGCTCCTTAGCCTCTTTCATTTCAACGTGAATGCTTGACTTGCCCATTCTTGGCTATGATACTTAGTGTCTAAGGAGGTCTGTTTAAGGACTTTCAACGTGGGAGTCCTTCCCATTGTTGCCTACAGGACCTTTGGCTACTAGGACTCACATATGTCCACTAGCACCATCTTTCATTACTACTCATACTGAGCTCTTTAGGACAGTCACATGTCCACATGCATCTTCCAGATGCTTTCATAGTCCTTGCTTCCAACATTACCTACACTCAAACATTGAGTCAATTCATATGTTTAGTTTATTTGCATAGGGTTTGTCTCCAAACAAGAGTTTAAGAAATCATAAGCAAATCATATACACACGTATTTCATAAGCAAGAAGCTGCAATGTCACCAAATACTTATCTGAATTGGATGTATTCACTTTGTTCCACAGGCTCCTTCTTCACTTTATAAGCCTTGGATTTCCCATGGATGCAATAATGAATGTTGGGCCAGCACGCAGGCTACTCCACAACCATTCGAATAGGCAATGCCCAACCAGTACACTGACTGGTTTTCATCAATCATCTCATTTAGCAATATGCCAGGCCAGGGCTCCGATTGGTTTTATTAATTAATTAAAGAATGTTAGGCCAGCACGCCGTCTGCTCCACAACATCAAGTGGTTAATGCCCCCACTAACTATTCTCTGAATTTATCGAGCATCAATTACTCTCTGGATTTACCAAGAATTTATAGTGCACAACCAGTTACTCTCTGGTTTTACCAAGAATTTATAGTGCACAACCAGTTACTCTCTGGTTTACCAAGAATTTATAGTTCTTTTAGGGTCCGTGCTTCTTGCAATGACCAAGGTTTCCAACAAAGAAACAATAGTGTATCAGCTTAGCTGTTAGAAGACTTATACCTGAATTTTTCATTATTCCAAACAAGAAAATAAATGAAAATGAATACTTATCTGTATTGTGCATTTTCCTTACTACTCCACAGGGTTCCTTCTCTTCTTTACAAGCATTGGATCACATGTGGGGTGGATACTTGGCCAGGACACATGCTGCTCCACAGCATCATCCAAATAGGCAATTCCAAGCTAGTACGCCGACTTGGTTTATCAGGCATCCCTAAAATCAGTATGCTAAGCCAGTACGCCGACTGGGTTTATCAAGCATTTCGAAGATCAGTATGCTAAGCCAGTACGCCGACTGGGTTTATCAAGCATACAGCGACCATTTCCAAGCCAGTTCTCCAACTGGGTTTGTCAGGAAATAACACCCTTCACCAATAACTCCACAACATGCAAATAGCCAATGCCAAGCCAGTACACTGACTAGGTTTGTCAGACATCTAACAACCATCCACCACAATATCCACACAACCAATGCCAAGCCAGTACACCGACTGGGTTTATCAGGCATACAACAACCATTTCCAAGCCAGTACACCGACTGGGTTTATCAGGAAATAAGAACAATATAATATGATTGCGTGGCTCCTTCTCTTATGCAACCAGTGGTTCCCTCCAGGAACTCCATAGGTGACTCACTTAACTGCAGGCTAGCATGGCCACCACAATACCCACTCACACTACACAAGGAGGATACCCCTTTTCTATTACACAGCTCCTCGATCCTATCCATCTCTTCTAGTTTCCTTTAGTGTGAGCGTAGAAAGGTTACCACTGCCCATATAACCCTCTTAAGTACTCTTTCTTAACTTTGCCTCTTACATGCAACACCAGATTGCTTCCGTGTAAGCTGATAGCACAAGAAGGATAAGCAGGCTCATCAGTACTGCTGCTAAAAAATTGTAATCATATTTCATAACATTCACTAGCAAGTATTGAAACACCAGGAATGCGTCCATTCCCTTTGGGTGTAGTAAATATTGACAACCTTAACATAACCCATCACCCGAAAGGTATGCATCCCTTTCTGATGTGAGTCATGTAGGCCCTAATCGTACTTTGTTGATGTATATGTAACTTCAGAATGTATTTCACCCATGTATTTCATATATGTATATTGTAATCCTATAGAGATGGTATTATTCCTCTATACGGAAGTGTTTGTATTCCTATAGAGATGTTATTATTCCTCTATACGGAAGTGTCATCATTTATATTGTAACTGTCGTAACTTATACTTGATGGGTTATTAGACCACCTTGTTGGGGTCGGCCCTGTATAAGTCATGTGGGTCGAAGGGTTATTAGACTACCCTATTGGGGGTCGGCCATGTGGGTCAAAGGGTTATTAGACCACCCTATTGGGTGTCGGCCCAGTCAGCATTATGTTATGTGGTTAAGTTAAGGCCGACCTAGTAAAGGTTATTAGGCAAGTCAAGTCAAGTAGAAATAGAGTACGGGAGGCACTCTATTTCATCATTCCATTCTCTCCCACACTCTCGGGAGAGTGGTGCACTTGTGGAGGAGGAGAATCTGCTGATATGAGATGTCTATCTCTTATGCTTGGGTTGTATCATTGCTCTATCTATCTCTGAGGAAGTTATTGGGGTTTTTCACCTTTATGGTTTTCCCCAAGTAAACTCTGTGTCTCTTGTGTGCTTGCATTATTGTGTCCATGATTGATATGTTGTACATGTTGTTCTCTCAGTTAAGATCCTAGATTAGATTGAAGTAAATTCTGAAAAATTAACATGGTATCAGAGCTAGCCCGAAAGAAGGCATGGTATGGCATGTATGACACTTGTTGCACTTGCGATGCTTGGGATTGATATAGCAAAAACCATTCATTGTATAACTTTCGCTATAAATCAATTTTGGAGAAGTTTTCAGATCTGAAACTTCTACAGGTCGAAGATCAGATCCCCATGTACCTTGTGTCCAAAGGAGAACTTCTAATTCGTTTTACTTTGTGTTTTATGATCTGTACAATATAGGGTTTTTGCCTCTTCCAGATCTGAGTCATAAACAGGTGACCTTGGAAAAAAGGTCATAACTTGGGCTAGGAAGCTCCAAATGAAATTTCGTAAAAAGTGATAGGTAGTGCATGGACTGTACTTTCTCAGGTAACTTTTCAGAGGCTGAAACTGAACCAATGATATGTGTCACTCCGTACAAGTTTGTTATCCTGTTTTATCCCATAAACAGGTCACATTGCGACACTTGGCATAAATCTCTGTCAGAGAATCCATTTGAGGTCAGACCTGTGGGGTTGGAAAGATGAAAGGTTGGGCTATCACAAGAAAAATTTTCAGACTCTGTGGATCAAAAAGTTCAGAGTTACACCAGAAACAATCAGGTACATATTTCTGTCAAAACATAATTATTTTTTAGCACCTTCATTCATGGCTTCCGGAATTTAGGGTTTCGGAGAAAGTTGGAATTTTTGTAATAGGAGACTACGGCTGAATGCTACTCATCAAAATCAAAATTTAGAGACGAAGATCAGAATTTTTGGTTGGGTAGAAGGCCGGGCTTGATCAGACCCTAGTTCGGGACTTTGATTGGAAAAGTGGAAAATTAGGGCTTCTGCAAAAATGAAATTTTTTGAAATCTGTGACCACGGCTGGAAGCTCCTTAGAAAAATAGAAGCTTAGAGATTTGGATCGAACCTTTTGATTGGGCAGAAGGTTGGGCTTTGTCAAACCCTAGTTCGGGGTCATGTCTAGTGAATCCGGAAGTTTCAAAGGCAAATTTGAGGGGTGAAACTTTGCAGTTTTCATATTTTGAGTATACCAGCTTGATCAGCTCATCAAGGCACATATTTCTATCCTTTCAGAAGATTGAAATTCAAAGTTTGAATTTTTAGGGTTGCTCTGACAAACCCTAATCCAGCTCCAGATCCAGTTCCTGCAAATCAAGTGGATTGGGTTAATCCTAGAAGAGAATGGATTGGTCACCTACATAAGTGAAGAAGTTCCTGTTTCATAGGGAGATGAGGCTAAGGCCTTACATAAGAAGATTACAAGCAATCTCGACAGGTATGACTCATCCAAGTATGTTTCGAGATTTGTTCATGATTAAGTTTATGGTATGTTTGTCTTCATGTTATTACGGTTAGTACAATCTTGATTAAATTTGGACTTGTCATATCACCTTAATAAAATTATGAATGCATTCATTGATTAGGGTGTTGACACTTATGATTGTACTAATGCATTATGGTGTTGTATGAGGTTTATGTTGTCCGCTAACATGAAAGGTACACCAAGAAATACAAATCATGTTCTAGTTCAAGAACATATGATCATGATGACATGAGGACAAAGATTCATCCATTGTCATGAATCACTTAGAAGATCTATTTGCGAGGTATGTATAACTTGGTTCTATAATGGTTAACCTATGAGATATGCAGGTTACTAGCACAAGTCATTGAAGAGAACAAGAAGACATCATGTGGGTATGTTAGACATAACTAGCTAACATACCAATCCAGGTATGTTTTTCCTATATCAAGTTAGAATCCTACCTTGTGTTAGGATCCCTTATATAAGTATACTTGGTATGATTGGCTATGTTTATTCATAAAGTTAGAAATGTAAGTAATCAAGGGTTTATGCATTTTATGTCTCTTATCTTGATTGATGATTTAACTAACCAGAAGAGTCCTATGATCAAATAAGAATATGCATGAGTAAAAGAAGACTTCCCTAAAACCTTGAATACTAATGTTTATTATCTATGTTTGAAATGATCATGACTATACACGTTTAAGATTATTGTGTTTTGATAGTATTAATATTATACTAATGAATGTGTGATTATGTATGAGATCTCGAGGATAACACGATGATGATACTAATAAGCATGCATAGTCATGGATATAAGTTCAAGGACAGGTAATCCAAGAAGCAAAGATCAAGAGGGAGCACACTCCAGTTGTTCCTGCAAGGAAGCAAAGATCAAGAGGGAGCACACTCCAGTTGTTCCTGCAAGGAAGCAAAGATCAAGAGGGAGCACACTCCAGTTGTTCCTGCAAGGAAGCAAAGATCAAGAAGGAGCACACTTCAGTAGTTTCTGCAAGGATGCAGATATTTAGAGGGAGTTGGCCACTTCTCACAATCCACATCAGAATGGAGTTGCAGAAAAGAAGCAAAGACTGAGAGGGAGTCAACCCAACAAGCAAACAAAGATAAGTATTTGAATTATCATTCCTTGCATATTTTATTGTTTAAATAATACTGTTCAATAATGTATATACTCATGTTCCTAGAATTAGGTTGTGTATTATGCATATTAGAATAGTTGCAATGATGAACAGTATACTACTAATATACATGGGTAAGTGGCCTATGGCACTGTACAACATTCCATTGCTACTTATCTAGAATGAAACCTCTTTGCTGACATGTTGGGAGTTGTGCACACTCTTAACAATGTTCTGGTAGAGATTGGAAGGCATCTAGAAAGTTACGAGATATGGATAAATGTTGTATTGAAGCATTGGCTAAGATAATTGCATGACTGTATGACATATTTCTTTATGTGTAAGAATTTGTTCTAAAAACTATGAGATGTTTTCTAATCATGCAATTTAACTTGTTGTGTAGGAAAGATTGTATACCATCACCTACAAAAGAAGGACTACAACATTTGTTCAACAACAAAGTTACGTATTGTATTGAAGTTCCCAGGATCTGGGAAGAATGCCATGATCGAGGAGTACCAGTCGATCATGAAGATGTTTGGGATGTAGTCCCAAGACTTGAAGGGGAGTCTGTAGTGACTTCCAAGTGGATCTATAAGATCAAGCATACTGCAGATGGTAGCATGGAGAAATACAAAGGGAGGTTTGTAGCTCGTGGCTTCTCCCAGAAATAGGGATTGACTATGAAGAGGAAGTGTATGTGGAGAAGCCACTCGGGTTTGAGACACATGACCGAGAGTCACATGTGTGCAAACTGAAGAAAGCCCTGTATGGTTTGAAACAGGCACCGAGGACCTGGTATGGCAGGATAGATGGCTTTCTATCCAGTTTGGGCTTTACCAAGAGTAAAGCGGATTCCAACCTTTACTACAAGGTTGAGAAAGGAAACCAGTGATACTACTATTATATGCGAATGACTTGTTTGTAACAGGTGAGGATAGATTGATTTCCAACACAAAGAGGAAGCTTGCTACCGAGTTCGAGATGAAGGACTTGGGTATGATGCACTACTTTCTTGGTATGGAGGTGTGGCAGAGTGCAGATGGAATCTTCCTTGGACAAGGGAAGTATGCAGTAGAGATCCTAAAGAGGTTCAGGATGATGGATTGCGAGGCTATGGCATTGAACCTGAAGCTTCTGTGTGATGCTTCATTTGAGTCGGTTGATATCACTATGTATCGTCAGATGATTGGGTCCTTGATGTACCTGACGAACACGAGACCAGATATTTGCTTTGTGGTGAACACATTGAGCCAGTTCCTGATGGATCTGAGGAGTGTTCACCTAGTTGCTGTAAAGCATATTCTGAGGTACTTGAAGGGTATAGTTGATTATGGGCTCAAGTATGATGCGAATCAAAATTTTAACCTACAGGGTTATGTTGATTCAGACTGGGCAGGTAGTGCTGCAGATAGGAAGAGCACATCTGGGTGCTGCTTCAGTATGGGATCAGGTGTGATCTCTTGGTTTAGTAGGAAGCAGTCTTGCGTAACACTGAGTATAGCCGAGGTAGAATATGTTGCATCATGTTCAGCTAGTTGTGAGGTAGTATGGCTCCAGAAGTTACTGTCTGAGTTATTTGATCTCCCGCTGGAGGCTACTGGTATCTTTTGTGACAACCAGAGTTGTGTGAAGCTGTCTGAGAACCCGGTGTTTCATGACAGGTCAAAGCACATTGAGATCAAATATCACTATATCAGGGATATGGTGCAGAGAGGAGTAGTGAAGCTCCTGTATGTTGCGATGGACGAGCAGATTGCAGATGTGCTGAGGAAACCACTAGACAGAGTGAAGTTCGAGTACTTCAGAGAGAGGCTTGGTGTTCTTCAGATTGATGACACTTTGAGGAAGAAGTGATGGACACATTTGCAGGAGCCATTCCGAGCATAGTGACAGGAGGATCCTTCCATGGCTGTGGATGTAAGCACTGGATGATGAGCATCAGGACGATGCTCCAGTTACTGCTCTGTATATGCATCAGGTGGATTTTGGAGATGATCAGTTGGATCATTTATATGTATATGTATGTACACATCATGTTGGATGCTGGATATGATCAGTTGGATCATTTATATATATGTATGTACGCATCATGTTGGATGCTGGATATGATCAGTTGGATCATGTGCATGTATTTATATATGTATCAGGTGGATACATTGTATGATCAGGTAGATCATGTATGATGATATGTATCAGGTAGATACTATGTATGCATCAGGTGGATGCATTGTATGATCAAATGATCATGGATGACGAGCTTTAGGATGTTGCTCCAGATATGCATCAGGACGATGCAGTGATGAGTATCAGGATGATACTCTAGATGATATGCATCCAGATGATGCTATGACGATGATCAGGATGATCATATGTATCAGGTGGATACATTACATAATCAGCTGGATTATGTGTGATGAGTTCCGAAGACACAGATGCACAACGCCTTTCCGACATGGTGGTAGATGTGTTCTCCCATGTGCGTTGATGTAAGTGCAGATCCTTTCCGACATGGTGGTAGATGTGTTCTCCCATGTGCATTGATGTAAGTGCAGAGCCTTTCCGACATGGTGGTAGATGTGTTCTCCCATGTGTGTTGATGTAAGTGCAGAGCCTTTCTGACATGGTGGTAGATGTGTTCTCCCATGTGCATTGATGTAAGTGCAGCGCCTTTCCGACATGGTGGCAGATGTGTTCTCCCATGGTCGTTGATGTAAGTGCTGTGAGCCTTTCATGGATGGTGGTAGGTTGGTCCTCCCATGCCGGTGAGTGTAAGTGCTGTGTGTGTGCATTTGGGATTGTGCTTCGTGATACCCTGTGGCCATGGAAAGGTTGTGCAGTAGCATGTAAAAGGTCTTGGGAGATCCGATAGGTTGAGCTGTATGCTCGTAATCAGTCCTAGGATGCTCTTTCGAGGTTTTGTTGACTCACGTAATAAGTCCTGAGGATTCCACAGTATGGCCAGTGATGATGAAAACCTATAGGTGGTGGGCCTACATCCAGTATGAAAAATGATTGGCTCTGTAGAACTTCCTATGACGATTAGATTTAGGGATTGATTGAGATAGCAGCAGCAGTGACGATGACGATGACTCAATGACGATTATCCAATGACAATGATCTAGAGAAGAAGACTTGTGCTAGAAGACCTGTGTCGAGAAATACCTTCCTAGTTAAGAGGGAGTGTTGATGTATATGTAACTTCGGAATGTATTTCACCCATGTATTTCATATATGTATATTGTAATCCTATAGAGATGGTATTATTCATCTATACATAAGTGTTTGTATTCCTATAGAGATGTTATTATTCCTCTATAAGGAAGTGTCGTCATTTATATTGTAAGTGTCGTAACTTATACTTGATGGGTTATTAGACCACCTTGTTGGGGTCAGCCCTATATAAGTCATGTGGGTCGAAGGGTTATTCGACCACCCTATTGGGGGTCGGCCATGTGGGTCAAAGGGTTATTAGACCATACTATTGGGTGTCGGCCTAGTCAACATTATGTTATGTGGTTAAGTTAAGGCCGACCTAGTCAAGGTTATTAGGCAAGTCAAGTCAAGTATAAATAGAGTACGGGAGGCACTCTATTTCATCATTCTATTCTCTCCCACAGTCTCGGGAGAGTGGCGTACTTGTGGAGGAGGAGAAGTTGCTGCTAGGAGATGTCTATCTCTTATGCTTGGGTTGTATCATTGCTCTATCTATCTCTGAGGAAGTTATTGGGGTTTTTCACCTTTATGGTTTTCCCCAAGTAAACTCTATGTCTCTTGTGTGCTTGCATTATTGTGTCCATGATTGATATGCTATAGATATGCTGTACATGTTGTTCTCTCAGTTAAGATTCTAGATCAGATGGAAGTAAATTTTTAAAAATTAACATACTCAAGCAGTTTGAAATAATATTGAAATAATAAAACATGCTCTGCATATTAAATCTGATAGCTAGACATGTATATTCTTAGTTACGGTTACAAAATACTCATTCGTTTCACGGATGTATCTTTTCTTCATTTGCAAAGAATGGGGGATCCCTTCTCTGAGTCAACAGTCCTTCGGTTTTCCACCCAAATCCTTTCACGTTACATAACCCACACATGCCTTCTGGGCATAACTTTACTGTCTCACTCACATGCTTTACCAACATGTAGTTCGGTTGAGACATTATCAATATGGTGTTTCACCCGAAACCCATTTCCAAAGCATGGGATCCTTCCCATCTAGATTGGCTTCTATAGGCCATAACACATGGTCTTCCTGCAATGTGTCATCCTGGCACACTTATCAAATAGCCAAACAGTCAGCAACATTTAGCAATAAGCTTCAAATCTGATTGTTCCATAACCAATCAATGTCATTAATAATTAAATTCAATATGAATTTGCAACTCTGTCTACTACAGAAATTGATTTCCTTAGTAATGAGGCTACCATCATATTGTTTGGCCCTCATAATTGGTATCACTCTGTCCATTATGGTTTCACCCTTGCTACCATACATGAACATCCACCTACAACATGTCCTCCTTACACAATCTTATATAAGCCAAACAGTCATTAGCAATTATTAGCAAAATTTTGAATTTGAAATTCACAAATCTGTTTCATGCATTAGTTAAATTCCACAACCTTGAGAACCTTCTCATAACCCTTGGCCTTTATACATGGTAGATCCCGGTCTTCACTATGGACTTATCCTCATTGCCATACGCAAGACCTTTCTACCTGAAATTTGAAACTTCAATCAGCTAAACACGTTGTGAGTATCTTATGCATATAATCCTTTCATTGCTACAACAGTCACTGAGGTGATCTCATAATTATAACACTCAATAATTCAAACACCTTCAGCTATTAACATTTGAAATGCAATGAAATATATATATATATCATAACCATGCATTCACACAATGCATCTCAACATGTGCACCCGCACATATGCATGCACATTCACAACATTTACATAATATTTTGATGTACATTCACTTAATGCATAACCCCTCAATGCAACCTTGCATTAATCCATGCATACTATGCATTCTAACATATTATGGCCTAACCATGCCTATCTCATATGGCATACACTACCACAACAGGACCATAAGTCCTCACTTGCTTTGGTTGTTAAACTCACAACCGGCATACACAAATGGCATGATATAATTTCATATGAATGCATTGAGATTTCTAAGCAATCATAGGGTGTAAGGATCACTGTCTTCACTTACCCACACCTCACCATACTTGGTAGGTTAACATTCCCATTCGGCACTCAATACCACATGCAAACTAAATCAACATAGTCGAAGGGATCTTACCAAATCCTCTTTCAACACTCATGCAATTAAGCACTAATAACCATTACCTGCATGGCTGTTATTAACATCACTTGATGTTACCTGATAAGTTGGCCTCTTACCAAGGCTACACAGTCTTTTTTCCCAACCTCATGATCATAGATTTGTTGCACCATCCTTTCCTCATATGGTTGTTGCTCATACGCAACAACATCATCCTCGTCTTTAGCCATGCTTCAGTGGCCTTTGGTCCTATAACCAATGCGAACACAACTAATTATTAGCAACCACAATCATTATCTTAAGTGGCTCATTGCATATGTAAAACCTCACTATTTCACCAATATGCAATATCATATACACACAAAAACATTTTCACATGCACTGTGCAATGTTTATTGATATGCCATCTAGTGCATATTCATCTATGTAACTTCTTGCATTTTCAACATTCTTATGCCATAGTTTATATGCATGACAATTTCATAATTATAAATACAATAGCAAAACAGGGGTTAAGGAATTCTCCCTTTCCAATCCCTCATCGAAGCATGGAATCCCTCTTCCATATCATAGTTGGTCCGGTTTTCTTCCAGTCATGCAATTATAGAAATTGCCCATATTGACAACAATTGTTTTTTTGTCAAAACAGCCGCTGGCACTCTTTTGCACCAAATATCTATGATATATGTGGAACTCATTCAAATTCTGGTCATGCATCCCTGTTCTCCTCCAGATAAGCTTTCCAACGCCTATCCCCGGGCTCCATTCCGATCCAGAACATGGAATTTACATTCTTTCAAAAATGCAAACTTTGCCCAAATTTTCTGCACTTTTACACAGCTGCAATTGTTCTGAAATTCCAACTTCAGCTACTTGCATAAGTAAATTTAGGAAGAATCATGAAAACTTATCTACCGGGAAAAGGTAGTCCATATAACAAGGAACACTCAGCAACCTTCAGATCCCTGTTCCGATGCACCAGTCAATTTCTATAAAATTCGGGTTTGGCTACTTTTAACTTTTCACTTTTTCCCCAAAATCTCAAAATTTAGCCAAAAATGGCTATCTCCCAATCTATGCATTTCTGGAAAATCTTTGTCTAACAAAAACTGTCTGTCTTAATGAGAAGATGAAATGTCTAGTTTAGTAAAATTTTTGATTCCAACATCTAGGGTCACTTTTACTACCCACAAGCTTTTCAAAATCCCGAAAAAGTGGCCCGGAACAATGCTTTTTGGCCTTCTGGTTCACCCCGACTCCACATCCTTTGGAGTTCAGTTCCAAGATTCCAAACTTAACACTGTTCCTGCTCCACGGCCGCGCCATATCAATTTCAGCTCAAACCGACCTTTCGTCAAGCCTCGGGACACTGTCTGACAAAAGTCACTATTCTCCATTTTCTGTCAAATTGGAGCATACTGGGTTCGGGACCCTCTCTGGTTCTTTCATGGCCTTCGTTAATGGCCTATGAACCCCATAGGAATCATCCCATTCTGAGCCCGATTGCTCCTTCTACCCAAAAATCAAGTTTTGGGCTTTATGCTTTTTTTTTTGGCTCCTCCCTCTGCGACCGTCGCGGTATTTAACCTTAAAATCGTCGACCTTTGCGCTGGATTTAACCCTAAATTTGCCACCCGCATCCCAGATTTTAAACTTAAAGTTGCCGCCATTTCGCCAGTGTCGTCGTCGACCGGCGTAGATTTTAACCTTAGCTTTTGCGCCCATCGCGGCAGTCCTAGCCTTATCTTCGCCGCTCGCAATCCTCCGTCGCTGCGACCGCGTCGCAAAATTTAAGGCTAAAATTGTCGTCTGCGCAATTTTTAAGCCTAAAATTTTCGCCGAGTCGCCGCCGCGTTGCAACCTTTCAAGCTTGAAATCGCCGCCCGTCGCAATTTTTTTAAGCTTAAAACCGCCGCCTAGTGTCGTAGCTTTTAAGCTTAAAATCGCCGCCAAGTCTCAGAATTTAACATTACTTTCGCCGCGCGCATCGTAGTTTTTAACGTTAAAATTGCCGCCGCCGCGCAAACTTAATCGTTAATTCCACCGCCGCGCGTCGCAAAAATTAACGCTAAAATTGCCGACAGAGTTGCCAAAGTTAGCGCTAAAACCCGCCAACCACGTTGTAGAATTTAACATTAAAATTGCCGCGCACGTCGCAAAATTTAACATTAAAATTTACGACAGAGACTTAAGCAAAATTTCCAACACTTAGAAAAATTTTCAAATTTTCAAAAACAGTCAGAAAATTTTCTGAAATATTTTCCTTCTTTTTGATGTTTAGTGCTGGGCAGGAGGCATACTTACCTCTACAACTGTGATAGGTAGCCCATGAAGGCCCAATGCTGCAACTAGCAGCTCTGATACCAAATGTAACGTCCCCACCCATCTATCCAATTCCTGGAAGGGAACATGATGCCAATCTACGGGGCTTTCACAAAAACTCAGTCCATTCATTAGACTCATAGCCATAAAATTAATGCGTGCAGATGCAAATCAAACATATATGCACAACAGAATAAGAGCATCACCCACACACATCTTTCATATGCATTCAACATATCAATAATAAACATCAAATTAAAACATTGCAGAAGTAAAATGCACACAGAGAACACTTATCTTCATTTGTGCAATTTCCCCCAAACAACTAGCTATGTTGTTGCAACGTTCCACCCAACCGTAGGCCAGTTGTGTTCATAGAGCTCTCAACACCAGTGCCACCCCCGAGCTGGGCATGATTCTTACAAGGAAAGGGGAACATTCCAGCTCATTCACACCCAAAGCAATAGAAACCCATCTCAACTCCAACCTTCTTTTACACACAACAACTCCAACTAGGCATGGATACCCATTTTCAGCAATGGGATTTGCAAATACGATGGCCATAGGTTTTCCCAAAAACGTGGACACACCAAAAACGGATTGGGGGTGAGAAAATCGTCCATAGGGAACCAACCCGATTTTCCATGGGTATTTTGGGAATCTAAATGGCCAAAACAGCCCCAATGAAACCCCAAATCAAACTCCCATACTCCCAACCACTCTGCAACACAAAAACGCCCTCTTTTCCCACTGAAAACTCGAAAGACACAGGAAAAACATGGAGGAAAAATGCCCAGCCACTCCCAAAGAGAGCAATTCGACCACATGGAGAAAAACGATTTATCCCACAGATTGTGGGCATTCTAATGGCCAGAACGACCTCCAGGAACCCCCAAATCGATCCATTCTCTTCCCCACTGGTAACCAAAGCAAAAACGCCCTTCTCCCAGCTGAGAAACAAGGAAAAACAAAAAAAAACATGGTTGGAAAATGCCCAGGAAGCCCCAAACTCGTGGGAGAGCAAAACTGGTTGATGGGTAATGGCTGGGGGAGCAAATTCATGGCTCTTTTCTTGCCAAGGAAGCCAAACATGTTTTTCTATGAAGGGTGGCTTGCCCATACTCGAATTTGGACAGCCATACCTCTCCATTCCCAAGGCATTAACTTCCTCCACCAATTCTTGGAAGAATGAATGATTGGGTACAAAAGTCAACATGGGTAGTTGAGTGTTTGATGGGTTATCTCATTGACACTTGGCTTGACTTGATTGGCTCAAGGGTTTGAATGTTTTCCCTCCCAATTCCTTGTAAAATCATGCCCCCATATCTTATTGCATTGCATAGCTAGTTGTGGGTATTTTATTTAAAATGCATATTTACATAATGTTCACAATTCCATTGCGCATGGCTAGCACGTGAACCATATGCATTGATAAATCGATGGCGGGGCCTTGGCCTTGAGCTCCTCACCACGATGTTATAACAATATTACATCATTTATGATTTTAATGCCATGGGGTCAAACTGGGGACATTACATTCCCCTCCCCATGGAATAACATCATCCTCGGTGTTCCAACACTTAGGAATAAATACCCACTTTACACATGTCTCAAAAATCACAAAATGTGGCAGGTCTGTCCTGCGTTCATCTCTTTACTTTGAACTTTCAGATCAAGTCCTTTTGCTTCCTCAAGCTGCTCCTGCTGGCTTTGATCTTCCAGCTCTATAGGCGGGCATCGCTCCACAGTAATCCCTTCCTTTTATTCACCTTCCCACTGATCTACAAGTCTGGAATTTTCATGGTTGCCATCTTTCTTGTTGTCCTGGCAACTACTTGAGGAATATTTTCAGCCAAAACCAATGGCTTTCACTATCTCACCTGTGAGATTCATCATGGCAATTCCTGTCAGGACAAGCATAACACAATATTAAAATTAGTCAATTATTTTCCCAATTGACTTGGAACGTCCATGCTTTACTCATGAGACTTCCACACATTTCATGCTTTCCCAACATACACATGAACTCATCCATGTTCATCCTACGAAAAGAATGGTAAGCCTCAGTGGTTACCCTGTTGCTTTGGTTAGGTGACTAATGGACCTTCATGTGTTCTTTCCGAGACTTCATAGTTGTCTTGAGATCTGAGGAGTGATCTTTATCGAAATATTTGTGAGCTGTTTGGTAGCTTGGGGAGGATGAAACCCTCGACCCATTCAACATTAGGCCTGAGGTGTTTGTTTTTCAATGTAGAATCTATAAAAGAAATTACTGAGGAGAGGGTTTTACCCTTCTACCGTCTTTGGTAAATAAAAGATCTGTGTTTCCTACGTTATGGTGTTTGTGTTTGAGATTGATAGCGGTGCTCCAGTTTGTGTGAATGAAGTTTATCGTTTTGTTGATCTAGTAACAATTGTCGAACTTTGAAAGTAAAATTCTAAATAGAGAAAAACATATGGGGTTTCAGTTAATGGTTTTCAATAGATATGTGATACTACTGTTGTCTCATGTAAATGCCGAGATACTCACTAAATTAGTCTTAAGGAGTGTATAAGATAAATGTTTTGTGACTCAACTCATGATGTTGAAAGCTTCACTTGTTGTTCTTGTCTGTCGATTTTAAGTGATGGCCGAGAGTCGAGAGTCAATGTTTTTGCTTATAGCTATGTAAAGAAATTATAATTATTTTCTTGTTCTGTTGTTAAATGATGGTGTTGAATCTTAACTAAACTCTTAACTTGAAAGGTAGATGTTGATACTTCCTGTGTTTGATCAATGAAGGGTTACGAACCTGTCATGATGTTTAAGTTTTTAAACGAAACTATGTTTTGGATAACACATTAGTTCTTTGTTTAACAGTTGTGATGAATAAAGAAATTGATGAAACAACAAGCTAGGGTTTCTAATCCTATGCTAAATGAATGGGATTAACTGTAGTTTAAACAATAAAATAACATAAAAGAAATGAATACTGTGGATGATAATTAGTGCTAAATGATCATGCATTTGTTTGTAATGGAAAGAGTTTTGTTTTTGTTTTTAATTATATATATACTTGCTAGCAGCATTGGATAACAATACTATGTACTTAGGAAAATAGTTATTTTACAACTGTTATTCTTTTAAATGAAAACTGGTGAAAGAAAAATACATTGAACCTTAAACACTTAACTGATGAAAGGAAACGATAAGATAAAAACATAGAATTTATCTTTATGAGGAATTTAACGACGAAGGGAAATCCTAGTTTTCGTATAGAAATAAGATATTTATTTCTGTTTTTAAGCAAGAATAATTATAGTACCTGTGATGCTATACACTATTAAAATTTCTGAACCTAAGCATATATTCTTTATTACAGAATATTAATGATAAGAAACACTAATGAAATACAACAACATTAATCTTCTCATTCATTTGGCAATTTGCCTATCGATTTATCTACCTTAATTTTCCTCCTCTGTACTAGAGTACGATGCAGAAAACAACATGGGGAAAAATACATAAGAGTATTATTTCTATCATTTTATCTACTTTAATCATCATTCTACAATTCATAGCTAAACCAGAATTCATTAGTTACTTCTGTAAAACAATATTAACAGTTTAGATCTAATGAATTTCTATAACAATACTTTCAGAAAATAATTTTAACTACTTAGATAATAGAAAAGATGAGTAGAACCTATAACAGTAGATAGGGTGGACAAACACCCAAGGAGGCTTGTTCCTCCCAACCTTCTCCAGAAGAAGCAGCCAAACTACTTGCTTCCTTTGGACCCCTGAGCTTGCTTACTGAACCACTAAGTAGATGGAATCTGTGTAGAAGCAAGGCACTCAGTAATATAACTTATGCACTCAATAGTATAACTTATGCACTCAAAATATGACTTTTGCACTCAACAATGTAACTTCTGCACTCAGTAGTATAACAGGAAGACTTACACCATGATCATAAACTCAACATATCCCCTCATCGAATCTCTTGGGTGCAAGCACAGCAAAACCACAAGGTAATTTTCCTCGTTAGGAAAAGTGATGAACCTCAGTTCATAATTCAATGGCTCTTATATAGACTGCCTAGGTCTTTAGTGGTCAGTTTTCAATAAATGAGCCTCAAGCTCCAGTCCCACCTTCCAGGGCACTATGACCATATTTCAAGGGAGTTGTCCCATACCAACAGCTAGTTAGTTGCATCATGATGCTGCCACTTGTCCATTGCCTTCTACCCCAGATTCCATTCCATCTAGTGGGTCAGTAAACACTCTCTCAAAAATATCCTTACGTGTTTGTCTCCTATTTAATTTATTTAATAATAAAATATTGTGCAAATTATAGTCATCTTTGGACACTTGTCCAATATTAAACTTTACAATAAAAGTTAACATAATGTTTCCAACAGAAAATGTTTTTCAGCAAGAAGGGGTATGTTACAGATCATGAGTCTCACTCTCCTGAAGATGGACCCGCATTTAGGGTTTGAAACGTCGAGACCTTCTTCACCAACGCAACCTCCTCTTAATAGGGATGAGACATGATAATACTCCTTTCTTGTCTTTTATTCGAATGCATTCTTTTGAGTGATTTCATCTTCTATGGTGGTAGAAGCATGAAACTTTCCTTTCCTCTTTGCTCTGCAATCTCTTGAGAAATGGCCTTTCTTGTTGCAATTGAAGCATTTAGTTTTTGACTTGTCAAATCCTTTGTTGTAATCCTTCTTCTTTGGATGAGAGAACTTCTTTTGGAAGAAGGGTTTCTTTCCTTTCTTCATTCTTTCCGTGAGGGCAATATTTTCTTCTTTGATGCACACTGACTTGCTTTGGATTCGCCCCTCCTCTTGGAGGCAGTCATACCACAACCTTTCGAAGTTAGGTTGTACCTCTCAACCATTTACTGCAGCCAATAATGTCTCCCATGAGGATGGGAGACCATCAATAGTGGTTTGGATAAGATCATATTCATCCACCACTAATCTAATGCTAGCAAGTTGATCTCTTACCTGAGATATTTTGGAGAAGAAGGAGGTCACTATCTCATCTATATCCATCTTTAAGTTTCAAAGCTTATTCTTCATTTCCCTATTTTGACTCAGGGCCTTCTTCTCATATATATTAGTCAATGTATCATAGCATTCTTTCACAATATTCAACGGTGTGATCACGGGCATCAAGTTATCTTATACCGAATCATAGATGATCTGTTTGGCCTTAGCTTGATTCTTCTTAAAGTTGCTACTCCCTGCATTAGATGTAGGCTCCTCCACCACGGTGAATACGTAGCCATCCAAGTCATGTTCACCTAGGATGTTGAGAATCCTAGCCTTCCAAGTGTTGAAGTTTGAGGTTCCCTTAGGACGGTCTTCCTGTCGTACAGAGGCTAATGCCATAGTCTTCAAATCTTGTTATCAACTTCTCAGGATCAACATAGGCTCTAGATGGAATGCAAAACTGAGCTCCTTCACGCCCTGGGCTCTAATACCATGTTAATATTTTTTGAGATTTGATCTTT
Organism: Larix kaempferi; assembly: GCA_027924585.1. Lineage (NCBI taxonomy): Eukaryota > Viridiplantae > Streptophyta > Pinopsida > Pinales > Pinaceae > Larix > Larix kaempferi. The sequence continues at coordinate 50,773,682 of BSBM01000753.1, forward strand.
AATTCTTTTAGATGCAGAGACTTGAAGCAATAAGACAATTCAATCCATGAAATTCATACAACCATAACACAAGATATACCCCGGGGAAAATCCTCAAAATTATGAGAACAAAAACCCCAACAATTCTTCTTAGTATAATATAATGGATAACAGAGAATGCTTTCTTTTACAACATAGCAGATTGCTTTCAGAAGATAAGAGATCACCAAACACTCTTGATGAAGATACAAAAGCAATAGAGAAGAGAGATCAATCGGATGTGTTCCCAATACAACTATAATAAGCACGAACAATACCCTACACAAAGAGAAGTGCCTTTCCTTCATTGGAGAAGAGAATTCACTTCACATTGGATTCATCAATCCCATATAACATATTTATACATTCTTCTCTTCTATTTTTAACTTCTAACTTTAGGATGAACTCACCCTCAAAATGGATGTATTAATCTTGCATGTAGAGGTGCGCCCCACTTCTCATCCAGTGCTTTATCTCACTGAGCTGTCACTTAGGATGAACTCACCTCTTAACTGAAAGCTTGCCCACTTAGTTAGGTGTCTAACTTAATTGTTGACATGCAAGCGTCACAACTCACGTGTCATCTTTTATTTTAACATAAGTGTCGTCATGCAATAACACTTAGTTAACTAGATCTTCTTTGTTGTCGCTTAGTTAACTCTCTTTAACAGAAGTGTCATCTTTTAGTTTAACTAAAGTGAAAACACTTTAGTTAACTAGTCCTTCTTATTTAACACTTAGTTAACTGAAATCATGCTGGTTGATTTACTTGAAGTGACAATGGTGAGTTCTTTAGTTAACTGAGGCATATCTTAAACTGATGCTTTAGCTGAAGCATTGATACTTAACTGAAGCTTTATAACTAAAGTTTTAACAATTCGAGTTCTCTTTAATTAGCTGAAGTGTTTGCATGGGCAATTTCAAATTCTCTTGATCTCTATGCTTTATCTTTTACTGCATGGTCAATATGTGCTAACTTAATTATCCATCACATTACATTATACTAAGAAGAATTATCGAATGTTGTGATCATATTATATTATTCCGTACCAAATGATCATATGCTAAAGTAATTCACTTTAGAGGTGATCAATATCTAAAGGAGACTTAATAGCAATCTGGTGATCATGGTTAATAATACATTAAACAAAATTAAATGTTTTTAACAAGTAAAGCATGACCTTTATACGGAAGGTCCACCTCTATACGAGAGGTCCATCTCATGGATACCTTTATACAGAAGGTTCACATGATAATCATGACTTAACACACAAGTCCAAAGTCTTGTCCAACGAGACTTTACAACATCATTACTTTGATCAAGTACCTCTATACGAGAGGAATAACCTTTACACAAAAGGAAATCAAAGTGCTCACCTCTATACAGGAGGATCAATCTTGGCTACACAAGGTTGGTTTGGAGAATGTATCATGATGTTGTATATTTAACATAATTTACCCCAAAGAAAAAATATGCAAAGATGGTGGAGGACTTTCATCCTATGGCAGCCAAGATAAATTATAATTAATATTAAGTTTAAGAATTCAATCCTTCTAATTAATTTTGTATTTTAGTGTAAGAATTTAGTGTTTATTGTTAATCACAAGTGTGTTAATTAATCTTTAATTGTGTTCTTATAGTGAGCTTCATAAGAACAAGAAGAAGAAGAAGGTATAGGTTTGAACAAGACCACAATATTGATGGCATATCAATATTTGATCAATTGTGCTCTAGTCAAGATTTATAATTTGATTTGTTTACTCTTGTAGGTAAGCTTAATATTTCCCTAGAGTGGCAATAAACCACTTATTTATGGGGAGAGCATATATTAATGTATATTAATATGTACATGTAAATAAGATTGTCATTTCCCATGTGGTGGTAGTAGACCACTTGTTACATAGAGAAAAATGAGAATTATATATCAGTTATTATGAACTTACATATGTGTTTTGATTGATCTTGTGTATTTATGTGTATTAAAATGTATTTATTGATTGAATTATTATGAAAGTTTCTTAAAAATGACAGTGAAAAGCATTTGATAATTAATTTTATTAATTTAATAACATTTTTAATGGAACAAAAGTGTTGCATGCCAATGTGATGCGAAAAACAATGCCCAAGTGTCATTCAATGCATGAAAACGATGAAAGTGACATTTTGATGCACGCCAACAATGCAAGTGTTGGATTTTGCATTAAACCTTCAAATACAACAACAACAAAGGGAAGCAACACAAGTTTCAACACTGGGGCCTTGTATTGTAGTAGTGTTTGTGTTTTGCAGAGTTCTAGGTCTCCACAAAGCCAACACAAGTCCTTCAATGGGTTTTATAATTTTTTTGGGTGCATCATATCTAGTGGATCTTGGCCCTTATTCTTCCCATGGTACATAAAAGCTAGTGCATATCTAAATTGAACTTTATGGGATTTCGATTTCTTTTCATGTCCACAAAATGGGTGTGAGATTGTACATGACCAAGGTGGCAGCGAATAGTGATAAAAGGGAATGTGGTAGGATGCTTGCAAATCAATAGGTTGGAAGGAATGCCAAATATATAGGACAAATGAGAAGGTTGTTGACATGGATAGTAAATGTTACAAGGACGCGTCACAAACTTAGAGAAGGCCACACCAACAAACTAATGTCAATGGGGATTACACATGTGACACATGGACTAATCGGGATTTGTTACCCAATGTTGATGGTGTTGACACACATGAACCAACAAGACATGTGGTGAAATATGGTGAATTTAGGATGCACTCATGGAACTATTGCTTATGTCATTAAATCAAGTTAAGTTCTTTCTCATCAAAAATATAATAAGTGTTTCAATCCCATATTTAAAAAGAACTTAATTAATTTTCCAAATGGCTTCATGTCCACCAAGCTTGTCCATTTCTGTCCTTCATGTTTTGGGATTGCATAAGTGTTTAACCAAGCCTAACATAGGTCCTTTTTTCCATTTTATATATGCTCAGGGATAGAAAGTTGGATAGATTTATGCTCTTGTGTTATTGAGTTTCAGAACTTCCCTAGCAAACATGAAGGAGATATAAAGCATTACTAATGATTTTTTGGGTCTTGTGTGATCCTGAGAATATATAGAGCTCTATGTATCAGTTGAATAAGAAAGGAAAGTTACCCGACGACGTAGGACACTTTCGAATGGAACCCACTCAAGGAGAGATAAGAGAGACATATGGAAAACTAAGAGTAATCCACATCATTATATAGATGTTAGGAAAATATAACTCAATCAATACATCCACCAATCATAAATTTCCATGTGGAAATGATAATGTCAAAAAGGAGAATGAAGTGACACACAATAGCACTACATAATGTCACATGGTGATATTGTGCACATCAACAATCAAGCTAAAGGCCCTTCTTTGCTAAAAATTTTACAATTATTTTCCAAATTCCAAATGGATATTTCATTGGTTCCCATAAATTTGGGGTTCAGGTTTCCATGTTCATTAGGGTCCTTGGTCCCTTACTAGTTATATGGCTTTCCATGTATACCCTACATCAACCCAAAGGTCCTTTTCATAGGGTTTGTTGGGCCTAGAGGATACAATCCCTTATGTCGTATAGGTTGCATAAACTATCCCATGGACTTGAAGATAGATTAGAGTTCATTTCAAAGTGTTCCAAGTCCGAGAAACTAGGAAAATATCAATTTTTATGTTGTATAAAGTGAACAAAAGCCCCCAGGCACACAATTCTCATGTGAACTTAATTTCGTAATACTTTGGGTTCATGATAAATGAAAAATACTATCGGTCCTTAATATGATTCTTGAAGTACACATGTGGGGGCAGGTGTTTTTTTTTTCTTTAAGGTTTTGCATCCTAGGTCATCATACTTTATGTTAAAAGGAACATTTGGCCTCTTGTAATGTCTTCTTGCAAATGAGCATATTCGACACTTCTCTCTTTAGAGCTAACCTCCCACCATTCTAGATAGTTTGTATTGATTTACATTTCACAATCTTTTTCCATTTCATTCATTCATATAATTTTCATTTAACTGTATTATTGTGCTCTTTGCAATATCTTTGTAGGTGTTTCCATTTTATATTTATGACTTCATTTCCTTCTCTAAATAATCCAAAACAAATTTGCTCTTTGTTGTTTCTTGATGCATGTCCCCAAAGAGGTCTAGGTATTGGGAGTTGGGTCTTGAACTAATTCAACTTAGGGAAAAGTGCTATTGTCAACTGGCAAGAATCCTGACAGGGCAGAAGAAAAGAGAAATAATGAATTAATAGATCCTATAAATTTATTTCTTGATGAATGCCTTGTGTGGAAAAGGAATGAGATGATGGATAATTTCACTTAGATCCTTCAACAACTTCCAATGGTAGTGGAGACACCTTCAACTATAAGCCATTTTAGATGTGAAACACTCTTCAAGGTACAATTCAAATTTGACATCCCTTTATTTTAAGGCTATATATATGAAAATGATTTGGATAAATATTTAAATCGATTACAAGTTATTACTCTGTTAAAAAATTTCCTGATAGAGAAAAGATCACCTTCGCATTGCTCAGGTCCCTTCCCTGTGTCAAAGATTGGTGTGACAATTATTGGGAGGGACATGGTAGAGATGATTCTACAACATAAATTATAGAACTCACTTGGGAAACTTTGTTGATGTTTTTAAGGAGATAATCTACCTCGTCGGAAACTTTGACAACTAGTACATGTGATGCACAACTTTGTGCTAGAAGAGAAACCTAACAATGATAGAGTTCACCAATATCTTCCATACTTTGCACTCAAAATTGGGTATTAGAGAGTTTGAATGGAACTTCATCTTGATGTACCGTAGTGGCCTACACAGGTACATCCAAATAGAGATGGAATTCTTGGACATATCCTCATTAGGAGCCACTTATCAATATGTTGTCAAAATTAAGCAAAATTTTAAGTAGAAGAATAAGAAAAAATTGGGTCTACAAAACCATTGCAACAAAAGAATGTCTATTATGGTCCTAACTCAAAAAATAAATGACATAGAAATGATATCCAACCTCAGGGAAACTATTCCAAGCCGCAACCAAAGAAGGGTAACATGAAGTTGAAGAAGGACACTAGAAAGTGGTGTAAGTTCCACAAAATCCATTAGCACAACAATGATGAATGCCACTTGAAGTAGTCATAGATGGCCGAGATAAAATCATCAAAATCAAAATATGTCTCTAACTATGACCCAGAACTAGATAAGGGAAAGAAGATCATTGGCATAGAACTAGTGCTGCCATTGCAACTACAAAGATCCAATCATAAGAGCCAAATGAGTTGGAGGAAGGTCCTCAGCTCTTCCACTCATAGATGTGAGTGAATGGGACTCCACTACATTTCATTTCCAATAGTATTAGCTAGAAGAACCTAATATTAGTTGAGTTCATCAAGATATTGCGACCACCGACAACATTGCATCCCTAGTTGGACACCATCGATTAGTTGAGTCAACGATGAGAAATCCACATCAACCAACAATGCCATCTACCCTACAACATCAAGCCCTTCAAAGATGATGTACTATGTGATGTTTTCCCACTTGAATTTTGTGATTTTATTTTAGGACAACCCTATATGTGGAAATGTCATGATGTTTATGACTCTAGGCCCTGTATTGTCATTGTTAGTTTGAGAGGTCAACTCTTCAATATACTAGAGGTAGTTCTGATTACCATAGTTTCTTTGATCTCACCAAAAAAAGTCGGAAGGTGATCTCTTAGACCAACAAATTTCTCCTCTTCGTGATTTTATTGAATGGTGAATGGAAGATCACTCCAACCACCACAACCTCAACATGGGATTCTTCTATATAGTAGAAGTAGGTGGACAAGATAGTGGAAGAATAAAAAGATATATTTGCTTCACCTACAGGGATGCATCTACAAATCCAAGTCAAGCATTCAATTGATTTGATACCTGCATCTCCTTTAACTAATGGCCCAGTATACAAATGTTATCTTGTTAAGAATAATGAAATCAAAACATTACATTCAAGAGCTCATCCAAAAGGGCCACATTCGACCAAGCTCTTCACCTAGTGGTAGCCAAGTTGTGTTGGTGCAAAATATGGATGGGGCATGGAGACTTTGTATTGATTATAGATTTTTAAACAAAATCACACTCATAACCAATATCCAATGCCCTAATTTGACATTCTTCTTGATCAAATAAAAGGTGTAAAGTTTTTTAGCAAAATTTATCTTAATTCAGGATACCACTAAGTATCCATTAAGAAAACTGATGTACAAAAGACAAGCTTCAAGTCTAAGTAATACATTTTTGATGGGATCGTCATGGATTTTCACTTTACGAATGCTCCAACAACGTACATGAGGTTGATGGATGATATCTTGTATCCATTCACAAATTCTTTTATGGTTGTATTTGAATGATATCCTCATGTTCAATAAAACTTGGGCTGGAACACATTCAACATATCCTGACCACCTTGCAACAACATAAGTTATATGCCAATTTGGAGAAATTCTCATTTGGCATGTAGCAAATTTAATATCTAGGATACATCACAGATGAGCATGGTGTGCACATTGATCCCATCAAGATCCAATTTATTCATGATTTGTTGGCCCCTACAAATCCCAAAGAGATCCATAGTTTCTTGGGCCTTGCAAAATTTTATTGTAGGTTCATGTTGGGGGTTTTCTCATGCCACTTGACCCATAATCCAAGTGACCAAGGGTGGGGCCAAAATAAAGTTCATTTTATCCAAGTCATAATAGAAATCATTTGAATATCTAAAACATTGCCTTTGTTCGTCACCAATACTCACCCTAATAGACCTACAACAACCCTTCAAGATTGAGATAGATGCATATGATTATGTTTTCAATGCAATCCTCACTTACTGTGGACATATAGTGCCTTATCAAATTGAGACATTCTCCGATGTGGTTCACAAGTACCCCACCTATGACAAGGAGATGTACTCCATTGTGTAGTCTCATTTCCAATGGAAGCAGTACATCCCAATGAAGGAGATGATCATCCACACTAATCATAAGCCCCTATAGTTCATTCAAATGAAGAAAAACTTATAGAATTATCACTATCAAAAGTGGTCCACATAGTGATGACTATTGTGTTAAACTCATGTGGACATGAGATCTTCGGGTGGCCCCAATTATATGACAATGACCCTCAATTTCTTGTTACCTATCATGTACTGTGCACAAGAAATCCAATCTCAAAATTTCATCTCCAGGATGAAATTTTATGCCATCTGGGACACCTTTGTGTTCCTTCAAGTGAGTGTGAGAATATGATTTGGGAGGCACATTAGATATGGTGGTAGTGTACTTCTACATGGAGAAGACACTAACAATGTTGCAAAATTACTTCTACTATCCAAAGCTTCGATAGGACATCAACAATCATATCATATCATACACTGCTTGTGCCATTGTCAAACCCAACATCAAGAAGCATGGGTTGTTCACTCCTTTACTTATCTTAGATATACACTATGAGTCTATATCCATGGACTTCATGTCTATCCCACCTTCAATGAAGCATGGCAATGATTGTGTATTTTTGCTTGTTGATTGGTTATATAAGATGGCCATTTTTGTTAGGATAGTTATTACTCCATCCTTGTGCTACTTAGCATTATTTACCTTTTCTAGTAGTTGATGATGTTATTCCCCCCCTAGTGGTGTGCAGATGTCATCTAGGACCCATTATCCACCTAATGTGCCCCACATGCATGATTTTAGGACCACCAGAGTCAGTTCCCTACATTTTAGGAGCTAAATCAGTGTTCTAGTTCAGTCCACCTGAGTTCCTGACTGTAACTAGGAGTTTGAGCTCCGATCACCACTGATTGTGATCTAATGCGGTCTTTTTCACCTACTTTGCATGCAAAACTCATTAATGCACCCTCCTTGGTTAGTTAACTGAGTTTTGGTTTAGTTGAGTTGAGTTTGGGACTTCCGGAGCACTCTAGTGGTGACAATTCCTATGCTAGACTGACATGGATTTGAATTCTCCTAGGATAATCAAATTCTCTCCATTGTAACATATATGTTAACTATACATATTAAAGGATCATAACACACATTTTCTGTTTCTATCTGAGTTCCAATGCATGATTAATTTTACTGCTCATTTCACTGTAATTCATCTTTTCTGCTCATTATTTTCACTGTGAGGTCTTCTCATCTCTATGATCTATTGTGTTCTATAATTTCACATGGTATCAGATCTCAGGAGAGCATAGGTTGAGCAAATGCTTTCAATAATGCACCAGAATCCCATGGATTTCCACAACAAATCCCGGTGCCATTGCATTGAATTCATTGGAGAAATCCTTTGAGGTCTAGCCAGGTGTGAAGGATCTGGATAAAAGTTCCTATTGTCATAAAGCAGTGCTCAGTAGAAGTTTATCTCCAAATTTGAGATTTTTTTTTTTAGGATTTTGAAGGTTTTTCAATGCATCAATTTCAGTTTGTATTCGCTCCAGCAGTTTCACATGGAGAATTTGAATTTTCCTTTGTTTCCAAGGATCCTGACACCCTTTAATTATCTTGATTGGAGGGCTGATATGCAGATGGTGTTGGAAAAAAAAAGTCTATAGAAGGTCACAATAGGTAAGGAGGACGAACATCAAGCAACTGTTGAGAAGGCTAAGTACCTGAACAGATTAGATGAAGCATTTGGTTTCACGTGTATTCATATTTCCAGATATTTTCTCTTCCACCTTGAAGGATTGAAGACTCCAGGAGAGGTTTGGTTGAAGCTTGAGACTCTCTTCGACAAGCAAGATGAGCTAAGAGGCCATATTCTCGAGAATGAATTAATTTCTCTTCGAACCAGTAGTTTCGAAACCATACATCGGTTCTTTTCTTTTTTCAAATCCTTGGTTATGCAGTGCAAACAATGTGGAATTGAGAAGAAGGATGAGCAACTATTGCTATCCATCCTAAGCAAGATTGGTATAGAATTTTCAATATTTGTTTCTACCTTCCATTCTAGGAGATTGTCAATCCCCAATTGGAAAATTCCCTTCTTAGATGAATTCACTGAATCTCTCATCCATGAACAAGACAAATTGATTCAGATGGGAGCCTTAGAGGCCTCCAAAAATCAGTCTCTTATGGATGGAGAGCCAAAAAGTGCGAATGCTAAAGGCAAGCAGAAAGGGAAAGAAAAGAACCAATTTGAATCCAAGTAGAAGGAGAAGTCTAATTCATCAGAAGGAGCCTCCAGCTCCAAGAAGGATAAGCAACAGAGGTTTGAGAAGACCAAGTGTACCTATTGCAAGAAAGGAAACCATCCAGAGAGTTCATGCATGAAAAAGAAGATAGATCAATTGACCAACATTCTTGAACATCACAACATTTCCCTCCCTGAAGGTGCAAGGAATATTGATTCTGGAAGCGAGACAGATGATCATGAGAGATGCCATGCACTAAAGGCTGGATTCTCACAATCACAAGCCTTCCTCATAGATTCTGGAGCCTCCAACCACATGGTTGCCTCCAGAGAATCTTTTTCTTCTCTAGATATTACCGATGGTCCTAGTATTCACATGGGAGATGATTCTCAGATCTCTATTGAAGGGAAAGGAACAATACAACTGGATCATGGAAAGTTCAAACATGTTCTGTATGTGCCTTCCTTGACAACAAATTTGTTATCTGTTTATCAGATGACACACACAGGTTCACCAAAGAAAGTTGTCTTTGGTCCTGACACAGTTGATATTGCAAACCATGCCTCAAAGGCATATGAATTCTCACATTTTTTGCCATATTCTCTACCTACTCCACTTGCATCTGATAAAGATCAGAATAATGTCTCTCCTGATGTTCCAGATTTAGAATCTGAATATGAGGACCAAGTTGAATAATATCTTGATATTGAGCATAAAGTTCAAGAATATCCAGATCCAGATCTAGCTCCTACTCCCAATCCAAAGCCAAAATGGGCTCAAAAATTCCTTGAAGTTGCTGGCAGCATAGCTGGAGATCCATCTGACCATAAAAGAATCATATCTCAGCATCGAGATGCAAACCTTGCACTATGTCATACAGATCCACTTCTCCATAAGAGGTGTTACATGATGGTAGGGTTCGATCCACAATATTTCAGAGAGGCTTTCCATGATCCAAGATGGCAGCCAACCATGGATGAAGAATATGAGCCACTGCAGAACAATGAGACATGGGATCTTGTCTCTCTTCCCCCAGGGAAAAATCTGCTTCAGTGCAAATGGATCTACAAAACAAAGCTTGCATTTGATGGATCTACAACCAAGTATAAGGCTCAATTGGTTGAAAAGGGGTACTCACAAGTTCAGGGTTTGGAATACAATGAGACATTCACTCCAATAGAAATAATGGATTGAGTGAGACTTGTTTTGGCCATTGCAGCTTCGAAACTATGGGAGGTACATCACATGGATGTGAAGAGTGCCTTCCTGCATGGTGACTTAGAAGAAGAGATATATATGAAATATCCCAGGGGTACACTGATGATCCATCCTTGGTATGCAGACTAAGGAGATCATTGTATGGTCTCAAGCAATCCCCAAGGGCATAGTATGCCAAGATGGATTCTTTCCTACTATCACAGAATTTTGAGAGATGCAAATCTGACTGTAATGTCTACATGCAACAGAAGGGAGGTTGCCTACCGTTGATTGTTTTTTATGCGGATGAATTTCTCATCACTAGTGGTTCATCTACTGCGTTGAGGAACATCAAGTATGTTTTGAGTAAAGCCTTCTCCATGACAGATCTAGGGTTGTTGAAACAGTTTATTGGCCTTGAAGTAACTCAAAATGCTTCATGGATCATGATTTCACAGTCTAGGTATGCATCTGACTTGCTAAAAAATTTCCACATGACTCATTGCAAAGCTGCAACTTTTCCCTTCCTATTTGGCATCAGATTGGAAGAAGGCAGTTCTACTCCTTTGGTTGATAGCACTCTATACAGACAATTGATTGGTAGTTTTTTGTACTTGACACATTCGAGACCAGATCTATCATATGTTATTGGTGATGTGGCTAGGTACATGCAGGAGCCACATGAGTTGCATTGGAAGTAAACAAAGAGGATCTTGCACTATGTGCAAGGTAATAGAGACTTTGGTATCCATTATTCTGCTGAAGCTCAGTTAGATCTGGTTGGTTTTACTTACTTCGACTGGGATGGAGACAACAATGACATGAAATCTACTTCAGGATATGTGTTCATGTTGGGATCAGGACCAATCTGTTGGTCAAGCAATAAGCAAGCAACACTCACACTTTCTTTAGCAGAAGCATAGTACAGAGGAGCTGTGAATGCAACTATTTAGGCAGTTTGGTTACATGGGATCTTGACAGGGTTTGGCATTCACACTTCTCCTTCAGTAGACATTTTATGTGATAATCAAAGTGCCGTAAGGATCTCCAATGATTCAGTTCATAAGCAAAGGACCTAACATATTGAGGTTCACATGCACTACATTAGGGAACTAGTGCACAACAAGACCATCTCATTGCATTATTGTCCTATAAAGGAGATGATTGCAGACATTTTCACAAATTTTTTCACTCAGAAGAGATTTTCCTATCTCATATCTCTACTTGGTGTGAAAGCTGCTTGAGTTCCCTACTATTCATTTTTTAGGGGAGGGTATTTTTCCCATGAGGTTTTTCCCCATTTACTTAGTTTCATGAACAATTACTTTTTATCATTTATTTGATTGTATGGGTGACCTTTGGTCTCAGTAATCAGGTCCTAGGATGTCCAAGTTTGGATTAAGGGGGGGTTTTAGGATAATTAATACTCCATCCTTATCCTAATTAGCATTATTTACCTTTTCCTAGTAGTTGATGATGTTATTCCCCCCTAGTGGTGTGAAGATGTCATCTAGGACCCATCAACCACCTAATGCGCCATACATGCATGATTTTATGACCACCATATTCAATTCCCTACATTTTAGGAGCTAACTCAATGTTCTAGTTCAGTCCACCTGAGTTCTCGACTCTAACTGGGAGTTTGAGCTCCGATCACCACTGATTGTGATCTAATGTGCCCTTTTTCACCTACTTTGCATGCAAAAATCACTAATACGCCCTCCTTGTTCAGTTATCTATCAGTAGCTTCAGTTAACTGAGTTTTGGTTGAGTTGAGTTGAGTTTGGGACTTCTGGAGCACTCCAGTGGTGACAATTACTATGCTACACTGACATGGATTCGAATTCTCTCCGTTGTAACATATCTGTTGACTATACTGATTAATGGATCATAACACATACTTTATGTTTCTATCTGAGTTCCAATACATGATAAATTTTACTGCTCATTTCACTACAATTTTCACTTTAATTCATCTTTTCTATTCATTCTTTTCACTATGAGGTATTCTCAGCTCTATGATCTCCTGTGTTCTATAATTTCACAATTTTAATACCTTGTAAGAAGAGTATCACATCAGAGGCCACTGCTAAGCTCTTCTTCGAGCATGTTTGGGTTCATTTTGAGCTCCCACAGACTATTATTTTAGATCAAGGCAGTAGGTTCTTCATTACTTTCTAGTCTAGCTTGTGGTTGATGATGGACACCAAGTTGAAAAAATTGACTACCAACCACCCCCAAATCAATGGATAGATAAAGGTAGTCAACATGATGATTGAGAATAAACTAAAATAACATGATTTAATCTTTGTAATGGTCTAATAAATGCCCTAAATGGTGTTTGTATTTAAAATTTGCACCCCTGAGAAGTTGACATATCAACTACCGTCCTTGACATACCAACTCAAGACCTTTCACTTAATAAATAACTTTCAACCAAGTGAACCAATGCAATATATATATATATATATATATATAACAAATGTTATTAAGGAAAAGGTTTTTTTTTTGCCTTGAAGTGTGTGCTTACCCCCAAAACTTTAACTTTTGCTTGCAAAATATTTCAACACAACTGCACACAAAAACAAACGAAACTTTGAATTCAAAACTTTCTAAACTCTTGGTTAGCTTACCTGGAAAATGAAAGTTTTTTTTCTCTATTTCCAATTTTCTAAGTTTGCACAAGGTGCATGACAAAGAGCATATGCTTAAAAGAAAATATTTTATGCTTTGTTTCTAATTTACCAATTTTGCGTAGGGTGCATGACAAAGAGCATATGTAGGCTGAAAATGTCACAAAATCGGAAACATAAATAGAAAAATTAAATTGAAAGATTAAAGCAGTAGGATAAATATTTAAAATATGTAATGAGAGCAATATACCTCTAGATCTAATAAAATGGTTGTATCTTGTGCGAATGGAAACCTTTTCGAGTGAAATGAAAGTAGTCAAACTGTATGCAGTGCTCTAAATGCAATGGAATGACTCTCTCACCGTAGAAATGCATAGGAATAACATAATCCAAAAATTATTTGATTCCTACAATGACATAGGTTCATGACCTTGATCAACAATGAGAATGGGTATTCATAAGCACTCTAATGCCATGTTCAACAAAAAAGGTATTCCACATAGATAGAATACCTAAAGTCAATCACTCATACAAAGATATCAAATATCACTACATTGTTTGACTCATACACCAAAGTATTACATGGTTAAAACCCTCTGAGAGGGAATAATTGATGGCCCCAACCAACACTGCTACTTGAGGAAATATATTAATGCAAAAGAAAAATATTTCACATGTGATTTTATCACAATCAATCATCAACAAATAATCATCCATGTTATAGTGATCATGGACCCACCGAGTGTTAAGCCACATCTCAATATAGTTGTAAGTTTCAAGGAGAAGATGATATGTCAGGTCACTTTATGTCTAGAACATATTGTGACGGTCAAGTTAGATAAGTACAAATGCAAACTAATGCCTACTAAAGAATAACACTTTACCTAAAGAAACATTAGAATAGGTTGACCTTAACTAACTCATACATGTCTAAATATCCCCAATATATATATATATTTGTCATAAAGTCTGCCTATCATCTCAAAACAAGAAATGAATCTTTAGATGTAAAATGTATCTTAAAAGGAGGATTATCTTTAGAGTAGGGTTGTCCAACAACTATTGGAATGAAACAACGTATTTCAAAAGTGAAGTTACAATCAAAGAAAGATGTTAGGTAAGGTAAACAACTCATAATCTGTGGGGCCCTTAGAGCAAGGAGGCACTCAAAACTGGTTTCCAAATGGTAGTTCTATCTCTTAATTGCATTGTGGTAGGGGGTGCTCATAAACAATTGGCCCTAAAAATAACATGTTATGTATATATACCAAATGTTTTTCTTCTTCAAGATTCTATGTGTGTTGGGCCCAAGGTTGTTGAGTTTTTGTCTTCTTTCCTAAAATAATGGAATTTTTGCTCTATTGATGCTAAAGGGCTCTTAGGTGGCTTGATAACTAGTTGGAATTGTAATTTGGTTGATATATGTTTTAGTGTTTTAAATGCTAAATAATTAGGGAAGGTGTTTAGAATCATTAGCCTATATGGCCCTTATGGCGACATAAATGCATATTTGGAAGGGCTTTGATATTTGATATTTCAAGCTAGTGACAACATCAGAATCAAAGGGGGCCTAAATGTAATACTTGACCAAAGAGAAATTTGAGGGGAAGTAGCAAGAAAGGACTCCTTGGCTGATTTTTTCTACCACTTTTTTAAAGTTCATAAGTTAATTGATGTTGAACCCATCAAAATCATTCCAACCTAGAGGAATGGAAGAAGAGGAAGAGAATGGGCCTTTATATGGTTGGATATAATTATGATAGATGGAAATATGAGGGAAGATAGATTTAGGATCAAATCTTGGGTGAATCAAGGAGGTATGTTGGACCACTTACCTATCTTGCTCCAATTTGAAAGTGAGGGTATAAAGCCTTCTACCCCAGTCATGGTTAGCATAGGAGGATTTTAAAGCCTTGGTGTAGAGAAATTGGAATCATTTTGATGACAACATTGAATATTCAACCATGAAATAGATTATAGATAATTTAAAGAGAATAAAAAAGGAATTAGTAGAATGGGCATGTTCTTTTCCTTAGAAAAAGCAAAAATAATTGAAGGAAGTAGAAGAAGGTATCAAATGTTTGTTTGAGAACAATGGAGCCAGGTTTTTTTAGATGAGCAAAATAATTCACTCAAGGACTTGGAAGGGAGGAAGAAGGCTCTACAATTAAAGGAATAAGTGGAGTGGAGGTTCAAAAGTATATCTATATGGCTTATTGAAGGTGACCAAAATACAAACATTTTCCATAAATTTTCTAGTCATTGAAGGAATGTGAACACTATTTAGGCGATCACGAAGCCAAATGGATCTAGGATTAAATATTTATAGGAAATTGTTGAGGTGGGAAAGAAAGGCTTCCAAAAATTATTCAAAGACTTAGATTCAACTAGTATAGGTGAAATAATGAAAATGATCAGATTGTTCCTTAGGTTTATTGATGAAGATAGGAATGTGGACTTAGAAGGAGTGATGAAGGAGGAGGAAAAATATGCTTTAAGCGCTTTAAAAAATATAGAATCTCTAGGATTGATGGGTGGACAATAGAATTATTCTTAGCCTTTCTTGAGCTGATGGGGGATGGCAATCTTAGAATGGTGGAAAATTTTAGAACATAAGAGAAGGTACTAAGTGGCATAAACACAAACTTTATTTATCTTATTCCAAAGAGTCAACACCTTTCCTCCTTATATAAATTCAATCCAGTTCATCATGCAACTTGATACATAAATATATTTCCAAAATCAATGCAAATAGACTAAGATCACTATCAAGTATAATCCCTAAAAAACAATATGGTTTCTTATTTAATAGGAAAATCCATGATGTTGTGGGATTATCCCAAGAAGGGATGTACTCCATTAAATCCAAACAATTTCTTGATGTTGTAGTTGGATCTTGCGAAATACTATGATAAAGTGAATTGGTTATATATTAGGCTATTACTACTCCAAATAGGACAAAAATTGTATACTATCCAGTGGATTATTGGGTGCATTTAATCAATATCTTTTACAGTTCTAATTAATGGATCACCTTCTAGTTTTTTTAATGCTTCTAGTAGTCTTCAGCAAGGATGTCATCTATCTTCCTTCCACTTTTTGTTAGTGATTGAAGGTTTAAATATGTTTATAAAAGATGCAAAAAAAAGAGGTTTGCTAAAAGGGATATTTTTTTTGAGTCTATTATCATTTCACATATGATTTTTTGTTGATGATATAATGATTTTTGGTAAGGGTTAACTAAGGGAGTTTAGGAATACAAATAAGATTATGGATCTTTACTGTAAGGCTATAGGTGTGGAGATTAATACAAGGAAATATACAATGATGTTTAACAACATACCTAAAGAGAAAAAACTCCAGTCTGGGAACCTTATTCCTATGATCTACTTGGAATTGGATTAAGGAACAAAATAGTTAGGTTTTTATTTAAAACCTAATGATTATAAGTATGAAGACTAGATATGGTTGTACAACAAATAGTAGCTGAGATTTCTATTGGTATAATAGGTAAATTTGAGAGGAGGTGGGTTATTTGTGATGGATCATTTTAGTTTATTCGATGTCCACTACTCACATACCTAAAGGTATCCTTAATAAAATAATAATAAAAAAATGTTTCTGATTCCTTTGGATAGGTGAGAGGGAGAAGGAAGGATTACCCTTCTTGAGATAGACAAAGGTAGCAAATCCAAAATAAGTAGTTGGATGGGGATTAAAAACATTCATAATTTTATCCAGGCCCTACATACAAAAATTCTATGGGGGCTACTCAACAACGAATGACTATAGATTCAATTTATGAAATCCAAATATTTAGGAAGGAGTTCCATAGAAGATACAATGCTTCAGGCAAGAAAGAAAATCCTAAAAAGAGGGTCTTATGGTTTGGAATGTTTTGGTTAGGTCTTTTCCTCTTACTCGTAAATGGACAACTTGGATGGTTGGAAGAGAAAAAAAAGTGAGAACAAGGAAAGATACTTGGACTGAGAGAAAAGGAAGTCATAGATTATTAGAAGAAACAGTAAGAGATCTTCATTTAAAAAAGATATACTTTTCATTGGATGAAACTATAGCCATGGGAAGGAATATATGGTCACAAGTTTGAAAACTAGTAGAGGATATGGATCTATAGGGGTTAAGAGCTAAGGAATGGAATCATTTTGTAAAATATATTAAATGCTAATGCAATTAAGTTGTTTGATCAAGATAATTTAATAAAATGGTCTAAGAACAGTTGAGGTGTATTTACTGTCTTAAAGAATCACCAAATATTTAATTATCGACCTGGGTGGGTGATCTTAGAGTTGTGGCACAGTATATGCTGAGGTAGAATGGAACCTAAGTTTCGGCTCGGCAGACCTTAGAAACATTTAAGAAAGAAAAGATCGAAAGATCTTTCAAAATGAAAAACCGAGTCAAACTTCAGAAAGACAATGAAAGAACCAACTAAATCTAACTAAACCAACAAATCATAATAGTATCAAGCTATACTACTCTACTCTAGGGACAATAACTGGAAAGAAGATAAAAAAAAATTTTTTTAGGAAGCAAAACTAAATAAAAAACAGAACTACTTTGATGAAATTGAAAACTACTGAAAAAATCTAAACTAGGAATTAGAAACAATAGTAAATGAGTTCATAAACCTATCTATGAGATAATTCAACTGACAACAAATAACTTAAAGTAAAACTACAAACGACTAAGTGAATTCAACAACTATTGATGCATTCATTCAATAATTCAAGACTACACTAAACTACCTAATTCCATTCTCCTTGGGGATTCTAAGGAAGTGTATCAAATGTAATGGGAATAGGATCGAATATCGAAGTGGCTTTCAAATGTGACAAGGAAACAAAATGGAACTAAATCTAGTTTAAGTTCTACAAATAAATGCAATCTAAAGATTGTCCAATTACAATTAACCTTAAACATCTTGATCTATCTTTTATCCATAAGCAAATGGTATAAAACTAATAAAATCTAGAAGCAAGTATAAAACTTAATAAAGATATGTACTTGAACTGAATTTGATTTGGAAACAAGTAGAAAACTTGATAAAGATATTTTATTTCTAAACCAAACCCTATTTCATAAACATCTTCATTATTGGTACGAATGGGAAAACTAATCCTATGCTTGACAAAGAATTTGGAGAATGAAATTATTAAACCTAATCTGATATTAATCTTAACGATATATGATAAACTACACTAAGAATGAAACTGATAAATTCTGTAACAGTAAAGCATTAATGAACCAAATATAAAAGAAACATAACTTGAAAAGCAACTAGAGCAGGGTTAAGAAAAGATATAATGAAAACTAAGGATGATGACAAACTTAATTAAAACTCGATGCAAGATAAAACAAGATATAAATTACATCTAAGAAGACTAATTAAAAGCAAGAAATATCACAGTTCAAAGACCTACGAAACTGGATTCTAAATAAGCACAAAATAATGCAGGAAGTATTAAGGTCCGAATGACGATCCAGATGGTTGTCTGAATGAAAGTCCGATGGAGGAAATCGATTTAAACTAAGGAAAGAAGCAGTTTGGATGATCTTAACATCAGCTGACTGGTGCATATGAACCTACAGTGCAAGGAAGCAATGAATAAAGTGTTTAGGAGCTAAGATGACAAGAAGCAATCTATTCTAATCATTATCTAAGGAATGAACTATTTCTATGGCATAAGAAAACAAAACTGAGATAAACAAAACTAACCTATATCTACAGGAAAGAAACCAACATGACTAATTCTAACTACGACTGAACTTGGAGTGTGAAGCTAACTAAACTCTAGGTACTTGTAAAAAACAGGACTAAGAGAAACCTAAACAACTAAACAATTTAAGCAAACTAAGCAAACTAAACATGACTAAGCAAACTAAGCATATTAAGCATGACCGATCACTAATTACATTCTAGAAATACCATTAACATGAACAACAAATTAAACATACAGATCATAAAACAGAGGTATCATTTACATAAGTAGTAAAAAATCATAGATATTACAAGACAAAGAGATCATATACAAAACGAATACATAAAACAAATAACACAACGTATTTGCAGAAGACAAAGACAAATTATATACACAGACGGAAGATCACTGGTTGTTGAGGGGCCCTTCTTAGCAACCAGACGCTGCGCCTTAATCAATCAATCATCACGCATGCTATTAAGATCTCATAAAACTAAAACAGAGGTGTATTAAATTAAAAACGAGTTACAACGTTGCTGTGTCTACTTACAGCTGAAGAACTAGAAACTCAGAGACTAAAAAAAGACTAGCTCGTCTCAGTAACGAAGATGTCTATATATACAGAGTTACAATGGGGAGATAAATTCGACCCTTTAGTGGTCGATTGCTCTAATAATAGGCAGTCTTAATGCCACAAACCGGCTCTGCTTAACAATACATGACAACACATGGCCAATGAACGAACCCATAACTGTTTATGACAACGCACCAAGCATCTACCAAGTTCCACGGCGTTGGTTTCCTTCTCATGGTTGTTGAGACGTTGATTTTTTGTTGACGTGGGAAAAGAGATGTGCTGCATAAGGACCACGTTCTAAATAGAACCCATGTGACGGTTTTCTTTCTAATGGCCTGAGAATATCTCAACATACGATCTCGTGGGTTGAATGCGGGGCTGAACGACGGGCTGAATGCGGCTGATCATTTGCAGTGTGAATACGCATTTGAATGGAGGTTCGTTTGAGAACCATAACCTATGGAATGAAATATATTTTCCAAGCAAGCCAAAAAATGTCAAATAAACATCAATAAATCACAATATGACGATTCTTACCCAAAATTCATGAAATGTATGAATATATGCATACCTGATCTATTTGACGGTCTGAATGGCGGAAAGAATAACTTATTATATCAAAAATGGTTAAAATGACGCCAATAAGAGTGTGTTTGATGATCAAAAGTGGTGACAAAATGGACACCAACATTCCCCAAAACTGAATACATGCCAAGTCCCACTGAGCAAAAAGAAAGAGAATTTAGGAAGAAGGCTGAGTTGCGTTAGCAGTTGCCTTCGACTTGGAAGAGGAGGAGGATTTAGCTCTAAGCTTATGAAACTACTCCTTCAAAGTATCATGCTTCAGCTGAAGAGAAAGGTTGGAGGCTGTCTTGGCTTCATTTAAATCTTCCACACACTTCACCTGAAAACGTAAGTGCTTGTTCTCTTGATGAAGCCCAAAGATGATCTCAACATACTTCTCATTCTGGCTTCTCAACTCTGCTCTGTCTTTGGTTAATCTGTCCACAGTCTATTGGAGTGGAGCAGATGCTTCTACAAGAGACGCATGGTCTTTTTGAGGGCTTGATCCCCTTAGAGACGGTTCGGGACCAACAGGTGTAATGTGTGTCTCAGGGGTCTTATCTTCAATATGTGTAGAGGCAGGCTCCAAGACAGGGTCTTTAAGTAAAGTGGTTGATAAATTGGCCAATGCAAGGAGAGGGGACTCAAAAATAGGGTCATTTGCTTGGTCGTCAGGGTTGTCTGAGTGCATTGGCTCAATGACTGACTGATTGATGGACTGAACAACAGTCTGGTCGACAGACTGGATGACAGTCTGGTCAACCGACTGGTCGCGATTAGCCCTTCTTGACTTTGTAGGTATGGGTGAAAAGAATGGGAGTTCCGTGGTTGTGTCCTCGTGGACATGCTCAGGAGATGATGAGTGATCAGGGTGTATTTCTCCCGAGGGACCCTCACTAAATCTTATAGACTTGGTAATCTTTTCTTCTTGGACAGAGGTTTGGGCTGGCTCATTAACATGGGATAGGAAACGATGACGTTTACGAGAGGCAGGGGATTTGACCGGAGGCTTCTTAACTAGATGAGCGTTCAGGACTTCAAAGACAAAGCGTTCCCAGGTTTTCCCCTTTTCTTCCAACTGGTGGGTGATTAAGATTTTGATCAAACAGTGGTGGTATAAGCTTCCAGAGGGATTAGTGGTATTCTTCCTAATCTAGCTTGACATTTTCTCTAAAATTTTCAGAAAATTGAAGGGAAAATTAAGAGCCTGACCTTTAACAAAATGTGCCAGTAACCTAAGGTGGCAAGCTTTGAAGACGGTGTACTTACCTTCATAGGTAATCAAATGGATAATGACAGTCAATGGGTTGAGGTACTTAGGCTTAATCCATTCTCTGTGAAACCCTTTGGTGCCAGCAACATGTTGATATTCGTCCTTAAGGGAAAACTTGAGCTCTGTCCATGGAAGGAAAAGATGTTTATGCCAATGTGCTCCTTCCTTGGGCATTTTCGTGGCCGATGAAATGGATTCTTCCGTCACTGGAAAAGTGAGATGGCCGACCTTAGCTGTCTTACCATGAAATCCCTTAACAAACAGTAGTGAAATCTCAACATCATGGCCGTCAAGGAGGTGAAGGAATGGACATCCGGCTCGCAAAAATATTTCACGACATGCCTTAAAATCGGGAATGCAGAGGAGGTCTTGATAACTGCCAGGCTCGTAACGGATTGGCATTTTGAACAGAGGCCGAAGGATGCAGATGGATAGAGTGAATGCAAGAAATTGTAGGAGATGGGGTTTTATAGGTTCAGGGTGGATGAAAAAATGAGCAAGATGAAGTAGAGTTTACGCAGAGGTAGGTTTAAATTGAGATCCGTTCGAGCGACTGAATAATTGTGGAGATAGATTTGGCATGTTCGAATGATACCCTATCATTTAGTTACCTTGAGTCATGTGCCATCATAGAACTGCGTGGTTAATGAATTTGTATGGTTTATGATATGTTCAACCATGTCCAAAGTAAATCTTTGGACAGGTTGAATGTAATCCTTATTATGAAATTATATCCATAAATTACACATAAAAAAATGATGACGACTTAATAAATGAAACGATAGATCATACGGTAAAATTTAAATAGAGGATTGAAATCGTATGATAGCCATATGAAGGTTGATCAATTCATTTGATGAGACGAAATGAGTATGCAAAGATGGAATTTAATTTGATCCTTGGCATGATTAGTTGATTAGATATATCAGTAAAAATCAAAATTTTAAATATCTTAGCATAGTTATTAATATCATTACAGGCTATGGTTTCATTCGGCACTTCATTCAGATCATTATTCCCATTTGCCTCGTTCTTCTCCTCATTTGGATCGTCATTCGACCCTTCATTCAACTCTTCATACAGAACTTTGTACAGAAACGTGCTTTGATGGATCTGACTGTTGCTGATTAGGCAAAGAATTTTTTTGGGACTTGTCAGCAGACAAGAGATGTTGTAAACCTGTTTTTCTAGAACTTTAGTCGCGTTCTTCTTTATTTGTAATTGATCAGAACATTTTTTCTTCTACTTTTTGCGTTATCCTGAAAACACCTATCATTTTATCAGAGATAAGTAAACTTTTTATAAGTATTCAGAATGTAAAAACAGTTATGAATCTCCCCCAAACCAAAAATATGGCGTGTCCTCAAGCCATCAAAGAAAAAGTGATAATTATTCAAATATTTTAAACACATGGTTAAGGCAATAACTTCTAAAAATGTTGTGACAATTTTCGTAAAAAAATAAATGAAATATTAAATTATTAAATGTAGATGATTCAGATATGTACATTCATCAAAAAAGAATACAACAGTGCTTAAGAAGACCATATGAAGAATGATAGTGTAATGAATGCGAAAAATGCCATAGGAAACTAGTCACCCATGACTCATTTTAAAGATCTCTTGTCATCCAAAGAATATAGATAAGGTTCACCGTAGAGTTTGTGAGATTTCTATAGTTATGGGTCCCATTTCTAGGATAATCATACCCTAGGTATTGTTTGAATTAGATGACAGGGTCCAAGTCCAACTTACAACCATTCTCTAATGACAGTATAAATAATTGGCCTAAACATGTATTTGTATACTCAGGTTTTTATATGAGCCATGTGCATAGCAATGCATTAACCAAACCTCTTTTACCCGATATTTCCCTTCTGCCAACAGGCCTGTTCAATGCCCTAACGGGTTTATCTTGGTACCATGCAAGCATAGCCCCACTGCCAGCGAGCCTGTTCAGTACCTCGACGGGTTTACTTACATTTACCGAGCTTCCTTGTTTAATATTTTACTTAGCATGGACCCGCTACCAGCAAGCCTATTCAGTACCCCGGCGGGTTTGCTTCGTATAATGATATTTTTAGTAAGGAAGCCAGTTGGCACTAGAGTGTGCTAAGCTTGTTAAACACATAGTTCACATTTTTAGAGAGAACCTTATGAGTAACTTTATGTATAAGGGCCTAAATTATAGATCATGTCAAAAGAGAATAACCTAGAGCTATTCTTTGACTTCTCAGTACATATTCTTCATAAAAGATCGGTAATGTTCCCTACAAAAATAGAGATATCACTCACTTTTGAGCTACCTTTTAAAAGTGCTTAAGAGACAAGTTTTGATAATGAGTCTAGGATGAGCTAGTAGTCCATAGGTGTAAGATAGAACTTTTGAAGATCATAGTAATTAAAGTGGGTCTTAAGAAACTATTCTAATGATAAATCAGAAATGTACATGTCTGAATCAAATACCATATGCAGAATCATAAAAGAAAGTGGTTAAAAATAATACAAAGAACGCTTTAACCTTTCACTATAAATTTTCAATTTTCAACCGTAATCAAAAGCAAAGGAGAATTATAAGTATTTCTTTTAGAGCACTTCCCTTTTCAAATAATATTGCATGAGCTAATTACAAAGATAAGGTTCTTGTAATCAAACTGCAAAACCACTTGTTAGATGATTCAAATTTATTTAAAACAAAAACATATGTACAAAGAAAAAGTCAAAGGAAGTCTATAAAAAAAGGGAAAAGAGTCTTCCTGTTTTAATTGACAAAATTTTATAGCTGACCATGAAAGTGAATTTCCTGCAAAGATGCAACCAATGGTTAGAAATGACTCTTATTATTGAAAAGCAAAAACATATTTACATATATACAAATGAAGATAACCCAAAATAATTCAAGAACCAGGGGAAGGAGGAATGACTTCCTCTTCTACCAGTTCCACTTCCTCCTGTTGTAAGGCATTCTACACAAAATCTTGTTTAGATATTGGTTGATGATAAAGCCTAAGTCTATGTCCATTTACAACAAAAGAAATTTGAGAATCATCAATTGTCTTAATTTTAATAGATCCATTATCGAAAGCTGTAACAATTTCATATGGTCCCATCCATTAAGTAATTAATTTACCTTTAAATTTTTTGTATCTTGAATAAAAAAGTAATGCCGAGTCTCCAATTTGACTCTTGAGAGCTTTTAGTAATTGTTTTTGCTGACTCTCATCTAAACCTGCATTTATATGTAGAAATTTGTCGAACTAACCTCACAAGGTATGGTATAGGATCCTATATGTTCTTTGATTGCGAAGACACAGGGTGTACTCGTAAATGTTGAGAGGCTCATGTTTTCTTGTAATCCATCTTCAAAGATTTGGTCAAGTTGGGTGAAAGATTGAGGAAATTCTATACATGTTGTGGAAGAGATAAATTGGTTCAACACACTCTCGGTATTATGTTCTTGAAGTGCCCAGGAGAAATCACTAAGGAGAGAAAGTTCTTCCAAGTTCTCATCCTTGAAAGGACAATCAACCAAAACAGGTTTCAAATTACTGGTTGTGCTGGTGGGTATAAAGCCAGTTTTCTTGTAGATAACTTATCAGAGATAATCATCTCTTCATCCCTACATCCTACGAATGCACTGGCAGTAGCCAACCAAGGTCTTCCTAAAGTGATGGGGTGACCTTTGGAAGGGTATTTTGATTCTATGACCATGAAGTCCACAGGATATCGCCATGAAGCTACTGATATAGTGATGTCATCTAAGATCCCAGTAGGTTGAACCATAGTGCGATCTGCTAATTCTAGCATTGTTGGGGTAGGGCGGAGGAACTGTCCCGAATTGAGAGCTTCTAAAACTATGGTAGTCATCAGATTAATAACAGCTCCTAG
Source organism: Larix kaempferi (assembly GCA_027924585.1). Lineage (NCBI taxonomy): Eukaryota > Viridiplantae > Streptophyta > Pinopsida > Pinales > Pinaceae > Larix > Larix kaempferi. The sequence continues at coordinate 50,798,765 of BSBM01000753.1, forward strand.
ATCAATAAGTGTGTTCCCTATGGTGGTGTTGTTGATGATAACAGTCACCACAGGGTTTCCTGGATGTGAATACTTTGGGAGTCTAGGTTGGTTTTCTATGCAATCTGACATTTCTCCTACTACATGAATCATCGGAGGGTCTTTCTGTTTTCTCCCTGGTCTTTTAATACAGAGTTCCTTTATTACTTTACTATAGATCGGAATATCCTTAATGGCTTGTAACAAAGGGATCTTAATGCAAATATTCTTCAATTTGTTAATGATATCATACTCTGGATAAGTTACAGGTTTTTCTATCACTAGATGCGCTGGATATGGGGGTGATTTTTCTCCTGTAATTACCTCTTTATGCGGATGATTGTGTGTTGAAGATTTAGGAATAACCACATCTTCAAGAATAGCATCGTTCAAAACTTCATTAGGTATGTCTTCTTCTTCATTCTCTTCTCGGATAACAACTGATGACTTGGGATGATCTTGCAAAACTCTTCCAGACCATAGTTTAATCTTATGTATTGGTGCGGTCGAAATGGCATATGATGGAAGAGGTAATAACCCAATGTTATTAAGAGCTTGGGTTGGTTTGTTGTTAGGATTCGGTATTGGTTGTGTAGGTAATATTGTGGGTCTCGGAGGATTCATGTTCTGGAAATGGTGAGGTTGATTTGGGATAGGGGGTAGTGAAGGAGGTGCAAATCCAAGCAAAAGTTGCTGAATATTAGGTGGGTAAGGATAGTTAGGAACAGGAGGATGTGGTTGAGAATAAGCTTGTCCTCTCCATCTGTGTATCCATTGTTGTTGTTGATCATTTTGAGGAGGGTATTGAGGTGGCCAATTTTTCCAACCTGAAGTGTTCCATTGTTGAGAAGGTTGATAAGGATAGTAATAGGGTGGAATTTGTGGTGATGGATCTTGATATGATGATTGATCTCTAGGTTTCCAAGGCCTCCTAGATGATTCACCAAAGTTTCCACTCTTATACACATCTTGCAACCCAGGAAATGAGGGACAATTATAAGTAAGATGTTCTTCTGTACAAAGGTGACAATCTGAAACATTGTTCAATGGACATTCTCGTTGGGGATGTTTAGGTCTACATCTAGGACAGAAAACACTCATTGTTGCACGATCTTCATCTTGCCTCTTTTTAGTTTGTAATGCATCCAATTGAGAACCCATGGCTCCTAAGATATCTGTCTTGAAATTTTCCAATAGGTTTCCCAACTCTACCCTTGTAACTCCACCAGGGCCGGATGTGTTTCCTTTTAGGTTCCTAGCATAAGATTCTCGAAAGTGTCTTCCACTTTTCCCTTTGCTCCTAGAGTAATTCCTACATAGCTCACAAATCTGTGGAAAAGGCTTATGAGATATGTCTCCTGCTGCCATGAGATGAAGGTTTTCTAAGAATTCTTCTGAGATTCCTTTGAGGAAGAGTGTTCTTACTGCATCCTCCTGAATATCACTATATTTAGATTTATGTAACACATAGTTAAATCTTTGGAGATAGTCTTCTAGGCTCTCATATTCAAGTTGCTGTATTTTAAAAATATCATTGTGAGAGTCCTTAGGTTTACAATAATCCTGATACTTCCATAGAAACACAGTCTTCATGTCTTCCCAAGTTCTAATACTAGATTTTGCTAACCCCATGAACCATCGAAGAGAAGAATCTTTTAATGTGGCAGGAAATAGTTTTAGCTTTTGGCCATCTTGTAGGTAATTATAACTCCTACACAAAATGTCAAATTCGAATAAGAATGTATCCGGATCCTCACTAATCTTCCCATAAAAGGCTGGTAGTGAGGAAAGAGGGATGTTTTTCATAGTTACATCTTGTGCAATGTCAGACATGATCTTTATTTTCATCATCCATGAAGATCCAATTGCCAAAGAGAGAATACTTAGGTGGATCCTTTCTTGGTGAATATGGGATATCCCAACGTTCCGTTTTAGGGAAAATATTTCCCTTTTTAAGAGAGGAATTATCATCTATGTGGGAGTCTAGTTTTGTAGGTCCTACAGTTGTTGTCTCAATATGTGAGATGACTATGTTCATAGAATTCTCAAAAAGAGCGTATACTTGTGCAAGATCAACAAAATCTACTAAGTTTGGACCACCTACTATTGAGAAAGTAGTGTCTTTGGGTTTTTGAACTAATGGAGGGTTGGGAGGTTCTGAAGTTTTATCCTTTGGAGTTTCCTCTTGTCTAAATTTAGTCTCAATATGAGCTTGAGGTTCCTGTGGAATTTCTTTATGAACAGACTTTTCTGATGCCCCTATGGCTTCCCCTAATTGATTTCCAGAAAGGATTTCCTTTGCTTTCCAAGTAGGACTATCCCCTTTAGGTGTCTTCCGATACCTTTCTACCGAGTTAGTAGTTGGGATGGCACGCCCCCTGTATAAGTTATTAGGAATTTTAGTAGGGATTCTCGTAGGAGAGCTAGTTTTAATAAATCTACCTTTTGAGTCTCTAGACCTATTCATGAAAACAAACTATAACTGAAATAAATTCTAACTGCATCACTACTAGTGCTAGGTTTTGGGGATGCCTGTTATAACAGATGCGCAGGTTCTTACCTCTCATCTTACCGCTCACCCGCCACCATCCTATTTCTAAATTTCAAGCGGAAAATTCAAATCTACCACTAAGTTTTAAAGGAGAGTTCTACCTATCTACAATTGAGTTCTACCTATCTACAACTGAATTCTACCTATCTACAACTCCTCCGCAACGACGCCAAAATGTTGAGGTGTATTTACTGTCTTAAAGAATCACCAAATATTTAATTATCGACCAGGGTGAGTAATCTTAGAGTTGTGGCACAGTATATGCTGAGGTAGAATGGAACCTAAGTTTCGACTTGGTAGACCTTAGAAACGTTTAAGAAAGAAAAGATCGAAAGATCTTTCAAAATGAAAAACCGAGTCAAACTTTAGAAAGACAATGAAAGAACCAACTAAATATAACTAAACCAACAGATTAGAATAGTATCAAGCTATACTACTCTGTTCTAAGGACAATAACTGGAAAGAAGATAAAAAAAAAATATTTTTAGGAAGAAAAACTAAATAAAAAATAGAACTACTTTGATGAAATTGAAAACTACTGAAAAACTCTAAACTAGGAATTAGAAACAATAGTAAATGAGTTCATAAACCTATCTATGAGATAATTCAACTAACAACAAAGAACTTAAAGTAAAACTACAAATGACTAAGTGAATTCAACAACTACTGATGCATTCATTCAATAATTCAAGACTACACTAAACTACCTAATTCCATTGTCCTTGGGGATTCTGAGGAAGTGTATCAAATGTAATGGGAATAGGAGCGAATGTATCAAAGTGGCTTTCAAATGTGACGAGGAAACAAAATGGAACTAAATCTAGTTTAACTTCTACAAATAAATGCAAACTAAAGATTGTCCAACTACAATTAACCTTAAACATCTTGATCTATCTTTTATCCATACGCAAATGGTATAAAACTAATAAAATCTAGAAGCAAGTAGAAAACTTAATAAAGATATGTACTTGAACTGAATTTGATTTGGAAACAAGTAGAAAACTTGATAAAGATATTTTATTGATGAACCAAACCCTATTTCATAAACATCTTCATTATTGGTACGAATGGGAAAACTAATCCTATGCTTGACGAAGAATTTGGAGAATGAAATTATTAAACTTAATCTGATATTAATCTTGACGATATATGATAAACTACACTAAGAATGAAACTAATAAATTATGTAATAGTAAAGCATTAATGAACCAAATATAAAAGAAACATAACTTGTAAAGCAACTAGAGCAGGGTTAAGAAAAGATAGAATGAAAACTAAGGATGATGACAAACTTAATTAAAACTCGATGCAAGATAAAACAAGATATAAATTACATCTAAGAAGGCTAATTAAAAGCAAGATATGTCATAGTTCAAATACCTAAGAAACTGGATTCTAAATAAGCATAAAACAATGCAGGAAGTATTAAGGTCCGAATGATGATCCAGATGGCTGTCCGGATGGAGGAAAACGATTTAAACTAAGGAAAGAAGCGGTTTGGATGATCTTAACGTCAGCTGACTGGTGCATATGAACCTACAGTGCAAGGAAGCAATGAGTAAAGTGCTTAGGAGCTAAGATGACAAGAATCAATCTATTCTAATCATTGTCTAAGGAATGAACTATTTCTATGGCATAAGAAAACAAAACTAAGATAAACAAAACTAACCTACAGCTACAGGAAAGAAACTAACAGGACTAATTCTAACTACGGCTGAACTTGGAGTGTGAAGCTAACTAAACTCTAGGTACTTGTAAAAAACAGGACTAAGAGCAACCTAAACAACTAAACAATTTAAGCAAACTAAACATGACTAAGCAAACTAAGCATATTAAGCATGATCGGTCACTAATTACATTATGGAAATATCATTAACATGAACAACAAATTAAACATACAGATCATAAAACAGAGGTATCATTTACATAAGTAGTAAAACAACATAGTGATTACAAGACTAAGAGATCATATACAAAACGAATACATAAAACAAATAACACAACTTATCTACAGAAGACAAAGACAAATTATATACACAGACGGAAGACCACTGGTTGTTGAGGGGCCCTTCTCAGCAATCAGAGGCTGCGCCTTAATCAATCAATCGCCACGCATGCTATTAAGCTCTCATAAAACTAAAACAGTGGTGTATTAAATTAAAAACGAGTTACAACGTTGTTGTGTCTACTTGCAGCTGAAGAACTAGAAACTCAGAGACTAAAAAAAGACTAACTCGTCTCAGTAACGAAGACATCTATATATACAGAGTTACAATGGGGAGAGCAAGTCGACCCTATAGTGGTCGACTGCTCTAATAATAGGCAGTCTTAATGCCACAAACCGGCTCTGCTTAACAATACATGACAGCACATGGCCAAGGAACAACCCCATAACTATTTACGACAACGCACCAAGCATCTACCAGGTTCCACGGCGTTGGTTTCCTTCTCGCAGTTGTTGAGACGTTGATTCTCCATTGACGTGGGCAGAGAGATGTGCTGCATAAGGGCCACGTTCTAAACAGAACCCATGTGACGGTTTGCTTTCTAGCGGCCTGAGAATATCTCAACATATGATCTCACGGGTTGAATGCGGAGCTGAACGACAGGTTGAATGCGGCTGATCGTTTGCAATGTGAATACATGTCTGAATGGAGGTTCGTTTGAGAGCCATAACATGTGGAATGAAATATATTTTCCAAGCAAGCCAAAAAATGTCAAATAAACATCAATAAATCGCAATATGACGATTCTTACCCAAAATTCATGAAATGTATGAATATATGCATACATGATCTGTTTGACGGTCTGAATGGCGGAAATAATAACTTATTATATCAAAAATGGTAAAAATGATGCCAATCAGAGTGTGTTTGATGATCAAAAGTGGTGACAAAATGGACACCAACAAGAACATAGGAGTGAGAGAGTGTACCAATAAATTAGGATATGCTACATATATGGAATACGTTTTAGTTAGGTATTTCGTTGTGGAAGGTAGTATGGAATCTTACAAGTCCCGCAAAACAAAAAGAAAAAATTCTTTGGATTTCCCTAGATAACAAACAATTATCATGGGATAATTCCTAAAATAGGAACATGCAAATATCTAGGAGATGAAATATGTGTAAGAGTTGTGATGAATCTATTGATCAACTCTTTGTTTCACATGTCTTCACTAGAACAATTTGGATTGAAATCCTTCAGATCTCTACTAAAAATAATAAGTGGGGAAAGGGGGTTCTTGTTGATTGTTTTTATTCTTGGATAATTGATAAAATAACTTTCAAGGCTTTGGAAAGTTAGGTGATTTGGGGCATTTGGGTTTTTAGAGGCAAAATGATTTTTCAAGGCTTGGAGATGATCCTAGCTCAGTCAACCCATAAAATTAAATGTGTGAGTGAAGGTAGTTAGGGTTGCACTAAAGGGACGCGTCCCAATTTTTTTAAGGAACTTGATTTTTATTTTTAAAAGCAATGAGACTATTTTGATGTGCCTACCAAGGTGATACAAGGTTATGTAGGGATAGTTTCACACTTTTCCTTGATCAACATCATCATTTTAAATAGAATTTAAAAGGTGTCCAAGGAATGCTGATTTTTTTCCTTTGTGGTTACTACTAAAGACAATGAAAGATAAAATATTAAAACAATTACATTCCTTTTTAGATTTCAAGCATATGGTGGATTGGGAAAATAATTAGTGTTGTTTAGAAAACAGTTGTTAGATCTAATAATTATCCATATTCGGGTCTTAAAAGGTATTTTTGAAGATTTGTCTTTTGTCCATCTATATAGAGAGTTCAATGTTGCAACTTATTAGTTATTGAAGAAGCTCTTAGATTGCAAGTAGGCATCCTTTCTAAGTTGGAATTTAGAGGAGGGGTTCAAATTTTAGCCATTGATTTTTTTTTGTTCTTTTGCTGTTGGGATGTGTATATCATCTTCTCTTTGTTATACTTTTTTGTTTTTATTTTAAATTTTCACTTGGATTGCAAACTGGAGCTCTTGTGCTAATAGAAATTGAAAAGGTATTTTTTTGGAAGGCTACCTTTAAGAAGCCATGAAAGAATTTTTTTTTTTAACTGAAACGGTTAGCCAGCTTTGATTATATAAAAAGATGGAAAATACATAACAGAGAATGATCAGATTGGTCCCATATGAGGAAAACATCCCTCACACTAAGTTCGTCATGTTCTAGCTGATAACTATCATTGTATCTTCCTATCCTATGAAAACTATAGCATCTTATGAACTATCCTAGAAGGAGTATGAAAAATCAAACATTGTTGAGATACTGCCTTATACAAAAAATGGAATTTCAAACCTTCCAGGATGCCAAAATTGCAGCTGGTACCTATTCTATGAGTTCTAAAAACCTTATGCATATTACTGAAAGACATTAAAAGCAAAATAGAACTAGAAAGAGCCCAACTCGAGACCTGAACCCAACCCGAGATCTGAACCGATGAACAGTTACTGTAGACCAGTATCCATGGTAGCGCCAGTAGAGCTCGCTGCCCCGTTCTTCTCCGTGCTGAGGTCCACAAAGTTTCCAGCATTTTCCATGAACTTCTGCAACTTCTCCATTTTCCTGTTGGTGTCTTCAAGATATCTGCCAGAGACTTTGTGCTTACGGGCCTTATGAGGATAAGCTAGGCCCAGGGTCTCTTCTAGGTGCTCCACTTTCTCAGCAATGCTCTGGTGCTGAGCTTTATCCTTTGTGTGAGTAGCATATGCCAGATTGTAGAGGTGAGATAGGATTTTCTTATGCTCCAGGATTTCACTTCTAATTAGCCTTACTTGCAGCTCCAGCTCCTGCAAACGATCCAAGAATTCCACTTCAAATTTGGAAATGTTGTGATTCCCAGTCTGAACATGTGAATTCCCAACCGCGATGTGCCTGCAACAAGGACGGAGCCCATGGTTGCACTCTGCTTGTGCCGAGTCTCCTCTCATTTCCTCCTGCTGCAATCCACGGTTGCAACCTCCATTAGGGCCTCTCCCCGGCTTGAAGCACCTACCGCATTTCTAAATCACTTGGGATGATCTTGCAAAACTCTTCCAGACCACAGTTTAATCTTATGTATTGGTGCGGTCGAAATGGCATATGATGGAAGAGGTAATAACCCAATGTTATTAAGAGCTTGGGTTGGTTTGTTGTTAGGATTCGGTATTGGTTGTGTAGGTAATATTGTGGGTCTCGGAGGATTCATGTTCTGGAAATGGTGAGGTTGATTTGGGATAGGGGGTAGTGAAGGAGGTGCAAATCCAAGCAAAAGTTGCTGAATATTAGGTGGGTAAGGATAGTTAGGAACAGGAGGATGTGGTTGAGAATAAGCTTGTCCTCTCCATCTGTGTATCCATTGTTGTTGTTGATCATTTTGAGGAGGGTATTGAGGTGGCCAATTTTTCCAACCTGAAGTGTTCCATTGTTGAGAAGGTTGATAAGGATAGTAATAGGGTGGAATTTGTGGTGATGGATCTTGATATGATGATTGATCTCTAGGTTTCCAAGGCCTCCTAGATGATTCACCAAAGTTTCCACTCTTATACACATCTTGCAACCCAAGCAATGAGGGACAATTATAAGTAAGATGTTCTTCTGTACAAAGGTGACAATCTGAAACATTGTTCAATGGACATTCTCGTTGGGGATGTTTAGGTCTACATCTAGGACAGAAAAGAAGCGGTTTGGATGATCTTAACGTCAGCTGACTGGTGCATATGAACCTACAGTGCAAGGAAGCAATGAGTAAAGTGTTTAGGAGCTAAGATGACAAGAATCAATCTATTCTAATCATTGTCTAAGGAATGAACTATTTCTATGGCATAAGAAAACAAAACTAAGATAAACAAAACTAACCTACAGCTACAGGAAAGAAACTAATAGGACTAATTCTAACTACGGCTGAACTTGGAGTGTGAAGCTAACTAAACTCTAGGTACTTGTAAAAAACAGGACTAAGAGCAACCTAAACAACTAAACAATTTAAGCAAACTAAACATGACTAAGCAAACTAAGCATATTAAGCATGACCGGTCACTAATTACATTATGGAAATATCATTAACATGAACAACAAATTAAACACACAGATCATAAAACAGAGGTATCATTTACATAAGTAGTAAAACAACATAGTGATTACAAGACTAAGAGATCATATACAAAACGAATACATAAAACAAATAACACAACTTATCTACAGAAGACAAAGACAAATTATATACACAGACGGAAGACCATTGGTTGTTGAGGGGCCCTTCTCAGCAATCAGAGGCTGCGCCTTAATCAATCAATCGCCACGCATGCTATTAAGCTCTCATAAAACTAAAACAGTGGTGTATTAAATTAAAAACGAGTTACAGCGTTGTTGTGTCTACTTGCAGCTGAAGAACTAGAAACTCAGAGACTAAAAAAAGACTAACTCGTCTCAGTAACGAAGACATCTATATATACAAAGTTACAATGGGGAGAGCAAGTCGACCCTATAGTGGTCGACTGCTCTAATAATAGGCAGTCTTAATGCCACAAACCGGCTCTGCTTAACAATACATGACAGCACATGGCCAAGGAACAACCCCATAACTATTTACGACAACGCACCAAGCATCTACCAGGTTCCACGGCGTTGGTTTCCTTCTCGCAGTTGTTGAGACGTTGATTCTCCATTGACGTGGGCAGAGAGATGTGCTGCATAAGGGCCACGTTCTAAACAGAACCCATGTGACGATTTGCTTTCTAGCGGCCTGAGAATATCTCAACATATGATCTCACGGGTTGAATGCGGAGCTGAACGACAGGTTGAATGCGGCTGATCGTTTGCAATGTGAATACATGTCTGAATGGAGGTTCGTTTGAGAGCCATAACATGTGGAATGAAATATATTTTCCAAGCAAGCCAAAAAATGTCAAATAAACATCAATAAATCACAATATGACGATTCTTACCCAAAATTCATGAAATGTATGAATATATGCATACATGATCTGTTTGACGGTCTGAATGGCGGAAATAATAACTTATTATATCAAAAATGGTAAAAATGATGCCAATCAGAGTGTGTTTGATGATCAAAAGTGGTGACAAAATGGACACCAACAAGAACATAGGAGTGAGAGAGTGTACCAATAAATTAGGATATGCTACATATATGGAATACGTTTTAGTTAGGTATTTCGTTGTGGAAGGTAGTATGGAATCTTACAAGTCCCGCAAAACAAAAAGAAAAAATTCTTTGGATTTCCCTAGATAACAAACAATTATCATGGGATAATTCCTAAAATAGGAACATGCAAATATCTAGGAGATGAAATATGTGTAAGAGTTGTGATGAATCTATTGATCAACTCTTTGTTTCACATGTCTTCACTAGAGCAATTTGGATTGAAATCCTTCAGATCTCTACTAAAAATAATAAGTGGGGAAAGGGGGTTCTTGTTGATTGTTTTTATTCTTGGATAATTGATAAAATAACTTTCAAGGCTTTGGAAAGTTAGGTGATTTGGGGCATTTGGGTTTTTAGAGACAAAATGATTTTTCAAGGCTTGGAGATGATCCTAGCTCAGTCAACCCATAAAATTAAGTGTGTGAGTGAAGGTAGTTAGGGTTGCACTAAAGGGAAGCGTCCCAATTTTTTTAAGGAACTTGATTTTTATTTTTAAAAGCAATGAGACTATTTTGATGTGCCTACCAAGGTGATACAAGGTTATGTAGGGATAGTTTCACACTTTTCCTTGATCAACATCATCATTTTAAATAGAATTTAAAAGGTGTCCAAGGAATGCTGATTTTTTTCCTTTGTGGCTACTACTAAAGACAATGAAAGATAAAATATTAAAAAAATTACATTCCTTTTTAGATTTCAAGCATATGGTGGATTGGGAAAATAATTAGTGTTGTTTAGAAAACAGTTGTTAGATCTAATAATTATCCATATTCGGGTCTTAAAAGGTATTTTTGAAGATTTGTCTTTTGTCCATCTATATAGAGAGTTCAATGTTGCAACTTATTAGTTATTGAAGAAGCTCTTAGATTGCAAGTAGGCATCCTTTCAATTGTACCTCGAAGGTACCCAAGCACATGCTTAGCAGCTATCTAGTGTTTGTGTCTTGGATCAAAAATAAATTGATTCATAATGCTCATGGCATAACATATATCAGGCCTCAAATGTATCAAGTACATTAGCAAGCCTATAAGTTGTCTATACAAAGTGGGATCTACTGAATCTGATCCATATCCCGACTAATGAAGTTTCCTCAAATTGGAAACCATTGGTGTAGTCATAGATTTGCAATCTATCATGCCAAACATGCGCAATATATCCACAGTGTACTTCCCTTGAGATAGAAATTGTTCATCTTTTCTTTGCCAGATCTCAAGGCCAAGAAAGTAGTGCATTAGATCTAAGTCTTTCATCTCAAACTCTGATGTGATATCCCTCTTGCACCAAGCAATCAGATGTTCCTCTCCAATGAGAAACAAATCATCAACATATAGAACCAATATCAACGGTTGGTTATTCACTACTTTGAAGTACAAATTTGGATCAGCTTCACTCCTACAGAAACCCCGTTTCTGAAGATAGCTATCAATTCTGGAGTACCAAGTCCCGAGGGATTGCTTAAGCCCATATAGAGCTCTCTTGAGCTTGCAAACATGGGACTCCTTCCTATGCACCACAAATCCTTCAGGCTATTGAATATAAACCTCTTCCTCAACCTCACCATTGAAGAAGGTTGTCTTCACATCCATTTGGTGAAGTTTCCATCCTAGAATAGATGTAAGTGCAATCATTGCTCGGATTGTGGTGTACCTTTCCATAGGGGCAAAGGTCTCATCATAATCGATGCCATCTTTTTGAGAGAAACCTATGGCAACGAATATGTCTTTATACATCTCAATGCTACCATCTACAACATGTTTTATCTTGTAAAGTCATCTAGCAATCACAATGGACTTCCCATCAAGTTTGGGAACAACCTATTAAATATAATTCTTCATTATAGAGTTGTACTCTTCTATCATTGCATCTTTCCAAACTCATTGCTTTGTAGATTCTTCATATGGGGATGGTTTTGAATCACTAATGTGACTCATCAGTGCAACATACCCTGAATATATGTCAAGTTGCTTGCACTCTCTAGATGAGCCTGTTGGTGCTCCATGTTTCTCTGCATTCTGTAATATGTCTTGGCACCAAGTAGATCTTCTTTTAGCGGGAGGTTCATCAGGTGACCTCTCAACCAGTTTTACTGGTTCTTCAGGGGCTAGCAAATCTGAGGCATCTTCTGGTTTCTCCCTCTCAAACTTTGAAGGGGGAGAATTAGACTCAGGATCCTCCATCTCTAAATCACATTAAATCTCTTTCGATCTTTTGAAAGTAGCTTCCTCATGGAAGGTAACATCTTGGCTGACTTCAATGTGTCTCTCACCAGGTACATATATTCGGTATGCTTTGGATGACTCGTTATAATCCACAAAGGTGCCTTTCTTTCCAGAAGGCTCCATCTTTATTCTCTTTTATTTTGGTACATGAATGTATACTGGGCTCCCGAAGATCCTCAAGTGTGAGATGTCTGGTTTCTCACCGGTAAACACTTCTTTTGGTGTCTTCTCATCTAGAATGGAATGCGGGATTCTATTATGGATGTACACAATTGTATGGGTGGCATCTGCCCATAATGAGGTAGACATATCTTTATCATGCATCATGGCTTTTGCAGCCTCACATATGGTTCTATTCTTTCTTTCAGCAACCCCATTTTGCTGAGGGTTGTGTGGTACTGTTCATTGTCTGCATATTCCTGCATCACTACATAAATCATTAAATGCATGTGAATCAAATTCACCTCCATTATTAAACCTTAATGCACGAATGTGCTTTTCTTTTCGATTTTCAACTAGGGCTTTAAACTCTTTAAATTTGCTAAGAGTTTCACTTTTAGCCTTCATGAAATAAATCCATGACTTCCTAGAAAAATCAGCTATGAAAAGTACATAATATAAGAAGCCACTCAGGCTGGGGGATGACATGGGACCACATACATCATAATGTATTAAATCTAAAATCCCTTTAGATCTAGTAGTACCACTAGAAAAAAATTTCTTAACATTCTTCCCAAGTGCACAACCACGGCATACACTATCATGCTCAAAATCAAATACAGGCATACCTTTTACCATATTTTGAAGTCCTAGTAGTCCTTTTTAGTGTAGGTGTCCTAGCCTTCAGTGCCATAGATCACATGGACTGATATTGTGGTGAATCATAGCTTGAATGTACTTCATGGGTACCTTGTAGAGTCCTCCCTATCGAACTCCAATCACAGCAGCAGATTCTAGGCTTTTGTTCTTCAGCCATAAAAGTGCTTTGTTATCCATGAAGATAACTTGGAAGCCTTTGTCTTTAAGAAACGAAACTGAGAGGAGGTTCTTCTTCAAGCCTGGAACATATAGAATGTCCTCCACATGTAGAATATCACCGATGCTCAACTGGAATGAGGTGGATCCAACTCCTTGGATCGAATAAGTTGAGTTGTCCCCCAACTCTACCATGCATGTGAATTCTTTCTCCTTTAGATTGGTGATGGCACTCTTGTAACCAGTCATATGTTTGGATGCACCATTGTCAATCAACCATATGTCTACATTTGTGATGATGGATCCCAAAAGGGATGAGACATTGGTCGCAAACCTCTTTATGGAATATCTAGATAAAAAAGCAATTGACTCATCCCCTCTCAAACCCAAATGGTGGCTGAGATATGTGGACGATGTATACAACAATTGGCCACATGGCGAGGAAAAGTTAATGGACTTCACAAAACATTTTAATAGCCAATACGAAAGCATCAAATTCACCATAGAGAAAGAGGATAACAATTGCCTTCCATTCCTAGATGTACTCACCACAAAGAAGCAGGACGGTTCCTTAGCTCATCAAGTGTACAGGAAGAAAACACATACTGATAGATACTTACATGCAGATTCCTATCACCATCTGGCACAAAATATTGGGATAATCAACACTCTGGCCAGTCAAGCACTAAGGATATCTGATAAAGACCATTTGAAAGACGAATTAGAACATCTAAAATTGGTCCTTCTAAGCAATGGGTACAAAGATAAACAAATCACTAACACTATTCAAAAAACATGCAGCGATGAAATAAGAACCCGGATGGAAGACAACTTTGTGACAAAGACTATTCTCCCTTACATCCATGGCACTACTGACAAGATTTCCCAGATTATAAGAAGGAGGAACATAAAAGTTGCTTTCTCCCCTCCAAACTCCCTCAGAAACATGCTAGACTCGGCTAAAGATCCCATTGATCCAAAACTACAAAAAGGTGTGTACGCAATACCCTGCTCAAGTGGAAATAAATACATCAGGGAAACATGACGCTCCATAATGATAAGGTTGAAAGAACATGCTGCCGACGTCCATCACAAACGAATCAAGAAATCTGCCATTGTCGAACATTGTTATAACACAAAACATTATATGTGCTTTGAGAATGTAGAGGTCCTTGCATCCATCCCTCATTACTACAAAAGGAGAGTAAGGGAAGCTCTAGAGATTGAGAAATTTGCAGATAACTTAAATAGGGACGACGACCTGAAACTAAAGGAAGCATGAATACCAGTTGTACACACCATAAGAAACAACCCTAACTCTCACACTATTAACGAAAGTCAAAACCCAATTCATTAATTTATTAATTAGAATTGGGGGCCGACTTATCCTTATAAACTTACATTGGAAGTATCAAGTATCAACTATATATATATATCTTCCCTAAATGCTAATGTAAGATCATGTAACATCCCAAAATTTACAAAAATTTAAAATTTTTCAATATAGATTTTAATGCATAATCTAACTGTGCGGAAATGTAATAATTGTTTAATGTCAACTTGCTGTACTAAATGCTATGCTGGTTAAGTGTAATGTTTGCGACAAGATAATTAATATCTACGTTTCGATGCTATTGAATGATCTTCTTAACTTAGCTATATTTTCATATAACTTATGTTGATGATCCGATGATATGAAGTTTAGAAGTACTAACTACTGTTCTTCTGTTTGATGATGAAGGGGTCCTAAGGATACCCCGAGGCTTACTTAGCATTCGTGTTAAAGCATTTGAATCATCCCTTTAGCAGATTACAGGTAAGAGCTTTTAGTGTTTACGACGTGTGACCGAAGAGTTTCTAACCAGTTTCAGTAATCTCCAAAGTCTTAATGGTTTAAGAGACAAAATGTCGAGAATGCCACCGGGTGAGAAACTTCAGTTAGCCTAGCTTATAAAACAAAAAGTATGTCAGTGATAATATTCATAACCCTATACTAACCTTTTTATTTCTTTGTACACACAATAGATAGGATCAATATATCAAATTTTACCTACATATATTATTATCATGAGTTTCTATTTAATGCAAATTATAAGGATAAACAATATGTAATGGCTAAGTGCAAATAAATGTGCAATATCTATATGCAATTCTTTGTATGCTCTATAGCCTAAGAATTATATGCAATTTTTTATTTAAATTCTAACCTAGGAACTATATGCAAAATCTTATTTAAATTCTTAGCCTAGGAACTATATACAATGGCTTAAGCCTTGCCCTATGAACAATGATTATTTACATATTGTGTGCATCGCGTGACCCTTTAACATAATGAATTCCTAGCAAACGAAACTATTACAACTTTGCCATAACACAAGGTGTTATAACACGACAGAGTTGTGCATTTTTACCAATGAATCGATACATTATAAGGATGGGTAAGAATTAATATCATGATGAATTCGTGCTGGCAGGCACTCTGGTTTCCTTTAGCATTTAATACTCCAACCACCAATTTAGTGGATTGTCTCCGTGGATACCGTCTTGGTGCTAGGCACGTGAAGTTATGGTGATGAATCAAAAATGTGACGATCTGTATGTGTCTTTGTGTAACGTCCCCACCCATCTATCCAATTCCTGGAAGGGAACATGATGCTTATCTACGGGGCTTTAACAAAAACTCAGCCCATTCATTAGACTCACAGCCATAAAATTAATGCGTGCAAATGCAAATCGAACATATATGCACAGTAGAATAAGAGCATCACCCACACACATCTTTCATATGCATTCAACATATCAATAATAAACATCAAATTAAAACATTGCAGAAGTCAAATGCACATAGAGAACACTTATCTTCATTTGTGCAATTTCCCCCAAACAACTAGCTATGTTGCTACAACGTTCCACACAACCATAGGCCAGTTGTGTTCATAGAGCTCTCAACACCAGTGCCACCCCCGAGTTGGGCATGATTCTTACAAGGAAAGGGGAACATTCCATCTCATTCACACCCAAAGCAATAGAAACCCATCTCAACCCCAACCTTCTTTTACACACAGCAACTCCAACTAGGCATGGATACCCATTTTCAGCAATGGGATTTGCAAATACGATGGCCATAGGTTTTCCCAAAAATGTGGGCACACCAAAAACGGATTGGGGGTGAGAAAATCGTCCACAGGGAACCAACCCGATTTTCCATGGTTATTTTGGGCATCTAAATGGCCAAAACGGCCCCAATGAAACCCCAAATCAAACTCCCATACTCCCAACCACTCTGCAACACAAAAATGCCCTCTTTTCCCACTGAAAACCCGAAAGACATAAGAAAAACATGGAGGAAAAACGCCCCGCCACTCCCAAAGAGAGTAATTCGACCACATGGAGAGAAACGATTTATCCCACAGATTGTGGGCATTCTAATGGCCAGAACGACCTCCAGGAACCCCCAAATCGATCCGTTCTCTTCCCCACTGGTAACCAAAGCAAAAATGCCCTTCTCCCAGTTGAGAAACAAGGAAAAACCAGAAAAAACATGGCTGGAAAATACCCAGGAAGCCCCAAACTCGTGGGAGAGCAAAACTGGTTGATGGGTAATGGCTGGGGGAGCAAATTCATGGCTCTTTTACTGCCAAGGAAGCCAAACACATTTTTCCATGAAGGGTGGCTTTCCCATACTCGAATTTGGATAGCCATACCTCTCCATTCCCAAGGTATTAATTTCCTCCACCAATTATTGGGAGAATGAATGATTGGGTACACAAGTCAACATGGGTAGTTGAGTGTTTGATGGGTTATCTCATTGACACTTGGATTGACTTGATTGGCTCAAGGGTTTGAATGTTTTCCCTCCCAATTCCTTGTAAAATCATGCCCCCATATCTTATTGCATTGCATAGCTAGTTGTGGGTATTTTATTTAAAATGCATATTTACATAATGTTCGCAATTCCATTACGCATGGCTAGCACGTGAACCATATGCATTGATAAATCGATGGCGGGGCCTTGGCCTTGATCTCCTCACCATGATGTTATAACAATATTACATCATTTACTATTTTAATGCCATGGGGTCAAACTGGGGACATTACATTCCCCTCCCCATGGAATAACACCGTCCTCGGTGTTCCAACACTTAGGAATAAATACCCACTTTACACATGTCTCAAAAATACAAAATGTGGCAGGTCTGTCCTGCGTTCATCTCTTTACTTTGAACTTTCAGATCAAGTCCTTTTGCTTCCTCAAGCTGCTCCTGCTGGCTTTGATTTTCCAGCTCTGCAGGCGGGCATCGCTCCACAGCAATCCCTTCCTTTTATTCACCTTCCCACTGATCTACAAGTCTGGAATTTTCATGGCTGCCATCTTTCTTGTTGTCTTGGCAACTACTTGAGGAATATTTTCAGCCAAAACCAATGGCTTTCACTATCTCATCTGTGAGATTCATCATGGCAATTCCTGTCAGGACAAGCATAACACAATATTAAAATTAGTCAATTATTTTCCCAATTGACTTGGAATGTCCATGCTTTACTCATGAGACTTCCACACATTTCATGCTTTCCCAACATACACATGAACTCATCCATGTTCATCCTCTCACAAGGGAATAACTATTTCAACATTCACAATTCATTTCAAGCAAGTATACACAATCTATTTTCAATCATGACATGCATTCAACAAATTCTTTGTTTTATAAATGCATCAATAAAAAATGAAAGAGAAGAGTAAGAGTTTCCCCCTCTTAGTCTTGTTCCAATCTGGAGCCACACCATCACTGTGGTTTCATGCTCCTTAGCCTCTTTCATTTCAACGTGAATGCTTGACTTGCCCATTCTTGGCTATGATACTTAGTGTCTAAGGAGGTCTGTTTAAGGACTTTCAACGTGGGAGTCCTTCCCATTGTTGCCTACAGGACCTTTGGCTACTAGGACTCACATATGTCCACTAGCACCATCTTTCATTACTACTCATACTGAGCTCTTTATGACAGTCACATGTCCACATGCATCTTCCAGATGCTTTCATAGTCCTTGCTTCCAACATTACCTACACTCAAACATTGAGTCAATTCATATGTTTAGTTTATTTGCATAGGGTTTGTCTCCAAACAAGAGTTTAAGAAATCATAAGCAAATCATATACACACGTATTTCATAAGCAAGAAGCTGCAATGTCACCAAATACTTATCTGAATTGGATGTATTCACTTTGTTCCACAGGCTCCTTCTTCACTTTATAAGCCTTGGATTTCCCATGGATGCAATAATGAATGTTGGGCCAGCACGCAGGCTACTCCACAACCATTCGAATAGGCAATGCCCAACCAGTACACTGACTGGTTTTCATCAATCATCTCATTTAGCAATATGCCAGGCCAGGGCTCCGATTGGTTTTATTAATTAATTAAAGAATGTTAGGCCAGCACGCCGTCTGCTCCACAACATCAAGTGGTTAATGCCCCCACTAACTATTCTCTGAATTTATCGAGCATCAATTACTCTCTGGATTTACCAAGAATTTATAGTGCACAACCAGTTACTCTCTGGTTTTACCAAGAATTTATAGTGCACAACCAGTTACTCTCTGGTTTACCAAGAATTTATAGTTCTTTTAGGGTCCGTGCTTCTTGCAATGACCAAGGTTTCCAACAAAGAAACAATAGTGTATCAGCTTAGCTGTTAGAAGACTTATACCTGAATTTTTCATTATTCCAAACAAGAAAATAAATGAAAATGAATACTTATCTGTATTGTGCATTTTCCTTACTACTCCACAGGGTTCCTTCTCTTCTTTACAAGCATTGGATCACATGTGGGGTGGATACTTGGCCAGGACACATGCTGCTCCACAGCATCATCCAAATAGGCAATGCCAAGCTAGTACGCCGACTTGGTTTATCAGGCATCCCTAAAATCAGTATGCTAAGCCAGTACGCCGACTGGGTTTATCAAGCATTTCGAAGATCAGTATGCTAAGCCAGTACGCCGACTGGGTTTATCAAGCATACAGCGACCATTTCCAAGCCAGTTCTCCAACTGGGTTTGTCAGGAAATAACACCCTTCACCAATAACTCCACAACATGCAAATAGCCAATGCCAAGCCAGTACACTGACTAGGTTTGTCAGACATCTAACAACCATCCACCACAATATCCACACAACCAATGCCAAGCCAGTACACCGACTGGGTTTATCAGGCATACAACAACCATTTCCAAGCCAGTACACCGACTGGGTTTATCAGGAAATAAGAACAATATAATATGATTGCGTGGCTCCTTCTCTTATGCAACCAGTGGTTCCCTCCAGGAACTCCATAGGTGACTCACTTAACTGCAGGCTAGCATGGCCACCACAATACCCACTCACACTACACAAGGAGGATACCCCTTTTCTATTACACAGCTCCTCGATCCTATCCATCTCTTCTAGTTTCCTTTAGTGTGAGCGTAGAAAGGTTACCACTGCCCATATAACCCTCTTAAGTACTCTTTCTTAACTTTGCCTCTTACATGCAACACCAGATTGCTTCCGTGTAAGCTGATAGCACAAGAAGGATAAGCAGGCTCATCAGTACTGCTGCTAAA
This sequence comes from Larix kaempferi, assembly GCA_027924585.1. Lineage (NCBI taxonomy): Eukaryota > Viridiplantae > Streptophyta > Pinopsida > Pinales > Pinaceae > Larix > Larix kaempferi. The sequence continues at coordinate 50,818,299 of BSBM01000753.1, forward strand.
AAATTGTAATCATATTTCATAACATTCACTAGCAAGTATTGAAACACCAGGAATGCGTCCATTCCCTTTGGGTGTAGTAAATATTGACAACCTTAACATAACCCATCACCCGAAAGGTATGCATCCCTTTCTGATGTGAGTCATGTAGGCCCTAATCGTACTTTGTTGATGTATATGTAACTTCAGAATGTATTTCACCCATGTATTTCATATATGTATATTGTAATCCTATAGAGATGGTATTATTCCTCTATACGGAAGTGTTTGTATTCCTATAGAGATGTTATTATTCCTCTATACGGAAGTGTCATCATTTATATTGTAACTGTCGTAACTTATACTTGATGGGTTATTAGACCACCTTGTTGGGGTCGGCCCTGTATAAGTCATGTGGGTCGAAGGGTTATTAGACTACCCTATTGGGGGTCGGCCATGTGGGTCAAAGGGTTATTAGACCACCCTATTGGGTGTCGGCCCAGTCAGCATTATGTTATGTGGTTAAGTTAAGGCCGACCTAGTAAAGGTTATTAGGCAAGTCAAGTCAAGTAGAAATAGAGTACGGGAGGCACTCTATTTCATCATTCCATTCTCTCCCACACTCTCGGGAGAGTGGTGCACTTGTGGAGGAGGAGAATCTGCTGATATGAGATGTCTATCTCTTATGCTTGGGTTGTATCATTGCTCTATCTATCTCTGAGGAAGTTATTGGGGTTTTTCACCTTTATGGTTTTCCCCAAGTAAACTCTGTGTCTCTTGTGTGCTTGCATTATTGTGTCCATGATTGATATGTTGTACATGTTGTTCTCTCAGTTAAGATCCTAGATTAGATTGAAGTAAATTCTGAAAAATTAACATGGTATCAGAGCTAGCCCGAAAGAAGGCATGGTATGGCATGTATGACACTTGTTGCACTTGCGATGCTTGGGATTGATATAGCAAAAACCATTCATTGTATAACTTTCGCTATAAATCAATTTTGGAGAAGTTTTCAGATCTGAAACTTCTACAGGTCGAAGATCAGATCCCCATGTACCTTGTGTCCAAAGGAGAACTTCTAATTCGTTTTACTTTGTGTTTTATGATCTGTACAATATAGGGTTTTTGCCTCTTCCAGATCTGAGTCATAAACAGGTGACCTTGGAAAAAAGGTCATAACTTGGGCTAGGAAGCTCCAAATGAAATTTCGTAAAAAGTGATAGGTAGTGCATGGACTGTACTTTCTCAGGTAACTTTTCAGAGGCTGAAACTGAACCAATGATATGTGTCACTCCGTACAAGTTTGTTATCCTGTTTTATCCCATAAACAGGTCACATTGCGACACTTGGCATAAATCTCTGTCAGAGAATCCATTTGAGGTCAGACCTGTGGGGTTGGAAAGATGAAAGGTTGGGCTATCACAAGAAAAATTTTCAGACTCTGTGGATCAAAAAGTTCAGAGTTACACCAGAAACAATCAGGTACATATTTCTGTCAAAACATAATTATTTTTTAGCACCTTCATTCATGGCTTCCGGAATTTAGGGTTTCGGAGAAAGTTGGAATTTTTGTAATAGGAGACTACGGCTGAATGCTACTCATCAAAATCAAAATTTAGAGACGAAGATCAGAATTTTTGGTTGGGTAGAAGGCCGGGCTTGATCAGACCCTAGTTCGGGACTTTGATTGGAAAAGTGGAAAATTAGGGCTTCTGCAAAAATGAAATTTTTTGAAATCTGTGACCACGGCTGGAAGCTCCTTAGAAAAATAGAAGCTTAGAGATTTGGATCGAACCTTTTGATTGGGCAGAAGGTTGGGCTTTGTCAAACCCTAGTTCGGGGTCATGTCTAGTGAATCCGGAAGTTTCAAAGGCAAATTTGAGGGGTGAAACTTTGCAGTTTTCATATTTTGAGTATACCAGCTTGATCAGCTCATCAAGGCACATATTTCTATCCTTTCAGAAGATTGAAATTCAAAGTTTGAATTTTTAGGGTTGCTCTGACAAACCCTAATCCAGCTCCAGATCCAGTTCCTGCAAATCAAGTGGATTGGGTTAATCCTAGAAGAGAATGGATTGGTCACCTACATAAGTGAAGAAGTTCCTGTTTCATAGGGAGATGAGGCTAAGGCCTTACATAAGAAGATTACAAGCAATCTCGACAGGTATGACTCATCCAAGTATGTTTCGAGATTTGTTCATGATTAAGTTTATGGTATGTTTGTCTTCATGTTATTACGGTTAGTACAATCTTGATTAAATTTGGACTTGTCATATCACCTTAATAAAATTATGAATGCATTCATTGATTAGGGTGTTGACACTTATGATTGTACTAATGCATTATGGTGTTGTATGAGGTTTATGTTGTCCGCTAACATGAAAGGTACACCAAGAAATACAAATCATGTTCTAGTTCAAGAACATATGATCATGATGACATGAGGACAAAGATTCATCCATTGTCATGAATCACTTAGAAGATCTATTTGCGAGGTATGTATAACTTGGTTCTATAATGGTTAACCTATGAGATATGCAGGTTACTAGCACAAGTCATTGAAGAGAACAAGAAGACATCATGTGGGTATGTTAGACATAACTAGCTAACATACCAATCCAGGTATGTTTTTCCTATATCAAGTTAGAATCCTACCTTGTGTTAGGATCCCTTATATAAGTATACTTGGTATGATTGGCTATGTTTATTCATAAAGTTAGAAATGTAAGTAATCAAGGGTTTATGCATTTTATGTCTCTTATCTTGATTGATGATTTAACTAACCAGAAGAGTCCTATGATCAAATAAGAATATGCATGAGTAAAAGAAGACTTCCCTAAAACCTTGAATACTAATGTTTATTATCTATGTTTGAAATGATCATGACTATACACGTTTAAGATTATTGTGTTTTGATAGTATTAATATTATACTAATGAATGTGTGATTATGTATGAGATCTCGAGGATAACACGATGATGATACTAATAAGCATGCATAGTCATGGATATAAGTTCAAGGACAGGTAATCCAAGAAGCAAAGATCAAGAGGGAGCACACTCCAGTTGTTCCTGCAAGGAAGCAAAGATCAAGAGGGAGCACACTCCAGTTGTTCCTGCAAGGAAGCAAAGATCAAGAGGGAGCACACTCCAGTTGTTCCTGCAAGGAAGCAAAGATCAAGAAGGAGCACACTTCAGTAGTTTCTGCAAGGATGCAGATATTTAGAGGGAGTTGGCCACTTCTCACAATCCACATCAGAATGGAGTTGCAGAAAAGAAGCAAAGACTGAGAGGGAGTCAACCCAACAAGCAAACAAAGATAAGTATTTGAATTATCATTCCTTGCATATTTTATTGTTTAAATAATACTGTTCAATAATGTATATACTCATGTTCCTAGAATTAGGTTGTGTATTATGCATATTAGAATAGTTGCAATGATGAACAGTATACTACTAATATACATGGGTAAGTGGCCTATGGCACTGTACAACATTCCATTGCTACTTATCTAGAATGAAACCTCTTTGCTGACATGTTGGGAGTTGTGCACACTCTTAACAATGTTCTGGTAGAGATTGGAAGGCATCTAGAAAGTTACGAGATATGGATAAATGTTGTATTGAAGCATTGGCTAAGATAATTGCATGACTGTATGACATATTTCTTTATGTGTAAGAATTTGTTCTAAAAACTATGAGATGTTTTCTAATCATGCAATTTAACTTGTTGTGTAGGAAAGATTGTATACCATCACCTACAAAAGAAGGACTACAACATTTGTTCAACAACAAAGTTACGTATTGTATTGAAGTTCCCAGGATCTGGGAAGAATGCCATGATCGAGGAGTACCAGTCGATCATGAAGATGTTTGGGATGTAGTCCCAAGACTTGAAGGGGAGTCTGTAGTGACTTCCAAGTGGATCTATAAGATCAAGCATACTGCAGATGGTAGCATGGAGAAATACAAAGGGAGGTTTGTAGCTCGTGGCTTCTCCCAGAAATAGGGATTGACTATGAAGAGGAAGTGTATGTGGAGAAGCCACTCGGGTTTGAGACACATGACCGAGAGTCACATGTGTGCAAACTGAAGAAAGCCCTGTATGGTTTGAAACAGGCACCGAGGACCTGGTATGGCAGGATAGATGGCTTTCTATCCAGTTTGGGCTTTACCAAGAGTAAAGCGGATTCCAACCTTTACTACAAGGTTGAGAAAGGAAACCAGTGATACTACTATTATATGCGAATGACTTGTTTGTAACAGGTGAGGATAGATTGATTTCCAACACAAAGAGGAAGCTTGCTACCGAGTTCGAGATGAAGGACTTGGGTATGATGCACTACTTTCTTGGTATGGAGGTGTGGCAGAGTGCAGATGGAATCTTCCTTGGACAAGGGAAGTATGCAGTAGAGATCCTAAAGAGGTTCAGGATGATGGATTGCGAGGCTATGGCATTGAACCTGAAGCTTCTGTGTGATGCTTCATTTGAGTCGGTTGATATCACTATGTATCGTCAGATGATTGGGTCCTTGATGTACCTGACGAACACGAGACCAGATATTTGCTTTGTGGTGAACACATTGAGCCAGTTCCTGATGGATCTGAGGAGTGTTCACCTAGTTGCTGTAAAGCATATTCTGAGGTACTTGAAGGGTATAGTTGATTATGGGCTCAAGTATGATGCGAATCAAAATTTTAACCTACAGGGTTATGTTGATTCAGACTGGGCAGGTAGTGCTGCAGATAGGAAGAGCACATCTGGGTGCTGCTTCAGTATGGGATCAGGTGTGATCTCTTGGTTTAGTAGGAAGCAGTCTTGCGTAACACTGAGTATAGCCGAGGTAGAATATGTTGCATCATGTTCAGCTAGTTGTGAGGTAGTATGGCTCCAGAAGTTACTGTCTGAGTTATTTGATCTCCCGCTGGAGGCTACTGGTATCTTTTGTGACAACCAGAGTTGTGTGAAGCTGTCTGAGAACCCGGTGTTTCATGACAGGTCAAAGCACATTGAGATCAAATATCACTATATCAGGGATATGGTGCAGAGAGGAGTAGTGAAGCTCCTGTATGTTGCGATGGACGAGCAGATTGCAGATGTGCTGAGGAAACCACTAGACAGAGTGAAGTTCGAGTACTTCAGAGAGAGGCTTGGTGTTCTTCAGATTGATGACACTTTGAGGAAGAAGTGATGGACACATTTGCAGGAGCCATTCCGAGCATAGTGACAGGAGGATCCTTCCATGGCTGTGGATGTAAGCACTGGATGATGAGCATCAGGACGATGCTCCAGTTACTGCTCTGTATATGCATCAGGTGGATTTTGGAGATGATCAGTTGGATCATTTATATGTATATGTATGTACACATCATGTTGGATGCTGGATATGATCAGTTGGATCATTTATATATATGTATGTACGCATCATGTTGGATGCTGGATATGATCAGTTGGATCATGTGCATGTATTTATATATGTATCAGGTGGATACATTGTATGATCAGGTAGATCATGTATGATGATATGTATCAGGTAGATACTATGTATGCATCAGGTGGATGCATTGTATGATCAAATGATCATGGATGACGAGCTTTAGGATGTTGCTCCAGATATGCATCAGGACGATGCAGTGATGAGTATCAGGATGATACTCTAGATGATATGCATCCAGATGATGCTATGACGATGATCAGGATGATCATATGTATCAGGTGGATACATTACATAATCAGCTGGATTATGTGTGATGAGTTCCGAAGACACAGATGCACAACGCCTTTCCGACATGGTGGTAGATGTGTTCTCCCATGTGCGTTGATGTAAGTGCAGATCCTTTCCGACATGGTGGTAGATGTGTTCTCCCATGTGCATTGATGTAAGTGCAGAGCCTTTCCGACATGGTGGTAGATGTGTTCTCCCATGTGTGTTGATGTAAGTGCAGAGCCTTTCTGACATGGTGGTAGATGTGTTCTCCCATGTGCATTGATGTAAGTGCAGCGCCTTTCCGACATGGTGGCAGATGTGTTCTCCCATGGTCGTTGATGTAAGTGCTGTGAGCCTTTCATGGATGGTGGTAGGTTGGTCCTCCCATGCCGGTGAGTGTAAGTGCTGTGTGTGTGCATTTGGGATTGTGCTTCGTGATACCCTGTGGCCATGGAAAGGTTGTGCAGTAGCATGTAAAAGGTCTTGGGAGATCCGATAGGTTGAGCTGTATGCTCGTAATCAGTCCTAGGATGCTCTTTCGAGGTTTTGTTGACTCACGTAATAAGTCCTGAGGATTCCACAGTATGGCCAGTGATGATGAAAACCTATAGGTGGTGGGCCTACATCCAGTATGAAAAATGATTGGCTCTGTAGAACTTCCTATGACGATTAGATTTAGGGATTGATTGAGATAGCAGCAGCAGTGACGATGACGATGACTCAATGACGATTATCCAATGACAATGATCTAGAGAAGAAGACTTGTGCTAGAAGACCTGTGTCGAGAAATACCTTCCTAGTTAAGAGGGAGTGTTGATGTATATGTAACTTCGGAATGTATTTCACCCATGTATTTCATATATGTATATTGTACTCCTATAGAGATGGTATTATTCATCTATACATAAGTGTTTGTATTCCTATAGAGATGTTATTATTCCTCTATAAGGAAGTGTCGTCATTTATATTGTAAGTGTCGTAACTTATACTTGATGGGTTATTAGACCACCTTGTTGGGGTCAGCCCTATATAAGTCATGTGGGTCGAAGGGTTATTCGACCACCCTATTGGGGGTCGGCCATGTGGGTCAAAGGGTTATTAGACCATACTATTGGGTGTCGGCCTAGTCAACATTATGTTATGTGGTTAAGTTAAGGCCGACCTAGTCAAGGTTATTAGGCAAGTCAAGTCAAGTATAAATAGAGTACGGGAGGCACTCTATTTCATCATTCTATTCTCTCCCACAGTCTCGGGAGAGTGGCGTACTTGTGGAGGAGGAGAAGTTGCTGCTAGGAGATGTCTATCTCTTATGCTTGGGTTGTATCATTGCTCTATCTATCTCTGAGGAAGTTATTGGGGTTTTTCACCTTTATGGTTTTCCCCAAGTAAACTCTATGTCTCTTGTGTGCTTGCATTATTGTGTCCATGATTGATATGCTATAGATATGCTGTACATGTTGTTCTCTCAGTTAAGATTCTAGATCAGATGGAAGTAAATTTTTAAAAATTAACATACTCAAGCAGTTTGAAATAATATTGAAATAATAAAACATGCTCTGCATATTAAATCTGATAGCTAGACATGTATATTCTTAGTTACGGTTACAAAATACTCATTCGTTTCACGGATGTATCTTTTCTTCATTTGCAAAGAATGGGGGATCCCTTCTCTGAGTCAACAGTCCTTCGGTTTTCCACCCAAATCCTTTCACGTTACATAACCCACACATGCCTTCTGGGCATAACTTTACTGTCTCACTCACATGCTTTACCAACATGTAGTTCGGTTGAGACATTATCAATATGGTGTTTCACCCGAAACCCATTTCCAAAGCATGGGATCCTTCCCATCTAGATTGGCTTCTATAGGCCATAACACATGGTCTTCCTGCAATGTGTCATCCTGGCACACTTATCAAATAGCCAAACAGTCAGCAACATTTAGCAATAAGCTTCAAATCTGATTGTTCCATAACCAATCAATGTCATTAATAATTAAATTCAATATGAATTTGCAACTCTGTCTACTACAGAAATTGATTTCCTTAGTAATGAGGCTACCATCATATTGTTTGGCCCTCATAATTGGTATCACTCTGTCCATTATGGTTTCACCCTTGCTACCATACATGAACATCCACCTACAACATGTCCTCCTTACACAATCTTATATAAGCCAAACAGTCATTAGCAATTATTAGCAAAATTTTGAATTTGAAATTCACAAATCTGTTTCATGCATTAGTTAAATTCCACAACCTTGAGAACCTTCTCATAACCCTTGGCCTTTATACATGGTAGATCCCGGTCTTCACTATGGACTTATCCTCATTGCCATACGCAAGACCTTTCTACCTGAAATTTGAAACTTCAATCAGCTAAACACGTTGTGAGTATCTTATGCATATAATCCTTTCATTGCTACAACAGTCACTGAGGTGATCTCATAATTATAACACTCAATAATTCAAACACCTTCAGCTATTAACATTTGAAATGCAATGAAATATATATATATATCATAACCATGCATTCACACAATGCATCTCAACATGTGCACCCGCACATATGCATGCACATTCACAACATTTACATAATATTTTGATGTACATTCACTTAATGCATAACCCCTCAATGCAACCTTGCATTAATCCATGCATACTATGCATTCTAACATATTATGGCCTAACCATGCCTATCTCATATGGCATACACTACCACAACAGGACCATAAGTCCTCACTTGCTTTGGTTGTTAAACTCACAACCGGCATACACAAATGGCATGATATAATTTCATATGAATGCATTGAGATTTCTAAGCAATCATAGGGTGTAAGGATCACTGTCTTCACTTACCCACACCTCACCATACTTGGTAGGTTAACATTCCCATTCGGCACTCAATACCACATGCAAACTAAATCAACATAGTCGAAGGGATCTTACCAAATCCTCTTTCAACACTCATGCAATTAAGCACTAATAACCATTACCTGCATGGCTGTTATTAACATCACTTGATGTTACCTGATAAGTTGGCCTCTTACCAAGGCTACACAGTCTTTTTTCCCAACCTCATGATCATAGATTTGTTGCACCATCCTTTCCTCATATGGTTGTTGCTCATACGCAACAACATCATCCTCGTCTTTAGCCATGCTTCAGTGGCCTTTGGTCCTATAACCAATGCGAACACAACTAATTATTAGCAACCACAATCATTATCTTAAGTGGCTCATTGCATATGTAAAACCTCACTATTTCACCAATATGCAATATCATATACACACAAAAACATTTTCACATGCACTGTGCAATGTTTATTGATATGCCATCTAGTGCATATTCATCTATGTAACTTCTTGCATTTTCAACATTCTTATGCCATAGTTTATATGCATGACAATTTCATAATTATAAATACAATAGCAAAACAGGGGTTAAGGAATTCTCCCTTTCCAATCCCTCATCGAAGCATGGAATCCCTCTTCCATATCATAGTTGGTCCGGTTTTCTTCCAGTCATGCAATTATAGAAATTGCCCATATTGACAACAATTGTTTTTTTGTCAAAACAGCCGCTGGCACTCTTTTGCACCAAATATCTATGATATATGTGGAACTCATTCAAATTCTGGTCATGCATCCCTGTTCTCCTCCAGATAAGCTTTCCAACGCCTATCCCCGGGCTCCATTCCGATCCAGAACATGGAATTTACATTCTTTCAAAAATGCAAACTTTGCCCAAATTTTCTGCACTTTTACACAGCTGCAATTGTTCTGAAATTCCAACTTCAGCTACTTGCATAAGTAAATTTAGGAAGAATCATGAAAAATTATCTACCGGGAAAAGGTAGTCCATATAACAAGGAACACTCAGCAACCTTCAGATCCCTGTTCCGATGCACCAGTCAATTTCTATAAAATTCGGGTTTGGCTACTTTTAACTTTTCACTTTTTCCCCAAAATCTCAAAATTTAGCCAAAAATGGCTATCTCCCAATCTATGCATTTCTGGAAAATCTTTGTCTAACAAAAACTGTCTGTCTTAATGAGAAGATGAAATGTCTAGTTTAGTAAAATTTTTGATTCCAACATCTAGGGTCACTTTTACTACCCACAAGCTTTTCAAAATCCCGAAAAAGTGGCCCGGAACAATGCTTTTTGGCCTTCTGGTTCACCCCGACTCCACATCCTTTGGAGTTCAGTTCCAAGATTCCAAACTTAACACTCTGCCTGCTCCACGGCCGCGCCATATCAATTTCAGCTCAAACCGACCTTTCGTCAAGCCTCGGGACACTGTCTGACAAAAGTCACTATTCTCCATTTTCTGTCAAATTGGAGCATACTGGGTTCGGGACCCTCTCTGGTTCTTTCATGGCCTTCGTTAATGGCCTATGAACCCCATAGGAATCATCCCATTCTGAGCCCGATTGCTCCTTCTACCCAAAAATCAAGTTTTGGGCTTTATGCTTTTTTTTTTGGCTCCTCCCTCTGCGACCGTCGCGGTATTTAACCTTAAAATCGTCGACCTTTGCGCTGGATTTAACCCTAAATTTGCCACCCGCATCCCAGATTTTAAACTTAAAGTTGCCGCCATTTCGCCAGTGTCGTCGTCGACCGGCGTAGATTTTAACCTTAGCTTTTGCGCCCATCGCGGCGGTCCTAGCCTTATCTTCGCCGCTCGCAATCCTCCGTCGCTGCGACCGCGTCGCAAAATTTAAGGCTAAAATTGTCGTCTGCGCAATTTTTAAGCCTAAAATTTTCGCCGAGTCGCCGCCGCGTTGCAACCTTTCAAGCTTGAAATCGCCGCCCGTCGCAATTTTTTTAAGCTTAAAACCGCCGCCTAGTGTCGTAGCTTTTAAGCTTAAAATCGCCGCCAAGTCTCAGAATTTAACATTACTTTCGCCGCGCGCATCGTAGTTTTTAACGTTAAAATTGCCGCCGCCGCGCAAACTTAATCGTTAATTCCACCGCCGCGCGTCGCAAAAATTAACGCTAAAATTGCCGACAGAGTTGCCAAAGTTAGCGCTAAAACCCGCCAACCACGTTGTAGAATTTAACATTAAAATTGCCGCGCACGTCGCAAAATTTAACATTAAAATTTACGACAGAGACTTAAGCAAAATTTCCAACACTTAGAAAAATTTTCAAATTTTCAAAAACAGTCAGAAAATTTTCTGAAATATTTTCCTTCTTTTTGATGTTTAGTGCTGGGCAGGAGGCATACTTACCTCTACAACTGTGATAGGTAGCCCATGAAGGCCCAATGCTGCAACTAGCAGCTCTGATACCAAATGTAACGTCCCCACCCATCTATCCAATTCCTGGAAGGGAACATGATGCCAATCTACGGGGCTTTCACAAAAACTCAGTCCATTCATTAGACTCATAGCCATAAAATTAATGCGTGCAGATGCAAATCAAACATATATGCACAACAGAATAAGAGCATCACCCACACACATCTTTCATATGCATTCAACATATCAATAATAAACATCAAATTAAAACATTGCAGAAGTAAAATGCACACAGAGAACACTTATCTTCATTTGTGCAATTTCCCCCAAACAACTAGCTATGTTGTTGCAACGTTCCACCCAACCGTAGGCCAGTTGTGTTCATAGAGCTCTCAACACCAGTGCCACCCCCGAGCTGGGCATGATTCTTACAAGGAAAGGGGAACATTCCAGCTCATTCACACCCAAAGCAATAGAAACCCATCTCAACCCCAACCTTCTTTTACACACAACAACTCCAACTAGGCATGGATACCCATTTTCAGCAATGGGATTTGCAAATACGATGGCCATAGGTTTTCCCAAAAACGTGGACACACCAAAAACGGATTGGGGGTGAGAAAATCGTCCATAGGGAACCAACCCGATTTTCCATGGGTATTTTGGGAATCTAAATGGCCAAAACAGCCCCAATGAAACCCCAAATCAAACTCCCATACTCCCAACCACTCTGCAACACAAAAACGCCCTCTTTTCCCACTGAAAACTCGAAAGACACAGGAAAAACATGGAGGAAAAATGCCCAGCCACTCCCAAAGAGAGCAATTCGACCACATGGAGAAAAACGATTTATCCCACAGATTGTGGGCATTCTAATGGCCAGAACGACCTCCAGGAACCCCCAAATCGATCCATTCTCTTCCCCACTGGTAACCAAAGCAAAAACGCCCTTCTCCCAGCTGAGAAACAAGGAAAAACAAAAAAAAACATGGTTGGAAAATGCCCAGGAAGCCCCAAACTCGTGGGAGAGCAAAACTGGTTGATGGGTAATGGCTGGGGGAGCAAATTCATGGCTCTTTTCTTGCCAAGGAAGCCAAACATGTTTTTCTATGAAGGGTGGCTTGCCCATACTCGAATTTGGACAGCCATACCTCTCCATTCCCAAGGCATTAACTTCCTCCACCAATTCTTGGAAGAATGAATGATTGGGTACAAAAGTCAACATGGGTAGTTGAGTGTTTGATGGGTTATCTCATTGACACTTGGCTTGACTTGATTGGCTCAAGGGTTTGAATGTTTTCCCTCCCAATTCCTTGTAAAATCATGCCCCCATATCTTATTGCATTGCATAGCTAGTTGTGGGTATTTTATTTAAAATGCATATTTACATAATGTTCACAATTCCATTGCGCATGGCTAGCACGTGAACCATATGCATTGATAAATCGATGGCGGGGCCTTGGCCTTGAGCTCCTCACCACGATGTTATAACAATATTACATCATTTATGATTTTAATGCCATGGGGTCAAACTGGGGACATTACATTCCCCTCCCCATGGAATAACATCATCCTCGGTGTTCCAACACTTAGGAATAAATACCCACTTTACACATGTCTCAAAAATCACAAAATGTGGCAGGTCTGTCCTGCGTTCATCTCTTTACTTTGAACTTTCAGATCAAGTCCTTTTGCTTCCTCAAGCTGCTCCTGCTGGCTTTGATCTTCCAGCTCTATAGGCGGGCATCGCTCCACAGTAATCCCTTCCTTTTATTCACCTTCCCACTGATCTACAAGTCTGGAATTTTCATGGTTGCCATCTTTCTTGTTGTCCTGGCAACTACTTGAGGAAGATTTTCAGCCAAAACCAATGGCTTTCACTATCTCACCTGTGAGATTCATCATGGCAATTCCTGTCAGGACAAGCATAACACAATATTAAAATTAGTCAATTATTTTCCCAATTGACTTGGAACGTCCATGCTTTACTCATGAGACTTCCACACATTTCATGCTTTCCCAACATACACATGAACTCATCCATGTTCATCCTACGAAAAGAATGGTAAGCCTCAGTGGTTACCTTGTTGCTTTGGTTAGGTGACTAATGGACCTTCATGTGTTCTTTCCGAGACTTCATAGTTGTCTTGAGATCTGAGGAGTGATCTTTATCGAAATATTTGTGAGCTGTTTGGTAGCTTGGGGAGGATGAAACCCTCGACCCATTCAACATTAGGCCTGAGGTGTTTGTTTTTCAATGTAGAATCTATAAAAGAAATTACTGAGGAGAGGGTTTTACCCTTCTACCGTCTTTGGTAAATAAAAGATCTGTGTTTCCTACGTTATGGTGTTTGTGTTTGAGATTGATAGCGGTGCTCCAGTTTGTGTGAATGAAGTTTATCGTTTTGTTGATCTAGTAACAATTGTCGAACTTTGAAAGTAAAATTCTAAATAGAGAAAAACATATGGGGTTTCAGTTAATGGTTTTCAATAGATATGTGATACTACTGTTGTCTCATGTAAATGCCGAGATACTCACTAAATTAGTCTTAAGGAGTGTATAAGATAAATGTTTTGTGACTCAACTCATGATGTTGAAAGCTTCACTTGTTGTTCTTGTCTGTCGATTTTAAGTGATGGCCGAGAGTCGAGAGTCAATGTTTTTGCTTATAGCTATGTAAAGAAATTATAATTATTTTCTTGTTCTGTTGTTAAATGATGGTGTTGAATCTTAACTAAACTCTTAACTTGAAAGGTAGATGTTGATACTTCCTGTGTTTGATCAATGAAGGGTTACGAACCTGTCATGATGTTTAAGTTTTTAAACGAAACTATGTTTTGGATAACACATTAGTTCTTTGTTTAACAGTTGTGATGAATAAAGAAATTGATGAAACAACAAGCTAGGGTTTCTAATCCTATGCTAAATGAATGGGATTAACTGTAGTTTAAACAATAAAATAACATAAAAGAAATGAATACTGTGGATGATAATTAGTGCTAAATGATCATGCATTTGTTTGTAATGGAAAGAGTTTTGTTTTTGTTTTTAATTATATATATACTTGCTAGCAGCATTGGATAACAATACTATGTACTTAGGAAAATAGTTATTTTACAACTGTTATTCTTTTAAATGAAAACTGGTGAAAGAAAAATACATTGAACCTTAAACACTTAACTGATGAAAGGAAACGATAAGATAAAAACATAGAATTTATCTTTATGAGGAATTTAACGACGAAGGGAAATCCTAGTTTTCGTATAGAAATAAGATATTTATTTCTGTTTTTAAGCAAGAATAATTATAGTACCTGTGATGCTATACACTATTAAAATTTCTGAACCTAAGCATATATTCTTTATTACAGAATATTAATGATAAGAAACACTAATGAAATACAACAACATTAATCTTCTCATTCATTTGGCAATTTGCCTATCGATTTATCTACCTTAATTTTCCTCCTCTGTACTAGAGTACGATGCAGAAAACAACATGGGGAAAAATACATAAGAGTATTATTTCTATCATTTTATCTACTTTAATCATCATTCTACAATTCATAGCTAAACCAGAATTCATTAGTTACTTCTGTAAAACAATATTAACAGTTTAGATCTAATGAATTTCTATAACAATACTTTCAGAAAATAATTTTAACTACTTAGATAATAGAAAAGATGAGTAGAACCTATAACAGTAGATAGGGTGGACAAACACCCAAGGAGGCTTGTTCCTCCCAACCTTCTCCAGAAGAAGCAGCCAAACTACTTGCTTCCTTTGGACCCCTGAGCTTGCTTACTGAACCACTAAGTAGATGGAATCTGTGTAGAAGCAAGGCACTCAGTAATATAACTTATGCACTCAATAGTATAACTTATGCACTCAAAATATGACTTTTGCACTCAACAATGTAACTTCTGCACTCAGTAGTATAACAGGAAGACTTACACCATGATCATAAACTCAACATATCCCCTCATCGAATCTCTTGGGTGCAAGCACAGCAAAACCACAAGGTAATTTTCCTCGTTAGGAAAAGTGATGAACCTCAGTTCATAATTCAATGGCTCTTATATAGACTGCCTAGGTCTTTAGTGGTCAGTTTTCAATAAATGAGCCTCAAGCTCCAGTCCCACCTTCCAGGGCACTATGACCATATTTCAAGGGAGTTGTCCCATACCAACAGCTAGTTAGTTGCATCATGATGCTGCCACTTGTCCATTGCCTTCTACCCCAGATTCCATTCCATCTAGTGGGTCAGTAAACACTCTCTCAAAAATATCCTTACGTGTTTGTCTCCTATTTAATTTATTTAATAATAAAATATTGTGCAAATTATAGTCATCTTTGGACACTTGTCCAATATTAAACTTTACAATAAAAGTTAACATAATGTTTCCAACAGAAAATGTTTTTCAGCAAGAAGGGGTATGTTACAGATCATGAGTCTCACTCTCCTGAAGATGGACCCGCATTTAGGGTTTGAAACGTCGAGACCTTCTTCACCAACGCAACCTCCTCTTAATAGGGATGAGACATGATAATACTCCTTTCTTGTCTTTTATTCGAATGCATTCTTTTGAGTGATTTCATCTTCTATGGTGGTAGAAGCATGAAACTTTCCTTTCCTCTTTGCTCTGCAATCTCTTGAGAAATGGCCTTTCTTGTTGCAATTGAAGCATTTAGTTTTTGACTTGTCAAATCCTTTGTTGTAATCCTTCTTCTTTGGATGAGAGAACTTCTTTTGGAAGAAGGGTTTCTTTCCTTTCTTCATTCTTTCCGTGAGGGCAATATTTTCTTCTTTGATGCACACTGACTTGCTTTGGATTCGCCCCTCCTCTTGGAGGCAGTCATACCACAACCTTTCGAAGTTAGGTTGTACCTCTCAACCATTTACTGCAGCCAATAATGTCTCCCATGAGGATGGGAGACCATCAATAGTGGTTTGGATAAGATCATATTCATCCACCACTAATCTAATGCTAGCAAGTTGATCTCTTACCTGAGATATTTTGGAGAAGAAGGAGGTCACTATCTCATCTATATCCATCTTTAAGTTTCAAAGCTTATTCTTCATTTCCCTATTTTGACTCAGGGCCTTCTTCTCATATATATTAGTCAATGTATCATAGCATTCTTTCACAATATTCAACGGTGTGATCACGGGCATCAAGTTATCTTATACCGAATCATAGATGATCTGTTTGGCCTTAGCTTGATTCTTCTTAAAGTTGCTACTCCCTGCATTAGATGTAGGCTCCTCCACCACGGTGAATACGTAGCCATCCAAGTCATGTTCACCTAGGATGTTGAGAATCCTAGCCTTCCAAGTGTTGAAGTTTGAGGTTCCCTTAGGACGGTCTTCCTGTCGTACAGAGGCTAATGCCATAGTCTTCAAATCTTGTTATCAACTTCTCAGGATCAACATAGGCTCTAGATGGAATGCAAAACTGAGCTCCTTCACGCCCTGGGCTCTAATACCATGTTAATAATTTTTGAGATTTGATCTTTAATTCTTTTAGATGCAGAGACTTGAAGCAATAAGACAATTCAATCCATGAAATTCATACAACCATAACACAAGATATACCCCGGGGAAAATCCTCAAAATTATGAGAACAAAAACCCCAACAATTCTTCTTAGTATAATATAATGGATAACAGAGAATGCTTTCTTTTACAACATAGCAGATTGCTTTCAGAAGATAAGAGATCACCAAACACTCTTGATGAAGATACAAAAGCAATAGAGAAGAGAGATCAATCGGATGTGTTCCCAATACAACTATAATAAGCACGAACAATACCCTACACAAAGAGAAGTGCCTTTCCTTCATTGGAGAAGAGAATTCACTTCACATTGGATTCATCAATCCCATATAACATATTTATACATTCTTCTCTTCTATTTTTAACTTCTAACTTTAGGATGAACTCACCCTCAAAATGGATGTATTAATCTTGCATGTAGAGGTGCGCCCCACTTCTCATCCAGTGCTTTATCTCACTGAGCTGTCACTTAGGATGAACTCACCTCTTAACTGAAAGCTTGCCCACTTAGTTAGGTGTCTAACTTAATTGTTGACATGCAAGCGTCACAACTCACGTGTCATCTTTTATTTTAACATAAGTGTCGTCATGCAATAACACTTAGTTAACTAGATCTTCTTTGTTGTCGCTTAGTTAACTCTCTTTAACAGAAGTGTCATCTTTTAGTTTAACTAAAGTGAAAACACTTTAGTTAACTAGTCCTTCTTATTTAACACTTAGTTAACTGAAATCATGCTGGTTGATTTACTTGAAGTGACAATGGTGAGTTCTTTAGTTAACTGAGGCATATCTTAAACTGATGCTTTAGCTGAAGCATTGATACTTAACTGAAGCTTTATAACTAAAGTTTTAACAATTCGAGTTCTCTTTAATTAGCTGAAGTGTTTGCATGGGCAATTTCAAATTCTCTTGATCTCTATGCTTTATCTTTTACTGCATGGTCAATATGTGCTAACTTAATTATCCATCACATTACATTATACTAAGAAGAATTATCGAATGTTGTGATCATATTATATTATTCCGTACCAAATGATCATATGCTAAAGTAATTCACTTTAGAGGTGATCAATATCTAAAGGAGACTTAATAGCAATCTGGTGATCATGGTTAATAATACATTAAACAAAATTAAATGTTTTTAACAAGTAAAGCATGACCTTTATACGGAAGGTCCACCTCTATACGAGAGGTCCATCTCATGGATACCTTTATACAGAAGGTTCACATGATAATCATGACTTAACACACAAGTCCAAAGTCTTGTCCAACGAGACTTTACAACATCATTACTTTGATCAAGTACCTCTATACGAGAGGAATAACCTTTACACAAAAGGAAATCAAAGTGCTCACCTCTATACAGGAGGATCAATCTTGGCTACACAAGGTTGGTTTGGAGAATGTATCATGATGTTGTATATTTAACATAATTTACCCCAAAGAAAAAATATGCAAAGATGGTGGAGGACTTTCATCCTATGGCAGCCAAGATAAATTATAATTAATATTAAGTTTAAGAATTCAATCCTTCTAATTAATTTTGTATTTTAGTGTAAGAATTTAGTGTTTATTGTTAATCACAAGTGTGTTAATTAATCTTTAATTGTGTTCTTATAGTGAGCTTCATAAGAACAAGAAGAAGAAGAAGGTATAGGTTTGAACAAGACCACAATATTGATGGCATATCAATATTTGATCAATTGTGCTCTAGTCAAGATTTATAATTTGATTTGTTTACTCTTGTAGGTAAGCTTAATATTTCCCTAGAGTGGCAATAAACCACTTATTTATGGGGAGAGCATATATTAATGTATATTAATATGTACATGTAAATAAGATTGTCATTTCCCATGTGGTGGTAGTAGACCACTTGTTACATAGAGAAAAATGAGAATTATATATCAGTTATTATGAACTTACATATGTGTTTTGATTGATCTTGTGTATTTATGTGTATTAAAATGTATTTATTGATTGAATTATTATGAAAGTTTCTTAAAAATGACAGTGAAAAGCATTTGATAATTAATTTTATTAATTTAATAACATTTTTAATGGAACAAAAGTGTTGCATGCCAATGTGATGCGAAAAACAATGCCCAAGTGTCATTCAATGCATGAAAACGATGAAAGTGACATTTTGATGCACGCCAACAATGCAAGTGTTGGATTTTGCATTAAACCTTCAAATACAACAACAACAAAGGGAAGCAACACAAGTTTCAACACTGGGGCCTTGTATTGTAGTAGTGTTTGTGTTTTGCAGAGTTCTAGGTCTCCACAAAGCCAACACAAGTCCTTCAATGGGTTTTATAATTTTTTTGGGTGCATCATATCTAGTGGATCTTGGCCCTTATTCTTCCCATGGTACATAAAAGCTAGTGCATATCTAAATTGAACTTTATGGGATTTCGATTTCTTTTCATGTCCACAAAATGGGTGTGAGATTGTACATGACCAAGGTGGCAGCGAATAGTGATAAAAGGGAATGTGGTAGGATGCTTGCAAATCAATAGGTTGGAAGGAATGCCAAATATATAGGACAAATGAGAAGGTTGTTGACATGGATAGTAAATGTTACAAGGACGCGTCACAAACTTAGAGAAGGCCACACCAACAAACTAATGTCAATGGGGATTACGCATGTGACACATGGACTAATCGGGATTTGTTACCCAATGTTGATGGTGTTGACACACATGAACCAACAAGACATGTGGTGAAATATGGTGAATTTAGGATGCACTCATGGAACTATTGCTTATGTCATTAAATCAAGTTAAGTTCTTTCTCATCAAAAATATAATAAGTGTTTCAATCCCATATTTAAAAAGAACTTAATTAATTTTCCAAATGGCTTCATGTCCACCAAGCTTGTCCATTTCTGTCCTTCATGTTTTGGGATTGCATAAGTGTTTAACCAAGCCTAACATAGGTCCTTTTTTCCATTTTATATATGCTCAGGGATAGAAAGTTGGATAGATTTATGCTCTTGTGTTATTGAGTTTCAGAACTTCCCTAGCAAACATGAAGGAGATATAAAGCATTACTAATGATTTTTTGGGTCTTGTGTGATCCTGAGAATATATAGAGCTCTATGTATCAGTTGAATAAGAAAGGAAAGTTACCCGACGACGTAGGACACTTTCGAATGGAACCCACTCAAGGAGAGATAAGAGAGACATATGGAAAACTAAGAGTAATCCACATCATTATATAGATGTTAGGAAAATATAACTCAATCAATACATCCACCAATCATAAATTTCCATGTGGAAATGATAATGTCAAAAAGGAGAATGAAGTGACACACAATAGCACTACATAATGTCACATGGTGATATTGTGCACATCAACAATCAAGCTAAAGGCCCTTCTTTGCTAAAAATTTTACAATTATTTTCCAAATTCCAAATGGATATTTCATTGGTTCCCATAAATTTGGGGTTCAGGTTTCCATGTTCATTAGGGTCCTTGGTCCCTTACTAGTTATATGGCTTTCCATGTATACCCTACATCAACCCAAAGGTCCTTTTCATAGGGTTTGTTGGGCCTAGAGGATACAATCCCTTATGTCGTATAGGTTGCATAAACTATCCCATGGACTTGAAGATAGATTAGAGTTCATTTCAAAGTGTTCCAAGTCCGAGAAACTAGGAAAATATCAATTTTTATGTTGTATAAAGTGAACAAAAGCCCCCAGGCACACAATTCTCATGTGAACTTAATTTCGTAATACTTTGGGTTCATGATAAATGAAAAATACTATCGGTCCTTAATATGATTCTTGAAGTACACATGTGGGGGCAGGTGTTTTTTTTTTCTTTAAGGTTTTGCATCCTAGGTCATCATACTTTATGTTAAAAGGAACATTTGGCCTCTTGTAATGTCTTCTTGCAAATGAGCATATTCGACACTTCTCTCTTTAGAGCTAACCTCCCACCATTCTAGATAGTTTGTATTGATTTACATTTCACAATCTTTTTCCATTTCATTCATTCATATAATTTTCATTTAACTGTATTATTGTGCTCTTTGCAATATCTTTGTAGGTGTTTCCATTTTATATTTATGACTTCATTTCCTTCTCTAAATAATCCAAAACAAATTTGCTCTTTGTTGTTTCTTGATGCATGTCCCCAAAGAGGTCTAGGTATTGGGAGTTGGGTCTTGAACTAATTCAACTTAGGGAAAAGTGCTATTGTCAACTGGCAAGAATCCTGACAGGGCAGAAGAAAAGAGAAATAATGAATTAATAGATCCTATAAATTTATTTCTTGATGAATGCCTTGTGTGGAAAAGGAATGAGATGATGGATAATTTCACTTAGATCCTTCAACAACTTCCAATGGTAGTGGAGACACCTTCAACTATAAGCCATTTTAGATGTGAAACACTCTTCAAGGTACAATTCAAATTTGACATCCCTTTATTTTAAGGCTATATATATGAAAATGATTTGGATAAATATTTAAATCGATTACAAGTTATTACTCTGTTAAAAAATTTCCTGATAGAGAAAAGATCACCTTCGCATTGCTCAGGTCCCTTCCCTGTGTCAAAGATTGGTGTGACAATTATTGGGAGGGACATGGTAGAGATGATTCTACAACATAAATTATAGAACTCACTTGGGAAACTTTGTTGATGTTTTTAAGGAGATAATCTACCTCGTCGGAAACTTTGACAACTAGTACATGTGATGCACAACTTTGTGCTAGAAGAGAAACCTAACAATGATAGAGTTCACCAATATCTTCCATACTTTGCACTCAAAATTGGGTATTAGAGAGTTTGAATGGAACTTCATCTTGATGTACCGTAGTGGCCTACACAGGTACATCCAAATAGAGATGGAATTCTTGGACATATCCTCATTAGGAGCCACTTATCAATATGTTGTCAAAATTAAGCAAAATTTTAAGTAGAAGAATAAGAAAAAATTGGGTCTACAAAACCATTGCAACAAAAGAATGTCTATTATGGTCCTAACTCAAAAAATAAATGACATAGAAATGATATCCAACCTCAGGGAAACTATTCCAAGCCGCAACCAAAGAAGGGTAACATGAAGTTGAAGAAGGACACTAGAAAGTGGTGTAAGTTCCACAAAATCCATTAGCACAACAATGATGAATGCCACTTGAAGTAGTCATAGATGGCCGAGATAAAATCATCAAAATCAAAATATGTCTCTAACTATGACCCAGAACTAGATAAGGGAAAGAAGATCATTGGCATAGAACTAGTGCTGCCATTGCAACTACAAAGATCCAATCATAAGAGCCAAATGAGTTGGAGGAAGGTCCTCAGCTCTTCCACTCATAGATGTGAGTGAATGGGACTCCACTACATTTCATTTCCAATAGTATTAGCTAGAAGAACCTAATATTAGTTGAGTTCATCAAGATATTGCGACCACCGACAACATTGCATCCCTAGTTGGACACCATCGATTAGTTGAGTCAACGATGAGAAATCCACATCAACCAACAATGCCATCTACCCTACAACATCAAGCCCTTCAAAGATGATGTACTATGTGATGTTTTCCCACTTGAATTTTGTGATTTTATTTTAGGACAACCCTATATGTGGAAATGTCATGATGTTTATGACTCTAGGCCCTGTATTGTCATTGTTAGTTTGAGAGGTCAACTCTTCAATATACTAGAGGTAGTTCTGATTACCATAGTTTCTTTGATCTCACCAAAAAAAGTCGGAAGGTGATCTCTTAGACCAACAAATTTCTCCTCTTCGTGATTTTATTGAATGGTGAATGGAAGATCACTCCAACCACCACAACCTCAACATGGGATTCTTCTATATAGTAGAAGTAGGTGGACAAGATAGTGGAAGAATAAAAAGATATATTTGCTTCACCTACAGGGATGCATCTACAAATCCAAGTCAAGCATTCAATTGATTTGATACCTGCATCTCCTTTAACTAATGGCCCAGTATACAAATGTTATCTTGTTAAGAATAATGAAATCAAAACATTACATTCAAGAGCTCATCCAAAAGGGCCACATTCGACCAAGCTCTTCACCTAGTGGTAGCCAAGTTGTGTTGGTGCAAAATATGGATGGGGCATGGAGACTTTGTATTGATTATAGATTTTTAAACAAAATCACACTCATAACCAATATCCAATGCCCTAATTTGACATTCTTCTTGATCAAATAAAAGGTGTAAAGTTTTTTAGCAAAATTTATCTTAATTCAGGATACCACTAAGTATCCATTAAGAAAACTGATGTACAAAAGACAAGCTTCAAGTCTAAGTAATACATTTTTGATGGGATCGTCATGGATTTTCACTTTACGAATGCTCCAACAACGTACATGAGGTTGATGGATGATATCTTGTATCCATTCACAAATTCTTTTATGGTTGTATTTGAATGATATCCTCATGTTCAATAAAACTTGGGCTGGAACACATTCAACATATCCTGACCACCTTGCAACAACATAAGTTATATGCCAATTTGGAGAAATTCTCATTTGGCATGTAGCAAATTTAATATCTAGGATACATCACAGATGAGCATGGTGTGCACATTGATCCCATCAAGATCCAATTTATTCATGATTTGTTGGCCCCTACAAATCCCAAAGAGATCCATAGTTTCTTGGGCCTTGCAAAATTTTATTGTAGGTTCATGTTGGGGGTTTTCTCATGCCACTTGACCCATAATCCAAGTGACCAAGGGTGGGGCCAAAATAAAGTTCATTTTATCCAAGTCATAATAGAAATCATTTGAATATCTAAAACATTGCCTTTGTTCGTCACCAATACTCACCCTAATAGACCTACAACAACCCTTCAAGATTGAGATAGATGCATATGATTATGTTTTCAATGCAATCCTCACTTACTGTGGACATATAGTGCCTTATCAAATTGAGACATTCTCCGATGTGGTTCACAAGTACCCCACCTATGACAAGGAGATGTACTCCATTGTGTAGTCTCATTTCCAATGGAAGCAGTACATCCCAATGAAGGAGATGATCATCCACACTAATCATAAGCCCCTATAGTTCATTCAAATGAAGAAAAACTTATAGAATTATCACTATCAAAAGTGGTCCACATAGTGATGACTATTGTGTTAAACTCATGTGGACATGAGATCTTCGGGTGGCCCCAATTATATGACAATGAACCTCAATTTCTTGTTACCTATCATGTACTGTGCACAAGAAATCCAATCTCAAAATTTCATCTCCAGGATGAAATTTTATGCCATCTGGGACACCTTTGTGTTCCTTCAAGTGAGTGTGAGAATATGATTTGGGAGGCACATTAGATATGGTGGTAGTGTACTTCTACATGGAGAAGACACTAACAATGTTGCAAAATTACTTCTACTATCCAAAGCTTCGATAGGACATCAACAATCATATCATATCATACACTGCTTGTGCCATTGTCAAACCCAACATCAAGAAGCATGGGTTGTTCACTCCTTTACTTATCTTAGATATACACTATGAGTCTATATCCATGGACTTCATGTCTATCCCACCTTCAATGAAGCATGGCAATGATTGTGTATTTTTGCTTGTTGATTGGTTATATAAGATGGCCATTTTTGTTAGGATAGTTATTACTCCATCCTTGTGCTACTTAGCATTATTTACCTTTTCTAGTAGTTGATGATGTTATTCCCCCCCTAGTGGTGTGCAGATGTCATCTAGGACCCATTATCCACCTAATGTGCCCCACATGCATGATTTTAGGACCACCAGAGTCAGTTCCCTACATTTTAGGAGCTAAATCAGTGTTCTAGTTCAGTCCACCTGAGTTCCTGACTGTAACTAGGAGTTTGAGCTCCGATCACCACTGATTGTGATCTAATGCGGTCTTTTTCACCTACTTTGCATGCAAAACTCATTAATGCACCCTCCTTGGTTAGTTAACTGAGTTTTGGTTTAGTTGAGTTGAGTTTGGGACTTCCGGAGCACTCTAGTGGTGACAATTCCTATGCTAGACTGACATGGATTTGAATTCTCCTAGGATAATCAAATTCTCTCCATTGTAACATATATGTTAACTATACATATTAAAGGATCATAACACACATTTTCTGTTTCTATCTGAGTTCCAATGCATGATTAATTTTACTGCTCATTTCACTGTAATTCATCTTTTCTGCTCATTATTTTCACTGTGAGGTCTTCTCATCTCTATGATCTATTGTGTTCTATAATTTCACATGGTATCAGATCTCAGGAGAGCATAGGTTGAGCAAATGCTTTCAATAATGCACCAGAATCCCATGGATTTCCACAACAAATCCCGGTGCCATTGCATTGAATTCATTGGAGAAATCCTTTGAGGTCTAGCCAGGTGTGAAGGATCTGGATAAAAGTTCCTATTGTCATAAAGCAGTGCTCAGTAGAAGTTTATCTCCAAATTTGAGATTTTTTTTTTTAGGATTTTGAAGGTTTTTCAATGCATCAATTTCAGTTTGTATTCGCTCCAGCAGTTTCACATGGAGAATTTGAATTTTCCTTTGTTTCCAAGGATCCTGACACCCTTTAATTATCTTGATTGGAGGGCTGATATGCAGATGGTGTTGGAAAAAAAAAGTCTATAGAAGGTCACAATAGGCAAGGAGGACGAACATCAAGCAACTGTTGAGAAGGCTAAGTACCTGAACAGATTAGATGAAGCATTTGGTTTCACGTGTATTCATATTTCCAGATATTTTCTCTTCCACCTTGAAGGATTGAAGACTCCAGGAGAGGTTTGGTTGAAGCTTGAGACTCTCTTCGACAAGCAAGATGAGCTAAGAGGCCATATTCTCGAGAATGAATTAATTTCTCTTCGAACCAGTAGTTTCGAAACCATACATCGGTTCTTTTCTTTTTTCAAATCCTTGGTTATGCAGTGCAAACAATGTGGAATTGAGAAGAAGGATGAGCAACTATTGCTATCCATCCTAAGCAAGATTGGTATAGAATTTTCAATATTTGTTTCTACCTTCCATTCTAGGAGATTGTCAATCCCCAATTGGAAAATTCCCTTCTTAGATGAATTCACTGAATCTCTCATCCATGAACAAGACAAATTGATTCAGATGGGAGCCTTAGAGGCCTCCAAAAATCAGTCTCTTATGGATGGAGAGCCAAAAAGTGCGAATGCTAAAGGCAAGCAGAAAGGGAAAGAAAAGAACCAATTTGAATCCAAGTAGAAGGAGAAGTCTAATTCATCAGAAGGAGCCTCCAGCTCCAAGAAGGATAAGCAACAGAGGTTTGAGAAGACCAAGTGTACCTATTGCAAGAAAGGAAACCATCCAGAGAGTTCATGCATGAAAAAGAAGATAGATCAATTGACCAACATTCTTGAACATCACAACATTTCCCTCCCTGAAGGTGCAAGGAATATTGATTCTGGAAGCGAGACAGATGATCATGAGAGATGCCATGCACTAAAGGCTGGATTCTCACAATCACAAGCCTTCCTCATAGATTCTGGAGCCTCCAACCACATGGTTGCCTCCAGAGAATCTTTTTCTTCTCTAGATATTACCGATGGTCCTAGTATTCACATGGGAGATGATTCTCAGATCTCTATTGAAGGGAAAGGAACAATACAACTGGATCATGGAAAGTTCAAACATGTTCTGTATGTGCCTTCCTTGACAACAAATTTGTTATCTGTTTATCAGATGACACACACAGGTTCACCAAAGAAAGTTGTCTTTGGTCCTGACACAGTTGATATTGCAAACCATGCCTCAAAGGCATATGAATTCTCACATTTTTTGCCATATTCTCTACCTACTCCACTTGCATCTGATAAAGATCAGAATAATGTCTCTCCTGATGTTCCAGATTTAGAATCTGAATATGAGGACCAAGTTGAATAATATCTTGATATTGAGCATAAAGTTCAAGAATATCCAGATCCAGATCTAGCTCCTACTCCCAATCCAAAGCCAAAATGGGCTCAAAAATTCCTTGAAGTTGCTGGCAGCATAGCTGGAGATCCATCTGACCATAAAAGAATCATATCTCAGCATCGAGATGCAAACCTTGCACTATGTCATACAGATCCACTTCTCCATAAGAGGTGTTACATGATGGTAGGGTTCGATCCACAATATTTCAGAGAGGCTTTCCATGATCCAAGATGGCAGCCAACCATGGATGAAGAATATGAGCCACTGCAGAACAATGAGACATGGGATCTTGTCTCTCTTCCCCCAGGGAAAAATCTGCTTCAGTGCAAATGGATCTACAAAACAAAGCTTGCATTTGATGGATCTACAACCAAGTATAAGGCTCAATTGGTTGAAAAGGGGTACTCACAAGTTCAGGGTTTGGAATACAATGAGACATTCACTCCAATAGAAATAATGGATTGAGTGAGACTTGTTTTGGCCATTGCAGCTTCGAAACTATGGGAGGTACATCACATGGATGTGAAGAGTGCCTTCCTGCATGGTGACTTAGAAGAAGAGATATATATGAAATATCCCAGGGGTACACTGATGATCCATCCTTGGTATGCAGACTAAGGAGATCATTGTATGGTCTCAAGCAATCCCCAAGGGCATAGTATGCCAAGATGGATTCTTTCCTACTATCACAGAATTTTGAGAGATGCAAATCTGACTGTAATGTCTACATGCAACAGAAGGGAGGTTGCCTACCGTTGATTGTTTTTTATGCGGATGAATTTCTCATCACTAGTGGTTCATCTACTGCGTTGAGGAACATCAAGTATGTTTTGAGTAAAGCCTTCTCCATGACAGATCTAGGGTTGTTGAAACAGTTTATTGGCCTTGAAGTAACTCAAAATGCTTCATGGATCATGATTTCACAGTCTAGGTATGCATCTGACTTGCTAAAAAATTTCCACATGACTCATTGCAAAGCTGCAACTTTTCCCTTCCTATTTGGCATCAGATTGGAAGAAGGCAGTTCTACTCCTTTGGTTGATAGCACTCTATACAGACAATTGATTGGTAGTTTTTTGTACTTGACACATTCGAGACCAGATCTATCATATGTTATTGGTGATGTGGCTAGGTACATGCAGGAGCCACATGAGTTGCATTGGAAGTAAACAAAGAGGATCTTGCACTATGTGCAAGGTAATAGAGACTTTGGTATCCATTATTCTGCTGAAGCTCAGTTAGATCTGGTTGGTTTTACTTACTTCGACTGGGATGGAGACAACAATGACATGAAATCTACTTCAGGATATGTGTTCATGTTGGGATCAGGACCAATCTGTTGGTCAAGCAATAAGCAAGCAACACTCACACTTTCTTTAGCAGAAGCATAGTACAGAGGAGCTGTGAATGCAACTATTTAGGCAGTTTGGTTACATGGGATCTTGACAGGGTTTGGCATTCACACTTCTCCTTCAGTAGACATTTTATGTGATAATCAAAGTGCCGTAAGGATCTCCAATGATTCAGTTCATAAGCAAAGGACCTAACATATTGAGGTTCACATGCACTACATTAGGGAACTAGTGCACAACAAGACCATCTCATTGCATTATTGTCCTATAAAGGAGATGATTGCAGACATTTTCACAAATTTTTTCACTCAGAAGAGATTTTCCTATCTCATATCTCTACTTGGTGTGAAAGCTGCTTGAGTTCCCTACTATTCATTTTTTAGGGGAGGGTATTTTTCCCATGAGGTTTTTCCCCATTTACTTAGTTTCATGAACAATTACTTTTTATCATTTATTTGATTGTATGGGTGACCTTTGGTCTCAGTAATCAGGTCCTAGGATGTCCAAGTTTGGATTAAGGGGGGGTTTTAGGATAATTAATACTCCATCCTTATCCTAATTAGCATTATTTACCTTTTCCTAGTAGTTGATGATGTTATTCCCCCCTAGTGGTGTGAAGATGTCATCTAGGACCCATCAACCACCTAATGCGCCATACATGCATGATTTTATGACCACCATATTCAATTCCCTACATTTTAGGAGCTAACTCAATGTTCTAGTTCAGTCCACCTGAGTTCTCGACTCTAACTGGGAGTTTGAGCTCCGATCACCACTGATTGTGATCTAATGTGCCCTTTTTCACCTACTTTGCATGCAAAAATCACTAATACGCCCTCCTTGTTCAGTTATCTATCAGTAGCTTCAGTTAACTGAGTTTTGGTTGAGTTGAGTTGAGTTTGGGACTTCTGGAGCACTCCAGTGGTGACAATTACTATGCTACACTGACATGGATTCGAATTCTCTCCGTTGTAACATATCTGTTGACTATACTGATTAATGGATCATAACACATACTTTATGTTTCTATCTGAGTTCCAATACATGATAAATTTTACTGCTCATTTCACTACAATTTTCACTGTAATTCATCTTTTCTATTCATTCTTTTCACTATGAGGTATTCTCAGCTCTATGATCTCCTGTGTTCTATAATTTCACAATTTTAATACCTTGTAAGAAGAGTATCACATCAGAGGCCACTGCTAAGCTCTTCTTCGAGCATGTTTGGGTTCATTTTGAGCTCCCACAGACTATTATTTTAGATCAAGGCAGTAGGTTCTTCATTACTTTCTAGTCTAGCTTGTGGTTGATGATGGACACCAAGTTGAAAAAATTGACTACCAACCACCCCCAAATCAATGGATAGATAAAGGTAGTCAACATGATGATTGAGAATAAACTAAAATAACATGATTTAATCTTTGTAATGGTCTAATAAATGCCCTAAATGGTGTTTGTATTTAAAATTTGCACCCCTGAGAAGTTGACATATCAACTACCGTCCTTGACATACCAACTCAAGACCTTTCACTTAATAAATAACTTTCAACCAAGTGAACCAATGCAATATATATATATATATATATATATAACAAATGTTATTAAGGAAAAGGTTTTTTTTTGCCTTGAAGTGTGTGCTTACCCCCAAAACTTTAACTTTTGCTTGCAAAATATTTCAACACAACTGCACACAAAAACAAACGAAACTTTGAATTCAAAACTTTCTAAACTCTTGGTTAGCTTACCTGGAAAATGAAAGTTTTTTTTCTCTATTTCCAATTTTCTAAGTTTGCACAAGGTGCATGACAAAGAGCATATGCTTAAAAGAAAATATTTTATGCTTTGTTTCTAATTTACCAATTTTGCGTAGGGTGCATGACAAAGAGCATATGTAGGCTGAAAATGTCACAAAATCGGAAACATAAATAGAAAAATTAAATTGAAAGATTAAAGCAGTAGGATAAATATTTAAAATATGTAATGAGAGCAATATACCTCTAGATCTAATAAAATGGTTGTATCTTGTGCGAATGGAAACCTTTTCGAGTGAAATGAAAGTAGTCAAACTGTATGCAGTGCTCTAAATGCAATGGAATGACTCTCTCACCGTAGAAATGCATAGGAATAACATAATCCAAAAATTATTTGATTCCTACAATGACATAGGTTCATGACCTTGATCAACAATGAGAATGGGTATTCATAAGCACTCTAATGCCATGTTCAACAAAAAAGGTATTCCACATAGATAGAATACCTAAAGTCAATCACTCATACAAAGATATCAAATATCACTACATTGTTTGACTCATACACCAAAGTATTACATGGTTAAAACCCTCTGAGAGGGAATAATTGATGGCCCCAACCAACACTGCTACTTGAGGAAATATATTAATGCAAAAGAAAAATATTTCACATGTGATTTTATCACAATCAATCATCAACAAATAATCATCCATGTTATAGTGATCATGGACCCACCGAGTGTTAAGCCACATCTCAATATAGTTGTAAGTTTCAAGGAGAAGATGATATGTCAGGTCACTTTATGTCTAGAACATATTGTGACGGTCAAGTTAGATAAGTACAAATGCAAACTAATGCCTACTAAAGAATAACACTTTACCTAAAGAAACATTAGAATAGGTTGACCTTAACTAACTCATACATGTCTAAATATCCCCAATATATATATATATTTGTCATAAAGTCTGCCTATCATCTCAAAACAAGAAATGAATCTTTAGATGTAAAATGTATCTTAAAAGGAGGATTATCTTTAGAGTAGGGTTGTCCAACAACTATTGGAATGAAACAACGTATTTCAAAAGTGAAGTTACAATCAAAGAAAGATGTTAGGTAAGGTAAACAACTCATAATCTGTGGGGCCCTTAGAGCAAGGAGGCACTCAAAACTGGTTTCCAAATGGTAGTTCTATCTCTTAATTGCATTGTGGTAGGGGGTGCTCATAAACAATTGGCCCTAAAAATAACATGTTATGTATATATACCAAATGTTTTTCTTCTTCAAGATTCTATGTGTGTTGGGCCCAAGGTTGTTGAGTTTTTGTCTTCTTTCCTAAAATAATGGAATTTTTGCTCTATTGATGCTAAAGGGCTCTTAGGTGGCTTGATAACTAGTTGGAATTGTAATTTGGTTGATATATGTTTTAGTGTTTTAAATGCTAAATAATTAGGGAAGGTGTTTAGAATCATTAGCCTATATGGCCCTTATGGCGACATAAATGCATATTTGGAAGGGCTTTGATATTTGATATTTCAAGCTAGTGACAACATCAGAATCAAAGGGGGCCTAAATGTAATACTTGACCAAAGAGAAATTTGAGGGGAAGTAGCAAGAAAGGACTCCTTGGCTGATTTTTTCTACCACTTTTTTAAAGTTCATAAGTTAATTGATGTTGAACCCATCAAAATCATTCCAACCTAGAGGAATGGAAGAAGAGGAAGAGAATGGGCCTTTATATGGTTGGATATAATTATGATAGATGGAAATATGAGGGAAGATAGATTTAGGATCAAATCTTGGGTGAATCAAGGAGGTATGTTGGACCACTTACCTATCTTGCTCCAATTTGAAAGTGAGGGTATAAAGCCTTCTACCCCAGTCATGGTTAGCATAGGAGGATTTTAAAGCCTTGGTGTAGAGAAATTGGAATCATTTTGATGACAACATTGAATATTCAACCATGAAATAGATTATAGATAATTTAAAGAGAATAAAAAAGGAATTAGTAGAATGGGCATGTTCTTTTCCTTAGAAAAAGCAAAAATAATTGAAGGAAGTAGAAGAAGGTATCAAATGTTTGTTTGAGAACAATGGAGCCAGGTTTTTTTAGATGAGCAAAATAATTCACTCAAGGACTTGGAAGGGAGGAAGAAGGCTCTACAATTAAAGGAATAAGTGGAGTGGAGGTTCAAAAGTATATCTATATGGCTTATTGAAGGTGACCAAAATACAAACATTTTCCATAAATTTTCTAGTCATTGAAGGAATGTGAACACTATTTAGGCGATCACGAAGCCAAATGGATCTAGGATTAAATATTTATAGGAAATTGTTGAGGTGGGAAAGAAAGGCTTCCAAAAATTATTCAAAGACTTAGATTCAACTAGTATAGGTGAAATAATGAAAATGATCAGATTGTTCCTTAGGTTTATTGATGAAGATAGGAATGTGGACTTAGAAGGAGTGATGAAGGAGGAGGAAAAATATGCTTTAAGCGCTTTAAAAAATATAGAATCTCTAGGATTGATGGGTGGACAATAGAATTATTCTTAGCCTTTCTTGAGCTGATGGGGGATGGCAATCTTAGAATGGTGGAAAATTTTAGAACATAAGAGAAGGTACTAAGTGGCATAAACACAAACTTTATTTATCTTATTCCAAAGAGTCAACACCTTTCCTCCTTATATAAATTCAATCCAGTTCATCATGCAACTTGATACATAAATATATTTCCAAAATCAATGCAAATAGACTAAGATCACTATCAAGTATAATCCCTAAAAAACAATATGGTTTCTTATTTAATAGGAAAATCCATGATGTTGTGGGATTATCCCAAGAAGGGATGTACTCCATTAAATCCAAACAATTTCTTGATGTTGTAGTTGGATCTTGCGAAATACTATGATAAAGTGAATTGGTTATATATTAGGCTATTACTACTCCAAATAGGACAAAAATTGTATACTATCCAGTGGATTATTGGGTGCATTTAATCAATATCTTTTACAGTTCTAATTAATGGATCACCTTCTAGTTTTTTTAATGCTTCTAGTAGTCTTCAGCAAGGATGTCATCTATCTTCCTTCCTCTTTTTGTTAGTGATTGAAGGTTTAAATATGTTTATAAAAGATGCAAAAAAAAGAGGTTTGCTAAAAGGGATATTTTTTTTGAGTCTATTATCATTTCACATATGATTTTTTGTTGATGATATAATGATTTTTGGTAAGGGTTAACTAAGGGAGTTTAGGAATACAAATAAGATTATGGATCTTTACTGTAAGGCTATAGGTGTGGAGATTAATACAAGGAAATATACAATGATGTTTAACAACATACCTAAAGAGAAAAAACTCCAGTCTGGGAACCTTATTCCTATGATCTACTTGGAATTGGATTAAGGAACAAAATAGTTAGGTTTTTATTTAAAACCTAATGATTATAAGTATGAAGACTAGATATGGTTGTACAACAAATAGTAGCTGAGATTTCTATTGGTATAATAGGTAAATTTGAGAGGAGGTGGGTTATTTGTGATGGATCATTTTAGTTTATTCGATGTCCACTACTCACATACCTAAAGGTATCCTTAATAAAATAATAATAAAAAAATGTTTCTGATTCCTTTGGATAGGTGAGAGGGAGAAGGAAGGATTACCCTTCTTGAGATAGACAAAGGTAGCAAATCCAAAATAAGTAGTTGGATGGGGATTAAAAACATTCATAATTTTATCCAGGCCCTACATACAAAAATTCTATGGGGGCTACTCAACAACGAATGACTATAGATTCAATTTATGAAATCCAAATATTTAGGAAGGAGTTCCATAGAAGATACAATGCTTCAGGCAAGAAAGAAAATCCTAAAAAGAGGGTCTTATGGTTTGGAATGTTTTGGTTAGGTCTTTTCCTCTTACTCGTAAATGGACAACTTGGATGGTTGGAAGAGAAAAAAAAGTGAGAACAAGGAAAGATACTTGGACTGAGAGAAAAGGAAGTCATAGATTATTAGAAGAAACAGTAAGAGATCTTCATTTAAAAAAGATATACTTTTCATTGGATGAAACTATAGCCATGGGAAGGAATATATGGTCACAAGTTTGAAAACTAGTAGAGGATATGGATCTATAGGGGTTAAGAGCTAAGGAATGGAATCATTTTGTAAAATATATTAAATGCTAATGCAATTAAGTTGTTTGATCAAGATAATTTAATAAAATGGTCTAAGAACAGTTGAGGTGTATTTACTGTCTTAAAGAATCACCAAATATTTAATTATCGACCTGGGTGGGTGATCTTAGAGTTGTGGCACAGTATATGCTGAGGTAGAATGGAACCTAAGTTTCGGCTCGGCAGACCTTAGAAACATTTAAGAAAGAAAAGATCGAAAGATCTTTCAAAATGAAAAACCGAGTCAAACTTCAGAAAGACAATGAAAGAACCAACTAAATCTAACTAAACCAACAAATCATAATAGTATCAAGCTATACTACTCTACTCTAGGGACAATAACTGGAAAGAAGATAAAAAAAAAAAATTTTAGGAAGCAAAACTAAATAAAAAACAGAACTACTTTGATGAAATTGAAAACTACTGAAAAAATCTAAACTAGGAATTAGAAACAATAGTAAATGAGTTCATAAACCTATCTATGAGATAATTCAACTGACAACAAATAACTTAAAGTAAAACTACAAACGACTAAGTGAATTCAACAACTATTGATGCATTCATTCAATAATTCAAGACTACACTAAACTACCTAATTCCATTCTCCTTGGGGATTCTAAGGAAGTGTATCAAATGTAATGGGAATAGGATCGAATATCGAAGTGGCTTTCAAATGTGACAAGGAAACAAAATGGAACTATTAAATTATTAAACCTAATCTGATATTAATCTTAACGATATATGATAAACTACACTAAGAATGAAACTGATAAATTCTGTAACAGTAAAGCATTAATGAACCAAATATAAAAGAAACATAACTTGAAAAGCAACTAGAGCAGGGTTAAGAAAAGATATAATGAAAACTAAGGATGATGACAAACTTAATTAAAACTCGATGCAAGATAAAACAAGATATAAATTACATCTAAGAAGACTAATTAAAAGCAAGAAATATCACAGTTCAAAGACCTACGAAACTGGATTCTAAATAAGCACAAAATAATGCAGGAAGTATTAAGGTCCGAATGACGATCCAGATGGTTGTCTGAATGAAAGTCCGATGGAGGAAATCGATTTAAACTAAGGAAAGAAGCAGTTTGGATGATCTTAACATCAGCTGACTGGTGCATATGAACCTACAGTGCAAGGAAGCAATGAATAAAGTGTTTAGGAGCTAAGATGACAAGAAGCAATCTATTCTAATCATTATCTAAGGAATGAACTATTTCTATGGCATAAGAAAACAAAACTGAGATAAACAAAACTAACCTATATCTACAGGAAAGAAACCAACATGACTAATTCTAACTACGACTGAACTTGGAGTGTGAAGCTAACTAAACTCTAGGTACTTGTAAAAAACAGGACTAAGAGAAACCTAAACAACTAAACAATTTAAGCAAACTAAGCAAACTAAACATGACTAAGCAAACTAAGCATATTAAGCATGACCGATCACTAATTACATTCTAGAAATACCATTAACATGAACAACAAATTAAACATACAGATCATAAAACAGAGGTATCATTTACATAAGTAGTAAAAAATCATAGATATTACAAGACAAAGAGATCATATACAAAACGAATACATAAAACAAATAACACAACGTATTTGCAGAAGACAAAGACAAATTATATACACAGACGGAAGATCACTGGTTGTTGAGGGGCCCTTCTTAGCAACCAGACGCTGCGCCTTAATCAATCAATCATCACGCATGCTATTAAGATCTCATAAAACTAAAACAGAGGTGTATTAAATTAAAAACGAGTTACAACGTTGCTGTGTCTACTTACAGCTGAAGAACTAGAAACTCAGAGACTAAAAAAAGACTAGCTCGTCTCAGTAACGAAGATGTCTATATATACAGAGTTACAATGGGGAGATAAATTCGACCCTTTAGTGGTCGATTGCTCTAATAATAGGCAGTCTTAATGCCACAAACCGGCTCTGCTTAACAATACATGACAACACATGGCCAATGAACGAACCCATAACTGTTTATGACAACGCACCAAGCATCTACCAAGTTCCACGGCGTTGGTTTCCTTCTCATGGTTGTTGAGACGTTGATTTTTTGTTGACGTGGGAAAAGAGATGTGCTGCATAAGGACCACGTTCTAAATAGAACCCATGTGACGGTTTTCTTTCTAATGGCCTGAGAATATCTCAACATACGATCTCGTGGGTTGAATGCGGGGCTGAACGACGGGCTGAATGCGGCTGATCATTTGCAGTGTGAATACGCATTTGAATGGAGGTTCGTTTGAGAACCATAACCTATGGAATGAAATATATTTTCCAAGCAAGCCAAAAAATGTCAAATAAACATCAATAAATCACAATATGACGATTCTTACCCAAAATTCATGAAATGTATGAATATATGCATACCTGATCTATTTGACGGTCTGAATGGCGGAAAGAATAACTTATTATATCAAAAATGGTTAAAATGACGCCAATAAGAGTGTGTTTGATGATCAAAAGTGGTGACAAAATGGACACCAACATTCCCCAAAACTGAATACATGCCAAGTCCCACTGAGCAAAAAGAAAGAGAATTTAGGAAGAAGGCTGAGTTGCGTTAGCAGTTGCCTTCGACTTGGAAGAGGAGGAGGATTTAGCTCTAAGCTTATGAAACTACTCCTTCAAAGTATCATGCTTCAGCTGAAGAGAAAGGTTGGAGGCTGTCTTGGCTTCATTTAAATCTTCCACACACTTCACCTGAAAACGTAAGTGCTTGTTCTCTTGATGAAGCCCAAAGATGATCTCAACATACTTCTCATTCTGGCTTCTCAACTCTGCTCTGTCTTTGGTTAATCTGTCCACAGTCTATTGGAGTGGAGCAGATGCTTCTACAAGAGACGCATGGTCTTTTTGAGGGCTTGATCCCCTTAGAGACGGTTCGGGACCAACAGGTGTAATGTGTGTCTCAGGGGTCTTATCTTCAATATGTGTAGAGGCAGGCTCCAAGACAGGGTCTTTAAGTAAAGTGGTTGATAAATTGGCCAATGCAAGGAGAGGGGACTCAAAAATAGGGTCATTTGCTTGGTCGTTAGGGTTGTCTGAGTGCATTGGCTCAATGACTGACTGATTGATGGACTGAACAACAGTCTGGTCGACAGACTGGATGACAGTCTGGTCAACCGACTGGTCGCGATTAGCCCTTCTTGACTTTGTAGGTATGGGTGAAAAGAATGGGAGTTCCGTGGTTGTGTCCTCGTGGACATGCTCAGGAGATGATGAGTGATCAGGGTGTATTTCTCCCGAGGGACCCTCACTAAATCTTATAGACTTGGTAATCTTTTCTTCTTGGACAGAGGTTTGGGCTGGCTCATTAACATGGGATAGGAAACGATGACGTTTACGAGAGGCAGGGGATTTGACCGGAGGCTTCTTAACTAGATGAGCGTTCAGGACTTCAAAGACAAAGCGTTCCCAGGTTTTCCCCTTTTCTTCCAACTGGTGGGTGATTAAGATTTTGATCAAACAGTGGTGGTATAAGCTTCCAGAGGGATTAGTGGTATTCTTCCTAATCTAGCTTGACATTTTCTCTAAAATTTTCAGAAAATTGAAGGGAAAATTAAGAGCCTGACCTTTAACAAAATGTGCCAGTAACCTAAGGTGGCAAGCTTTGAAGACGGTGTACTTACCTTCATAGGTAATCAAATGGATAATGACAGTCAATGGGTTGAGGTACTTAGGCTTAATCCATTCTCTGTGAAACCCTTTGGTGCCAGCAACATGTTGATATTCGTCCTTAAGGGAAAACTTGAGCTCTGTCCATGGAAGGAAAAGATGTTTATGCCAATGTGCTCCTTCCTTGGGCATTTTCGTGGCCGATGAAATGGATTCTTCCGTCACTGGAAAAGTGAGATGGCCGACCTTAGCTGTCTTACCATGAAATCCCTTAACAAACAGTAGTGAAATCTCAACATCATGGCCGTCAAGGAGGTGAAGGAATGGACATCCGGCTCGCAAAAATATTTCACGACATGCCTTAAAATCGGGAATGCAGAGGAGGTCTTGATAACTGCCAGGCTCGTAACGGATTGGCATTTTGAACAGAGGCCGAAGGATGCAGATGGATAGAGTGAATGCAAGAAATTGTAGGAGATGGGGTTTTATAGGTTCAGGGTGGATGAAAAAATGAGCAAGATGAAGTAGAGTTTACGCAGAGGTAGGTTTAAATTGAGATCCGTTCGAGCGACTGAATAATTGTGGAGATAGATTTGGCATGTTCGAATGATACCCTATCATTTAGTTACCTTGAGTCATGTGCCATCATAGAACTGCGTGGTTAATGAATTTGTATGGTTTATGATATGTTCAACCATGTCCAAAGTAAATCTTTGGACAGGTTGAATGTAATCCTTATTATGAAATTATAGCCATAAATTACACATAAAAAAATGATGACGACTTAATAAATGAAACGATAGATCATACGGTAAAATTTAAATAGAGGATTGAAATCGTATGATAGCCATATGAAGGTTGATCAATTCATTTGATGAGACGAAATGAGTATGCAAAGATGGAATTTAATTTGATCCTTGGCATGATTAGTTGATTAGATATATCAGTAAAAATCAAAATTTTAAATATCTTAGCATAGTTATTAATATCATTACAGGCTATGGTTTCATTCGGCACTTCATTCAGATCATTATTCCCATTTGCCTCGTTCTTCTCCTCATTTGGATCGTCATTCGACCCTTCATTCAACTCTTCATACAGAACTTTGTACAGAAACGTGCTTTGATGGATCTGACTGTTGCTGATTAGGCAAAGAATTTTTTTGGGACTTGTCAGCAGACAAGAGATGTTGTAAACCTGTTTTTCTAGAACTTTAGTCGCGTTCTTCTTTATTTGTAATTGATCAGAACATTTTTTCTTCTACTTTTTGCGTTATCCTGAAAACACCTATCATTTTATCAGAGATAAGTAAACTTTTTATAAGTATTCAGAATGTAAAAACAGTTATGAATCTCCCCCAAACCAAAAATATGGCGTGTCCTCAAGCCATCAAAGAAAAAGTGATAATTATTCAAATATTTTAAACACATGGTTAAGGCAATAACTTCTAAAAATGTTGTGACAATTTTCGTAAAAAAATAAATGAAATATTAAATTATTAAATGTAGATGATTCAGATATGTACATTCATCAAAAAAGAATACAACAGTGCTTAAGAAGACCATATGAAGAATGATAGTGTAATGAATGCGAAAAATGCCATAGGAAACTAGTCACCCATGACTCATTTTAAAGATCTCTTGTCATCCAAAGAATATAGATAAGGTTCACCGTAGAGTTTGTGAGATTTCTATAGTTATGGGTCCCATTTCTAGGATAATCATACCCTAGGTATTGTTTGAATTAGATGACAGGGTCCAAGTCCAACTTACAACCATTCTCTAATGACAGTATAAATAATTGGCCTAAACATGTATTTGTATACTCAGGTTTTTATATGAGCCATGTGCATAGCAATGCATTAACCAAACCTCTTTTACCCGATATTTCCCTTCTTCCAACAGGCCTGTTCAATGCCCTAACGGGTTTATCTTGGTACCATGCAAGCATAGCCCCACTGCCAGCGAGCCTGTTCAGTACCTCGACGGGTTTACTTACATTTACCGAGCTTCCTTGTTTAATATTTTACTTAGCATGGACCCGCTACCAGCAAGCCTATTCAGTACCCCGGCGGGTTTGCTTCGTATAATGATATTTTTAGTAAGGAAGCCAGTTGGCACTAGAGTGTGCTAAGCTTGTTAAACACATAGTTCACATTTTTAGAGAGAACCTTATGAGTAACTTTATGTATAAGGGCCTAAATTATAGATCATGTCAAAAGAGAATAACCTAGAGCTATTCTTTGACTTCTCAGTACATATTCTTCATAAAAGATCGGTAATGTTCCCTACAAAAATAGAGATATCACTCACTTTTGAGCTACCTTTTAAAAGTGCTTAAGAGACAAGTTTTGATAATGAGTCTAGGATGAGCTAGTAGTCCATAGGTGTAAGATAGAACTTTTGAAGATCATAGTAATTAAAGTGGGTCTTAAGAAACTATTCTAATGATAAATCAGAAATGTACATGTCTGAATCAAATACCATATGCAGAATCATAAAAGAAAGTGGTTAAAAATAATACAAAGAACGCTTTAACCTTTCACTATAAATTTTCAATTTTCAACCGTAATCAAAAGCAAAGGAGAATTATAAGTATTTCTTTTAGAGCACTTCCATTTTCAAATAATATTGCATGAGCTAATTACAAAGATAAGGTTCTTGTAATCAAACTGCAAAACCACTTGTTAGATGATTCAAATTTATTTAAAACAAAAACATATGTACAAAGAAAAAGTCAAAGGAAGTCTATAAAAAAAGGGAAAAGAGTCTTCCTGTTTTAATTGACAAAATTTTATAGCTGACCATGAAAGTGAATTTCCTGCAAAGATGCAACCAATGGTTAGAAATGACTCTTATTATTGAAAAGCAAAAACATATTTACATATATACAAATGAAGATAACCCAAAATAATTCAAGAACCAGG
The DNA here is from genome assembly GCA_027924585.1 of Larix kaempferi. NCBI lineage: Eukaryota > Viridiplantae > Streptophyta > Pinopsida > Pinales > Pinaceae > Larix > Larix kaempferi. The sequence goes on from BSBM01000753.1 coordinate 50,858,554, forward strand.
GGAAGGAGGAATGACTTCCTCTTCTACCAGTTCCACTTCCTCCTGTTGTAAGGCATTCTACACAAAATCTTGTTTAGATATTGGTTGATGATAAAGCCTAAGTCTATGTCCATTTACAACAAAAGAAATTTGAGAATCATCAATTGTCTTAATTTTAATAGATCCATTATCGAAAGCTGTAACAATTTCATATGGTCCCATCCATTAAGTAATTAATTTACCTTTAAATTTTTTGTATCTTGAATAAAAAAGTAATGCCGAGTCTCCAATTTGACTCTTGAGAGCTTTTAGTAATTGTTTTTGCTGACTCTCATCTAAACCTGCATTTATATGTAGAAATTTGTCGAACTAACCTCACAAGGTATGGTATAGGATCCTATATGTTCTTTGATTGCGAAGACACAGGGTGTACTCGTAAATGTTGAGAGGCTCATGTTTTCTTGTAATCCATCTTCAAAGATTTGGTCAAGTTGGGTGAAAGATTGAGGAAATTCTATACATGTTGTGGAAGAGATAAATTGGTTCAACACACTCTCGGTATTATGTTCTTGAAGTGCCCAGGAGAAATCACTAAGGAGAGAAAGTTCTTCCAAGTTCTCATCCTTGAAAGGACAATCAACCAAAACAGGTTTCAAATTACTGGTTGTGCTGGTGGGTATAAAGCCAGTTTTCTTGTAGATAACTTATCAGAGATAATCATCTCTTCATCCCTACATCCTACGAATGCACTGGCAGTAGCCAACCAAGGTCTTCCTAAAGTGATGGGGTGACCTTTGGAAGGGTATTTTGATTCTATGACCATGAAGTCCACAGGATATCGCCATGAAGCTACTGATATAGTGATGTCATCTAAGATCCCAGTAGGTTGAACCATAGTGCGATCTGCTAATTCTAGCATTGTTGGGGTAGGGCGGAGGAACTGTCCCGAATTGAGAGCTTCTAAAACTATGGTAGTCATCAGATTAATAACAGCTCCTAGATCAATAAGAGTGTTCCCTATGGTGGTGTTGTTGATGATAACAGTCACCACAGGGTTTCCTGGATGTGAATACTTTGGGAGTCTAGGTTGGTTTTCTATGCAATCTGACATTTCTCCTACTACATGAATCATCGGAGGGTCTTTCTGTTTTCTCCCTGGTCTTTTAATACAGAGTTCCTTTATTACTTTACTATAGATCGGAATATCCTTAATGGCTTGTAACAAAGGGATCTTAATGCAAATATTCTTCAATTTGTTAATGATATCATACTCTGGATAAGTTACAGGTTTTTCTATCACTAGATGCGCTGGATATGGGGGTGATTTTTCTCCTGTAATTACCTCTTTATGCGGATGATTGTGTGTTGAAGATTTAGGAATAACCACATCTTCAAGAATAGCATCGTTCAAAACTTCATTAGGTATGTCTTCTTCTTCATTCTCTTCTCAGATAACAACTGATGACTTGGGATGATCTTGCAAAACTCTTCCAGACCATAGTTTAATCTTATGTATTGGTGCGGTCGAAATGGCATATGATGGAAGAGGTAATAACCCAATGTTATTAAGAGCTTGGGTTGGTTTGTTGTTAGGATTCGGTATTGGTTGTGTAGGTAATATTGTGGGTCTCGGAGGATTCATGTTCTGGAAATGGTGAGGTTGATTTGGGATAGGGGGTAGTGAAGGAGGTGCAAATCCAAGCAAAAGTTGCTGAATATTAGGTGGGTAAGGATAGTTAGGAACAGGAGGATGTGGTTGAGAATAAGCTTGTCCTCTCCATCTGTGTATCCATTGTTGTTGTTGATCATTTTGAGGAGGGTATTGAGGTGGCCAATTTTTCCAACCTGAAGTGTTCCATTGTTGAGAAGGTTGATAAGGATAGTAATAGGGTGGAATTTGTGGTGATGGATCTTGATATGATGATTGATCTCTAGGTTTCCAAGGCCTCCTAGATGATTCACCAAAGTTTCCACTCTTATACACATCTTGCAACCCAGGAAATGAGGGACAATTATAAGTAAGATGTTCTTCTGTACAAAGGTGACAATCTGAAACATTGTTCAATGGACATTCTCGTTGGGGATGTTTAGGTCTACATCTAGGACAGAAAACACTCATTGTTGCACGATCTTCATCTTGCCTCTTTTTAGTTTGTAATGCATCCAATTGAGAACCCATGGCTCCTAAGATATCTGTCTTGAAATTTTCCAATAGGTTTCCCAACTCTACCCTTGTAACTCCACCAGGGCCGGATGTGTTTCCTTTTAGGTTCCTAGCATAAGATTCTCGAAAGTGTCTTCCACTTTTCCCTTTGCTCCTAGAGTAATTCCTACATAGCTCACAAATCTGTGGAAAAGGCTTATGAGATATGTCTCCTGCTGCCATGAGATGAAGGTTTTCTAAGAATTCTTCTGAGATTCCTTTGAGGAAGAGTGTTCTTACTGCATCCTCCTGAATATCACTATATTTAGATTTATGTAACACATAGTTAAATCTTTGGAGATAGTCTTCTAGGCTCTCATATTCAAGTTGCTGTATTTTAAAAATATCATTGTGAGAGTCCTTAGGTTTACAATAATCCTGATACTTCCATAGAAACACAGTCTTCATGTCTTCCCAAGTTCTAATACTAGATTTTGCTAACCCCATGAACCATCGAAGAGAAGAATCTTTTAATGTGGCAGGAAATAGTTTTAGCTTTTGGCCATCTTGTAGGTAATTATAACTCCTACACAAAATGTCAAATTCGAATAAGAATGTATCCGGATCCTCACTAATCTTCCCATAAAAGGCTGGTAGTGAGGAAAGAGGGATGTTTTTCATAGTTACATCTTGTGCAATGTCAGACATGATCTTTATTTTCATCATCCATGAAGATCCAATTGCCAAAGAGAGAATACTTAGGTGGATCCTTTCTTGGTGAATATGGGATATCCCAATGTTCCGTTTTAGGGAAAATATTTCCCTTTTTAAGAGAGGAATTATCATCTATGTGGGAGTCTAGTTTTGTAGGTCCTACAGTTGTTGTCTCAATATGTGAGATGACTATGTTCATAGAATTCTCAAAAAGAGCGTATACTTGTGCAAGATCAACAAAATCTACTAAGTTTGGACCACCTACTATTGAGAAAGTAGTGTCTTTGGGTTTTTGAACTAATGGAGGGTTGGGAGGTTCTGAAGTTTTATCCTTTGGAGTTTCCTCTTGTCTAAATTTAGTCTCAATATGAGCTTGAGGTTCCTGTGGAATTTCTTTATGAACAGACTTTTCTGATGTCCCTATGGCTTCCCCTAATTGATTTCCAGAAAGGATTTCCTTTGCTTTCCAAGTAGGACTATCCCCTTTAGGTGTCTTCCGATACCTTTCTACCGAGTTAGTAGTTGGGATGGCACGCCCCCTGTATAAGTTATTAGGAATTTTAGTAGGGATTCTCGTAGGAGAGCTAGTTTTAATAAATCTACCTTTTGAGTCTCTAGACCTATTCATGAAAACAAACTATAACTGAAATAAATTCTAACTGCATCACTACTAGTGCTAGGTTTTGGGGATGCCTGTTATAACAGATGCGCAGGTTCTTACCTCTCATCTTACCGCTCACCCGCCACCATCCTATTTCTAAATTTCAAGCGGAAAATTCAAATCTACCACTAAGTTTTAAAGGAGAGTTCTACCTATCTACAATTGAGTTCTACCTATCTACAACTGAATTCTACCTATCTACAACTCCTCCGCAACGACGCCAAAATGTTGAGGTGTATTTACTGTCTTAAAGAATCACCAAATATTTAATTATCGACCAGGGTGAGTAATCTTAGAGTTGTGGCACAGTATATGCTGAGGTAGAATGGAACCTAAGTTTCGACTTGGTAGACCTTAGAAACGTTTAAGAAAGAAAAGATCGAAAGATCTTTCAAAATGAAAAACCGAGTCAAACTTTAGAAAGACAATGAAAGAACCAACTAAATATAACTAAACCAACAGATTAGAATAGTATCAAGCTATACTACTCTGTTCTAAGGACAATAACTGGAAAGAAGATAAAAAAAAATATTTTTAGGAAGAAAAACTAAATAAAAAATAGAACTACTTTGATGAAATTGAAAACTACTGAAAAACTCTAAACTAGGAATTAGAAACAATAGTAAATGAGTTCATAAACCTATCTATGAGATAATTCAACTAACAACAAAGAACTTAAAGTAAAACTACAAATGACTAAGTGAATTCAACAACTACTGATGCATTCATTCAATAATTCAAGACTACACTAAACTACCTAATTCCATTGTCCTTGGGGATTCTGAGGAAGTGTATCAAATGTAATGGAATAGGAGCGAATGTATCAAAGTGGCTTTCAAATGTGACGAGGAAACAAAATGGAACTAAATCTAGTTTAACTTCTACAAATAAATGCAAACTAAAGATTGTCCAACTACAATTAACCTTAAACATCTTGATCTATCTTTTATTCATACGCAAATGGTATAAAACTAATAAAATCTAGAAGCAAGTAGAAAACTTAATAAAGATATGTACTTGAACTGAATTTGATTTGGAAACAAGTAGAAAACTTGATAAAGATATTTTATTGATGAACCAAACCCTATTTCATAAACATCTTCATTATTGGTACGAATGGGAAAACTAATCCTATGCTTGACGAAGAATTTGGAGAATGAAATTATTAAACTTAATCTGATATTAATCTTGACGATATATGATAAACTACACTAAGAATGAAACTAATAAATTATGTAATAGTAAAGCATTAATGAACCAAATATAAAAGAAACATAACTTGTAAAGCAACTAGAGCAGGGTTAAGAAAAGATAGAATGAAAACTAAGGATGATGACAAACTTAATTAAAACTCGATGCAAGATAAAACAAGATATAAATTACATCTAAGAAGGCTAATTAAAAGCAAGATATGTCATAGTTCAAATACCTAAGAAACTGGATTCTAAATAAGCATAAAACAATGCAGGAAGTATTAAGGTCCGAATGATGATCCAGATGGCTGTCCGGATGGAGGAAAACGATTTAAACTAAGGAAAGAAGCGGTTTGGATGATCTTAACGTCAGCTGACTGGTGCATATGAACCTACAGTGCAAGGAAGCAATGAGTAAAGTGCTTAGGAGCTAAGATGACAAGAATCAATCTATTCTAATCATTGTCTAAGGAATGAACTATTTCTATGGCATAAGAAAACAAAACTAAGATAAACAAAACTAACCTACAACTACAGGAAAGAAACTAACATGACTAATTCTAACTACGGCTGAACTTGGAGTGTGAAGCTAACTAAACTCTAGGTACTTGTAAAAAACAGGACTAAGAGCAACCTAAACAACTAAACAATTTAAGCAAACTAAACATGACTAAGCAAACTAAGCATATTAAGCATGACCGGTCACTAATTACATTATGGAAATATCATTAACATGAACAACAAATTAAACATACAGATCATAAAACAGAGGTATCATTTACATAAGTAGTAAAACAACATAGTGATTACAAGACTAAGAGATCATATACAAAACGAATACATAAAACAAATAACACAACTTATCTACAGAAGACAAAGACAAATTATATACACAGACGGAAGACCACTGGTTGTTGAGGGGCCCTTCTCAGCAATCAGAGGCTGCGCCTTAATCAATCAATCGCCACGCATGCTATTAAGCTCTCATAAAACTAAAACAGTGGTGTATTAAATTAAAAACGAGTTACAACGTTGTTGTGTCTACTTGCAGCTGAAGAACTAGAAACTCAGAGACTAAAAAAAGACTAACTCGTCTCAGTAACGAAGACATCTATATATACAGAGTTACAATGGGGAGAGCAAGTCGACCCTATAGTGGTCGACTGCTCTAATAATAGGCAGTCTTAATGCCACAAACCGGCTCTGCTTAACAATACATGACAACACATGGCCAAGGAACAACCCCATAACTATTTACGACAACGCACCAAGCATCTACCAGGTTCCACGGCGTTGGTTTCCTTCTCGCAGTTGTTGAGACGTTGATTCTCCATTGACGTGGGCAGAGAGATGTGCTGCATAAGGGCCACGTTCTAAACAGAACCCATGTGACGGTTTGCTTTCTAGCGGCCTGAGAATATCTCAACATATGATCTCACGGGTTGAATGCGGAGCTGAACGACAGGTTGAATGCGGCTGATCGTTTGCAATGTGAATACATGTCTGAATGGAGGTTCGTTTGAGAGCCATAACATGTGGAATGAAATATATTTTCCAAGCAAGCCAAAAAATGTCAAATAAACATCAATAAATCGCAATATGACGATTCTTACCCAAAATTCATGAAATGTATGAATATATGCATACATGATCTGTTTGACGGTCTGAATGGCGGAAATAATAACTTATTATATCAAAAATGGTAAAAATGATGCCAATCAGAGTGTGTTTGATGATCAAAAGTGGTGACAAAATGGACACCAACAAGAACATAGGAGTGAGAGAGTGTACCAATAAATTAGGATATGCTACATATATGGAATACGTTTTAGTTAGGTATTTCGTTGTGGAAGGTAGTATGGAATCTTACAAGTCCCGCAAAACAAAAAGAAAAAATTCTTTGGATTTCCCTAGATAACAAACAATTATCATGGGATAATTCCTAAAATAGGAACATGCAAATATCTAGGAGATGAAATATGTGTAAGAGTTGTGATGAATCTATTGATCAACTCTTTGTTTCACATGTCTTCACTAGAACAATTTGGATTGAAATCCTTCAGATCTCTACTAAAAATAATAAGTGGGGAAAGGGGGTTCTTGTTGATTGTTTTTATTCTTGGATAATTGATAAAATAACTTTCAAGGCTTTGGAAAGTTAGGTGATTTGGGGCATTTGGGTTTTTAGAGACAAAATGATTTTTCAAGGCTTGGAGATGATCCTAGCTCAGTCAACCCATAAAATTAAATGTGTGAGTGAAGGTAGTTAGGGTTGCACTAAAGGGACGCGTCCCAATTTTTTTAAGGAACTTGATTTTTATTTTTAAAAGCAATGAGACTATTTTGATGTGCCTACCAAGGTGATACAAGGTTATGTAGGGATAGTTTCACACTTTTCCTTGATCAACATCATCATTTTAAATAGAATTTAAAAGGTGTCCAAGGAATGCTGATTTTTTTCCTTTGTGGTTACTACTAAAGACAATGAAAGATAAAATATTAAAACAATTACATTCCTTTTTAGATTTCAAGCATATGGTGGATTGGGAAAATAATTAGTGTTGTTTAGAAAACAGTTGTTAGATCTAATAATTATCCATATTCGGGTCTTAAAAGGTATTTTTGAAGATTTGTCTTTTGTCCATCTATATAGAGAGTTCAATGTTGCAACTTATTAGTTATTGAAGAAGCTCTTAGATTGCAAGTAGGCATCCTTTCTAAGTTGGAATTTAGAGGAGGGGTTCAAATTTTAGCCATTGATTTTTTTTTGTTCTTTTGCTGTTGGGATGTGTATATCATCTTCTCTTTGTTATACTTTTTTGTTTTTATTTTAAATTTTCACTTGGATTGCAAACTGGAGCTCTTGTGCTAATAGAAATTGAAAAGGTATTTTTTTGGAAGGCTACCTTTAAGAAGCCATGAAAGAATTTTTTTTTTTAACTGAAACGGTTAGCCAGCTTTGATTATATAAAAAGATGGAAAATACATAACAGAGAATGATCAGATTGGTCCCATATGAGGAAAACATCCCTCACACCAAGTTCGTCATGTTCTAGCTGATAACTATCATTGTATCTTCCTATCCTATGAAAACTATAGCATCTTATGAACTATCCTAGAAGGAGTATGAAAAATCAAACATTGTTGAGATACTGCCTTATACAAAAAATGGAATTTCAAACCTTCCAGGATGCCAAAATTGCAGCTGGTACCTATTCTATGAGTTCTAAAAACCTTATGCATATTACTGAAAGACATTAAAAACAAAATAGAACTAGAAAGAGCCCAACTCGAGACCTGAACCCAACCCGAGATCTGAACCGATGAACAGTTACTGTAGACCAGTATCCATGGTAGCGCCAGTAGAGCTCGCTGCCCCGTTCTTCTCCGTGCTGAGGTCCACAAAGTTTCCAGCATTTTCCATGAACTTCTGCAACTTCTCCATTTTCCTGTTGGTGTCTTCAAGATATCTGCCAGAGACTTTGTGCTTACGGGCCTTATGAGGATAAGCTAGGCCCAGGGTCTCTTCTAGGTGCTCCACTTTCTCAGCAATGCTCTGGTGCTGAGCTTTAGCCTTTGTGTGAGTAGCATATGCCAGATTGTAGAGGTGAGATAGGATTTTCTTATGCTCCAGGATTTCACTTCTAATTAGCCTTACTTGCAGCTCCAGCTCCTGCAAACGATCCAAGAATTCCACTTCAAATTTGGAAATGTTGTGATTCCCAGTCTGAACATGTGAATTCCCAACCGCGATGTGCCTGCAACAAGGACTGAGCCCATGGTTGCACTCTGCTTGTGCCGAGTCTCCTCTCATTTCCTCCTGCTGCAATCCACGGTTGCAACCTCCATTAGGGCCTCTCCCCGGCTTGAAGCACCTACCGCATTTCTAAATCACTTCACCCCTTCCCTGCAGGCACGCAACACCATGGAAAAACATATCACCCCCTCCTTGAGGATGCCCCGTGCCATGATAATCCATACTCCTGTTAACACAGAGGAACTTCGAAAAGACAAGTAACAGACGTAGTATTCTGAGGACGAAGGAATGAGAGCTGGGAAGCATCCAGATGCAAAGATAAACCCTAGCATCTAGCGGGCATGCCGACCAACTGTTGAGATGAGTAATGGAAATAAATTTGAGCATGCGAGGGCGACCTACAAGGAGTGTAGGAGCCATCGAAAATCCAATGGAGAGATCCCAAAAATTAAAAAAAAAAAACCCTCTAAAGTGTTGAAACCAAAGAGGTATAGGGATCCAATAAGAGGGGGCATGAGCCCAATCCATTAAGGCTAACCTTAGTCTAGGGGATCCATGATTTTTCCAAAACATCATTGTTATAAATTAGAAAACCATAGGAGATCCTAACTCTGATATTGGCCATTTCATCAACTTGTCCATTTTGTCCTCGAAGAATATGCAGAAAGGTAAGCTCATGAAAATCCCTGCTAATGTAGAGGAGGAGATGGTGTATTTTTGAAGTGGGCTCTTTTCTTTTTCCAACTATACATCTAGCTTCTCTGATAATGATTAAGGAGTATCCTAAGACTGTAAGTCTGGTTATCCCCAGGCTGATAGCAATCTCCATCCATTTGATGAGGCCAAGCCACTCCACTCCATTATTGGTTTTTCTTCCTACGACCCAAGAAAACTCCTTCTGCTTGTTCCCCTTGGAGTAAAAAATTAGTCCCCCCGCACCTGCTAGCCCAGGATTTCCTTTCGAGGCACCATCAAAGAATAATATGCTGCTTCCCAGTTGAGTCTTCCAGAGCTGGAATTCCTCATTGTTCATCCTCAGCTGCTAGCACAATGGATTTGTTTTTTGGGAGGTTTTATCCAGAATAGATGAGGAGGAGGTAGATGGAAATAAACCATCCAATTTATTTCAACATTCAAAGGTTCCTGATGTATATTGGGCATACCCCTCGAAGATAAGGCTTCGATCTAGAGAGCCTTGGTAGCAATAAAGGTCCTGTGAGGACAGGAGGGAAACCCATCAAATATTTCTTTGTTTCTTGCAGTCCAGACCTTCCAGCAGATAAACCTGGGGAGAGCTTCTCAGGCTCTGGTGAAGTCCGGTTTTCTGGAGAAGGAGCCTTGATCAAAATCCTTCTAGCATTTAAATAAGTCATTCCAATTGGTTGGCATCACCAGGTTGATATTTAGACTATTGATGGCATAGTTCCAAACCTCAAGAGTGAACCTGCAATCCAGGAAAAGATGATCTAGCGTCTATTCAAAATCTTTGCATAAAACACAACGAAGAGGTCCCCCTATTCCGTGTTTTCTCAGATTGTCTGTAGTTAACGTTTTCCTTTGAGCTAGAACCCAAAAAACGACATTCACCTTTGGAAGTCCGTCTTTGCACCAGAACATAGACCATTTGGTGTCTCTAGTGCCTTGAACCATGTTGATGGGAACATGTTGATAGCCCTCCTTCACTGAATAAGATCCCGATTTTCCCCAACCCCGCTTGTCTTTGAGAGTGTTGATGTATATGTAACTTTGGAATGTATTTCATATATGTATATTGTACCCCTACAGAAAGGTTATTATTCCTCTGTACGGAAGTGTCATCATTTGTATTTACAAGTGTTGTAACTTATACTTGATGGGTTATTAGACCACCTTGATGGGGTCAGCCCTATATGAGTCTTGTGGGTTAAAGGGTTATTAGACCACCCTAGTGGGGTCGACCCAGTTAGTATTATGTTAAGTGGTTAAGTTGGGGCTGACCTAGTTAGAGTTAAAAGGCAAGTCAAGTTGTGTATAAATAGAGTGAGGGTGTCACTCTATTTGATCATTCACTTATTCATCTATCTCTCTCATTGAGTGATGCGCATTAGTGGAGGAGGAGAAGCTGCTAGGAGTCTATCTCTTATGCTTGGGTTATTGTATCATTGCTCTATCTATCTCTGAGGAAGTTATTGGGGTTTTTCACTTTCTTGGTTTTCCCCAAGGAAACTCTGTGTCTATTGTCTCTTGTGATTGATATAATGTGCTTGTTATTCTCTCAGATAAGATCCTAGATCATATTGAATTAATGCTAAAAATATAACATGGTATTAGAGCAAACCTGAGAAGAAGACATTGTGTAGCTGCAGAAGCTAGGGATTCTTGTTTTTTGGGTTTCTCTCCACAGATCTTGAAAGGAAGGAGGCTAGATTGACTCTCCTCAGCAAGGTGCATCTTTCTGTCGAAACAGAATTCAATTCTGAGCACTTTTAGTTTTTGACCTTAAAATTAGGGTTTTTGCAAAAGTTGGAATTTCTGAAATCTGAGACCATAGCTGGAAGCTCCTTGGAAAAATCAAAGTTTAGAGCTTTGGATCGAAATTTTTGGTTGGGTAAAACTCCAGGAAAATCAAACCCTAGTTTGGGGTCCTGTCAAGTGAATCTGGAAATTAGGGTTTTTGCAAAAGTTGGAATTTCTGAAATCTGAGACCACAGTTGGAAGCTCCTTGGGAAAATCGAAGTTTAGAGCTTTGGATCGGACTTTTTGGTTGGGTGAAGCTCCGGTAAAGTCAAACCCTAATTCAGGGTCCTTTCCAGTGAATCCAGAAATCTAAAAGGCAATTTTGAGGGGTGAAACTTTGCAGTTTTCAAATTCTGAGTATACCAGCTTGATCATCTCATCAAGGCACATCTTTCTATCCTTTCAGAAGTTTGAAATTCAAAGTTTGAATTTTTAGGGTTTCTTTGATAAACCCTAATCCAGCTCCAGATCCAATTTTCAACAAATCTAGTGGTAAGAACTAAATATTTTCTATTTCCATTTGAAGTACTATTTAAGATGTCTCACCACACCAGGCTTGAGGATAAGCTTGAAGGGGCTGATAACTTCTGAGCATGGAAGTATAGGATTGGGTTAATCGTGGAAGAGAATGAGTTGGAGACTTACATAAGTGAAGAGATCCCTATCCCAAAGGGAAAAGATGCTAAGGCCTTACACAAGAGGAACTTGGTTAAGGCTAAGAGGATCATTGCTGATTCTATCAAAGACCATCTCATACCACATGTGTCATCTCTAAAGACACCCAAGGAGATGTTTGATTCCTTGACCAAGTTATTTGAAGGGAAGAACATAAATCGAAAGATGACCTTGAGGAACCAATTGAAGAATATCAAGATCCAGAATGTGGAGACCATGCAGTCTTATTTCTCAAGGGTCTCCCAGATAAAAGAACAAATTGAAGCTATGGGAGAAGATATAGAGAATGGAGAAGTGGTAATGACCACTCTTAATGGCCTTCCTAGGTTATGGGATTCCTTCATCCAAGGAATTTATGCTAGAAAGAAACTTACCTCATTCAGTAAGTTGCGGGAAGAATTCTCACAAGAAGAAGCTCAGATTATATCTCGAGAAGAGAAGATGGGGAATGAAGACCAAGCTCTCACAACACACTCCAAGAGGCATGGTGACAAGAAGACTCACCACCATGATAAGAAAGAAAGACATCACCATCAGAAGGGTGATTTCAAACCTCAAAGGAACATGTCTTATGTCCGTTGCTATACTTGTGATGAAAGGGGACACATTTCCAGAAATTATCCTAGGAACAAAAAGAAGAACAACAAGAAAAGACATCATGCTCATACTGCTGAGGATGATGAATCTCCTAGGAAGAAGACTAGAGAAGAAAGTGAAGACTCTTCAAGTGATGAAGAGTATGTTTTAATTTCTGCTCTCACCGGTACCATTAATCATGGGAGTAATGATTGGCTTATAGACAGTGGGGCTTCCAAACATATGACAAGATTCAAGGAATCCTTTATGAATCTATTTGAACATGAATCACCCCACAAGGTGAAACTTGGGGATGACTACCAGTATCCCATAAAAGGAAGTGGTGAAGCCTCCTATAAGCTAGACTCTGGAAAGTCTATGAAAATGAAAGATGTGCTATATGTTCCAGGTCTCAAGAAGAACCTACTCTCCATATCTGCATTGGATGCAAAAGGCATGAGGCTTGCATTTATAGATGGCTAAGTCCTTATGTGGCCAAAGGGTAAAACTATAGATGATGCAGTGGTGATTTGAGAGCAAGAGGGAGTATTATACAAGTTGAAGGGATAAACTGAACGAGCCATGGTACATGAATCCATGGAGCCAAATGAACTTTGGCACAAAAGGCTTGCACATATGAACTACCAATTACAAGCAAAGCAGTAGAAGGTCTTCCTAAAATCCAGTCAAAGATGAATTGTTTTGATAAGTTCAAGGAATTCAAAGCCTTGATAGAAAATTAAACTAATAAGAAGATCAAGATCTTTAGATCCGACAATGGTGGAGAATTCACTTCAAGGGACTTCAAGAAGTTATGCAGTAATTCAGGGATTAAGAGGGAGTTGACCACTCCTTACAATCCACAATAGAAAGGAGTAGAAGAAGCTACTTCAAAGTTGGACTCCAGCAACTCCTGCAAGGAAGCAAAGATTCATAGGGATTCCACCCAACAAACAAACAAACATAAGTATTTGAATTGCCATTTCTTGTATATTCTGTTTGTTTAAATAATGTTATTCAATGATGTATATGCTTATGTTCCTAGACTTAGGTTGTGTATTATGCATATTAGAATAATTGCATTAATGAAGAAGATACTACTAATATGCAAGTAATGGGTAAGTGGCCTATGGTATTGTACAACATTCCATTGCTACTTATCTAGAATGAAACCTCTTTGCTGACATGTTGGGAGTTGTGCACACTCTTAACAATGTTCTGGTAGAGATGGAAGGCATCTAGAAAGTTACGGGATATGGATAAATGTTGTATTGAAGCATTGGATAAGATAATTGTATGACTATATGATATATGTCTTTATGCCTAAGAATTTGTTTTTTGAAAACAATGAGAAGTTTCTAATCATGCAATTGAATTTAACTTGTAGGAAAGATCGTGTACAATCACCTACAAAAGAAGGACTACAACATTTGTTCCAGCAACGAAGTTCAAGAAAACTATCTATTGAAGATATTGAAGAATCTGAAGTTCCCAGGATCCGGGATACAGTAATGGAAGGATGCCATGGTTGAGGAATACCGGTCGATCATGAAGAATGATGTTTGGGATGTGGTCCCAAGACCTGGAGGGAAGTCTGTTGTAACTTCCAAGTAGATCTATAAGATCAAGCATGCTATAGATGGTAGCATAGAGAAATATAAAGCAAGGTTTGTAGCTAGTGGCTTCTCCCAGAAAGAAGGGATTGATTATGAAGAGACCTTTGCACTTGTGGCCAGGTACACTTCCATTAGATCAGTACTTGCTCTAGCTAGAGTGATGAAATGGAAGGTACACCAGATGGATGTCAAGACAACTTTCTTGAATGGTGTAGTCGAAGAGGAAGTGCATGTGGAGCAGCCACTCGAGTTTGAGACACATGATAGAGGGACTCATGTGTGCAAAACTGAAGAAAGCCATGTATGGTTTAAAACATGCACCCAGGACCTGGTATGGCAAGATGGATAGCTTCCTATCCATTTTGGGCTTTACTAAGAGTAAAGCGGATTCCAACCTTTACTACAAGGTTGAGGAAGGCAATCCAATGATACTACTATTGTATGTGGATGACCTATTTGTGACAGGTGAGGATGGATTGATTGCAGACATGACGAGGAAGCTTGCTGCCGATTTCGAGATGAAGGACTTGGGTATGATGCACTACTTTCTAGGCATGGAGATGTGGAAGATTGCAGATGGGATCTTCCTTGGACAAGGGAAGTATGCAGTAAAGATCCTGAAGAGGTTCGGGATGATGGACTGCAAGGCCATGGCCACACCTATGGCATCGAACCTGAAGCTTCTGTGTGATGCTTCATTTGAGCCGGTTGATGTCACGGTGTATTGTCAGATGATTGGGTCCTTGATGTACCTGACGAATATGAGACCAGATATCTGCTTTGCGGTGAACACCTTGAGCTAGTACTTGAAAAATCCGAGACATGTTCACCTGATAGCTACAAAGCATATTTTGAGGTACCTGAAGGATACAGTTGACTATGGGCTCAAGTATGATGCGGAAGTTTAACCTAGAGGATTATGTTGATTCAGATTGGGCAGGTAGTGCCATTGATCGGAAGAGCACTTCGGGGTGCTGCTTGAGTATGGGATCCGGTATGATCTCTTGGTTTAGCAGGAAGCAGTCCTGTGTGGCACTGAGTACAACCGAAGTAGATTATGTTGCATCTTGTTCAGCTAGTTGTGAGGCAGTATGGCTTAGGAAGCTACTGTCTGAGTTATTTGATCTCCCGTTGGATGCTACCTGTATCTTCTGTGACAACCAGAGTTGTGTGAAGTTGTCTGAGAACCCAGTGTTCCATGACAGGTCGAAGCACATTGAGATCAAATATCACTATATCAGTGATATGGTGCAGAGAGGAGTAGTGAAGCTCCTGTATGTTGCAATGGATGAGCAGATAGCCGATATGTTGACCAAGCCGTTGGCCAGAGTGAAGTTTGAGTACTTCAGAGAGAGACTTGGTGTACTTTAGATCGACATTCCTTCCAAGGGGAAGTGATGAGTCCGGAGACACAGATGCACATGAGTTATTCTCACATGGTGGTAGGTGTGTCCTCCCATGGTGCAGATATAAGGGATGGGGCCATTCCGACATGGTTGAAGTGTGTCTTCCCATGGTCGTTGATGTAAGAGCTGTGCCATTCGAGCATGGTTGAAGTGTGTCTTCCCATGGCTGCGATATAAGTGTTGTGCCATTCGAGCATGGTTGAAGTGTGTCTTCCCATGGCTGCGATATAAGTGCTGTGCCATTCCTAGCATGGTTGAAGTGTGTCTTCCCATGGCTATGGATATAAGTGCGATGCCATTCTCGCATGGTTGAAGTGTGTCTTCCCAGGCGTAGATATAAGTGCTGAGCCTTTCATATATGGTTGAAGTGTGTCTTCCCATGCCGGTGAATGTAAGTGCTGTGTGATGTGCATATGGGTTGTGCTCCATGGAATATGAGGTGATCTGAAGACGATGAGGTGACAGTATGGTACACAGGTTTTGCAGAGGCATATAATCAGTCCCAAGATGCTCTTGTAGGTTTTGCAGAGGCAGTGTAATCAGTCCTGAGAGATCTTGCAGGTTTTGCAGAAACAATGTAATTAGTCCTGAGGTGTACTTACTTGATGGCTTGCTCGCAGAGTGGATGAAGACCTACATGGAGGCTAGGCATACAACAGGCATGAAAAAGGGCTGGCTCTATAGAACTTCCTATGAAGAGTATATTGGAGATTGATTGAGATAGCAGCAATGACGATGACGATGATACGATGACGATGATCCGATGACGATGATCTGATGATCCAGAGAAGAAGACTTGTGCTAGAAGACCTGTGTCGAGAAATACCTTCCTAGTTAAGAGGGGGTGTTGATGTATATGTAACTTCGAAATGTATTTCATATATGTATATTGTACCCCTATAGAGAGGTTATTATTCCTCTGTACGGAAGTGTCGTCATTTGTATTTACAAGTGTTGTAACTTATACTTGATGGGTTATTAGACCACCTTGATGGGGTCGGCCCTATATGAGTCTTGTGGGTTAAAGGGTTATTAGACCACCCTAGTGGGTTCGGCCCAGTTAGTATTATGTTAAGTGGTTAAGTTGGGGCTGATCTAGTTAGATTTAAAAGGCAAGTCAAGTTGTGTATAAATAGAGTGAGGGTGTCACTCTATTTGATCATTCACTTATTCATCTATCTCTCTCATTGAGTGATGTGCACTAGTAGAGGAGGAGAAGCTGCTAGGAGTCTATCTCTTATGCTTGGGTTATTGTATCATTGCTCTATCTATCTATGAGGAAGTTATTGGGGTTTTTCACCTTCTTGGTTTTCCCCAAGGAAACTCTGTGTCTATTGTCTCTTGTGATTGATATACTGTGCTTGTTATTCTCTCAGATAAGATCCTAGATCATATTGAATTAATGCTCAAAATATAACAGAGAGAGTAGATGATGGGGCATTACTCCTGAAGGAGGGAGAGAAGAGCTTTATATTCCATTTGCAGGTGGACGGGTAATTCCAAATCCTTCCAGCTGGCCCATTTGCCACTATTAGACCAATTCGAAATATCAAACAAGGAGTGGATGTTGTTGCTTTCAAGCCAGTTTTGCAAGTTTCTTAACTCATGACGAAAGTTGGCAGGAGAGGTCCTCTCTAGTTGATCATACCAAATCTTGATGTTTTTTCCATTTACAACAATCCAATGTATTTTTACTTTAATTATGAAGGTTGCCTTCTTGCACAATTCCCAAATAGGGGATCCTTTCTTCTCCATGTTGATATTTTCAATACATCTAATTCTAGTTCCCCTCATGTATTTTTTCTGCAACACTTTCTTCCACCACACATCTTTATTCGTGACAAGTATCCACATGAATTTTGCTCCAAGGGCCAAGTTCATTATATTTGGATCCTTCACACCAACCCCGCCGCTTGACTTAGAACTACAAACAATGCTCCAATTTATTAGGTGAAACTTCCTGGTGTTGCTTGCTTTTCCCCCTTGCCAAAGAAAGTTTCGAATTTCTTTATTGATTTCCTGAATATTAAAGCCAGGTGCAAGAGAAATTGAGCAGACATATATCGGATAGGCGGACAAGATGGATTTTATCAAGGTAAGATTTCCTGTAGGATTTAACCATCTGAAACCCCAAGCAGAGATCTTCTTTTTTATTTTATCGATCAGCCCTTGCCAATCCTCCTTCCTTTTTCTCCCTTTGAATATTGGGACTTCGAGGTAGTTAAAGGAATTCCAAGTTGCGATTCCTTCAAAACCAAGTATTCTAGAGATTCTTGCCATGGAGGTTGGCGAAGAATTCCAGCCATACACTTTTGATTTGAGCTCACTAATTTTTCCATCTGTGGCATTAAGGAAGGTAGTTAAGACTCTTTTGAATTGTTCTGCAATAACAGTAGATGCTCCACCTAATAAGATGGTATCATCTGCAAATTGTGCATTGTTTGCAGCACGAACTCCCTTGGAAATTTTGATGCCTTTAAGTTCCCCAGAGGTATGAAGACGCTGAAGTCTTCTACTCAAGGAGTCAGCAACCAGGATATAGAGGAACGAGAAGAGCGGGAAGCCCTGGCGAATACCATGAGAGGCTTGAAAGAAATTGGTTGGTTGACCATTGACTAAAGGGGCGATCCAAGGGCTGTTGATACAGCCCTTAATCCACCTGACAAATTCTTTAGAGAACCCAAACTTTGACATAATTTCAAACAGGAAGAAGTGGTTAACCATATCAAATGCATTAGCCATGTTGAGCTTAATTTCCATACCTTGCTGCTTGCGTTCCATGCTAGAGTGTATGCTTCATGGACTATGATGATATTATCAAGAATTTGTCTCTCGACAATAAATCCTACATGAGTCTCTGAGATTAGATGTCCCATGGCTTTCTTCAGTCTAGTTGCCAGGATTTTTGCCAAAATTTTGTAGGATGTATTGCATAGTGATATTGGCCTGAAGCGGTCTATAGATAGGGGTTTCTTATCTTTAGGAATTAAGGCAAGAAACGAGGAGTTTGTAGCTCCGCCAATCTTATCCTTTTTCCGAGTCCAGTTCAACATTTTTTTTAAGTCTTCCTTGATAATTTCCCATGCAGCTCTATAAAAATTGATAGTAAATCCGTCCAGGCCAGGGGCTTTATCAGTACTCAAGGACCAGATGGAATATTTAATTTCGAACTGTAGAATATGTTTGGATAGCTCCCTATTATCTCCCTCAGAGATTAGAGAAGGAATATCAAAGAGAAGATCATCCTGAGCTAAGGGATCAGTCTCATATTTGTCCAAATAGAGCTCCTGGAAGTGCTGGAATATGTGGGTTTTTATCTCTTCTTGATTTAGGATTCTTGCCCCATCTTTATCCCTGAGTTCTTTGATCATATTAAATATTAGCCTTGTCTTGGTTTGATTGTGGAAATAGCCGGTATTACTATCTCCCCCTTTTAACCATAATTGCATGGATTTGATTTGCCATACCTCCTCTTCCTTTCTGGAAGCATTGAGAATTTTGTTATTAAGTTCCTGCTCATAGTAGATAAGAGTTGGAGTGATGTTGACCCTTTCCATGTCGGACTGAAGAGCTGCAAGGTCAGATTGTAATTGTTTTTTGATGTGGCCCTGGATTTTGTAATCCCTTTTTGCCCAACTTTTCAACTCGTATCGGAAATCTCTGAGCTTGCTCTCCCAAACATAGCTCGGAGAGATGAAACAAGGGTAACTCCAGGCCTTGGCGATTAAATTCAGGGATTTCTCATCTTGAAGCTAGGAGGGATTGAATATAAATGGAATAGGGCTGAGATTAGCAGGGGTGGAAAGAGTGAGGGAAATCGGTTTGTGGTTCGAAACAATGGAGGGGATCGCAAAGGAGGATGGGATAAGATTTAATTGAAGGAAGGAGGACCTAATAAGGAAATGGTCAAGCCTGGAAGCAATGTGTCCAGCACCCACACAACGATTGCTGCAGGTGAAGTTGCCATTCTTGAGAGGAGAATCTAGCAGGTCTAGATCAACTATCAAGTCTTCCAAATTTTCCCCAAAAGGATCCCTAACTTTAGACCCGCCACACTTCTCATACTGAGCTATAGTAGTGTTGAAGTCCCCAGCTAGGATGATTTCCTTGTTATTGATGAAATCCTTAAGGGAGGTGAGATTGTTCCAGAAGGACTGCTTATCCCTATAATGAGTAGGGCCATAGACATTGCATATGCAAAAGGTGAGATTATCTTCCTTATTACAGAGCTCATTTAGTTTCTAGTGTTGGAATTCTTTCACAACTTTGAAGGAATACTTACTTGAAAAGAATGAGGCAATGCCTCCAGAAGCTACTCTTGAGCTTATTGCATTTCCATGGCAATCTATCCAGAAGTGATGTGTGAGTGCCAAGATCTCCACATCAATCATCTTCGTCTCTTGAATCAATAGGATGTATGGTTTTTCTGAGTTGACCATTTCTTTCAAAGTCTTAACTTTGTTAGGTCCCCCAAGACCCCTACAGTTCCAAGAGATGAGCTTCATTACTTCTTCCCCGATTGCTGGCCTGCTCGTTCCCGTCTGTCTGGTTTGCTTTTGGTGGTCTGGAGTAGCTTCATTTCCTCTATGATTCTTTGCCTCCCTAACTCGAGTTCTCTTTCTGCTTCTTGCTCTCGATGATAACGCATATATTTTTTGCCTCTTGTGTTTAGGGGAGGCCCAGGTTCAAAGTATTATTGGGATGCTTTTGAGGAGGATTTGGGGGTACCATAAAATGGGACTACTTTTCGTTGCTTGACCATGTCCGCCCAGGAACTATCAAGTGGAGGAGAACCATCCTGAGCTGGAATTTCTTTATCAGGTTCAAGAGTGGGGATTGAGGTGATATTGGACACAGCCACAATAAACTCAACGTCTTCTTCATGGTCCTCAGGTTAAGCTATCTCTCCTTCTTCAACATTTAGTGCCTCAAATTGGTTGCTAGCAGGGATGGCTATTCTGATCTGAACATTTTCTAGCTGATTTCTAGCAGGGACGTCTTTTTCTATCTGAACTTTTTCTTTGTATTTTACTTGCTGTTGTTGTTTTGGTTCTGGGTTTGGAGCAGGGGATCTCTTTCCCTTTTTCACTTGGTTCCATTCTTCTTCTTGCATTTTCTCCGGGGCCTCCTTGGCGATTTTTGGTTAATTTTTGATAAAGTGGCTGTATTCGTGGTATTACTTACAATTGAAGGGAAACTGCTCGTAGTCGACTTTTTGTGCATATTCCCATCCATCCATACAAAGACCGATAACCTCCAGAATCCCCTTCTCCAGATCCACCCCCACGCAAATTCTTGCACAGGATAATAGTGAACCTTTCGGCTTAGCTTTATCAATATACTTTCCAAATGAGTTACCTATTTCCTGAAGAGACTCATCATTCCAACAATGCAAGGGCAGATACAGTAGCCGAACACAAATGGGTACAACATAAGGCACATATTTTTCGAGGTCAAAAGATAAGCTCCAATGATTGAGGTAAAGCCCTCGAGGACCCATGAAGTACGACACGCTACGAAAAATGAGATCTCTGTCCTCTTTAGCTTCAAAAAGGAAAGTGAAGAAGCCCGTACCATAGAAACAGTGCTGGATTCCCCCAGAGATCAAGGGAATCCAATTCTTTTTAATCCAAGTATCCATGGTCTTTGGCGACGACCAAATACTGGTGAACTGTGCGATCAGTCCTCGTTCACTTAACGCAATGGCTTTCAGCCTTGAAGCTGCTGACTTGATCTGTATCTTGGGAGCCTTAGATAGTTTAACAAAGCCATCCTCTGAGACGGGGGTGATAGAGGGTGGGGGAGAGGCGGCCACCAAAGCCCTGAAGGCTTCATCCAGGAGACGCCGACGAGCAGTTGGGATGGGATCCGGAGGGGGATCCATCCCAAGCCATAGAGGGCTACGAGCAGGGAACCCTAGCCGAGCGCGTGAGGGTTTTAGTAGGGAGTAGCCAACTCGCGATGCAGCCATGAAAGAATCTAATAAGTACTAACATGATGGATATTATATACAAACTAATTTTTCTCACCCACTTTTTCCTTAGCATCACCACCTTCATACATCAGTTTCAACAACATTAGCCCCATTTCCATCATCTCCATCACCATATGATCTCAACATGTTACCAAAATCCAATCCAAACATAAAGTTTGCCCTAAAATTCATTGTGTGAAATTTCCCTAACATCTGTGCATGGTTGTTGCACTAAAATCCTTAAAAACCATGAAGTTGATCCAAAATTAAAATCGATTACTCATCAATATTGTTCGCCTTCCAAAAAGATTTAGTGGTTGATAATGGACATCACCAATCCATTATTACTAAAAATAAAATTTGATTTGTTTTCCAATACCTATCATTATCCCACTACTTAATTAATAAAAATGGATTATATTGGACCTAACTCTAAGAGATGTACACACACACAGAGAGAGAGAGAGAGAGAGAGAGAGAGAGAGAGAGAGATGTTAAAGTTACAACATCATGAGTCATTCTCCAAGTCAATCTTGTGTGCCAAGATTGAGCCTCGTGTGTTGAGGTAGTGCCTTATAGGAGCCTGAGTTGGACTTAGGAAACTTGGAGAAGAATCTTGATTTGGACTCAAGAATGAATAAGCCTCATGTGTTGAGGTAAGTGCTTTGTATGACAAAGTGACGATGTTGTATAGTATTTCTTGGCAAGGCTAAGGTCTTGTGTGTCAAGATAGATCCTCATGTGTTGAGGTGGTGCCTCATGTGTTAAGGTAATGTTTTTCATGTTGAAGCATGAATGGCATGTGATGTAATACTAACCATGGTTAAGCTATTAAGTCTCCTCTAGAGACTTACCACCTCTAGAGTGAATTAATTTAGCATATGACCACTTGGAACGATAGTAGAACAAGATGATCACATCATTGGAAAAATATCCTTAGTATATTTGATATGATAGATAAATTAAAGTTGGAGCATGTGGACCATGTAGATAATACAAGAGATAAAGATAATATGTGATAATATAAGAGAGAACTTGAATTGCTAAACTTCAATCATGTTACCAAGAAAGATTTCAGTTCATTAAAGGAGAATTTTAATTGTTCACTTCAGTTAATTAAAGGAGAATTCAAATTGTTCACTTTAGTGATGTTATCAAGAAGGACTTCAATTAAAAGAGTTAACTAAGTGTTAATGAATAAAATCTAGTTAACTAAAGTGTTTTGCATGTCAACACTAGAGTTAAACTAAAAGACGACACTTAAGTTCAACTAAAAGACAACACTTGAGTTACGACACTTGAGTTGTGACACTTGAGTTACAACACTTAAGTTACGATACTTGCATGATGACACTTGAATTAGCCTCTTAACTAAGTGACCTAACATCCAGATGGAGGGCGAGTTCATTGTGAAGTCAGAATATAAAAATAGAAGCTAAAGCATGAGAAGAATATATATATATATATATATATATATATATTTCATTGGAACATGTCATGGGGAAACCCTCAGGGGCCTAACCCGATGGGGACATCAAGTGAGGCCCTTATATAGCAATGTATAGCCAGCCGAGGATTTGACCCCAAGACCTTCTACTTACAACTTACAACACTCAATCACTTGAGCTAGCCCATTGGGCTATATATATATATTTATATATATATATATATATATATATATATATATATATATATATTATATATATATATATATATATGTTATACATGATTGATGAATTCAATGTGAAGCGAATTCTCTTCTCTCTTGAAGGAAATGCACTTTTATTTGTGTAGGATATTATTTTGAGTTCTATTCTTCCATATTATCTCTTGTGCTGATATTGCACCAGGGGTGATTGGTATTTCTCTCTGATAATGCACCAGGGGTGCTTGATGTAAGATTCTCATTGTAAAGACATTCTCAGCTATCTATCAATATTCTAAGGAATATTTTAATGGAGTTTTCTCCCTCAAGTACTAGAGGGTTTCCCCAGTGTAAATTTATGTGTTGTATGTGAATGCTTATGTTTATGATTGTTCATTGATTTCAAGTACTATTGCAGTTTCAAATTAATGATAAAAAATTAACATGGTATCATAGATCAGGGCGTGAAAGAGCTAAGTTCAACAACCAAGATTGAGCCTACGTAGATCTTGAGTAATCATTGTAATATACCTAAATAAGTATATTACTATTATTAAATTATTAATTATTATTTTATTATTCTAGGTTATTAATTATTAAGATGTCGTGTCTCCTAATGAGAAGACATGACTATCCATCCTATGGTGATATAAAACATTGACCATTGCATTGTATTATTATCGATTCAATTATAAATATATATATATATATTATCAATTATGATAATCATGTAAGGATGATTCCTTACAAGTGGTATCATAGCTTTAAGCTCTCGACGATCACACTCATCTCCTCCAGTTCGGCGCTTCTAACCCCATAACCCACTCTTCTGCCATCCTCATCACTTCCTCCCATCTCATCTCTCATCTCTCATCACTTCCTACCCATTCCACACCTCCCTTCATCCATACTCATCATTCTTCTCCCACACACCCTCCATCGCGATATCCCTCCACACTTCTGTACTCAACTTTGCACTCCTCCACACACCCTCACGCAACTCCCTGCTGCGTCCACCCCTCCTCCCCCTATCCTCCATACGCAACTCCCCTCCTGTACCCTCACGCTACTCCACACGCTGCGTCACCCCCAATTTTCCTGTGAATTGATCCATCTCCGGCACCCTATCTCCACAATCATCCCTACGCGCCACCCTCCACTCCACACTGCACCCCGCTATACGCGTTTCCCCCCACCTTCACTCCTACCTCACGCCCAACCGCTCCCTCATCTCTCCATCCTCCAATCCTTCGCCACCCATATTTCCATGCCCATGAATCTCCACAATCATTCCTGTAACACACCTCTTCCCTCTCCGCCTTCATCATCCATGTATCCCATCCCTCTTTCCGCCAACCTTCACTCCCAATTGCTACTTCCAGCCCATGCATGCCTCCTCCCTTTTGCTTCTCCCTCGCCTCATAACCAACACTCCCTTCACAACTCCACAAACGCCCTCCCAATGCCACGCTCTTTCCCTCCCCCATCCTGCACCCTCTGCCACATCTAGTTGCTTTGACCAAACCCTAATTTCAAAGAAAAATATAATATATTATAATAAATTTATTATTTATTATTATAATATAGATATATTTCCTTTCTAAACTATTATAACAATTATTATTAATAATAATTGTTTACAATGCTATAATTTTATTCATTTCAAAAAATTATAATAATAATAATATTATTATAAAAATTTAAATCTCTTTAAAGACTATTAAAATCCCTTGAATATTTTTACAAGTTGGAATCACTATGCTTCCATCATTTAATAAGATCATTATTATCCCATTCCACAACCCTAAAAGAGATGAAAGAATTGAAGTCGAAGATATAAAAAGGATCGAGGCTAAAGAAATAAAAAGTGGATATGAAGACATTATCAAATTAGTTGAGGAATTGAAGTTGATGATAACACAACATCAAGAAGAAGCTACAATGAATTCCGAATTCCTAGGTCAAGAAGAACTGGAAACTAAATCTGCACCCACGACAGAGGAAGCGACTGAAATCACAATGGAAGGAGCAAATGCATCTCCTGGGTTCCCAAGTAAAGAAGAACTAGGAACTGTTGCAACTCCTAATTGTTTAAATAGAAAAGAGCCTGAAGTTGCTACTACCCCCAGAAAAGAAGGAAATCCACGCCGACCGCCTCCTTATATTCCTCCTCACAAAAGATCAAGCCCCCCAGATTCCAAGAGGGATAACAAAATACATCCCAACTACAAACCTCAAAATGCGATACTCAGTCAAAAATATGCATGTCTTCCAAAATTTCGTTGCGATTTCTTACAAGTTAGGGAAGTAAGTTGCATTAATGCGCCAATTGAAAAGTCTATAAAGATGTTTGGTGGTACTCAAGGAAAAACTAGAGACCATGTTGGGATTCCCAATCAAAACAAAGTACATGATAAGGAAGATGATGACAAAGACAATGAAACATAAGTTGTACAGGACAAGGATATGAAAGATCAAGATGATATTGACAATCATGATGTCAATATCAATTGTAAAGATAATGACGATATCATAGATTGTAATAATAAAAACATAATTGAAAGGAAATTCAATGTCAGTAAAAAGTATGAAAGAATTGAAGTTGTAGAAGGATACAATGATGGAAATAAAAGCACTGGAGATGACTCTGATCATGATAAAGTAGAAGAAGGAAACTGAGAAGATGCTGTGACAAATGATGAGATGTACATTCTATCAGTAGTCACAACTCAAGATGTTCTAGAATCTCAAAAGGTTCCCAGAGAACAAATAAAGACAAGCTCATCAGACAAGGAAGTAAGTGCATTATTAGTCGTTGCCGCTACAAATAAGAAAACCATATCAAGGCATGCAGAAATATCAGAAATCTACATCAAATTAGAAGGTCAAAAGAACATCATCAGATTGGAAGCTCAGAAGAATACTCCATATAGTTGTTATGAATTTATCTACATAATCATATGCATGAAAAAATTTGAATGGAAATGCGACCAAATATTTCAAGAACTACTAAACCGTGGCACCATTATTTGTGGAAGAAATCCAGTTGCAGCACGCTCATAAGAAATATTCGTGGACAAATATTTTCAAAGTAGGATGACTTGTAATATACCTAAATAAGTATATTACTATTATTAAATTATTAATTATTATTTTATTAGTCTAGGTTATTAATTATTAAGATGTCGTGTCTCCTAATGAGAAGACACGACTATCCATCCTATGGTCATATAAAACATTGACCATTGCATTGTATTATTATCAATTCAATTATAAAAATATATATATTATCAATTATGATAATCATGTAAGGAACTTCAAACTTCAATACTTAGAAGGCCAAGATTCTGAATATCCTGGAAGAGCATGATCTGGATGGCTACGTATCCAGTGTTGTTGAAGAGCCTACTACTAATGTAGGGAACACTAATTTCAAGAAGAATCGAGCCAAAGCAAAGAGAACCATTTGTGATTATGTGAAAGACAATTTGATTCCAATGATTACTCCATTGAAGACCTCAAAGCAACGCTTCAACACATTGACCAATATTTATGAGAAGAAGGTTCCCAATCAGAAGAGATCATTGGATAATAATCTTTGGAATCTGAAGATAGAGAAGGATGAATTTGTTGCTTCCTTATTCACAAATATCTCTCAAGTAAGAGATCAACTCATGAGCATTGGTGTGACGATTGATGATGATGATCTCATACACACTGTTATCGATGGCCTTCTATCTTCATGGGAGACATTATTGGCTGTAGTAAATGGTTGATAAGTGCAACCAAACCTTGAAACGTTGTGGCATGATTGCCTACAAGAAGAAGGGAAAATCCAAAGTAAATGTACTTCCTCCGAAGAAGAGAACCTTGCTCTTGCGGCACAGATGAAGAGAGGAAAGAAATCCTTTTCTTACAAGAAGTTTTCTCATCAAAAGGAAAATGATTACAACAAGAATTTTATAAGTCTAAATTTAAATGTTTCAGTTGCAATAAGAAGGGTCACTTTGCAAGAGAATGCCGTACAAATCAAAGAGGAAAGTTCAAGGGTAGGTTTCATGCTTCTACTGCTACAGAAGATGACCCTACAAGAAATAATTCTTCCAATGATCAATATACAAGGAAGGAGTACTATCTTGCATTAGCCCCATCTAGATCCATTAACACTCGTGCTAAGACATGGCTGGTTAAGAGTGGCGAATCCAAGCACATGACTGTATTTAGGAGTGCTATCTCAGATCTGAAGGAAAATAAGTTCTCCAGTTAGGTGGAGCTTGGATATAATACCACCTATTTGATCCAAGGAGTCAGATCCACTTCCTTTCAGTTGAATTCAAGTGATGTACTCCATGTTGATGATATTCTGTATGTTCTTGGTCTAAAGAAAAACCTCCTGTTTGTTTCAGTTCTAGAAGATAAAGGTTCCAGAGTAATCTTTATGGACAACAAAGCGCTCTTGTGGCCTAAGAATTCATACTTGAATTCTGTAGTTGTGATTGGGGTTAGAGAGGGAGGTCTCTACAAAGTTCCTAGAAAGTTAATTAAAGCCATGATCCATGACACTGTCAGTCCTTGTAAACTATGGCATATGAGGCTTCTTCATATTCATTTCAAAGCGCTACTAGGATTACAAAAGATGGTTAAATGTATGCATGTATTTCAATTTGAGCATGATGTTATTTGTAAGGGTTGCACTCTTGGTAAGAACATCAATAAAATATTTCAAAACAATACTAAAAGATCTAAAGGGATCCTGGACTTGATCCATTCAGATCTATGTGGTCCCATGTCTATACCATCCTTGAGTGGTAATTTGTACTATGTGCTTTTCATAGATGACTTCTCTCGCAAGTCATGGATCTATTTTCTAAAGGCAAAGAGTAAAAATTTCAATAAGTTTCAAGATTTTAAATCATTGGTTGAGAATCATACTAGAAAGAACATTCATGCTTTGAGATATGATAATGGAAGAGAGTTCAAGTTCATGACTTTAATGACTTCTACCAAGAGGCAGGGATAAAAAAATAGTTGACTGTACCTTACAACCCCCAACCAAATGGGGTTGTTGAAAGAAAGAGCAAAACAATCTGTGAGGCTGCAAAAACTATGATGTGTGTCGGGATCTGCCCACTTCCTTATGGGCAGAAGCCTCTAACACTGCTGTATATATTCATAATAGAATCCGACATGCTAACCTGGAAGAAAAGTCTCCTAAAGAAGTTTTCACTAGTGAAAAACTAGATGTTGGACACTTGAATATTTTCGGTTGTCCTGTATACATTCATGTACCAAAAGAGAAGAGGACAAGAATGGAGCCTTCTTGAAAGAAAGACACATTTTTTGGATATAGTGAATCCTCCAAAGCTTATAGAATCTATGTTCATGGATAAAGGCACATTGAAGTCAACATATATGTAACATTTCATGAAAAGGCTACACTCAAGCGCTCTAAAGAAATTTAGTGTGATTCAGATATGGAGGAGCATGAGACTACCATGATGGAGGTTCCATGTTTTGGTTCTCCTCTTTCAGATATTGAGAGGGAGAAGTCAGAAGATTCCTTAGATCCGCTTGATCTGAAGAGCCAATAGAACTGGTAGAAATATCACTTGATGAACCTCGTGCTAAGAGGAGATCCGCTTGGTGTCGAGATATTCTGCAAGAGGTAGAAAATCATGGAGCATGACCAGGCTCATCGAGAGAGAGAAAGAGACCTGAAATATTTTAGGATATGTAGCACATAATATTTGCATCAGTGATTCAGAACCCACCACATATGAAGAGGCCTCTAAGCAGCAAGTATGGAAAGATGCCATGGTGGAAGAATACAAATCCATCATGAAGAATGATGTGTGGGAATTAGTTCCTAAACCTGAAGGGAAGTCAATAATAACTTCCAAGTGGCTTTATAAAATCAAACATGCAGCTAATGGTAGTATTAAAAAGTATAAAGCAATATTTGTAGCTTGTGGTTTCTCACAAAAAGAAGGTATATACTATGATGAGACATTCACTCTTGTGGCTAGGTACACTACTATTTGATCCATAATTTCCCTTGCTTCAGTTCTGGGTGGAAACTTCACTAGATGTATGTGAAGACTTCCTTTCTCAATGGTGAAGTTGAGGAAGAAGTATACATACAACAACCTAAGGGGTTTGTAGTTCATGGGAATGATTCCCATGTATGCAAACTTAAGAAATCCTTGTACGGGTTTAAGCAGGCCCCAATGGCCTGGTATTCAAGGATTGAAAGCTATATTTAGAGCTTGGGCTTCACCAAAAGCGAATCTAACCCCAACCTGTACTTCAAGGTTGTGAAGAATCAACCACTGATCTTGGTTCTCTATGTTGATGACTTGTTCCTTACTAGAGAGGAACAATAGATAGATCGGTGCAAGAGGGAGCTCACTTTTGGGTTCGAAATGAAAAACTTGGGTCTTATGCACTACTTTATTGGTTTAGAAGTTTGGAAAAATAAAGATGAGATCTTTCTTTCACAAGGAAAGTACATAGTTGATGTGTTGCACAAGTTTGGTATGATGGATTGTAAATACATGTCTACACCAATGGTTTCTAATATGAAGAAACTACATGAGTCAGATTCCGGATCGGATCTAGTGGATCCTACCATGCATAGACAACTCATTGGTTCCTTGTTGTGTTTGATACATAGTGGACCAGACATATGTTATGCAATGATTATCTTGAGTCGGTTCATGTCTGAGCCAAGACATAAACATTGGGTTTCTGCCAAGCATGTGCTTCGATACTATTGAAGAATGTAACTTCGGAAGATATTCTCATTTGTATTGTAATTCCTTTAGGAATTATTTATGTTGTATTTATTCATGTAAGAGTGCTTGAAAGAATCAATGTAAACCCTACTAGTTGTGTTGGCCTAGAAGAATCCAAAAAAAACATGAAAATAATATTTTATTGTATCCTAGACAAGTCGGCCCTGTTTGAGAGGTCAAGTCGGTGTTGTTAAGGTAAAAGGTTAGTTTTGTGATTAGTATAAATAGGAGGGTATTTTTCCTCATTTGGCATGTCATTCACTAACTCAAGCTCATATTATTAGAGGAGAAAAGTCGAGTCACTTGGGAGAGAAGAGTAGCTGCTTAGGAGACATCTTATTCTTGGGTTATTGTATGGGATTGACATTGTACTTTCTGATGAATCTATACTGAAGAATTTTTGTTGGGTTTTCTTCCCCACGAGGGTTTCCCAGGATAAATCGTTGTGTACTATTGTTTATGATGTGCTTGTCTATCTTTAAGTGATCCTTTACTTTATTGCATTTAAAATTCTAACATGGTATCAGAGCTAGTGTGAAAGAAGACATTGTGCAGCAGAAACTGCCGAAAGTGAAAACTAGGGTTTCTATTCCAGATGATTTTCACCATAGTTTGGCCTGAAAAGGAGGTCAAAGAAACTCACCCTAGAAGGGTTCATTTTTATGTGGAGGCAGAATTTAGATCATAGAATTTTCATTTTTGGCCCTGTCACTGTTGCTCGAGAAAACTAGGGCATCAAGTTTTTGGTAGTTCTGTCCACAAATATGGAAGAAAAGGACCTTTGATCAAATCACCTTAGGGAGGTGCATCTCTCTCTCCATTCAATTTTTCAATATTCTAAAGTTGAAAAATTAGGGTTTCTCTGACAAACCCTAGGTCAACCAGAAGTCAGACCTCAGAAGACATTAAAGCAAGCACTTGATTGGAGCATCTCAATTGGTAACTTATATTATACTTATATCCATTTGAGGTTCTCATTTTATCAAGATGACAAACAATACCAAGCTTGAGGATAATCTTGAAGGATCATATAACTTCTGTGCCTGGAAGTATAGAGTGATGCTCATTCTAGA
The DNA here is from genome assembly GCA_027924585.1 of Larix kaempferi. Taxonomy (NCBI): domain Eukaryota; kingdom Viridiplantae; phylum Streptophyta; class Pinopsida; order Pinales; family Pinaceae; genus Larix; species Larix kaempferi. The sequence continues at coordinate 50,889,256 of BSBM01000753.1, forward strand.
AGAGAATGAGTTGGATAACTATGTCAAAGTAGTAATTGGAGAGTAAAAGGGAGGCTTGTACAAACTGAAATGTCAACCAAAACAAGCATTGGCTCATGAAACTATGGAACAAAGTGAACTATGGCACAGAAGGTTTGCACATTGTTAGGAACCCATGTCAACCCTTCTCTTTACTTTGTTAGTATATTGTTGTTGGACGCATATGCTTTGTAAGTCGTCCTATAGTATTTGTTGATCCATAGTTTGTATTATTATTGTTGGACGCATATGATTTGTAAGTCATCCCATAGTATTTTTTGATCCATAGTTTGTACTGGCCCATGGTTTTGACCCATCGTATTGGTGCCTAGACTTAGTATATAAGTTTGTGTTGATGCCAATGAAGGCACTATGAAGTTATTTGTATTGAGCTTGCTCATAGGAGGTTTCCCCCTTGAAGTGGCCTGCGATCAATAAAAATATTCTGTGATATGATATATTGTGCATTTTATCAATTAATTGTTGCAAGTTCATCACATCTGGTATTAGAGAACTTTCTTGGGCTTGTTGGGTGAAATTTCTGCCAATTTTTTTTTTCGCATCTATTGCACGTTCGGATCTGGGAATAATCCCTATCCGCTTAACTGTGGGAAGTACTTGGTCATAATCCCTAAAAATCATTGTGAGGAGTACCACATGAACCCTAAAGTAGTTGGCCCATTGAGAGGACCTGCCAGTGAAAAGGGAAACAACCCCTACCTGATTGATTAGTTCCCACCCGTGAGGTAAACCAAGAGCTGTCGTTTGTGGCAAAGCGGTTATCAGTTTTACCTGAGCCGTGGAGTGAGGGGTACTGCCTCAATACGTAAGCCGTTAGACAACATTGGTGGCCGAGTGCATCCCCTGAATCGTTAGGAAGCTGAGCATACCTGGGGTCCATATCTATTTTCAGCTGATAAATTGCAGATTTCCTCTATCCAGAATTGTTTCTGATCCCTTCCGCGCCATTGTAGATCCATCTGTTATCAATCAATTTCACGCCGTTGCAGATCCATCTGTTTCCGATGAATTTCGCGCCATTGCAGATCGATCTGTTTCCGATCCCTTCCGCGCCGTTGCAGATCCATTCCTGAAAACAAAAATTCATTTTCCCCCCATATCTCCCTTGTTTTCATTCTATTTCCATTGAAACTTACCTGACACCCCTGCAATCCCATTCTGCATATTTCATTCCTGAGGACCTTATCCCAAATTCCACTTCCCAAAGCCAGAAATCCCACATTTGTCTATTTTTAGGGTTTGCCATAACTTCTTCGATTTTCACCTAATCGCCTTCAAATTTTACCATATTGTTCATTTCATATTTCTGCTTCTTTGTCCCTCTCTGTTGGGTAAAATATGCATTATCTAATTCAACACTTAATTGTCAACCCGGGAAGGGCGCTTATGAGATGTAATCACTATATGTGCAAGATTGAAGGCTTGAATTATCCTAAGCTAACTAAAGATGCAAATATGCTAACATACAACTATATGATTCTAAACTACTTGCATGACTTTTATAATTCAAATGCAAGAATTTATTCTATCTGTGAAAACAAGAAACTGATTAACGAATGAAACTATCAAAACTGAAATAACTTAGAAAATGAAATTATTAACTTTTCACTAAAAAATAAACTTATCTAGAAACAAGATTAATAAATTCTGAAGAGTAACTAACTAGTAGATCAGATTTGAAGAACTGAAGTTTGGAAGAAGGTTGGAAGAAAGTTTAAGAAGAAGTAGGAGAAAGGAGGCAATAAGAGAAATTTGACAAAACTTGATTAGAAGTTCTAGGTAACAAGAAGCAAAATTAAATTACATCTAAAACTGTTAAGAAGAAGCAAGAAGAATTATGGTTGAAAGGCAGAAGAAATGAGATTTTGAAAAAGCCCTAAAATAATGCAAAAAATACACAGGCTTGAATGACGATCCGAACGCCTGTTTGAATGGCGGTCCGAATGATAGTCCGAATGGAGGAAAATGGTTTAAACTAAAGAAAAGAAGAATTTTGGATGATTTAATTACCAGCTGGCTTATGCATATGATCCTATAGTGCAAAGAAAGCAATATAGAGATTATTTAGAGGCTAAATTAATAAGAAGCTATCTACTCTAATCATTACCTAAGTAGGGGAATTATTTCTATGAGATGTAGGAAGGAGATTGAGATGGAAGAAAAGAGAGTTAACCTACAAAAATAGGAAGAAAAACTAACATAGGAGAAGAGAAAGAAACTAATGCTAAATATGGAGGAAATTGGCAACAATATCTAACTATGATAATGGAAGGAGAAAACTAAAAACAACTAAAAACTATTAAACTTTTGATCGACCATTTCCTAATTCAGAAGAAGTAAATTATGTTAACAGCAAAATACAGTTTACAGGAAAAGCATTAGCAGAAATAAACGAAGCTTGAAATACTGAAAAACTAATGTATCTAATACAAAAGAAAAAGTAAAAGCAATTTAAACCAAACTCTATTCCTAATGCTCAAAATCCTCTCCTTATGATGAGACAGCACAAATAAAAGAAAATACACTATAATACAATATGAATATCGCACACCACAACAAAATGTAAAAGTATAAAATTAAAATTATTAAATACAAACTTTACATTTCAAACAAAATTCAAAATCAAAGACAATATAAAATTGATATGAAAATGAATTGAGTAATATGAATTCACTTTTAGAGTTATTTACATTTGAATGACAATATGGAACCATTCATAATATAATTACATAAAACAAAACAATAACTTATATAAAATCTGGATCGACAGGTTTTTAAAAGCAAACCGAATTATCATACAAACCAAGTGTCTGCAAGTGTGATAATAAAAATGAAATTGGAATGTACAGCTACACTTAATTCAAAAGATACAACCAATCTTAAATAGAATACTGGCTGCAACTGTTCTGTGTAGCGGACAGATTCAGTTTTCTAGGTATTATAGCCACTCGAGACAACAATTTCAATGAGATCACATTATTGAACCAGAGACGTTGTTAACAAAATTTACGAGATCCTTTCAAGAGAGTGGAAAAATTTGTTTATGAAATCAATCTTAGTAACTACATCTCTAATCCAAAAGAATGTTGTGCCAATTTTGAAATAAGACGAACAAGTTTGAGATAGAAGGAGTTTATAACAGATTCAATAACGTTATATATACTTTGGAGCAGTGGCTTTGAAGAATCATGCAATGAAGGAAAGGAACCGAATTCTGAGCATATCTATACACTAAAGTTATAAATCAAAATCGAATACTGGTAGTTTGAAACTTCGGTATGCAGACTAAACTAGTACAAGAAAAATTCAAACCTGCAATGCTAAATGAACATAAGATGAAAACAAAATCTACGATCCGCAGGTGGCCTTCCTGAGGATTTACACAACTACATACAAAATCATGTTTCCGAAAACTTGAATTCTATTAAAAGTTCGTGTGTTATAGTTTGTTCAGAATGGTGCCCAGCTCCAGCTCCACCGTACAAGCCGAACCGAACCAAGCTGTTTATCCCATGAACCAACAACTGAGATCCCCCTCTCCGGATTGATGCCTGTATATGTAATTGTTTTCAATAGAGGAAGGATGGCGCCCCCTACCAGATTCGATCTGTTAAAAATTTAATACATTGGTTCTTAAAATAGCAAAGTGCATGATTGTCTCCAATTCGAATGGCATTCGTTGAGCTGTGAATTAATTAGATGCCAAAATCAATGTACAAGGCAGTTGGGTCATAACACGTCCTCCTCCCATCTTCCAAATAAATGGAGGCTTCTCCTTTGACCCTCCACGTGACTGTTACATTACAACCTGCACATAAAACATAATAAGCTCATTAAAATATTTCATATGCCTGTTTCATGTTTATGATCTTAAAAAGGTAATATATATTAAAGTGTGTGGGTGGAGTTCCATGCCGGCACTTGTTAAACTTTAAACAATTACCATAATTCACACATTTTTAAATAATAATAATTTTCTTTATGAATATTTTAAATTTAAAACAGATTTGATTAAAGAGAGATTGGTATGTATAATTTGAAGGAAAAATAATGATTATTTTAATATATGACCTTTTGAATTATTTATTTGTTTTAAAATTAAAACAATTTAAATTAAGTAAAAAGCTCATCATTAACACATGATTTTAAAATGCTTATGCAAATATTATGGGATCAACAAGAAGTGAGAGAACAAAGGTAAGTCAGTTCATCATGGAATAGTCAGTGAATAAATAAGAAACATGCTCCAAAACATAATCAAACCAAGTGCGGAACTCAGTACCGGATGAAGGGTTGGATCAAGTACCGAAATGAGGGTTGTATGGACCATAATACATCAGAAAAGAAGTAGATCAGGCTTTCTTTACGTTTAAGAGTTTTCAGTAATAAAATAAAGTAGAGATAGTCTTATTGAACATAGATGTACTAAATTATGGTAGATATGATTGGAAATTAATGTAAATAACATCATTATAAAAGACAATTCCAGAGCCCAACACTCTTTGACAATTTTCCTCATTCTTTCACCCCGCTTCTGAAATCCTCTTTTTCTGCTTCCTTGTCCATTCGACAGTGTTCAAAACATAGTCAAATCCAAATTACCCATTAGATTTTTTCCCAAATCCAGATTTTCCTTTACTGAAACAATTTTTTTGTTTTGTTTTTCTACCCCCCCCCAAAAAACTCCTGGTTATGGTTGTCACCCGTGCAGGAGCGAAAACCATGGAGGAAGAACTTGCAGCCCTCAAAACCAAACTCTAGGATCTGGATGAAAAATTTCTCGGCCTCCATCTTGAGCATTCTTCCATGAAAAATAAACTACATTTAGAGTTTTCTTCAGACAATGGGTTCTCTTCTTCCAGCAATTTCCGTGGTCCGAAGCTTAATTTTCCTCGCTTCAATGGTACTGATCTGACTGGATGGATGTATCGGGAAGAACAATATTTCAGTCTGCATAATACTTTTGATGTCATCAAAGTACCACTTGCATCCTTTCATTTGGAGCAAGAATCTCTTCAATGGTACCGTTGGTACATCAAGGCTCATGAAGTGCCAAAATGGCCAGATTTTTTCCAGCTCCTTTTGCAACGATTTGGTCCTAGTGCTTTTGATGACTTCACAGGAGCCATCACTAAACTTCACCAAATTGGCAATGTGAGAGAGTATTAAACCAAATTTGAGAAACTAGCCAACCACACCGAAGGATTGCCTGATGACTTCTACAGGAGTTGTTTTATCAGTGGTCTAAAGGATGCAATCCGCTCTAAGGTCAAAATGTCCTGTCCCAACACAATGATGGAAGCCCCGGGGTTGGCTAAGTTGGAAGAAGACAAGATTGCAGCCCAACAATGCTCCAAACCCACTTTTGTTCCCTTCCGAAATATGGGTTCTCAACGACCACCCATCCCACCAGCTCCTCGACCAACTCCTATCAAGCATTTGTCAGAAACAGAGATGCGGGAACGCAGAGAAAAAGGGTTTTGCTATAATTGTGATGAGAAATTCACTTGGGGACATAGATGTGTTGAGCAAAAGCTCTATCTTTTGGATGTGGATTCTTCGCCTGCCTCTGAAATTGGTGAAGAACCTTCATATACAATGGATGATCAAGTCGACATTCAGGATCCACCTATTGACACTCCGTCTCAGGACGACCATCCAGAGATATCTCTCCATGCTTTAGCTGGAATCACCAACCCCAAAACAATGTGGGTAAGGGGTTACTTCAAGAAGCTTCTTCTTACAATACTCATTGATTATGGTAGCACTCATAATTTTATTGACCCTCGGATCGCCAAATAGGCTGATTGTTTTATCCATCCTTGATCCTACTTTGAAGTCATGGTTACTAATGGGGGAACCTTACCTTGCAAGGGAAGTGTCATAATGTGCGTATCTCTATGGGATATTATAACCTACGCTTTGACATGTTTGCCTTAACCTTAGGTTAATGTGATGTGGTTTTGGGTGCTTAATGGCTATGCACACTTGGCCCTATCTTATGGGATTTTGCTGAACTTTGGATGCATTCCCCCCCCAATGGATAAAAACACACATTGACATGATTACAACTAGGGTCTCTCAGCATCACCAGTTCACATCGCATGGAAAAAATCCTTAAGAAGAATTCACACGGTGTCATCGCTCAGATCCATTCCATTCAGATGCAACCATTAGCGGTCTCCACTACTCCTTTGGATCTACAACAAATTTTGGATCGATATACAAGTGTCTTTGTTGAACCAGTGGGAATGCCACCTTCAAGGCTAGAGGACCATCATATTCAGCTCATTCCTGGAAGCGTTCCTCCCAACATCAGGCCCTATCGCTACCCATTTCACCAAAAAATAGAGATTGAAATGCTCCTTCGGGCCTTACTGAAGCAAGGTATTATTCGCCCAAGCACTAGTTCCTTTTCTTCACCAGTTCTTCTTATCCACAAAAAATATGGGTCATGGCGCCTCTGCATTGACTTCTAAGCACTTAATCACATTACCATCAAGGATAAGTTTCCAATTCCTGTTGTTGATGATCTTCTTGATGAGCTTCATGGTGCTCAATTTTTCTCCAAGTTGGATCTTCGTTCTGGTTATCATCAAATTCGGGTTCATGAGGATGATATCCATAAAACAACTTTCCGCACACATGATGGCCACTATGAGTTTTTGGTCATGCCCTTTGGCCTCAGTAATGCTCCTTCCACGTTCCATGCCTTGATGAATAAAATATTCTGGCCCTACTTGCGGAAATTCACTCTGGTCTTCTTTGATGATATCCTCATCTAGAGTAAAACATGGGTTGAACATCTCCAGCATCTGGATCTTGTAATGCAAGTTTTCTCTGACCATCATCTCCATGCCAAACAATCTAAATGTGTTTTTGGACAGAAGGAAGTCAAGTATATCGGGCACATTATCTCAACACAAGGGGTTCACGTGGATCCAGCCAAAATTGCCGCCACAGACAATTGGCCACATCCTCAGACACTCAAGAGCCTTCGTGGTTTTTTGGGGTTGACTGGATACTATCTCAAGTTTGTCAAGGATTGTGGGAAGATTGTAGCTCCATTAACTGCTCTATTGAAAAAGGATGCTTTTACATGGACACATGCTACTGAGTGTGCATTTGAAAAATTGAAACAAGCTATGTGTACTACACCTGTTCTAGATATGTCTGATTTTTCCAAGCCCTTCACTATTGAGAGTGATGCTTGCGACAATGGACTTGGTGCTGTTCTCCTTCAATATGAACACCCCATTGCGTTCACCAGCAAAGCCCTTTCAGGTAAGAATTTAGTTGCCTCTAACATATGAGAAGGAAATGATGGCTATTTTGCATGCAGTACAGAAGTGGTGACCCTACCTATTAGGGAATCATTTCTGCATCAAGACTGATCACCAGAGTCTAAAATATTTCCTGGAACAACGTGTATCCTCCCCAACACAATAGAAATGGGTTAGCAAACTCATGGGCTATGACTATGAGATCACTTACAAGAAGGGTAAGGACAATATTGTGGCGGATGCTCTTTCTCACACATTTGATGACCAAGGTTCTCTTTCAGCTATTTCTATGCTTGTTCCAAATTGGTTGCAATCTGTTCAATAGGGCTATGTCAATGACTCTTCATTATCTCACATCATCCAACGCTTGGCCAAAAACCCTTCTGTTGTACCACACTACTCTTGGGATGGTGCTTCCTTGAGATACAAGGGTCATCTGGTGCTTCCCCAGAGCACAGATCTTCATCAGGCTGTCTTCTATGAACTACATGCTTCTCCATCAGTAGGACACTCTGGGTTCCTCAAAACGTATGAGCGGGCATGACGTAACTTCTTTTGTCAGGGAATGAAAAGGAAAATTCAATAGATGGTGGCTTAATGTGATACCTGCCAGCGCAATAAGGATGAAACAACATTCCTTCTGGGATTGCTCGAACCCTTTCCCATACCTACAAGGATTTGGACAGATATTTTGTATGGATTTCATTGAAGGACTCCCTAAATCTAGAGGGAAGATAGTGATTTTGGTTGTGGTTGATCGCCTCTTCAAATATAGTCATTTTTGTGCTCTCAACCATCCCTATACAAACTTCTCAGTCGCTCAAATTTTCCTGGACCAGATCTTTCGTCTTCATGGAATCCCTTCTTCCATTGTCTTGGATGATGATGCGACTTTCACCAGTCATTTTTGGACAGAACTATTTCGCCACACTGGCACCAAATTGAAGATGAGTTCAGGGTATCACTCACAAACAGATGGTCAGACTAAAATTACCAATAAATGCTTGGAAACTTATCTTCGTTGCTTCACCTCTAAACAACAATATCAGTGGGAAAAGTGGCTCCCTCTCACTGAATGGTGGTACAATACCTCTTACCACACTGCCTCTAAAATGACTCCATATGAAGCAGTTTATGGTCAGGCACCGCCAGTTCTTCTTCCATACACCCCCAGCAGTTCACCAGTTCAGGCAGTTGACACGGTCCTTCGAAACCGCGATCAGATTGTTCGCATTTTGTGGGAAAATATTCACATGGCAAGAAATCGCATGAAGCAACAAGCCGATCAACACCGTTCTGAGCGCACTTTTCAAGCAGGTGATATGGTTTTTCTTCGCCTCCAGCCTTACAAGCAATCCTCCCTGAAATTCAAAGGGAATCATAAGCTCGATCCAAAGTTCTATGGGACATATAGGATTCATTAGAAGATTGGGTCCATTGCTTATAAATTGGAACTTCTTCCTTCTTCCCGCATTCATCCAGTATTTCATGTCTCTTGTCTAAAGAAAGTTCTTCGCACCAAAATCAGAGGACAAAATATTTTACCAGAACTGGATAATGAAGGATCCATCCTTTTGGAGCCAGAGGCCGTCCTCAATAAGCACACTCATCAGCTTCGCTCTCGCTCTATCACAGAGGTCTTAATTCAGTGGCATGGAATGCAACCAGAGGATGCTACATGGGAACTACTCCTTCAGATTCAACAACAATTTCCACATCTAAAGCTTTGAGGACAAAGATTTTTCTAAGGGGGAGGGGATGTTAGCAACCCATGTGAACCCTTCTCTTTACTTTGTTAGTATATTGTTGTTGGACGCATATGCTTTGTAAGTTGTCCCGTAGTATTTTTTGATCCATAGTTTGTATTATTGTTGTTGGACGCATATGCTTTATAAGTCATCTCGTAGTATTTGTTGATCCATAATTTGTACTGGCCCATGGTTTTGGCCCATAGTATTAGTGCCTAGAATTAGTATATAAGTTTGTGTTGAGGCCAATGAAGGCACCGTGAAGTTATTTGTATTGAGCTTGCTCAAAGGAGGTTTCCCCCTCGAAGTAGCCTACGATCAATAAAAATATTCTGTGATCTGATATATTGTGGATTATATCAATTAATTGTTGTAGGTTCATCAAACACATATAAAATACAAGGCATTACCAATCGTGAGAAAAATCGTAACTGGTCTACCCGGGATCCAAACAAAACATGAAGGCATATGCAAAGGATGTGCAAAAGGGAAGAACATAAAGAAACCATTTCCTAGCAGTGATAACAAAGCAAAGGTGATGTTGGAGATAATACACTCGGACGTATGTGGACCTATGTCTTCCAACTCACTAAGCGGGTATGCATATTATGTATCCTTTATTGATGACTATTCTCGCAAAAGCTGGATTTAATTTTTGAAAACTAAAGATAAAGTATTTGGCAAATTCAAAGAATTCAAATCCCTTGTAGAAAACCATACTGAAAAGAAGATAAAGACTTTAAGATTAGATAATGGCGGTGAATTTACTTCAGGAGATTTCGAAATCTGATGTAAAGAATCAGGGATTAAGAGGGATATGATCACTCCCTACAATCCACAACAAAATGGTTTTGCAAAAAGAAAGAACATGATGATAATAGAAGTAGTGAAGTCCATGATCCATGATCATGATCTTCCGATGCACTTATGGGATGAATCAACAAGAACAACAGTTTATGTACATAACAAAACCCCAAATCGTGTACTTGAGAACAAGACACCTGAAGAGATGTTTACAAGAGATAAACTGGAAGTCAGCTACCTCAAAATATTTGGATGTCCTGTATACATACAAGTTCCAAAGGAGAATATAACCAAGTTGGATCCTTTAGGAAAGAAGGTTATCTTCATTGGATATAGTGACACATCAAAGGCTTATAAAATCTATAAACCATGCTTCAAGAAGATCGAGACCAACATAGATGTTACCTTTGATGAAGATACAGCTTTTGGAAGATTGAGGTAGATTCACTCCAATGAGGTACATGAAGAAGAACCTGAAGCTCCCAGAGTTAGAGACACAGTTATGGAAGAGCTGATTCTAGAAGAACCTGAAGCTCCCAGAGTTAGAGACACAGTTATGGAAGAGCTGATTCTAGAAGAACCTGAAGACTGTGACATGACAGGGCCACAAAGACCAGTATATCCACCCCAAGAGGTGAACACTCACAAGAGAAGAACATCTTGGGCATGTCATGTCCCAAATTTTGCATTGGGTCACAATGGACTAAGCCCATTGGTCATATTCATGAGAGTTTGTCACATTGATGCTAAGGGTCAAATAATTGCCAAGGAGGAAAATTACGAGTTTCCTAGGTTGTGGGTGGAAGCATTGGGATTTGAAATAAGAAGGATAATAAATGATGTGTGGACATTAGAAGAGCATAAATATTTAATAAATTAGCTAAATAAATATATACAATGGAAAATCAAAGTGCCATTTGATCATGAAGTCACATGGAGGAAGTGGAACCCACACAAGCTAGATTTTATATGCCACATGGCATTCTCCTCTTGTCATTTTGAACCCATAAGAAGCAAAAGGTTCTTGGGATGAGTTGGAAGGTCAATATACATGGCATGAATCATGTAAGGTTGAATTGGAGTGGAAGAATAACTCCCATGGAAGAGGAAGAGGCAATTTGGAGCTAGTGAGACACTTGGACTAGATTCCCTAGCACTATGACAACAATGATGAAGATGCTATGACACCTATGACACAAATCAGACCTGAAGGATGACATATGACATATATGACATGTCAGGGCTAAAAATAGCCTCCAAGAGGGTGCTCAAGTGAGTTAGGGCAGCCAAAGAGACACCAATTCGAATTTGGAGAAGGAGAGAGCTAGAATTGGAAGGACAAGTGGCATACTTGAGAATCTCTTCCCAAATTGAGATAGCATGAATCTCTTGGAAGGAATTCGACCCATGGAGGACATTAGAAGTTTATAAAATTCATGAACAAAGAATAATATAAGCTTTTGATCATTTTTAGAATTTGCATCTGCATTTGTGAAGAGGGAAAGCTAGTGGATGACTAGTTTCTTGCCTTAGCCAATTTCGAGTGTGAAAGATTCCCATCCAAGTTGGTAATTGGAAAGGCCATTTAGACCTTTCATTTGGAGCTTTAATGGAGTCATTTTTTGCAGGTTTAAGCTATAGGTAAGATCATGGTTTCTTCTATTGCAGTTCATTCCTTCAACCATTTCCAGTTTTCATGGCATATTCTTGATCCTTGAGGGAGGGCGTTTTTGGTGAGCTCTTGTACTATTTGGGAGAGCTTCTCATGATCCATTTCTATTTTAATATGATTAATATACTCTTTTATTCATCTTCATAAAGTTTCAGGTCGAAATACCAAGTGGTTATATGTAAAATTGATTATTAATGAGCAAACAGTGACCATTCCCCCACTAGATTGATGTATGCCAATGTGTTGATGATGATTTCAAATGGAAGAATTTTTATATGATATATTTATGATGTATGGAATTCCATTAATGAGTATTAAAAGTTTCATGTTCAGCACTTAAGCATTTGGATCCATCTTGCTCAGTTTTATTTTACTTGAAGAAGATTTAATGTTATTTCCCCCAAGGTCGAAACTAGTCTTCTTGCATCTGATTTAAGGGAGTTATAGAAGACATTAAAAGTTGAATGGTGATGCATATGAGTTCATGTTTATGCCATTTATATGTCTCCTGATTCCATTCAGAATTTCGAGTTGGATTGAGTTCATTTGGAAAGTCATTTTCATCATCTACCCCTAGGGGATTTGAACCACAATTTTACTAGTAAAACTTCATACATTGATCAGATTTCCAAAGTGAGTTGCAGAAGTCATTTGATGGTTAAAAGAGACATATAAACACCATTTTTATGTATTAACATCATTCATACACCTACTGGTACAATTTGAGATCATTTGGAGCTATTTAGAGCCATTTACCATTGGGGGTTTCAAGCTCGAAATTACTAGTAACCTTCCCTAAATTGTCCAGATTGTAAATGAATGTGCATAAGTGTTTTAAGGGTTTTTAAGTATCCATGAGCCTCTTTTATATGTATTAATACATCTCAAATACCTTCAGACCCATTATACAATCAGATGGGGTCATTTGGAGACCAAGAGACCAATAATAGTCAAAGAGGAATTGCTAGTCAAACTCCCTACTTTGGACATAATTAAAAGAGGATTTGCAGAAGTAATATAAAGGTCATATATCATCTTTGAACATCATATTCAAGTCCTAATATCATTCATATACCTTCTCAGAATATTTGGGAGTATTTGGAGCAAATTGGAGACCTAGACATCAAAACTAGTCAAAGGTCGAACTAGGGAAAAAAATGAAAATTTTCCATTTTAGTAAAATTATTAAAAATGTACATTACAGTGGTATCAGAGCATGGTCCTTGCACCTATGAGTTAATATCATACATTGAATAATAATTTGCAGCCATGTATTACTATTATGATGAATCCTATGAGTACAATTCTTATGAGGAATATGCAGATGCTTATGAACAATATGAAGCCGAATGTGAATGGGTTGAGGAAGAGGTGCCATCATGCAACACTTCTTACAATTTCAGGAGGAATGAAGATTATTATTATGACCATATGCATGATAAATATGAGTATGACACACCATCAAAGGATGATTATATGAACAAGTTACAAAGATGGAGAGCAACATATAAAACCTTGCCCCAACAATATCAAAGATATCAAGCATATCTTGCTTTGAAGGAAGATCCACAAAATGCCATGTCTTTAGAAGACTATGCTGATATTTTGTTTGAAAATAGACCAAAAAATGAAGATGTGGAGTTAGTGAAGAAAGGTTTATGCCCTTCTTGTAAAATACCTTGGAGAGAAAATCACATGGGTGTGAGTGAAAAGAGCAATGAAAAATCTGAAGCTTCAGGGAATGCAGGTATTTCTATCTGGGGGATACTTCTTGGGTATTCTTCAAAAAGAGATTCCAAATGTATTGATATTAAGGAAACCAAGGGGAAAAGTACATCAAATTTCTTGAAGGATAAAGATGAAGATACATCCCATGAGCTTGAAGAAGATCCTATTGAAATATTGAAGATCATTTTGAGACACATTCTACCTTGGACATGAATCAAGGAGCATCTACTGATGGATGCTTGAACTATGAAGGAATAACTACTGATGGGTTCTCACACCTCTATGCTGGTGACATAGAGATCACTTTTGACAGTATTTCTACAAGCCAAAATTCCCTTAAGCATGAAAATGAATACTTTGTAGCAGTTGAAGAAGAAACAAGATCAACTTCTCCATCACCACCTGAACTTCATGAAGTTGGTCCAAGTAAGAAGGAAGAAAATGAGGAGGTTCATTTGCACGAGCCTCATTTTCTTGAAGGGTCCTTAAAGATGAATGAAAAGAAGATCCAAGAGTCCCTTACAATTATCCATGACACTCAAGCATTAGTGTCAAATTATTGTTGGAGAGCTACTTCATTGGAGGAAACATCCTTCCTTGAAGACATGGAGAAGATTCAAAGAGCAATGTGCCACATCAAAGGTAATTTCATGTCTTTTCTTTTTTATAGAAACCATTTGTTTGAGCTTAATGAATTGTTACATGATTCATACTTGAAGAATAATGACGATAATCATAAGCTCACGATTCAAAATGAGCAACTTCTTGAAAAGTTGCAAGATACTTGTTTTTCCTCCTATGTTTCAGATTGTCAAATGGTAGATTGTTTGGAGGACTCTCATGACATGGTGGATCATGAGAAATGTGGAAATTTGAATGTGCTTGGTGTGTTTGAAGATGAACTTGAAGCGATCCAAACACTTGATGTGGTGGAAGAGGAACTTGAATTGTCCCTTGATGAAGGTTATGCAATTTTTAAAGAAGAGCATGATTCCTCTACATTGGAACCAATCTATGACAAAGGTTTCACACTTTTGAAGGAGATGCATGATACTACCCATATGGATCCTTCCCATGATGAAACTTCTGCACTTTTTGATCATTTGGGTGAGTTAGTTCATTCTCCTACATCCTACAATTCCATGTTTTGCAGCATTAGTCTCAAGGAAGTATGGGTGAAAGGGTTCTTTTTGATGGTGCCACATGAGGAGTATGGAACTCCTAGATTTACCTTTTATGATGACATGGTTGGAGCACATTCTTATTTACATTTGCATTAGCATCATTTTTTACTTTATAATGATGCACATCTACATGTATGCACCTATGATATGCATTTGAGTCACTTGGAGACTCATGGTTTTTCTTGCTCAACACTTGGTTCATTTGATGTTGGAGGAACTTCATCCAACACTTGGGTGAATAGATTTATGATTGGAGAATATGTTTGTTGGAAGCCACATACTTTGTTATATCTTCATGATTCTCACATTCATGGATGTATGGGTGAGACTTCTTTGATTCATTTTAAGTCTCCTTGTTTTTCTGCTCATTATTTGGTTCAGATTTTAGTGGAGATTTTTCATTCACTTCTTGGATGAAAGAATACATGGCTGGATATTTTGAATCATATCACATCCTTTTGGTGCAGAATGATAGGACATGGGATCCTCACTTATGTCATTGGAGCATATTTGATTGGTTACTTGATGCTTGTATGCACTTGGAAAATGGTGGTCTACATGCTTGGAGGTATAAGCACTTTCACTATTATTTGATGAAGCATCTTCTTGATGTTCATTTTCATTATGTGGTTATGTACTTTGATGATATATATTTTGTACTCATGATGTTGGGAAGAATTCATACAAGAAAATGGGATCCAGGAACTATGAATTGGAGAGCACTTCTAATTGTTGGAGTGCAATACAAGCAATGGGACCCTGGGATAACTCTTAGTCTCATTGGTTTCAACTTTTTGGGGAAACAAGTAGTATGGGGGATGGATTCCCCACCTAATAAAGTGAGTTTAATCAGATTAGTGCAACATCAAGCATGGTTGTTCCTCTCTAAAATATTCAAGGAATCTCAAAGAATCAAGGTTGGGCAATTCAATGGCAACTTCAAAGAATTATACAGAAAGCAGGTTCTTCAACACCCATATATTTGAAATTGCTTGAGGACAAGCAATATTGGGAAGGGAGGATTTTTCGTGTTCCAAATTTGGCATTGGGTCACAATGGACTAATACCATTGGTCATATTCATGAGAGTTTGTCAAATTGATGCTAAGGGTCAAATAATTGCCAAGGAGGAAAATTACTAGTTTCCTAGGTTGTGGGTGGAAGCATTGGGATTTGAAATAAGAAGGATAATAAATGATGTGTGGACATTAGAAGAGCATAAATATTTAATAAATGAGATAAATAAATATATACAATGGAAAATCAAAGTGGCATTTGATCATGAAGACACATGGAGGAAGTGGGACTGTCACCTACCGAAATTTCTGAAATTATTATTTTATTAGCAAAATACTTTATGTTAAATTTAATTACAAAGTTTTGTAATTTTGATCAAGGATGAATGTAATTACTGATTATTATTATTTAAATAAATTAATTAGGAGACAAACACCCAAGGGGACTGTTAAATGAGTGTTCATTGACCCACTAGGAGGAATGGAATTTGTTGGAAGGTATGGGACAGATGGCAGCAATTGCACTACACCACTACCTGTTGGTTATGGGACAACTACCCCTAAAAATGTGGCATTATCCCCCAGGGGGTGGGAGTGGGCAGGAAACTCATTTAATGACCAAGTAACAACTGAAAAGGCCTAGGCGGCCTACTTAAGGAAAATTCGAATTGGGCAGGAAGCTCTTACACAGTATTTTCTGCAGAAATATTTCCTCATGTGCATCAAGTGATCACTCAGAGATTCGAATAGGGAGGCTAGTTGTGAGTGCAATCATAAGTATGCATACTATTTGCTAAGAAGAACCAGAGGTGCTGGTGCAGGTCTTTTGGACTGCTAGTTCTTGAAGATTCAACAATTAGTGCTACTGCAAGTGGAGATCCTAAATTCCCAAGTTTCTTCCTCCTGGTGGTTCAGTGAACAGGCTCGGGGGTCCTAAGGCAAGTACTTGACTATCTTCAGGAATTGGTTGGGTGGAACAGTCTTCTTGGGCTGTTTGTTTCCCTACGGATTCATCCAGGTTTTATTGTTTCCTATTTTATTCAGTTAATAGTTCTGTTTAGTAAAAGAAAATTTAGTAATCTCTGTTTTGAAGAAGAATTGATTTCTGATTTTATTTCAAGTTTGAATGTCAAAGTTTAATGATATTCTGAATTGAAAATCCAATCTCTACATTTTTCCACATGATGTTTTATGCATCGTACTCTAATGTAGAGAAGCAAATTAACTATAAATGAAAAGATAGGCATACTGCCAATTGATTCGATAGATAAGTATAGTGATTGAAGTGGTATTTCATTTTCTGCCCTATAGCTAAAATAACAGTAGTAATTACAGTAACCATTATAGTATAGAATATTCCATTGTTTTCATGAAAAACATACATTGTTATTTCCTGTACAAATACATTGTAACTTTTCTTAATCTCTATCCTATTCAAATAACAAGCAAATGCTTTCAGTATTAAACATTTCAAATTTTCATAGCACAGGAATTTTGCAAAAATATAACAGCTGCAAATTCATTCCATACAAAATTGGTCATAAGTAAATACATTTCATTTTGTCATAGAGCATTTCCATTGTAACTATAATTGTTTTATTTTTATTTGATATGACAAACAATTGCAATTAAAATCATATATATCATGTTTTCCAAGTGATAGTGATTCCAATGATTTTAACAGCTGCTAGAATTGATCTTTAAATAGTATTCTTATCTTTACATGTACTGTAATTCTTCACTATTTTCCCATTGATTTCATGTATCAATCATTTATTTCAGTAGCATCAAAACCCTTTACATTATAAACCCTAACTAGCATTCGAGACTACTACATTACTGTAAATTTCATTTAGTAGGATGCATTCCCGTTCTTGGTCTTAAACACTTCCATTTACACAAGGTATTTATACATCATTTAATTATATAGCCGAAAGTAAAAGTTGGAAAAATCCTAGCATAGGCCGATGACAAATTGAAGGACGCAGGTAGGGTGTCCATTGTAAACGAAAACTAGAATGTGAAGGCAAAACCTTCACAACAAACTTCTACAGTATAAACTACTTAAACTATTTTCTAAATCACGATTATCCAACAACAAAAACGATGTGCAGGCATTTAAGTACAACAAGCCATAAGCTATTGGTCAACATTCAACTACTAAAACATTAAAACTTTAATACATTTTTGTTTTGTTGAAAAACCATAGTCCATCTATTCGTTTACAGAAGACGAATTCACTATCATAACTTTTGTCATTATAAACACTTTTTTTTTTATATTATCATCAACGTTTGAGAATATCAAAATTATACAGTAAACCTGGTAGTTTTAAACCATTGTAACAACCAAATGATGAAGGTTTACTCCGTAGAGTTACAATACCTAAGACGAGTCACTTATTCATTAAACTCTTACAATAGAAACTGCATCAAACTACTAGCCAGCACGATAGTGGAGCTAAGAGCATAGTATCACTGTCCACAAAGTTCTTGAACAAAAACCGTGTCGAGATTCAAATACCCATAATTGTGTCAAACATCTTTCACAGACTTCAACTGACAGGATGTCCAACGAGGTAAGGAAACCACCGAAGCTTACTGGTGAACACAGAGAACTCCCCCTTCATCTCCAAGAGAATGGTTCTCTGACGAAAGCTAACCTGCCACAAGAACAACGCATTGATTAAAACAAGGTTCCACATTATGTATGTAGGTTTGTAAAACCAAGAAATGGGTAAGAAGGATTCTTACCTTTGCATCAAGAAGACTTCTTGTAGGAAAAGATGGACATCCAGCCCAGAAAAACGAGATGCCCAGTTCTGAGAAACAACAACGATTACTACTTACAGAGGTTCAAAAACCAGCGCCATTGCTCAATAGAGACCCTAGACAAACACCACTTAAATTCTTATAGTGAAAGAAGTTGCAGACTCAAACCCTTCAACAAGTGAATCATCGTGACATTACAAAACCATAGCTCGGCTTCTTAAAAATAGAATTGTCAGTTACAGGATGAACTCATAGAGGTCACGGGTTCGAATACAGAGAACAAATATTAACAAACCCTAAAACTCCTTGGCCCGTCGGCCTCCTTTCTGAACCTTAACCCAACAAAATGAATGTCGAGAAACACGATTCAAAGTTGTTGTAGTATGCAAATAGGGTTTGTCATTAAAATATCAAGATTTCATAAATCAACGGTGGAGATCATTGCCAACCGGGCATATTGGAGTATGGACAACCACCACATTATTGCTGTATTAAATGTTACAACCCCAAAGTGCCATATAAATGGATCAATGGGTAAGGATAGTTACGGATCAATGGGTAAGGATAGTTACAGGTAAGACTCAAATCACTTGTTTAATAAGCTCCTTCACATATCTTTCTCCACAGTGGCCTACACTCGTGCTTCCATTAATTACCACTGTCAAGAGACTTCAATACCAAGACCAAGACTGGCGTCGTGATACAACCCCTCTATACTCAATACTCATTACGATGGAAACACCTGCCAAATCACCACCTCGACGTTAATGCAATACATGAAAATTCATTGTTTTAAATAAATATCAAAGGTATGATTTTATTGTATCAGTTGACTTTGGAATATATTATACATTTCATAAACCTTCATAGCTTTCACCATCAATTAACTCATATAGTTCTCGTATGAGCATTGCCTATAATTCATATTGGACATATTAATCCAAATTGTATTCTCTAGTTAGGATCGTATATATATGTTTTCTTTTCATATAGTTTAAATTGTTACCAAAACTTCAAATAGAGTTAAATTAAAGGTCTAAATGCATCATAACTTTTCATATGGTATTTTTGTATAGATTCAAAGCCTACACAAAGTCAGGTATCTCTATATCGATGCATAGTACATTGACGATTAAAATAGATAGTAGAAGTATCATCATAATGTCTAATTTTTTATTCTAGACTATATCATAACAAGCTTTAGACAAAAAACATTTTGTCGACATATTCATTTCCGAGAGAAGTATCGATTAAAAACTATGCTATTGAGGCAAGTTGTTTTCATGTTTAAAACATCATATTTTAGAACAGATAAGAGATCCATACCTACAACAAAGAGTCACATAGATTTCTTTATAAACATTGACGGCCATTGGAATTTTTAAATACTCTTATCACCTGTTCGGTCGCTTTTGCTCTTACCTGTGGATCTGCGCATGAAGGACGGGTACAAATGTTTTAGCTAACATAGCTAAGTAAGCCTCGGGGCACCTCGAGGGACCCATTTCATCATCATTAAGAAAACAAGTCGTTAGTACCCACTCAAAAGAACTCTGTCTTAAAAGAAACATTACAACAAAGATAATTTAGTATCTTAATCATTATAGAAGTATGACGTGTCACTATCTTAAACTGTCATTAGTTAAAACGACACAAAAGTTAAGTTGTTTTCTACATTAATGATTTTGTTATTTAATACTGATTGATAAATATTTATTACTTCCGCATTGTGTTTTTAATATTAATGGATGTTTTTAAAAGTTTTAAATTTTTACGAAAATACGGGATGTTACAGGGACCACACAAGCTAGATTTTTTATGCCACATGGCATTCTCCTCTTGTCATTCTGAATCCATAAGAAGCCAAAGGTTCTTGGGATGATTTGGAAGGTCAATATACTTGGAATGAATCATGTAAGGTCGAATTGGAGTGGAATAATAACTCCCATGGAAGAGGAAGAGGCAATTTGGAGCTAGTGAGACACTTGGACTAGATTCCCTAGCACTATGACAACAATGATGAAGATGCTATGACACCTATGACACAAATCAGACCTAAAGGATGAAATATGACATATATGACATGTCAGGGCTAAAAATATACTCTAAGAGGGCGCTCAAGTGAGTTAGGGTAGCCAAAGAGACACCAATTCGAATTTGGAGAAGGAGAGAGCTAGAATTGGAAGGACAAGTGGCATACTTGAGAATCTCTTCCCAAATTGAGTTGGAATGAATATCTTGGAAGGAATTCGACCCATGGAGGACATTAGAAGTATATAAAAGTCATGAAAAAAGAATAATAGTAGCTTTTGATCATTTTTAGAATTTGCAATTGCATTTGTGAAGAGGGAGAGCTAGTGGATGACTAGTTTCTTGCCTTAGCCAATTTCGAGGGTGAAAGATTCCCATCCAAGTTGGTAATTGGAAAGGCCATTCAGACCTTTCATTTGGAGCTTTAATGGATTCATTTGTTGCATGTGTAAGCTACAGGGAAGATCATGGTTTCTTCTATTGCAGCTCATTCCTTCAACCATTTCCAGTTTTCATGGCATATTCTTGATACTTGAGGGAGGGCGTTTTTGGTGAGATATTGTACTCTTTGGGAGAGATTATCATGATCCATTTCTGTTATAATATGATTAATATAATATTTTATTCATATTCATAAAGTTTCAGGTCGAAATACCAAGTGGTTATATGTAAAATTGATTATTAATGAGCAAACAGTGACCATTCCCCCACTAGCTTGATGTATGCCAATGTATTGATGATGATTTCAAATGGAAGAATGTTTATATGATATATTTATGATGTATGGAATTCCATTGATGAGTATTAAAATTTTCATGTTCATCACTTAAGAATTTGGATCCATCTTGCTCAGTTTTATTTTACTTGAAGAAGATTTAATGTTATTTCCCCCAAGGTCGAAACTAGTCTTCTTGCATCTGATTTAAGGGAGTTATAGAAGACATTAAAAGTTTAATGGTGATGCATATGAGTTCATTTTGATGTACGTTATATGTACCATTCTTCCATTCAGAATTTCGAGTTGGATTGAGTGCATTTGGAAAGTCATTTTCATCATCTACCCCTAGGGGATTTGAACCACAATTTTACTAGTAAAACTCCATACATTGATCAAATTTCCAAAATGAGTTGCAGAAATCATTTGATGGTTAAAAGAAACCTATAAACACCATTTTTATGTATTAACATCATTCATACACCTAGTGGTACAATTTGAGATAATTTGGAGCTATTTAGAGCCATCTACCATTGGGGGTTTGAAGCTCGAAATTACTAGTAATCTTCCCTATTTTGTCCAGATTGTAAATGAATGTGCATAAGTGTTTTAAGGGTTTTTAAGTATCCATGAGCCTCTTTTATATGTATTAATACCTCTCAAATACCTTCATACCAATTATACAATCATTTGGGGTCATTTGGAGACCAAGAGACCAATACTACTCAAAGAGGAATTGCTAGTCAAACTCCCTACTTTGGATAGAATTAAAAGAGGATTTGAAGAAGTAATATAAAGGTCATATATCATCCATGAAAATCATATTCAATTCCTAATATAATTAATATACATTCTCATAATATTTGGGAGCATTTGGAGCAAATTGGAGACCTAGACATCAAAACTAGTCTAAGGTCGAACTAGGGAAAAAAGTGAAATTTTTCCATTTTAGTAAAATTATTAAAAAGGGTCATTACAGGGCATGAGAGGCTATTCAAGATGTAGAGAAGTATGGTGCTCCAGATGAGACTTCCAAATAAAGTAAGAGAACTCGACCATATTCCAACTATGTAGCCTTGGTATGTGATATTATTGATGCAGAACCTTCCATTTATGAAGAGGCAACCGAAAAGAAAGTATGGAAGGATGCTATGATTGAAGAGTATTAGTTGATCATGAAGAATGATGTATGGGATGTGGTTCCAAGACTAGAAGGGAAGTTAGTATTGTCTTCCAAATGGATCTACAAGATAAAGCATGCAACAAACATAAGAGTCGAGAAATACAAGGCAAAATTTGTGGCTCGTGTCTTCTCCCAGAAAGAAGGCATAGACTATGAGGAGACATTTTATCCTGTGGCTAGATAAAGTTTGATCATATATATACTTGCTATAGCCACAATAATGAAGCAAAAGGTGCACTAGATGGACTTGAATACTTCCTTTCGAAATGACGTAGTAGAGGAGGAAGTGTATGTGGAGCAACCACTAGGATTTGAGACACATGACAGTCAGACTCATGTGTGCAAATTGAAAAAGGTCTTGTACGGTTTGAAATAGGCACCCAGGTCATGGTACAACAAGATTGATGGATTCCTGACGAGCTTGGGCTTTACCAAGAGTAAAGTGGATTCCAACCTTTACTTCAAGGTTGAGGATGGGAAACCAGTGTGTTGATGTCCATCTTTGTCACCATTTTTGATCATCAAATATACTCTGAGTGGCGTTATTTTCACTATTTTGATATAATAAATCACTCTTTCCACCATTTAGACCATCAAACAGACCAAGTATGCATATATTCACTTATCATATGGATTTTGGTCAAATCTCGCCATATTATGATTTATTAATGTTTAAATGACATTTTTGTGACTTGCTTGGCATTTAGTTTTGATCTACAGGCTGCGTTTTCTCAAATGATCTTCCATTCAGATTGCATGTTTATGTTGCTAATGTTCATCCGCGTCTAGACCGTCATTCAACCCTGCGTTCAGCCTGCAGAATCAATGGTTGGCATATTTCTTGCCATTAAAGACAAAAATGGACACGTGGGTTTTCTTAGCCACGTAGTGGATATGGTTGGTGAGCTCTTGTTCTGGAAGATTCGACTTCCTGCCTGCTGAGCTCAAAAGCAAACTCTTCACCCACGTCAACACTCCAGCATCCCTATTTTCCATCCGTTCAGCCTGATATCACGCTACCTGTTCACGCCAATGTTCTAGAGGAGTTCGTTCACCCACGCTCAGTCCGCCAACACATCTTCTCAGCCCACGTCAAAGGAAGATCAACGCTGCAGCAACCCTGTGAAGGAACCAACCCCGTGAAATGTGGTAGATGCTCCCTGTGCCGTCACACATCACTCAAAGCAGCCATTTGCAGTCATAAAAGCCTCTATTTTTAGAGAGGTCGACTCTGTTGACCTTCTCTCCCATTGTAAATGTATAAATAGATGGTTTGCATAGAGAAACAGAGTTAGAAAGGATCATCAGATTATCAGATAGCTTATAGAAAATACAGAAGTTAGCAGTAATTCCCACTGTGTAATTTTCACCAGTTAATGGAAGTTTCAGTTCGTTGATGCCCTGTTGTTAGTAGCTAGGTGATTTAGTTTCCATCTCTGATTGCTGGGAAGGGCCCCTCATCAACCGGAGGTTTTGTTTATGTTTTCTGTATTTTCTTTTTTGCAAGTAGTTAGTTTATTTTCCTATATACATAATTAATTTCATTTTTTTGTATATGTCATTTCTTTCCTCTCTGTAATTTGTATTTCTCTACTAACTTAGTCTATGTTTCTAGAATTAATACATGGTCGACCAAAGCATAGCTTTGATAGTTTAATTTCAGTCTTTTGTAATTAGATAGTTTGTTTTCTAATCTCCTGCAATTAGATAGGATTTAGTTAGTTGTTGTTTCCAACTTAGTTTACAATTAGAATTAGTTTCATTAGCTTCTTCTATGTAGAGGTAGGTTAATTCTATCTCTCATCTCAATCTTGCTTTAGTATATCATAGGAATAGTTTATCTCTCCAACAATGATTAGAATAGGTTTCTCTATATTATCGTAGCTTCTCGACAAGTCTTCTCACTGATTTATTTGCATTATAGGTTCATATGCATTCACCAGCTGACATTAAGATCATCGAAACTCTCATTTTCCTTAGTTTAATTTGTTTTTCCTCATCCAGATTGTCATTTGGACAATCATCCGGATCATCATTCGGACTTTCATTCTTTCTGCACTGTTTTTATGCTCGTTTGAATTCAGTTTCTTAGTTTTTCTTAACTGTAATCCTTCATGCTCTTAATTAGTATTCTTAACCATAATTAGGCCCCTGTTTTACATTCCATAAAGTTTTAATTAAAGTCTTGTTATCATTCTTAGTTGCTTTAACTATCTTTTCAATTATGTCTTTCATATTTAATTTGCTAACATGTTGTTGTTTCAGAATTTATCAGTTTTATTCCTAGTCTAGTTTATCACATGTTCTTATGATTTAGTTTAGATTAGAATTAATAATTTTATTTTCCAAATATTCTAGTTTTGATAGTTTCATTTATTAAGAATTAAGATTAGTTTCTTATTTTTAGATAGATAATGAATATGTTTATGGAATATAATTTGGATTCAGAAATTAATATCCTTATCAAGTTTTCTACTTGCTTCTATATAAATATCTTTATCAAGTTTTCTACTTACTTCCAAATCAAGTTCAATTAAATATCTTTATTAAGTTTTATACTTGCTTCTAGATTAACATTTATTTCCAAGTCATTTGTATATTACTTAGATTTCCTTAAAATTGTTTTGTGTTTCACCTTCGTAGGATAGCATAGATACTTGCATGCCTTTGGTTTCAGAATAGTCATTAGATTGCATGATTGATTTCTTGTCAATAAGTTGGATTGTTAATAGTATTTTATTTTGAATTAATTCTAAGTAGTGTAATTAGGTTTTCAAGTATCATTTGCTTGCAATAAATAATTCAGAACCCTTACTCAATTCTAGGTAGATTACCAACTTCAGATTAGCTTAGATTAGTTCAAGCCTTCAATCCTGCACATATAGTGTTTGCATCTCATAAGCTACCTTCCCGGGTTGACAATTAAGTGTTGAATTAGATAGCATATATTTTTCACCAACATAGTGAGACTACTATTGTATGTAGATGATTTGTTCCTGACAGGTGATGAGAAGCTCATTGCAGAAACAAAGAGGAAACTTGCCACAGAGTTTGAGATGAAAGACCTGGGTATGATGCACTACTTCTTAGGTCTTGAGGTGTGGAAGAATCCATAAGAACTATTAGCACTCAAATGGTGTTGGGGTTTGAAGAAGATTTTGGGATAGAAAAGGGAATCCCGTGATAATGAAAAATTTCTAAAGGAAATCCGAACCCCCTAGTCATATTCTCCTGAAGAAGAAAATGGTATGAACACAGGTGCATTGTTAACCTACGGGCCTACTCCTAAAGCGATCAACGTGAAATATATCAAAGAACAAAGATCTACGGTGACGATGATATGGCGCTAATCTAACATGCATGGGAGAGAAGCTACGTTCTAAATCACCGCGATCTGATTAAGTGGCGCGCTTCTTGCAATGGCTTGGATATGGAAAGGGTAGATCGGTGGTCCATAATAATGGCGGTGATTTTAATCGCTGGCGCGCTAAGCACACCCAAAATCACCGTGGTCGGTGAATGCGCATCATCCGACGGTTAGGATTGGGAGTGTAATATCAACTTGAAAGGCCACGATGAAAAAGGGAAGGTGAAGTGAGCAGATCTACGGCCGAAGGGGGCACAAGAGGAATGGACGGTTGACATAATTCCGTCGCTATCCTACTTGCAGGGGTGATATGGCGAATTCTATATTATAAAATGGTTCGCCCCCACAAATGTCCACATCTTCTCTGTCCATTTTCACATTGGAGAGCGAAGAAGGTGAATCTGGAAGAAGCATACCGGTCGACCGGGAGACCAGAAGGTGGTCCAGCTGTCAGTAGACCAGGTAGGTTTTTTGTCCCCTTTTCCTTTTCACAGCTAGGTATTTAAATGGCTGAGGTAGTAGAACTCTCTGTCACCGAAGCTCCATTGCTTAGTTCCCTATTGGAAGACAAGGAGGGGGACATATACGACACCATATTTCTCAATAGCTCCCTGGATACGACCAAGAATAAGCTGGAGGTTATAAGAGCCAGACAGGTAGACGTCCACAAAGTATACCAGTCCTTTTTCCACTACTTTACCACCACCCAAACCCCCAATTTCCCTGAATTCGTAGAATGGTGTGCCAACCATTATGCTCCAGGACAGAGGGAAATCCTCGGTGCCTCAGGCTCTAAAATCCTTTGCCATGTGAAGGCCCCAGTTGTTAGAAAAGCACTGGATGTTCCCCTAGAATTCGGCCATAGAGCTCACAGGTATCAAATGGAAACCCTAATTTAGCACTTCCGCTAGGCCCCTAATGAACTCAAGAAAAGTTTCTTCTAGGCCTCCTTGCTACCAAATGCATCTTTTCCTAGCTCACCTTTCCTTGATGAAACCATTTCTTTCAGAGAAGAATCCAAATATGTTATTTCCATGATAGCCCAGTTTTTGGGGTCGGATAGCGACCAGTACATCACGGAACCATTAATTAGTCTAATGTTTGTCTTGAGCACTTGCCCAATAGAGCCAGATGATCAAAACCCACTTATCCAGACCGCATGCTTAAGATTCGATGATACCCTTGCCGAAAATATTCACTCCCAGTTGGTCGAATTCCCTAAAACCAGGGTTTTTAGGTTCCAGTCCTATCTGCTAAAAATGTTTTTAACAACTATCGAAGAAAACCTGCAAACCCCAGAGCTGAAAATTACAAAGGAAATGTATTTAGGTTACTTGGTTTTCATGAATTATTTGATGGCGAAGGTTTATCATATCTTTTTCCAGAAGGAATTACTCAGAGTACTCCCATAAATGAAATATTTATTGCAACCCGCTATGGGGACGGGGACAAGAGATTGGTTTTTGATGAAACATGGGACAGTAATGAGAGTGTATGGTTTTTCACACCCCCTATATGTACTCCCTACCTTTTTAACACCCAGGTTGTTCCATTTAGAGTTCATAAGACAGAAGCTGAAGGCTGAACGCGATCACTTTTTGGATAACAAGAAGTCCTCTGATATAGCTTTCCCATGGGTGGTAGGCTCTTTTATGATTAAACATAAGATAACCCTCTCTGCAATTGAAGGGATGATGAGGGACCTAGGGATCCCTTCTAAAGTTGCGATGAATTATGATCCACATCACATAATCTCAGAAAGAAGGAAGCAAGTTGGCAGGAAAGGATATGACCATTTCGAGATGGATGGATTGCCAGAGAAATCAAATTGGTTGGAATACATTGATCAGGAGCCCATGGACACTGATTCATCAGAGGATTCCCAAAATCTAAAATTCCTTTTTCAGGGAGGCACACCGTCACCACTTGACTCATCTAATAAAGCCCCAGTAGGATCAACAGACTTACCCCTTGTCACCATTCTAGGGGAGCCCAATAGTTAAAGGGTTAGCAGCCCTATGGATGTAGACAGTGACCCTGAAAGAGCCTCGAAGAGGAAAAAGGTGGAGGACAATGAGAAGCAAGTAGTAAATATCCAAGAAGAAAAGTCTAAGAAGAAGCATATCAAGTTTCAAATTCCCCCCTATGAAGTGAAACAACACGTGTTTGGAAAACCGCCCAAAGGATGTACAACATCTAGTACAAGTAGGACCAAGCTATTGGAGGAATATGAAGAAAATACGGATAACTTGGAAAAAGAAGCAAAAATTTACTCCGAGGTGAGGAGGATATCTAGGAAAGAAGTGGCTTTAGTTGCCAGTAGGAATTTAGCTCAGAATACCTTGAGCCTTGCTCTAGCCACCAAAAACAAAGCTACGGAGATGAAATTCAACCTAGAAGACATCCCTATCCCTGATATAATCAACCTTCACAAGGAGACAAGTGATGTCATTTATAATAGGCTATTGAAGCTTTCCATAGAGCTATCAAAGGTGCAGACCAGTAAGTCCAGGGTTCAACACCAACTAAAGTTGGAAAAAGCAGAGAATAAATCTCTAAAGGTGCAGGCGAAGAAACACCAAACACAACTGTTAACAAATGAGACTGAAGAAGACAAGAGGAAGAACATCCAAGAGCTGATAAATGAAAAGGATCAGGAGATCCTGACTTTAAAGAAGAGTTTAAAGATCTATCCAACTCAATTTGCAAGTACCCCTGAGATAGCAGAGCTGGAGGAAGAGAAAGAGAAACTGAAGGGGGAGCTGTTAGGCTGTAAAGCCCAATTGGTGGAGCTTATGGAGAAGGAAAAGAAGATGTATTCTGATATAACCTTGGTAGCAACCAAGGAAGAATCATGTAAGACACGGTTTGAAGAGTTGGAGAGGAAAGTAAAGGAGATAGAGCATGATGCCACAGATCCAATTGCAGCAGGAGATTTCTCCCTGGTAGGGAAGATCGCTGATGCCAGCCTAGAAGATGTTGAGTTGCTCAGATTAAAGAAACAGGTTGCAAACTTGAAAACTCTAAGAGATGATGCAAAAAGAAAAAGGGAGGCTTGGGAAACCAAGTACCAGGAAATGCAGGTGGATCTCGACAGTATGAAAGAGCAGGTAATCGGGCAGAAAGTGTTACAAGAAACTAGGAAAATCATCTGGGATGATATTATAAAACAAGCTGAAGACCTACGGCCTTATCTAAACTTTATATTGGATAAAGAGATTGTCATGAATTTAGCCATATAAGCTGTGACAGCAGCAAATGAAAGACTTAGTAAAAAGCCTTCAGGGTATGCTAACAACACGATGGATTTCTTAAATGATTTATCAGAAGAGCATGTCGATGATGCAGGCATCAAGGATAGGATGGCCACCATCATATGGGCCAAAAGGGTAATTAACAAGCATGAACAGATAAAGATCACCTAGTCAGGGATTGACATTTTGTTGAAACAACTAAAGATGTTCAGGGAAGCATTTGATCCTTTATTCAAGAGAGGCCTACTTGAGTTCTGGGGCAAGAAATGAAATATGTTGTATAAAGAAGAATATAAGGCCAAGTTGTGGGATTGCAGGATGAACCAGGATGACTTTGAAGGGATGGATCAACCCTTGACTGGTCAACTAGCGGCGGAAAAACTGACAAGGGACTTCGAATTAGCCTCGAACTTCGGGGGAGCAGGAACATTACATACTGGATACTCTTACAAGGAACACACTGAATTAAGAGTATTACTTGAAGAGCTCGCCACCGTAAACTTACCCTTAGAGGACCAGTGGAAACTAATCGAGAAGTATGGTAAGGCGAGGTTAAAAATCAGAGTATGAAAGGCCCAAAGATATCAGCTAAGGAGCCAGGGAGCAATGAAAGTAGCAAGCTGAAGTTGTCAATTTTATGTTTTGTTTTTTGTTAAAGTAGTTAGTCATATAGTAAAATAGGCCAGTGAATGTAAAAAAGCGGTTAGGCCTATACCGCCTATGTTTGTTTTTAAGTTGTAACGGTGAATACAACTTAATCAGTTGTCAATTAGATGTCCAGTAAGTAACAACTGTTTTCTGTTTAGAAAAGAGCCGAGCCTAGAGCTCGACGACATCTATAAATTCATTGTAATTAAAGACAGAAGGGTTGAAAAATCTTGTTGAAAACCTTTATGGGAATTCTATGTATTGTTCTGTAAGACATTTCTGAGCTATTTTGAATAGAAAGTGCAGAGTTGAGCTAATGTTTTCAGGGATTCTTGTGTAACTGGTCTTGTAGTCTGTTTTTCCCTTTTCTATGTTAATTGTGTATCTCTCATTGTTATTTCCAGTCTGTAATTTCTTTTCATACTTGGTGCAGTTTTATAGTTAAGTAGAATTCATAGAAATATGCTCTGCTTATCTTTTTCCAAGTATTTCACCCTTACTTCTCTGCTAAAGTTGACATAGGATTCATTATTGTATGCCTTACATCAATGGGTTGTTTTCTTTCTCTTCTGTTTCACCAATTAAATTCACTTCGACTACGAGCTGATTACTATCTCGCCCCTGTGTTAAATGCATTTGTGAAGACCTTGTGAATAACTTTTCAGAGTTTTGCCTAACGTGACTCCATTGCCCAAAATAGAGCTTCATATGTTTCAGCCAACGACGTTTAAACCATTTTGTTCCTATAGAAATCTGATCTTCTGTATTGTTGTAATTGAATATTCTTGATGATGAATGCTGGTGTATATTTTCACTGTTGACACCTTTGATTATTCCAGTCTTTCATATGCTTGTAGAGAGAGCCCTCTCAGACTAAGCTGGGTCAGTAGCTTAAGTCTAAAGATTGGTTAGTGGATACCCCGAATTGCCTTCTCCACAACCTTGGGGGTTAATTTGGGTGATAACAAGAACCTTTCCTTAACCAAGGAAAATATGCAGTAGAGATCTTGAAGAGATTCAGGATGATGGATTGCAAGGCCATGGCCATGCCAATGGCATCGAATCTGAAGTTTGTATGTGATACTTCTTCAAAGATAGTGGATGCCACTATATACAGGCATATGATTGGTTTGTTGATGTACTTAATGAAGATGAGGCCAAATATATGCTTTGCGGTGAACACATTGAGTCAGTACATGGTAGAGCGGAGATGTGTTCACTTGATTACGGCAAAGCATGCGTTGAGGTACTTAAGGGGTACGATTGATTATGGCCTTATATATGCATCAGATTAGAGGATTAGCCTACAGGGTTATGTTGATGTGGATTGGGATAGCAATGTCATAGATAGAAAGAGCAAATCAGGGTGCTGCTTCAGTTTGGGATCAAGTATAATATCTTGGTTTAGTAGGAAGCAGACAAGTGTGGCACTTAGTACAACCGAAGTAGAGTACATGGTAGCTTGTTCGGCTAGCTGCGAGGAAATGTGGATTCGGAAATTACTTGCATGATTTTTCGATCTCGAGTTAGAGGTGACTTGTATTTTCTGTGACAACCAAAGTTGTGTGAAGTTGTTTAAGAACCTGGTGTTTCATGACAAGTCAAAGCACATCGAGATCAGCTATCACTATATTAGGGATATGGTGTAGAGAGGAGCAATGAGGCTCCAGTATGTAGTGACAGAGGAGTAGATAGCCGATGTGTTGACCAAGCCTTTGTCAAGAGTGAATTTTGAGTACTTTAGGGACAATCTTGGAGTGTTCCAGATCGAGGTTACTCGAAAAAGGGAGGGATGAGAAACATAGCATGTGTGAGATGCAGGTAGTCATGTAGTGAAATAATTGAGCTTCTGTGAAGGTCTCCACTTGAGGTGATGTGGTAGCGGGTAGTCACTTCGGTGACGTAATTGAGTCTCCTAGGCTACACTCAAGAGGATGCAGTAGGTAGTCACATTGGTGACATAATTGAGTCTTCTGAATGTTGTGCTATGTTTGGCAACACATATGTGTGAAGACGCAAGTTTTAGACCTAGGATGTTCTCCACATGAGGTGACGTGGTAGTAGGTGGTCACTATGTGTGACATAATGTATATTCCTAGGATACACTCATAGAGTTGTGTTGACCTAATGAGCAAAGGCGCAGATTTTAGGCCTAGGATTTTCTCCACATGATGTGACATGTTAGCGGGTATTCAGTGCATGTGACGTAATGTGTATTTCTAGGCTATACTCATGAGATGATCTGGACACATGGTGAGGTAAAGCAAGTGGTCATTGTTGTGACGTAATGTACGCTCCTAGGATGGACCCACCATATGGATTGCTCATTCAAAACTTCTAGTGATTTATAGATTTGAGAGATGTCAGAAGTCAATGGTCAAGGTACAAATTTGTAGCAATGGGACGATGATGATGACAGTTCCAGAAGACTACCTTCCTTGTTAAGAGGGAGTGTTGAAGAATGTAACTTCAGAAGATATTCTCATTTGCATTATTTTTATTGTACTTCCTTCGAGAATCATTTGTGTTGTATTTATTCATGTAAGAGTCCTTGAAATAATCAATCTAAGCCCTACTAGTTGTGTCATCCTAGAAGGATCCATAAAAGACATGAAAATAATATTTTATGTATCCTAGACAAGTCAGCCCTGTTTGAGAGGTCAAGTCATCCATGTTAGGGTAAAAGGTCAGTTTTGTGATTAGTATAAATAGGAAGGTCGCCCTCCCCGTTTGGAATGTCATTCACTCACTCAAGTTAGCATGAATATAGGAGAAAAGTTGAGTCACTTGGGAGAGAAGAGTAGCTTCTTTGGAGACATCTTATTCCTGGGTTATTGTATGGGATTAACATTGTACTTTCTAACGAATCTATACTGAATAATTTTTGCTGGGTTTTCTGCCCCACGAGGGTTTCCAAGGATAAATTGTTGCGTACTATTGTTTATGTTGTGCTTGTCTATATTTCAGTGATCCTTTACTTTATTGCATTTAAAATTCTAACACTTCAAGGTACTATTGATTATGGACTTAGATATGCTTCCAGTGGAGGAGTGATGCTACTTGGTTATGATGACTCTAACTGGGGTGGTAGTATTGTGGACCAAAATAGTACATATGGATTTTGTTTTGGCTTGGGATCAACTATGATCTCTTGGTCCAGCAGAAAGTAGGGCTCCGTATCCCATATTACTACAGAAGCAGAGTATATTGCATCTAGTACCGCCTGCCGAGAAGCTATGTGGATTAGGAAGCTAATTACTGGGTTGTTCAGTGATAAGCTTGAGTCTACTTTCATTTTCTATGAAAATCAGAGCTGCATCAAGCTCTCAGAAAACCCTGTGTTTCATGACAGATCGAAACACATTGAGATGAAATACCACTACATCAGAGACATCGTCCAAAGAGGTGCCATAAGATTTCAGTACATTGATAATAGTGAGTAGATAGAATATATGTTGACTAAGCCTCTATCCTTGATGAAGTATGGGTACTTCTGAGATAAGCTTGTAATGGTAGAGAATGCATCCTTCATTGAGAGGGAGTGTTAAAGTTACAACATCATGAGTCATTCTCCAAGTCGATATTGTGTGTCAAGATTGAGCCTCGTGTGTCGAGGTAGTGCCTTATAGGAGCTTGAGTTGGACTAAGGAAACTTGGAGAAGAATCTTGATTTGGACTCAAGAATGAATAAGCCTCATGTGTTGAGGTAAGTGCTTTGTTTGACAAAGTGATGATGTTTTACAGTCTTGCTTGGAAAGGCTAAGGTCTTGTGTGTCAAGTCAGATCCTCATGTGTTGAGGTAATTCTTTGCATGTCAAAGCATGAATCGTGTGTGATGTACTACTAACTATGGTTAAGCTATTAAGTCTCCTCTAGAGTCTGGCCACCTCTAGAGTGAATTAATTTAGCATATGACCACTTGGAATGATAATAGAACAAGATGATCACATCATTGGAAAAATATCCTTAGTATATTTGATATGATAGATAAATTAAAGTTGGCACATGTGGACCATGCAGATAAGACAAGAGATAAAGATAAGATGTGATAAGATAAGAGAGAACTCGAACTACTATACTTCAATGACGTTAACAAGAAATACTTCAGTAAATTAATGGAGAATTCAAATTGTTCACTTCGGTTAATTAAAGGAGAATTCGAATTGTTCACTTCAGTGATGTTATCAAGAAGGACTTCAGTTAAAATAGTTAACTAAGTGTTAATAAAAAATATGTAGTTAACTAAAGTGTTTTGCATGTCATCACTTGAGTTAAACTAAAAGACAACACTTAAGTTGAACTAAAAGACAACACTTAAGTTGAACTAAAATACAACACTTGAGTTAGGCTCCTAACTAAGTGATCTACCATCCAAATAAAGGGTGAGTTCATCCTGAAGTCAGAAGATAAAAATAGAAGCTGAAGCATGAGAAGAATATATATATATATATATATATGATTAATGAATTCAATGTGAAGCGAATTCTCTTCTCTCTTGAAGGTAATGTGATTTTCATTGTGCAGGATATTATTTTGAGTTATATTCTTCCATCTTCTCTCTTGCTCTGATATTGCACTAGGGGTGCTTGGTATTCTCTTTGATAATGCACCAGGGCTTCTTGGTGTAATATTCTCATTGTAAAGACATTCTTTGTTATCTATCAATATTCTAAGGAAGATTTTGCTGGGGTTTTGTCCCTCAAGTACAAAAGGGTTTATCCAGGGTAAATTTTCATGTCATATGTGAATGCTTATGTTTATGATTGTTCCTTGATTTCAAGTACTACTAAAATTTTGAATTAAAGATTAAAAAGTAATGCACGCATGCACGAGAGAGAGAGAGAGAGAGCACCTAGTGTCCTCTTATTTGGATTCTAAGCTACACCATCTATATTGGAGTGCAACAATAGAGGAGAATAAGTGCCCTCCATTGGATTGGCTACAAAGACCCCATCTTTAAGAAATAACACCAAGGTGTTTTAATTTGATCTCTATCCTTTCTCAATCATACGAAATCTCGTTCTTTATTTTATGATTTGTATGAGAGAGAGAGAGAGAGTTTGTTAGTTTTTCAGAATTTACTTCAATATGATCTAGGATATTAACTGAGAGAACAACATGTACAACATATCTACAGTATATCAATCATGGAAAATAATGCAAGCACACAAGAGACATAGAGTTTACTTGGGGAAAACCATAAAGGTGAAAAACCCCAATAACTTCCTCAGAGATAGATAGAGCAATGATACAACCCAATCATAAGAGATAGACATCTCCTAGCAGCAGCTTCTCCTCCTCCACAAGTGCACCACTCTCCAAAGAGTATGTGTGAGAATAGAATGATCAAATAGAGTGCCTCCCGCACTCTATTTATACTTGAATTGACTTGCCTAATAACCTTTAATAGGTCGGCCTTAACTTAACCACATAACATAATGCTAACTGGGCCGACACCCAATAGGGTGGTCTAATAACCCTTTGAACCACATGGCCGACCCCCAATAGGGTGGTCTAATAACCTTTCGACCCACATGACTTATACAGGGCCGATCCCAACAAGGTGGTCTAATAACCCATCAAGTATAACTTATGACACTTACAATATAAATGACGACACTTCCGTATAGAGGAATAATAACATCTCTATAGGAATACAAACACTTCCGTAGAGAGGAATAATATCATCTCTATAGGAGTACAATATACATATATGAAATACATTCCGAAGTTACACATACATAAACACTCCCTCTTAACTAGGAAGGTATTTCTCGACACAGGTCTTCTAACACAAGTCTTCTTCTTTGGATCATCGTCACTAGATAATTGTCATTGAGTCATCGTCATCGTCACTGCTGCTGCTATCTCAATCAATCTTTTGAATCTAATCGTCATAGGAAGTTCTACATAGCCAGTCCTTTTTCATACTGGATGTAGGCCCACCACCTGCAGGTCTTCATCATCACTGGCCATACTGTGGAATCCTCAGAACTTATTACGTGCGTCACAAAACCTTAAAAGAGTCTCTTGACTAGCAAGAACCCTAAAGAGAATCTGAGGCCTTTTTCAACCTGTCCAGATCTCCAGGACTTATTACATGTGACCCCCACCACAAAACCTTAAAAGAGTGTCTTGCTAAGCAAGAACCTTAAAGAGCATCTGAGGCCTTTTTTATCTTGTCCAGATCTCCAGGACTTATTACATGTGGTCACCACAAAACCTTAAAAGAGTGTCTTGCCAAGCAAGAACTCTAAAGAGCATCTGAGGCCTTTTTCATCCTGTCCAGATCTCCAAGGCTTATTACATGTGGTCATGGAAATGCCTCGAAAGAGCATCTGAGGCTTTTTTCATCCTGTCCAGATCTCCCAGGTCTACTTACATGCCATCGCAGAGAAATGCCTCGAAAGAGCATCTGAGGCCTTTTTCATCCTGTCCAGATATCCCAGGTCTACTTACATGCTCATCTGCACAACCTGTTCCACGGCCACAGAGTATCAACCTGATACTCACCATACATCATCCTGATGTACACATGATCATCCTGATCATCAACACTGCATCGTCCTGATGCATGTCATTTAGAGAAACATCCTGAAGCTTGTCATCCTTGATCATCCTGATCATACAATGCATCTACCTGATGCATACCAAGTATCTACCTGATACATATAATCATACATGATCCACCTAATCATACAATGTATCCACCTGATACATACATAGATACATGATCCACATGATCACACAATGTATCTACCTGATACATATCAACATACATGATCTACCTAATCATACAACGTATCCATCTGATACATATATAGATACATGGTCCAATCATCCAACATGATGCATATACAAATACATACAAATGATCCAACTGATCATATCCAACATCCAACATGATGCATACATACATAAATGATCCAACTGATCATATCCAACATCCAACATGATGCATACATACATAAATGATCCAATTGATCATACAGAGCAGAAACTAGAACATCATCTTGATGCTCATCATCCAGCGCTTACATCCATAGCCATGTGAAGGATCCTCCTTCCATCATGCTTGGAATGGCTTCAGTAAAATGTCTCCATCACTTCTTCCTCAAAGTGTCATCGATCTGAAGAACACCAAGCCTTTCTCTGACATACTCGAACTTCACTCTGGCTAGTGGCTTCGTTAGTACATCTGCAATATGCTCATCTGTCGCAACATACATGAGCTTCATTGCTCCTATCTGCACCATATCCCTAATATAGTGATATTTGATCTCAATGTGTTTCGACCTGTCGTGGAACACCGGATTCTCAGACAGCTTCACACAACTTTGGTTGTCACAAAAGATACCAGTAGCCTCCAGCGGGAGATCAAATAACTCAGACAGTAGCTTCGGAAGCCATACTGCCACACAACTGGCTGAACAAGATGCAACATACTCTGCTTCAGTTGTACTTAGTGCTACACAGGACCGCTTCCTGCTAAACCAAGAGATCACACCTGATCCCATACTGAAGCAGCACCCAGAAGTGCTCTTCCTATCTGCAGCACTGCCTGCCCAATCTGAATCAACATAACCTTGTAGGTTAAACTTTTGATTCGCATCATACTTGAGCCCATAATCAACTATACCCTTCAGGTACCTCAGAATATGCTTTACAACAACCAGGTGAACACCTCTGGGATCCGTCAGGAACTGGCTCAATGTGTTCATCGCAAAGCAAATATCTGGCCTCGTGTTCATCAGGTACATCAAGGACCCAATCATCTTACGATACATAGTGACATCAACCGGATCGGATGAAGCATCACACAAAAGCTTCAGGTTTGATTCCATAGGTGTGGCCATGGCCTTGCATTCCATCATCCCGAATCTCTTCAGGATCTCTACTACAAACTTCCCTTGTCCAAGGAAGATTCCATCTGCACTTTGCCACACCTCCATGCCTAGAAAGTAGTGCATCATCCACAAGTTCTTCATCTCAAACTCGGAAGCAAGATTCCGCTGCATGTCGACAATCAATCTATCCTCACCTATAACAAACAGGTCATCCACATACAAAAGTAGTATCATTGGATTGCCTTCCTCAACCTTGTAGTAAAGGTTGGAATCCGCTTTACTCTTGGCAAATCCCAAACTGGATAGAAAGCTGTCTATCCTACCATACCAAGTTTTGCACATATATGACTTCTCGTCATGTGTCTCAAAACCAAGTGGATGCTCCACATACACTTCCTCTTCGACTACACCATTCAAGAAGGTTGTCTTTGAAATCCATCTGGTGTATCTTCCACTTCATCACTGCAACCAGAGCAAGTACTGATCTGATGGAAGTGGATCTGGCTACAGGAGCAAAAGTCTCTATGCTGCCACCTGCAGCATGCTTGATATTATAGATCCATTTGGAAGTCACAACAGACTTCCCTTCAGGTCTTGGGACTGCATTCCAAACACCATTCTTCATGATTGACTGGGACTCCTTGATCATGGCATTCTTCTCGAATCTTGGGAACTTCAATATATTCAATATCTTCAATAGATAACTTTGTTGCTAAAACAAATGTTGAAGTCCTTCTTTTGTAGGTGCTCGTATACGATCTTTCCTACAAAAACAAGTTAAATTACATGATTAGAAACATCTCATAGTTTTCAGAACAAACTCTTACACATAAATAAATATGTCATACAGTCAGGCAATTATTTCAGCCAATGCTTCAATACAACATTCATCCATATCCTGTAACTTTCTAGATGCCTTCCAATCTCTACCAGAACATTGTTAAGAGTTTGCACTACTCCCAACATGTCAACAAAGAGGTTTCATTCTAGATAAGTAGCAATGGAATGTTGTACAGTGCCATAGGCCACTTACCCATCACATGCATATTAGTAGTATACTGTTCATTAATGCAATTATTCTAATATGCATAATACACACCCTAAGTCTAGGAACATAAGCATATTGAACAATATTATTTAAACAAACAAATATGCAAGAAATGACAATTCAAATACTTATCTTTGTTTGGTTGCAGGGTGGAATCCCTCTTAGTCTTTGCTTCCTTTCTGCAACTCCATTCTGATGTAGATTGTGAGAAGTGGTCGACTCCCTCTGAATATCTGCATCCTTGCAGAAACTACTGGAGTGTGCTCCCTTTTGATCTTTGCTTCTTGGATTACTTGGCCTTGAACTTATATCCATCCTCAATCACTATGCATGCTTACAAGTATCATTATTGTGATATCCTCGAGATCTCATACATAATCATACATTTATTAGTATATTCTCAATACTATCAAAACACAATAATCTTAAGCATGTATAGTTATGATCATTTCAAACAGAAATAATAAGCATTAGTATTTGAGGACTCTTATGGTTAGTCATATCATAAATTAAAGTAAGAAACAGAATATGCCTAAACCCGTGATTACTCAAACCTATACTTTCATAACTCTTCTGGGTAGTCATATCATCAATCAAGGTAAGAAACATAATATGCATACAACCATGATTATTCAAACCTATGAATAATCATTATCAATCATTCCATGCATACTTATATAAGAGATCCTATCACAAGGTAGGATTCTAACTTGATATAGGAAAAACATACCTGGATTAGTATGTTAGCTAGTTATGTCTAACATACCCACATGATGTCTTCTTGTTCTCTTCAATGACTTGTGCTAGTAACCTGCATATCTCATAGGTTAACCATTATAGAACCAAGTTATACATACCTCGTAAGTAGATCTTCTATGTGATCCATGGCAATGGATGAACCTTTGTCTTCATGTCACCATGATCATATGTTCTTGAACTAGAACATGATTTGTCTTTCTTGGTGTACCTTTCATGTTAGCGGACAACATAAACCTCATACAACACCATAATGCATTAGTACAATCATAAGTGTCAACACCCTAATCAATGAATATTTTCTATCATGCATTCATAATTTTATTAAGGTGATACGACAAGTCTAAATTTAATCAAGATTGTAATAACCGTAATAATATGAATACAAACATACCATAAACTTAATCATGAACAAATCTCGAAACATACCTGGATAAGTCATACCTGTCGAGATTGCTTGTAATCTTCTTATGTAAGGCCTTAGCCTCATCTCCCTTTGAAATAGGAACTTCTTCACTTATGCAGGTGACCAAATGATTCTCTTCTAGGATTAACCCAATCCACTTGATTTGTAGAAACTGGATCTAGAGATGGATTAGGGTTTGTCAGAGAAACCCTAAAAATTCAAGATTTTAATTTCAAACTTATGAAAGGATAGAAAGATGCGCCTTGATGAGTTGATCAACCTGGTATACTCAGAATTTGAAAACTGCAAAGTTTCACCCCTCAAATTTGCCTTTGAAACTTCTGGATTCACTAGACATGACCCCGAACTAGGGTTTGATAAAGCCCACCCTTCTTCCCAACCAAAAGGTTCAATCCAAAGCTCTAAGCTTCTATTTTTCTGAGGAGCTTCCAGTTGTGGTCATAGATTTCAAAAATTCCCATTTTTGTAGAAGCCCTAATTTTCCACTTTTCTGATCAAAATCCCAAACTAGGGTCTGATCAAGCCCGGCCTTCTACCCAACCAAAAAATTTGATCTTGGTCTCTAAATTTAAATTTTGATGAGTAGCATTCATCCATGGTATCTGACTACAAAAATACCAACTTTCTCCAAAACCCTAATTCCCAGAGCCATGAATGAAGGTGCTCAAAATCCAATTCTGTTTTGATAGAAATATGCACTTGATTGTTTCTGGTGTAACTCCGAAATTACGAATCCAAAGGGTCTAAAAATTCTACCTGTGGTATCCCGACCTATCATCTTTCCAGCCCCATAGGTCAGACCTCAATTGGATTCTTTGAGAGAGATTTATTCCAAGTGTCGCAACGTGACTTGTTTATGGGATAAAACAGGAGAGCTAACTTGTACGGAATGCCACGTGTCACTGGTTTAGTTTCGGCCTCTGAAAAAGTTACCTGATAAAGTACAGTTCGTTTGCTACCTGTCAGATTTTACTAAATTTCATTTGGAGCTTCCTAGCCCAAGTTATGACCTTTTTTCCTAGGTCACCTGTTTATGACTCAGATCTGGAAGAGGCAGAAACCCTAGATTGTACAGATCATAAAACACAAATTACAACGAATTAGAAGTTGTACTTTGGACACAAGGTACATGGAGATCTGATATTCGACCTGCAAAAGTTTCAGATCCGAAAAATTCTCCAAAATGGATTTATAGCGAAAGTACTACGATGACTGGTTTTTGCTATATGAAGCCCTAGCATCGTAAGTGCAACAAGTGTCATACATGCCATACCATGCCTTCTTTCAGGCTAGATCTGATACCATGTTAGTTTTTCAAAATTTACTTCAATATGATCTAGGATATTAACTAAGAGAACAACATGTACAACATATCTATAGCATATCAATCATGGACAATAATGCAAGCACACAAGAGACACAAAGTTTACTTGGGGAAAACCATAAAGGTGAAAGACCCCAATAACTTCCTCAGAGATAGATAGAGCAATGATACAACCCAAGCATAAGAGATAGACATCTCCTAGCAGCAGCTTCTCCTCCTCCACAAGTGCACCACTTTCCAAAGAGTATGTGTGAGAATAGAATGATCAAATAGAGTGCCTCCCGCACTCTATTTATAGTTGACTTGACTTGCCTAATAACCTTTACTAGGTCGGCCTTAACTTAACCACATAACATAATGCTGACTGGGCCGACACCCAATAGGGTGGTCTAATAACCCTTTGACCCACATGGACGACCCCCAATAGGGTGGTCTAATAACCCTTCGACCCACATGACTTATACAAGGTCGACCCCAACAAGGTGGTCTAATAACCCATCAAGTATAAGTTATGACACTTACAATATAAATGACGACACTTCCATATAGAGGAATAATAACATCTCTATAGGAATACAAACACTTCCGTATAGAGGAATAATATCATCTCTATAGGAGTACAACATACATATATGAAATACATTCCGAAGTTACATATACATCAACAGAGTTCCCACCTAGTGTCCTCTTATTTTTATCATTGGAGTCTAAGCTACACCATCCATCTTGGAGTGGAGCACTAGAGGATAAGAAGTACCCTCCATTGGATTAGATATAGATACCTCATCTTTAAGAAATAACACCAAGGTGTTGTAATTTGATCTCTGTACTTTCTCAATCATACAAAAGCTCATTCTTTATTTTATGATTTGTATGTTTTTAGTCTTAGTTTT
Source organism: Larix kaempferi (assembly GCA_027924585.1). Lineage (NCBI taxonomy): Eukaryota > Viridiplantae > Streptophyta > Pinopsida > Pinales > Pinaceae > Larix > Larix kaempferi. The sequence continues at coordinate 50,930,993 of BSBM01000753.1, forward strand.
GTTATTTATACACTACATTGAGTTGCATAGAATATTGCTAATTTTTTTACTTTACCTCCTACCATTTGATTTGGTGCTCAAGCAACACAATGCTTGAGCACATGCTTTTTGGCATGAGTTGGTCTCAAAACACCAACACCAGATTTGGTAACTCCACTTGGGATGAAACCTATAGTTTATCCTTGGTTGTGCATGTGCTATATTTTTAGCCTCTTGACACGATGTTTTCATTTCCTCGCTTGTATTTCTATTTTCTATTTTTTATAGCTTCTTGTAGATAGGTGACTTCAGTAAAAAACCTTTTACCTTTTTTTGTTGTCTAAATTATGGAAAAATTTTCAGAATTTTCACTTTCTATTCTCTGCACACTTTTTCCTCATAAAAAGTGCATCAAGACATCACAAATTTTCTTAGAAAAAACACAAGTTCATGGGTAAACCTATATTTTTTGCAGACTGATACAATTTTCAGTTTTTTCCGTGTAGCCTGATTTTGGAATCTAGTTTGTTTTTCATACTCGACTTCACCATTTGTTTGTTGTTCTTTTCTGGTTGTGTTAATTGCATTTTTTCTAATTTGGACATTGTAGGTAAGGAAAGGGTTGTAAAACCTTATTACTTGCTTCCTTTAGGGTTCCTCTTAGGAATATTTTTCAATTTCTTTCTACTTCAACTACATAATTCTAGAAATAAGTTCAAAGTTGAGTTAGTTATTTCATCTGCTTAAAATCCATTTTATATTAGTTAAGGGTTTTAACTCTTTTCTTTGTAAATCATAAGAATTATCTTCCATCATCTCATTTGCTAGAAAGAATTTGATTGAGAAAAGAAACCATTTGATTTTTAGTATTAATCATTAGTATTTCTTTCATATAATCTTTCAAATTGCAGTAGTTCATTTCTAGTTTCCATTTTCATTGTTTGTTAGAAGAACTTTTAAAGTGCATCTTTTTGTGTTTAGAAAATGTTCATTTTTTTTAAAGAAAAAGACTTTCTTGTTCTTGAGTGTTAAGCAGTATAATTCTTTTCTTACATTTCATTTTATATTTCTATCATTTGTAATCAAGCAATTTTATTATTTTACACACAATAGTGCAAACATCTTACATATTAATTCCAATAATACTTGTTTCATGCCACCAAGTTGAGCCTTAAAATCAACACTTGAACTAACCAACTAAAATTCTTGCTTGAGGGCTCAACATAGTTTTTTAGTTAGGTAAAAATTGTGGGGATAGGTATCCGAATAACTCTCCACAATATTTCACACTTGAATCATAATTGTTGACTTTTAGCAATATTTACAATAATTTCTATTGGGTTCAATTCAAAACATGTTCAACAACATGCATGCTCTTTGGAGTCGATAATGCTAGGGATGGGATCAAAAGTGTGATTGAGACTCCTAGCTCTTTCATACGAAAGATCCCTTGACCATTTGATTTCAACATGAAGGCACATAAGCCTCTTACTCATACTCGCACAGATGTATATTAGTGGACCATATTTAGTTACCTACCTAGGTGGATTTCACAAGAGGGAGGGCACCTGAGATAGACAATTGTTAGTTGATTTGAGGTGATATTAGTGTCTTTCCCTCTAACTGTCTCATTTACACCTTCACTCACTTCATTGGTGGAATTGATATGCATTGATTGGAGTGTTTTGAAGGCCATTGTTAACCTATCTAATGTTTCCCAGCTAGTAGAACTTTCGGTACCGCTTGTTGAGGAAAAAATGAGAGATATTTTCTTTACTTTTCACATAATTTTGAATAACTTTCCTCTTATGACTAGTGTGAAATTTTTTCTTTCCTAGGGTGTTTCTTTTTGCATTGGTTCCTTACTTGAGTGAATAATATATTGCACCCACATTTACCTTGATTTCAATTAAGTATATCATAGATTTAATAGTAATTCATTTGAACCCTCTCATTATTCTCTGTAAGAGATATTGTTTGAGTTAGAGACTACATAACCCAAAGTCAAGATTGTGCCTCCTGTACCTCATAGACGATCGTGACGACTTTGAGGTTTATGTCCCTCTCTTGGTATTTATAGTCCTGTTGTTAGTCCTCCTCAATGTGTGAGAAAAGAATGACATCCACCTTGCTTACCACCTAGTTCCTCTTTGGAAACATTAGATTCGGGCTCTTGTCAACCTAGATAACCTCCTTCACCCAAATACCTTACCCCATTGATAAATCGAATAGACATCATGTCTTGAGTTAATCAAAGCAATTATACTAACCCTAACGTTAATACTAATACCAACACAAATACTAATGCGAATGTAACTACTATTATGAACACACCTCATATTTAAAGACTTTATTTTATGGCTCGTCTAAATCTCCTTGATTTGACTTGGCTAATTAATGACCCAATTCAACATGATGCTACATGGCCTCCCATGCCCACTAAATTACCTTCATATATCTCCAAGTTTGAAGGGAAAATTGGAGAGTATCCAACCAACCATATTATGTATTTCCATCTATGATACTCATCAAATAGAATTGCAAATTATTCCATTCAATTACAGTTATTCTAACGTATCTCACAGAGGTCAGAACAAAGTGGTATATAGAGCAACCTTCTACAACACAGCTAATTTTGTTGTCTTTAGCATTTTCTTTCCTTACATTCTTTCAATTACTTGTCTGTTTTTATAAAGGAGTCGATATTCTTCTATCATGCCATCAAAATATGGCTAACCATATCACCATTCACATCCATGAGTGGTGTAGAATAAGAAGCCTATCTAAGATAAATCTAGATGTCTGTATTTTCTAGATTGGTTTTTAAAATCACTCCTACCCATCAGAGCGAAGGACATCACTTTTGAATGATTTCAAGCTGGATAGGATTCCATCATGAAGTCTCAACAATATGACTTGATCTACACTCAGTTAGGGTATTTATACTTCATTCTCATAAACACCCTTGAGGTGACTCTTCATGCAAAGATCAACTACAAGCATCACATTTTGTGGCTGGAGTGATTAGTGCAGTGGCATCTACCCCTCATCCATACAACCAAATGCTTATGAAACTAACATGTATGGAAATGCTTATCGTGAAAATCACCCTAGTCATGGGTAACCATCTACACCTTAGTTTTCCCATGACCCCTTGCACTCATCCTCACATGCAGGAATGCGTAAATCCTATTTCATTCCTCTTAATTTATCCCATATTCATCACCCTTGAGTAGTGGAATTGTGTGAAACTATGCTTCTATTTCATGTGTGGATCTAGTATCCCATAACCCATACTATCCTTTCCTTGGCCCTCTTCCAAATCTACCAGTACAACACAATCTTATGCCCTAACCTAATCAAGTATCATTTTCTACAAGAATAGGTTTTTGCTCACAAAACACACCCAATTATTAGTATGGACACAAAAATCAAAATGAGCAGACCAACACTATCAAAAAGAAGAATAAGGGGAAGAACAAAGGGAATACCAAAACCCAAAGGTTGGGGAAAATGCCCCTATTCTCCCTCTGACTACCAATGTTAATTCTAACTCCACAAATTAACATCATAATAAACCTCCTAAGTAGGGTAAGAGTTCTCAAATATGGAATAACCATCCATGTTATTTTTGTTGATTTGATTGGCATTACACCCATTATTTCCCACATATTACTCAAGCATATTAGTTGTGGGGTGAAGCTAATAAGCATGAGGCTTCTATCACCCTACAAGGTCAATGTAGTACTCCTCCAACTCCTCCTCCCACAACTAACCCATGGAGATTTCAATCCCCTTTCCCCAGAAGTATTAGTAGCAACTCAGTCAATGACCCCTCATCCCACTCAACCGTCTACGTTAGCCAATCTCAATGATCCTTCTTTCTAGAACATCTTCATTGCATCCATCGACACTAATATCCAAATCCATTGTAATCAATACGATATTCCAATTGAACCTATTATTTCTGATAAGGACAATGATGTAGCTGGACCGGAAGGATAATTACATATCCCATGAACCAACAATGACCTTACCCAGAAGGTCTCCAAAATCCCTTTACCTCAAATAGTATATAACCCAAATGCTAGGGTTTCTCACAACTATAGTGTTGTAGATGACTTGGAACAATCACTCATGGCCATGTCTACCTTGGAACTTCTATAGAATTGTCATGTGCAATGCAATTCCCTTCTATTCACTTTGGGCATGGTTGGTCCCCTTGATGGTCATCTCATCACTATTAATTTAGATATATTGAGATACCACATTCCTTCTTTGGTGGCCTTTCAGGTTCCTATCACCATAAAAAACTTGATTAAGGTCAATCCAGTTCCTATTACTAGGGATAGTTGTGGGGTGAAGCCTCTACATGTGTTATGTTGACACATATTTGGAATAAATTAGGATCCCTTGAAATAATATTGTCACTTATGACATTATGTGAATACAATGGTCATCCTTCATAGCTGCAATGCCTCCTACAAAATGTTCCCATAGAACTTGCACGCAAAATTGTCTTGGTTGATATCGAAATTGTAGATTCCCAATTAGACTACAACATCCTACTTGGTCATAGCTATATTTATGCTATGAAAGTGGTTTCTTCCACAATTTTTCATCTAATGATTTTCCCATGTTGTGGTAATATCATCACACTAGATCAACTTACTTAACATGGTCCCATGTTTATCACCAACCTTGAGAATGATTTGCTAACCATCCAAGGAAACCCCTTGATGCCCTTGTTCATTAAAGTAGGCATGATAATGTTCCAATATCCCTTGTTGATTGGAACCTTTTCTATTCCCCCCCTCTTATACATTAATAGGTTAGTTCACATATGTGCATGATCACATCTGAAACCTCTTTGTAACAATTAAAGAATTAATTAAACCCTACTCCAATGGAAAGACTCTCATGGCTGGGAGCGCCTATCACCAAGTTTCATTTCTCTTCCCTCCTTTTGGAAATCTAGGAACTCCTATGATGGCTACCTCTAACTTTCCATGGCTTACCCTATGGATCCCAATTTGGTAACTCTTGCCATAGAACCCACCTGCTACCCCTCAAGTGGTATTAACACATGTTCAAACAGTTGATACTTCCAGTGTCACACCTCCCATGGTTAACCATGAGGGAAACCCTCACACCCCGCCTAACTAGAAAACTAAGAAGGATGGGAGGAAGAACAAGAAAACTAGATATGTTCTACCCATACATACAACCCTAACCATTATCACCAAAGCACCAAAGAATCCTCCAATTCCTTGTGCCATTTTCAGTATCCTTGTTCACACCACCCATCAATGTCCAAAAATTCATCTCGTGTACACTCATATCCACGTTCAAGAGGAGAGTAGTGACTTGGCCATTCATGGTGTCCAAATTACTCTCACCAACACTATCAAACAATGTATTAAGACATTATGTACAAACCATTGAAAAAATACTTCCTCTTGACCAACCAAGTGAAGAAATTTATCTATTTACTACATTTGTTTCTCAAGTAAACCATCCTCTTGAACACCACCCTCATCCTCATAGCCTATTGCGATGATGGATTTTCCTACTCTTTCAACCCCTATTTTTAAAAATTATGAAGAAATTCTTGAAGCTTTGACCAAACCCAATTTCCCCTAGGATGATATGAATCATTATACCTACTTTCTCCCTCAATATGACTCTACATCCATAGATATTCAAAATAATTCTCCATTAAGTCCAATGACTTTATTTCTCGAGGACATGTTGTTTGGTTTTAAAACTCGATTCCTATCCCTTATGCCTTTTAGGATGGTAATATTTCCAATTTCTTTCCCACCATTCAAATGGACATATTCATTAAACCTAGCGTCACTAAAAACATTTTACTTGGTGCTTCTTATACCTATAAGGAGGTTGCAATGTAAATATCCCTTCCAAGAATTTCATAATATATATTGCCTGGTCTTATGCTAAAAATCTTGGAATCGACCCAGACGTTATGGAACATTGCATCGACACATGGCTTGACATATATTTCTATGCTAGAAGCAAAGGCCTTTGCCCTTCCAAATATCTAGTTGTCATAGTCAAGATTGAGAAAGTTCAAAATGTGAGATTCATCTATTTGATTTCCCATGTGCATCTATGAAAAAATTACATTTTGAATTTTCAAGTTCATCTACTTGAAATTAGTTGATTTCCTGTGTGATCATCCTAAGGAAAATTACTTTAACCCCTTTATCGATCAACTCATTGATGCTTATGTGGGTGATGGATTCATCATCTTTATGGTTGGCTTCTCGAGTTACAATAAGATCAAAATCTATTCTCAAGGCCAATACACAACTACCTTTACAACACCTCTAGGAACCTTTGCTTATTGAGTCATGCCTATTGGGATAAAAAATGCCAGAGCTACCTTATAATGCATTGTGTCATTTGCTTCCATGACATGATCAACACTATCCTTGCATATTTGGATGATCTCATCACTCATTTAAAGAAATAATGACAACACCTGGAGCACCTTTGTAAAGTGTTTTTTCAATGTTGTAGATATAACATTCACTTAAATCCACTACTTAAGTGTGTGTTTTGTGTACATATTGGTTGATTGCTAAGATTTATTATTTCCAAACAAGGGATCACCATTGATCCTTTGAAAGTTAAGACCATCCTTGAATTACCCCCACCTAATACTTTGTGCCAACTGCAAATCCTTCAAGGTAAGGCCAACTTCTTACAATGTTTTATTCTAGACTATGCTATGTGCATCCATGGTTTTTTGATACTATTACGTTCGAATATCCCCTTCATCTAGGATGAAAAGGCTCAAAGCCATGTTGAATCCCTCAAACATGCTCTTACTTCGAAACCTTTGATTAGTATTTCAGATTTTGTGAAGGATTGTATCCTTTATGTCTCCTTTTCCCATTACTAAAGTTCTGGTCCAAGAAGGTGAAGGCCATATGGAACATGCCATTTATTGCATGAGTAAGAACCTATCTAGACCTTCATTATCTTATAAACATGAGGAGAATCTTTCCTTAGTCATGGTTTTTTCAGTTCAAAAGTTCCATTATTATATCCTTACCAATAAAACAAAAGTCATATAAAACTTGAGTCTAATGTTATATATCTTGACTAGGCACATTGTCAATAGAAAAGTCACCCATTAGATCATTATCCTCCAATCATATGATCTTAAATTTTACATTCAAAGAGAAAAAATGTTTTGGCATTGGTTGTGTTTATATCAGACCTCTCGACTAGTGTAATGGATCCACCTATAAATGATGACCTGCTAAATGAACATTTGTTCACCATCTCTTATGACAATCCTTGGTATGGGGACAACCTTGATTATTTATGCACTCAAAAGTTTGGCCTCGTCTCTTTTGTGATGATTGAAAATGGATTCATCACTAAGATCCTTTCTACCTTCTTATTGGTAATGCCCTATATCGTTGAGAGTTCAACACTATCATTCATCGATGCCTAACTTTTGAAAAGGATGAATGGGTTTTAAATGATTGTCATGGTGGGGCATGTGGAGGCCACCTATTTAGTACATCCATGGCCCATAAAATCATCCGTGTCAATTATTTTTGGCCCATTTTATTTTCTGATTGCAACCAAGTAGTCAAGCATTGGTAAAATTTCCAAATATTTGCCCCAAATGCAAGGTCACCCCCTACTCCATTGCACCCAATTTTCTTAGCCAATCTATTATGAAAATGGGCCATAGAATTCACGGAGTGTAAGCCCATGTCAATTGGTGGCCATAAATACATCATTTTGGCCATCAACTATTTCATTAAATGGATTGAGGCCATGGCTACATATAATAACATTGTCGCCAGAACGACAAGTTTTTTCTTCAACCATCTTATTGCTTAATTTGGTGTTCCAAAACAAATGATCTCTAATCAATACACTCTCTTCTATGACATTGTTTGGGATTAATTGGATTATAATTTGAAAATTAAGCATCAATTTTCATCCTCATATTACTTGTGGGAGAATGGCCAAGTTGAGGCCATCAAAAAAATCTTCAAAACCATGCTCCAACGGATGATTGACAAGCACAACCCAAATTGGCATTTCATGCTTTTCCACAACTTATGGGCCTATTGAATTAATTAAAAATACCACTAGGTTTACTTCATTCCATCTCATGCATGGCATGGAGTTAGTTTTACCTAATGAGTTTCAAATCTCTTCCCCGCTTTTAACAATCGAAATTTTGCTAGACATCTCCACTTTGGAACAAGATGATGATGATCACTGCATGGATTTACAAAGTATTGAATAAGCCATGAAATGCTCCAAATTCGATTACGATTGTCACATCCACCCTCTCTCATTCTATGAAGGTGACCTAGCCCTTGTCTACAATCAAGCTCATGATAACTTGGTTGTGGAAAGTTTGAATCTTTGTGGTAGGGCCCTTATGTCATCAAATTATGTTTGGAAAATGGGGCATATTTAATTAATGGTAGGGATGGAAAACTCCTCAAGAATCGTCGTAATCAATTATACTTGAGGAAATTCTATCCATAGGACTAGTGTTTTTGCTTTCTTTGTACCATATTTGTTTTATATGTCCTTTCATTCTTAAGAGCATTACTATTTGTTTTATTTCCCTTATAATGTGGATAATCATCCCTTATGATACATTGGTTATGCCAATGGAAAAAAATCGTACACTTGGAATCTCGCCTAGATATCTTGGGCCATTTATTCCCCATTACATTCCCTCTTCCATGTTAGTGGTGTGTGCATCAGTGCTGCCACCAAAAATTAGGTGGAATGTGATGCAATGATTGGCCTTATTGTTAATGCTCTCCAATTGAATATTCACCACCTTTGTGTTCATCTTGATTCCTAACTTCTTGTCACATAGTTGAATAACTGCTATTAGGTACGCAATCCTTGACTCTTTATAAAATATCTGCAATCTAGACAATTGGTTAGATAGTTTGAATTCATTACATTAATTCATATACCAATGAGTCCTAATAGTTTCATAGATAGTACCATAAATTAGGTTATGGATTGGCACATAATTCAATATTATTAAGAAAACAAATAATGCATACATATAACCATAATCATCAACATATCCATGAATACATAAAAAATCATAACATATATCGCATTGCATCACATATAATACTCATGTATATAAAATCACCTTTCTTTATATATATAACCCAAAAAATCTCGATTGTTTGGAAAAAGAGCCTAATCTCTGTCAAAATGTGTGATACATTAACAAAATCCCATGCCTAACATGGGGGAAATTTCATTGAATTCCTAGTCATAATCATCACTATTGTTCCCCATATCACTATCCTAATCATCATCATTGGTAGGACCATTGGTATGGGGTACATCTCCTCTCTTCATGGTTTTTGTAGACCCTTCACAAAAAAGAGCCAATTATCCATTTATAGCAGAGGCAGGAGGGAAGATGTTTTAGCGGAGGTTTTTAATCAATGCACATACACATACAACATGCACTGGTGTGCTACATAACATAACACACCGGTGCACCCAAATTACAAGAGCACCGATGCACCAATGCGCCTAATTATGACAAGCATCGAAGTCAAAATAGATCGATGCAATTTCAAAAAAATATGTTTTTTTTTTAAATTTTCCTAACAAAACTAAGTGGTGCATGTTAAGGACATAGACACACACATAAAAACATAAATTCTTATTATTAAAAAAACAAATTGTGCTCATGATCTTTCTAACTGCATTAGTGCACCAACACCACCGACGCACCAGTGCGCCTAATTAAAAAGAGAGTCGATGTCAAAATAGTTCGATGCAATTTGTAAAAGTATCTTTACATTATTTTTATTAGTAAATTTTTTAAGTGTGTGGTAATGCTATAGATGCAACAATGCGTTTAACAATCCAACGCACCACTTTATATCCAAAAAACCCATCCTCGACTGAAAATAAACTCTTTTTTATTTTTCCAATAGGGCACCTCGGTACGTTATAAATACAAAGACACATCAGTGCAGAACATACTACAATGCATTGAATTATATTAAAAATCATAATTTCTTTTCATTTTAAAAAAATAGAAATACCTAGCGGTGCTCTCTATAATCCGAAGTGCACCGGTGTGCCACATACACAATGCGCACCAGTGCGCTACTAAATCGAGTGCACCAAAATAAGTTAAAAAGAATCACGACACCAAAAAATCATTTTTACTCATTTTTCAGTGTTGCAGACTGCCTAGGACCACCTAATCATTGAAGCTGCACTTTTTCTCCTAACACCCCTCGCACTCGGTGCGCCTTAGTTGTCGGATTTATCCGGACGTCATTTGGTTCGTCAGTGAAGTTGGAATTTTTCCAAATAATTGAAAAACATCATTTAATGTGTACATGGAAACCATGCCTTCTAGCAGGGAAAGAGTCTAGGTATTGTCTTTATTACCCTATCATTTACATTTTTAGCGGATTAAAAATCTAAATTTAACTTGAATTTTCCATTTTTAAGATTTTTTTTATAAAATTTATGTGGTTCATTTCTTCAGTTGGACTCGCACAACCAATATCAGTGCATTGTGTGTATACACAGAGTGCACTGGTAAAGGGTGTTGACTAAAAAAAATGAATGCACAGTCAACGATACATTAACATAAAAAAAACACATCGTTTATAGTGTGTTTTAGTAAACTTAATGCACTGCTATTGAAAGAATAATTTTTTCTCGGTGCTCTGCAAATATATTGACACAACGCTACCAATGAGTCGATATATATAAAGAGAACTGTATGGTGAACAAAAAATTTAGGTTTAATTTTCGAAGATGTCGGAGCTCTAGAGATAATTATGCATTGCTTTGGTGCATATAATTATATATCTAGCACCGAAAATGTATAAATTTAAACATTATGCTTTTGTTTTTCAAAGGTGCATCCATATATATAAAGCACACCGTACAAATAGCAAAATCACAATTGTTCTTTCGGACATATTGATGTTGTAGATATAACAACACACTGCCGACGTTGCGTATAGTTATATAAAGCGCACCATACTTATGTAAATAAAAAAAACTTTTATATTTTCAACAATATCGATGCTCTGTATATATACGGATGCACCACTAGCAATGCGTTTATATATATCTATCTATCTATATATACAATGCACTTTAAAAATAACAAAATTCTAAATTTAGTTTTCCAAAACATCGGTGCTCTAAATATAATGAAGCACTATCAGGGGTGCATATAGTTATATACATTGCACTGAAAATATACATATAAAAATTAGATATATTTTTTTAAATATAACACAACTTTTTATATATGCGAATGCATCCCTTGCGGTGCATCAATGTATATAAAGCACACCATATAAATATCAAATACTGCAAATTATTTATTCAAAGACATTGGTGCCCTAGATATGTTTATGTACCGCTGCCAATGCGTATTGATATATACAAAGAACCGAAAATATATAAATTGAAAAAAAATATGTTTCTTACTTTTGTAAAGATATCAGTGAGTTAGATTTATTTAAGCGCATCGTTGATGGTGTGCTTGTCTATGAGAATCAAACACACTGGTAGGAAATTTTAAGTATACCCGCATTGACTGCGATGCAGTGTAGTTATTTTAGAGCACCACTAAAAGTGTGATTATGTTTAAAATAACCGTTTGTGGTGCGATTAAAATTTAAAAGCACCATGGACTGTGCATCACTATTTTTTAGGTACATTGGGTGTGTTTGTAATTTGTTCCCCCCAAAAAAAATATTTTCTGGTTTGATAAATATAAATGTACATTGATCAATTTTTAATGTTTTATATATGTATATATGTATCTGCTACGTTTCTAACGAAATTTATATGTGAATCAGAGATAGGAGTGATGAGACCGGTAGCAAGACCAGCAGTAGCAGCTTGGCTTGTACAATGTTGCATGAGAGTGGGAGGACCATGAGAGGGAGAGGGATTTGTTCTCTCACCCTTTTACATTATAGACTTGAGTCTTATTATGGATTGTTGTCCTCCTCAAGTTTTATGAGGAGGATACATCATAGATGGGGAATACATGATTACAGCGGTTGTTGATCCATCGTTGGGATCATTGTCAATGTGCATTTAGGGTGGGTCCTGATTTGTGGTTCCATCCCATAGAGGAGGACATTTACTTCATTACAAGGCTATCCATAATAGGGGAGGATTTCCCCCATTTTCCCTATGTACCACATGGAATTTTATCTCCAATTAGCTAGCATATGTTTAGAGATATGTTAGTGAGGATGCCACTAACCTTGGTGACTTCCATGTAGCTGGTGGCCAATATAGATGGCCTCAATTGTTGTAGAGGGGGATAGGTGCCTCTCGGTCTTGGTCATGGCAGTGTCCCACTACACGTCTAATGGGAAATGCATTAGTTCCCACTATTATATTATGTTGATTCTTTAGTGCATAGTCCTAGATTCATTAGATGGTTTGCCATTTTTTTGCGCTAACTTTGTTTTTCTCTAGATCATTGTTGTGCTATGTTTGATGGGAGGAAAGGATTCTCATTTGCTTCATAGTTGTTTTGCTGATTTTTTGAGAGGTTTCTGGTCAGTCAGTCATCATTCAAACACCATTAACCTCCTAGGTCGATGACTGAGGTGCGTATGCACATGTGAGTGCAGATGTTTCCCAAGAGGGGCCATGAATATTTCTTAGGTAGGATCACTCCAGAGACACTAGAGGTACTTGATAGTGAGGACGTCACACCATGGATCTTGTGTCATACCTTGGCATACATAGAGTTGAATTGGTGAGGATGTCCCAACACGATATTTATTTAGGATGAGCCACCAAATGACAAATGTAATATTAGAATTATGTTTTGATTAATCTAGTTTCATTTTATTATCTTATTTAATGCATATGTAATTTATTATATCTTTTTTAAAAATTGTTTAATTAAATTGTCTAATTATTGTTCTGTACTATTTTGCAGATATTGGTACTTATGTTGGGGACATGCCTACACAACATGATGAGGACATGGTTGAGGCTAATGCAGTGCCTCAGTTACAAAGACCCGATCGCGACACATGCTAGGTAGTAGATTCCATAAGGAGGTGGTAGAAAGGTTATTTGGATTGTTGGCTTGATAGGAGTGTGACCTATATGGGTTAACCAGATCCTACGGGACCCATACCTCACAAAGATATGGAGGAACATTTTGCATGATATGACATCATTGATGTGTCATATTGTCGATGTGGTCAACCTACTAGAGAGGTGAAGGCATGCTCAGAGCTCTTCTGATTCATTTTATGAGGGTGGTGATCCTCCACCACCTCGTCCTCACAGATCCGACCGACCACCAACTTATCCTCATCATAGAGTCAAATGAACACCACATCCTCCTCCTCATGGAGGAACCAACCACAATATCCTCCTCCACAAGTTGAACAACCACCCTCTCCTCGTCACTGAGCTGACCCACCACCATCTCCTACTCCAAAAGTATTTCGACCACCCTATCCTTCTCATCAATCCAACCCACCACCATCTCCCCCTCCACAGGTCGATCGACCACCCTCTCCTCCACACTGAATAGATCGACCTCCATCTCCTTCTCACCTAGTCGACCCACTACTAGTACCTCCTACACCATTGGACATTGTTATGGATACAACAGTTGAATCAGATCATATAGACCCTCATGGAGAGATATATCATCTATTGCATTCTAAATTTTTATCTCACAGAGGTACTGATGCCTCTGGATCCTTGTGGTGGACCCGCTAGCTCATAGAAGTTATTGAGCACATGTATATATCTGACTTCAATATTTTATTTGAGATGTATATTTGACATATATTATGATTTTGATATTAATTTTCCTATATCTTATTCTTGTTTCATATCATGTTGATGTTGATATCGTTCATGTATATTTTTTCTTTTCATGTTGTGTTTTTTTTTTGTACTAGGGGAATCGACAACTAGAGTTGGGTTGGTACTCGCGTGACACAAGGTCCGGGGCTCTAATCTCACTATCACTATACCCCTGGGTGCATCCACAGGTCCCGAACCATGGCACACAGGTAATATTGAGGGGATTCAAACACGTGACCTTCCCTTTACAACTGAATAACAACTTCTCATCTTTACCACTTGAGCTACCCCCCACGGGTATCTTTTCATGTTATGTTGATGTTGTTTGACTTATAAAATGTATTGTGTGTTAGTGATCTAAATTAGATATGCAATATAATGTTTGGTAGTAGTGAAGACCATTTAATGTCATTTTTCTGCAGCAATTATTTAAAGTCATTATAGGGTAAAAAATTTAACTATCTAACTATTTGTTTTAGAAATGTGTTTTTTATTTCATTTATTTAGATGGCTAACTGGTTAAGGTATGGTTTACTATGTTAATAGTTTATTTCGACAAAATTATTATTTTTTAAATTAAAATAGTTTAATAAAATTTATATACTAAATTAATTTTATTTAAAAAGAAGGAGTATGAATATACGTACAAATTAACGGTGACTTCTTTCACGTATAAGAAATAATAGAAATTAAAAAAACAAATATTTATTGATTTACACATATTTTGAGGTACCTACTCAATAAATGTATTAAGTAGATGTCTACGTTAATGTGTTTGAGTACTACCTAAATGATATAATCAATATATAAAATTGATAATTTGATACAAATATAAATGACAAGGAATAATAAAATATATAACTAAAACATCTAGTAATACTAAAATTTAGATAAATTTTAAATCATATGTTATTATGGGTTAATGGTTTAAATGTATGTATTTTTTAAGGTTGGTTAAGTGTGAATTTAATGTTCATTCAAAAGATTATGTGGAACAATAGTAACAAATTTGTTTAAAATGATTTCAATGTTTTTGTGTGTTATTATTTACGTCTTTCTCTACAAAATTGTTCTCTTTATATAACAAAACATATAGGTTAAAGAATCAATAATGTGGCCATTATATTGTTATCGTAAAGTTACAAATATTATGAGTTATCATTAAATGCTATTATTCTAATTCCACTCTTATATTAAAAAATTGTAAAGAGTTGGACAATTAAAGGTTACACTACAACATGAGCACTCCATTATTATATTAACAATTGAATTTCAATGAATACTCTTGAAGTGTTAGCATAACATTAAAACTATAACACAAAATTAAAACATTTAAATGTATTTCAATAAATATAGTGAGATTTCGTCAATCTTTGAAAGTTTAAAACTGTAAATATATTTAAGCATTTAGTTAACTTTACAATATTGGTAATATGTGAAATATCAATGTGCAAGATCTTTGTTACTATGAGTGTAACATATAATTTTTTTAAAGATGGATGAGGAATGAAATAGTTACATGAAAACATTAACAATATTAATGAGTAATGTCACAAGAAAGTAAATAAATAAATAAAAAGAACAATAATATTTCTTTTTAAAATGATATATTTGTAGTATAATAGGTCTCTATGTGTTTACAATTTCATCACTTATGAATATGTATAATATATTGCATCCTTTCATTAAAAAAAACAATTGAGTTTGGTATAGTTTACGCATTGCATAAAACATGTTTGGTTACTTTAAAATTAAATTCAAAGTAACCACACAACATAAAGATGACACATAATACATGATACATGGATTAGATAAATGTTATTAAAAGCATAGCCACATAGAATGGGAGATAACATATACTAGTATAGATCCATCTTAACTCTAACTCTACCAAGCGTTGAGAGGGATAATATCCCGGGTTTACACATGAAAGAATTTGATCCCTCTTGAAGCTTGGTAAAGACAAAACTTAACATAGATCTATGCTAGTTAACTATAAATAAAAACCATGCTTATACCACTTTTGTGACAGCTTACATTTGGAAATATCCCTTTCCATAGGGCTACTCAAATAGAAAACCATGATTACTCTTCAATAACCTGGAAAAAGGATAATGTTTATTGGTATTTAAATTAATTTTTGGAATTTGACGAAGAAAAAATGGTTCAATTGTGATTTGCATTATTCAAATAATAATTTTAAATTACATTTGAACAGATTCTAAGCATGATAGTATACTTACATCGATATTTATGAGTGTCAAAATTACTGAAATTTACATTACAATTTTCACGGAAAAAATTGACTGAAATAACAGAGTGATATTAATAAGTATATATTCACTCCCTCCTTGGCCATCCTCCAAATTGGAATCGATAAAATTTTGAGCTATCCATTTGACCGTAACTCAATTTTATATTCCCTTATTTTGAAGTTCTAAAATTATGCCATTGTCCAAAAATTAAATGAAATACAAGGTTAAAATACAACACAATTTTTTGTGCAGTCTATTATTGACTTTCTTGCTTAATGTATATGGATAGAACGACCCACTGTTGTTTGACAATTGGAACCTCGTAGCATTTAGTACCTCGGTTGTCCATAATATTTAAACAAAATATGCAATGACGAGGTTTTAATCATGATCAAGGCGATTCATCATCCTAATCCCTATCTAGTCCATGGATGATAAACACCAGAGTATGCAGGTCTGAGGATACTAAAACCCATGCATTAATTATGTTTGTCAAATACAATGAATATATTCAATTCCCCTTAGTCTCCTACCACTTTCTCATATTTCCTTTTGTATGGCGTGACTGGTAGCATGTACAACCAAAGAATATTTGAAGTGGAAAGCTTCATCACTTTCGACGAACAACTCCATCAAAGTATTTTTGAACGCAAGATCTAAGAGCCATTAAAATTGTGTAGGGTGTGGGCGAGGAAAATTTATATGCACTCTCGCATTTGGAGAAGAACAATTTATTTATCTTCCTTCCATCACAATTCCATGCCATGATGTAGGCTAAATAAGGACTATCCACAAGTTTCAACATTATGAAACCTGCATATATCTACCACGATCCACCAATGAGCTATCTTGTGTATTGGTCTTTGCCATTGGATGTTGGAACTGAACAAGATACATCGAAGTATATATAAATTTTTTATATTTGTTTTTTAAGCTGACATGTGCTATGTCAGTGTGACAAATGTGACACATCTTACTCACTTGGGCTGTAGAAAGTTCCTTTTCGACTCAAACACATGAACTGTGGATGAGATAAGTGTTATTAATCATAATTTAAAGAAACAAAATTCAAATTTAACACATATACCTCCACATCGACTTTGAATTTCAAATTAAAACAACTTATGTGTTGTAGTGACATATAAAATGTAAATACGATTATGTTATATAACATGAAAGGTAACTCATATTCATTATTATTCACATTAAAAATATTTTGCTCTAAATTCAATATACAATAAATGAATTCAATTTACAATATACTTCTATCTATTACACAATAAAAAGCATTAATCATAATTTTACATCCAATACATAAAATTATTGTGTGAACACCCAAGATTCAATCCAACCACAAATAAAATTATTACTCACAATTACAAAGTTCTTGAGAAAAGATATTAATATACACAATATAGGTCTCTCCATAAAGACTTTGTTGCCTAGGAGTAATATGATTGTGATGTAGATATTTCTGGCTTAGATAGTTGTAAATGGTGGTTAAATTTTCATATCCAGTATCACAAAATGAAGAAAAACCAAAATTCATTAATTATAGATACCCACAATAAAATGCCACAGCTATAACATAAATGTTGAAATAAAACATGTACATATAACTATTCGTTTTCATCACCTAGATTATCTTCCTCTCTTGGCATGATAACATTGTTGTTCTAAAAATATGTTTTGATCTCATATCGTGTCTTAGTACAAACCACCAATCCCTATCCAACATATCTGGGTAAAAGAACACTTGGTTGCAGTGTTTTGGGTAAACATAAGGCTCCTTCTTTTCATCCCACATCTTTTTATAGTCAATACATACTATCCCACTATCATAATCTTCCTTTACATTATTCTGGTTAAAGTATCCCACCACTTTCACCTAAAAATAACACATTGGAAAGATGATAAGTCCACTTGCATGATCTCTTGTATCTTTCCGATGTAACCTAGCTTCCCCTCTATCATGTTTTGATCATGATGGATAACACGAATAGATTGGTTGAACTCGAACTCCACTCCATAGTCAGATGTGACATGTCCATCATCGGTATCCCCAGTGCAAAAATGATGTCCATATGCTGACATAGGTGGGAGAAAATGCACCTAAAAAATGCGAAGAATGAACATTGTCATATGTTTAGTAATCCAAGAATTAATAAGAACATAATACATGTTATAATTCAAACATGCATTATAAAATGAACAATGTACATAGAAATATTATTACATAGAGTTTTTGCACCCAATCCCTATGTTTAGCATTCTCTTCACAACATGCGTAACCATCGAATGTGCCATATATCTATCTCATCTGGTCAGCCACCCAACTATTAGGATAGATCATTAGCACATTTTATTTTGAATGATCAGTATAAGGGATGCTTCTACCGTTCAACCATTTAAATTATTTCCTATCATTGTCCCATTTCCTTCTCTTCTCTTCATACAACACAACCCATGGTTGCATTTCCTCCACATTGTAAATATCAAATTTATTGATGGCATCAATTTCTGCATTCGCTGATGTATTCATGAAATGAAAATGATTAGTATGAGATCAAATCTATTATCAATTTCACTCTAAACAGTTACTCTGTAAAAAATTGACAAAATATTAGTGACTTACTCTTTATCATGCACCTTTTTTTGTTCGTGGAGTAGCTCCCCTTCCTTATGACCTCATATTGTTGGTCGTCCCAAACAAACTTGCTTGGTGTGTCGTCAATTCGCCTGATGTATTCACTAGTGTAATAGAATGACTCATATAATATGTACCCCTTTTCCATAGACCCCTGGGGTTTTCCCTTTGTCTAACAAACCCCTTCAAATTTTTCATGTACCTCTCCAAGAATATCATCCAATGACATGAGACCACCCCACCTAATTGAACCTCATCAACTAGGTGAATTAGAATATGGACCTGTAAGTTTGTGAAACTTGTGGGCAATTCCTTCTTGTAGGGACCCCCATTTCCGGGGCCCTTCAAAAATTGAATATGAAGCTTAGTAACATAATATAAAATAGATTTGATCTTATCAATGATAGAAAAATTAAATAATTTTAAAGGTTGAACTTAGAAAATATAAAATTAAACAATAAACCTGTCAACCGTAGGTCTATTCTGTTGCGCAAGGAGGAGTCTTCGTCGTCAATTCGATCAAGCTTGTCCATTTCCAACCTCATCTTCAGTTGGATTCCATAGGTAAAGGCTCGTTTAACCATAGGTGAAGAAACCGTTAGCTTCGCCACCCAACCACAGGGTTATGCAATCAGTCGCATAACCACCCCCGAGCCTCGGGGTCATAAAGGATACACACTGGAAAGGATTCATAAGTGAGATCGGCCCCCCTCACCAAAATCCTTATCCAAAATAACAATAGAAAGCACAATACGAATTTTTCTTGCCATTCTGGCGTTCATCCAACATTAGGAAGCCATCCCCCGTTCCCTTCCTTACCTCTTGCTTAAATAGAAAAATACTTTGCGACACATATCGCCTCATGCAAAAATACTCTTTTATGCAAAATTAATTAATACAAATATTCACCCAGCCATGTGTCACTCTCTCATGAAAGTGCACATACTTCCCACATTTTACTCCTAGATGTCCCCTAATGCTAGGATTCCAATCTCTATTTTAGTGGGTGTAGGTGGAGTTGACTAGTTAATGATTCCTAGTCTATCATTTGCTCTATATTTAATTATTCACAATTATTTAATTACAAATAATCATTTCATGCACAAATAATCTAATGTAGTACTATTCATCAAATATATAATTACAAATAAACATTTCACATGCACAAATAATCTAATGCAATACTATATGCCAAATACATAATTATAAATAGTCATTTCATGCATAAATAATCTAATGCAATACTATATGCCAATATATAGGTGTTTATTTATCAATTTCCTTTATTCGTTTAGGTACCACATCATCGGGTCCTAATTCTGATAACACTTTATTTCCTTAATTGTCTGGGTACCACATCGTTGGGTCCTTCCGACAATAATTTCTCATTTTACTATCTAGGTACCACATCGTCGGGTTCTTCCGACAATAATTTCTCATTTTATTGTTGTGTTGGGATTCCTTGCAGTGATTTAAGGAACCGTTACCATAAATCATCTGGCTACACTCTATGTGAGACTAATGGCACTGAGGAGTAAGTCCGTTCTTACTGCACACCCCTCAACCTCGTATGTGACCAATCCGTTATGGTCTCATCCATACGATTTCACGCTCACCCGAGTAAAGATGAACGTGCTTTCAACTCATGCATGGATGCCCCCGTGTGTGTGTTTTCCCCTCTTCTACGACCCCCTTTTTATTTGATTGTGAATCAGTCGATAAGCTATCTTACCTTCTACTGCACACATACTTAGAGCACACATTAATAGTATTGCTCAAAATCATCATATCATAATTCATTCATCCTTTTTCTAATCGTTTAAGCAAAAATATAAACATTGGTCCATTTGATTCACATCATAATTCATGCACATAATTCCATTTTCCATATTTCAGCATAAATAAGACATTCATCTACATGTGCTAATTAATCGATAATAATTCTCATCATAATCGCAAGTATCCATATTTTCCATTTAAATCAAGAATTTCTCAGAAGCGTATTCATTGATCATGTATATCTCTAGTCAGTAAGCAATTTATTCATAAGCATTCATTTACTCTTGGTTGTTTTTAACTGATTCACTTACCAATAAGTGTCGTCATTGTTGATAGTCATGGTAAGGTTGAGGGGCATTACATACGACCCTCCTTATTTTTAACTTCGTCCCAAAGTTAAGTTGTACCCCTAAGGTGAGTTTCACTTTCCCTTCATATGCATGTCTTTTTGCTGCCATCTTCAAATTGCAATAGTAAATGTAATGAACTCTTAGAGTAACTTGGAAACCGGGTAAGTAAACGAAAGAAATCCTTTAACATTTATCCATCATAAACAAATCTAGTTAGCGGCTACTGAATGATTTTAATCTAATTATATTCTTCTCATAGTTCGATTTCATCAAATTTATGAGTACATATATATATTCTAGTCATTGCAATACTAAAATGATAAGTTATCTCGAAGATACCATCAGAGGAAAGGAAAGCTATATATCTTCATCATTTATAACTTGGGAAGGAATTATCCAAAATAAATGTTATTCGACACTTTATGAAAGGTACGCATATGAATATCATATATGAACATCCAGCCCAGTTAACCAATTTATCTAGCATCTTAATATAACATAAGATTATATGTCAATAATTATATTGATTCATTCAATCAGTAGGTATAATGTATTCCAAGCAAATCTAACTCTTTTAAAACACATCCACCTTAAATGTATAGAACAATCATTCTAAGTAGTAACTATAATCAAGTTCATAAGTTTGTTGTACCATTCTAAAAAGGTTCTAAAACATATAACTATTTGTGGGAGAACATCCTTTTGTAATTATGTCCAGTATACTTCTAAAACTAGAACGACCTAACAATGCTTTAAACCATTCAATACAAGTGACTATGTATGTATCACAATATACTTCAATATAGATGAATGTGATGAATTTCTTATATATTCTATTTGGAGAACATATACATATGATAGAATATATTTTAATATTTTATTTTAGATAATTCCTTTGATAATCAACAATACTATTCTTTTACCAAGTATTCACCCATCCATGGCTTAATCATTCACATTATCATATGATCCCTTCGGTATATTTGTCTCATCTCATCTCATCTGTGTGGGTTGTGATAATCTCCTCTAGTTGTATTATGGGAATTAGCCGTCTTTCCATTAAGCTTCACCATGTCAAGTGGTCAGCATCATTGTGTTCAACTCATCATGCCGATTGTCTCCATACTTTGCTTTTACAAAATTCGTCGTCATTTGGCCCTTTTGGTGGGTTTTCCCAATTAAAAATTCTCCATTTACCATGTCATGGTCACATTAAGTTTGTAACTTTTCATTTCTTTAACAACATTGGCCTGCTGTAAAATTTGTGTCATTGGGTTCAACTCCTCTTGCTAGTAACATTGATATCTTGTTTTCAAGTTTTCATGTCTGTTTGAACCTCTCGATAGTCTGTCGAATTCTTGACAAGTATGTGCATTTACGATATTATAATCCTCTTCCCCTATTTATCATATGTATCCACACTTTAAGTTAATATACTCTTGTATCAAGTATTAATAATGCTCATACATTATCAAAATATCTACAATATATATCTTAGTACCGTTTGCCATTTTTACCAAAATTTCCGCACCATACCTTACTAGACTGCACATAATTCATTGTTAATTCACTTTAATTATAAACATGCACATCCTATACGTCATACCACAATTACGACTAAGGTTAGTTTAGTAGCGGGGAGTTGGCTAGGTTGTGACACCATTCCTTTATCATAATCGCGTCATCTTTAGGTGTTGTTCCTTTCTCTTCTCTAACTATGAAGGTCTAACAACTCTAAGGGTAATGCTGCCATTTGGGATTGCTAGCTAATGATCGAGAGGTAACTAGATTCTATTATATGTTTTTAATTCAATAAATTCTTGGTACAACACAATCCCTTACATACATATGCGATCCAAATGTATTTACTACCATAATAAAAACACTTCACATCTAACAAGCTACTATCTCGCGTGAGAAGGATTGTTATATAATATAACATGTGCATAAAACCATTTATATAATGATGTGATATATCCTTCATGACCTTGTATTATATCCTTCATGACCTTAAATACAAATGTAATGCATATAAAAACATGATACATACTTCATCACAATTCCCTAAGACACTATATAGAATTCAATTACATTACCACCATAATCCTTACAACATATTCTTTTCAATCTCATATGAATTACATTTATATTCCTATTCTAATACATTCATACAGAAATTTAGTACATTATAAACAATCCTTCTTCTTAAATGTATCATATGAATTATAATTATCTCGACATGAATGTATTTATTCAACAACAATAATGTACTCCCCTAAAGTATTAACATACCCCACACAAACCATTTACAAGGTCTAACCAATTCCTTAATAGGACAAGATATGTTAATCTCCTTTCACTATAAGAATATAACACAATAATATTCCTTGGTACTTGTAAGCCATAAAATATTAATATAATGAACTCATAATTTCATTATGCAATAAGAATAAACCGATCTGTCAATTGAGTGTAGATTGGGTGGTTGGGAGGAATATTGTTATCCTCCCCACCCAGGTTCAAATCTTGCTTTGTGACACTTGCTCCTTGGGAACCGAATTTCTATGTAATGATTGTAAATCAGGCCATACCTTGATTCTTTCAGAATAGCAAATGTTGGCATTTTCCGCCACTGTACCTCCACCCTAGCTTCTCATGTCTCCACCTCTTCTACTGTTAGCCGTGCTACGCTCCTTGCTTTAGGGTCCCAATAAATAAGGTACGCCAGGATCAAACCTGATATCGGTAGGTTATTTTATTTTGACAAAATATGAGTTTAAGTTCAACGTCCGACTCAGATCAAATTCTGGGTTCGAGAGCCTATGTTCTTTTTAACTCGATGCGATCCTTAACTATTGTTTGATTCAGATCAGAATCTTAAATTAGCGGACTGTGTGGATGGGAATACCAGGCGATAGATAGGTTTGTGACCAAATGCTTACATTTTCGTAGTCGCGATGCTTATAGGAAATAACTCCGTATGGAGATAGATCAGTTTTCAAATTTACTCCCTTCCCTTTACAAGTTCTAAAGAATACATTTCTAATAACGTGAGCTAAATAACATTTACAGATCTGTAATATGTCATCATAATGATCTACTAAAGTTAGGCGCTAAACCGAAACAGAGTATATAATGATTTTACCGAATTTTGTTGTTTCCACTGGAATAACATATTACGAATAACATAAATTAAACAAGATTTACAGAATTGCAAAAATGCAATCATAATAGTCTACGATTGGTAACTTCTATTCTAAAACAAAGTATATATATGTATCCTTCATATAACAGAAAAATAATCATTATTATTTTAGTTGAATGTAAATTTTGCAGAACTTACGAGTTTAGTGTCGTCAATGCTCGACTCGCTCTGATACCAAATGTAGGGACCCCCATTTTCAGGGCCCTTCATAAACTGAATCTGAAGCTTAGTAACATAATATAAAATAGATTTGATCTTATCAATGATAGAAAAATTAAATAAGTTTAAATATTGAACTTAGAAAATACAAAATTGAACAATAAACATGTCAACCGTAGGTCGATTCCACTACACAAGGAGGAGTCATCGTCATCAATCCGATCAAGCTTGTCCATATCCAACCTCGTCTTCAGTTGGATTCCACAAGTAAAGGCTCGTTTAACCATAGATGAAGCAATCGTTAGCTTCTCCACCCAACCGTAGGCTTATGCAATCAGTCGCATAGCCACCCCGAGCCTTGGGGTCGTAAAGGATACACACCGACAAGGATTCAGAAGTGATATCCCCCTCACCAAAACCCTTAGCCAAAATCACAATCAAAATTTTCCTTGCCATTCTGGCGGTCATCCAGCATTAGGAAGCCATCCCCCATTCCCTTCCTTACCTCTTTCTTAAATAGAAAAATCCTTTGCGACACATGTCACTTCATTAAAAAATACTCTTTTATGAAAAATTATTTAATACAAATATTCACCCAGCCATGTGTCACTCTCTCATGAGAGTGCACATATTTCCCACATTTTACTCCTATATGTCCCTTGATGCTAGGATTCCAATCTCTATTTTAGTGGGTGCAGGTGGACTTGACTAGTTAATGACTCCTAGTCTATCATTTGCTCCATATTTAATTATTCACAATTATTTAATTACAAATAATCATTTCATGCAAAAATAATCTAATGCAATACTATTCATCAAATATATAATTACAAATAAACATTTCATGCATAAATAATCTAATGCAATACTATATGCCAAATACATAATTATAAATAGTCATTTTATGCACAAATAATCTAATGCAATACTATATGCCAATATAAAGGTGTTTATTTATCAATTTCCTTTATTCCTCTAGGTACCACATCGTCGGTTCTTTCTGATAACACTTTCTTTCCTTAATTGTCTAGGTACCACATCGTTGGGTCCCTCCGACAATAATTTCTCATTTTACTGTCTAGGTACCACATCGTCAGGTCCTTCCAACAATAATTTCTCATTTTACTGTTGTGCTGGGATTCCATGTAGTGATTTTAGGAACCGTTACCATAAATTATCCGACAACACTCTATGTGAGACTAATGTCACCGAGGAGTAAGTCCGTTCTTACTATGCGCCCCTCAAACTTGTATGCGACCAATCCGTTATGGTTTCATCCATACGAATTCATGCTCACCCGAGTAAAGCTGAATGGGATTTCAACTCGTGCATGGGTTCCCCCATGTGTGTTTTCCCTCTCTTAGAAGACCCCCTTTTTATTTGATTGTGAATCAGTCGATAAGCTGTCTTACCTGCTACTGCACACATACTCATAGCACACATTAATAATATTGCTCGAAATCATTATATCATAATTCATTCATCCTTTTGCTAATCGTATAAGCAAAATAATTAACATTGGTCCATTTGATTCACATCATAATTCATGCACATAATTCCATTTTCCATATTTTAGCATAAATGTGACATTCATCTACATGTGCTAATTAATCGATAATAATTCTCATCATAATTGCAAGTATCCATATTTTCCATTTAAATCAAGAATTTCTCAGAAGCGTATTCATTTATCATGTATATATCTAGTCAATAAGCAATTTATTCATAAGCATCCATTTATTCTTGGTTGTTTTTAACTGGTTCACTTACCAATAAGTGTCGTCATTGTTGATAGTCATGGTGAGGTTGAGGGGCATTACACTTCTCAAACATACAAATGATATCAATGATCTATCGATCCCATCCTTGAATTCTAGCCGTGTTAATATCCTTTGATGTAATCCAATGTAAAAATGCAAACCATTTAGATATGGGTCATAGTAGGTCTTGGGGAAAGTCACGGTTCAGACAACCACACATGAGCAAAAGATAATGACACTACAAAATAAACATGTAAGAGATTAAATGGCATAAAATTGTGAATGCATAGCATATTATAACCTAAACTGCAAAAAAAGAAGCATGTAATTGACATAGATACTTGTTGACTCAAACCTAGTTGATAGGGGTTCCACTCACTATCGACACCCGATCCACCGCGATCTCCCTGAGCACCGGCCCAGATAGGTTTAACCCTGTTTGGAAACACCTGCAGAGCAGATGAGGTATCACCTGAGATGTTCAAGGGAGAGTCGACAAAACCATGTTTCCGCCGAATGAAGGAGGATGTTGCATCTCAGTTACTTAACTTATTGCGACATTCAGAAACAGATCTATGCATTTAACTTTGACATCATTGTATTCATAGCATCATTCAACATAAACATTCATCAAAGCAAGTATAATAGTAAGCATTAATTGCAGCAAGAAAACATAGCATTATTAATATATCGCAACATGCATTACCATAAGTGAACAAAAGATACACAGGGATTTCACAAAACAGCTCTGTCACATCATATTAACTCCGCAAAACCCAGATACAATATCTCCACAAAACACAGATCTCACAAATAACTCTTGGTCTCAGATACACAATAACATACGCATACCAATATCAGATCCCCATTATCCTTATTCAACACATACGACTCTATGACTATAAATAGGCTTCCGCGTTTACATTGCTTGTCCACTTACTAACAATTTCCTAACTGACACTTCGAGCAACTGACCCAAAATCTAACTGACATGGTCCAAATGACCCAAAAACTAACTAACATGGTCCAAATGACCCAAAAACCCATATACACAGTACATTTGACCCAAAATTACATAAAATATTCTCCTTTGTGCCTACCTTTCTGCCTTCCGCGGTATCTCCTGACTTGTCATAGCATCCGCGATGCTGCGATGCTAACTTACCAAACCGCTTGCCAATAGGCCCCTAACACAATCTTGTGGCTCGCCCTCGAACCACGTCAGCAGGACATGGTGTACTCACTGGTCTTGACTCTGAAGTCTTCGTATTGCTGCCAAACTTCCCTGACTTGCTGCAGGACTGTTGCAGCAATTTCCTTACTGTTACTGAGGTCCATTTCAAGAGGGTGGTCACACATGTATGTGTCAACTCTTTGCTTCGCTTCCTGCACCGCCTGGAGTGCAGAATCAACAACGACGTTAAGCTTGGCATCAATTTCCTAAAACTCATCCAACTATGTAGAACGCTACTTCTGTCTTTCTTTTGCTTTGGCAACTCGTTGTTGCAAGTCCTTAATCTCTGCCTTTTTAGATACCTATGCCACCGTTGGCATGGTGTGCATGGAAGTCTTCAGTGTAGCCAGTTGCTCTTCCGCCTCATGCCGTTGCTTGGTCAACTATTCTAGTGGCTCATCTTGGACGATGCTGCCCTTGAACAACGTAGTCTCTGCAATGATTCTTGTCGCCTCCTGCTCTAAATCGGCTAGCTGAGTCGCCAATTCTTCAATGGCACTCTTCCGTTCTTCGAATACCTCCGGCGGTGTGGTGGGCTTCAGGGCATGGGTTAAGACAACATTGTCCTCCAGGAGTTGGGAAATAGCATCCCCCAGCTTCTGCGCGTACTCGATCGGATCTAACTCTGCTATTGGCTCGAAGACATGGTGATAGGCCTCATCGATGGCCTCCTCCAACCGTGCTTGACTTTCCCACAAGGCCATTTTTTCCACGGTCAGCTGATCATGTTCCTTCTTCAGCTCCATGATCTTAGTAGCCTTCTCGATCCGGAGGCTCTCTATCGTCTCCTTCATCTCATCAACCACTTCCTATGCTTCCGTGGCCTTCCCTCTGAGATCCTCAACTTCCTTGCGGACCACTGCATCCGCCTCTTGTGATTTCACTAGCTGAATCGGTATGTCACTTTCTCTATCCGCCAGTTCCTGACTGGAAACCGCTTGCATGCACACCAACGTTGGTGAGTACAGTGCATTGATATTCACTATCAAATCTTCAAACTACTGCAGGATTGTCCTGAGAGCTGCATCATCGGCCGCAATGGCAGTCGGTGGAATTTGAACATTTCGGACCCGTGGCTCTGTGCCGATTGCACCAATTCCCTGCACCGTTGTGCCCTCGGGTGCCTTCTTCAAGATGATATCGCACAAGGCATCCAAGCGGGTGGTGAATGCATGGAAATCTTCATCCTCCTTCTCCTTCATGGCTCGAGCAGTCGTATTGATTACCTGAGTAACCACATGAATGAGGCATCCCAACTGGTTTTCCATGGCCAATGACGCCCCATTGATTATAGCATTCTCATGGCGTGCCTTCGTCCTCCCCTCCTCAATGTCACGGTCAATTACATCATCCGTTGGTTTTCTTGTCGATTCCTGGTCTGAGTCATGATGACTATGTTGGTCCTACGTCGATAGTCGATCGTCTGGGACTGTCGTTGGTGCTCCAGCCTCAATCTCTTCCAACGCCATGGGTTCGCGCCATTCCAACGGCCAATCGTTCACAATAGCATCCAGCGATTCCGTCGTCACCTTATAAGGGGTCAACAACCACTGCTTGGCTGGGTCACGTCTGGCTTGCACATAAATAGCATGCGACCGAATCACAAACACCATAATCGGCTTGAACTTGGCCGTGGTTTCCTCAGATAACCGAGGCACATTTGTTGCTGCATCATAGAGCATCTCCCAATAAAACCAGAACTGCAATGCACAATCCCGAAGTCGCTCTTGCTCACATACCCACCACAAGTTTTGATATCGCGCTCCTAGATGCTCTTTTGTAGCCGCAACCTCCATACTCTGGTAGGTGGTAGGCTCCTTCTAGGAAACAAGAGCGATCAAAATTAAAATCCAGCTATACATGAAGGAGCCCTTCCCAGCTTGGACAATGACGGCATCCTCTGCCAACTGGTTTAGCAAAAACAAGGGCCAATTCATCTGAACACCTGTCGCACATTTCTCTGCACATGCCACAATGCACGAATTGCACTGATTAGGCCAACTGCTCCGGACCACCTTGAAGGATAACATGTTTGTGCCAGTGAGAACCGCCTTATTGTTGATACTCCTGGTGCGATAACCCCAACCATCCAATTCCAATCCATAGCACTTAACCAACTGTGCCGCTCTCTTTTTGTCATTCTCCTTCCCTCGGAAGTATTGTGACGGGTCTACCCCATCTTTGGGCAACTCGGTAATGCTTGCAATCAGGTTGACAGTGACCAAAATCTCAGTGTCCAGCCACAATGAACTACCATGGAAGCAAGCCAACAGTTGCTTTATGCAAGCGTTAACCTCCGTTAATCCCCCGAAATGCGGCATGTTAATGAGCCCCAACAATCTAGCCTGGTTCAAGCCCCGTGCCCAGTCTTGCGGAATTGGCTTACTGGTGAGTTGCGACTCTGGTACATAGGGGCCCGACGTAATTTCTGGATAGGCCACCATATCATGATCATCATACTTCAAGTGCATCAACGCCGACATGATATCAACAGAGCACTCCATTCCAGCAGGGAGCGCTGGCATCCTCAATGGATACCTCTGATTCTTGTTCACCTTGCGAGGTGGGGCACCCGACCGACTAGGGGGGACATACCCAGGGATGTCGACAGTAGACAATCCCTCCCATGCAGTGGACTCGTCAATTCTTCGACTGGACTGTCCTACCTGCACTTGAACCTCTTCCGCTGCCGCAGTGGATGATCTAAGCTTCCGCTTGCTCTACGGGGACTCAGAATGCTGACTTCCCTGACGCTTCTTGGTGATAACTGATGCTCCAATTGGAATGTTGGAAACTTCCTCCTCAAGGTCTACTTCTTCCTCAACAGCAACAGGAATGAGGGGAGACTCTACTTCGCTGGAGATTTCAATTGTCTCTAGCTCCACTAGCATGCCTAACTCACTCACCGAAACTCCAAGGGATGGCGCAACGCCACTCACAATCCTAGCTCAGCGCACAACAACCGTACTCCGCAAGTTCAACTGAACCTTTCTTGACTCACAAGCTGTCTAAATAGTCAGTAACGACACTCTGCAACCCTGCACAATCTTGCACACTTAGCAACTGAATTCTCTTGGTGCCTTTCGACTAGCCTCGACCCGTTCTTATAGCATCCAACCCGATCCTTCGTAATCACCACTAAATCCTGCATTAACTCAGACTAAATTCTATATTAATAACCCAAATCCATCGTCGATCCTGTCAGCCGATCGATCGGTTCCGTCATTAATGCCCATCATTCCAGAAAGCATCGTTAATTAATTTCCTATCACTTCCTACATTTATTACTGATTTGACCCAATCGCAATCCTGCAGCTGTCGCAGACTGCTCCTAAGTTACGACACAAGATTCTCTACCTTCGCATTCCTATGCCGTTCAGTGCGCCATCCTGCCACCGTTCAACCTGCATTTTTTTTTATGCGACTCAGACATCGCGTTGTTCCAATCCAGACCTGTAGGGCTTCAACCTGCTACCATTAATCAATTTTGGGAGCATCGCTCCGTCCAACTACTGCAACTGTACTGCGCCTCCTAAAGTAATGCTGCTGATGCGATATGGACCTAGCCAATGCATCTACAATTTTCCTGGGTGTTTCATAAACTTGCTGTCATACAACAACACCAAGTCACCCTGTTGAAACTGTTTGTTTTTTATGTGGCGATCGTGCCAAGCCTTCTGGTGATCCATCTTCACCACCTGGTGGAATCCTGCAATAAAGCGACGATCTTCCTCTGGCTGTACTAACTGCGCTAGACGTTATTCTAACGCCGTTGCAGCATCCATACCTCCCACTGCTGCGATGCGCAGACTCAGAACGATGTACTCCATTGGCATAATCGCTTCTTGTCCATATACTAGCTTGAATGGTGTCTGTCCTGTCAACCTTTTACACGTGGTGCGATACACCCACAAGACTGCTGGGATTTTCAGATCCCAGTCATTGCGGTTCGCATTGCACACCTTTGTCAGCACATGATCCAATACCTTGTTGAAAGCTTCTACAGTGCCATTTTCTTGCGGATGATATTGCGTACTCTTCTTATGTTGTATCTGTAGTTCCTCCGTCAATGTGTTGATGGTGTGATTGAGAAAGTGGTTTCCTTGATCACTCAACAATATCTTGGGGCAGTCAAAGCGAGTGACAATATTGTCGAACAAAAACCGCGCGGCGGTGGCCGTAGAACAATCTACGATAGGTGCAGCCTCCGCCCATCTCGTCAAATAATCTATCGCTGTGATGATGTATCTTGCACCAGTGTGCTTCCCAGGTGGGTTGATTGGTTCCACGAAATCCACTGCCCATTTTTCAAATGGATGCAATGTCAGTTGAGGTACCAGCGGCATCTCGTCCCTATTGGAGGGATTTCTGGTTCGTTTACAAACGCAGGACCACGCATAATCTATCGCATCATTGTGCAGCATGGGCCACTAGAGCCCCGCCTGAAGCACCTTCCTGGTAGTCGCACGACCGCCATAGTGCCCCCCAGCCACTCCTGCATGCGCTTCTTCCAAGATCTTCCCTTGCTCATGAGGAAAAACACATCACCACAGTATTTTCTCTGAGCCTAATTTGTACAAATCACCTTCAATTAGTTGAAAATATGCATCCTTGACCACCAACTACTTCTTTTGATTGGTGGTGAGCTCTTCGGGTGAGGTCCCTATTGCCAGAAACTGAATGATTTCTTCAAAATAACCATCAGCTACTTCGAACTTGAAAAGTTGCGCATCATGCAACCCTTCTTCAATGTTAGTTGGCTCCTCTCCTATTTCAATCCGTGACAGATGATTAGGGCCAGCATTCAACTGCCTTGGCTTCACAATCACTTCAAAATCGAACTCCTGAAAAAGAAGTAGCCAGTGACATATCTTCCCCCCCAACATAGGCTTATTGACCAGGTGTTTTAAGGCAGAATGGTCTGTAAACATCTTAAAATGTCCTCCCAATAAGTAGTGTCGGAACTTTTGCAGCGCATAGACCATTTCCAGGTCTTCCCTCTCGGTAGTGGTGTAATTCCTTTCTGTGGATGACAACTTCCGACTTCCAAAAGCAATGGGATGATCGAGATCCCCCTCCCCTAGTTGCACTAGCACCACACCTAGTGCGATCGATGATGCATCAACATGGACGTGGAATTCCTTACTCCAGTCCGAAAATACTAATATCGGTGCTGAAGCCATCTTAGCCTTCAGCTGCTCAAAAATCCTGACATTCAGGGCTCCATCGAAATACCACATCTTTCTTTAATAACTTCTCCATGGGGGCGGTGATCGCTGCATAACCTCTGATGAACTTGCGATAATATTACCCGGTATGGCCCAACGTTGCCCCCAACTACTTAACGTTATTCGGTGGTGTTAAGCTCAAAATGAGCGCAATCTTTGTTGGATCGACTAACAACCCTTGTTTGCACACAATGTGACCCAGCAATATCCCGAACGATGCACAGAAAATACACTTCTTCAAGTTCAATGATATATGATGCTGTCAGCAACGCTCCAACATTAATCGCAGATTGGACAGATGATCACGGATCAAACCATAGACCGTCCAGTCATCCATGTATACCTGCAAAAACTTCTGAATAAAATCCCGGAACGCGGCAACAACGACCCGCGAGAATATCGCAGGTGCGTTCTTCAACCCAAATGGCATCACGGTGTATTGAAAACATCCCCATTCTGTCACAAATTTCGTCTTGTGGCGGTCTTCCTTTGCAATGCGGATCTGATGATAGCCCAAGAACCCATACGTGAAAGAATACATCTCCTGGCCACCCACACCTTCGAGTACTTCATCAGTAAATGGGGTCGGAAAGGGATCATGCAAGCAGGCATCATTCAATTTCCGCAAATCGACACAAATGCACACTTCACCCGTCTTTTTGTCCTACACCACCATAGGACTGATCCATTTTGACTCTTCAACCATTTCAATGATACCAACAACCAACATGTGATCAAGTTCTACCTTAACCCTCTCCTTATGTCACGGATTCAACCGGTAGGGTCGTTGTCTGATCGGTTTAGCATTTGGTTTCAAGGGGATCTTCATCTCGCCTAAATCACCCAAAATACCTTTCATCTCAAAAAAATTCGCAAGAAAGAGGTCTTGGAATTCATGCAACAAGTCATTCACCTTTCCCATCATCTCATCATCCCAATAATCTCCAACATTCGCGAACTTGGGAGTGGCCTCCGTCCCAATATTGATCTTACGGAGCTTCAAGGGCTGGCTGATCGGATCACTTGGCGCGTCAAGTGCTACCACATTGCGACTCCCTTCATACTCCAAAATATTGACATTCCGCGGATCATCACTGTCTTTGGGCCCACCAGTGATATTGTAACATTCCATCATGGATTGCATCTGGTAATGCGCATGCGGATCCACAGGATATGCCACTGGAACAACCTTCAGAACCACCTCGCAGATGAGTTGCAAAGCATTATTGACATCAGGGTTGGCATCCAAGAAGCTGAACATATGAGTGAAGCATACCGTCAACTCCACCCAAGTGGTAATTTCTCCTTGCAACTCGAATGCAGTATACCATGATCGCGACATCTCATTTAAAGTATGGATAAAGGCATGGACCCACTCATCTCGTGGTCGCGATGCCCACAATGTCTGACACTCCTTCAAATAACTTCCAGGGTTGTTCCGACCATCATATTTCCCCGTGTGGTAGACCTCGCTATCGCCGAAACGAACCGTCATCAATCTCCTGCATTGTGACCATCCGTTAATTGATTTATTGTGTGTCACCCACCAACGTGCTGGAGCATCCTTCAGTGCCTCTACTAATGCCAACATTTGTTGCGGTTCTGAAACTCTTTCCTCAAACTCTGCGAGAAAGTCAGTCAAGCTAGGAAACCCTTCATATACTGGTAGTGTGACCGTTTCAGTTGCAACAAGGCACAATGATTGCATGATTAACCCACACTTGCGGAGCAATACTTCATGCAAGTGGTTCTGCCAATGTTCTAAAGCGTCGTTAGAGTCGGAAGACACAGAGCTGTCATTGCGCCATCCAAGCTCACCATTGGCAGTAGGATGAATATAATCCTCGAAAATATTGAATGCATGGTCCCATCCATTGGGATCTTCGTCCCTTACTGGTTCAATGTACCTGCGTCCTTCAGCCGGATCCAACGGGGTGATAACTCTTTGATCACAGTTTTCGAAAGTCATCATTCGCTGCTTGAAGTTGATTACCGCTCCACTATCGTTAGCCCATCCAATCCCCAGCAATGCTGGATAAGAGCTTCCTCATGCAACCACTTCGATGACATCAAAGTCAACATAAGTCTTCATCCCTTCAATGTCCACCACTAGGCGTGGAACTCTCCCAATCGGTGTCACCATCGCATGATTGGCTAGCCGAAGCTGTACAGAAGACCATCTCAATGGGGGGATCCCCATTTTCTACCATGCCTGCTTGGTTAAGATGTTGACATTCGAAACAAGATCCAGAATAATCGAATCAACTTTGTAGTTCCCAATTTGGATATTCATTCACATCTCCTTACCAGTCTTCCACCACTGTAAAGAGTTTATCGCGGACTCCTACCGTCCTTTAGCTGGTCGCTGTGAAAATCCCTCGATCTCAGCGAGAGTAGCGGGATCTCTTGCCAACAATAAAAAACTCTCAAAAAAATTATGCAAGTTTCCAGACTATGCCGATGGACCTGCCTCTGAAGTAGCATAAAAAATAGGGGGCATGTCGCAAATAATAGCTTTACCGCAATCTTGGTCCATCGCATGACCTGCCTGAAAGAATGTATCGCGCTCGGACTCAATGTCAAACGATACCTTCTTCTTACTGGTCAATGGAATGAGCAGATGCGGATGTAATCTATCCCCTCCGGTCGCTGCACCTCCACGAGTGATAACTGCAATAGCCGCATCTTTTGGTCTAGGCTCCGCAGAAATTGTCGCAACACTCGCACCCTGATTCTGATTTGGTAGCGGATTCCCTGGTTGGTTCACATTTTGATTAGCATTCTGAATTGGACGTTGGTTCTGGTTCTGTGCTGGTTGCTACACTTGATTCTAGACCGGCTGCTGCACCTAATTATGATTCTGTAATTATGGAACATTCCCTGCTTGCCATCGTGCAATCAATTGCGGGCAGTTTTCCACTGTGTGGTCTGTAACAAAGCAAAATGTACACTGCATCTGCAATAGTGGGAAATCTCGCTGGTAGTGTCCCCATACTGCACAGTGATAGCAATGAACAGGTCCGCGACCTCCTCGTCCTCCTCCATGACCAAATACTCTACCACGTCTGCCCTGGAACCCTCCATGGAATCTGCCTTGCTGTTTGTACTGCGGTTGATTGAACTGTTGCTGCATTGGAGCTGGTTGCATTCCTTGCCCTTACTGCGCATACTGCAGTTTCTGAACGTACTATGGCTGCTGCGGAGCCATTTGCATCGGAGCATATTGCGACATAAACTGCTGTGGTTGCTAGTGCGGTAAAAAATGCACCTGCGGTTGAGGTAGCGGCTGGACTACCTGTGGCTACGGTTGTGGTTGTTGTACGGCCTGTTGGTCGTCCTTCACATAGAATGCATCGTATGTTCTCTCATGAAGCAACCAATATGCACATAAATATTTGTCTTCATGTCCCACAGACTTACAGAATGTACAATACATATTCATCAGTTTTGTGACCATCTTTTGTATGTGCTGGCACTCCTCATGGCAGTGCCCATATACTTGACAAACACGACACCATGGCATGCCACCACCATTCAACGGGTTTGGTGCCCCTGAAACCAAATAGTTGTGGAAATCAGGGAAATTGTCCTTAGTATGCCCTTCCCCTTGACATCAGGTACACCATACTTCTTCGCGCTAATCCTTGCCCTTCTTCAGATCTTGTAGATGTATGGTCAATTTATCCAGCTGTGTCTGTATCTGTGACATCCCAGCTGTGTTTTCACCAATTGGCGACGCCTCCAACCACATTGCAATCTCCAGGGCTTCACTGGGCGTTGTGATGTTTTGTTGCATTAGTGGTAGTCAAATGTGCTGGAGCAGTGCCGCGATGAACTATTCTTTGTGTTGGACAGTGCTCATATCAAAACTAACCCTTGCCATCAGCGTCTTAAACTGCTGGTCAAAATACCACACTATTTCATTGGGATATTGCTTAATTTCTTTCATTTCTGTAATACACCGTGCTTCGGACTTGGGTTTTTTAACCTCTGCAATCAATCTGTTCTTGATATCATCTAGCGTCTTCTCTGGAGCTCCTATGGGGACTACAACAAACTTCATAAACCAGTCTAATGCGTGCCCTCGTAGAGTTGTTGCTAATTGTCCTTTCTTAGCATTATCATTAGTGATCTGTTTTATGATCCATACTGCTTCACAAAAAAACCAGTACTGCTCAGGGTTATCTATCCCGTTCCCATGGAACAATGGAAACTTAGCGTCCTCTCCTCCCATCCTGGGCTTCCTTCCTGCAGTTGCTACACTACTAGCAATCAAATTTTGTTGAGTCGGTGGAGTCGAAGTTGTGTTTCTTACTGGTTGACAGATAGTGAGAGGAGGTGTGGGTATGTTGCTACTGGGGTTTGGTCCTGCCTCTATCCTGGGCGTAGCCTGGTTGTCCTTGTCTGGATTGTGAGGTCGCTTCGTCCTGTGTGGTCTTCCTTCGTGAACTTGCGGTTCGATCACAATAGGACCTTTTCCTATCCTTTTCCTCTTTTCCTGTCGAAAATTTGCTCCTCCCCTTGTAAGACCACTCTCTTCCTCAGCTTCGTTCCCAGTCTCGTCATGACATGCACCCATCTACCACTTATCATTCCATGTACCGCCCCCCTGCTGTCGCGATACCCACGGCCTCCTCCCACTAGGCTGTTTACTGATCTAGATGCATCTTCAATATACCCTTCTCGCAAATAAGCATCTTAATGGACAATTGGAGCGACAACAGAAACCTTCCCCAGGGTTCGCAGAAGAAATATCTTTTAGCTTCACTATAAGACTTTTGCATATCAACCACAAATTCAGTGATATACCCTTCCAAGATGTTATTGAGCCACACTTCGACAGCTCGCAGCGCTTTGTTGTCGATTTCTTGCATTTCTTGGATCAACTCCGGGGTCCAAGTCGTAGGCTCACCGCCTTGGAAGTTCCTCTTCTGAAAGGTCAAATTTGCCAACCACTCGAAAAAATTGACCGGGAATTCACAGAAAAAATATTCGTGTAGACCATTGTGAATATAGCTTTCCACCCACTGATCTACCGTCAATTGAGTGTTTCGAATTTCTTCTTCAGAAAATTCCTACAACTTCTAATTGAACCAACGTTGTATCTCCAGTTGCGTCATATGCCACAGCATATCCTCCTTTCACTTCGCACACGGTCCCGGCAACAGAACCATTTGTTGACTCAAACCCAGTCAACAGGGGTTCCACTCACTATCGACACCCGATCCACTGCGATCTCCCTGAGCACCGGCCCAGACAGGTTTAACCCCGTCCGACAACACCTGCAGAGCAGATGAGGTCACACCCGAGATGTTCAAGGGAGAGTTGACAGAACCATGTTTCCACCGAATGAAGGAGGATGTTGCGGCTTAGCTACTTAACTTATTGCGACATTCAAAAACAGATCTATGCATTTAACTTCGACATCATTGTATTCATAGCATCATTCAACAGAAACATTCATCGCAACAAGTATAACAGTAAGCATTAATTGCAGCAAGAAAACATAGCATTATTCATATATCGCAACATGCATTACCATAAGTGAACAGAAGATACACAGGGATTTCGCAAAATAGGTCTATCACATCATATTAACTCCGCAAAACCCAGATACATTATCTTCGCAAAACACAGATCTCGCAAATAACTCTTGGTCTCAGATACACAATTATAGACGCATACCAAGATCATATCCCCATTATCCTTATTCAACACATACGACTCTATGACTATAAATAGGCTTTTGCCTTTACATTGCTTGTCCACTTACTAACAACTTCCTAACCGACACTTTGAGAAACTGACCCAAAATCTAACTGACATGGTCCAAATGACCCAAAAACTAACTGACATGGTCCAAATGACCCAAAAACCCACATACGCAGTACATTTGACCCAAAATTACATAAAATATTCTCCTTTGCGCCCAGCTTTCTGCCTTCCGCTGTATCTCTTGACTTGTCGCAGCATCCGCGAGGCTGCGATGCTAACTTACCAAACCGCCTGCCAACAATACCCTTAGAAGGTTCAGATGGTCATGTGATTTTAAACCTGACAACCCATATAATGAAGGTGTCCTCACACTCAATATAACATCCTTTGCCAAAGAAAGATCATCTTTTTTGAAAATCCATGGGACATTACCTTCTTTAAAAGACTAAGAGGTTCCAACCTCTCCTCTACTTTCATTTCTTGGCCAATGTTTCTTGTTAGTATTCGAAGAAATAAGATCTCTCCTAAAAGCCAATGTGTCAGTTTTTTTCGATGATATGTTTCTCCATAAAGAATATGAAACACTTTTGAATATATGCATGTGCTCCAGTAAGATGGAAATCTTAAGATTCTCTCAATATGGAATCTCTTTAAAGACATATTTCCTTTTCATCCCAATGAATATTTTCTCAACACAAGTGTTGAAAAATTCAGGATCATCGAGCATTGGTTCCCATTTGAATCGAACAACTATGCTATTTCCATATCCTTCTCTATGTCACATACTTTATGCTAGTGCATCGATTTCATTATTTCAGGTCTCTAGGTTCTCTCTAGTTTACCATTGAAAAAATATGTTGCTCTTCTATAAGGGTGGTCTTCTGTGAGGAACACCCTCGATCACTTGTACACCGGATTTCATAGGTTGTTCGAACAATTAACCTTTATTGAAGGTCCACAAAATTTACATCCATGATACCCTTTTGTTACAATACCTTTGATGTTATTGTATATGAAACATGTTAGCGCCAAATAAGGCAGTTGCACCAAATTAAGTTTGCGAAAAAACATTATGGATATAAGAAAATCAATCAACATGCTTACCATGGAAAAATCTTAGTCCTGGATATTCATGTGTGGTGTATGCACATATGCCATACAATGTAAAATATATCTCCACTAATATGGGTCTTGATACATCATATACCTATATCACTTACCATAATTGCTTGAATTCATTGATCAATGGTTGGGGGTAGACATCCATATTTTTCACTTTTCTTCTACTAGGAACTATAAGAGCCAATATAAGATGTTTGTTCTTCATGAACAACCATGGATGGATATTGTTATTGATCACTACCACTTTCCAAATGGAATAATAGGTGTTTTGGAGGGAATATGAGTTAACTCCATCCATGGCTATGCTAAATCAAAGGCTTCGTATTTCATCCTTGAATTTATTAGTCCATGTATCCTCTATATACTCCATGACTATTGAATATGTATGAATCTACATAACTGCCGACTCACTTTTGCATGAGGCATGCCACCCCTACAACATGGATAATTCTTTGCAACGAAGAAGCCTTTGAATCCTTGGGATTATATGCATGTTACTCAATATATTATGAGGAGGGACATGTGCCTTACCTTTTTTTTTAATATCTGGAACTTGTCATGCCCACATTTAGGACATATCTCTTTGTCTGTGTATTCACCTCTATATAAAATACAAACATTCAAACAAGCGAGATACAAACATTGTTGTCCCTAGTTAGGTAGACCTTGATCCATGCCCAAAGAGAGGGGTGGTGGAAGCAGATTATAGGCTTTCAAAGAAGGCATCGACAATATTAGCATCATTCTTGAGCTCATCTTGTTGGAATGCAATTAATAAAATCCTCCATGGCATCGGTATCCTGTAAGAAATCATGCATTCCAACCTCTATATCATTGGTTCCATCCCCAACCCATGAAGAACTAGTGTTACTATAGATGTTCTAAATTGCTCACTCACGACAGAGTGGGAATTATATATGTGGTTGATTCAATCATGCTTTGTATGGTTCCTCTCTGATCTCTACTCGTTTAACGACCTTCTCTCGATTTGACATCGTATTGGGGTGCAATGGTAGATGGTATACAGGTTGATTGTCGTCGAAATCTTGGTTTCAAAAATATTGAACATTAAATTGATTATATTAGTAAACACAATGCATTTAGTATGTTTAAACATTCCACCAAACATTTATTCGAAGCATGGAAATTTTTTTCCAACAGTACACATGCAATCAACCACTTTATAAAACAAATGTGGAATTACTAAATACCTTAACATTAATTCCATTGAAAATCCAAAAATACAATTACTCAATGATATTTTTCTTACACCCAAAGGGGATGTCTAAAGGTAGCTCCAATGCAAGTTGTTTTTTATGAGCATTTGGTAGTCTACGAAATTTATAGTTTATTAACAACTCGTCACTAGGATACAAACTAGGTATTTCATGCACAACAAAAAATCTAGATGCCTTCTTTATGAAAAATAAATTTTTTGTCATAGGACTATTCCTCAAATGAACAATTTGCACAGAATAATAATCACCTACAACTATTTATGAACCCTACAATGTTCCCATGAATGGGTGGATGACCATCCATATATAACATGTTCTTCTTGTTAAAGTTTTTTAAAGAACAACCATTCATGCACATACTATACATGGAAATACTATGTTTGTATTTAACAATATTCAAGGACTTAGATCGACTACAAAGAGGACCATAAAATGACATAAGTGATACTGACTATTTGGGAGGAATGAACACATGTGAAAGGATAAACAAGCCAAAATTTGTAGCATCTATTTTAGATTTATGATCATGTAATTGTTACCATAATAAGATAATTGGGTACCAACATCAGGCATGGGCAAGGAAGACAACCGAGCACCATACAAAGCACGATTGTAATAGGTTTGGTATTTACTTTGTGTTGGATTTTTAACTTAGCAATATAATTTTCATCTCTTTCAAATTTATTTCATAATTCATTTCATCCCACAATTATGATTGGAAGAAATATCACCATTCATTTGCAACAGAAAATAAAAAAACAAGGATCACTAAAAGATAACCATGCATAAGAGACACAAAATTTTTACCACGGGAAACCTAATAGGGAGAAAAACCATCAAACTTTTCTAAGAATAAATCAATCCAATACAAGTACAATGCCAATCATGAATTTGAAACCTAGCACAAGGGAGGTTCTCCCTCCTTCAAAAGAAACCCTAGAAAGGGTAGCCAATTTTCTAAGAGAGAAAAGGAGCCCCAAAAATATTTCTTCTTTC
This sequence comes from Larix kaempferi, assembly GCA_027924585.1. Taxonomy (NCBI): domain Eukaryota; kingdom Viridiplantae; phylum Streptophyta; class Pinopsida; order Pinales; family Pinaceae; genus Larix; species Larix kaempferi. Next base: position 50,972,547 of record BSBM01000753.1, read on the forward strand.
CTTTGCTAGGCCTTCCTAGGAGGTGCACACAAGTGGAGAGAGAAGAATGCGAGATGAGTGAATGAATAAATGAAGTGTGGAAGAACTTTATTTATATTCTTATTTTCACTAGAAGATTCCTCAATGGGACCTACTTGTACACTTTCATTGGGGTCGACTTGCTAGTTTTAATCTTTATCTTTTATTTATCTTGAAGTCGGCTTGCCTTCTTGTCTTAATTTTCAATTGGAATTTCTTCAATGTTATTTGGGATTTATTCAATGGATTGTCTTGAATTCTTGGATATTTATTCATCAGAGAAAATTGATCCTCATTGATGTCCATCTCCTCACATGTAGATAAAATTCACACATAGATATCTAATGTTGTTTTGACCATACTCTAAGAAGTCCTAGACACTTCTTAGAGACAACGTCAAATGCAACATTAGATTAGACTTTGTGTATTCAAAAGGGAATGAAATCCCCTATATTGATACAAGTCAACTCACTCTAATTAGAATAGATCACTCCCGTTATGGAGAACTCCCTCACAAAGTGATGCATGTGACCACTAGCCCCAATCATACTTAGCCATATCACATGACTGAGCGAGGATAAACATCTCGAGCCTTATATACACATAGCCACCCGATGTGACTAATAAATGCTAACTTAGAGCCATCCTCCACTATCCATTGATCACCTCATGTAGCCTCTTTGGGAGAATGTATGTAGAACATTTCTCGATGCTGAAATCCATGGTGAGACATCAAAATTTTGCAGATGGATGGAAAGAGAGAAGTCATTCCTACTCTCCAACAATTGAACTGACCTTTGTATGGACTTGGACATTTTTTCTCTTAGCTCATACACCTTTTTAGATCTCCTTGTAGAGATGTTTTGGGTAGTATTGATATCATATGTTGGCTCACTAGAACTCTCAGTTCACTTAGTAGAAGGAGACGGGTTTCTCAATTTACTATGAAACATGGTTGATTTGGCTTCTATCTTAAATTTGAAAGAGTGAGCATGTTAGTGCTTAAAGATGCACTTGACTGCAAAAGGAGCATGTTTAAGACATCTTGAATCTGAAAGTTTGAATGTGATTTGATTTGGTTGAGTTGAGGCTAATGGAATTTTAGGTGAAAGATCTCAATAGCTCATAATAACTAGGATCAATCAAGGAACAAGAAGCACAAGTCAAAGGAAATCAAGCTTATTGCAAACCAGTTTTAAAGGTAAGATATGATGGATGACATAAGAATAAGAAAAGGCTTTAAAAGTATTGTATGTAGATCACTTTCAATCCTAGATCAGAATACAACTACCAGATTCTTTGCTCTAGCTGCAACATAAATGACTGAATGAACACGAATTATATTATTATCATTGAAGATGAATCAACTAGCAATAATTCTTCATAGAAGATGAAGCAATCAAGCAAAAATTCTTCATAGAAGATGAAGCAAATTAGACAACAGATCATCAGTGTATAATATCACTCATTTCATAGTGTTGACACTCAATACACCATTATTCATACGGTCATGGAATAAAATGGATGAATATAAACATAAGAAAGAGACAAAGCTTACAATATACCCTCAGGCATCTCCAAGAATGTTGTATCATTAACTATAACTAATCACAAATGTACACACAAATATACTCCAAACACCATAAATTCACCAAAGTCTCAACAATAGTGCTCTCTCAAGCCACTGTCCCATCTGCCTGCACCTCTTTTTATATAAAGATATTGAATTCTTATAAAGACCCAAAAATAATGGATCTAGTAACTTCTTTATCCATATTTTATCTTGCTGAGGATATCTCATCCAAATTCGAAAGGATGAGGTGACTCATTAACTAATTGATTTAGCATATTTTAGGAAACAAAATTTCGAAAAATATGGAAAGATAGGGCTTGAAACCTGATGCATATATCCCAGATACTAACACATATGTAAAAAGTGAAATATAGTTTTGTATATGAGCCCATTCTTAATAAAAACCTCTTTCAGTTTTCAAAATTTTCTCTTGATCTTCTCGGGAACCATGCCCAAAGTTTGTGACTAAAACATGAAATCATTTAATGTTTTAATTCTGGAAAAATAGGTTGTGAAGATCCATTAGAAATGTCCAAAAAATGACACCTGTTTCAAAAATGAGGGAGGTTTTTGTGAATGGGTTCGTGCTTGACAAAAACCTCTTTTGGTTTTCAGAAATTCACTTCCATCTCCTCGCAATCCGTGCTGAAAGAAAATGACTAAAACTGAGAAAACAAAATACTTTGACTTGGTAGCATATTCCCTTGCTTTTTTATCTTTCTCTCTTGAATATTGGATCTCACTCTGTGATTTGAATGTATAAAAATGTTCATTGGGATATTGGAGATTCATGATGTTATATGATCCTTCAAATCTAGGAATGATAAAAATAATAATCCTCTGTAACTCTGCTAACTTGTGATATGCGAGCCTTCTCTATGACTTCAGCCCTTGGACTTGAGTCTGAGCGATGGCTGTTGAAAACCATGATTAAACTTTGACATTGGATGACTAATGAATGAGACAGCTGGGCTGAAATGAGACTAAAGGATTATGATTCATAATTTTTCCATATAAACAACTTTCTCTTTTCGAATCCACGTACTCATGAGAGCTTTATGGATAAAGGTAAAGGTAGGGATAAAATGAACAAAGTTTTTCATTTGTTTTAAAACCCCCTTTTTTAAATAATTTCTTATAAAAATTATTATTTAAATAAAAGGTAAAAAGATCTCTTTATAAAAATAATAATAATTATAAAAATTTAAATATCAAAGTTATTAAGGAAAAATAAACATATAGGTGGGCGGAAAAAGATTATTTTTGTAGCAACAAAGGCTCACTAGATCAAGTTTTGGTGACAAGGAACTGGACAAGTTAGCACAAAAGATTAAAGGATTTGGAAAAAATGCAAGTGGACATTCTGGCAGTGAAAATCGGGGTTTCTTTTTGCACGCGCACTGCCAGAATCTAAAAATTTTGATGGGGCAAATTTTGGTACCAACAAAGCACATGGAAGTGTTCCTACATGTATTTTCTATTTCACCTATTGGATCATTGATCGCAGTGGGGGGTATTATACCATCAAATTTGGGTATTCAGTCATTAATAAAATGGGACAATGTGACACACCTAGGGTTCATCTTCTATGCATTACATTTTGAACAATTACATACTACTGGGGTGTTATAAAAGAGATCCATTTCATGCTGAAGTACCATTGTTCCAGGATGGTTACTGAATGATGGCATGTTATAGTTGGGAGGTAAAGTGGCTTTCCATTTTTGTCTACCATCTACCTAAGGTATGTTTCTTTAGATAAGTCATTACAAGTTTTTGGAAGTGGCAGAATGTCATGCCCATCTAAACTTGATTCGGAATTAGGATCCTATAAAAGTTAATTCATAATTACTCAAATGCATGTAAAAAGACAACATAAATTCATAAATATAATCAAAATATAAACAAATATGGACTTAATGGTGAAGACAACAGAGAAATTGAACTTGAAACGATATGGAATGAGATGAAATTTGAAGAATCGACCATTTCATTTATTACTCTTTTTGCCCATGTAGTTGATTCAAAAATACAATCAGTAATGTCTTCATTCTTAACATAAAAATGGGAAACATGCAACATTTTGTTTTTTTATAAACTAGTGCGCCCAAAAATGTATGGGCACATTGGTGTGCCTTAACAATACTAACACATTGGTGTGCTAATTCAAGTTGCACAACGACTAAAACATCTGCAACCACCTCTGCAAAGGACAAACCTCCAAAAAGTATTAATTAAAGAAGTTTACACTTGAAGTTTTTGTTTTGTTGTGTCACCAGTGCACTTATGTCAGTAATACACACCAATTCTCTATTATCTACTTAGTGCATCGTTATCTTGGCAAATTGCAAAAGTTTATATTTTCATTTTTGTCCTATTGTTTATATGGTGCGCGTATATGATTATAGCGCACTAGCATGATATTATTTGAGTGGAAATCCAAAATCTCGATTTAAAAAAAGATGCACGTGTTTATTATTAATGGGCCAAAATATCAAATGAAAAAAAAACAAAAATTTAATTTTAAGGCATCGAGCTTATAAATAGAATAAAACCCTAATCCCTAAACCTTTTTTGGACAAAAAATTGATGACCGAATTATGCAAGAGAGAGATTTACCATGGAAGAGTTTGGAGAGAAGTATTTCTTTGAAGAGGAATTTTGCAAGGGATCATCATGGACTCATACAACCTTGTTGATGAGACATTTCAAGTAAGTTTTCTTTCAATAGAATAAGAAAGGGAAAAAAATTAAGAAAACTCTATAAGATTGTTCATAATCTGAGTGAAGAAGAGAAAAAAATATTTAAAAAATTATTGCAAACCGAGGAATTATGTGGATCAAAAGGTGATTAACATGAGGTTTTTTTTTACTTCCTACTGACAATGCTTCTCAACAATAATTGCAATCATGTTTCAAACTTTGGATTTCAAAATTATTGAATGTTGTGCAGGGACAAACAAAGAGGAAATAGGATTCCCTAAAAAGATAAAAATTAAGAAGAATGTAAATGATGATGATTTGGTCATCAGTTCAATTGGAGCACAGTTCAATTGGAGCGGTGCTAGAAGTTAATGAGAGGGGAAAAAAGTTTTATAAAACTTTGAGAGATATAGTGGAAAGAATGTATATATGTACTTGTCATTTACAATACAAAAATAAATCCAATGACTCTAGTGAGACTTGTGGTGGAAGAAGCATATAATAACAAAAAAGAATTGTTTAAAAGGGTATTATTGCTAAAAATGTTTTTTCTATAATATGTATATACTAGTCCAAAAAATACTTTGTTAATATTTTTTTCTATCCTTATTTTCGTATAAATATTTATCATTTTTTTCATTGTGCTTTTTCGTTTCTCAGGGATATTGCTAAAATTCCAAAGGAAAAATGATGTGATATCCAAAATATGTCGGTAGGGATGTCAAAAAAGGTGTACCATGAGATGGTCGAAATGAACATAACCACATCACAGGGGGAGCCATCCCAAGAATGACATGCATTAAAAGTATGAAATCATCGTTTTATTTTCAATGTGCATAGAGTTTCATTATAGCATGAAATACTAATTTTCAATTGTTTAGTTGTAGCATAAAAGAAAAAATGGCACCCAATCAACACACTAGGATAAACGACAAGGAAAATAAGGGTTGATCGCAAAGTTTGTGAGTACTTGTGTTTTTCTTTAGATTTCATATTTGGTGTGATTTTTATATCTTAATTAAGTTAAGATCGTACATGGATGTTTTCTAACAGGTGCACATATGGTGAAGAGTCATCCAATCATTTGATTGTCATTGGATTAAATAAGGTTGTGAGTATATGTTGGGGTAACGAGGGTTAATTGAACAATTTGTAAGTAGATATGTTGTTTTACATCCCTTATTTTATGATTAATGGAACAATAAGAAAACTTTAATTATATCTATGCTTTGTCATGCCATATCAAACTCATAGGATAGAAAGTAAGGAGTGGAGCCAACAAAGGATTTATTGACAAACGACACGAGGAATGGTTTCAAAAAAATATGTGAAGTTGTAGTATCCCCAACCCCAAACTAAGGACAAAGGCACTAGAGGTCTTGGAAAAATACTAAAGTAAATATTACACAGCGGAATAAAGTGGCCTAAGGTTAGGTCAACAAGCCATTCCACCCGAACTTAGCCTTATGAAGTGAATGAAAATTAAACATGACATGCGCACACTTATTAAACATATCAACATTATATTTTGTAATATGGATGAAAAGTATTTAGAATATTTAATACAATCACTAATATGTAATTAAATCAAGTGCTTGATAGTAAGCATTGGTTCATAAATCTAGAATGGACATGAGTAGTAAGTATTGCAATTAAACTTTGTTCGCATAATAATTGTCTTTCATTTGAGGTTTACTTATCAATTCCATGATGTGTGTGCTGATAGCGGTGGTTAAGCAGTAAGTAAGAATAGAATCAGACATAGCTACAACTATACAATCAAGACAAATACAAAGGCACAAGATTCCAACTACAGCCTCCAAAATCAATCCCGTGGATGTCCCCTACAACCAACTTTTACTAGTATAATTTAGATTGAGTTGTTGCCTTCCCTCCAACCATCAATCACCATTACAAATCGGATTTAAAATAAAATAATTAGGTATGAAATAAAATGATCAGATATGAAACTTCACAATCAGTTCTGCAACAAGAGTTCTCTTAAACAGAAGACATGGTGCATTCCCTTAAGTGCCGAAAACATTGTTGACGAAAATAGTCATAACTTGGTCACCCGAAAAGCTTCTCCAGTGGAAAAAAGGTGTTCCTTACTGGAAATGATACTATGGACACAAAAAAATAGGTCTCATAACCAATAAATGAACAAAAATGGGCGAACCAGAACCCATGGTTGCACCCCTCTCATCATCGTGAGAGTTACATTCATAAACTATGAAGGAGGAGAGAACAAATAGAAAATAGAAGAGTTTCATGGTAATACAATGTATCAAGAGCCATCCAATCTGCATACAAATTCTACCACATATTCCATAAACAAATACATTATTAATTTTATCCTCTATGGCACATAAACATGGTAAAAAAACATAAATAAGTATATGAACAAATACTTATCTTTAATGGAAACTAGTTGCAGTAGGACAACTTTCCTCCCAGCCGTAGACACAGTTAAGCCTTCCCTACTTGAATAGGTCATCCCCTATTTGAGACCACATATCCACAAGTAGAGGCACACTTATTCTGGAAACTCTTGGAACTACCTCTTTTGAGAACCACAATGCTTCCCACTACTAGTTTCCTCTTTGTTTCCACTGCTTATGGGGTCACCGTCCCATTTCTTGGCTTCCTGTGCGAGAACCTGGACTAGTATAGTTATATGGGAGAAAAGGGTTGTGATAATACACTATAATAACTCTCTATAATGGAAAACAATCTGCTCCTCTCAAGGATCCTACAACAAACACTCAATATCAATAGAATCCCCACACAGTATCAAGACTGTCAACACTCACAACACGGTGAGATAGCATAAGAAAAGTGATCCAAAGTGTGAGATTAGCTTCAACAAGGAGAGGGCATATGAATTTATAACACAAAGAGGCCAACTCTAACCCACGGGGTGTTAGATTTTCATCATTTAATTCAATATGATCTAGGATCTTAATTGAGAGAACAACATATACACCATATCAAGCATAAGAGACAAGAGACACAAAGCATTTCACCGTGGAAAACCAAGAAGGTGAAAAACCCCGCAACTTCCTCAGAGATAGAATGAGCACCAATACAGAGATCACAAAGATCAAACCCAAAAACAAGAGATAGTCTCCTAGCAGCTTCTGCTCCTCCACTTGTGCACACTCCTCCTCTCTCTCACTAATGCGAAGTGAGTGAGTGTGTGAATGAATAAAATGAGAGAGACACACTCTCCGTTTATACAACAACTTAAACTGCCTTTAACCCTAACTGGGCCGACTTCCTAAAGAATCCCAATAAACCATCCACATGACTTATACAGGGCCGACCCCACCAAGGTGGTCTAGTAACCCATCCAATATAAGTTATGACACTTACAATGTAACTTGCAACACTTGCAAATACAAATGACGACACTTCCAATCGAAGGAATAATACATCTTCGTTGGGGATACAATAAAGTACAAATGTAATATACAAGTGAATATCTTCCAAAGATACAAATACATCAACAATCACTCTTAACTAGGAAGGTATTCTCTTGACACAGGTCATCAATGCATATAGGTACAAGTCTTCAATTCTAGAGCTAGATCATCATCATTGGATCACGGAGCATCATCATCACTGTTGCTATACTCGTCATATAATCACAGGTGCTATCTCTCAATTCTTCTCGTCATAGGAATTTCTATAGAGCCAACCCTTTGTCATGCTGGATGTAGGCCTAGCCTCCCATAGGTCTTCATCATCTCTGCGAGTGGCCTGACAGAGGTGGAATCTCAGGATTGATTATGTGCATCTGCAAAACCTGACAAGAGCATCCTAGGATCCTTTATGTGCCTTAGCACGACCGAAAAGATATCTCAGGACTGATTACATGCAGCCTTCACAAAACCTTAAAAGAGAATCTTGCGACCTGCAAGATCTCTAAAGAGAATCCCGAGACTTTTACGTGACTAGCACAAAATATATAATATCCAGGACTGATTACATGTGATCTCCACAAAACCTTAAAAGATCATCTTGTGACCTGTAAGATATCTAAAGAGCATCCCAGGAATTTTACGTGACTAGCACAACCTATCGGATCTCCAGGATTGATTACATGTGAACAGGAAAAACCTTAAAAGAGCATCTTGTGACCTACAAGATCTCTAAAGAGCATCCCAGGACTTTTACGAGCTTACTGCTCAACCTATTGGATCTCTAGGACTGATTACATGCCTACCTCGCAAAACATCGAAAGAGAATCCCAGGACTGATTACGAGCTTACTGCTCAACCTATCGGATCTCCCAGGAATAAATTACATGCTATTGCACAACCTGCCACATATCCACAGCCTCAGAGTATCATCCTGATACTCATGATCAACTTGATCATCCTTGCACGGACCATCATCCTGACGCTCATGATCATACTAATCATCATCATACACTGGATCATCCTGATGCACATCATCATCACATGATCATCCTGATCATCATCATACAGAACATCTTCTGGAGCATCGTCCTGATGCTCATCACACAACACTTACATCCATAGCCATGGGAAGAATCCTCATACCACCATGCTTGGAATGGCTCCTGCAAATGTGTCCCATCACTTCCTCCTGGAAGTATCCTGAATCTGCAGTACACCAAACCTTTCTCTGAAGTACTCAAACTTCACTCTGGCTAGTGGCTTGGTCAACACATCTACTATCTGCTCGTCCATCGCAACATACAGGAGCTTCACTTCTCCTCTCTGCACCATATCCCGGATATAGTGATATTTGATCTCGATATGCTTCGAATTGTCATGGAACACCGGGTTCTGAGACAACTTCACACAACTCTGGTTGTCACAGAAGATACAAGTAGCATCCAACTGGAGATCAAACAAATCAGAAAGTAGCTTCCTTAGCCATACTACCTCACAACTAGCCGAACAAGTTGCGACATACTCTGCTTCATCTATACTCAGTGCTACGCAGGATTTCTTCCTGCTAAACCAAGAGATCACACCTGATCCCATACTGAAGCAACACCCCGAAGTGCTCTTCCTATCTGCAGCACTGCCTGCCCAATCTGAATCAACATAACCCTCCAGGTTAAACTTTGATTCGCATCATCCTTGATCCCATAATCAACCGTACCCTTCAGGTACCTCATAATATGCTTTACAGCAATCAGGTGAACATGCCTAGGATCCGTCAGGAACTGGATCAAAGTGTTCACCACAAAGAAAATATCTGGTCTTGTGTTCGTCAGGTACATCAAGGACCCAATCATCTGACGATATATCGTGGCATCAACCGAATCTGATTAAGCATCACTCAATAGCTTCAGGTTTGATGCCATAGGTGTTTCCATGGCCTTGCAGTCCATCATCCCAAACTGCTTCAGGATATCTACTGCATGCTTCCCTTGTCCAAGGATGATTCCATCTGCACTCTGCCACACCTCCATGCCTAGAAGGTAATGCATCATACCCAAGTCCTTCATCTCGAACTTGGCAGCAAGCTTCCTCTTTGTATCAGTAATCAACTCAATCTCACCTGACACAAACAGGTCATCTACATATAGTAGGAGTATCATTGGATTTCCTTCCTCAACCTTGTAGTAAAGTTTGGAATCCACTTTACTCTTGGTAAAGCCCAAACTAGTTAGGAAGATGTCAATCCTGCCGTACCATGTCCTGGGTGCTTGTTTCAAACCGCACAAGGCTTTCTTCAATTTGCACACATGTGACTCATTGTCATGTGTCTCAAATCCAAGTGGTTGCTCCACATACACTTCCTATTTGACTGCACCATTCAAGAAAGCTGTCTTGACATCCATTTGGTGTATCTTCCACTTCATTACTGAAGCCAGATAAAGTACTGTTCTGATGGAAGTGTATCGGGATACATGTGCAAAAGTTTCTTCATAGTCTATCCCTTCTTCCTGGGAGAAGCCATGAGCCACAAACTTTGCCTTGTATTTCTCTATGCTACCATCTGCAGCATGCTTGATTTTGTAGATCCACTTGGAAGTCACAACAAACTTCCCTTCTGGTCTTAGGACTACATCCCAAACATCATTCCTCATGATCGACTGTTATTCTTCAATCATGCCTCCTTCCATTATTGCATCCCTGATCCTGGGAACTTTAGATTCTTTAATATCTTCAATAGGTAGTTTTCTTGAACTTTGTCGCTGGAACAAATGTCGTTGTCCTTCTTTTGTAGGTGATTGTACACGATCTTTCCTACAAGTCAAATTCAATTGCATGATTATAAACATCTCATATATTTCAGAACAAATTCTTACACATAAAGATATATGTCATACAGTCATGCAATTATCTTAGCCAATGCTTCAATACAACATTTATCCATATCCTGTAAATTTCTAGATGCCTTCCATATCTACTAGAACATTGTTAAGAGTATGCACAACTCCCAACATGTCAGCAAAGAGATTTCATTCTAGATAAGTAGCAATGGAATGTTTTACAATACCATATGCCACTTACCCATTACTTGTATATTAGTAGTATCTTGTTCATTAATGCAACTTTTCTAATATGCATAATATACATCCTAAATCTAGGAACATAAGTATGTACATGACTGAAAAAACATTATTTAAGTAATCATATATACAAGAAATGACAATTCAAATACTTATCTTTGTTTGGTTTTTGGGTGGATTCCCTCTCAATCTTTGCTTCCTTGCAGGAACTATTGGAGTGTGCTCCCTCTTGATCTTTGCTTCCTGGATTATCTCTCCTTGAACTTATATCTATCATGGACCACTATGCATGCTTAAGTGTGCACTAGTGTCATCATTATGTCATTCTCAAGATCTCATACATAATCATACATTCATTAGTATAATCTCAATACTATCAAAACATTATGATTCTAAATAATCTTAAACATGTATGGTCATGGTCATTTCATACAAAGGTACTTTATCACAAGCGTTAGTATTCAAGGTTTCAGGGAGTACTTCTTTTACTCATGCATATTCTTATTTGACCATAGGACTCTTCTGGTTTGTCATATCATCAATCAAAGTAAGAAGCATAATATGCATAAACCCATGATTACTCAAACTTATAACTTCATGAATAATCATTATCGATCATACAAAAAGTATACTTATATAAGATCCTAACACAAGGTAGGATTATAACTTGATACAGGAAAAACATACCTGGATTATCATGTTTGCTAGTTATGTCTAACATAACCAAACAATGTCTTCTTTGTTCTCTTCAATGATTTAGAGACCTTGTGCTAGTAACTTGCATATCTCATAAGTTAAGCATTGTAGAACCAAATGATACATACCTCATAAGTAGAGATTCTATGTGATCAATGGCTATGGATGAGTCTTTGTCTTCATGTCACCATGGTCATATGTTCTCGATCTAGAACCTGATTTGTCTTTCTTGATGTACATTTCATGTTAGCGGACAACATCATCCTCATACAAGACTACAGTGCATTAGTACAATCATAAGTGTCATAAAATTAATCAATGAATGTCTTCTATCATTCACATGCATTCATACTTTTACTAAGGTGATAATACAAGTCTAAAATTAATCAAGATTGTACTAACCTCAATAATATGAAGACAAACATAATCATGAACAGATTTCAAAACATACATGTATCTCCTCAAGTCATACCTATCGGGATTGCTTGTAGTCTTCTTATTTAAGGCCTTAGATTCATCTCCCTCTGAAACTGGAACTTCTTCACTTATGTAGGTGTCCAATTCATTCTCTTCTAGGATTAACCCAATCCACTTTGATTTGCTAAAATTGGATCTAGAGCTGGCTAGGGTTTGGCAGAGAAACCCTAAAAATCCAAACTTGGAATTTCAAACTTCTATTTGGACAGGGAGATGTAATTGACTGCGGCGAGCAAACTAGTGTGCTTAGATTGTGAAAAATCCAAAAATTGACCCCTCAAAATTGACCTGCAAGATTCAGATCTGCAACTTCTGTCAAATTCTGGTTTTCTGGTCAAAATCCCGTACTAGGGTTTGATAGAGCCCTGGGTCTACCCAACCAAAAACTTCGATCTTGGTCTCTAAATTTCGATTTTGATGAGGAGCATCCAGCCATGGTCTCAGATTCCAAAATTCCAACTTTTGCAGAAACCCTAATTTCCCGCAACAGTGACAAGCCAAAAAATGAAAGTGCTCAGAATCCAATTCTGTTTGGACAAAAATATATGCTATATTGTTTCTGGTGTATCTCTGAAATTTTGGATCCTCAGGGTCTAAAACTTAGGCTTGTGGTAGAATGACCTGTTATCTTTCCAACCCCATAGATCTAACCTCAAATGGATTCTCTATGAGAGAGATATGCTAAGTGTCACAACATGACCTGTTTATGGGATGAAACAACATAGCGAACTTGTACGGAGTTCCATGTGTCACTGTTTCAACTTAGGCCTTTGAAACTCGGACCTGTGAAACTACAGTCCGTGATCTAAGTGAAATTTTTTATGGAATTCCATTTGGAGCTTCCTAGCCCTAGATATGACCTTTGTGCTTAGGTCACATGTTTAGGGCTACATTCTAGAAGAGGCAGAAACCCTAAATTGTATGGATCATATCTCACAAAGTACAACGAATATGAGGATCATCTTTGGACACAAGGTACATGAACATTTCATCTTCGACCTGTAAAAGTTTCAGATCCTGAATGTAATGTCCCCTCCCGTGGATCCAACTTTGGTAAGGGAACATGATGCCAATCTAAGGGGCTTTCACAAAAACTCGGCCCATTCATTAGACTCATAGCCATAAAACTAATGTGTGCAGATGCAAATCAAACATATATGCACAACAAAATAAGAACATCACCCACACACATCTTCATATGCATTCAACATATCAATAATAAACATCAAATTAAAACATTGCAGAAGTAAAATGCACATAGAGAACACTTATCTTCATTTGTGCAATTGCCCCCAAACAACTAGCTATGTTGCTACAACGTTCCACCCAACCATAGGCCAGTTGTGTTCATAGATCTCTCAACACAACTGCCACCCCTGAGCTGGGAATGATTCTTACAAGGAAAAGGGAACATTCCAGCTCATTCACAGCCAAAGCAATAGAAACCCATCTCAACCCCAACCTTCTTTTACACACAGCAACTCCAACTGGGCATGGATACCCATTTTCAATAATGGGATTTGCAAATACGATGGCCATAGGTTTTCCTGAAAATGTGGGCACACCAAAAACGGATTGGGGGTGAGAAAATCGTCCACTGGGAACCAACCCAATTTTCCATGGGTATTTTGGGCATCTAAATGGCCAAAATGGCCCCAATGAAACCCCAAATCAAACTCCCATACTCCCAACCACTCTGCAACACAAAAAATCCCTCTTTTCCCACTGAAAACTAGGAAGACACAGGAAAAACATGGAGGAAAGACGCCCAGTCACTCCAAAAATGGGCTGTGAGAAAGGGCAATTCGACCACAAGGAGAAAAACGATTTATCCCACAGATTGTGGGCATTCCAATGGCCAAAACGACCTCCAGGAAACCCCCAAATCGATCCGTTCTCTTCCCCATTGGTAACCGAAGCAAAAACTCCCTTCTCCCAGCTGAGGAACCAAGAAAAACCAGAAAAACATGGCTAGAAAACGCCCAGGTAGCTCCAAAAACGTGAGAGAGGCAAAACTGGTTGATGGGTAATGGCTTGGGGAGCAATTCCTGGCTCTTTTCTTGTCCAAGAAGCAAAAACACGTTTTTCCATGCAGGGTGGTTTCCCATACTCAAATTTTGGACAGCCATACCTCTCATTCCCCAAGGCATTAACTACCTCAACCAACTTTTTGGGAGAAATGAATGATTGGGTACAAAAGTCAACATGGTAGTTGAGTGTTTGATGGGTTCTCTCATTGACACTTGGCTTGACCTAATTGGCTCAAGGGTTTGAATGTTTCCCCCCCCAATTCCTTGTAAAATCATGCCCCCATCTCTTGTTGCATTGCATAGCTAGTTGTGGGTATTTGATTTAAAATGCATATTTACATAATATTCAAAATTCCATTGCGCATGGCTAGCATGTGAACCATATGCATTGATAAATCGATGGCGGGTCTTGGCCTTGAGCTCCTCACCACGATTTTATAACAATATTACATCATTTACTATTTTAATGCCATGGGGTCAAACTTGGGACATTACATTCCCCTCCCCTTGGAATAACACCGTCCTCGGTGTTCCAACACTTAGGAATAAATACCCACTTTACACATGTCTCAAAAATCACAAAATGTGGTAGGTTTGTCCTACATTCATCTATTTACTTTGAACTTTCAAATCAAGTCCTTTTGCTTCCACAAACTGCTCCTGCTGGATTTTATCTTGCTTATTAGCAACACTTGGCTGGTAACAACTGCAACCAATGGCTTTCAATGGCTCACTTGTGAGACTCATTATGGCAATTCCTGTTAGGACAAGCATAACACAATATTAAAATTAGTCAATTATTTTCCCAATTGACTTGGAACGTCCATGCTTTACTCATGAGACTTCCACACATTTCATGCTTTCCAAACATACACATGAACTCATTCATGTTCATCCTTTCACAGGGAAATAACTATTTTAGCATTCACAATTCATTTCAAGCAATAAGCACAATCAACTTCTAGTCACAACATGCATTCAACAATCCTTTGTTTCTGAAATGCATCAATCAAAAATGAAAGAGAAGAGTAAGAGTTTCCCCCTCTTAGCCTTGTTCCAATCTGGAGCCACACCATCACTGGGGTTTCATGCTCCTTAGCCTCTTTCACTTCAATGTGAATGCTTGACTTGCCGTTTCTTGGCTATGACACTTGGTGTCTATGGTCTATTTCAGACCTCTCAACCATGGAGTCTCTCCACATGGTTTGTCTACAGCTCTTGGCTGCTAGGACCCACATAGTTCCACTAGCACCATCTTTCATTATTGCTCATGCTGAGCTCTTTCGGACGATCACATGTCCACATACATTTCTATGATGCCTTCATAGTCCTTGCTTCTAACAATTCCTATATTCAAACATTGAATTAATTCACATGTTCATTTTATTCTCATAGGTTTTATTTCTAAACAAGAGGTTGAGAAATCATAAACAAATCATACACACACGTATTTCATAAGAAAGAAGCTGCAATGTAACCAAATACTTATCTGCATTGGATGTCTTCACTTTATTCCACAGGCTCCTTCTTCGCTTTATAAGCCTTGGATTTCCTGTGGATGCAACAATCAATGTTGGGCCAGCACGCAGGCTACTCCACAACCACTCAAATAGGTAATGCCCAGCCAGTACGCCGACTGGGTTTCATCAATCATCTCATTTAGCAATATGCTAGGCCAGTCCTCCAACTGGTTTTATTAATTAATTAAAGAATGTTTGGCCAGTATGCCGTCTGCTCCACAACATCAAGTGGTTAATGCCCCCACCAACTATTCTCTGAATTTATTGAGCACCAGTTACTCTATGCTTTTACCAAGAATTTATAGTGCACAACTAGTTACTCTCTGGTTTTACCAAGAATTTATAGTTCTTTCAGGGTCCGTGCTTCCTGCAATGACCAAGGTTTCCAACAAAGAAACAATAGTGTATCAGCTTAGCTGTTAGAAGACTTATACATGAAATTTTCATTATTCCAAACAAGAAAATGAATGAAAATGAATACTTATCTGTATTGTGCATTTTCCTTGCTACTCCATAGGTTTCCATCTCTGCTTTACAAGCCTTGGATCACCTATGGGGTGGATGCTTGGCCAGCACACATGCTGCTTCCACAACATCATCCGAATAGGTAATGCCAAGCAAGTACGTCAATTGGGTTTATTAGGCATCCCAAAAATTAGTATGCTAAGCCAGTACGCCGACTGGGTTTATCAAGCATTTCAAAAATCAGTATGCTAAGCCAGTACGCTGAATGGGTTTATCAAGCATACAATGACCATTTCCAAGCTAGTTCTCCGACTGGGTTTGTTAGGAAATAACACCTTTCACCAATATCTCCACAACATGCAAATAGCCAATGCCAAGCCAGTACACTGACTGGGTTTGTTAGGCATCCAACAACCATTCACCACAATATCCACACAACCAATGCCAAGCCAGTACACTGACTGGGTTTGTCAGGCATCCAACAACCATTCACCACAATATCCACACAACCAATGCCAAGCCAGTACACCGATTGGGTTTATCAGGCATACAACAACCATTCACCACAATATCCACACAACCAATGCCAAGCCAGTACACAGACTCGGTTTATCAGGCATACAACAACCATTGCCAAGCCAGTACACCGACTGGGTTTATCAGGCAATAAGAACAACATAATATGATTACGTGGCTCCTTCTCTTATGCAAACCAGTGGTTCCCTCCAGGAACTCCATAGGTGACTTACTTGACTGCAGGATAGCATGGCCCCACAATACCCTACTCACACTACACAAGGATGGTGCCCCTTTTCTTCTACACAGCTCCTCGGGCCCATCCATCTCTTCTAATGTCCTTCAGTGTGAGCGTAGAAAGGTTACCACTACCCATACAGTCCTCTCGAGCACCCTTCTTAACTTTTCCTCTTATGTGCAACACTAGAGTGCATCTGTGTAAGTTGATAGCACAAGAAGGATAAGCAAGCTCATCAATATTGTTGCTCTAAAATTGTAATCATATTCACTAACATTCACTATCAAGTATTGAAACACCAGGAATGCGTCCATTCCCTTAGGGTGTAGTAAATATTGACAACCCTAACATAACCCAGCACCCGAAAGGTATGCATCCCTTTCTGATGTGAGTCATGTAGGCCCTAATCATACTCAAGCAATCTGGAATAATAATGAAATAATAAAACATGCTCTGCATATTAAATCTAATAACCAGACATGTATATCTTCAGTTAGGGTTATAGAATACTCCTTCGTTTCGCAGATATATCTTTCCTTTATTTGCGAAGAATGGGGGCTCCCTTCTCTGAGTCAACAGTCCTTCGGTTTTCCACCCCAATCTCTTCACGTTCCATAACCCACACATGCCTTCTCGACATAATTTTACTGTCTCACTCACATGATTTATCAACATGCAGTTCGGCTGAGACATTATCAACATTTACAATGGCGTTTCACCCGAAACCCATTTCCATAGCATGGGATTTTTCCCATCTAGTTTGGCTTCTGCAGGCCATCATACATGGTCTTCCTGTAGTGTGTCATCCTGGCACACTTATCAAATAGCCAAATAGTCAACAACATTTAACAATAAACTTCAAATATGATTGTTCCATAACCAATCAATAGCATTAATAATTAATTCAACATGAATTTACAATTTTGTCTCCTACAGAAATTGATTTGCAACCATGAGGTTATTCTCATAAATTCAAATCAGACAATTTTTAGCTTTGTTTCATGCATAAGTTACAACCATGAGAACCTTCTCATAACCTTTGGCTTCTGCACATGGTAGATCCCGGTCTTTACTATGGAATTATCCTTAGTGCCATACGTAAGATTTTTCTACCTGAAAACTGAAACTTCAATCAACCAAACACGTTGTGAGTATCTATGCATATAATCCTTTCATTGCCACAACAGTCACTGAAGTGATCTCAGAATTATAACACTCAATAATTCAAACACCTCCAACTGTTAACATTTGAAATGCAATGAAATATATACATTCCTATATATGCATCATTATCACAATAAAATTGCAAGACATAGTCACACTATCCATGCAATTTAAATAAACTGTAAATACTCATTACTTCACATTCCATGCAATTCTGTCCTTCCAACAGAGTGCTCTGGTAGCCCATCACATGTCTACCTTCTTCATGCAGTCTTTCCCCTGCATTCATAGCAGCTCATGAAATGGTATCAGGATTAACAATAGTCCACCATTTCATCTATTATCTAATTGCATTGAAACATATATATATATATATATCACAACCATGCATTCACACAATGCATCTCAACATGTGCACCCGCACATATGCATGCACATTCACAACATTTACATAATATTTGATGTACATTCATTTAATGCATAACCCCTCAATGCAACCTTGCATTAATCCATGCATACTATGTACTCACGCCTATTATGGCCTAACCATGAATTCCACTCATAGCATGCACTACCACAACAGGACCATAAGTCCTCACTTGCTTTGGTTGTTAAACTCACAACCGGCATACACAAATGGCATGATATAATTTCATAAGAATGCATTGATATTTCTAAGCAATCATAGGGTGTAAGGATCATTGCCTTCACTTACCCACACCTCACCATACTTGGTAGGTCAACATTCCCATTCGGGCACTCAATCCCACATGCAAACCAAATCAACATAGTTCAAACATAGTTGAAGGGATCTTACCAAATCCTCTTTCAATCATTTATGCAATTATGTGCCAATAACCATTACCTGCATGGCTGTCATTAACATCGCTTGATGTTACCTGATCAGTTGGTCTCTTACCAAGGCTACTCATTCCTTTTTCCAACATCATGATCATGGATTTGTTGCACCATCCTTTCTTCATAAGGTTGTTGGTCTCGTGCAACAATGTCATCAGCCTATTTAGCCATGCTTTGATTGTATTTTGTCCTACAACCAATGCGAACACAACTAATTAAAGAACTACCAGAACTACCGTCAGTATGAAAAATGCCGAAGATAAATGACACATTCTGGAAGCACTTGATTAAAGAAATTAAAGAAACCGACCTGACCGAAGATCGAATAACTAGTCAAATCCGATTATGGAGGATCCTCGTTGGGTATGACTTCAAGCTGCGTAGGATGCTGGAAACATTTGTTTGAAACTTTGACTAGAGATGGCCGCCACCGAGTTGTTTGATTTTTTCCGTTGATTACAATGTTACTTGAAGTTCACCATTCTTGAATTTAATTATATTCATGAAGAAAATGTTTATAAAATAGCCGACTAGAAAATACATCAGTGAAGTTGATTCGTCTACGCAAGTCCAGTGAGTCCATCAATCATTGCACTAAGTAGTCAACTCAGTTCGACGAGACTATGTACACCGACATTATTGAACACCATCGATTGAGGAAAAGAGGTTGATGATAGAGCCATTTGGTAAAATAAGTTTTTCAGTCAATGAATGATGTAAGGGGAGGCTTAGTTGCTCACGTGGCACACTTGAGGCAGAGTACCTGAAGGATATGGCAAGGACATATAAAGAAAAGTTTTGTTTGCAAATGCTCAAGTTCTTGAAGTCTGTCGTCTCCGTAATGGCCCACCCTACGATTGCTGCAGCCAATGATTGGTGCAACCGGTTGAACACCGACTAATAAAGTCGGCCAACAAATATTTCACCATGATGACATGACTGCTCGCCAAACAATAAGCTGATTACCATAGTCGACCATAAACTGCCATTTTATGCTCATATACATAATAATATTGTTTCATTTGTTGACATGTGCATGCAGTCGATCAAAAGTCTGTCGACTACCCTCTAACGAGTCTACCGACTATAATCACCAATTGGTATATGAAGACATTGGTCGACCCTCATTTGGGTACAATGGAGCAATTTTCACTGACAGAGTCTCTCATCCCGTTAAATTTTGCACTCGACAAAAAGATCCTTAATTACCGTCCAATGCAAAGGAGACAAGTAATTGATGGGATGACTGAAGAATATATCTCTATGTTACAAAGAATGTGAAAGCAGTCGGTCAAATTTCAATTAGTCAAAAGTCAGAATTAGTCGAATCTACTCATTCATCGATATATGGGTAGTATAATTTTTCAGCATGTGGTCGAGGCTTTAAAAATTTAAGTTGTGCATACATATAGTCGGTATAATCTTATGACGATTGTATGTTGCTTTTGTACCATATGAGCCACCTTAAAGTATGGTTGAAATTGATATGGTCGGTTGTGTTGATGGCCATTGCAAGTTTGGTCGATTGGTCTATATTATATTGTAAAAATATTTATAGTTGTGGTCAAAAGTAGTCGACTATAAGTTGAGTTTATATTGAGTTAGTCGGTCGAGTCATTATTCTTTTGATCAGTGGTATATGGTCGATATTGTAAGTGGTCGAGTCTGTTAAAATTGGTCGAGAGCCGACCCTTTTGTATTATAATTTTGTAATTCAGTCGGTCTCTAGCCGACTTAGTAAGTCATGTTAGGTCAAGTAAGTCATGCTGAGTCAGGTCGAGTTGAGTCAAGTTGACCAATATCAGTTAGTATCGACCACAAGCAGCAGCGACACATTCGAAACTTGCAGGAAGCCTCACGGCATATAAGTCTACGAAAACCATGTATTCAAGCAGAAGACATCTATAGCACACAGAAAAAGTGCTTCATGCTTAATAATGACAAAAGAACAATTAAATTGATCAAGCCCCCGATGCCGAAATTCAGAAACATCTATTCAGTGTCATTTTAGAAGTTTTTCAGGTAGATGGTGAGTTGGTGCAATGGCAGAGCATGGAAGCCCAGAAGTTCCTAGACCGTGGAAGATGAATCTAGCTGGAAGGTGAAAGGGTGAGAGGCTCGATTGACCACTGCCAGGTTGCTGACAAAGACTAAAGGAATCACAGTCCATGGTTGTTCTTATTTTCTTTGGGCCGAAGAAATATTTTGAGGTGGGGGAGATGTTGGAGGGGACCCTTCAGGCTCCTTAGTTGTCATTAGTTACTTATGTAATAGTATAGTTAAAGAAGCAGTTGGAACAGGTGCAACCGCTCCAACCACATATAAATATCTATAAATAATACCATCAAGATGAATATAACCAGTTGAATGCATTCGTCTCATCTCTTGTATTGATTATATCTGTGTGTGTGTGCTTATACTCTCTGCTTGAATACAACAGTTATTCTTTAAGTGATCATGTTTTATTATCTGCAATTAATTATATTGTTAGAATTGTATAAAAAATAACAATAAGCATATGTATGTTTGCATTAAAATATGTCCATCGATGCTTTGTGAATGAGTGTATGCACTAGTGCTATTACAACATAATATATGCATTGTACATTTGCATTAAAATATATGTAGTGGTGCATTGATAATGAATGTACACACGGGTGTTGTTACAATATTATAGAATCATCGTTATACTTACAATTTTTTTTTTGTAAATAAAAATAGAACTATATATTACCTGCTGATAGAGAGTACATAGCTAGTCCACAACATTAGAGGCATTCCCGACCAACAGAGGTCAAACATGAACACATGATCCACCATTCAGTAACAAAACTAAAGCAGAGCACTCCCGACTTTGTTGCCAAACAGGAGGCTGACATAAACCATTTAACCATGAGTTCAGTACAGTCTTCATAAAACCAAAATGACAAATACAGACTAGACTTTGATAATTACCAAATACCATATTAGGATGAAACAAAAGCACTGAACTTAAATGAAACATCTTAATCAATGATAACAGTCTGCGGGATTCTACTAGCAGAGACCGGGGTTGGAGCCTTGGGGGACTCCACATTCTGGAACAAGATCACGCCACCTGCAAAGCCCGACCGGGGCTGAGCTCCACTATGGCTTCCACCATTCCCATCTTCAACAGGCACCCCTTGGATAACGAAAGATATGCCCATTTTCTTAGCTATGGCATCGATTTTGGAGTGCATCACCCTATTATCCAGATTGTGCAATTTCCATGAACGCACGGGTTCCTCATCGCCCATACGTTTATTTGTATAGTCTGTCATAACATTAGCCAGCAGACTCTTGGTGACCCAGTGTGTCATGAGAGTGCGCTCATAGAGGGAAGCCCGGCCAGCCATGGTACCAGTGTCGACCACCCAATCCTCCAAATCCTGATAGATTTCTCCTGCAGGTAAGGCTTGGACATTTTCCCAAAGGCCTCTCTCAGTAACTTCAATTTCATTGCGAATGGGGGGAGGAATGCGATTGTAGAAAAATTCAGCAGAATCCCTAAGACGGTATCTAGTGGACGCACGGGTTACCCTACCAATATTGGCATCACCACGGCTAGACGATTCACCACTCGATGGGGAGGGGAATTTGCGTTTCGGCGCCATGAAAGAAGCAGGGGAAACACTCAGAGAAGCCCGAATAAGCCACTCAATAGAATACTCCGGAATTCCCAGAACACCAAATCTGCACAGACAGGTGAAATTGAAGAGAGGGAAAATGAATTGAAAAATGGACATAACGTCCAAATATATTACCGGGTGGAGCGTCATAGGAGTAACTGCTAAATGATGCAGAACCGCCACCAAGTACAGAACCATCAATACCTGTAAATCCCTCCCGATCATGGCTCTGATGAAAGGACAAAGGAGGAATGAACAAATGAAGCTCCAGGTCTTTTTGACACTTGAAACACACTTATGAGAGTACCTCGCATGAATTATCATAAAGAGGATTATGGCATAAGGTGTCATTCCGAGCTGAGGAGAGCCCTGACACGAGGCCTTTTCCTGAAATCAACAACAACCACGTTTATATTGTTTGCAGTTGGCATACCATAAGAATGCGAGTGATTTAAATGCACGTCATCCTCTTGTGCCAGGTGGTGACACAATTCCATCCACTCATCAGGAGGATTCTTGATCAAATTACACATCCTGAAGGGGGACCCATCCACGATACCATGGTTTTCCAGGTGCTCTGCTACTTTATTAGCCTCCCGCTTGACGTGGCTAAAAGAGACAACCGAGAAGTTGAGAAGAAGTTCACGGAGGAGATCCAGCTTGGCGAGGAGGCGCGAACTGGATGAGACTTTTTCCATGGATTTCCCAAAAGACATTTTTCGGGCCATGTGGATGATAATTAGCAAATCACCTTCAAAAACCACCGGTGACCAGGCTTCCGCTATCACCAAGCGAACCCCCTGAATGAGTCCTTCTAATTCTGCGGAGTTATTGGAATCATGTCCAATGGTGCCAAAATAAACCTTTACTATGGTACCCGACCCATCTCCGTAGACACCTCCATACCCAGTGGGGCCAGGATTACCCCGGGATGCCCCATCAAAGTTGACTTTGAAACCACTAGCCAGAGGGGGGAAACCACCTGGAAGGAATAACAGGCCTGCAAATAATCTCCTTCCTCCTCAATCCCTCCAGGTCAGTGTGGAGCAGACCCCATCCTTCTGCAATACGAAGATCACCCAGGGATAGATCTTTGTCTTTATCAGACCATTGCTGACAACGAATTGTTTCCACCATGTTTCTTCCCAATTTTAACCATACCACATCCACCGAGTTGGAATGATCCCTAAAGATGCGCTCATTTCTTTCCTTCCATATCGACCAGACAACCATTCTCGGGAAAAGTTGCCAAAGCAATCCAATGATGGGGTTGGAGAAGACCTTAAGGTCCCAGGACTGCAAAGTTTGCTCCAAGTGGCCCCTAACGCGATGGCTTCTTCTAAAAATGGTGGAGCCCCTGTCCCAAATCTCAGATGTGAACGGAAAAGAATCCAGCAAATGGCTATAAGATTCCTCTTCATGAAGGCATAGTGAAAATCGAGAAGGGCCACAGATCCCACGTTTCCTCAGGTTTTCACTAGTGAGGATCCTTTTCCAAACTACAAGCCAACAAAACATAGCTATTTTGGGCCACTTGTTCATGCCCCAAAATTTGCCCCAGATTTGCCTCTCCTCTTCGTCATCCTGGATTCTGATCTCATATGCCTCCTTGATGTCAAAGGTACCTTTCTGCAATTGACCCCATCGTAATTTATCTGGCGTTGCACTTGATTTGATGAAATGTTCCTTCAAAGTGGAGTCAAAAGATGATAGAGATTCGTCTTCAGAAATACTGTCCCAACTTCCAGCCCTCAGCCATTCCCTATGCCAATCATGATTATTATGATTCCAGTAGTGAGCTACCTTTGTTTTTCCTGAGGCTAAGCCTCTTTCTTTTATGATTAGCCATCTGGGATCATCGCCCAGAATGGGAAATTGATTCCACGAGTCATCCCGGAAATTGGCCACTTCCCCATCCTGGATTTCCCAAAAACAGTGATCCTGGACCAGGCGCCTTGCCTCAAAGGCCTTTAACCAAATGTGAGATCCTTCCTTGACTTCATTGAACCTAATCAGGAGTCTAATGTCTCTATCCTGAGCATACTTGATATGCCAAAGTTTAGCCCAAGGTTCCTTTTGATGATTGCACCATCACCACCAGATTTTTGCTCCATAGACCTCACTCATAATTTCAAGGTCTCTTAGTCCAAGCTCCCCCTTATCCTTAGGTTTGCACACTTTTTCCCACCCAACCAGAGATAATTTCGCCTTGTTTTCCCTGCTCCCCCAGAGGAAGGATCTTTGGATGCTTCGAATTTCCCTTAGGATGGATTTGGGCATAGAGAGCATAGAGAATAGATAAACAGGCATGGCCTGTGAGACCGATTTGACCAGAGTAAGCCTACTGGGAAAGTTGAGGGGGTGCAAAGTCCAGCTTAAGAGTCTTTTCCTCATTCTATCCACCAAATCATTCCAAGAAACCTTATGAATAGTGTTATTCGAGAGGGGAGCCCCAAGATACTTGGAAGGGAAGGACCCACGTGCAAAACCCAAAATCCGAATAATGTTGCGCTGGGTAATACCAGGGGTATTGAGGAAGAAAACCTGGGATTTACCGGGGTTAACTTCCAACCCTGATGCTTTTGCAAATAACTCCAGACATCGTTTGAAGGATCTAGCTTCTTGGATTGAAGGGTGCCCCATTAACATGGTATCATTGACAAACTGTTGATGAGTTTGTTTTGCTAGGCCATCATGTAAAGTAAGGCTCCGAATTCCCCCAGAGACAGCTTGAGACTGCAGGAGTCTACTAAGCCCTTCAGCCATGATAATAAAGAGAAATGGAGAAAGGGGGTCACCTTGACTAATACCCCTGGATGCTTGGATCAGCCTGGTGGGGGATCCATTAAGAAGGATGGAAAAGAAGGGAGTGGAGACCAGATTCATGACCCAATTGATCCAAGTCTGATTGAAACCGAAAGCTCCCAAAATACTACCCATGTATTGCCAGTTCAATTTATCATAGGCCTTTGCTATGTCTAGTTTCACAAGCATGCCAGGTTTCTTCAAAACCCTGAGAGAGTGTAACGTTTCATGGACCAAAATAATATCATCCACAATCTGTCTGCCCTCCACAAACCCAGATTGCTCCAGGCTTATAAGAACGGGGAGAAGAGGCTTAAGTCGATTTGCAATGACTTTGGAGATGATCTTGTAAATCACATTGCATAAGGCGACTGGTCTAAACTTACCCGGGGAGTTCGCTCCTTCCTCCTTAGGGATTAGGGAGAGAAAAGTAGCGTTGAAGGTTTCAATATGCCCCCACTGCATCGAGATTCCTCAACAAGTTGATGGACATCAAACTTAACAAGGTCCTAGAAGTGGTGGAAAAAGTTGTAGGTAAAACCATCTGGGCCCGGGGTCTTATCCAGAGCCATTTGGGACATGGCAGTCTCAACTTCTTGCATAGAGAACTCCTTGTTGAGAGTCTCATTGTGAGCCTGGGAAACAAGACTGGGAATGAGAGAAGTGATCTGGGCAATGTCAGGATCACGATCCCTTTGATCCTCTTTAAGCACTGTCTTGAAGTGGTGAACAAGCTCTTCTTCAATTTCTTCTCTGGTCTCGGCGATATTTCCATTGGAAGTGCTAATTTTTGAGATTTTGGATCTGTTCCTGTTTTGAATTACAAAGTTGTGGAAAAACCTAGTATTTCTTTCCCCTTCTTGAAGCCACTGAATTCGATATTTTTGCTTCCAGAGGGTTTCCTCCTGCCTTTCCCTTGCTTCAAGATTCTCTAGAGTGAGAAGCTCACGCTTTTTCAGCTCATCACTCCACCCTTCCTCCATCCCTAGTTTTTGAATTAGCTCAAGATCCATGATAAGTTGCTTTGTCTTAAAAAATATTACCAAACTCCTCCTTATTCCAAACACGAATTCTGGCCTTCAGGGATTTCAATTTTTGTTGGAATTGGTACATTCGAGATCCTTCCAGGGGGACCAGTTCCTTCCACCACTGGCCCACCAGATCCTTGAAGTCCTTGTGGTCCAACCAAAATTTCTCAAAATGAAAAGGTTTGAGCAGGTTGTTAGCAGACAGATCCCATGTGATGCACACAAGCCAGTGATTAGAACTAGCAGTAGGAAGGACACTGGCGTTGACTTCCCCTACTTCCCGAGCTATGTCCTCTATTGTCAAAAACCTATCCAGTCTGGAAGCAACTAGATGGGGTCCACCCCTCTTGTTGTTCCATGTGAACCACCCATTTACAGTCTCCACATCAATCAACTGGCTGTGGCTTAAAATATCCCTGAAACTTTCTTGGAATCTATCCAGAAGTCTACGCCCAACTTTTTTCTCGTCCAGGGAGGCAATCAGATTAAAATCCCCGCCAACCATCCAAGATCCCTCCGAGGCTTGCAGAGAGATCCAAGACAAGAACTAGAGAAAAGCCTCTTTAGGCTAAGCCACACTAGGTCCATAAATGTTGACCAAAGTTCCTTTCACCGCTGAATCGATTATATTAAAATCACACATTAGAGAAAACCTATTAGCTCTCCAATTAGACAGCAACATAGACCTAGGGTTCCACAAGATATCCATACCTTCGGCCATGCTTATGGCATCTGTGGCCATAACCTCAGCGCCCCTCCAAAATCTTTGTCAGTGCTTCCCCATGGTTTCAGAAGAACACTTAGTTTCCTGCAGAAAAAGCACATCAAGACGCTCCTGCTTCACCGTCCTCGTGAGAGCCCTAATTTTCCTGGGATGATTACACCCCCTAACATTCCCAGTTATAATATTCATTGGGAAACCTTGGCATATTCAGAGAAGGCTTCCCTGATCATGGAATATATCCCTGATTCCACAAGCTTCACTCCTATTTCTGCAATGCATTGTTTATTGGATTTTCTACCTTTCCTGGAGTCCTCAGAGGATGATTTCCGCTTGAACCCAGATTGGGCATCTGCCTAAATACCCAATTTCAGAGAAGCTTTAGACTTGATAATGGATTCTTGGAGGAGTTCAAGCTTCCTACGAGAAACATAGCCCTTCCCCTTTTTATCGCACTCCTTCTCGATTTCATCCAAATCCAAATCCCCCAACTCAACCTCCTCTTCCCCATCGTCTTCCATAGCGTCCGGGAACACCTCTGGAGATGCAACTTGAGATTGAGGCATAGGTTCGGTAGGAGGCTCCTCATCCTGAGCACTCTTTCCTTTCAGTATTTCCTCTCCTTTATCATCCACCTCTTCCAAGATCTGAAATGGATTTTGATCCAAGGATCCAGAATCATTCTTCCCTTTCCATTTCTTCTGGGCCTCCCCAGATTTGCTTCTCCTTATGCTTTTAACCTGGGAGAAACCCTCCTTGTCCTTGATTCCCACCGAATCAGAGGCCGGGGGAGGCACTAGAGGGGAAGTCCGAGGACAATTCCTGCCAAAATGGCCATATTCATGGCATGATTTGCATCGAAATGGTAATTGCTTGTAATCAATTGGTTGAATCCACTCCTCATCTTTGTAGTTCAGCTTGATGGCTTTGGGTAATTCTTTGGATAGATCCATGTACACACAGATCCGGGCATAGGTTGTGTACCTCTGCTTCTTGGTCTGTTCTACAGCTTTAACAAATTCGCCAAGTGAGTTGCCTATGTCCTGTAAAATCTCCAGATCCTAGAATTCACATGGCAAGGAATAGAGTCTGATCCATACTGGGGCAATATTTACATCCTCGTTGTTAGGGTTAAAGTGTTCTTTCCATGGTCTAAGATATAGGCCAGCCGAGAAGAAAAAGTAGGGGCCTCCCTCGAGGATTCTATCCCGATCTTCCACATTGAAGAAAATTATGGTGAAGAAACCCTTGGCTCCCAACTGTAGATCATATTTCCCTTTTGGGTTCCAGATCTGTTTGATCCAACTAACTAGATCCCTCTCCTTGGGCCATATCCCAATAAATTTTCCAATTAGGGCCTTTTCCTTCCATTGTTCCACCTTGTCTCGAACCTTTTCTGCATGAACCATGATGGATGGGATGAATGAGGATTTGGGAAGACATCCACCAGGACCCATCCGCCTTTTCACCCCATTGTCTCCATCTTCAACATTTAGTGCACTTGACGCCGTCTTTTCCTCTGCATGATTGAAACCCTCTGAGATCCCCTCCAGAGGCAGACCTTCGCTCATCTTCTGGGGAGTAGGCATGCCTGCAACCTCACCTAACACCCTGCGCTGATCTGTAGAAGAAAAATGGCGCAAAAACCTATCTGTCGATCTTCAAAACCTCCTTCAACTCCCTCGTCGTCCTAAAAGTTAATTAGACTATTATATTCAGTTTCATATTTCATTTATGTGAGGATAAGAACTCATCGTTATACTTACATTAAAATATATACACCGATGCATTTTATTTATACAAGATGCACGAGTGTGCATTATAAAATTATAGAGAACCGAAAAAAACATCGACTAAACCCTATGGCCACCCAGATTTTTTAGTTATAGTGATAATGTATTATAAGCTCCGAGAAAACCTCTTCTACTAGAAAATGAGGTGTTACTAGAGTTTTTTTTAACAATGTTTTTCAATCTTGTAACACTAAAAGCATTCGCTATAGCATCTGCTACATAGTGTTTTCCTTGTAGTGACTAATGGGTTTCCACTTTGCTAGACCTAGAAAGCACATTGCTCTAGCCAAAATATGGTCATAATCTTGGTGGAGGACCTTCAAGACTTCATATATTCCCCATATGCACCCCTAATCTAGGGGAGTAGAATCTACCTCTTCGACTTGCTTGCATTGTTATTGGTATTTTGTAGGGTGAACCAATCCCACATTTACACACATATCAGAAGAGTGTCATGAATAACATGTATCATATAATAAATCTAACAACCATTTATGCTAGTATGTCAAATCATCTCAAATATTAACCAAGTCATACTCACCCTCAGGCCCCCATGCTTGGCCTAGTGTTTGAGAGAGCTATGGATCTTGATGCAAGAGCATCTTTGGGTTCCCACAATCCGCATCAACCCAAAAATATTTTAGTTTATTGAGTTAATTTTATAGGTGGAATAAGAGGCGGCGTAAGCATATTTACCTTATGGACACATTTGCTACATGTTATTGCTACAGATCATTAGCTACATATACAAGTGGCAAAGGAGATTGGGAAACCATTTATGGAATACACCTCAGCATGGAAATCGATTTGCTAAATGGGTTATAGCAACCACCGAATCGATTCACATTTCAACCAATGCATGAAGAAAATGTTTTAAAGGGAACTTGAAGGGATGAATGAGGGGTTTTGATATAAGGAAGGTTGGATTGAGATTGTGGAAAATAAATTGAACAAACACCCATAAATCATGATGAGACTCATCCGGTGAGCATGCATCGAAGAAATTGAGTTGGAAACCATCACGAATACATATGAATGAGGGAAGTCTTATTTTCTGTTCTATTTCTTCTAGATCTATTTTTCAATGTATCAAATTTCCTTCTTCCCTATTTCATTAATTCCAAATAATCGATTAAGCATGTTGGCAGTGAATACTCTTGTTTAGGGAATCATCATTCCTGTAGGTGTTAGTTGGATGAAGACCATTTATGTAGATGTTAACTAGTTGCAGGTACCTGGTGCTTCACCAAGTGGTATCAGAGCACATAAGTCCTAAGAATGCATCTTGATCTATGATAATATTAATGAAGAGTCGTGGATGGGGAAAGACAAGTTGGGGAAGACAATGCCTATAGGAAAATCTTGGATGCTAGTCAGAATGAGAACTACAGTACAACTTGAGGGAATTCCTCAATAGAGAAGAGGAGCAACATAGGGAAGTGTAAGAGACTGATATCTAGAGGAATTGGGAAGAAAGGTGGAAGAATTCGAGAATAGAAGATGGACAATGCTATCGATTAGAGCCAATGTTGGAGAATGAAAAGACCATAGAACATAATAAAAATGGGAAATATGTGGGAAACAGTAGCAGTCAAGTAATGCTATGCTCAACTAAGGAATCTTTGAGAGAAAAGAAAAGGACAAATTTATGTTTGGCGATAATTCCAAAAGGAGTCCAAGCAGTTGGGAAAATGAATTTTGTGCCATCATAGATTTAGCCTCTGTTGAAGGAATTTAATGAAATGTTGTAGATGATTTACCCGCAGGTATACCCCCATTTAGGAGTATAGTGCATCAAATTGACTTGATACCAGGATGAAGTCTTGTAGATAAATCCCCCTATTGGATAAACCCAACAGAGAAGGAAGAAGTGAATAGGAAAGCACATGAGTTGCTTGATAGAGGAATGATACGAGAAATTCTAAGCCCTTGTTATGCACTGGCATTATTGACACCAAAAAAGGATGGTGAATGGAGAATGTGTACTGATTCATAGGCCATCAATAAGATTACCATAAAATATAGATTTCTTTTACCAAGAATGGATGACCTCATGGATTGTTTGACTGGGGCCAAATAATTTACAAAGATAGACCTAAAGAGAGGTTACCATCATATATGCATAAGGGAAGGTGATGAATGGAAGAACAATTTCAAGACAAATGCTAGGTTGTTTGAGTGGTTAATTATTCCATTTGGGTTAACCCAACACTTTTATGAGGCTCATGAATGGAGTCTTGAAATTGTTCTTGGGAAATTTTTTTTTCATGTATTTGGATGACATTATAATTTTTAGTAGAAGCAAGGAAGAACACCTAGAGCATGTGAGAATGGTGTTGCAATGATTGAAGGAAGAGAAGTTGCCGATCAATATGAAGAAGTGCACATTCCCGAAGGAAGAGTTAGTGTACTTGGGTTTTGTGGTTTCTAGTGGAGGCTTGAAGATGGATATCGACAAGGTAAAGGAAATTTTGGATTGGACAACACCTAAGTTAGTAAGTGTACCTTGGATGTGAGAAGATTTCATGGTTTGGAGAGCTTCCATAGTAAATTTATTCATAATTTTAGCAAGATTTGTGCACCCCTTACCAAATGCATGAAGAAAAGGACTTTCCAATGGACCATAGTGGCGATGAAGTCATTTGAAAATATCAAGAAGAAGGTAACAAAGAAACCAATTTTGTCACTTCCAGATTTTGATAAAGTGTTTCAAGTGGGTTGTGATGTGAGCAAGACAACAATTGGAGTAGCTTTGATCCAAGAGGGAAGACCAACAACATTTTTCAGTGAGAAGTTGAATGATGCCAAGAATAAATATTTTTTTATGATCAAGAATTCTATGCTATCACACATGCCTTGAAGAAGTGGCAACATTACTTGCTACCGAAGGAATTTGTATTATACACCAACCATAAGGCACTGAAGTACATCAATAGTGAAGGTAAGATCAATCAAAATAATTATAAATGGGTAGAATTTTTGCAAAGTTACAAATTTGGCTTGAAGCACAGGTATGGAAAATTGAACAAGGTTTCCAATGCTTTGAGTCAAAGAATCATGCCGCTAAATACTTTATTTGTGTAGGTTGTTAGCTTGGAATGTATGAAATAATTGTACGCAGATTTTGCAGAAGCATGGGCAACATGAAAAGCACCTTGGAGCATGGATAGAACACTGTTTTTGGATTACCATTTCCAAGAGGGATTTTGGTTAAAGAATCAAAAGTTCTGCATTCCATGAAGCTTGTGGAGATTCAATATTGCCAGAGAGATGCATGGAAGAGGTTTGGGTGGTCATTTTTGAAGTGATAAGATCACAACATTAGTAAAAGAAAGATACTTTTGGCCTAGAATCAACAAGGATGTCAGAAGGTTTGTTGAGTGCTATAGATTTTTCCAACTAGAAAAAGGACGGAGTTAAAACACCAGGCTCTATACTCCATTGCCAGTACCCAAGAAACCATGGGAGGATGCAAGCATGGACTTCGTTTTTGGGATTCCTAAAACATAGAAAAGTCATGATTTCCTGATGTTGGTGGTAGACAAATTTTTGAATATGTATCATTTTATACTGTGCAAAAAAACCACTAATGTTACAGAAGAGTCTGCATTGTTTTTCCACGAGGTTGTGCGATTGCATGGATTGCCAAGGAGTATCGATTATGACAGAGATACATGGTTCCTTGGAAAATTTTGGAGTACACTATGGAATAAAATAGATTCCAAGTTGTTGTACAACTATGCGTATCATCCATAAACTAATGGACACACTGATGTGGTAAACTGGATCCTTGGAGATTTGGTAAACGGTCGATTTGGCGCATTCCAATATGCAAGAAGAAATTGTTTTATAGGAAAATTGAAGGGATGAAGGAGGGGGTTTGCTTTTAGGAAGTTTGGCTCGAGATCGTGGAATTGAAATGGAACGCACATCTTTAAATAACAATGAGACTTAGCCAATGAGCATGTAGAGAATAAACTGAGTTGAAAACAATCACGACTGCATATGAGTGAGGGAATTCTTGAAAGAACTAGAATTGACCTCCCTTGTAATTGTTGAACTAATTGAATAAGTCAGCCTTATTTTCTGTTCGATTTCTTTTGTTTTTTTGTTCAATGTATAAAATTTCCTTATGCCTTATTTGATTAATTCCATATAATGGATTAAGCATTATGGCAGCGAATACTCTATTTTAGGGGAGCATATACTCCTTATGTAATCATTATATTGTTTGTAAGAATCTTTGAAGAGGAGGAAATGAGATGGTATTTCTTACTTCTTAATGATAGTATTCTAGATTAAAACACTATGGTCCAAGAATTCAAGAAACACGTCCAAAGAGAAGTTGATATTGCTTTCCTACTAAGGGATTTCAAAACAATATCCATTCATGAGTGTGAGCCAATCCATAAATTGAATTAGCACCTTCCCTCCACCTTGGGCATAATCCCACCTACTTCACAACCATATGAAAACTACTTGTTTCATTACTACATGAACATAATGAATCCAAATGTGAAATGCATGTTGAAAGAAAATTGGTTACCACTTTAAATGTGGCCAAAACAAGTTCCCTATAAATTGAGAAAAACATGGATAAATATGGTATGGTTTCCTCATTTTTAGCACAAGCCCATTTTAATAGGAGACCTATGAATGAAATAGTTGTAGATGTTATTTGGATGCATATCCTTTATGTTGATGTTAAATGGTTTTAGGTACCTGGTTCTTCACTAGATCTACCTAGTAATCCATACAAGCATGTGGGTAGTCCTTAATGATGGCAATAAGTTGGCATCAATATACAAAGAAATCTAGACAAAATACATTTCACATAACTTCCTCATATCCTTAGCATTAAGTACCCCCATCATCGCATGCGGGGATCCATTAGTCCCACACCCTTAATAGCATGATAGGGTTGTAGTGTCATCACCCTCTTCAAGAAGTAGGCGCATATAAATGTGTCAAAGCCAAGTTTACCATTGTGTACCTTGCTACATGAAACACCCCTATTGTTACCTTGTTACGAACCTAGATGTAATTTGAGTTTATTTTAGTATAAGATTAAGAGTTAGGGAATAATTTATTTGGATTTTATAAAAATTGTAAAAGCTTACAATTGTAAGCATATTTTATTTAATAAAATCAAAGGCAGCTTGAAAGACCCATGTTGCAAAGAGAGTGAATCATATCCCATGGGAGAGGAACATAGTCCCGTTGAGCTAGTTGTGAAGAGAACAAGTGGTTAAAAGACATTTATTAAACCCTACTATTCAATATTGAAGGGGGGAATCCAAAAGTGAAAAGAAGGTCCATGACTCTTGGGAGGAGGGAGTGGAAAAGATAATGGCTTTAATGAAGACCTAGGGAAACACAATAAATACATGCTTGTGGTTGAGGACAAGATGCTGTCTAGTGCATGGGGAATTTGCTATGTGGGAACTCAAAGAAGTGTTAAGCATAATTATGGAAAGAAACATTTCCATTATCTACATTACAATTATCTATATACTGAAAGGAAATGGAGTACCATTTCAAACATTGAGTAAAGCATGAGGTACCACTGAGAACTAAATTACATAAGATAGAGTGTTCATCCCTATGGTGTCATGGTTCAGGCTTGGGGGTGATAATTGAGTAAGTGACTTGGTTGTTCAAAGATATATGGTTGGGAAGAATGTGGTCATGCAAGTTGTTTTTTGTCTAGTGTTGTGCTATAGATATGTATTTACTCCCTTGAAGAATTATATTTCCTTAGATTCAGTATTTAAAAGATTCAAGATACAAATATTATTCATAGCTCTTAAGATTACACTAATAGTGAGTTAATCGAATAGACAAATAAAGTATATTTGTGTAGTTTTAGAATTTCATTATATAATTTTATATACTACATAAAATGGGATTGTTACAAGTGAAGGGAATCTAGAATGTATTTATCAATTGTACAAAAGTTAGGCTCAAAGAGGAAAGAATGATAGAAATTACCAGAAGTATGTTATGCAAATTCTCTGTATTCATTTTGTTTAATGATAGAATAAAAATGTTCTGAGAGGCCCGTATTATAGAAATAATTATACTAATCAATACATAAAGTACAAAAAAATTCACCGGATTATAGAAATTTGATAATGTATACATCCAAGGAAGCACTGCAATTCCAAGTTAACTAAGATCAGTATTAAGCCAACCCTACTCCACTTTTGTAAATAAAAATAACATTCAATGGTAAGTCATATTATTCTTTTAGCCCATGGGGCATAGAATAGATTGTGAATGGGCATACTGTTAAGGTAATCCTTGCGTAAGGTCACCAGTACAAAACTTCGTGGGTATGAGCCTTGCAAAAAAAAATTATATTAATCTTTTTCCATACAGAGGTATGCATGCAGCCACATGACTCATGAAGGATATACGCTAGGATAAAGTATCTACGTTAATCAAGATAAAGATAGAGAATTGTATAAGGAAACCATTAAACAAATTTATAATAGTCATGTAATGCATATACTGTAATCATCAACCTAATAGTAGCGAACTGAATCTTTTTAACTATCAGACAATTTTATATAAGTATAATTTTGTAAAAACCATGTAGTAATAAAAACATATAAGTAAAACCATGAGAATACCACCAAATACATTTCATTTTTCAAACATAATTACTCAAGTTATACCTGTATAAGGAATCACGTCAACTAAATGTAAACAGGTGAATGCAAAAAGAAAAATAACTATAATGGTAGCATATAAAACAACACCCTTATGATTGATTGCATAATTGGCAAGATGTTAATAAGTTATCATTCAGGAATCCGCCCTGAAAATATAATATATCTTTACATAGATAGAAGACAAATAACAAAGGTTGGTATTGACCCAAATTACGACCATAAGAAAACATTTGGACAAAACCCATATAATCTTGGCACAATATTAAAACTCATGGGACTTAAAACAAAGTTCCCAAATAGCCATGTGTAATCCATACATTCTAATCGTAAGGGAAATCTTAAAAAAAACTAAGTCAAACAAAATCACTCATGGTTATACTGTAAATAGAAACCCATGGTGATCTAGATATAAATATACGAGAACAAGCATGTAGCTATTTAAAAATAAGAAACATTACCCTATGAAATAAGACTAATTACATAATTAGCAATGTACATCAACATACCAATTTGGATTGAACATGTGTAAGCAACAACTTAAATAAATACATCTTGATAAACATGTTGAGAATAGTAGCAAATGCTAGTGTTATATGCATACAAGTGAAAATTGATGGATCCCAACCAAAAAACAATTAACATGTGGTGCATGTAGAATAATAGACCTTACCTTGGTAATGTTACCTCCTTATACACTCGACGATGAAATGGGTTCGTTATACATCACAATGCACGAGCAGTCTAAAGGACCTTTCCCTAGTAGTGATACCACCTCATACACTTACCATTGCAAAGGTTGGTTATATAATGACCGTGCAAACAAATAGTCGACGGTTCTAGCAAAGTCACCTCACACACGCATTGACCCTACAAGGGTTTATAGATATAAACATTACAATGCTCATGCGGGCTCTTACCTACTTAACACTTATCAACATTCACTTGTACATTACACTAATGTCATCACATTGTAAAGTTATATTATGCGTGGTATACAAGTGTTCATGAGACTCGTGATAAGGATAGAACCGAGGGTAGTATCCTTGGCCTATACGTTAAAGGAGTCATGATATCTTGTAAATCTAGGAAACAAATTACCCTGGTATGATTTAAAGAATAAGACCAATAAATGCAATAGAGTATCAATAGGTTGTGATTAATCCACCATGTTTATAAAGATATGTGAAGACATCTGTAAAGAATTTCTATCCTTAGAACAAAATACAATAGGTTTAAAGAAATAACAACCTTCTATATGCATTACTCATTTGTTATATAAAAATCTTTTGTTGTGAACATTTAAGCAATGCCATGTATACTAGATAATATATTTTTTAGTTGGTAATTTTGGGGTTGTTACACTACACAAGGAAAACTATCAATAGACTATTGTTAGAAACGTTTGCACCCATCCAAAGTAGGTTCCCTCCAAAACTTGCTCCATGGTCATTATTTTATCACTAGTAATCTGATGGGGTCCCTTGAACCCCATCACCTATACTACTCCTATTGCCACTGCAAGGGTCTCTAGTCACATGATGTCCTCCATGCGAATAGAGGATTCATGTAGAATAGTTCCCTTGATTCAACGGGCCTTAAAAAGGTCCTCAGTGGGAAGATCCCATGGTTGGATAGGCTAAACATTGCTTAGGCACTCCATATATCGGTAGGTATGTATTGAAGTACATGTTAGGTAAAGTGATTTATATTTGTTCAAATTTCAGAATGAATGCCCCAATGTCCACATCCCAATACTCGATTATCTTCCTCAATAAAATACCACCTCCTAGCATCAATGTGTTCTCAAGGAACTTGAGAATCCCATATTGTGTGAGTATCCCCGGAACGGTTACACCCTTCCGATTTTCTCTGAAAGTATTGGGAAG
Source organism: Larix kaempferi (assembly GCA_027924585.1). Lineage (NCBI taxonomy): Eukaryota > Viridiplantae > Streptophyta > Pinopsida > Pinales > Pinaceae > Larix > Larix kaempferi. The sequence goes on from BSBM01000753.1 coordinate 51,009,864, forward strand.
TATCTCTCTCACTATGTAATGGTCCTCATAGTTGTATTTTTCTAATAATTTCAATTGGTAAGTGTACACTTTTTTCACCTAAAAGTACAGCCCGACTTGGCATTTTCCAAGAGAAAATGTGCAACGTTAGTGTGCACCTAGTCATTGAAAAAGTGCGCACAATTCCCACATTTTTACCTAGCAGGTGTAACATCATATCACATGTTTTTATCCTATAGGTGCAAGTGTGTCACACCTATTGACCCTTTTTTCTATGAGTGTATAGAAAAAAAAATATATTGAAATATGTGACAATGGATGAAAATTTTCTTAGGTCTCTCATGAGCCTAGGAATTCCTAAATTAGGAATTCAACATGTCATATTTGTATTGGAGCTTTTTAGGCAACATTATTTGGATCACATGAAACAATGAATTGGATTTCTGCTTTTTGTGCTCTTGCTCGATCTTATTAACTCATGCAATAAATTTTGACTTCTCTTTAGTCATCTTCGAATTACGTGGCCATGAATGTAATTAACTTCAACGTCTCTTCAATTTATTTTCGCATGCACATGGAACCTCCTTCCAATTCTATAAATGAGCTACGTATGGCCTGGTTCATCATCCCGGTTCATTCCTTGTCTATCTTGCTTTGGGTGTCGCATCTTTTGAGTATCTCGTCTTCATCCACCATGTCTTCTTTCTTCTAGATATTCAACAGTGCGTTTGACAATTTTCACTCGGTAGTTCAGTCGCAACGAGCTGAGTTTTCCAGACTGAAAGCGGACAGGGAACTTGGAAAACTCAAATGAAAGAGTCTAATTTCATGCATTGGTATGCACAGTCGCAAGTCAACCAGAGTAATACTGATGGGTTTCCCAGTCTGAGCAAGAGAATTGACTTCCCAAAGAAGCAAAACAACAAATTCTTGACTTGTTGAACTTGATTAGGATGGAACAGTGAAATGCTGACGCATCATCTTCAACCATGCAACTTTGTACACTGCTTCAATCTCCTGAATTCATCAAGCAAGCGATGATGGATCTTGAACTACGTTTGTCTCAACAACCAACTAGTCATGACGTGGAGTTGGACCTTGAGCTATGGCTCTAAATCAATTTTTTAATTCTCAATTTTGTTCAATAGGGCTCCCATTGTCGTAAAAGTACTTTGATTGTAGTTAGGCCTTAGCATGCTACCTTTGAGACTTTGACTTTGTTTTCTGTGACATAGGTCTCATGTAATTTTGTAAAGGAAAATTTTGAATACAAACTTCGATTATGTATATGTGCGGTCCTTATGTTTGTTCATCAACAATACTCATTTGTACTCTTATTTCTATTGTTACATGTATGAGCTCTTTGTGAGACATTTTTACCTTAACACATCTTTGCAAATAATTGAATATATGTGCATTTTCCTTTATTGGTTATACACAATCTTCAAATTCCTTATAATGCATTCCTTGAATTCCTTGAATGACGTGTTGAATTAAAGGATGTGACTTATCCTTTTAGATGTCAGCAAGATGGGAAACATTCGCTTGCTTCTTGAGATGTAATTGGATTTCTTTCTTTTTTCTGTGCATGCTTGAGGAGTTTCCCTTACCCACATATTCATGTGCGCACATCCCTTTTGATACTATGTCCGACTATATTCCCTTTTGGTCCTTGTTGTTACAGTTTATGTCATGTAGAGTATTTCTATCTGGATGGTTTACTGTTCTTCGACAATATTGAGCCTTGTGTCCAAAACCATCACATGCATAACATCTCACAATATGACAGGTTATTACAATATGACCATTGTAATTGCACCTTGCGCACTTCAATGTATTGACCTTTCTTCTATCAATCTAACAGAAATAATTGTAATATTTCAAGGAGATATCATACCTAAAGGGCTTCATTTGATTTGGACTATACTTGTTGTCGTAGAACTTCTCAGTTGTTCTATCATAGCCAAGTCCTGATTTGTTTGCTAGTGATCTTTGATTGCTCAATATCTTATCTAGGATTGATGTTTTGTTTTTGTATTTTCTCTCCATTTCTATATCAAGACAATTTTTATCATTTCCTAGATTTGCATAGTTTGGAGTATCAATCATGATGTGACCTTAAGATCGTTTCTTCCCTTTTATCTTAGTTAATTTTTATTATAAGCAAGAGATCTCTCTATTCTTCTGCTCAAGTTGACTTGTCAAAATTTCATTTTTATGCTTTGACTCTTCTAGTGATGTCTTCAATACAGATTCCTCTTCTTCAAGCTTCCTAACTTTATCTACTGTGCAGTTTAGTTGTTTCTCCCGTTTTTCAAGAGACTCTTGAATAACCTTGTCTTGCTTGACTTGTTCTTCATACTTTGATAGTTGGTACTGCAAGAGTTTGTTCTTCCTTCTTGACTTCTTTAATTCATCCAAGGCACTAACCAGTTTACCCTCCCAATCGACTTCTGCAACTTCTTCTTCTTCAGATTAACTATCTGATCCAATTTCTGCGAGAGGTTTTGGAGGTGAGTTAAAGGTTTTGATAAAGAAGTAATTAACCAGTGTGCCTAATTGACTGTGCGCATTTGATGTGTCCTTCTTGATAAGGTGACAACGCTTTTTATTTTCTTCTATTCTCTCATCTTCAAGAAATTCCATGAAAAGAACTTCTTTTGGGCTATTATCGCAATCACTTTCTTCAGAAGAATTAATTCCTTCCCTGGAGTACATAATATTTCTTTGTTTTGGGACTTTCTTCTCGCTCTCAGATATGTCATGTGTGTGTGCCATCCTTCGTTCATTGCAATTGGCATCTTCTTCACTGTCACTATCTCTATCTTCTTTATACAGACATTTTGAAGCGAAATGGCCTACTCTTCCACATTTAAAAAATTTGAAGGGTAACTTACCCTTATACTTGCCACACTCTCTGTTCAACTTTCTCATAAAGTTTTCTTCTTCCTCATCTGATTCATCATAAGATATTTTTTCATACTCATGTTCTACTTTCCTGGCGGCTTTAAATGCTGCTTCTTTCCTGGTGGGATTTTTCCTTTTAGTTCTCATCTCATACGCAGTAAGAATCCCATGAAGCTCATCCTTTGTTAATCCTTTAAGATTAGTTATGTCTTCTAACACTGACACCTTTGAGTCAAATCTTGGTGGTAGAGTTCTTAGTATCTTCTGCACAATTGATTCTTCAGTTAGTGAAAATCCAAGACTTTTGATGGCATTGAATAACTCATTGATTCAAAGAAAGTATGAGGCAAAATTTTCTTCATATTTCATTCTCAAAGACTCATATAGTCCAGAGTAAGTCTGTAGTTTTTCCTTCTTGACTTTCTCGTCTCCTTCATAGATATTTTTTAGTTTGTCCCATACATCCTTTTCTGAAGCACAATGCATAACTTTAGTGAATTCATAATCTGCTAACCTGCATAACAGTGCATTCCTTGCTCTTGCATTACATTCATACTATATTCTTTCAAATGGATCAAGTGGAGCAGTTGCAGGAACATTATATCCATTCTCAATAGACTACCAGACATCAGCACCAAGGGACTACATATATACTGCCATTCTTATCCTCTAGAAGGTGTAGTTGGAGCCATCAAATGTAGGTGCTCTGTTGGTGGACAGTCCTCTTGCTTGTCCATATCTGTGCAAGGGTCTATCTTCCAGATGTTAATGTGAAATTCCATAGGGGTAGATCACTGAGCTTGAACAAACCTCACAATTTCACACTATTATTATTGAGAAGAATTAGACAGAGACATGGATCAATTCACTCATAAAATTGAAACACACATGAAAAACTGTTGTTGATCCATTAATCTGCTGTAAGCTAGAAATCATATAATGTCACAATAGAATGAATTCTATACTCCTGGAAGATTTCGAATTCACCTCAAGTATAGGACTAGTTTGCATTGGAACCATCTCCCGATAAGGTTCAGTGGCCACTGATGATGAATAATCAGTTAACTAAGGTAGAACTGAGCACAACTTAATCATGTGGGCACCAAAATAGGGGAGGAGACTCCAAGGGGGCGAAATATTGACTTGTAGTGATCAAAATAGGTTTTCCTACACTCAGTAGCCGTGAAACTAGGTGTAACAGTCAGTTAACTAGGCAATCAAGGGGACAACGTTCCCTAAATCATGGAACTGACTGTGCTAATTCCTAAAATCATGCATGAGGGATAATTTGGACTTCATTGATGTAATCAAGGCGCTCTAAGTGGATAGGAGGGATAATGATGGCCAAAAACAATCTCTAGGGGGACCAAAGTAGGGACTAGGTGCTAGGAGACTCAACTTCCAATGCATGGAATGCATGGATGCATGCAAGACCAAAATAAGATGGTGAGAATATTCCAACACCCCCCCTTAAGCCACACTATGAGGAAAAATAAATGAAAATTAGGGCCCTGTTTACTGAGACCAAAGTTCACCCTGTACAACAATCTAAAAAAGTGACGAAAGAAGGAAAACCCAGTGGGAAAAAACCCCCTCCTCAAGATAGACTGAAACACACCAAAAATTGTTTGAAGACTCAAGTAGGTGTGATGATTGATTAAATGTCTGGAGGTATCTTCCTCTTAGGAATAAGTGGATCATGCTCCAAAAATATGTGCTTGTATTCTCCTTCAGTGGATGCAAGCAAATCTGGAGGCTTTTTGAACTTGCTCTTCAGACCAAACATGGTGAGAACAAATCCAAAAATATGAAGATCATCCTGGAACCTGTAATTTGAACCAACTGAGGTAGGATCAACTCCAATTAGATCTAATTTCTATTGAAACTTGAACTTATGATCAATGGAAGTTAAATCAGCTCCAAGAATTTATAGATGGTTTATTGTGATCTGCTTTGAACTAGCAGGGGCGAGATCAAAACCAAAATCACCAAAATGTGTCTGAGACTTAAACCCAAGCAAATGGTAGTGTCCTCCATATTCCGTGAAACTCTGAGAACATGTGCCAACGATCAAATAGAATTTCATAGGAAGCATGTGATCAAGGAGGGAGAATGCATCACCTCCAAACTTTGATTTAACCTCCAAAATATTCAATAGATCACCATTCTACACACCAACAAACTCATGGGAAGTAGAGAATTCGAAACTGTCTTCAACTTCTAGAGTAACAGAGGAAGGAATGTCTTCAACATCAGCTTTCTGTGTTAAATGTGCAACTTATTCTTCATCTTGAATAAATTCATCATGAGATATGATTGAGGCCGAGACATAATTAGAGAGAACACTTAAGGAGGTATCACTGGGATTGTTCTCCAAATAATTTGCACCATTCTCTTCATTCTACTTTCCAAATGATTTTTCCAGTTGGGCCCATAGATCTCTTGGATATTCAGCAATTTCCATGAGGTAGCGCATACTAGGAGACATAGCAATACACATTCCTCCAAAGGCTCTGTCACATTCATTTAGCTAATCATTCTCTTCTTCATAGGAAGCAAAATATCTCATAACACCAATACACATATAAAAAATACCTTGTCTCTTCAGATATGCTATCATCTTTGGTTTCCACTCATCATAGTTGAATGGAGAGAGAGGAGGAATTGCTTTCAGATTCATGGAAGCTGTTGTAGAATACTTGCAAAAACAATGTAAAAATATATGGAGGATTGTTACTGAATCTATTGAACACTTCTTTAGGATAGTAGGAAATTTTATCCGTATCCTTCACACCTGGCTAGACCTCAAAGTATTTCTCCAATGAATTCAATGCAATGGCACCAAGATTTGCTATGGAAATCCAGAGGATTCTGGTGCTCTACTGAAAGAAGTTGCTCAATCTACTGTTCAAAGTGCTCCAACTACTACACTCAAAATATATCATGAGCTCTGATACCATGTGAAATTTCAAAGGGGTAGATCACTGAGCTTGAACAAACCTCACAATTTCACACTGGTATTACTGAGAAGAATTAGACAAAGACATGCATCAATTCACTCATAAAACTGAAACACACATGAAAAACTGTTGTTGATACATTAATCAACTATAAGATAGCAATCAAATAATGTTACAATAGAATGAATTCGATACTCCTGGAAGTGTTCGAATTCACCTCAAGTATAGGCTTAGTTTGCATTGGAACCATCTCCCGATAAGGTTCAGTGGCCACTAATGATGAATAATCAGTTAAGTGAGGTAGAACTGAGCATAATTGAATCATGTGGGCACCAAAATAGGGGAGGATACTCCAAGGGGGAGAAATATTGACTTTTAGTGATCAAAATAGGTGCTCCTACACTCAGTAGTAGTGAAACTAGGTGTAACAGTCAGTTAACTAGGCAATCAAGGAGACACAGAGACCTAAATCATGGAACTGACTGTGCTAACTCCTAAAATCACACATGAGGGTGAATTTGGACTTCAATGGTGTAATCAAGTCACTCTGAGTGGATAGGAGGGATAATGATGGCAAAAAACAAGCTCTAGGGGGCCCAAAGTAGGGAATAGGTGCTAGGAGACTCAACTGCCAATGCATGGAATGCATGGATGCGTGTAAATCATGCAAGACCAAAATAAGATGGGGAGAATATTCCAATAGTTAAGCTGTTATTGAAGACACTTGCTCTGATACCAATTGTTGGAATCTTATTAATACTAGGGGGAAGAATCAGTATTAGCGCAGTTATGAACAATTTTCTCTTCTTATCAAACTTAAATAATAGTTATATTATGCATTCAACATAAACAATAACATTCATCCACATATGCTCAAAAAATAGAACACAAAGTTTTTATGTGGAAACCCAAACAAGAGAAAATCATAGAATGCTCTTATATTATAAAGATTACATTCATGGAAGAACCAACTACTGAAGTTTTCCAGCACCAATTGGAAGGAGGCTCGAACCCCCTGGTTTTATATTCTACGACCTAAAGGAAGCACCGAATCCATGATTTACAAGATTTGACTGGAAAAAGGCACTGACCCCCTAGTTTATAGGAATTGACTTGAAGGAAGCACTGACTCCCTGTTGCTTTCCCCATCCTGCCGCCCTAATATATCTATTGAAGATAATTCTATGTTGTTCTATTGATCCACACACTCTTCAGATTTGCTGCAATACTTTCCATTGTGCGCACCTTCTATATATTGTGATCTTGCAATTGTTGAACCATATCATGTACTTCACTTTATTACACACTTGATCTCATACTTCATAACCTTCTACAGTTTGCACATTTTTTTGTCATACTATTATGTTTCTACGCATCTTCAAACTCAACTGATACTGCGCTTCCTATACTGTGTTGTTTTTCTAATCTCGTGCATCTGTATCAGATAAATCACATCATTCTGCGCATCCTCTGCTATGCTACACTTCTGTCTTGGCGCATATGTCTTAAATAATCTACGACCTTCTGCACACCATCTGTGATACTTCCTTTATGTTCTTACACACTTGTCTCAAATAAACTTCATCATACTATGCATCTTCTACTATGCTTCATATCTATATTTGCGCATTTGTCTTAGATAAATCACTTTGTCTTGCGCATCATCTGCTATGTTGCATTTCTATCTTCGCGCAATAGTATCAGATAAATCACTTCGTCTTGTGCATCATATTCTATACTGCATTTTTGTCTTTGTGCAACCGTCTCAAATAAATCATTTCATCTTGTGCATCATCTATTATGTTGCATTTCTGTCTTCGTGCAACCATCTTATATAAATCATAGTTCTACCACTTTCGCATCTTCAATATTACTTCAACTCTCCAACTTGGCTTCTTATTTATACTTGTCCTGTGTAGACAGTATGTCCACAAGTTGGTCATAGCGTACCTTCTTCCTTACTACACAGTCAAGCTTAATTCACGCTTCCATCACTTGTCATGTTATGCGCCACTGAGGTATCACACCTTGTGGGTCTTGTGCATACTTATTCCTTAGCACAGTGGGTCTTGCACACTTTGGAACCACTTCGTGTGGGGTCTTGCCCCCTTGACTTGTTCGACCACCTCTTACTTCTGGGACTATTGCATGCTTCAAATACTTGTATACTTCTTCCAATTGGTGAGTCTTGCGCACTTTCGGGACTTGCATACTTGTCCAACCGCTTCTTGCTCCCAAGCCTCTTGCGCACTCCTGAAACTTGTCCAACCAACTCTTTTGACTTTACCTTTGAAGTACCATGACTAGATGGATTGGGACTTGCACATGTACCTTATGGAATTCTTCAAATTGGATGCACAAACCAAATGTATTGGATGTACTTCTACAATCTAGATGTACTTCTTCAAACTGGTTATGTGCTTCTTCAAACTGGATTTCATATACTTCTTCAAACTACCACAAGGATATTGAATCCTCTTTGACATCAGTTGACATCAATGACAACCAAATTTCAACAACCACATCTTTATTTTATATGATACTTCCACTATGGCTCTATTTCCAAAAACACTTTTACACTAGTTTTTTTCATATGTGTGAGACTAAGATGCAGTGATAACATATATTTTCTCCAATGCAACCAATCGTAAAGGAAAAAATCTTCAAACCAAAATATGGGTGACTCCCCTCTATGACATATTATGCACTTAACCTATTTTTGAGCCCATTCTACGCCTATGGGACTCCCATTGTTTGGGAAAGTTTCATATCCCAACCACCCTTGCATTCATCCTTTCTCAATAATAGTTCCTTACCTCGACGGGTTACCACCCATTAATACCCTGTGTGCATTTTGGTACCCATGTCATTTTTCCTACAGAGGGATAGTAGTCCATGTAGTTCATGACACCAAATTTGGCCTCAAATAATTATTCATCTCACTCATTATCCTACCCCAAGACTCCCATATTGAGGCATTATTTGTTTCATTTTACATATTAGCAACCATCGATTTCATCCATACTGTAAAAGTTCCATTATGTTTCCACCATTCATCTGTCCTCAAGAAAATTACCACCATGCCTTATCCTTGGTTACTTCCACTTGTTGTCACATTTACAATCGATTCATTTGGTCACTTTTTGGACACTTATCTCATTGTTTGTATCATTGCCTAAATATCCCCATTGTTTGGGAAACCATTCAAAGTTTTCATAACATGACTCCAAATTGTATATTATATTATATGGCAATGTCCCTGTCATCTTTATCCAGATAATTCTATGATTATTTATGTTATCACCTATATTTCACACACATGCGACATTTTGATGATTATTATAGAGAGACATCATTGAAATATAACATGCAACTCATAAGGTTTAGTCCATGATCTTTTGTATTTTTACTGCATTAAGAATTTGAAACTGACATTTTGAGCAAAAACCCTGCTCATCTTCATGGAAGTAGAAACAACGAGAAATTTATGAAGAAACCAACATGATAAAATATAAATATGTGAAATAAATCAATGAATCAAAAAGTCAAATTGTGGCCCAATCGAGCAGGTTTGTAAAAGGAAACCCATGCGACATCACATGGAAAATATCTTGAAAATTGCATGGATGTACCAACATGTATACCATTAAATTTGACTGTAAATTCAAAGCTTGGAAACCACATCTTGGTTCCGGAATTCAAATTGGCCTTCTTCACATGCTTGGGAATTCAATAGCCCATACTTGTACCTTGAAACCACTTCATGAGAAGGAGAATTCACATTAATAACTAGTTGTTTGTGGAATACCAATTGGCCTGTAAAAGGAATCCATGAGCATGTATTTCATAAGGAGAAATCAAGAGAAAAGTTATGCTTCAATAATTAGTTTGAGATAAACATATTTCATCATCATTCTCACCATCCATTGGAATTTCAAGCTCACTTAGATTCTTCCTCAAGAAGCAAGTATTTTCCCTTCATCGTTCCAAGTTAGTTAGCAAGTGATTTGATAGATATCAAAGGACCCTCCAAAAGGGAGTGTTGGCTACCATTTGCAAGCAACATTCTCCTAGGTGACACCATTCACTATTAAATAAATGGGTCTCATTCCAAGCTTGTTCGATGGTTTTTTGCGTTAGAATAACATGGCTTGAAACATCAGACCCATGTCCATAACTTAATGCCATTTAAGTGACATTAAAATGCTTCAAATAAGCATCGAATACAACATATGAGTTTTCAAGTATTATTTTGTTACAAATGTGGATTGTACATCAGTGAAACATCCAAAAAGAGACATTCCCTAATGTCAAATAAACGCCCAAAAGACAACATTGAAAACATGGTTCCAATGTTTGTCAAACGTTCGATAAGCCATGTTGCAAATGCGGAATAAATATCGGTGGAATGTTTGATAAGCTACATTCAAAATGTGGTCCAAACGTCAGTATAATGTCTGAAAATCTATGTTATACACATGTAATAAACATAGGTCAAATTTGCGATAAGCTACGTTACAAATGTGGACCGAACATATATCAAATGTTTGATAAGCCACATCTATAATTTCCATGAAAAGAAAAAACATGGACATAACGTCCAAACCTTGTGGAATGAATTTCAATTAAGATGTAAGTAATCAATGTTAGAGTTATGTTACCAACATTCAACCCACACCGCTCTTACGTCAAATGAACATCGGTTAAACGTCCAATAAGCCACACTTTTAAATGCCTAGAACAAAAGAAATGTAGATGTAATGTCCAAGCATCGTCGAATGAATGTCGATTAACCCATAACAAACCAACATTAGAATTATGCTATTGACGTTCAACCCATGCCGCTTGTACGTCAAACGAACGTCATTTAAACACCTAATAAGACATGTTTATAAATGGATTTCAAATGAAAAAAACATGGATAGAATGTCCAAGCATAGTGTAATGAACATTAGTTAACCTATAAAGAATTGATGTGGAGTTATGGAACACATAACCCATTGAACCTTCTAACAGAATTTTACGACACACATGGAGTTTCAACTCTCGTGTTACAACAACGGGAGTGGAAAAATTTGTGTTGCAGTAAACAAGAGTCGCAACTCTTGTAGTACAACAATGGGAGTTTCAAAAAATAAGAGTAAAAAATCTTATGTTACAGCAACGGAAGTCATAGAACTTGTGTTGTAGTAAATGGGAGTTGCATCTCTTGTATTACAACAACAAGAGTTGTAGAAAATGAGAGACACAACTCTTGTGTTATAGCAATGGGAGTTGCAACAAATGGGAGTCCCATCTCTTGTGTTACAACAACAAGATTTGCAACAATTAGGAGTCACAACTCTTGTGTTACAACAATGAGAGTTAGTGTCGTAGGCCATATCATTTATCGTTGGATACCATAGTCAATGTGTGGACCCTCAAACCATCACATAGGCCCTCCATAGGGAATATTTGTAAAATGAGTGGGATATGGTGCCTATTTTGAGGTTTAGAACACTAAAGTTGGTTCTTGATGTCAAATTCATGTTTCAATGTGAAAACCTAGTGTTTCAGTCCATGAAGATTGTCATCGGGGATCATGGAATTACCTCTGGCCCCAACTACTGGAGCTATCCCCCTTGCAAGATGATATCCGTGTTACCTCCCATTTTGTATGGGTGTCCACCCATGAGAAAATGATTTCTGAACTTAAAAAAAGTAACTTAAATCAACAAGAAAGGAATGATGAATGGTTCTGGGCATCAATCTATCAACTACAACCACATCGAACATGTTTGGCTGTGAAAGGGAGAAAATTATGCACTTTTTTTTCAAGTATGTGCAGTTTTGAAGTGGTTTTGGGAGGCCATATACTATTTGTTGGGGATGTACCATGAACAAAAAACAAACATCAAATACTCGTGCATAAAATGGGGGACATTTCTTGTATTATGACATAGAACTCATGAAGAAAAATATGTTGGGATAAAACAATATAAAGGAGGATGGAATCAGAGTTTCAAATCCAGTTTTGTAGAGCCATACCATAGTCATGTATCTATATTCAACCCTTATATGTTTATTTGTTAAATTTTGAGCATTAATTCACAATACTCTAGGATCTTTGCTGAGAGAATAACATCTACAATATATCAATGCATGACAATCACAATATGACAAGCATCACAAGAATCAAAAGCATAAAGACAAGAGACACATAGTTTCCGTGGGGAAAACCCTAAGGTGAAAAACCCCACAACTTCCTCAGAGATAGAGAGAGCAATGGCTCAACCAAAGTACAACCAAATAACACTGAGATAGTCTCCTAATAGCAGATGATCCTCCTCCTCACTAGTGCGCCACTTTTCAAGTGAGAGTGAGTTACTTTTCCAAGTGAGTAAAATAGAGATCTCCGATCTCTATTTATACTAACCTTTTTTCCCAGTGACCTTATGGGGCCGACTTGTCTAGCTAGGTACATCCACATTATATTATATATAATTCAGGGCCGACCCCACATGGTGGTCTAATAACCCATCGGCAAGTACACACACTTGCGACACTTGTCAATCCACATGACGACACTTCCTTATAGAGGAATAACACATCTCTTATAAGGGTACAATAAATATATATAAAATACACAGATGAAATACATTCCGAAGTTACATATACATCAACACTCCCTCTTAACTAGGAAGGTATTTCTCGACATAGATCTGCTAGACAAGTCTTCTTCTAAGGATCATCGTCATCGATGCATCGTCATCATCATCGTCACTGCTGCTGCTATCTCAACCAATATCTGACTCTACTTGTCATGGGAAGTTCTACAGAGCCAGTCCTTTTTCATACTGGATGTAGGCCCACCATCTGCAGGTCTTCATCATCACTGGCCATACTGTGGAATTCTCAGGACTCATTACGTGCGTCACAAAACCTGGCTGCAGCATCCCAGGCTATTACGAGCACACAGCTCTACCTATAGGATCTCCCAGGAGCACATTACATGTGACCCATCACAAAACCTGGCTGAAGCATCCCAGGATGTTACGAGCACACGGTTATACCTGTCGGATCTCCCAGGAGCACATTACATGTGATCTCACCACAAAACCTGGATGAAGCATCCCAGGCTGTTATGAGCACACAGCTCTACCTGTCGGATCTCCCAAGAGCACATTACATGTGGTCCACCACAAAACCTGGCTGAAGCATCTGAGGCCTTTTTCATCCTGTCCAGATCTCCCAGGAGAAAATTACATGTGGTCATGGAAAAACCTGGCTGAAGCATCTGAGGCCTTTTTCATCCTGTCCAGATCTCCCAGGAGCAAATTACATGCCATAGGACAAAACCTTGAAAGAGCATCTGCCAGATATCCTAGGGCACCGAATTACATGCCATAGGCAAAACCTCGAAAGACTATCTGCAGATCTCCCAGGGCACAAATTATATGTCCTCCCAAGCAAAACCTTGAAAGAGCATTTGCCAGATGTCCCAGGGCACCGAATTACATGCCATGGGCAAAACCTTGAAAGACCATCTGCAAATCTCCCAGGGCACAAATTACATGCTTACCTGCACAACCTGTTCCACGGCCACAGAGTATCATCTTATAATCATCATACATCATCCTGATGTACACATGATCATCTTGATCATCATCACTGCAACATCCTGCTGCATGTCATCTGGAGAAGCTCGTCATCCACGATCATCCTGATCATACAATGCATCCAACTGATGCACACCAAGTATCTACCTGATACATATCATCATACATAGTGTATCCACCTAATACATAGATACATGATCCACACAATGTATCCATCAACATACATGATCTACCTGATCATACTTGATACGTATCAATATACATGATCTACCTGATCATACAATGTATCCACCTGATACATATACCGATACATGGTCCAAGCATCCAACATGATGCATACATACATACATAAAAATGATCCAACTGATCATATCCAGCATCCAACATGATGCATACATACATACATAAAAATGATCCAACTGATCATATCCAAGTAGAAACCAGAACATCATCCTGATGCTCATCATCCAGCGCTTACATCCACAGCCATGTGAAGGATCCTCCTTCCAACATGCTTGGAATGGCTTCAGCAAATGTGTCCATCACTTCTTCCTTGAAGTGTCCTCGATCTGAAGAACGCCAAGCCTCTCTATGAAGTACTCGAACTTCACCCTGGCTAGTGGCTTCGTCAGCACATCTGCAATCTGCTCGTCCGTCGCAACATACAGGAGCTTCACGGCTCCTCTCTGCACCATATCCCTGATCTAGTGATATTTGATCTCTATGTGTTTCGACCTGTCATGAAACACTGGATTCTCGGACAGCCTCACACAACTTTGGTTATCACAGAAGATACCAGTAGCATCCAACGGGAGATCAAATAACTCAGACAGTAGCTTCCGTAGCCATACTGCCTCACAACTAGCTGAACAGGCTGCAACATACTCTGCCTCAGCTGTACTCACTGCTACACAGGACTGCTTCCTGCTAAACCAAGAGATCACACCTGATCCCATACTGAAGCAGCATCCAGATGTGCTCTTCCTATTTGCAGCACTGCCAGCCCAATCTGAATCAACATAACCCTGCAGGTTAAACTTTTGATTCGCTTCATACTTGAGCCCATAATCCATAGTACCCTTCAGGTACCTCAGAACATGCTTTACAGCAATCAGGTGAACACTCCTCGGATCCGTCAAGAACTGGCTCAATGTGTTCACAGCAAAGCAAATGTCCGATCTCGTGTTCGTCAGGTACATCAAGGACCCAATCATCTGATGATACATGGAGACATCAACCAGCTCAGATGAAGCATCACATAGAAGCTTCAAATTCGATGCCATAGGTGTGGCCATGGCCTTGCAATCCATCATCCCGAATCTCTTCAGGATATCTATTGTGTACTTCCCTTGACCAAGGAAGATCCCACCTACACTCTGCCACACCTCCATACCTAGGAAATAGTGCATCATTCCCAAATCTTTCATATCGAATTCAGCAGCAAGCTTCCTCTTAGTGTCTGCAATCAGTCTGTCATCTCCTGTTACAAATAGGTCATCCACATACAGGAGTAGAATCACAGGATTCCCTTCCTCAACCTTGTAGTAAAGGTTGGAATCCGCTTTACTTTTGGTAAAGCCCAAACTAGATAGGAAACTGTCCATCCTACCATACCAAGTTCTGGGAGCTTACTTCAAGCCATACAAGGCTTTCTTCAATCTGCACATATATGACTCCCTGTCATGTATTTCAAAACCGAGTGGATGCTCTACATATACTTCCTCTTCAACTACACCATTCAAGAAAGCAGTCTTGACATCCATCTACTGTATTTTCCATTTCATAGCTGCAGCCAGGGCAAGTACTGTTCTGATGGAAGTATACCTGGCTACAGGTGCAAAAGTTTCTTCATAATCTATTCCCTCTTTCTGAGAGAAGCCACGAGCTACGAATCTTGCCTTGTATTTCTCTACACTGCCATCTGCAGCATGCTTGATTTTGAAGATCCATTTAGAAGTTACAACAGACTTCTCTTTAGGTCTTGGGACAACATCTCAAACATCATTCTTAATTATTGATTGGTATTCCTCAACCATGGCATCCTTCCATTCTTTCTTTTCCGCTGCTTCTTCATAACTGGAAGGCTCTTTGTTCATAATGTCACAGAGTAAAGCAACATAGCTGGTCTGTGATCTGGTTCTCTTCTTTGCTCTGTGTTCTTCTTCTGGAATGCCAATATTTCTGCATCTTGAATGAGCTCTCTAGCCCATGCAGGTTTCCTCTTGTGAGGGTTATCCTCACGGGGTGGATCTATAGGTTCTTGTGGATCTTCAACTTCACGAACAACTTCTGGAACTGCTTCAATCATGGTAATGTCTTGAAATCTTGTTTCCTTAGGTTCTTCATAAACTTCGATGGGTGCCTTCCTTGATTTGATGAATGCTGAGTTTTCATCAAATGTTACATCCCTGCTGACATCAATCTTCTTGAACCCTGGAAAGTATATTCTGTAAGCCTTCAAGCTTTCACTGTAACCCACAAAGATACCCTTCTTTCCTGAAGGATCTAGTTTAGTTCTCTTTTCCTTCGGGACATGAGTGTATACTGGACAACCAAATATTCTGAGATGACTGACTTCAGGTTTCTTACCGGAAAAGACCTCTTCTGGTGTCTTGTTGTCCAATATCTTGTGGGGTGTTCTGTTCTGCACATATATAGTTGTTCTAGCTGCTTCTGCCCATAGATGCATAGGTAGATCCTGGTCATGTATCATCTCCCTTGTTGCTTCCATGATAGTTCTGTTCTTCCTTTCTGCAACTCCATTCTGTTGTGGATTATAAGGAGTAGTCAACTCCCTCTTAATCCCTGAATCACTGCAAAGCTTCTTGAAGTCACCTGAGGTGAATTCTCCACCATTGTCGGATCTGAATGTTTTGATCTTCTTATCAGTTTGATTCTCCATCAAGGTTTTGAATTCCTTAAACTTATCAAACACCTCATCTTTGTTCTTCAAGAAGTATACCCAAGTCTTCCTGGAGAAATCATCAATAAATGAGACATAGTAAACATACCCGCTTAGAGAACTGGATGACATAGAACCACATACATCTGAGTGGATGATTTCCAGGATGTCTTTTGCCTTGCTTTCACTGCTTGGGAAATCCTTCTTAATGTTCTTACCTTTTGCACATCCTTTGCAAACACCTTCATGTTTGGTCTTGATTTTAGGAAGACCCTCTACTGCCTTGCTTGCAATTAGAAGTGCCCTATAGTGCATATGAGCAAGTCTTCTATGCCAAAGTTCACTTGGCTCCATGGATTCATGCACCATGGCATGTTCAGGTTGTCCCTTTAATTTATACAAGCCTCCCTCTTGCTCTCCAATCACTACTGCATCATCTATGGTCTTTCCCTTTGGCCACATTAGGACTTGACCATCCACAAATGCAACCCTCATACCTTTTGCATCCAATGCAGAGATTGAGAGTAAGTTCTTCTTGAGCCCAGGTACATAAAGAACTTCTTTCATCTTCAAAGATTTTCCAGAATCTAGGTTGTAGGAGGCTTCACCACTTCCTTTGATTGGGTATTGATAGTCATCCCCAAGTTTCACCTTATGGGGTGATTCATGTTCAGATAGATTCACAAAAGATTCCTTAAACCCAGTCATGTGTTTGGAAGCCCCACTATCAATCAACCAATCATTACAACCATGGGAGATGGTACCTGTGAGAGCAGAGATCAGAACATACTCTTCTTCACTTGATGAGCTATCGTCACTTTCTACCCTAGCCTTCTTCTTGGGTGGTTCATCATCCTCGGCAGCATGAGCATGAAACCTTCTTTTGCTGCCCTTCTTCTTCTTGTTGGAGTTGTTGTTTGTCCTTCTTGTTCTTGGGAAAATTTATGGCAATATGTCCTTTCTCATTACAGGTGAAGCATATTCTTCTTTCTTTGAAGTGATGTGAATATTTCTTGGAGTGAGATGGCTCTCTCTTGGACTTCCCTTTCTTGGTGTGAGCTGTGAGAGCTTGATCTTCATTTCCCATCTTTTCTTCTCGTGCCACAAGCCTTGCTTCTTCTTGTGAGCATTCTTCCCGTAGTCTACTGAAGGAGATCAACTTCTTCCTTGCACAAATTCCTTGGATAAAGGAATCCCATGACTTGGGTAGGCCATTTAGAGTGGTCATCACCACTTCACCATTTTCCACCATTTCATCCACTGCTTCTAGCTGTTCCTTGATCTGGGAGACCCTTGAAAAATAAGATTGAATGGTTTCTCCATTCTGAAATTTTACTCCTTTCAATTGGTTCCGTAGGGTCATCTTCCGATTTATGTTCTTCCCTTCAAACATCTTGGTCAAAGAGTCAAACATCTCCTTGGGTGTCTTAAGAGAAGACACATGGGGTATGAGATGGTCTTTGATAGAATCAGCAATGATTCTCTTTTCCTTGACCAAGTTCTTCTTATGCAATACCTTGGCCTCTTCATCCTCTGGGATAGGGATGTCTTCTTTCACATATGAGTCCAACTCATTCTTTTCCAGGATTAACCCAATTCTATACTTCCAGGCTCGGAAGTTATCAACCCCTTCAAGCTTATCCTCAAGCTTGGTGTGGAGAGATATCTTTAAAGAGTACTTCAAATGGAAATAGAAAAGATTTAGATCTTACCACTTGAAGTGCTGAAAACTAGATCTGGTCCCAGATTAGGGTTTGTTAGAGAAACCCTAAAAATTCAAAATGTGAATTTCAAATTTTTGAAAGGATAGAAAGATGCACCTTGGTGAGCTAATCAGCCTGGTGCATTCAGAATTTGAGATCAGAAAAGTCTTGCCCTTCAGAATTGCCTTTTTGTCCTCCCGGGTTCACTAGGGAGAGCCCCTGAATTAGGGTTTGAGTTTCCTGGAGATATACCCAGCCAAAAATCTCGATCCAAAGCTCTAAACTTTGATTTTTGCAAGGAGCTTCCAGCTATGTCTTTAGATTCCAGAAACTCCTATTTTTATGGAAACCCTAATTTTTAGGGCCAAATCTGAAAATGCTCGGAACTGAGTTCTGATTGGACAGATAGATGCGCCTTGATGAGTAGAGTCAATCTACTATACTTATTTTCAAAAATCTGTGGAGAGAAACCCAATAAACAAGGAACTCAAGCTTCCGTCACTACAAAATGTCTTCTTCTCAGGTTAGCTCTGATACCATGTTAAATTTTGAGCATTAATTCATAATACTCTAGGATATTTGCTGAGAGAATAACATCTATAGTATATCAATGCATGACAATCAAAATATGACAAGCATCACAAGAATCAAAAGCATAAAGACAAGAGACACAGAGTTTCCGTGTGGAAAACCCTAAGGTGAAAAACCCCACAACTTCCTCAGAGATAGAGAGAGCAATGGCTCAACCAAAGTACAACCAAATAACACTGAGATAGTCTCCTGATAGCAGATGATCCTGCTCCTCACTAGTGCGCCACTTTTCAAGTGAGAGTGAGTTACTTTTTCGAGTGAGTAAAATAGAGATCTCCGATCTCTATTTATACTAACCTTTTTGCCTAGTGACCTTATGGGGACGACTTGTCTAGCTAGGTACATCCACATTATATTATATATAATTCAGGGCCAACCCCACATGGTGGTCTAATAACCCATTGGCAAGTACACACACTATCGACACTTGTCAATCCACATGACGACACTTCCTTATAGAGGAATAACACATCTCTTATAAGGGTACAATAAATATATATAAAATACATAGATGAAATACATTCCGAAGTTACATATACATCAACATTATTGATGTGGCTTCCGATTCTGAGCACTGTTGAAGGTTTAGGTATTTTGATATGAATATAACAACATCTTGGCCTAATTCTATGAAATGAGAAGCAATTCTATAGCAGGATGATTTTTTCTTGGCGATGGTCTCTGCCATCATTCATTTCTAGGTTATTGAGAGCATCATTGTAGACTTATTCAACAACCATGTTTTAATCCTATCCTTGAGTTTGAAATGAAGATGAGATCACTTGTTGCATGTATAAAAGAATAAGAAACCCACTAAAAATTTGGGGATTGTTTCCATAATGACAGGGTAATATGTACAAATATTTTCTTGTTGTATTGAACCTGGGATGAATAGAGACATTTTGCAGAACATAGACATGGTTAATAAAGTGTTATAGCTCTTTACATTAATTGGTTCCATAACATACTGGCAAACGTTGTTGGACATTGAAAGGGTGTTGGCATTGTCTCTTATCAAAGTTGTGCATGGTGATGAAATTATCTTAAAGATACATATTGCTTGGAAACCTCAGTGATGGATGGTTCTAATCATAATCTAAGAGAACTTCCACCAGGTCTGGGATGTTTTTTAACACAGTATTTCAAACAACATGAAAAGGATATATGGTAACTTATTTGAACTTACAACACCTTGCAATCAATGGATAAGGCCATGTTCAGGTTTTATTTGACCTTCAGACTAGAATATTTAGCATCAAGGAACACATTCTTGACACAAGTACGATTAAAGACAGTCATACATGAAATAGCTTAAGTATACGTGAAATGTATGAAAAATTGGCTATGTGTGTGAGAATATTGGAACTACTATAAATAAAAGAGATCCCAACCTATATCCACAATTAAAACAATCTATAATGGGCGATGAAACAAATTAAAAACACCTCTTCAAATGGGATTTTATGCCTTTAATCCAAAATGGTATGATATTAAAAAGACAAAGAAGATACCTTCTATTGACAAAGAGGCATTGAAGGAATTCATGACATCATTAAAGAAAATTTATGGTCCAAATTTAGAGGATAAATCCCTCCTTTGAAATTGATTTGCCCAATTTTCACATGGCTAAGGTGATTTTGCACAACTGAGGATCTATGTGACCAGCATTATGGTATGTTACTTCCTGAAAATGTAACTCACACTCAAAATTACTCATTGTGATCAACCAAAAACTCAACTTTACACTCATAGATATCATGCCAATAATACAAAGTATAAGCAACAATAGTTCAAAAATTTGTCTATAATTGCCATTTGTTTGAAATAACTTGCATTTCTTTTATTTTCAAAACATAACCACACTTGGTTTTCCATAATTGTTCATATTACAAGAGTCATTTTCCATGAAATGCAACTCAAATATTATGCCCAAAATAGTTTCAACTTACCATTATGGACACAGGTAAGTGGCTTGAGGTATCGCTCTCTGCCTCTTCTATAATGATTCTTTTACAACATTTCAATCCCGAACTAAGACAAGAGTAAAGTGTCATATCATATGGTTGAGAAGCGAGTTCTTTCCTTGTGAGGAGTCTTTATCGTAAAGTGAAGACATTGATATATTTGCAACAGGCTTAGGATAATTGAAAATTGGTTTCTATTCTAATCTTCATAGGATGCTTTGGTTTAGATATTTCCAAAGGAATAGTTAGGAACTTATCAAATCGAGGTGTTGTTGAGATTTAGGGAATTAGGATAAAATTTAATGTCTTTATTTCTCCTGACATTAATAAATAACATGATGAAATCTATGTTGAAGGTCACCATCGGAAAAGGTTTGAGAATTCGTTGAATATGTCAACCATTTATGTGTAGGAGGAACCCTACTCATGGTTCAAGGTGACTTAGCCCAAAAATCTAGCAATTATCACAACTGTGCCACTTCCATCTCCATCTTTTTTTCTTGTATGCA
This sequence comes from Larix kaempferi, assembly GCA_027924585.1. Lineage (NCBI taxonomy): Eukaryota > Viridiplantae > Streptophyta > Pinopsida > Pinales > Pinaceae > Larix > Larix kaempferi. The sequence continues at coordinate 51,030,977 of BSBM01000753.1, forward strand.
TAGGCACATATTAGGGAGCTATCATGCCATGTAAAATATGTGCAAAGTTGTATATTTTGGAACAAATATTCATTTCTTGTTTTTAAAATGTGATGCAAAATGTTGAATTCAATCAAATACCAAGATTTGAATCTCAATGATGCAATATTTTCTTGAAAAGGTCAATTTGCAAGAATTAAGGGAAGGGAGAAACTAACAACAAATTACAATGTATGAATGTTAGTGAAGTGATCATGCAAGAGCTCAAGAACTACCTTGAATGGAAACAAAACCCTTATGTTAGGAAAAATACTAACTAACCATGAAAAATAGAAACCCCACTACAATATGAAACACCCTATGTACAAATTTGAATAGTGGGAGACACTAGAGCAAGTCTAGGATGGAGCACAAACTGAAGTAACCAAGAACTAGGGAATGAACTAGATACTAAAATCTAAAATATTGAATTCCAAATTAATAAGATGTCTCTCACCTTGAAACAATTCAACATGATAGAGTACAAATTTTCTATTTCTTAATAAGGCAAGTACAACTTACTTGACATGAAAAAATCAAAGAAAATGATCATAAAGGCGAATTACAAAATTATGTTGATTATACATAAGAAGGACTTGCATCCAATGATGCATATAAAACATGATCACAAAAAACTATAAATCTAAAATAGAGGTACATAAACATAAATACCGACATATAATAAAATCAAATTTAGGCTATATGAATCCCATTCCTCTTGAAAAAATACATATAATACAATATTGTATGCAACAAAATGTGCCTACCATACATAGTGGCCAATCCCTACCACCCTAATTTCTTCTAGGGTTTTTCTTTTTCGGAAGGTCCACAATTCTGACATTGGCATCAAATTACTCATTATTTTCTCCACCACTTTCTTCTAGTACATATAGATCGATATTAGACCACAAGATACATCTCCTTGTAGGATGCCTAGTACTAGGATCGATGCCAACTACAATTAAAGCAACCCATTTATAAATCAGCTCATTTATATTATACATAAACCTGAAAAATATTAATTTTTATTCAACTCATTCATGGTACCTATAGGTGCAGTAGGGGTAACCTCTGGTTGAGCAGTACCTCTAGTCTCTAAAAATGGCTCCTGAGGAATACTTAAATCTTCTTGTACTTCTTGCAATAACAATTGTAGTTGTTGTAAAACAATACAGTCTTGATTTGTACTTTATAATTAAGTATTCAATCATAATGCATTGAATTTATATACCTCCTTGTTGACAACATAAGTATTAGTTGCATTGGCCTTTCTAATTTCAAGTAGGGAATTATAGCCTCCTTTCAGGGAAACTTTGAGCTCTTTAGTCGTGGGCATGATGTCAAAGTCTACAGAGTACATACCATAAGATAACACATTTTGGTAAGGAAAACATTTAGAGCACAATTGAAAATGAAATAGTGACAATTTTTAAATCTTAATACTTATATATCTCCCTTTCACTTTAAGATAGCCCCTTGGGCCAAGTTTGTGTTGTCCAATATTCTCAAGTATGGATTGTGCAACCTTTGTGGTGTCTTTGAGTGTATGAAAATGGTTAAGTACATGTTTATGCGATTTAAAAATAATGGTCAAATGCAATATACAATATATAATTTCATTGATCATTACACTATTTTATTGATACAGATTTATGTGAGAAACAAAATGAAAACAAAATGAAAGAGCATATATAGAACCACATACACATATATATTGCAGGAAACATAGTGATACAATAAACTCAAATTCTATGAAATGAATGAAACAAAACATAATGTAAAATAAAAGTAGCTAGAATGTTGCTAGCTTTATCTCCGAGAAGAGATGTGGCATCTACACTCATTCGTCACAAGCTTATTACAAAAGGAGGCCAAAGGGCCTTTTTAACATATGAATGAAGGAAAAACTCTAACATCCAAGAACCTAACCCTAGAATATTAACCATAAAAAGGTTTGCACACCCCGAGGTGGTTAGTTGATGTTTCAACTTCTCGGGGGCATAACTTTTCCATACGATCACTGTTTAGGGTGCTCAGTATGCCATTGGAAAGGTATAGTAAATAAGTACACATTTCTCTCATCCAAAATTTCATTTGGTTGTGTCTAGATTGTGGCATTTCCAAAAAATGTTTTTTAGGGCCTCAAAATGAACCCAAAAGTTTTGGACACAAAAATATGTAAAAAAACTGCCAAACTGGAAAAAGTGTTTTGAGCCAATGAAATAGATGGATGACCACTGATATACATCTAGATCATTTATCTACCTTTGTGCTTTTCCCGCACTTGCATGAAAGGATCCCTTTTTTCCATCTTCTTCTCCTTAGAATCCTCTATCAATGCATCCCACTCCCGTTCTGGAATTAGTACAAAATGCTCATAATTGGGGTATCGATCAATATTAATGTGGTAATTGTCCCACACTAATTTTAGGTATTTTCATGCCATGGTTTTAACCAACTTTTGGTTGAATATAGGAACAAACAACGTGGTCCTATGTTTCATCAACTCCTTCAAGTCATTTCTTTGGTATTTATAACTTGTTCTAATTGTCAGTACAAATAGAGAAAATTCATTTTCTTGTAATTGTTGATAGAACAAGTTATTTCCTACATTTCAATAAAATATTTCGATTAGATATATAGAATGAATATACAAATATTCATCATTTTATAAAATGAAAGTATGCCAATGGATTAGACGTAATTACCATGTATTTTTAATCCCTTCATTAGCACCAATTCATGACCCATATGTAAAGAAACTGATAATTTCCCAGTGCTCTTGACGAGTAATTTTAGTGTCTTCAAAGTTGTATCAACCTCTCATGAATGAGGCGCAAGAGTAATGAACCCAGGGGTTGTATGTACATATGGGACTTATACTGCGCGACAATAACAATAGGTGTAGGGGCAGACACATAAATTGGAGGATTTGAGGCATTAATAGTAGGTGCAAAAGGAGTAGATGGTACATCCATAGATGCATGTATGCTACTCCCAACATTGGGTTCTTTGTCTCTCAAGAATTCTTGCGAAAATACAATTCACTTAGTCAAGCCCTTGGATTCATTTAAAAAAAATGTCATATTATTTAAAGGAATTAATGGAATATAATTTAAAAAATACATATATTGTACTTCCTGGTGCTTACCATCAAGAATTAATTGGATTCTTCTTTCAGTCTCGGGAGTCTCTTCGATGCCCACCAATTCTGCAAGTTCTTCAGCTAATTTATTAAATTTTTTTGAATAGTTTCAAGAGTGTGGAGAGATCCTGAGATATATAAGAGCTCCTGATATATCTACGTTGTATCCTAATCAAGACGAGGTGATGACATGTGAGCCTACAAATAATTATATAAGTTTGATAAGCTATGTAATAATAATAATTACACTAGGATAAAAGAGAACAATATGGGATATAATAATGAACATATAAATGGCCATATATTATTTCACCTGCCCATGGTCTATGCATTTCCCCTGATCAACCTGTAACATAAATGATGATTTGTTAACCATATATCCAAAAAGGGGTAGATGTTCTCAATTCCCTTCATCAACATTATGACATAAAGTATATGTAATGACAAATAGTGAATATACAATATACATGTTTTTTAGTGAATCATGGACATGAGTTTTAAACCATAGTTACATTATTCCTATATCCTATTCAAATGATAATTGATCAACAACTCCTCCTTCCCCATGGTAGTTGATTTTATTGCAGTGACCACAACTCCGTTTCAATTACACTCCTCCAACACACAACTGGGTAGTTTGTTTGTGCTTCTAGGATGAGTGTTGTTTATAACCCGACAAAATTTCTAGAAGCTTTGGGACTTCCATCGATATATATGGAATATCATTTATCTTGATTGTTTTCTTTCATTTTATTATAATTTGCATAAACTCCTTATATGTGCATACTCTTTAGATATCTTTTTATCCAACCCCAATGTGGGTAATCATATATTGAGCCAACATAATCCATGATATCGACTTTATAGTTGTATGGAACATTCAAACCATCCATTTTAAGGATCCCCAACCATGTAAACTAGATGGAGCAATTTGATATGTTCTTCCATTAATATAGAAATCAGTGTTTATTTCAGGAAGTGGGTTTGGTTTCCAATTCTTCAAATAATGTCTATATATTAATGAAACTTTATTGTCTCCAACGGTGTCATTGTCATAAGAGAATGACCCTCCTTCAACAAGAAAGAAATCCATATGCTATATATATATATTTGGTTGTTCCTATAATTAATGCCAAACAACAACAATCATTTTCAGTCATATGATTTGGATACCAAAATTTGCAATTGATCGTGGGTAGCCTTTGATAAAACAATTTATATAACTGATGCATTGATGTTTTTGCATAACTTTGCTAAAGAAATTGATAAGTATCTGCATTGCATAGTAAAATTTTGAAAACTAGAGATTGATCTAAAATCCATGCATTCATCTCTAGAATAATCATATATGAAGGCTACCAAGAATAGGTGCATAAGTCATACGCAAACATCTTTATCATCTTAATAATAACTCATACATGGAACTTGTTTTAGAATAGGATCAACTACTTCAACTCAATGATTACCTAGAGTCTCTTGCATCCCTTCATATTCTTGGGTGGCCAACACTTTGATGAAGACCCTAGTAGAGGAGAAGTTCAAGACGTTGAGGTACTATCTTGCTGTGATGGAAAACACTTTCCTTGAAAATACGGAGACGTGGTTACCTGTTGTTTGGAGAATGTTTTAACTCTTGTAGTGAATAGAATGTTTTAACTCTTGTTGTTGTATTTTGTTACTTCCCCTGAAAGGGCACACTTGTTGCATAAAATTATGTAAAGTTGGCGAGTTGGCACTTGTAGGCATATGCCTACCAACTTGGCACATGTAGAGTGATACACTTTTGGACTCATTCCCCATTTATTGAGCTAGTTTGGGGTTAGGGTTTCACCTTATTTGTAATTCAATCCTATATTTACTCTTTAAAATGAAGGATAAGCACATCATTTCATAGGATTATTATATTTCTTAATGAGAGATAGAGAAAGTAATGTGAGTTACACCATAATTTTTGTAGGTTAGGTTATTTGTGAATGTTAGTTTTGTGGTTCTATTTGAGCCCAAAATTAATATACAAGAGATATTAATCTACTCATGTGATGTACCTACATTCAACATGAAAATATACATTTTCTAGTGTAATAATGCTATGTGAAGAATGCTAGATTTTCCAATTTTAGCCAACATGACTCTTAAAAAAATCAAGATCAAAACTTCAAATCAATTAAAACTCACCATTCCTAATTTTCCTCATATAATGTTAAATTTTGAGCATTAATTCACAATACTCTAGGATCTTTACTGAGAGAATAATATGTACAGTATATCAATGCATAACAATCATATCAAGCATGTCAAGCATCACAAGAATCAAAAGCATGAGAGACAAGAGACACAAAGTTTCCGTGGGGAAAACCCTAAGGTGAAAAACCCCACAACTTCCTCAGAGATAGAGAGAGCAATGGCTCAACCAAAGTACAACCAAAATACACTGAGATAGTCTCCTAGTAGCAGATGATCCTCCTCCTCACTAGTGCGCCACTTTCTAAGTGAGAGAAGTATGAGTTTTCGAGTGATCCAAATAGAGATCTCCCGATCTCTATTTATACTAGTCTGTTTGCCCAATGACCTTATGGGGCCGACTTGTCTAGCTAGGCATATCAACCATATAATATATATTTTAGGGCCGACCCCACACATGGTGGTCTAATAACCCTTCTCCAAGTACACACACTTGCGACACTTGTCAATACACATGACGACACTTCCTTATAGAGGAATAACACATCTCTTATAAGGGTACAATAAATATATATGAAATACATAGATGAAATACATTCCGAAGTTACATATACATCAACACTCCCTCTTAACTAGGAAGGTATTTCTCGACACAGTTCTGCTAGACAAGTCTTCTTCTCGGGATCATCATCATCATCATCGTCACTGCTGCTGCTATCTCAACCAATCTCTGACTCTAGTCGTCATAGGAAATTCTACAGAGCCAGTCCTTTTTCATACTGGATGTAGGCCCACCACTTGCAGGTCTTCGTCATCACTAGCCATACTGTGGAATCCTCAAGACTTATTACGTGCATCACAAAACCTTGCAAGAGCATCCCAGGACTTATTACGGGCACACAACCCAACCTATTGGATCTCCCAGGGAGCTATTACATGTGACCCTACCACAAAACCTCGAAAGAGAATCCCAAGACTGATTACGAGCACACAGCTCAACCTATCGGATCTCCCAGGGCGCTATTATATGTGGTCACCACAAAACCTTGAAAGAGCATCCCAGGACTTATTACAGGAACACATCCCAACCTATCGGATATCCCTGGGCGATATTACATGTGGTCATGGCAAAATCTTGCAAGATCATCCTAGGACTTATTATGTGCACACAGCTAAACCTATCGGATCTCCCAGGTCGCTATTATATGCCATAGGACAAAAACTTGAAAGAGAATCTGCCATATATCCTAGGGAGCTATTATATTCCAGCGGAAAAACCTTGCAAGACTATCTGCAGATCTCCCAGGGCGCTATTATATGTCCTCCCAAAGCAAAACCTCGAAAGAGCATTTGCAAAATCTCCCAGGGAGCTATTATATGCCAGCGGAAAAACCTAGCAAGAGAATCTGCAAACCTCCCAGGGCGCTATTATATGCTTATCTACACAACCTGTCCACGACCACAGAGTATCAACCTAATACTCACCATACATCATCCTGATGTATACATGATCATCCCGATCATCATCACTGCAACATCCTGCTACATGTCATCTGGAGCAACATCCTGAAGCTCGTCATCCATGATCATCCTGATCATATAATGCATCTACCTGATGCATACCAAGTATCTACCTGATACATATCATCATACATGATCCACCTGATACAAATACAAGACATGATCCACCTGATCATACCTGATACATATCAACATACATGATCTACCTGATCATACACAGTATCCACTTGATACATATACAGATACATGGTCCAAGCATCCAACATGATGCACATACAAAACATATACAAATGATCCTCCTGATCACATCCAGCATCCAACATGATGCGTACATACATATACATATAAATGATTCAACTGATCATATCCAGCATCCAACATGATGCGTACATACATATACATATAAATGATCCAACTGATCATATCTAGCGTCCAACATGATGCGTACAGAGCAGTAACTAGAGTATCGTCCTGATGCTCATCATCCAGCGCTTACATCCACAGCCATGTGAAGGATCCTCCTTCCAACATGCTTGGAATGGCTTCTACAAATGTATCCATCACTTCTTCCTCGAAGTGTCATCAATCTAAAGAACACCAAGCCTCTCCCTGAAGTACTCGAACTTCACCCTGGCTAGTGGCTTCGTCAACACATCTACAATCTACTCGTCCGTCGCAATGTACAGGAGCTTCACAGCTCCTCTCTGCACCATATCCCTGATATAGTTATATTTGATCTCTATGTGTTTCGACCTGTCATGAAATACTAGGTTCTCGGACAACCTCACACAACTCTGGTTATCACAAAAGATACCAGTAGCATCCAACGGGAGATCAAATAACTCAGACAGTAGCTTCCATATCCATACTACCTCACAACTAGCTGAACATGCTGCAACATACTCTGCCTTAGCTGTACTCAGTGCTATGCAGGACTGCTTCCTGCTAAACCAAGAGATCACACCTGATCCCATACTGAAGTAGCACCCCGATGTGCTCTTCCTATCTGCAACACTGCCAGCCCAATCTAAATCAACATAACCTTGCAGGTTAAACTTTTGATTTGCTTCATACTTGAGCCCATAATCCACTGTACCCTTCAGGTACCTCAAAACATGCTTTACAGCAACCAGGTGAACACTCCTCGGATCCGTCAGGAACTGGCTCAATGTGTTCACCGCAAAGCAAATATCTGGTCTCATGTTCGTCACGTACATCAAGGACCTAATCATCTGACAATACATGGAGACATCAACCGGCTCAGATGAAGCATCACATAGAAGCTTTAGATTCGATGCCATAGGTGTGGCCATGGCCTTGCAATCCATCATCCCGAACCTCTTCAGGATATCTACAGTATACTTCCCTTGTCCAAGGAATATCTCATCTGTACTCTGCCACACCTCCATACCTAGGAAATAGTGCAACATTCCCAAGTCTTTCATATCGAACTCGGCAGCAAGCTTCCACTGCGTGTCGACAATCAATCTATCATCTCCTGTTACAAACAGGTCATCCACATACAAAAGTAGTATCACTGGATTGCCTTCCTCAACCTTGTAGTAAAGGTTGGAACCCGCTTTACTCTTGGTAAAGCTCAAACTGGATAAAAATTTGTCTATCCTACTAAGTTCTTCACATATATGACTCCCTGTCATGTGCCTAAGAACCAAGTGGCTGCTCCACATATATTTCTTCTTCAACTACACCATTCAAGATAGCTGTCTTGAAATCCATCTGGTGTATCTTCCATTTCATCACTTTTATACTTCTCTATGCTGCCATTTACAGCATGGTTGCTCTGATAGATCCATATGGAAGTCATAACAAACTTCCCTTCAGGTCTTGGGACTACATCCCAAACATCATTCTTCATGATCGACGGATCATGACATTCTTCCATTACTTCATCCCAGATCCTGGGAACTTCAATATCTTCAATAGATATCTTTGTTGCTGGAACAAATGTTGTAGTCCTTCTTTTGTAGGTGATGGTATACGATCTTTCCTACAAAAGAAGTTAAATTGCATGATTAGAAACATCTCATAGTTTTCAGAACAAATTCTTCCACAAAGAAATATGTCATACAGTCATGCAATTATCTTAGCCAATGATTCAATACAACATTTATCCATATTCCGTAACTTTCTAGATGCCTTCCAATCTCTACCAGAACATTGTTAAGAGTGTGCACAACTCCCAACATGTTAGCAAAGAAGTTTCATTCTAGATAAGTAGCAATGGAATGTTGTACAGTGCCATAGGCCACTTACCCATCATATGCATATTAGTAGTATCCTGTTCATTAATGCAAATATGCAAAATACATATCCTAAGTCTAGGAACATAAGCATATACATCATTGAACAATTTTATTTAAACAAACAAATATGTAAGAATTGGTAATTAAAATACTTAACTTTGTTTGTTTGTTGGGTGGACTCCCTCTAAGTCTTTGTTTCCTTGCAGGATCTGTTGGAGTCCTAATCTGAAGTAGCTTCTTCTTACACCTTTTTGTTTGTGGAATGTAGATTGATGGTCAACTCCCTCTGAATATCCGCATCCTTGCAGAAACCACTAGAGTGTGCTCCCTCTTGATCTTTGCTTCCTGGATTACCTGTTCTTGAACTTATATTCATTCTCAATCCCTATTAATCTTAATATTATCAAAACACAATAATCTCAAGCATGTATAGTCAGGATCATTTCAAACAGAAATAATAAGCATTCTTATGGTTAGTCATAAACATAATATACCTAAACCCGTGATTACTCAAACCTATGACTCTTCTGGTTAGTCATATCATCAATTAAGGTAAGAAACATAATATGCATAAGCCGTAGATTACTCAAACTTGTAACTTCAAGAGTAATCATTATCAATCATACAAAAGTATACAATATATATAACAAAAACATACCTGGTCATCATATTTGCTAGTTATGTCTAGCAATGTGTTCTTGTTCTCTTCAATGACCTGCATAACTCATTAGTTAACCTTTGAAAAAACAAATTATGCATACCTCTATGTGATCCATGACTATGGATGAATCTTTGTCTTCATAGCATGTTTGGGTTGTCCATTCAATTTGTACAATCCTCCCTCTTGCTCTCCAACCACTACTGCATCATCGATTGTTTTACCCTTTGGCCACATTAGGACTTGGCCATCCACAAATGCAACCCTCATACCTTTTGCATCCAATGCCGAGATGGAGAGAAGGTTATTCTTGAGCCCAGGTACATAAAGGACTTCTTTCATCTTCAAAGTTTTTCCAGAATCTAGGTTGTAGGAGGCTTCACCACTTCCTTTGATTGGGTATTGATAATCATCCCCAAGTTTCACCTGATGGGGTGATTCATATTTAGATAGGTTTACAAAAGATTCCTTAAACCCAGTCATGTGTTTGGAAGCCCCACTATCAATTAACCAATCATTACAACCATGGGATATAGTACCTGTGAGAGCAGAGATTAGAACATACTCTTCTTCATTTGATGAGTCATCATCACTATCACCACTTTCTGCCCTAGCCTTCTTCTTTGGAGGTTCATTCTCCCACATTCTACTGAAAGAGATCAATTTCTTTCTTGCACAGATTCCTTGAATAAAAGAGTCCCATGACCTAGGTAGGCCATTCAGAGTGGTCATAACAATTTCACCATTGTCCACTACTTCATCCACAGCTTCAAGTTGTTCCTTGATCTGAGAGACCTTGGAGAAATAGGATTGAATGGTTTCTCCATTCGACATCTTGACCCCTTTCAATTGATTCCGCAAGGTCATCTTCCGATTTATGTTCTTTCCTTCAAATAGCTTGGTCAAAGAGTCAAACATCTCCTTGGGTGTCTTTAGAGAAGACACATGGGGTATGAGATGGTCTTTGATAGAATTAGCAATGATTCTCTTTTCCTTGACCAAGTTCTTCTTATGAAATACCTTAGCCTCTTCATCCTCTAGGATAGGGATGTCTTCTTTTATATATGAGTCCAACTCATTCTCTTCCAGGATTAACCCAATCCTATACTTCCAGGCTCAGAAGTTATTAGCCCCTTCAAGCTTATCCTCAAGCTTGGTGTGGTGAGACATCTTAAAGAGTACTTCAAATGGGAATAGAAAAGATTTAGGTCTTACCACTTGAAATGCTGAAAACTGGATCTGGTCCCAAATTAGGGTTTGTCGAAAAAACCCTAAAAATTCAAAATGTGAATTTCAACTTTCTGAAAGGATAGAAAGATGCGCCTTGATGAGCTGATCAGCCTGGTGTATTTAGAACTTGAGATCAGCAAAGCTTTATCCTTCATATTTGCCTTTTTGTCCTCCCGGGTTCACTAGGGAGAGCCCTGAATTAGGGTTTGAGTTTCCCGGAGATCTACCCAGCCAAAAATCTTGATCCAAAGCTCTAAACTTCAATTTTTGCAAGGATCTTCCAGCTATGTCTTCAGATTTCAGAAATTCCTATTTTGGTGGAAACCCTAATTTTTAGGGCCAAATATGAAAATGCTCAGAATTGAATTCTGATTGGACAAATAGATTCACCTTGATGAGTAGAGTCAATCTACTATATTGCTTTTCCAAAATCTGTGGAGAGAAACCCAATAAACAAGAAACTCAAGTTTTTGTCATTGCAAAATGTCTTCTTCTCAGGCTAGCTATGATACCATATTAAATTTTGAGCATTAATTCACAATACTCTAGGATCTTTACTGAGAGAATAACATGTACAGTATATCAATGCATAACAATAATATCAAGCATGTCAAGCATCACAAGAATCAAAAGCATGAGAGACAAGAGACATAGAGTTTTCGTGGGGAAAACCCTAAGGTGAAAAACCCCACAACTTCCTCAGAGATAGAGAGAGCAATGGCTCAACCAAAGTACAACCAAAATACATTGAGATAGTCTCCTAGTAGCAAATGATCCTCCTCCTCACTAGTGCGCCACTTTCTGAGTGAGAGAAGTATGAGTTTCTGAGTGATCCAAATAGAGATCTCCCGATCTCTATTTATACTAGTCTATTTGCCTAGTGACCTTATCGGGCCGACTTGTCTAGCTAGGTATATCAACCATATAATATATATTTCAGGGCCGACCCCACACATGGTGGTCTAATAACCCTTCTCCAAGTACACACACTTGCAACACTTGTCAATACACATGACGACACTTCCTTATAGAGGAATAACACATCTCTTATAAGGGTACAATAAATATATATGAAATACATAGATGGAATACATTCCGAAGTTACATATACATCAACATATAACTCTTTTAATATGAAGGCTACTAGGAATAGGTGCATAAGTCATACATGAAACATGGAATTCAAGGGACCCTTTCACTTAATCCATCAGACATGCATTTTCACAACAATATATTAAGTAACTTAAATACACCTAAAATAAGAGCAATAAATTGGATGCTTAGAAAGAAAAAAAAATGAAACTAACAAAAGGAAACACACAAATTTCTCTAGAATATAACCTATTAGCTTTTGTATTACTTGCATATAAATGTCTTACATCTCATCATATCCATTGTACTTATACATATTGATACTAGTAGTCGTTGGTTGAGAACTTAAACTCAATTGCAAATGACATAAAGCAAAGGAGCTAAAGACATGATAATTAAAGACTAACCACATGACTAATTCTAATGGCATCAAAACAAACACTAGAATATTGGCCTAGATTTGAGCTCCTGGTTTGCACTTCTTATACAAGTGTAACTCTCAATAGTTAAATATATTCTGGAAGGTTGTCACTTGGAGTGAAATCCAAGCCTCATGAGTTGGAATAACTACATTTGGAGGGTTCAAAAATCTCCTTAGAAGTTGTGCCCTAACTCCTTCAACCATTCCTACATTTTTAAGTACTTTTCCAACTATACACAACCATCACTTTTCCTTTCTTCCTTAGTTCCAGGAGCTTGTTATCATTTTCCTAATTTGTGGGAAGGTTGTTTGGCTTTTCTATACTTGCCTTAATGTGTATATACCTTTTTGATATGTTGGATCTTTGAGATTTCTATTAACTATCTGTGCTATGCAGATGATCTATCGTGATATTGGCATGGAGGATTTACTGCAAAGCATCTTTAGAAACATGCCCATGAGATTGTGGGTTTTTTGAGTAAACGGGAGTCATAGTTGTTGTGTTACAGTAGCTCTTGTGTTACAACAACAGGAGTTGCAAAAAATGGGATATGTAGCTCTTGTGTTATAGAAACAAGAGTTGAAGCACTATGGGAGTTGCAGCTCTTGTGTTATTGTTAGAACAATATTCCCATCATAGCCATGCCATAGAGCTTCATGTTGTTCTACCTAGTGTTGTTTGGCTCATTAGTTCCTAGTCTAGTGTATTGGACCATACTTTGTCCACATTTGACCACCTTAGACTAGTGATATATCCATGAAGCCTTGTTTGTCCACTTATCCACTCATTTCCACTATTTTATGAGTCAATACATCCCACTACATTGTATTTATGTGGGAGCTATTGCATTTACATGTTTTAAGGAGATGGAGTGCGCCCTCTTAATTATTTGGTCAACTTGTGCATTAATGGCCACTACTTAGCCAACTACTCACCCATGTGCACTCATAATGGTACCTTTCACACTGTTTGACTAGCCTAACCTCCTCATGGTCCATCTATGATCATTGAACCTCATTATGGCCCAATATATGAGTTAAACTTGGCCTCATGTCATCGATGGGTGAATTGGTCCAATCTAAGCCTCATTATTGTCATCTACTCAACTTGCCACTAAGACTCTCGATTTTGTCTCTTGAGAGAATATATATATTGTACTCATATTAATGAATAATATTAGAGTGAAATTCTTCCCACTGGAGTGATTTTCCTCTAGTGTTCTATTCAATATTTCTTCTCTATTCTTGCTATATCTTTGTGCAAATAATTATAAGTGAGATTGTGTTTGCTATCTAGATCTAGGTTGGATTGTCACATGTATCATAACCTAGTGTTGTGATTGTTGTGAAATCTAAATTCTAATAGTTACAACAATGGGAGTTGCAACAAATGGGAGTTACAACTCTTGTGTTACATCAATGGGAGTTAGTGCCTTAGGCCATATCCTTTACCTTTGGAGCCCATTAGTCCATTAGGATTGTCATTGGGGCTCATGGACTTACCTATGGCCCCAACTACTTGAGATAGGTGCCCCTTTGCAATATGATATATTGGATCATTGAGATGTATATGAACTCTCTATGATATGCATATGATTTGTCGGGATATTGGCATGGAGGATTTACTACAAAACATCTTTAGAAACATGCCCATGAGCTTGTGGGTTTTCTGAGTGGGAAAACCCTGAAATAAAATCTTCAAAAGGAAAACCTCGATTTGGAAACATGGTCGAATGGGATTAGTTTCCAATCGATTTTCCTTATAATTGATTTCTACAAGAACGTTTGACCTTCTAACGTATTTTACAATATGCAACAAAGATTTTGCATGAGAATAAACCCCCAAAATAAGAATTCAATGGATTCCAAATCTGAAATAGAAGTGACCAATGAAGGAATTGGGGTTCACTCATAGGCTTTGGAGGCATCATCCGCTCTCCCTAGTCTGATGGGTCGCAATCTCCCTTCGGTGCTCTGGATCTCTTATCTTTTCCCTTCTCCCTTCTCTGCTTGTTGTGCTCCCTTCTCCTCAACTGTAATCTCCCTTGTCCCTTATCCCTTCTTTGCTCATCATGCTCCCTTATGCTCAGATGTAATCTCCCCTCGGCCTCAATCTCGGCCTTGGTCTACTTTGGGTCTCTCTGCAGGTGTTGCAGCTTCAGTAAAATATGATGCATGGGAGGCAAGTTGTAATTATGCTCATGTAGGAGGTTTTATTTGTTCTTATTTTTTAGTTTTTATTTTGTGTATTTTTTATTTTAATATATAGAATATTTTTTTTGTGTTTATATATATATACACACACACACACACTAAATAAAATTTAATTTAATAAAAAAAATTAATTTAAAAATTTAATGACGATGTTAGTGATGACGACGACGATGATGATGATGATGATGTTAGTGATGATGATGATATATCTCTCTCTCTATACACACACACATAAACTAAAAAAGAAAATTTAATTTAATAAAAAAATTTAATTTAAAGTTTTAATGACGATGTCAGCGATGATGATGATGATGACGATGTTAGTGATGATGATGATAACAATGTCTCTAACGTTGATGATGTTAGTCATGATGACGATGATCATTTTAGTGATGATGACGATGTTGATGATGATCATTGTCATCATCATCAACATCATCATCATCATTTTCGCCATCATCACTAATCATATAGGGGACGTTAGTGCTTTGAGGTTAATTATATGCATTATACTAGGTTATAGAGATTATATATTTTATACATTGTGAGTTATATGAATTAGTATTAATAAGGGTTATTAGTAATGGGGAATATAATTTATAATAGATAATGGTTAATCAAACATGTTTTAGCTTGAAGACATGAGGTTCTTAAGTTGATGGGTTCCATGTTTTTGTTTGGTCAAAAGGGAATATGAAACTAAGGCCTTAGGTACTAAATTTATATAGGTTCAAAGACCATAAATGAAGGCTTGAACTACCACACTTACCATCTGTATGAGACCTTTAGCATTTAAAAGTGGATATGGGCTCCATTGGAAGGATTTTACCAACAAGGTTAGGTATTGGGGCCTTGCCCATGATCAAGGGGGTAAAGACAAGACTTGGGACACAAGGGAAGAATTTAGGTATTCAATATGGGAACATCATATCAAATCACCTTTAATCACATAATTTGAACACTAAGGATGGATATAGATTCCATAATTACTTGTTTTAGAAATAGGAATAGGCCTAAGTTTTACACATGGTTGGGGTAAGAAATCTACGCCTTCAACCATAGAGAAAGTGTTTAGAAATATAATTTGCTTAAGAAGGGTACATATAACAACTACACATGGCCTCTTGAGTGTATCCTTGTCTTATGAGTGGGTTTTGGATCCATAAAGTGGTTTTCAGTATTATGCATGGGTTTTAGGGTATTGAAGATAGTATAGGGAGGAAGCCCATGCATTATTCCCTAAAGGAATATTTGAGGCACCCATGGCCATGTATGATACATTGGAACTTTAAATTGGATGTTCAGTATGTCTTCAACAGGATTTTTGCAATGAAGCATGTGTATAAAAGTCATATTATGGCCAAGAGAGGAAACCAAGGCCTTACTATCTAAAGATAGAATATTTTATGCATCTATGACCAAACATGATACCTCCAACCACATAATGTAAATCTTAATTATTGTCACATGTAAATCTTGATTATTGTCACATGTAAATTTTGAGTAAATAGATATAATAGTTAATATTCATGCATAATGTAAATATATTTATTGATTAATGTGACATTATCAACGACACTAAAAGGAAAGTGAGGATTCCAAACTTATGCTACAAAGAGTCACGAGGACACTAAATAGACTGTTGAGTATGCTAATACCATGTTAAGATAAGCCTTGTAGGTTCTCTAAGGATGCTAGTTTCAAGAATAAGGATGACAATGGGACCATAAATACACTAAATGGATTATAGGGGATCAACATTATTAAATGTTATAAGGCATCAGCTAGGGGGTTGTTGTTAATAGCCATAACATATAATGATGATTAGTGTGTACATTGTTATTGTGTTTAATCATTATGGGTATGGTTTATAGAGTCAATACTATGGTGAATGTCAATATGTAGTTGATATGGTTTGTGGTGGTTAATCTTAGCGTGTTCAGAGATAATAGTGGATTAAGTTATGGTAAATTGGCTAGTTAATGGGTTAGGGGTAGGTGGCCAATTATGATAGGGAATTGATTGTGATAGGGGATAAAAAATATTCAATGTTATAAGGTGTTAGCTAGGGGGGTGTGGTAAAGGTCATAATGTATTAGGGGTTTATTATGTCAAGGGTCATCATAGTAAAAGGGTATACTAGTGTCACATTGGTCAGGTATGATAGTATTAGAGACCATAATGGTTAGTAGATATATTGTGTTTTGGGTCAAATGATTAGGTGTCATGTTAGATTAAGTGTTTTCTAAATTAAGGGATCACAATGTGTCAAGGGTTGATTTTGTTAAGATCCATAATAGATCATGATGATTAGTGTGTACATGGTTATTGTGTTTAAGCATTATGAGTATGGTATATAGAGTCAATATTACGGCAAGCGTGATTCCACCATGATCAATTATGGTCAAGGATGTCAATGGTAGTTGATATGGTCAGTAGTGGTTAAGCTTAGTGCATTCATAGATTATAGTGGATTAAGTCATCGTCAACTGGCTAGTTAATGGGTTAGGGGTAGGTGGGAAGTTATGATAGGCAGCCAATGTTGATAGGAGATCAACACTATTCAATGTTATAAGGTGTTAGATAGGGGATTTTGGTTAAGGTCATAGTGTATTAGGGGTTGATTATGTCAAGGGTCATAATAGTCAAAGGGTATACCAGTGTCAAGTTGGTTAAAACTTAGGTTCGATCATATTAGAGACCATAATGGTTAGGTGATATATTGTGTATTGGGTCATAATGATTAGGTGTCATGTTAGATTAAATGTTTCTAAATTTAAGGTTCACAATGTGTCAAGGGATGATTTTGTTAAGAGCCATAACGGATCATGATGATTAGTGTGTACATGGTTATTGTGTTTAAACATTATGAGTATGGTTAAGTTTGTTCATAGATTAACTGGCTAGTTAATGGGTAGGGGTAGGTGGAAAGTTATGATAGGGAACCAATGTTGATAGGATATCAACACTATTCAATGTTATAAGGTGTTAGCTAGGGGATTTGTGGTCAAGGTCATAGTGTATTAGGGGTTGATTGTGTCAAGGATCATAATAGTCAAAGGGTATACTAGTGCCACATTGGTTAGGTATGATTGTATTAGAGACCATAATGGTTAGGAGATACATTGTGTATTGGGTCATAATGCTTAGGTGTCATATTAGGTTAAGTGATTTCTAAATTCAAGGTTCACATTGTGTCAATGGATGATTTTGTTAAGAGCCATAATAGATCATGATGATTAGTGTGTACATGGTCAGAATGGATATAATGTGAATCATACATAATAAATAATATTGACTACAATATAAGGGGTGAATATATCATTGGTCAAATTGAACCTTTATAAGAGAGTGGCAATGTCATTGCTTCACCAACCAACCAAATCCCCATTAGAATTTTATCATTCATGTTATTATTATTTCTTACTATTGGTGCTTATTAGTTATTATGTATAATTTAATACTATTAGTATTTATTTTTTTAATATTATTAGATTGGACCCTTAATTTCTAAGCTTTGTGCCCCCAAAAAATAAAAAATCCTAGTTTGTGAAAACTCTTTCGAAGAGTGCATATAGGCAGGTACTATCTGAAAACCATTGTATGGTAGACAATACTAAAAAAATGGGGTGTTCTTTGTTAGGATATTTTAATACTCCATCCTTGTCCTACCTAGTATTATTTATTTTTCCTAGTAGTTGATGATGTCATTTTCCCCCTAGTGGTGTGAATATGTCATCTAGGATCCATCTACCACCTTCTGAGCCCTGCATGCATCATTTTAGGACCACTTGAGTCAGTTCCCTATTTGATAGGAACTCACTCAGTGTTCCAGTGCAATCCACTTGAGTTAGCTGACTCTTGTGGGGGGTTAGAGCTCTGGATGCCACTGAATGTGGCCTCATGTGCCCATTTCTGATTGACATGCATGAAAAAATCACTATTGCACCATCCTTAGTCAGTTAAATGATTGTGACTTTAGTTAGCTGATTTTAGGTTCAGTTCAGTTCAGTTTGAGTCTTCTGGAGCACTCTAGTGGTGATAATCCCTATGCTAGACCAACTGAGGTTCAAATTCTCCTACGTGATTCAAATTATCTCCATTGTAATATAATTGTTGATTATAATGATTATGTGAACATGTGACATTATTCTGCTCCTATTTGAGTTTTGTTGCATAATTATTCTTCTGCTCTTTTTTACTGCAGTTTTCACTCTTATTCAACTTTTCTGCTCATTATTTCTCTGTAATGTATCCTCATCTCTTAGATCTGCTGTGACATAGAATTTCACATGGTATCAAATCCCATGAGAGAATAGGTTAAGCAACTGCTTTTGGTAGTGCACCAGAAGCCTCTGGATTTCCACAACAAATCCATGTGCCATTGCATTGAATTCATTGGAGAAATCCAATGAGGTCTAGCCAAGTGTGAAGGATCTAGAAAAAATGTGCCTACTATCCAAAATCAGTGCTCAGTAGTAGTCCATCTCCAAAAATTGAGATTTTTTTGCAGGTTATTCCAATTTTTTTAGTGCAACAGCAGTTGCAGTAGTTTTTTGCAGTTGCAACAATTTTTTCAGTAGTTGTAGCAGTTTTTTGCAGTTGCAGCAGTTTTGCTACAGTAGCATGTGAAGAACCTGCAATAATTAAATAATGAAAATACATGAGATAGCAGAAATAACAAAACTCAGAATCACTTTATTGATCACAGGCCACTTCGAGGGGGAAACCTCCTTTGAGCAAGCTCAATACAAATAACTTCACGGTGCCTTCATTGGTCTCAACACAAACTTATATACTAAGTCTAGGAGCCAATACCATGGGTCAATACCATGTGTCAATACAAACCATGGGACAATACAAAATATGGACCAACAATTACTATGGGTCAACTTATAAAGCATATGCGTCCAACAACAATAAGACAAACTATGGATCAACAAATACTACGGGATGACTTACAAAGCATATGCGTCCAACAACAATATACTAACAAAGTAAATAGAAGGGTTGACATGGGTTCATAACATCCCCTCTCCCTTAGAAAAAGATTTGTCCTCAAAGCTTTAGATGTGGAAATTGATGCAGAATCTGAAGGAGTGGTTCCCCTGTAGCATCCTCGGGTTGCATTCCAGCCACTGATGCCTTTTGAGTTTTAGGGAGGGTTGCTTGGAATGTTGTAGACGAAGAAGAACCATATCAACTGCATGAAAAGTGCACTCAAAACGGTGCTGATCGACTTGTTGTTTTAGTCGAATTCTTTCCATGTGAAGATTGTCCTGCAGAATGAGAAGAATCTGATCGTGGTTTCGAAGAACCGAGTCAATTGCCTGAACTAGGGAGCTATTGAGGGTGTATGGAAGAAGAACTGGTGGTGCCAATCCTAAGACTGCTTCATCTAGTGTCCTTTTAGATGTGGTATTGTACCACTGGAGCACTTCTAGGAAATCCATAGAAATAGTTGTCCAAATCTGTGCAGGGATGGGCAAGGGTTTGAGCAGTCCCGAAAGGAGTGTCGTTTCACCCTTGTTGACCTAGAAAGTATCACAGTGAGCCACCATCTGTTGAATTGTCATTTTCAGTCCCTACCAAAAGAAGTTACATTGTTTTCGGTCATACATTTTGAGGAACCTAGAGTGCCCTGCTGATGAAGAAGCATGGAGTTCATAGAAGAGATAGCCCTGTTGAATAGATTGCAACCAATTTGGAACAAGCAGAGAAATAGCTGTAAGAGAAAATGGGTCATCAAATGTGTGAGAAGGAGCATCTGCCACCATATTGTCCTTACAATTCTTGTAAGTGATCGCATAGGCAGAACCCATGAGTTGGGTAACCCATTTCAGGTGTGCTGGGGAGGAGACCCATTGTTGCAAGAAATTTTCCAGACTTTGGAGATCAGTCTTGATGCATAAATAATTCCCTAATAGGTATGGCTGCCACTTTTGTACTGCATGCAAAATATCCATCATTTCCTGTTGAGATGTAGATGTGGCTAAATTCTTACCGAAAAGGTCTCTTAAAGGCGACAAGCCCACTGGTTCAGCAAGGACACCTACATATCTATCCAAGGAAGTAGGGGAGACTATTGATGGATGCATCTGAATGGAATGGAGTTGACCGATGACACCATGTGAATTCTTATTAAGGATCTTTTCCAGGCGATGTGAACTGATGATGCGAAGAGGCCCTTGTTGTAATTCCTTAAATGTGTGTTGTTTCCCATTGATTGAAAATTACATCCAAAGTTCAGCAAAATCCCATAAGAAGGGGCTGAGTGTGCGTAGCCATTAAATGCCCAAAACCACATCACATCCGCCTAGGGACAAGGCAAACATGTCAGAGCGCAGGTTATAATATTCCAGAGAGATACACACATTGTGACACTTCCCCTTGCAAGGTAAGGTGCCCCCATTGGCAACCATGACTTCAAAGTTGGAGCAAGGATGGACAAAAAAATCAACATGGTTGGCTATCCGAGGGTCAATGAAGTTATGAGTGCTACCAAAATCAATGAGTATTGTAAGAGGAAGCTTCTTGAAGTAACCCCTGACCCACATTGTTTGGGGGGTGGTGACGTCGGATAAAGCATGGAGAGATATCTTTGGTTGTTCATCCTGAGATGGGGGGTCAATAGGCAGCTCCTGAATGTTGACCTAATCATCCATTGTATATGGAGCTTCTTCACCAATTTTAGAGGCAGGATGAGAATCCATATCCAAGAGATAGAGCTTTTGTTGAACACATCTATGTCCCTGACTGAATTTCTCATCACAATTATAACAAAGCCCTTTTTCTCTGTGTGCCTGCATCTCTGTTTCAAATAAATGCTTGATAGGAGTTGGTCGAGGAGATGGCGGGATGGGAGGTCATTGAGAACCCATATTGTAGAAGGGAACAAAAGTGGGTTTGGAGCGCTGTTGGGCTGCAATCTTGTCTTCTGCTAACTTAGCCAACCCTAGGACTTCCATCATGGTGTTGGGACAAAACATTTTAACCTCTTACCGGATTTCATTCGTAAGACCACTGATAAAACAATTCTTGTATAATTCATCAGACAATACTTCTGTGTCTTTGGCTAGTTTCTCAAATTATGTCTGATATTCTCTCACAGTGCCACTTTGACGAAGTTTAGTGAGTGCTCTGGTGAAGTCATCAAAAGCACTAGGACCAAATCGTTGCAAAACGAGTTGGCAAAAATCTGTCCATTTTGGCTCGTCATGAGCCTTGATGTACCAACGGTACCATTGAAGGGCTTCCTATTCCAAATGAAAGGATGCAAGTGGAACTTTTTGGACATCAAAAGTATTATGTAGATTGAAATGCTGTTCTGCACGATAGATCCATCCAGTCGGATTAGTACCATTGAAGCGAGGAAATTCAAGCTTCGGACCACGAAAATTGCTGGAAGAAGAGAACCCATTGGCTGCAAAAGATTCTTGCTGTTAGTTATTGGTCCTGGTTGAATGTTGAAGATGGAGGCTAAGAAATTTTTCGTCCATATCTTGGAGTTTGGTTTGGATGGCTGCAAGTGCTTCCTCCATGGTTTTTGCTCCTACGCGGGTGACAACCATAACCAGGAGTTTTTTTTTGTTTTTTTTGGGTATGGATAGAAAAATACAAACAAAAATTTATTTAGCAAAGGGAAATTTGGATTTGGGAAAATTCAGATGGGTAATTGGGGTTTGACTAGGTTTTGGACACTTTCTGATAGACAGAGAAGCAAAAAATGGGGATTTCGGAAGCCAGGTGAAAGAATGAGAAAATATGTCAAATAGGTACAAAGAAGCAGAAATAGGGAATGATCACGGTGGCAAAATTTGGAGGCGAATGGGTGAAAATTGAAGAAGTTATGGCAAACCCTAAAAATAGACAAATGTGAGATTTTTGGCTTTGGGAAGTAGAATTTGGGATAGGGTCCTCAGTAATGAAATATGCAGAATGGGATTGCAGGGGTGTCAAGGAAGTTTCAAGGGAAACGGATTTAAAACAAGGGAGAAATGGCGAAAAAACATAATTTTTTACAGAAACTATTCTGAAACGGCGCGGAAGGGATCAACAATAGATGGATCTGAAATGACGTTGAATGGATTGAAAATGGCTGGATCTGAAATGACTTTTAGAATAGATCTGAAACGGCTTGGAATGGATCTGAAACGGCGTGGAAGTGATCGACAACAGTTCAACTGAAAATAGATATGGACCCCAGGTATGTTCGACTTCCTAACAGTTCAGGGGTTTCACTCAGCCACCAATGCTGTCTAACGGCTTGCATATTGGGGCAGTACCCCTCACTCCACGGCTCAGGTAAAACTGATAACCGCTTTTCCACAAACGAAAGCTCTTGGTTTACCTCACGAGTGGGAACTAGTCAATCAGGTAGGGGTCGTTGCCCTTTTCGCTGGCAGGTCCTCTCAATGGGCCAGCTACTTTGGGGTTCCTGTGGTACTCCTCACAATGAGTTTTAGGGTTTATGCCCAAGTACTTTCCACAGTTAAGTGGATAGGGATTATTCCCATATCCGAACTTGCAACAGATGCGAAACTTTTTTTTGGGCAGAAATTCCACCCAATGAGCCCAAGAAAGTGCTCTGATACCAGATATGAAGAACCTACAATCATTAAATAATGAAAATACACGAGATAGTAGAAATAACAGAACTCAGAATCACTTTATTGATCGCAGGCCACTTTGAGGGGGAAACCTCCTTTGAGCAAGCTCAATACAAATAACTTCATGGTGCCTTCATTGGTCTCAACACAAACTTATATACTAAGTCTAGGCGCCAATACCATGTGTCAATACAAACCATGGGCCAATACAAACTATGGATCAACAATTACTACGGGACGACTTACAAAGCATATGCGTCCAACAACAATAAGACAAACTATGGATCAACAAATACTATGGGACGACTTACAAAGCATATGCATCCAACAACAATATACTAACAAAGTAAATAGAAGGGTTGACATGGGTTCCTAACATAGCAGTAGTATATATTTTCCATTGTTTCTGCAGGTATTCTACAACAAATTCCATGAATCTGAAATCAATTCCTCCTCTCTCTCCATTCAACTATGATGAGTGGAAACCAAAGATGATAGCATATCTAAAGAGACGGGGTCTTTGTTATATGTGTATTGGTGTTATGAGAGATTTCTCTTCCTATGAAGAGGAGAATGATTGGCTTAATGACTGTGATAGAGCCTTTGGAGCAATGCGTATTTCTATGTCTCCTAGTATGTACTACCTCATTGAAATTTTTGAATATCCAAGTGATATATGGGCCCAACTGGACAAAGCATTTGGCAAGCAAAATGAAGAGATTGGTGCAAATTATTTGGAGAAAAAGACCAGTGATACCTCCTTAAGTGTTCTCTCTAATTATTTCTCAGCCTCAATCATATCTCATGATGAAGTTGTTCAATATGAAGAAGAAGCTGCAGATTCAACACTCATGTTCACAATGTCTTCTATTTCGAATTCTGAGCAAGATAAGTGATTCATACTCTAGAATATGAAGAGGTTCCTAAATCCTCTCTTTGGAGGTGATGCATGCACCCTCCTTGATCACATGATTCCTATTTACTTCTATTCGATCATTGGAATGTGTTCTCATAGTTTTATTGAACATGGAGGACATCACCATTCGCTTGGGTTCAAGTCTTAAGCATATTTTGGTGACTTTGGTTTTGATATCACCCCTGTTGGTTCAAAGGATATCACAAGAAACCATCTATTAATTCTTGGATCTGATTTGAATTCCAACCCACCACCATCATGTCATAGTTCATTTGGTTATGATCTCACCTATGTTGGTTCAAAGGAGATATCAAATAACTATCTACACATTCCTGGAGTTGATCCTACCTCATCTGGTTTGAATTACAGGTTCCCGAATGATCTTCATATTTTTGGATTTCTTCTCACCATGTTCGGTCTGAAGAGCAAGTTCATAAATCCTCCATATTCGCTTGCATCCACTGAAGGAGAATACAAGCACATGTTTTTGGAGCATGATCCACTTCTTCCCAAGAGGAAGATACCTCCAGACATATGATTAAGCACCACACCTACTTGAGTTTGGAGCAATTAATATTTTGGTGTGTTTCAGTCTATTTTGAGGGGGGGTTTTCCCATGAGGTTTTCCCAATTTCCTTGGTTCATGAACTGTTCTTTATTTTTTATCATTTATTTGATTGTATGGGTGACCTTTGGTCTTAGTAACTAGGGCCCAGGATGAAAAGTATGGATTAAGGGGGGGTGTTAGGATATTTTAATGCTCCATCCTTGTCCTACCTAGCATTATTTATTTTTCCTAGTAGTTGATGATTTCATTTCCCCCTAGTGGTGTGCAGATGTCATCCATGATCATATACCACCTTTTGAGCCCTGCATGCATCATTTTAGGACCACTTGAGTCAGTTCCCTATTTTATAGGAACCCACTCAGTGTTCCAGTGCAATCCACATGAGTTAGTTGACTCTTGTGGGGGGTTAGAGCTCCGGATGCCACTGATTGTGGCCTCATGCACCCATTTCTGATTGAATGCATGAAAAAATCACTATTGCACCCTCCTTAGTCAGTTAACTGATTGTGACTTCAATTAACTGAGTTTAGGTTCAATTCAATTGATTTTGATTCTTCCAGAGCACTCCAGTGGTGATAATCCCTATGCTAGACCAACTGAGGTTCGAATTATCCTAGATGATTCTAATTCTCTCCATTGTAATATAATTGTTGATTGTACTGATTATGTGAACATGTGACATTATTCTGCTCCTTTCTGAGTTCTGCTGCATAATTATTTTTCTGCTCTTTTTTACTACAGTTTTCACTCTTATTCAAGTTTTCTGCTCATTCTTTCTCTATGAGGTATCCTCAGCTCTTATATATGCTGTGACATAGAATTTCACATTCTCTGTTGCTCCAACACTGCACCTTTTTTTTTACAACATTGTATGTTGTTGCAACACCGTGCCTTAACAATGTATCGCCGCCCTACCATTTCAAATTATCACATGGGTAAGTGGGTAAGGTGTGTTTCTCTCACACAATACATTTTTCATAGGATGAAATGAATTTAATGTGCATATGTACTCATATTCAATTACCACAAGTGGCACTCATTGCAGGGAGAAGGAAATGCCACCAAAAATTGCCACCACATTTCCACTCAATCTCTTCCTTTACTCTCGCAAGCGCTAATTGCACTTCACATTAAACATGTCCATTTTTAGCTCTAAATTATACCGCTACAAATGTGTTGTCAGTTTTAATTTGAATTTAGAAAGTTTGGTTGCCACTTCTCTCCCATAGTTTGAATCGTTGTTTGATCCCTACTTGCAACCAACAACAAGCATGGGTGGCTTGTTCAATTTCCATGAACCTGATATAGCGTTCGTGAGGGCCTAAGACAAAGCGCTATAAATATTTGAGGGTGGAATAGAATATTTTGATAAGCTTTGGAGTTTGCACAGAATCTGCAGGAGACTTCAACTATGGTGAAGGGGATGCAATTTATAGTAGATGAAGAAGTGTTGGTTGTAGTCATTACATTTCCACAAACCTGAGAGTAGTAGTTCTCATGAAATCATTTTCTTCCTGATGTCAGGGATGATTTCCTGCAGCAAAATGAAGTGCTTGAGAAAAAGGTAAGGGTTTTTGTAAGGAATTCCTTGCCACCACCATGGGAAAATGTTGCCTACCTCGTTCTAAAGTTTATTACATATGAAGGAAAACAAAGCATTATATTCTGGTATCATTTAAAGCTATTAAACCACCTTTTCAACCAGAGGACAATAAGCATGCCCTACTTCCTCTAGCGGTTGCTTCAACAAATGGAAAAAATAGTTCAAAAGGAAAGAAAACCTATATAGTGTGTTTCCAATCATGCACGTTGACCAAGCTTATTATCATCAATTCCCTGGAATGACATGGGTGCACTTGGGAGGATTTCGTCGACCAACCACTTGAAATTGTGCCAAAACAAAGTATGGGAGAAGAAGATGCAACACCACAAGTGCAAGAACATCCCTAAGCAAGTGAAGCAGAGGCATGTGACAGTGACCTGGAAATAACTAGTATCTCCCCTATGAAAATAAGTCGCCTTGCAATAAAAAGGGAGTCTAGGGATTTGTATCTATTGATATTCCTAAGCAAAATAGAACTCGTTCTTCCACAGGATTGAAAGAGACATCCACTACTGCAACACATGAACTAGGAAGAGGAAAACTAGAAGAAATCGTCCTTGCTGCAACACAGGAATCAACAAGAGAGAAATCTAAAGAGAAAAATTCTACCACAACAGACGAACCAACAAAAGGACAAATGGAAGAACAATTCCTATTGCAACACAAGAACCGGTAGGAGAGATGGAATAAACAGTCCCTATTGCAACATAGGAATCAACATGAGAGAAATATGAAGAGACAACCTCTGTTGCAAAACAAGAAACAACAGAAGAACAAATGGAAGAAACAATTCTTGTTACAACATAATAATCAACAGAAGAACAAATAAAAGAAACAATTCCTGCTGCAACACAAGAACCAACGTGAGAAATGGAAGAATCAATCCCTGTTGCAACACATGAATCATGGGAGAGATAGATAGAGAGACCAACTTTGTTGAAACACAAGAACCAACATAAGGAAAAATTGAAGAAACAATTCCTGCTACAACACAAGAAGCGGAAGGAGAAATGGAAGAAGTTTAGTCCCTAATGAAACACAAGAATCAATAGGAGAGAAAGATGAAGAGACAAACTATGCTGGAACACAAGAAACACCATAAGAACAAATAGAAGAAAGAATTATTGTTGCAACACAAAAACCAACTGAAGAACAAATGGAAGAGGAGGTTCTTGCTACAACACAAGAACCAATATGAGAAATGGAAGAAACAGTCCCTACTGCAACAAAGGAGTCAATAGTTGAGAAAGATAAAGAGACAACCTCTGTTGCACCACAAGAATCGGTAAAAGGACAAATGGAAGAAACAATTCATGTTGCAACACAAGAACCAACAGGAGAATGGAAGAAACAATCCATGCTTCGACACAGGAATCAACAGGAGGAACAAGAGAAATGGACCCTGTTGGAACACAAAGGACATAAAATCAAGAAACAATAGGGGACAAACTTCAAGACAAAGAACTTGCTGCTACAACAAAACAATCAAAAGAGGCAGTTGTTATAGATACATACCCTATCATGATATTCAAGAGGAAAACTATAAAGGTGCAAAGGCATAAACAACCTACTACTTTAGGTCAAATTCATTCAATTCTTCTCTATGCTACTATTATCAAACATAATTCTGAATTAAAGAAGGTCAATAAAAAGTTAACAAAGAAAATTTAGAAATTAAAAGGAAAACTGCAAGCCTGCTAATAGAAAGGAAAATTAGATTCTCTAGCCCAAATAGTTGAATATCTTGAAGGGTTAGAAAAGGTTGAGTCCATAGTGGTCCCAAAAGACAACAACATCAATGTTAAAACCCAAATAGAGGAAATTTGTGTTGGATATGAGGGGGATCAAAAAGTAGAAGCTAGCCCTGCTATACAAAGTATTACAATACAAACAAACTCTAATAGTGATTGTTGGCTAAGAGCTCAATTGGATAATTGTAAGAGTGTAGCCATGTCCTATGGAAGAGGGACAATGCGTTTAGAAGAATGCAAGCATATATAATATAAGGCAAAGGTGGGTTGAGAAATTAGCAATTCACTGGGAGACGTGGGACCAATGGAAGAAAGACATAGAGAAAGCCTCTGAGCTACAAGGCCAAGTGAATACTCTTAAGGAAGAGAAACAACATATGAGCTCTCTAATGGAGCCTATTCTCAGTTTAAGGGAACCTTCCCCTGTCTACATTGTTTTCATAAATGAAAGGAATTTACTGTTTAAATTTAAGGCCTTAGCAGTAGGGAAATATCATAAGATAACATCACCCCAAACATTTATGAAAGTATATTATGAAAGCAATAATGAAGGAACAAATCTATTATGCGAATTTTATCAGCATAACATCCTCCTTGACTTTGACCGAGTATGGAACCCAACACCCTTTGTTGGATATAGTCAGTTAAAATATTTAACATAATTTTTTAATAACCATGTACAATGGAAGATTTCTTAGTTTGTATCTCAAAAGAATCGGAGTCGCAACCTCTAGATAAGAAGTGAAAATAACAGGCCCATGACTGTCCTCGTCTCATATTATACTTGGGCCAATTCTCGTAAAGGTCATGCAAACTTCATGGCTAACACCTGAAAGAAGACCATGTCATGTTTTACAATAGATATAGAGAATTGAAAACATGATTCCATGGAAGGGTGCAGTGAAAGGTGGGAACAAAGCACATAAGAAACCCTAGAGTATCCCTTAGAGAGTCAAGATGTATATTCAATGTATGAAAAATGTGGGAATTATTGGGTTGGACTTTGATTCCAATCCTACACCGAAATACCAATTTTATTATGACCTGGATGAGGAGGTAGAATCCAACTGTTGGAAAAAAATAATACCCAATGGAGGATATTATCCATCCAGAGCTTAATAGAGACATAGTGATTACAACATCAATAACCTCCATTAATGTGCATCTCACGAAGACTCTGATTCTGACTGATTCAACACTTTTATCCATTATTCCATCCATTCCTTGAGTTGATTCCTAACAATAATGATACATTTTGATGAAGGTATTCACTCCTGCCATTCTTGTCATTTTAAGTGATTTATGCTAGTGATTGAGGGAAATTAACCTTGCTATGCTAAGATATGAAGATGCATAGCTAACATCCCAAGGTTATTATGTGCAAGTTTCTTCTACACAATTGCTCTTACACTCATATTTGTTATCGCAATGCTACTACACCAATGCAGTTACACTAGCATGATGCCGCTATACCGTTATAGTTACACTAGTGTGATGCTACTACACTATGGAGGTTACACCAAACATCCCAATTTTTCTACACAAGTTGTCGGACGCCATATGGTGATGTTGATCATATTGCTAGCAGGATATCGATATGGATAAGTGACATTTTTCCTCTAAGTGCATTCAATGAGCGCAGTTGGGTCTTCCACGTGTAGTTCAGACTGTTACAACAATTTAGGAGTCTACCTGAAGGTTGTTTTTAAATAGTTGTAACAACATCACACTTTTGACTGATTATTAGAACCAAATGCATGTTTTGGGAGAAAAGGTGGAACAACCTAAGAATCGTAGTCTCTCATGGTTTTCCATGAATATTCTTATTCCTAGGATAGTTATTTGAAGAATGCATAAGTAGATCATCTCATTTGAGATAGCGAGTTGAATAATATATTGTAATGCTGCTACTATGTAACTCAATTCCTATTTGATAAAGAAAGTTGAGTTTCATGCTTATGTTTTCTTGAAGATTTAACATAACGTTGTTGTTTATTTTTCCAGTACCTTGTTGAAGGAGGCATGGCCTCTCCTTGGTCAGGTATTGTTGCATTTTTAGGTACATTAGTTATTTCAAAGTTTGTTTCGATTCTTCAATATTAAGTGCAAGTATACTTATTATTTTGTTGTTGCAACTTCATAAGGTTTATGGTTCTGACCAATATTTTTATTATTTTGTGTGAATCAATTAACTACTTATAGACAAAATTTGGTATGAATGAATTAGTCGATTGTAGTAAAGCTTATCAGAGTTTAAGACAAGATTTTCAACCAATTCACTATATCAAAACTTATCCTATGTCCAATATTTTTTTGATTGCAATTAGAGGGTTGATGAATAGATTAATAGGGTCAACTTATATTTATTTTCTTATTCGTTGGAAGTTATATAATTTTGAACAACATATAACTTATAGAATATAACTTTAGTGCCTAAGGCCAAAAGTCCCAAGTGAAAAGTTAAATAGTAAAAGTTCCCTCAATCAAGTGGAACTATCTAAGTACCACTACAAAAGAAGTGATGTGGATATATGTGAAAACCATCTACAAAATATTAATAACTTACGCATAGACACTTTGGACACTATTGACATCATAAAGTCCACGATGTAGGTCAAAGTAAGGATTCATATAGCTCAACAATGGCTGATAAATGCTAGTATCTAGTTAGAGGATGATTGTAATGTAGCTACTTATAACAAAGAAAAAGATTCATACTTTTATTTATTTTTCAGTATTTGTGGTGGAGCTATGTACAAAGGAAGGACCTTCTCTTCTACATGCATCTCATAGACAATTGATGGATTATTCTTCCTCTCTAATTGATATTTAGACATCCTGCATTAGCGAGAATGGTTGTCTATGCTTTTTTATTTTATCGTGGCAACTTTGTAGTTGAGAAAATATGTGATTGGTGCATATGGACTCTAGGTAGTTTATTCATCAATGTTGAAATCTTTTAAAATTCCTTACATGGTCAATTGGAATAGTCACTTCCATTGAACTTAAAAAACTTCTATTGTTGATGGGTTGTGTAATTGTTTCATACAACACATTAGATGTCAAATAATTTTACTTGTATACATCTCGATTGTGATTTTCCTAAATGTTGAGAAGCTTTATTTTTGAGAAGGTGTAATATGATTTTGAAAAATTGTAACTTTGTCAAATTCTTATCAAATTCATTTTGGATATCTACTGATAACAAACATAAAGAATCAATTTTTTATTTGTTGTTTAGTCTTTGTGGAATGACTTTGTAGAAAGGAAGGAACTTCTCTTCTACATGCATCTCATGGATTATTCTTCCAAGTAAATTCTATTTAGACATATTGCAATAGAAAGAAGCATTGACTATGTTTTTATTTATTTATTGTGGCATCGATGTAGTTGAGAAAACATGTGATTAATGCATGTGGAATCTAGAGAGTTTCTTTGTGTTTGGAGAATTGTTTTAAAATTCCTTACATGGTCATTGGGAATAATCACTTTTGTTGAACTTAGAAAACATCCATTGGTCATGGGTTGCGTAATTGTTTTGTACAACGCATTAGGTGTCAAATAATTTCACTTGTATATATCTCAATTTTGAGCTGCCTAAATATTGACAAACTTTATTTTTGATAAGGCATACTTTATTTTTGAAATATTACAACTTTATGAGATTATTATTGAATTCATTTATTAGGCGATGGAATTATGGCCATCTAGTTTCATGATCATTGAATTCATATATTAGGTGATTGCATTATGGCCATCTAGTTTCATGATTAAAGTGGATTTCATGACTTGTGTAATTGTTTTGTCTATATTTTGAACATCACTTAAGTGATGCTCGTTGACGTCTATGCTATGGTATAGAAGTTAGTTTAAACGTCGATACCAAATTTTGATACCATAGCATAGACGTCGATGAGGCGTCGCTTAAGTGACGTTCAAAATCTAGAGATACAATATTGCAAATTAAAATGGATTGATTATTATGATAATCATTAATACGATGCATTTGATCTGTATAGACTTGGACGGATTGTTAGGTTAGGCATTAATATTAAGTCAAATGGTAACGTGAAATCTCATTAATTTCTAGATATCCTTATTGTTTTTAATCGATGGACTTATCATTGGGGTACACCATGGTCAATAGCAAAATCATCATCCCCAATCAAGTTGAAATAGTCAATAGTTTGTGGTGAGGGGTAGGGTTTGGTCAGTCACAAGTATTTATTGAGAAACATATCCCATCATTGTGTTCAAATAGTTACCTCAATCATGACTACGTTCATGTTTTGAAAGTTAAGGTCCTTAATGTTTGTCTCATTTGAGCACAAACATACATAATATACCAAATCCTAATGAGTTATATAAGAGTATATATTGTCACCTGCTTCCTTGAATTTTAAACTCTTTCAAGAGCTTTTATGTGGAAATCCAAATGGGAGAAAACCGTAAAACGCTTTTCTTATAAAGATTACATTCAATTTATTTACCAGCTCCAACTAGAAGGAGGCTACAACCCCCTATTTTATCAGCTCCAACTGAAAGAGGCTACAACCCCCTGGTTTAGCATAGGCTCCAACCTATAGTGAGGACTCCAATCCTCAATGAGCTCCAACTCACTAGATTTACAAGCATCAACTGGAAGGAGGCTATAAATCCATGTCCTTGCCCCATCCTACCACCTTGATATGAATAAGAGAGTCAACTTGTCACTATCACTATCATTGTATCTATCAACATGTACTTGTATCACTGTCTTTGTCAACTTGTACCTGTATCACTGTCTCTGTCAAACTCTACCTATATCAATGTATTTATCAAACTGTATCATTGTCTATGTCAACCAATACTTGTATCACTGCCCCTGCCACTGTATCACTATCTGTGTTATTGTCTTTGTGTCAACCTGTATCATGCCTCAAATCTATCTTTCCAAGAATACCCATAAACAATCATCCATATATTTCATTTGCATCTTTAAACTTTTACATCATAGGCATTTCCAAACCCTAGGATATTCAAAGAAATCACCTTTTATCTATGCCAATATCATCACCATAATATTTTCCAATCATGATCTATGCCATCACCATGATGTATACCAAGATCACCACCATAATCTATGCAAGTTCACAATACTCTATGTAGATCTTCAACAAGATTCACCAAAAGAGAAGCTCCAGTACATGTACATGATTCATACCATTTTCAAGCTAACAAGATGGACCCTAGTCCATGAGAGAAATGTATCATCACAAGAGAAAGTCATAAGCAAGAACCATACCTTTTCCAAGATGAATAAACAAGAAATAAACCATTTACCAAAATAAACCCTAGATCACATCATCACTGTCACAAACCCAATTTTATGGGTTAGTAATTTTGGTGAATTTTAAAAAATTTTAAATAAAACATTAAACTTCTCCATAATGTAAATTCAAGAGTCCACCATCCTTAAATAATAAAAGGTCGATTAGTTAAAAGAAATGCTCCTAAGCATAATCAAGTAATTTTATCTTTCCTACAATCGATACTCTTATAGTCCTATATCACTTATGCCGAGGTTTTTAATCAATCTTTCCAACATCATCAAATTACCTATCATTATAAATAATGTTGTATACAACTTCTTTTATTTCAATTGGAACCATTATATGTAAGAGAATTCATGACATCTGTATACTATGCTAAGTTGCCTCCACAAACACATAGCTATATAAGGCAACCCATTCATTCAACATAATGACTCGTAATCAAAGTAATGCTGTCTTTTTGCTAAGCACATTTATGAAAGTATTACTCATTAATAATAACATCCATAAGACCAAAACACAAAATACATATATAATTCAATATTAAGTAATCACGAATTATATTTTACCAATTCATATCCACATGTGAACATAGACGACAAAACCTTATACATATTTATGAGATTTAAGACACATAAGGGTACAAGAAAAAGTGATCAAATGGAATAACATTGAAACACAATTGATGCAAAACACAATATCAAGAGGGATACACACAAAAGAGACATATCAGAGAGAGACCTTTTTAACGTGGTTCACCCAACCTAGGGCTACGTCCACAAAACGTTGGATCATATATTATTTCTTTCAACATAAATTTACATCTTGTGACTCAATGGTCGCACTTTACATCTACTTTCTTAACATAGTTTCTTCGAGACTTTCAATGCTTACATCAACTATATCAATACTATTTCAGAGGTCTATTCTCTAGCAAAATAATTACCTA
The DNA here is from genome assembly GCA_027924585.1 of Larix kaempferi. Taxonomy (NCBI): domain Eukaryota; kingdom Viridiplantae; phylum Streptophyta; class Pinopsida; order Pinales; family Pinaceae; genus Larix; species Larix kaempferi. The sequence goes on from BSBM01000753.1 coordinate 51,065,432, forward strand.
GTTCAAAGATATCCCACCCCGGATATTTCTTGTTTAGATAATTTATAGTCTTACTATAATATAAACCCTGAATACTAGAGTATTATAACCCAAAAGTCTTCACATAATATATACACCATAACATTTGAAGTGGTGCTTGGCTATACCATCCTATATGTATATTATAAAATATTTAACTAGAAGTTTGGCCCGGGATTTAACTCCTTGAGCTATCCATTTCAAATGTAGTTTAGAATAAGATACAAGTATCCTCAACAGAGATCCATGATGGTAATATATAAAATATAAGGGTGGCAGCATACACAAAAATATAGATCTCTTTACCGGGATCTACGTTGTCACGACAATAATGAAACAAAATAGATATCCTACGCTATCATGATAGTAACAAAACAGAGTTACAATTTGTGGTAGTAAAGAAATAAAGCAGAGATAACGCATATAACATAATGACACAGGGATCAAGCCAAGGTTGTCCCGTCTTGTGATTAGGAAAACAATGTAGGGTTAAATATATATCATAACTGACACAAGGATCAAGCGCTTAGCACTGTCCCTTCCATGCACAATTCTTCTTATATATATTCAATCAAAACCTATCGAGAAAACAGACCCTTTTCTGCACCCATCTTTAAATATATATATGTTCCATCATGCGCAGCCAGAATAACAAAGTACATAAAGGAGAAATTAGTATATAACCTACAGAAAAAAAGGAAAACAAAGCTCTTACAAGAGATGGATAAAATACCTAATATAACAATACAGAATGTGGGCCTGCTCCCTTCCCCATTGCTCTCTGGAGATAGAGTGATACTTTGTTCTTAACACATCTGGCCGATAATCACACGGTATATATAAAAGACAGAGTGTGGTATGTGCCCTTCCCTCAATGTTCATGCTTGAGCTGGGGTTAGATATAAATAAAACTCAAAACGCTTTAGCAGAGATCAGGTCTCCTAAAAGAAACAACGATCAATCCACAAACTCTGTCACATGTTGTGTGCAGAGATATACTAAAGACATCAGCTAAGGAATTCAGAAAACAAAAAATAAACTAATATCTTTGCGCAGAGATAGCTATAACATAGTATAAAAATAATTCTTATGAGATCGGGTTTGTAGGATTTTCCTTCCCATAATCTTTCATTAAGGAAAGAGGACCAGGTTTGTAAGTGGGTCGCCAAGACAAGAAAATAGGACAAACAGACGCTCTCCTCCCTGAGTTGCGTTGTCTCTTCTGCTTACAAAAGTATAAAATAAAAATTCTAGAGGCTCTAAAAGAATTTTCTATCAACAAAAGGATGCGAAAACTTTCCAGCCAAACCTAGGACAACAAGGGTTGAAATACTAACTGAGCGCTCGTACTCTGGTGAGATAAAAAAAATGAAGTGATTGAAAAATAATCCTAATGAAACTCATTAATATCGGATACAACGAAGTTATGATTAGAGATCCGATCCAACAATATGTTAAGCAGAGGTAATACGATTTTAAACAAGACAAAATCCAGAGAACAATACTTATTTTAATAGCAGAGATCAAACGCAACGGTTCACCTAAAGTTATGATGCTTAGAAATTATATACCTGTTTTGATTCAAGAATATGTGGTGTCAAGTTATTTTTAGAGAGCCATCCTGGCCCATGCGTAGATAGATATCACACTTAAAACTCAACAAGTATTTGATTGCAGAGGTAGACATACATCCAAACGCAGAGGACAACGGATACCCAAACATAGTGACCAGTTACATTGATCGACTGTGCCCCCCCTTAGCTTACTGCATAGATCCCTTATATCACCCTCAACCTGAGGTCGATATGGTTGAGATACCCCTCCACCAGAATGCCCCTACATATCATTGTAATTCATTCATGAAGGTTTCCGCTCTCTCTTGAGAGGTCATACCACGAAACCTTGTAATATAAATATATATCTATATAACACTTATATAGAAATGTTTTAATTTCCATAATTAAACATATAAATACTCACCTTTATTTGATATTTTTCCTTAATAGTGATATTATTTTATATACATCATGTATACAATTTTGTGTGAAATTACTTTTCTCTCTCTCTCTCTCTGTATATATATATATATATAATTCCTACCCTTTTTTGAGTTTATACTTCTCAACACTCAATTAATACTCCACTAAAATGGAGTATGTCTTTCATGGGAAAAAACTTTACACAAATGTATGTATTAACTCTTTTCTAATAACTATATATATACATTTCATGTATGTATATTTTTGATCAATTATATAACCTTTACAATGTGGCATCCACAATAACTTTCTATATATATATATATATTTGTACAATAACACTTGTTGTATAATATAGTTAATTTAAGATATCTTACAAGGAAATCTTTCTTCTGTCATTTTCTTAGGTTAGCTTTTAATTATAATACTTTCTTGGCATCAATCGTCAGATTATGAACTCTTAAGGATATCCAAGGGGATTTTAGTAATTGTTGATATAGTGTTAACTATTAGGTCTTAGGAGTCTGTAGATGCCTTTCGAAAGGTAAAAGTGTCTTCGGTATCCTTCTCTATGGTATGGTAATTTAGAAATTTGTAAGTGACCTTTAGTGAACATCAATCTTCACTTGAGTGCTCATGGCATTAGGATGACATAGCTATAAAATTAAGGTCTACCCGTCGTTAGACTTCTCCTTAGTGGACTCAGTTGTCTTGTGTTTTTGAGTCTCCATCTTTTAGTCTCCTACAACTTAGGGAGTAAGTCTTAAATAATAATTATGAACATAACAATAGTTTCAAGGTCCACTAGCGAGGCCTTGGCCTTGATCTCTTCACTAGGGCCACTTACACAATTACAATTGCATTTGCGAAAAACAATAATAATAGGGATCAAATAGGAGGGATGTTACATCATCCTCCCCTTTAGAATAACACCGTCCTCGGTGTTCAACAGTTTGTCTTTCACATCCTTACATCATCTTTCACTTGTTTTGTTCATCTGCTTTAGTCATCTTCCCATTTTTGGGATTTCCGCAAGCTCTTATCATTGATATCTCACACATAGTATGACTCATACAAGATTTTTCCATCGTTCTTCAACATAACATAATTATACTTCACAAAATTTGCAAAAATTAAATGTTTAACATTTATCATTCATCCTCATCCTTGAGGAATATTTTATTACTCTAGCATTCATAACATTCACACATAAAGACATCGAATAGTCTAGTTACAAGACAAATCATTAATATTTGTTATATCATAAAACAAATCTTTCAACAACACTTTGTTGATCATCAAACTCTCCCATTAGTTTGGAACTTCAACAATTCCTCTGCTGGACACAGAACTCTTCCTCAAGTTCTGTTCTTTTTGAAACTCAACAATCAAACTTGCAGACAGAATACTCTCTGTAAACTCAGCAGAATAATCTGATAGTCTTACTCTGCAAATCATTAGATAACATTCCCCTCATCGAATCTCTTGTGTGCCCAACATAGCAGTTTCCAGCAAACACAAGGAAAAAAAATTGTGAGCCCCCTACTCAATTCGATGGATATAATGATTGCCTAGGTCTTTTGGGTCAGTTTAACATTTAGCAAGCCACCTGCTCTGTTACACTTCCTTGGGGAACATGACCACATTTTTAGGGAAGTTTCCCCCTACAACAACTAGTAAGTGAGTGCAAGATGCAGCCTCTCTACTTGAGTCCAGTTAATATTCTTTTCCCCTCAAACCTTCTCATTTGAGTCCAGGAATTTTACTTAATAACAATCATTTTTTATTTCTTGCATGCCGCATGTAACACAATAGCATAAAAAATATATTCATCTTTTTACTTATCACATTCTATGCATTTTGATGATTATACATCATTAATCATAAGTCTTATCACCAATCGTGATTCATAAAATCCTATAATCCAAATGAAATGTAAAGTAAATCATTACTTACTCTTGGGTGATTTAGCTCAACTTATCTATATAAGTGGTTTTATAATCAATGCTCCACTTTGATCATGACATCGCTCGTGATTAAGATCACTTCCTGAAATGTTAATATAAAAGAAAATTTTATTTTCTTCAATTGCTCAACAATTGAACACATTAGTTCCATAACATTACACACATTCTCATTCAATTAACTTGTGCATCCTCTTCAATTCATTCCGATGTATAAATGTAAACTCTTCAATATCCTTATTGTGGGTCTGAGGTCAATTCTGCTAACAAACAAACATGTCAGTATCATAGTTTAAATAGTTAGTTGCATCTATATTCATTTCCATCATCTAAAGATTCTTTTCTCTATAATCCTTCCATACTCTTTGTTTAAAAGATACCATGATCAATCAATCATAAAAGATTAGGATTCTTCTATTTCTTTAATCAAAACTCCTACTATCAACAAGATCCTTTTACCCAATCATCTTCTATAATATCTACGAATGCAATAATTTTTCCAATATAGTATTACATGAAACCGTCGTAACAACTATGCAATACCAATTAAATGTAGCTATTATAATTGAAGATGTTCAAGTGACTTTACCTAATCAAATAAGATTACTCCTTTGGAGTATACTAATAATACTATACTCTAATATAATGTAGCTCGTAGGAAGTGCACTTAGTAATTGTTAAAAGAAAAATTAAAATAACAACAACTGAAATGCAGATCTACTTGATACTCCTATGCAATTTTGAAATTTCCTATTAGGTTAAGCTGCATGTTCAAAACACTATTCATAAACCTTTGTTTGGTCAAGGTAACAACAAAGTTTTCCATATCTATATCTATTTCTTAGACTAGTACTTTACCAAATGACCTAGAATTATGAATCATCAATCCAACATAAACGATTGTGATGCTTCTATTCTCTTTAACAAAGTTAATCAATCATGATACAAAAATCATTACATTTCACATCAATCTTTGAAAAGACATAAAAACAATATCTATATTGATTCATCCTTCATATGAAATAATTTACATCCTAGTCAAACCTTTCATGTATTTTTCTTGCATATCATAACCAAACTAGCCGTCATTTTAACATATGTACATAATTCAATTTGTTTGATCTTTATGACTATGTCCTAGAATGTGCTTACATGCTAACATTGATTATATCATTTTGTAATAAAACCAATTACTTCGATAAATAGTGAATCATTCTTGTAGGAAAGGAATAATTTTATCTCATTGATTAAAGTATTTACATATTCATTTCCTATTATAGATTTCAATGGAAGTATATCATTCACACACTTGTATCATTAAATAAAATCAACTAAATATGAGTAATTCCTTCTTTATGTAAATCTCATAACCCCTTTCACACACACTGGAATCATTTCAACAAAATACCACATTCCATAACAATACTATTCAATAATGTGAGTATCTATATCTTGTATCTAGCAAAGAAAAACTCTCGACAAAGGTAAACATACCTCACTCATAATTTTGTAAGGAGAATCAATGGTGAAAATACTTATCTTTACTCCTTTGGGGAACTTGAAGTTTAACTCGGATAACATTACCCCTTCGTCCATTCCAGTCCATGCAACCAAAACAAAACAAAAAACAACTTGATTGATTAGTTTATCAACCTTCATGCTTTAATCATTCCATGTTGATCCCAATAGGCCCTAGTGCTATAACCGAGTGCTCTGATACCATATGTCACAAACCCAATTTTCTGGGTTAGTAATTTTGGTGAATTTTCAAAAAAATTAAATAAAACATTAAACTTCTCCATAATGTAAATTCAAGAGTCCACCATCCTTAAATAATAAAAGGTCGATTAGTTAAAAGAAATTATCCTAAGCATAATCAAGTAATTTTATCTTTCCTACAATCGATACTCTTATAGTCCTAGATCGCTTATGCCAGGGTTTTTAATCAATATTTCCAACATCATCAAATTACCTATCATTATAAATAATGTTGTATACAACATCTTTTATTTCAATTGGAACCATTATATGTAAGAGAATTCATGACATCTGTATACTATGCTAAGTTGCCTCCACAAACACATAGCTATATAAGTCAACCCATTCATTCAACATAATGACTCGTAATCAAAGTAATGTCATCTTTTTGCTAAACACATTTATGAAATTATTACTCATTAATAATAAAATCCATAAGACCAAAACAAAAAATACATCTATAATTCAATATTAAGTAATCACTAATTATATTTTACCAACTCATATTCACATGTGAACATAGACGACAAAACCTTATACATATTTACGAGATTTAAGACACATAAGCATACAAGAAAAAGTGATCAACCAGAATAACATTGAAACACAATAGATGCAAAACACAATATCAAGAGGGATACACACAAAAGAGACATATCAGAGAGAGACCTTTTTAACGTGGTTCACCCAACCTAGGGCTACGTCCACAAAATGTTGGATCATATATTATTTCTTTCAACAGAAATTTACATCCTGCGACTCAATGGTCGCATTTTACATTTACTTTCTTAACATAGTTTCTTCGATACTTTTAACACTTACATCAGCTGTATCAATACTATTTCAGAGGTCTATTCTCTAGTAAATTAATTACCTAGTTCAAAGATATCCCACCCCAGATATTGTTGGTTTAGATAATTTATAGTCTTACTATAATATAAACCCTAAATATGAGAGTATTATAACCCAAAAGTATTCACATAATATATACACCATAACCTTTGAAGTGGTGCTGGGCTATACCTTTCTATATGTATATTATAAATATTTAACTAGAAGTTTGGCCCTGGATTTAACTCCCTGAGCTATCCCTTTTAAATCTAGTTTAGAATAAGATACAAGGATCCTCAACAGAGATCTATGATGGTAATATATAATATATAAGGGTGGAAGCATACACAAAAATACAGAGCTCTTTACCGGGATCTACGCTGTCACAGCAGTAATGAAACAAAATAGATATCCTACGCTATCATGATAGTAACAAAATAGAGTTACACTTTGTGGAAGTAAAGAAATAAAGCAGAGATAACGTATATAACATAATGACACAGGGATAAGGCCAGGTTGTCCCGTCTTGCGATTACGAAAACAATGTAGTGTTAAATATAAATCATAACTGACACAAGGATCAAGTGCTTAGCGCTGTCCCTTCCCTGCACAATTCTTATTATATTTATTCAATCAAAACCTACTGAGAAAACATACCCTTTTCTACACCCATTGTTAAATATATATCTGTGCCATCATGCGCAACCAGAATAACAAAGTACATAAAGGGGAAATTAGTATATAACCTACAGAAAAAAAGGAAAACAAAGCTCTTACAAGAGATGGATAAAACACATAATATAAAAATACAAAATGTGAGCCTGTGCCCTTCCTCATTGCTCTCGCTGGAGATAGAGTGATACTTTGTTCTTAACACATCTGGATAATCACACGGTATATATAAAAGACAGAGAGTGGTATGCTCCCTTCCCTCAATGTTCATGCTTGAGCTGGGGTTAGATATAAATAAAACTCAAAATGCTTTAGCAGAGATCAGGTCTCCTAAAAGAAACAACGATCGAACCACAAACTCTGTCACGTGTTGTGTGCAGAGATAGCTATAACGTAGTATAAAAATTCATCAGCTAAGGAATTCATAAAACAAAAAATAAACTAATCTCTCTGTGCAGAGATAGCTATAACGTAGTATAAAAATAATTCTTATGAGATCGGGTTTGTAGGATTTTCCTTCCCATAACATTTCATTAAGGAAAGAGGATGGGGTTTGTAAGTGGGTCACCAAGACAAGAAAACAGGACAAACAGATGCTCTCCTCCCTGAGCTGCGTTGTCTCTTCTCCTTGCAAAAGTATAAAATAAAAATTCCAGAGGCTCTGAAAGAATTTTCTATCAACAAAAGGATCCAGAAACTTTCCAACCAAACCCAGGACAACAAGGGTTGAAATAATAACTAAGCGATCGTACTCTGGTGAGCTAAAAAAAATGCAGTGATTGAAAAATAATCCTAATGAAACTCATTAAGATCGGATACAATGCAGTAATGATCATAGATTCGATCCAGGAATATGTTAAGAAGAGGTAATATGATTTTAAACAAGACAAAATCCAGAGAGCAATACTTATTTTAATAGTAGAGATCAAACGCAACGGTTCACCTAAAATTATGATGCTCAGAACTTATATACCTGTGTCGATTCAAGAAGATGTGGTGTCAAGTTCTTTTTAAAGAGCCATCCTGGCCCACGCGCAGATGGATATCACACTTAAAACTCAACAAGTATTTGATTGTAGAGGTAGAAATACATCCAAACACAGAGGACGACAGATACCCAGACATGGTGATCACTTACATTGATTTCTTGTGCTCCCCTTTAGCTTAATGCATGGATCCCTTATATCACCCTCAAACCAAGGTCGATATGGTTGATATCTGCCCCCACTTGACTTTGTGGAGTCCACCCAGCTTATGCAGGGAATGTCTCTCCACCTGGAAGTCCGTAATAACTCTCCACTTGGAGATGTTCCTTAGAATCTGGTGGAACAGGGACAAACCCCATAAATCTCGCGACTGCGTTAAAAACAGAATCCCCCTACCTATCGTTGTAATTCGTTCATGAAGGTTTCCACTCTCTCTTGAGAAGTCATACCACGAAACCCTGTAATATAAATATATATCTATATAACACTTATATAGAAATGTTTTCTTTATGTTTTAATTTCCATAATTAAACATATAATTACTCAGCTTTATTTGATATTTTTCCTTAATAGTGATATTATTTTATATACATCATATACACAGTTTTATGTGAAATTACTTCTATATATATATATATATATAATTCATACCCTTTTTTGAGTTTATACTTCTCACCATTCAATTAATACTCCACTAAAATGGAGTATGTCTTTCGTGGGAAAATCTTCATAAAAATATATGTATTAACTATTTTCTAATAACTATATATATACATTTCATAGATGTATATTTTTTATCAATTATATAACCTTTACAATGTGGCATCCACAATAACTTTATATATATATATATATATATATATATATATATATATAGATGTACAATAACACTTATTGTATAATATAGTTCATTTAAGATACCTTACAAGGAAATATTTCTTCTATCCTTTTTCTTAGGTTATATTATATTTATAATACTTTCTTGGCATCAATCGTCGGATTATGAACTCTTAAGGATATCTAGGGGGGTTTTAGTAATTGTTGACATAGTGTTAACTATTAGGTCTTAAGAGTCTATAGATTCCTTTCAACAGGTAAAAGTGTTTTTGGTATCCTTCTCTAGGGTAATTTAGAAATTTCTAATTGACCTTTAGTGAACATCAATGTTCACTCGAGTTCTCATGACACTAGGATGACATCAGCTATAAACTTAAGCTCTACCCGTTGTTAGACTTCTCCTTAGTGGACTTAGTTGTCTGGCATTGTTGCATCACCATATTTTAGTCTCCTACAACTTAGGGATTAAGTATTAAATAACACTTATGAACATAACAATAGTTTCAAGGTCCACCGGTGAGGCCTTGTTCTTGAGCTCTTCACTAGGGCCACTTAAACATTTACAATTACATTTACCAAAAATAATAATAATAGGGATCAAATAGGAGGGATGTTACAATCACATAGCCCTCACAACAAGATTTCCAATGAGCTAAGAAGTTGGTGATTTCGATATCGTATGAGAAATTTATGTAAATTTTAAGCTTATAAAAAATCCTCCTCTTGTACCTTCGCTTATATATCTTTGTACCTTCGCTATTCCCTCTTGTACTTGCGCCTTAGAGATGATGAACTTCAATGAATCAAATGACATGTTTTCATCTCTTATTATACATGTCCAAATTCACTTTTTAGTTCACTTTATGGTTAGGCTGACCTATAACTTATTATTAATTTTGTCTTCCACATTTTAGGTTAGTTCGACCCTAACTTATTATTAATTTTGTCTTTAACATTTTAGGGGCTTCTTTAAATAGGTCAATGACCACTTCATAGATTCATCAAGGGGCTTTGTGACTTCTTCACATCATCACGATTATGTTGACACATCATCATTACTTTATGGGCTTCTTTTCACTGTTAAATTTTCAGAATTTACTTCAATATGATCTAGGATATTAACTGAGAGAACAACATGTACAGCATATCTACAGCATATCAATCATGGAGACAATAATGCAAGCACACAAGAGACACAAAGATTTACTTGGGGAAAACCATAAAGGTGAAAAACCCCAATAACTTCCTCAAAGATAGATAGAGCAATGATACAACCAACCAATAGAGATAGCCATAACCTAGCAGCAATCCTCCTCCTCCATAAGTGCGCCTCTCCTCCTTGAGAGCATGTGTGAGAAGTGAGTGAGTAAATAGAGTGCCTCCCGCACTCTATTTATACTTGACTTGACTTGCCTTTTTTACCTAACTCATGTCGGCTCGAACTTAACCACATAACATAATGCTGAGTGGGCCGACCCCCAATAGGGTGGTCTAATAACCCTTTGACCCACATGGCCGACCCCCAATAGGGTGGTCTAATAACCCTTTGACCCACATGACTTATACAGGGCCGACCCCAAACAAGGTGGTCTAATAACCCGACACTTACAATATAAATGACGACACTTCCTTATAGAGGAATAATACCATCTCTATAGGAATACAATATACATATATGTGAAATACATTCCGAAGTTACATATACATCAACACTCCCTCTTAACTAGGAAGGTATTTCTCAGCACAGTTCTTCTAGCACAAGTCATCCTCTCTGGATCATCGTCACTGGATAATCGTCATCGAGTCATCATCATCATCGTCACTGCTACTGCTATCTCAATCAATCTCTGAATCTACTCGTCATAGGAAGTTCTACAGAGCCAGTCCTTTTTCATACTGGATGTAGGCCCACCACCTGCAGGTCTTCATCATCACTGGCCATACTGTGGAATCCTCAGGACTTATTACGTGCGTCACAAAACCTGGCTGCATCATCCCAGGCTATTACGAGCACACAGCTCTACCTGTAGGATCTCCCAGGAGCACATTACATGTGACCCATCACAAAACCTGGCTGAAGCATCCCAGGCTGTTACGAGCATGCGGCTCTACCTGTCGGATCTCCCAGGAGCACATTACATGTGATCTCACCACAAAACCTGGCTGAAGCATCCCAGGCTGTTACGAGCACACAGCTCTACCTGTCGGATCTCCCAGGAGCACATTACATGTGGTCCACCACAAAACCTGGCTGAAGCATCTGAGGCCTTTTTCATCCTGTCCAGATCTCCCAGGAGCAAATTACATGTGGTCATGGCAAAACCTGGCTGAAGCATCTGAGGCCTTTTTCATCCTGTCCAGATCTCCCAGGAGCAAATTACATGCCATAGGACAAAACCTCGCAAGAGCATCTCAGGATGTTACGGGTACACAACTCCGACCTGAAATCTCCCAGGGCACAAATTACATGTCCTCCCAAGCAAAACCTCGCAAGAGCATTTGCCAGATGTCCCAGGGCACCGAATTACATGCCATAGGCAAAACCTCGAAAGACCATCTGCAAATCTCCCAGGGCACAAATTACATGCTTTCCTGCACAACCTGATCCACGGCCACAAAGTATCATCTGATACTCATCAAACATCATCCTGATGTACACATGATCATCCTGATCATCATCACTGCAACATCCTGCTGCATGTCATCTGGAGAAGCTCGTCATCCACGATCATCCAAGTATCCACCTGATACGTACATAGATACATGATCCACACAATGTATCCATCAACATACATGATCCACCTGATCATACAAAGATACATGATCCACACAATGTATCCATCAGCATACATGATCCACCTGATCATACAAAGATACATGATCCACACAATGTATTCATCAGCATACATGATCTACCTGATCATACAAGGATACATGATCCACACAATGTATCCATCAGCATACATGATCTACCTGATCATACAAGGATACATGATCCACACAATGTATCCATCAGCATCCAACATGATGCGTTCATACAAAATACATACACATGATCCATCCGATCATATCCAGCATCCAACATGATGCATATACAAAATACATATACATGATCCAACTGATCATATCCAGCATCCAACATGATGCATTCATACATACATATAATGATCCAACTGATCATATCCAAGCAGAAACCAGAACATCCTCCTGATGTTCATCATTCAGCGCTTACATCCACAGCCATGTGAAGGATCCCCCTTCCAACATGCTTGGAATGGCTTCAGCAAATGTGTTCATCACTTCTTCCTCGAAGTGTCCTCGATCTGAAGCACGCCAAGCCTGTCTCTGAAGTACTCGAACTTCACCCTGGCTAGTGGCTTCGTCAGCACATCTGCAATCTGCTCGTCCGTCGCAACATACAGGAGCTTCACAGCTCCTCTCTGCACCATATCCCTGATATAGTGATATTTGATCTCTATGTGTTTCGACCTGTCATGAAACACTGGGTTCTCGGACAGCTTCACACAACTCTGGTTATTATAGAAGATACCAGTAGCATCCAACGGGAGATCAAATAACTCAGACAGTAGCTTCCATAGCCATACTGCCTCACAACTAGTTGAGCAGGCTGCAACATACTCTGCCTCAGCTGTACTCAGTGCTACGCAGGACTGCTTCCTGCTAAACCAAGAGATCACACCTGATCCCATACTGAAGCAACACCCAGATGTGCTCTTCCTATTTGCAGCACTGCCAGCCCAATCTGAATCAACATAACCCTGCAGGTTAAACTTTTGATTCGCCTCATACCTGAGCCCATAATCCACTGTACCCTTCAGGTACCTCAGAATATGCTTTACAGCAATCAGGTGAACACTCCTCGGATCCGTCAGGAACTGGCTCAATGTGTTCACAGCAAAGCAAATGTCTGGTCTCGTGTTCGTCAGGTACATCAAGGACCCAATCATCTGGCGATACATAGAGACATCAATCGGCTCAGATGAAGCATCACATAGAAGCTTCAGATTTGATGCCATAGGTGTGACCATGGCCTTGCAATCCATCACCCCGAACCTCTTTGGGATCTCTACTGCATACTTCCCTTGTCCAAGGAAGATTCTATCTGCACTCTGCCACACCTCCATGCCAAAAACAAATAGTGCATCATCCCCAAGTTCTTCATCTCGAACTTGGTAGTAAGCTTCCGCTGCATGTCAGCAATCAATCTATCTTCACCATACCAAGTTCTGCACATATATGATTTCCTATCATGTGTCTCAGAACCAAGTAGCTGCTCTACATACACTTCTTCTTCAACTACACCATTCAAGGAAGCTATCTTGAATCCATCTGGTGTATCTTCTATTTCATCACTTTTATATTTCTCTATGCTGCCATCTGCAACATGCTTGATCTGATAGTTCCATTTGGAAGTCATAGCAAACTTCCCTTCATGTCTTGGGATTACATCCCAAACATCATTCTTCATGATCGACGGATCATGGCATTTCATTTCTTCATCCCAAATCCTGGGAACTTCAATATCTTCAATATCTTCAATAGATATCTTTGTTGCTGGAACAAAATGTTGTAGTTCTTCTTTTGTAGGAGATGGCATACGATCTTTCCTACATAACAAGTTAAATTGCATGATTAGAAAACATCTCATAGTTTTCAGAACAAATTCTTACACATAAAGAAATATGCCATACAGTCATGCAATCATCTTAGCCAATGCTTCAATACAACATTTATCCATATTCCGTAACTTTCTAGATGCCTTCCAATCTCTACCAGAACATTGTTAAGAGTGTGCACAACTCCCAACATGTCAGCAAAGAGGTTTCATTCTAGATAAGTAGCAATGGAATGTTGTACAGTGCCATAGGCCACTTACCCATGCATATTAGGAGTATACTGTTCATCAATGCAATTATTCTAATATGCATAATACACAACCTAATTCTAGGAACATCAGTATATACATTATTGAACAGTATTATTTAAGAAATGACAATTCAAATACTTATCTTTGTTTGTTCGTTGGGTGGACTCCCTCTGAGTCTTCGCTTCCTTGCAGGAGCTGCTGGAGTCCTAATCTGAAGTAGCTTCTTCTACACCTTTCTGTTGTGGGATGTAGAGAGATGGTCAACTCCCTCTGAATATCTGCATCCTTGAATAAACCACTGGAGTGTACTCCCTTTTGATTTTTTTTGCTTCCTGGATTACCTGTTCTTGAATCTCATATTCATCCTTGGTCCCTATGCATGCTTATTAGTATCATGAATGTGTTATCCTTGTGATCTCATATAAAATCATACATTCATTAGTATACTATTAAAACACAATAATCTCAAGCATGTATAGTCATGATCATTTCAAACAGAAATAATAAGCATTATCATTCAAGGTTTATGTAGGATTCTTATGGTTAGTCAAATCATAAGAAGCATAACATGTCTAAACTTATAATTACTCAAACCTATGACTCTTCAGGTTAGTTGAATCATCAATCAAGATAAGAGATATAAAATGCATAAAACCTGTGATTATTCAAACCTGTACCTTCATGATTGTTCTGGTTAGTCATATCATCAATTAAGGTAAGAAACTTAATATGCATACAACTATGATTATTCAAACCTATGACTTCATGAATAATCATTATCAACAATAGTATAAGATTCTATCCCAAGGTAGGATTCTATCTTGATATAGGAAAAACATACCTGGATTAGCATGCTAGCTATTTATGTCTAACATACCCGCATAATGTCTTCTGGTTCTCTTTAGTGACTTGTGCTAGTAACCTGCATGTCTCATAAGTTAACCATTATAAAACCAAGTTATACATACCTCGAGAATGGATCTCTTATGAGATCCATGGCAATGGATGAATCTTTGTCCTCATGTCATCATGATCATATGTTCTTGAACCAGAACATGATTTGTCTTCTTGGTGTACCTTTCATGTTAGTAGACAACAGAAAACTCATACAACATCACAATGTGTTAGTACAAACATAAGTTTCATACTCCTAATAAATGAATGACTTCTATCATGCATTCATAATTTTATTAAGGTGATATGATAAGTCTAAAATCAAGATTGTACTAACCGTGATAATATGAAGACAAACATACCATAAACTTAATCATGGATAAATATCGAAACATACCTCGATGAGTCATACCTGTCGAGATCGCTTGTATTCTTCTTATGTAAGGCCTTATCCTCATCTCCCTCTGAGACAGGAACTTCTTCACTTATGCAGGTGACCAATACATCTTCTTCTAGGATTAACCCAATCCACTTGATTTGCAAGAACTGGACCTGGAGCTGGATATGGGTTTGTCAGAGAAAACCCCAAAAATTCAAACTTTGAATTTCAAACTTCCGAAAGGATAGAAATATGCGCCTTGATGAGCTGATCAAACTGGTATATTCAGAATTTGAAAATTGCAAAGTTTTACTCCTCAATTTTGCCTTTGAAACTTCCGGATTCACTGGACGTGACCCTGAACTGGGGTTTGATGAAGCCCACTCTTCTACCCAATCAAAATGTTTGATCCAAAGCTCTAAGCTTCTATTTTTCTGAGGAGCTTCCAGCCGTGGTCACAGATTTCAAAAATTCCCATTTTTACAGAAGCCCTAATTTTCCATTTTTCTGATCAAAGTCCCGAACTAGGGTCTGATCAAACCCGGCCTTCTACCCAGCCAAAAATTCTGATCTTGGTCTCTAAATTTCTATTTTGATGAGTATCATCCAGCCGTGGTCTCCGATTACAAAAATTCCAACTTTCTCCAAAGCCCTAAATTCCGGAAGCCATGAATGAAGGTACCAAAAAATAATTCTGTTTTGACAGAAATATGTACCTGATTGTTTCTGGTGTAACTCCGAAATTTTTGATCCACAGGGTCTGAAAAAGTTTTCTAAGATAGCCTGACCTGTTATCTTTCCATCCTGACAGGTTTGACCTCAATTGGATTCTCTGAGAGAGAGTTATGCCAAATGTCGCAACGTGACCTGTTTTGGGATAAAACAGGAGAGCGAACTTGTACGGCGTGCCACGTGTCACTGTTTTAACTTCGGCCTCTGAAAAATATTTCTGAGATAGCTCGGCCTGTTACCTTTCCATCCTGACAGGTCTGACCTCAATTGGACTCTCTGAGAGAGAGTTATGCCAAATGTCGCAACATGACCTGTTTATGGGATAATACAGGAGAGCGCACTTGTACGGCGTGCCACGTGTCACTGGTTCAACTTCGGCCTCTGAAAATTTTTTCTGAGATAGTACAGACTGTTTACTACCTGTCACTTTTTACGAAATTTCATTTGGATCTTCCTAGCCCAAGATATGACCTTTTTCCAAAGGTCACCTGATTTTGACTCGGATCTGGAAGAGGCAGAAACCCTATATTGTACAGATCATAAATCACAAAGTACAACGAATTAGAGGTTTTCCTTTGGACACAAGATACCTGGAGATCTTATCTTCGGCCTGTAACAATTTCAGATCCGAAAACTTCGCCAAAACAGATTTATAGCGAAAGTGCTACGATGACTGGTTTTTGCTATATCAAGCCCTAGCATCGTAAGTGCAACAAGTGTCATACATGCCATATCATGCCTTCTTTCAGGCTAGCTCTGATACCATGTTAAATTTTCAGAATTTACTTCAATATGATCTAGGATCTTAACTGAGAGAACAACATGTACAGCATATCTACAGCATATCAATCATGGAGACAATAATGCAAGCACACAAGAGACACAAAGATTTACTTGGGGAAAACCATAAAGGTGAAAAACCCCAATAACTTCCTCAGAGATAGATAGAGAAATGATACAACCAACCAATAGAGATAGCCATAACCTAGCAGCAATCCTCCTCCTCCATAAGTGCGCCTCTCCTCCTTGAGAGCATGTGTGAGAAGTGAGTGAGTAAATAGAGTGCCTCCCGCACTCTATTTATACTTGACTTGACTTGCCTTTTTTTACCTAACTCATGTCGGCTCAAACTTAACCACATAACATAATGCTGAGTGGGCCGACCCCCAATAGGGTGGTCTAATAACCCTTTGACCCACATGGCCGACCCCCAATAGGGTGGTCTAATAACCCTTTGACCCACATGACTTATACAGGGCCGACCCCAAACAAGGTGGTCTAATAACCCGACACTTACAATATAAATGACGACACTTCCTTATAGAGGAATAATACCATCTCTATAGGAATACAATATACATATATGTGAAATACATTCCGAAGTTACATATACATCAACATTCACTTCACATGGTCATGTGGATACATCATCATTTCTTTAGGGGTTTTCCCCATATGTGTACAACCCAAAGTTTCTTCCCGTGAGGGCCATGCTTAAAGATACACCATAAGGCGATCAATTTGGAGTTATATACACTAGGACTTTGTCATAAATGACAACCTTATTCAACAATATCCTCCTTTGTCATTGATGGGAACCATCATACTCCCCCTAGGATCGTGCTCCTCTTTATGTTTCTCTCCCCCTTTGACATTAATGGAAAATGGTAACTCCCCCTAAAAATATCTCTTCTCTTTGGTGTTTCTCCCCCTAAACTCATTCTTATCTAATAGCGCTAAGTATAATTTCACCTTTCTTTTCTATCTTCTTATTATTCTCTTCCTTTTTATTGTCCTTAGAGATTTTATGCATGGTTTCAATCCTCTTTCCTTTTGCTTGATCTAGGATGTAGATGTTATTAGGTCTTCTTGTAGTTCTCGCAACTAGTCTTCTTGAATCCTCTTCTCTAATTTTACATCTTCGAGAATCAAATGTGGATTGTATCCCTGATCACACATTTTGCTGACACTAAGGATATTATGCTTCAAATATTCAACCAGGAAAACATTTGTTTCTTGTATATTTTCACTTGCAAGATTCACTACACCTCTCCCGAGTATCTTGACAAAGGAGTCATTTCCAAAAGCAACGCTGCCGCTATTTCCTTTCTTTGATCTAATAAATTTTTATGATCCCTGTTCATGTGTGTTGAGCACCCGTTGTCTATGTACCACTCATTTTCTTTATCCTCAGCAAGCAAAGCTAGTCCACAATTTTCCTTGCTTGAATTATTTTTATTTTCCCATATTGTAGTCGATTCCTCTTTCCTTATGATGAGAGTATATTCTTTCACATTTATGCAATCACGTGCCTTGTGACCAAGATTATTGCATTTGTAGCATACAATATTTTGGTCCATTAATGGATCGAATGGATTGTAGTTTATGTTAGCAATCCCATTAACATTTCCAGATCTACTTTTCGCATGATTGTCTTTTGGATACCCATAACTATTTCTGCTTCTCATATAGTTATTTCTTACATAGAATTTACAATGAATTGATTTATGTCCAAATTTTTTACATGCATAACAAAGACCAAGAAAAATATTTTCATATCTGTTAGAAAAGGACATTCTTGGTGTCTCGACTTTCCTGAAGTCATATCTTCTGTTTCAGCTAGAAGTGTCATGTTCCTGCTATTCTTCAATTCCTTTTGTTTTGCTATTTTCACTTCTCGGAGAATTGACATTGTTTCCTTCATATTCCCTTGGTGGATTTGTGTTTGTATAACCAAGCCCTGTTTTGTCAGCAGATGATCTTTGTTTGCTGAGAATTTCATCCAAATTTTTGGTAGTCCTTTCAAATCTTATGTTACCATTCAACTTTGTAACTGTCAACATCAGCTCCTCTCTTATGTGATCCAATTCATCTTTCAGTTCATCATAATCTTTTATAGTCTTCTTGGCTTCATATAATTGTTCCCTCATATAACAATTGTATGTTCTCTCTCTACAAGCTCATGGTCCTTTTCTTTACATTTTTCTTGTTTTCTTTTTAGCAACATTATTTCTTTCTCAGCATGATTCAATTTTCTTTGAGATTTTCCTCATCATCAGTTTTTGCATCGTCTTCAATTTCCCAAAAAGTATTAAGTTTGTCTTTAATGCATTCTTCTTCAGAGTCACTTTCAAAATTTTTATGATCATCATTCTAAGTTTCTTGAGTTATGAAAAGAACTTCCCTTGCATCCATTTCTTCTCCATCACTTTCATCTAAGGAGTTGAGTAAATACCTTTTTTCTTGTAGAAACTTTTATTTTCTTCAAAAGGACATTTCTTAGCATAATGTCCTACTCTACGATAATTGAAACATTTAAATAGTAACTTACCTTTCAGGGAAAATTTTAAGGATCCATAATTTTCTCAAAGTATATAAACCTTAGCGAATTTTACTAATTCTTAAATTTGCAACCATAAAAAATGTTTGGCGATTTTTTTATAAAAATATTCAAATTTCTAAGGACTTTCTATATTTTTTGGACAATTTTGGCAATTTTTAAAGTAAAAACAATTATCCCATAGAATTTGGACGAATCACCTTCGAAAAAAATTCAGATTGGAAAATCATTTTTTGGAAAAAAGGTCCAAAAATAGCCCATGGGCTAAATTTCGCCCCTAAAATTTTTCTTGTTACCTTTGTATTTCCTGGTTTTGTTGACGGACAATCCACTCGACCAGAGGCGAGCCGGATCTCCCTAGCTCAATGCGAGTCTAGAACAAATAAAACAGACTACAAATGTGTTTCCTAGATCTACTTAAGGATCAAGTACTAGATGCCTTACCTCTTTGATTCGCTATCCTTTCTCCCGCTATGTTGCTCCACGTCCCACGGTCGTCAGATCCAAGCTGCAAGACCTGTCAAGACATAGAAAAGAGAAACGAGTAAAGAGAATCTATACAATAAGAGATCTATGTAAACAGTTAAGCAGGTAAACAACACAACATCATCATACATAAGAGACAATATTGGTGGAAAGCATTTGTATTACTGCAAATAGAGGAGTACATGATAGAGATATAGAACTACAACCAATGACTTAACGTAGCAGCCCTTCTCCACACAAGCCAATTGCCAAGCCCTTCCAAGGAAGCATGAGAGTCTCCAAGAGGTGAGTGAAAGTTTCCAAGAGATATTTCACTAGCATGCAAATACCATAGTCTTCCTCCCTTTGGTATGGGAGTGAGCCTCACATATATAGGACTAAGTGGATGAGGTTATGGATAGGATAGGATGAGAGATGGTATGAGAGAGATAGGGGATCTTCCCAATAGGTTAGGGGTCGAGTACCAGCTCTCCAAGAGATAAGGGATAAGCCCCCACATAGGCAAGTTTCGAGAAGAATCTCGAAATGGCTATTTTTTCCCATTAACAGACCTCGTCACACCTTGCTAAAGAGCAACCTGCGACGACCTCTCAAAAGGTTGTGCAAACTGAGCACCAATCCTCCCAAATGATCAATCAGTCCAAGTGACTTCATGGATGTACACACTAAATCAGGATGATGGATAGATTTTAGGTGTAACAGGTTCCTCTCTTGATATTTTTGAGAAAATTTGCCTCTTCTTCATCAAATTCATCATCTGATCTTTCTTGTACCCCATGTCCCTGGTTCCTTGTATTATTTGAGGCTTTAAAAGCTACCTCTCTTCTTGTTGGATGTTCATCCTCTCCATATATTAGTATCTCATAAGTTGTGAGGGTTCCAAATAGTTCATCCATTGTTAATTTTGTAAAATTCCTTGGATTATTCCATGGAAGAGATCTTGGGATCATATCTCAAGGGAAGTGATCTCAACACTTTCTGTACGATCATGGATTCTTCAAATTCTTCTCATAATCCTCTGATGGAGTTGATAACTTCATCTACTCTAAGTAAATAATTTGCAATACTTTCAATTTCTTTCATATTCAGATTCTCGGACATTGTTCTATATCGTTGGAGCTTCACTTGCTTGAATTTCTCATCTCCTTTATAAAGATTCTAAAGTTTGTCCTGGATTTATTTAGCTAATTTGCAATGCATCAACTTGGCCTAAATAGTTTGTGATACTCCATTCATGAGATGGTGCGAAGCTTTATAATTACAACTACATAATTTCTTCTCCTCAAGATATGTTGGAAGAGTTTTTGGATTTTTGTAGCCATTAACAACATAGAGCGAGGAATCCACCCCTAAAGCTAACAATAAGTTTTTCATTCTAATACTCCATAATGCATAATTATTTCCATCAAATATCATAATACCACTTGAAGAGTATCCTTCTTGTCGATTCATATATATTCATGATATTCCTTCTAGTGGTTAAACTATTCTAAAGTTAACCCGATCTAATACCCATAGTTGAAATATTCACCAATATTGAGAGGGGGGTTGTTGGCAGGCAGTTTGATGGGGAAATGTTGCGATACCGCCGATGCTGCGACACATCAGATGAGGGCACGAAATGAGTATTTTATCTTAAATAATACCGCAGTTGGCGGGTTTTGGGTCACTTGGACCACATATTATGTAATAGTGAGTCAGTGTACCGCAGTATGCGGGTTTTGGGGGTCATTTGGACCGAGTCAGTTAGATATTGGGTCAATTGTCCATAGTGTCGGTTAGGAAGTCAGTTGTAATTGGACAAATATTGTAATGACAGAATCCTATAAATACATGAGAGTTGTAAGTGTTAGATATAGAGGAGCATAGACGAAGAAGAACGATTGGGTACGGAGATCTGTGTTTTGCTTCTGGTATATGACCGCGACAGTAATATAATGATGATGTTTCAGTACTATCTTTGTGCAATGTTGCAATATATGAATGTTGTTTGATGCAATGTATGCTTACTGTTGCTGTGATGATAATTGTTGTGATTAAGTAATATGTTCTATGTCGAATGTGATGATAAATGCTGTGATTAAGTAATGTGTTATAACTCCTTCCTGAATGTTTAAGGTTTCTGTTTAAGTATCGCAATAGAGTTAGTCCATGCAGCCAAAACTCTCCTCCTACCTCGGCGGAAACATGGTTCCGTCTGCCCTTCCTGGACGCCTCGAGTGAGACCTCATCCGCTTTGCGGGTGTTGCTGGGTGGGTTCAAACCTGCCCGGGCTGGTGCCCATGGAGACTACGGTATGTGTTGACAGTGAGGTGAACCCCTGTCGACCGAGGTCACGTTGCTCAACAAATGGTTCCATTACCGGGACCGTGTGAAGAGTGAAAGGAGGTCATGTCGTGGCACCCGACGAAGCCGGAGATACAGAGCTGGTTTGATCAGAAGTTGCGGGAGTTTGCTGAAGAAGAAAGCCGGAACACATGACTGACAGTAGATCACTGGTTGGGAAGGTTGTAATACCCTGTAAGACCCATCGGGGTCAAATTTTTTTTTTTTTTTTAAACAATCGGTATTTGCACTAGGAAGAGGTAACATTCGACACAAGGAGTAAACAACTTGACACCTGAAGGTCCTAGACTACTAAAAGCATGAGAATTGTAAATACATGTATATATAAATATACTCTTCTTATCTTTTAGTAAAATGTCTCTTGTTATGCTGCAACATGCCTAAGTTTATTTCACTACCTAAATACATGCAACAACACTTAAATGATGGCCTACGCATAATATAAATATATCGACTTCTAAATCCTATTTCCTCTCTTAATATTACAAAATTGAATCCATATCTAATCATTCATCTAAATATACATGATAGCATTAAGATCAACATAACTAAAGACATTTCATTTCCATTCTATTAACTATAGATTGACATACATACAAGCACTGATGGCCTACGCATAATATAAATATATCGACTTCTAAATCCTATTTCCTCTCTTAATATTACAAAATTGAATCCATATCTAATCATTCATCTAAATATACATGATAGCATTAAGATCAACATAACTAAAGGCATTTCATTTCCATTCTATTAACTATAGATTGACATACATACAAGCACTATATTTCAATGTTAATTGAAATATGTTTGTCATAAACAAATCTATTCCCTTCATAAATCTAGATGTAAATTGCCCAAAAATAACTTTTCTCTAAGTATGAAATATATAAACAATGGCATATATAATTGCACTTATAACAGCCTTTCCTCCAAATATCATTTATTTAAACAATGGTATATATAGTTTGCACTTTATAGTAACCTTTTCCTGTAAAATCAAATGTCTAAACAATGGTGTATATTTATTTCTACACATATAATAACTTTCCCTCTAACTAATACAGTTGAGGAATGAATCGGCCCCAAACATGAGTCCTTTAAATAACAATACTGAGAATTTAAAATGAATCCAAGGTCGGAATTCAATCCATATGCGTAGAACTGGGTTCGCCCTGCAATTGATGTACAGAGGTCGGACTTTGAGTAGGCAGAGTTGCCCTTAAATTTTTGATGTAGCCCACAGAGGATTATAGGTTGAGATTACCGTTTGTAAAGTTTAAATTCTGGAAGTTTTATTATTTGTTTTGACACAAGTACATAAATCTTCCATAATACACATTATCAACTTTAAAAACCCAAATGTCAAGATATATAATGTGATTCTATAAGTTTGAAGTCAAAACTCAGATATGAAATAGAAATACTTTTGATTTTGAGGGTCGATCGTCAGAATCTAGATTGTACTGCTAGGGATTTGAGTTTGCAGAAATTTCTCAAGATTGGGAAATTCTGAGTACAAACTAAGACGCCCAATTAGTACTGGAATTAAATGCAGAGGATTTCAAGATTGAATTTACTGAGTATGAGGCAAGACGCAAGCAATATTAATAAAACTGTATCATTGTATTCACCAAACGCATCATTGTACAGATCTAACTCAATAATGACAACATTTTTTTTCTTCTTTAAGGTTTAAGGTGATAATGAAGTTCTGATGTCGAGTTCCAATGGAATGTAGATGCAGAGCATCACTGAATACATCCTTGCACAGATAGGCATTCATAATGACAAGGTTTTAAGAGTTAAGAAAACTAATAAAGTCATTCGGAAATTGAATTCGAATGGATGTGAGACGGAGTAATCCCTGAACACATCTTTGCACAAAATGGAATTCATAGTGACAGGGTTTAAGAGTGACAAAGTAATAATAAAAATTCTGCATTCTCAATCCAAACGCATCAGTGCATAGTCCGACGTCATAAGACAGAATGTTGAGATTTTAAATATTAAATACAATCTTGAGACCGAACTAAAAAGGAAAGTTCACACAGAGTCTTCACGGAACTCTTGTTTGCACAGATCGAATTCACATGACAGAGTATTAATGTTTTGAGCCACATGATCTGAGATTTTAAATGTTTAAAAGCTGACAACCCAGAAATTAAAATCCAGAAGAGTACTGTTTGCAGAGGGTATACAATCTATAGAGAGGAATTAAAACAAATCACAAACCACTGAGCTAGATTAAGCCGATTGTGTATCTCCCAATACAGAGTTTGTATTCACCTAGTCATTATATGATAGTAACATTCTAAAGAGCATTTTAAAGAATATAGAATTTTGTAATGGAACATGTTTAAAAATAATAGCAGCATATTCATCCATGATTCTAAAACCAATTCACTCTATTTAAATTTACAGGAAACCCTATTCATAAACCCAAAAGAAATAAAATAATTTTTTCATATATAAAACGTAGATCAACTCTTATAATCACTTTTGCAATAGGAATGAAATTGCTTTTCCAATAATAAAAGAAAGGAGAAACAATTTTGAAAAATATTTGAACCTGATTAGTTTGTTGAATTCTGGTGGGTGGACCGTTTGTAGTAGTGGCTGAATCAGCTGTCTGGAGCAATGCAACGCTGAAAAAAATACCAAAAACCTCTCGGTTGACCACCCTACTTTATCGAGGTTAATCTCCTTCACCTCGAACCCCCGAGCTAGCGGGGTCGTAAGAACACACTTGGCTAGCTTCCCGAAAGGATCTCCCAATCCTCGTTCCAGCTAATCCCCACTCTCAAGAATCAAGAACATAATCCGAGATTATGATGCCCATCCAACATTAGGGAGCAAGAGAGACCTTCTCTCCTTCTCCTCCCTCGTTATATAGCAAAAGCCTATGTGCCATGTGTCTGTCCATGCACACATTTAATTCAATTTAATATTTTTAAATTCCAATATTCTCAAATACATGTGTCTCAATGTCTTCAATGTGCACCTAGTTCCCTAAATCAGTGGGAGTTAGGTGTAGAAGAGTCCTACTCTTCCTTTGGTTCTCTTTTAGTTTACTTCATATCTTTTTTTTGTAAACTAATTGTTTTTATTTATTTAACTTCTCTTAAATAGTAAAAACTTATAAAGAATTTGTTTGTCTTATTTATTAAAAACTAAATCCACACAAAGTTGTAATATATATATATATATATATATATATATTTTTACTTAAATTCTTTATAAAAATAAACATTTGCAACTTTGGAGTTTAAACTTCCAATAGGACTTTACTTATAATACTTCTAGTTAACTTTAGTTTTTCTCATTCTTATAAAGTAGATAAGTGAGATACTTAAACTAAACAAAATGTTTTCGTTCTATTTTTAAATATTTCTTCTTTCTTCTTAAAAAAAATATAAAATAAAATAAAATAAGGAATATTATTTTATTCTAATTGTCTTTAATTTCTAGTCGCTTGAATTTTTTTTTTTATGAGTTTTTGATTTCTTTATTTTAAATAACAACTATCTTTTTCTTTTCTAGGTGCCTCTTCGGCGAGCCCTTCCGACAGTTTCATTTCTTCCTTTTTATGGGGAGCACTGTGTAGCGACCGGGAATCGTTACCGCGATCTCTCAACTACGCTTCTTGGAGACTAAGGGATGTTGAGGGATAAGGCTCTCCTTATTGCGTGCCCCTCAACTCATCGTACGCGACCAAATCATCATGGTCTTGCCCGTACGGCATATGCTTCCCCGAGTGAGCTGAAATGGCTTCACCCGTGCGTGGATTGCTAATTCAGGGTCGACAGTCGGTCGTCGTACCCTTAAGTGTTCTTTCCGTTCTTACGACCCCGATAATTCCATTGTGGGTCAGTCGGTAATTCGTCTTACCTGCCACTTCACACACTCAAACGCATATTAGTAGCACTGCACTATAAAACATTTGTATCATTCTTTTTAGTATCTTAGTCAGTCGAGTCTACTAAACATTCATCATTTTAACATTATATCTCTATCAATAGAGCATACATCATTCGTTATTTCATCTCAGTCAGTCGAGTATAAAACAAATCATCATTTTCATAATTTCAACATTCATCATTTTTCATTTTCTCAGTCAGTCGAGTATATTCATCAATCATCATTTATCTAATCATTTTCATTTCACATATAAAATTTAAAGCAATCATTCATGGTCTAAGTTTTTATAATTCCGGGTCACTTCAAACCAGTGCCCTCAATAGTCAAATCAGTCGTAGGTCTCAAAATAGCATGATCAGTCATAAGTCTCAAATCATAAGTCTAAAATAATAAAATCAATCATAAGTGCTGAGGCGGGCATTAGAAAGGTATATCCACAACGATCCGCACGAATGGTTTTTCTGTGAATTCCCGGTCATCAGGTACGAATGGTTGTCAAAGCTGACCTTCCAAAAGAGGAATTTCCAGGGTGGTGAGCCGACGGCTTGGACCTCAGAGTTGATTCAGGAGCTGCAGGAAGTCGATAATAAGGAATCGCGAGCTGTCAAAGTTTGGCTTGATAGCATCTTGGAGGGATATCTCACTGAATTTGAAGTCAACAGGAAGTAATCTGATAGTGAAGCTGAAAGATACTAATTCCGCGAACCAAGGGGAAGGTTTCTATTGTCGCTCCAACTGTCGATTAAGATGCTAACTGCGAAAAGGGTATATTAAAGATGCACATTGATTAGTAGACAACCTGGTGGGTAGAGGCCGTGAGTACCGTGACTACTGGGGAACAATACATGGAATGGTAAGGGGTAGATGGGTGCAGACCATGAGGAGACTGTGAGAGAAGCCGAGGAAGAAAGTGGTCTTACAAGAGGAGGAGCAAGGTTTCGACAGGAGAAGAGGCAGAGGACAAGAGAAGGTCTTGTTGCGATCGAACCGCAAAACCGTGAAGGAAGACCACATGAGATGAGGCGACTTCACAGTCCTGATAGGGATGACTAGGCTACGCCCAGGATAGAGGTAACACCAAACCCTAGCACCAACATACCCACACCTCCGCTCACTGACTCACAAACAACAAAAAATACCACTTCAACACCGCCAAGTTCGTCAATTCCGTAGAATTTGATTGGTAGTAGCACAACGACAGGAGGAAGGAAGCCCAGAATGGCGGGCGATGATGTTAAGTTACCGTTGTTCCACGGAAGTGCGACAGACAACCCATAACAGTATTGGTTTTTATGTGAAGCGGTGTGGACCATGAAACAGATCACTGATGTCGATGCTAAGAAAGGACGGCTAGCCATGACTCTGCGAGGTCGTGCATTAGATTGATTCATGAAGTTTATTCTAGGCCCTACGAGAGCCCCAGAGAAGTCCCTGGATGAGATTCGAGATGGGCTCATTGCCGAATTTATAAGGCCTAAGTCGGAGGCTCAATATATTACTAAATTGAAGGAAATTAAGCAATATCCCAATGAGATGGTATGGGACTTTGATCAGCGATTCAAGACGCTGATGGCAAAGGTTAGTTTCGATATGAGCGTTGTCCAACATAAAGAATGGTTCACTGTGGCACTGCTACCCCACATTCGGCTGCCGCTGATGCAGCAGAACATATCAATGCCTAGCGAAGCTCTAGAGATTGCAATGCGATTGGAGGCATCACTGATTGGAGATAATGTGGCCAGGATGTCACAAATTCAGATGCAGCTCGCTAACCTGACTATACAGTTGCAAGATTTGAAGAAGAACAAGGAACAACGCGATGAAGTATGGTGTACGCGATGCCGAGGAGAAGGGCATATGAAGGATAATTGCCCGTATTTTCATAATTATTTGGTGTCAGGAGTGCCAAACCCGTTGAATGGAAACAGTATGCCATGGTGACGCGTTTGTCACGTGTTTGGGAATAGTCACGATAATTGCCCATATATGCAGAAAATGGTCTCAACCCTGCGAAATCTTTATTGCACATTCTACAAGTCGGTGGGTCATGATGACAAGGATTGTCGTGCATATGGGTTGCTGCAGGAAAGGATGTGTGATGCATTCTATTTCAACGACGACCAGCGCGCCGTGCAACAGCCACAACTGCAACCGCAGGTAGCTCAGCCGCTACCGCAACCGCAGATGTAGTTTGCACCATAGCAATAGCAACCGCAGAAGTTCATGCCGCAATATACTTCGATGCAGATGACTCCCCCTCAGCCATAGTATGTACAGCAACCGCAGTATGCACCACAAGGGCAAGGGATACCACTAGCACCGATGCAGGTTAACCAACCTCAGTACCAGCAGCAAGGCGGCTACCGAGGAGGATACAAGGGCGAACATGGTGGTGGATTTGGTCATGGCGGAGGAGGCCGAGGTGGTCGTGGACCTATTCAATGTTACCACTGCGCTGTATGGGGGCATTATCAGCACGACTACCCACTACTATAGAATCAGTGTACGTTTTGTTTTGGTAATGATAATACGGTTGAGAATTTTCAATAGTTGATTGCACAATGGTAGGCTGGGAACGTTCTGTAGCTGCAGAATCAGGCCCAGCCACAGCAACCAGTACAAAACCCAGTACAGCAACCAGTACAGAACCAGCCCCCACAACCACCGCCGAACGCCAATCAAAATGTCAATCTGCAGCAAAACCAGATGCAGGGTGCAAATATTGTGACCATTTCTGTAGAACCGCGACCACAAGATGCTTCGGTGGCTGTTGTCACTCATGGAGGCAAGACAGCTGGGGAAGATGGTTCACGACCACTGATTCAGTTGGCTGGTCAGAAGACGGTACCTTTCGACATTGATACAGAGCGAGAGAAATTCCTGGAAGCACGTCGCACTTTGGAGAAAGACCGCGGTAAGGCTATTGTTTGCGATATGCCGCCTATCTTTGATATTACATCAGATGCTAATCGACCACCACCACCGGGAACACTGAAAAAGTTTCTTGAAAGCTGTATGTTATTTGCTCGAGACCCGGCTGCCCTAGTTGAGATTGAGGGATGGTTGCAACGATTTACGAAAGGATGCAGGAGTCAGCAGTAAACTCCCTACAGCGATGGAAGACTAGCAAGGAGATGCGAATGAATATTCAGATTGGTGAATATGATGTTGACTCTGTGATTCTTGACCTTGGTTTGGATATTAACATCTTAACCAAGCAGGCATGGCAGAATATGGGGAGTCCCCCATTGAGCTGGTCTCCTATGCAGCTCCGGTTGGCTAACCATGCAAAGGTAACACCCATTGGGCGAGTTTCGCGGCTCACGATCGATATTGAGGGCATGAAGACCTATGCTGACTTCGATGTCATTAAAGTGGTTGAGGGAGGAAGCTCTTATCCAGCGTTCTTGGGGATCGGATGGGCTAACGATAGGGGAGTTGTCATCAACTTCAAGAAGCGCATGATGACCTTTGAGAATCGCGATTTCAGATTCATCGCCCCGTTGGATCAGGCTGAAGGACGCCGCTACGTGGAACCTGTAAAAGATGATGATCCTGCTAGATGGGACCATGTATTTAATATTTCTGAAGATTACATTCATCCTACTGCCTATGGTGAGTTGGAGTGGCGGAGAAAGAGCTCTACATCTTTCGACTCTGATGATGCATTGGAACATTAGCAGAACCGAATTCATGAAGTACCATTCCAGAAATGTGGCTTAGTTACGCAATCCTTATGTCGTGTTGCGACATAAACAATCACATTGCCTGTCTATGAGGGGTTTCCTGGCCTAACCACCTTTTTAGCAGAATTTGAAGACCGCATATTAGAACCACAACGATTGCTGGCATTGGACGAGGCACTGAAGGCTGCTCTAGCACGCTGGTGGGTGACACATAAGAAATTCATTAATGATTGGTCACAGTGTCGAAGGTTGATGATGGTTCGGTTCGGTGATACTGAGGTTTATCACACTAGCAAGTATGATGGCCGAACTGATCCTAGTGATCATTTGATGGAATGCCAACGCTTATGGGTAGCGCGACCCAGAAATGAGTGGGTCCATGCTTTTGTCCATACTTTGGATGAGATCCCACGCTCGTGGTACACTACAGCTGAGTTGCATCGAGACATTACAACATGGGGGGAGTGGACGATCTGTTTCACTCATACATTCACTTTTGCGGATGCCAACCCTGATGTCCATAATGCCTTGCAGCTTATCCGTGACGTGGTACTTCAGGTTGTTCTGGCGGCCTACCCTGTCGACCCGCACACACATTGTCAGATGCAGTCTCTCATGGAATGCTTCAACATCAGCAGTGGGTCAGAGGATGATGATGATCCCCAGAATATTAACATTCCCAAATCTGAAGGAAGTTGTGATGTGGTCCCACCTGCTGCACCAAGTAATCCGTTCAGTCAACCATTGCAGCTCCGCAAGATGAATATTGGCACCGAGGCTACTCCCAAGTTTGCCAACGTTGGGGATTATTGGGATGATGAGATGATGAGTAAGGTTACTGAGTTACTTCATGAGTTTCAAGATGTGTTTCCCATGAAGTTTTTCGAAATGAAGGGAATCTTGGGTCATTTAGGAGAGATGAATATTCCATTAAAACCAGATGCTAAGCTAGTCCAACAGCAACCTTATCGGCTGAATCTATGACATAAAGAAAAGGTCAAGGCAGAGCTTGATCGCATGTTGGATGTTGGTATTATTGAACCTGTGGAAGAGTCCGAATGGATCAGTCCTATGGTGGTGCAGGACAAGAAAACAAGTGAAGTGCGCATCTGCGTCGACTTGTGGAAGTTGAATGATGCCTGCTTACATGACCCCTTTCCGACCCCGTTTACTGATGAAGTACTTGAAGGAGTGGGTGGCCAGGAGATGTACTCTTTCACTGATGGATTCTCTGGCTACCATCAGATTCGCATTACCAAGGAAGATCGCCATAAGACAACTTTCGTTACTGAATGGGGTTGCTTTAAGTACACGGTAATGCCATTTGGTTTGAAGAATTCACCTGCGATATTCTCCCGAGTCGTTGTTGCCGCGTTCAAAGATTTTATTCAAAATTTTTTGCAGGTATATATGGATGATTGGACCATTTATGGATTGATTCGTGATCATCTGGCCAATCTACGGTTAATGCTTGAACAATGCCGACAGCACCAGATATCGCTAAACTTGAAGAAATGTATTTTCTGTGCACCGTTTGGGATATTGCTGGGTCATATCATGTGTAAGCAGGGATTGCTAGTTGATCCAGCCAAAATTGTGCTCATTTTGGGGTTGCAACCACTAACCACCGTTAAGTAGTTGCACGCGACTTTGGGTCATACGGGATTGTTAACACCCAAAAAGTGCTCACTAGCTCATTCCCCTATCCACATGACCCATTTGTCCATCTTTTCCACCATGTGAACCTCTACAACCATCAAAAGGTCACCAAAAAGAACAATACCCCTTTTTCCCCCTCAAAATATATATTTTTCCTCAAAAAACACAAAAAACCCTCAAAAAGGGTCCAGAATTCCCAAAAAACATTAAAAGGGAATAAAATATTCAAAATATTCAAAAAAGGAAAAAGAGGGAAAAAGAGACCTAAACCATGTTGGTTAATACCATTAGTTTCCTCAAAACCATAATGGTATTCCCCATCACCAAAAACTATAAAAAGGTGATAGGGGCTCCTCACTTTCCATCCATCCACATTTCATCCTATCCTTATGCTGCCAAATTCCCATTGAGAGCCATTGCCTCCCATTTTGAGTTTGAAGACCCCCATTTCAGCATCTTGGAGAAGAGACCATTGGAGCTTGGAGTATCTCAACCTTGGAGTTGCTCAACACCAAACATCCTCACCTTTGGGGTAATACAAAAATCTATTATTTTTTTACTCTTGTTCTTCCATAGATCTCTTGTTATTGATTTAGTTCCTGTTTATTTACACATGCTTATGTTAATGTTATATTAGATTTATAATTGTTTTTGCTTTTATTCGAAGACTGCTATTACAAGTTAACAGGTGCATCCTTGCACATGCTTGGTTGAAAAACCAAGCAACAGGGATATTATCGCAAGTTCATTAGGGGGTATGCTGCGATTACTGCCCCTATGGAAAAGTTGTTGAAGAAGGACGCGGCATTTCAGTGGAACCCGGAATGTCAGGATAGCTTGAAAATGCTCAAGGCGAAGATGGCGCCGGCCCCAATTTTGGTCTTTCCAGACTAGAGTGAGGAATGCCATGTCCATGTCAATGCTTCATCGATTGCATTAGGGGTTGTGTTGGCTCAACCTGGAGAAGGAGACCTTGATCATCCCATTGCTTTTTCCAGTCGGAAGCTGTCCTCTGCAGAACGCAATTACACTACCACAGAACGAGAAGGTCTGGCCATGGTTTATGCACTGCAGAAATTCAGGCACTATTTGTTGGGTGGCCACTTTAAAATGTTCACTGATCATTCTGCATTGAAATACTTGGTCAATAAGCCTGTGTTGGGGGGGAATATCTGCCATTGGCTACTTTTGTTCCAGGAGTTTGATTTTGAAGTCATTGTGAAACCGGGGCGATTGAATGTTGGACTAGATCATTTGTCATGAATTGACACAGAGGAGGAACCAACTAATATCGAAGATGGGTTGCCGGATGCACAATTATTTCATGTTGTCGCAGCTGATCAATATTTTGATGACATCCTTTAGTTTCTAGTGACCGGAACTGCACCCGCTGACTTTACCACTACTCAGATGAAGCAGTTGGTTGTCAAGGTTGCTGACTTTCAGCTAATCGCAGGAGAGTTGTATAAATTGGGCGCTGATGAGATATTGCGCAGATGTGTCTTGCCGCATGAGCAAGCGTAGATATTGGTTGAGGCACATGGTGGAGTAGCGGGAGGACACTATGGCAGTCGGGTGACTGCCCGGAAGATTCTACGTGCAGGGCTTTGGTGGCCCACATTACATAATGATGCGACAGACTATGCGCGGTCTTGCGATGTTTGTCAGTGAACTGGCAAGCCATCTAGACACAACGAGATGCCACTGCTACCTCAAGTGACACTGCAACTGTTCGAGAAATGGGTTGTGTATTTTGTCGGACCGATCACTCCACCAGGGAAATGCACAAGTGCAGGGTATATTGTCACGGTGATAGAGTACTTGACCCGATGGGATGAGGAAGCACCCGTCGTTGATTGCTCCGCTGCAACGGCTGCCCAATTTTTGTTTGATCACATTATCAATCGCTTTGGATTCCCTAAGATATTGCTGAGTGATCAAGGCAGCCACTTTCTTAATCACACTATCAGTGCATTGACGGAGGAGTTGCAGATACAACATAAGAAGAGTACACCCTATCACCCATAGGCGAATGGAATGGTGGAGGCGTTTAACAAGGTGTTGGAGCATGCATTGACAAAGGTGTGCAATGCGAACCGCGATGACTGGGATCTAAAAATCCCAGCGGTATTGTGGGCCTATTGCACCACATGTAAAAGGTTGACTGGTCAGACACCTTTCAAGCTGGTATATGGGAAGGAAGCAATTATGCCTATGGAGTACATTGTTCCAAGTCTACGAATTGTGGCTATTACGAGCATGGATGATGTCGCAGCATTAGATGAACATCTAGCGCAATTGGTGGAGCTGGAAGAGGATCAATTTATCGTTGGATTTCACCAAGGGGTGGAGAAGGATCGCCAGAAGGCATGGCCTAATCGCCACATCAAAAGTAAACAGCTTCAGCATGGCGACTTGGTGTTATTATATGACAGTAAGTTTGTGAAACATCCAGGAAAATTGCAGATGCATTGGCTGGGTCCATATCGCATCAATAGTATTACTTCAGCTGGCACGTTTCAGTTGCAGCGATTGGATGGTGTGATGCTCCCCAAGTTGGTAAATGGTCACAAGTTGAAGCCCTATAGATCGGGCTTGGAGCAGTGCGATGTCTGAGTCACATCAAAAAAAAAAGAATGTGTGTGTTGTAGGTTGCTTGGTGGCAGATGGCGCACCAACAGAAGAAGCTATGCGCAAGCAGGGAGGCGTGTGCCGCAAGTTTGAGACTCATGGCAGTATTGCGACCAGGATCGATGGTAGATGTTGTTGAAGGATTTTTGTGATGATTACAGAGGATTTGGGGGGTACGGGGCAGTTTTGTGACTACTGTTCCACTAATATGTTGTGACCACTACCCATCATCCCTATACATGATTGCACCTGACGGATTCGGTCGGATTACCACATGATGACGGCATGCTTTGCACATGGAACGCTAGGTCGGTACGATCAGCACAATGTGAGGAGATTGCTCACACGTTGGGACGTGAGATCTTCGGTGACAACATGGTCATCCCCTGTTGCGTCAGTCGATGGGTTCACACACACAGATGAGAGGTAGTGGGGCATCATTCCCACCGCCGTGGCCCAGGAATGATCCGGCTATAAGTAGCTAAGGCCACTAGTAGTTCGCTACAATGAAGTTGTTCTGAAATAGCGTGGTTATGCTGGTTGATCAGTTTATGAGTTGAGTTGTGAGGAATTCCGAGGAGGCTATGAAAATGCTTCACTTCATTTCCCGTGGCAGCACCCCAAGGGCCTTGTGAGCCCAAACGATGAGTGTCCCTGAGCGCCTTGATACGACGAGTGCACTTACACTGTGTTATGCCCGAGCCGAGGGCCGGTCCAGCATGATTAAGTACGTAGTAGTTGTTCGAAGGATGGTGCTCTTCTCAACCCTTGAGAGGGTTGGGGCGGTAGCTCCCCACCCACAGTAGGAACCGGTTGCCGGTGCGAAACAGATGTTCTAGAGTCATCTACTAATTTCTCACCTTGGTACTGTTCGTCCTCTTTTTCTTCCCATCAGTACCTTTCCAAGAGACTCGAGGATGAGTTTGAGAAGTACATGACAACAAGTCGGGCGATGACGATTTTGGGTTAAAAATCCAGCACAAGGAGTCAACGGTCAGTTTCGCAGAAGGAGTGGGACAACACCACATGATCCAGATAGCAAGAACAGTTACTGGAACATAGTTAAGTCCGAAGGAACTACGTCCAGCAGTTGACATGGCTCAAGGGCGAACCACAAGATTGTGTTGGGGGCCTGTTGGCAGGCAGTTTGATGGGGAAATGCTGCGGTACCGCCGACACTACGACACATTGGATGAGGGCGCGAAAGGAGTATTTTATGTTAAAGAATACCACAGTTGGCGGGTTTTGGGTCACTTGGACCACATATTATGTAATAATGAGTCAGTGTAACGCGGTATGCGGGTTTTTGGGGTCATTTGGACCGAGTCAGTTAGATATTGGGTCAATTGTCCATAGTGTTGGTTAGGAAGTCAGTTGTAAGTGGACAAATATTGTAATGGCAGAAGCCTATAAATATATGAGATTTATAAGTGTTAGATATAGAGGAGCATAGACGAAGAAGAACGATTGGTTATCGAGATCTGTGTTTTGCTTCTGGTATATGACCGCGACAGTAATATAATGATGATGTTTCGGTACTATCTTTGTGCAATGTTGCAATATATGAATGTTGTTTGATGCAATGTCTGCTTATTGTTGCTGTGATGATAATTGTTGTGATTAAGTAATATGTTCTATGTCGAATGTGATGATAAATGCTGCGATTAAGTAATGTGTTATAACTCCTTGCCGAATGTTTAAGGTTTCTGTTTAAGTATCGCAATAGAGTTAGTCCATGTAGCCACAAATATCCTCCTACCTCAATGGAAACATGGTTCCGTCTGCCCTTCCTGGACACCTCGGGTGAGACCTCATCCACTCTGCGGGTGTTGCTGGGTGGGCTCAAACCTGCCCGGCCCGGTTCCCAGGGAGACTACGGTATGTGTCGATAGTGAGGTGAACCCCTGTCGACCGAGGTCAGGTTGGTCAACAGGGGTGAATAAGTATTGGGCACTTTTTACCATTTCAAACATTAATATCATAGGTAAACATTAAACATTAACAATAACATTCATTATCACCTAAACCATACATAGTACACAAGATATTTTACGTGGAAACCCAAATGGGAGAAAACCAACAAATGCTTATCTTATATTATATAAAGATTACATTTAATTGATTTACTAGCTATAATTGGAAGGAGGCTAAAACCCCTAGTTTCTTAGATCCAACTGAAAGGAGGCTATAACTCCCCGATTTTACCACAGGTTCCAACCTGTAGTGAGGACTCCAATCCTCACTGAGCTCCAACTCACTATATTTACTAGCATCAACTACAAGGAGGCTACAACCCTCTTTCCTTTCCCCATACTACCACCCTGATATGAATAAGAGAACCAACCTTTCATTGTTAGTGTATCTTTCAACTTGTACCTATATCATTGTCTCTTCCATCATGTACCTGTATCACTATCTACGTCAACCTGTACCTGTATCAATGTCTTTGTCAACCTGTATCACTATCTCTGTCAAGTTATACATGTATCATTGTCCCTGTCACTATATCATTGTCTCTATCATTGTATTTGTATCAACTTGTATCATTCCTTAGGGTAAAAACCTAAATATAGGTGTCTATTTTTGTTGTTTTTTAGGAAAATAGTGTTTTCTTGAGTGCAATTTTTTCATTGTTATCTATTCAATTTTGACATAGTTTTTTTACAATGAAAAAAATACATAGATTGTAATAGTGCATCTCTTATTTTTCATAAATGTTTCATGAATATTTTTCATAGATGTTTGGAGTTTCATCACATATTTTAATCATAATTTTCTCACCAAATATATACCCAGATTCATGATTTTACCTCTCAAATCTATCTTTCCAAGACTGCCCAAAAACAATCATCCATAGATTTCATTTGCATCTTCAAACTTTTACATCATAGAAATTTCCAAACCCTAGGGTATTCCAAGATAATCACCACGATCTATGCCAAGATCATCACAATTATATATGTCAATCTTGATCTATGCCATCACCATGATCTATACCAATATCATCACCATAATCTATTGAAGTATCATCATAATCTATGCAAGTTCATAATACTCTATCCAAGATCTTCAATAATATTCACCAAGAGAGAAGCTCCAGTACATGTACATGATTCATACCATTCTCAAGATAACAAGATGGACCCTAGACCATGATAGACATGTATCATCACAAGAAAAAAATTCATAGGAAAGAACCATACCTTTTCCAAGATGAAGAAACACGAAAGAAACCCTTTACCAAAATAAACCCTAGATCACGTCATCAATTATCCCTCGCAACAAGATTTCCAATGAGCCAAGAAGTTTGTGATTCCAATACCTTATGAGAAAGTTAAGTAAATTTTAAGATTATAAAAAAATACTCCTCTTGTACTTTCACTTATCTATCCTTGTACCTTCACTATTCCCTCTTGTAGTTACGCCTTAGAGACTATGATGAAATTCGATGAATCAAATGAAATATTTTCATCTCTCATTTATACATGTCCAAAGTCACTTTTTAGTTCACTTTATGGTTAGGTCAGCCGTATATCTTATTATTAATTTTGTCTTCCACATTTTAGGTTAGGTCATCCCTAACTTATTATTAATTTTGATTTCCAGATTTTGCGGGCTTCTTTAAATGGGTCAATGACCACTTCATGTCTTCATCAAGGGGCTTTGGGACTTCTTCACATCATTGTGATTATGTAGACACAACATCATTACTTTATGGGATTCTTTTCACTTTACATGAGCACGTGGACACATCATCATCTCTTTGGGGATTTTCCCCATATGTGTACAACCCAAAGTGTCTTCCCGTTGGGGGAATGCTTAAAGATACGCCATAAGGGGACCACTTTAGATTTATATACACTGGGAATTTGACATAAATGCCAAACCTTATTCAACGGCATAAACTCAAGAAACAACAAGGAGAAAAATTCAGAAGGACACAAAACTTGTTGCTACACCAAAATAGGAAGAATGGGAAAATATTATAGATACAAACCCTAGCATGATCGTCAAGAGGAAAAATGTAAAGGTGCAAAGACAAAAACAACCTACTACTTCAGGTAAAATTAACTCATGACCTGGAACCTAGAATTTATTCATAGATACACTGACTAAAGGGTTCCATTGACATGCTTGGGACATGATAATTCCGAGTTCAGTTTTAAGTAATGATCACACAAATCTAGATGGAAATTTGTAAACACTTTTAGGTAAAGTCTATATAGTTGGTACAATTATTGAGGGTTCAACTTCCAAGTGTATGACTTAGGGTATACTCATCTTTATTATAACATCCATTATGTAATGTCCCCATCCAAATAAATCTCATGAAGGGAAATTTCCACCAATCTACTAGTTCCCTAGGTTGGGGTGGAAACATTTAGACTTGGAATAAGGGATCTATAAGACCCCAAATGGACATTAGAGTGACAAATATACATTAACGGGGATAAATAATTAATAATAATAAGAAAATAAGGTGGCATTTGGTCATGAGGGTGCATAGGTGTTGTGGGACCCACACAAGGAAAGATTCTCCATGCCACATGGCATCCTATTCTCACCCATTCGAAGCCAAGGTGGAGTCTAACATTCTTGGGGGATTTGGAGTGGTATTATTCATGTCATGAATCTAGGAGGGTTGAATTAGAGTGGAAGATTATCTCCCATGGAAGAGGAAGAGGCATCATAGAAGAATTGTGGCACTTGGAGCTAGGTTCCCTAACTTCGATGACAACAATGATGAAGATTCTATGACACTTGTCACAAAGTTCAAACCTAATTGATGAAATATGACATATATGACATGTCAGGGATAAAAATAGCCTCCAAGAGGGTGCGCAAGGGGAGTTATGGCAGCCAAGATCCCCCCATTCGAATTGATGGAAGAGGAAGGCTAGAAAGTGTTGGACAAGTGGCATTCATGGGAATCTCTCCCTAAATCGAGTTGGGAGAAGGATCTAGGACGTAATTTGAGCTATGGATATCTTTGGAGGTTATAAAATATAATAAGATATAAGGAGAGCATATTTTTATCATTTCTCATTCGGCACATTTGGAGAGCTTAGCTTGTCCTTGCACGGTGGATGTTCATCCGCCCTACCTTAGAACCAATTTCAAGGGTGCAAGATTCCCATCAAATTTGTTTGATAGAGAGGAAATTCATACCTCTGAACAGATCTTCATGTAGATGTTTTTATCCAGGTTCAACCCCCATATTATTTCGAGTTCATCTTCTCTCATTCCTCTCTATTCTCAGTCTACTATCTTTCTCTCAATGTCATGTAAAAGTGCAAGGGCGCACTTCTTGTTGCATATAGTTAATGGAGGATTTCTATTTTGACCTTATGAACATGTTATTTTATGAATAAATATTTAATATACATATCATGAGAGTCAAAGCTCGAAACACCATGTACTTCATGTGATATTTCCAATCAAAACTGAGATTCGAGCCATTTTCCTCATAGCAATTTCATGGTGATTTTGGGATGATGTTGTACCTGTTTTATATCAGATATTTCTGATATTTTTTTCAATTTTATGATATGAATATTAATTTAAATTTATGTCCCAAATAATGTTTCATACCCCTAAAATTTTACTATAGTTTGTGACCAAATTCAAGTGTCCTTGTTTACCATTTTCACCCCAAATTTTATACTCTAGAAGCTGTTGTTCTTTGGGAGACCTATTCAACCCTAAAACCTAATATAATTCTACAAATATGTTTTTATTGATGTCCTATAATAGATACAAGTCTAATATTAATAATTAGTGAAGTTTGTACAATGTTTGGAAGGGAAAATAGTGGCAGACCTAGGGGGGATTTCCATCAATCCAATTGACTAGCCTTGTCCTGAAACTTCTCTCCTTGAAAATTTCAGACCATGTATGGGTATAGAAAGTGTTTGGGTGTCTGATAAATGTATTAATGTGTCCTATTTCCACTCAATACCTTCCTTCCCAAATTTGAAATCATTTGGAGGTGTTTGGAACTGTTTGTACACTACATTCCTAGAGTTGAAATAAGGTGAATTTGAGCACTTTTCTTTGAAGGGATATTACAGTGGTATCAAAGCATGGTCCTTGCACCTGATTTGGGTGAAAAATTATGAGGTAAATAATTCATCTCTCACCCCTAGAAACTTAAACTAAAAGTACCTTTGGTGAAGAGGAAGAAGCAGGAGAAGAGGTGCACTCTACTGGCACTATGGCTAAGGATGAAAAAAAAACCTCAGAGATGGAGGATAAAGAGAAGTTTAGGGAATTCATGAAACCATTTTTTTAGGAAATTAAAAGGCATATAATGAAAGGTTTCGAATTGATGTAAATTCAAATTGGAAGCAAATTGGCAATATGAGGCAACAGTAGTTCTCATTTCGAGGGAAAACAGACAGTTGGTGAAAACATTTTCTCCAAGGCAGGGACTCACAACTGAGCCAATGAATTACAAGGATAAAAAAGAGCCACTACACCCAAGTTTATTGAGCCCAAATAGGATCCTAACACCCAATATGGAATGCATGAAGTTCTAGCAGAATGGCAGCAGTTGAGTGAAGATTGTAGGAGGACCTTACCATTTTATCAATTCTTTACTGTTTCAAACAAGATCAAAATGAGAGGAGGTAACATAACCCCTTTTCAAAATAAATAATTGAATTATACCATAGGAAAATTTTCCCTTCCTACCTTTTATGGCTCATCCCAAAGTTCTGCACATACTTGGGTACAAAATTAAATGTATATTTTCAATTGAATCCAATGGTTGAAGAGGATGCTTTAAAAATGGCTATTCTGCATCTTGAGGGAGAATCAAATGATTGGTGGTTCCATGGACTTAAAACCTTGGGAAATGATCATATCACATCATATGAAGAGTTTGTTAACAGGTTAGTGGAAATATTTGATAAAAAATACCCTGAAATGCCTTTCAAGGAACTAGCGCAGTTGAAGCAAATTGGAACCCCTGAGGAGTACATGTTGCAATTCCAAGAATTGTCAGTTATGGTGGCTAATATATCTATGGTTCGATTGGTATTAATCTTTACTGAAGGATTGGCTGAACCTTTGAAAGGCTTAGTTAAATCTCACAAGCCTACCTCATTAAAAGATGCCATGAATTTGGCAAGAGATCCGCAAAATGTGCTACCCAAGACAAAGTGTCCTCCCAAGCCCAATTTTACTCCCAAGTTCATATATGACAAGAGACCATGGAAAAAAGATTAATTTGGGAGAGACAAGAAAGAGGGACCAAGCAAGGAAGAACTCAAAAGAAATAAACTATGTTTCACATGTCATCAACCATGGGTACCGGGGCAGAAATGTGCTAAGGGGAAAGCACACTTCATTGAAGTATTTTATGATGATGAAGGGGAAATGGAGGAAGAAGAAAAACATTCATCCCAAGAAGAGGGATATGACACAGTAGAAGAATATCATCCATCACCCGAAATAGGGAAGTTGGCAGTGCTATCAGGAGTGCCTCGTTTTCACACCCTATAATGCAAGGGAGTGATACAACGACAAAAGGTTTTGGTATTGGTAGATGGAGGAGAAACTCATGTCTTCATTGATGCAGCCTTGGTGGAGAGGAGAAAGTTACCTACTGAAGCATTTGAAGGATTCACAATCATCATTATAGGTAACCATTCTATAGACTGCAACACATGGATTCCAAAGCTACAACTTACCATAGGAAATTACACCTTTATTGATAGCTTCTATGTGGTGAATGTTGCTAATAAAAATGTGGTTTGGGAGTACAATGGTTGTACTCTATAGGAGAACATACAGTGAACTACGAAATACCTGAAATGAAGTTCAAATATTCAAAAAGGAAAACAAATTTTAGTGAGAGGAATGCACACATATCCTGACCAAGTGGTGTCTTCCCATAGTATGAGGTCCATATTGAGACATGGGGACATTGAATGGGATGTACAATGTTTAATCACTTCCCCCAAACTAAGAATAAAGGTTGCAGAACATCCAAGGGAGATAAGGCATCTATTGCAAAAGTATGAGAGGGTTTTTGGAGACCTTACCCCTGGAAAGCCACCTGCTAGAGGAGTTGAACATCCCATTGTTTTGGAGGTAGGTACTTCACCTATCCAAATACCCCCATATAGACACCCAAAAAGGTTCAGAAATGAGATTGAGAAGGCTATTAAAGAACTATTGGAATTGGGGCTCATCAGGCCAAGCTCAAGTCCCTATGCTTCTTAAGTTGTCTTGGTGAAGAAAAAGGATGGAACATTAAGGATGTGCATTGATTTTAGAGACTTAAACAAAAAGACAATCAAGAATAGATATCCCATCCCTCAGATAGATGATATCATGGATGAGCTATTTGGAGAAAATATATTTTCCAAAATTGATCTTAGATATGGTTACCATCATATTCGAATGAAGAAGGAGGATCTGCAAAAAACTGCTTTCAGATGTCACTATGGTCATTTCAAATTTCTTGTCATGCCTTTTGGTTTGACCAATGCTCTAGCAACCTTCCAATCATGCATACACAAAATATTTTGCAAGAATTTTCATAAGTTTTTTTTGGTTTTCTTTGATGATATTTTGATTTACAATAAGACATGGGAGGAACATTTGCATCATTTAGAATT
Source organism: Larix kaempferi (assembly GCA_027924585.1). Taxonomy (NCBI): domain Eukaryota; kingdom Viridiplantae; phylum Streptophyta; class Pinopsida; order Pinales; family Pinaceae; genus Larix; species Larix kaempferi. The sequence goes on from BSBM01000753.1 coordinate 51,108,066, forward strand.
TGTATTGAAAATATTGCATGAACAATCTTTGTTTGCTAAATTGTCCAAGTGTGAGTTTGGGTTGACAGAAATTTTGTATCTTGGGAACATCATTGGGAAAGATGGGTTAAAGGTGCACATGGAGAAAATAAAGGATATTGTTGAGTGGCTGTCACCCAAGAACATCATGGAATTGAGGGCTTTATTGGGATCTACACTTACTATAGGAAGTTTGTGAAGGGGTTTTCGAAATTGACTGGTCCTCTTACTGATTTGACCAATAAGGATGATTTCCAATGGGATGAAGAGGTTGAAAAGGCTTTCCAAAGAATTAAATAGGTCGTGAGTAGTTGTCCAGTACTTGCATTACCAGATTTTACTAAACCATTTGTTTTGGAATGTGATGCATCGGGGGAAGGCATAGGGGCGGTCCTAAAGCAAAATCAACACCCCATAGCTTTTGAGAGCATAAAATTGCATCCACATGAGAGGATCTACTCCATATATGACAAGTAAATATTAGCCATCATGCATGCCTTGGCCAAGTTTAGACAATATCTGGTGGGGAACAAATTTGTGTTCAAAATTGATCATAACAGTTTAAAGCATTTTCTTACACAAAAATATCTCAATGAAAGGAAACAAAAATTGGTGAGTAAGATTCAAGATTTTTATTTTGACATTGAATATGTAAAAGGGAAGAATAATATTGTAGTAGATGCATTCAATGTTTAGGAGACCCTCATTTTCCCTTATGGACATTTCAAAAGATTGGAAATATGTGCTAATAGTAGAGTATGCCAAAGATAGATTTATTTGTGAATTGTTATATGGGGCCAAGAGAGATGATAGGTACAAGATATTGAATGGCCTAATCTACTTTAAAGACCGAATATACTTAGTTCATGGTTTGAATTCAAAGCACAAAATCTTGAAGGAAGCTCATGATTATCCTTTAGCAAGCCATCCTGGTTTCTTTAAAACATATAGGCAACTAAGACAAAGGTTCTCTTGGAAAGGTTAGAAGGAAGATGTTTTAAAGTATGTGAATGAATGCAAGATATGTCAACAAAAGAAAGTTGATCACACCCATCCTGCTGGTCTCTTACAACCATTGCCTATTCCAGAACAAAAGTGGGAAAGGATCTCCATGGATTTCATCACAGGTTTTCCCAAGGCTCTTGGTAAGGATTGTATTTATGTTGTGGTGGATAGACTCACCAAATTTTTTTATTTCTTTTCTATTGCCTCATCTTTTGCTATTGCACAAGTAGCTGAGCTATTCTTTAGAGATGTTTTCAGGTTGCATGGACTTCCCAAAAATATTGTGAGTGACATGGATAGCATATTTATGAGTGCTTTTTGGAAAGAAATATTCAAATTGGTGGGAACACAATTGAATCCTAGCACAAACTACTCAAACTGATGGACAAATAGAAAGGGTGAACCAATGGTTGGAAGGGTGTTGCTTGAGTTTTCACCCAAGCATGTGCTAATGTGAACCTACTAACTTGTAGTAGCAATTTAGATTAAACAGTACAATCAAATAAATGTAAAAAGTAAATCTTGATCTAACATATGCAAGAAAATAATTCTAGATTAAAAACAGTAAACAAAATGGATCCATGAGAGAAACAAATAAGAACTTTAATATTTTTCTATTACCTCAAAGGGTGAGGATGGTTGAGCTTGAGCAGCTTCAATGGTGAAGTGCTCCAAAGCTCTAATGATCTCTTCTTCTCCAAGATGCTAATGGGGATCTTCAAACTCAAAAAGGAGGCTAGGGCTCTCAAGAAAGAATTTGGCAGCATAAGGATAGGATGAATGTGGATGAATAGTGAGGAGCCTCTATCACCTTTTTATAGTTTTTTGGTGATGGAGAAAACAACCATGGTTTTGGGAAACCAATGGTTTTGGTGAAAAATGGTTTAGGTTTTCTTTTCCTCTTTTTCCCTCTTTTTTCCTTTTTTGAATATATTTTTGAATTATTCCCTTTTAATTGATTTTTTGGGAATTTTGGACCCCTTTTGAGGGGTTTTTGTATTTTTTGAGGAAAATTAATATTTTGAGGGGAAAAAGATGGATTTTGGTCTTTTTGGTGACCTTTTGAAGGTTTTAGAGGCTAAAATGGTAGAAAACATGGACAGATGGTCATGTGAATAGGGAAATGAGCTAGTGAGCACTTTTTGGGTGTTAACAAGGGGTACTTGAGAAACTATGTTGGTGAGCAACAAAATGCATGGGTTAAATGGCTACATTTGGGCGAGTTTTGCTACAATACTACTTTCCATATGTCCATTGGCATGTCTCCTTTCAAAGCACTTTATGGTTATGAAGAACTCACCTTTTTTTATCATATTTTTTGTGATAGTAGAGCTCCAAAAGCTAAATATTGGATTGAGGAAAGTCAAGAGATTTTGAAGCTCTTAAAAGACAATTTGCAGGTTGCCTAAAATCAACAAAAACAATATGTGGATCAACATAGGAAGGAAAGAACCTTTCAAGTGAATTTTTTGGTTTATTTTAGGATGCAACCATATAAGCAAATCACCTTAAAAGGAAAAGGATTAGAAAATATTAAACCAAGTTTTTATGGTCCATATAAGATAATTCGAAAGGTTGGGGAGGTAGCTTATGAGATAGAACTTCCGGAAGGTAGAAAAATCCACAATGTTTTTCATGTTTCATGCCTTAAGAAGGCTATTAGTCAGCAAATTTCTATTTCAGAAACACTTCATCCATTAGATGGTGAAGGACAACTCATACTCATTCCAAGAAAAATTTTGAAAACAAGAGAAAGGAAATTGAGGAGTAGAACCATAAGAGAATATTTGGTACAATGGAAATATTTGCTAAGTGAGGATGCCACATGGGAAGAGGAACAAATTTTTAGGCATCCCAATTTGGAATTTCTTGGGGACAAGCAATATTGGGTGGGGAGAGGACTGTAATGTCCCCATCCAAATAAATCTCATGAAGGGAAATTTCCACCAATCTACTAGTTCCCTAGGTTGGGGTGGAAACATTTAGACTTGGCATAATGGAGATATAAGACCCCAAATGGACATTAGATTGACACATATACATTAAAGGGGATAAATAAATAAGAAGAAGAATAAAATAAGGTGGCATTTGGTCATGAGGGTGCATAGGTGGTGTGGGACCCACACAAGGCAAGATTCTCCATGCCACATGGCATCCTATTCTCACCCATTCAAATCCAAGTTGGAGTCTAAATTTCTCGGGGGGTTTAGTGAGGAATTATTCATGGCATGAATCTAGGAGGGTCGAATTAGAGTGGAAGAGAAACTCCCATGGAAGAGGAAGAGGCATCATAGAAGAATTGTGACACTTGGAGCTAGATTCCATAACTTCTATGACAACAATGATGATGATTCTATGACACTTATGTCAAAGTTCAGACCTGATTGCTAACATATGACATATATGACATGTCAAGGATAAAAATATCCTCCAAGGGGGCACACAAGGGTAGTTATGGAATCCAAGATTCCCCCCATTCGAACTGATGGAAGAGGAAGGATAGAAAGTGTTGGACAAGTGGCATTCATGGGAATCTCTCCCTAACTCGAGTTGGGAGAAGGATCTTGGAGGGAATTAAAGATATGGAGGCCTTTGGAGTTTAAAAAAATATGATAAGAAATAAGGATATCATCTTTTTATCATTTCTCATTTGGCACATTTGGAGAGCTTAGCTTGTCCTAGCATAGTGGATCCTCATCCTCCCTGCCTTAGAACCAATTTCAAGGGTGCAATATTCCCATCCAAGTTGTTTGATGGAGAGGCCATTCAGACCTCTCAATAGAGATTCATGTATATTTTTTGATGTAGGTTCAACCCCCATCTAATTTTGAGTTCATCTTCTCTCATTCCTCTCTATTCTCATTCTACTATCTTTCTCTCAATGTCATGTAAAAGTGCAAGGGCGCACTTCTTGTTGCATATAGTTAATGGAGAATTACTATTTTGAACTTATGAACATGTTAGTTTATGCATAACTCTGTAATAGACATATCATGAGATCCACAACTCGAAATATCATGTACTTCGTGTGATATTTCCAATCAAAACTGAGATTCGAGCCATTTTCCTCATAGCAATTTCATGGTGATTTTTGGATGATGTTGTACCTGTTTTATATAATATATTTCTGAGATTTTTGTCCATGTAATGAGATGAATATGAATTTAACTTGATGTCCCAAATAATTTTTTCACACCCCTAAATTGTTACTATATTTTGTGACCAAATTCGAGGCTCCTTGTTTACCATTTTCACCCCAAATTTTATACTCTAGAAGTTGTTGTTCTCTGGGAGACCTATTCGACCCTAAAACCTGATCTAATGCTGCACATATGTTTTCATTGATGTCCTATAACATATAAAAGTCTCATATTAAGAATTAGGGAATTCCGTACAGTGTTTGGAAGGTAAAATAGTGGCATACCTAGGGGAGATTTCCATTAATCCAATTGACTAGTCTTGTCCCGAAAATTCTCTCCTTGCAAATTGTAGAACATGGATGGGTATAGTAGGTGTTTGGGTGTATTATAAATGTATTATTGTGTCCTATTTCCTCTCAATACCTTCCTTTCCAAATTCTAAATAATTTGGAGGTGTTTGGAACTGTTTGTACACTACATTCCTAGAGTCGAAATAAGGTGAATTTGAGCACTTTTCTTTGAAGTGATATTACACATTAGTTGAGTGATTTCCTCCATGTTCATATTTACAATTATTTAATCAACAAATAAAGGGATTTCAAGGAATAATAAGTGACAAATTATAAGTAAAACATTTCTCAACTTCAATGAAGATAGATCAGAATCATTAATCCAAGCAAAAATAATAAGTCAAGGGTTAATCTCATTAGTTCACAAGACAAATTACCGCTAATAAGAGTTCTCGTCCCTCCAATGTTTTTGGTTGAAGCTCGCCTCCTTGTTGTGTTTCTATGTCATTTATGCAAGTTTTATATTCCAAGTAGTATTTATCTAATAGCTTCAACATTGTTTATTGGACTTACTAACCACCCACTTAACTTGTTTCCTTGCCTGCAACCTACAAGGGAAGGAAGGATTGCTCACTCCTGATCCATTTTTATCGCAACAGTATATTGGAATCCACTTTGTTTCTTTTTCACATATTTAGGTTGTATTTTTGTTTATTAACTAATTTGGGGCTCTTGCAGGATCATACTCTTGATGTTCATACCCCTAACTAGTGAGTTTTTCAAGTTGAAGTCTAAGTTTTCTTCATTTTACAGGCCACGTGGATCCCATCATATGTTCTATGAAAAATGGTGTGGCTTTTTCTTCAATGGTCGCATTATTGTGTGACTTATATTTGTTTTCACCCACACATATATCTTGCATCAACATTGTAAACTCGACCATGCACTGTTGTGCTGGCTAACAGTAATATTCTCCACATTGATTTTTTTCATGACTAGTTAACTATCAAGACGCATTGTAGTGCAACTAAGAGGCCCAAAACCTGTGCAACTGAGTCCAATTTGATTTTTTCACCTTGCTTTGATTAAGAATTGCGATCCACATGGTTGTTCACATTGTTTAAAGAATTGCACAAATTGTTGTTACTTCCTTAGGATTTGAATTCTATGGCCTAAGACCCTCATTTTTGTCCCTAGACCATGTCCAAGGACCAAAGAATGATCCATGGTGTGATAAAAATTAAAATGACCATGTTATCTTGCTTGCAACACAAAGATTCCTTATGCAATGCTAGTGTGGTGTCCTTGGACCCTGTGAATGGCACATCAACCTTGTAGAAAAATGTTGTGGCCTAAGACTCTTGATTTCATCCTTAAAATATGAACTAGGCCTTGAGAAACATCGATGGTGTGCTAAATGTTGAATTGGACATGATCTATCACTCATAAGCAAAAGATTCTTTCATAAATTGTCAAATAAAACAACATCTGATCCATGGAATTATGGGATACCAAAGTCTCTATGTGTCATCTGATATCACAAGGCCAACAGAGTTGATGATTCATCAATCCAAGTCTTGGTTATCAAGTTATGGCATGTTTCAACTCACTTCCTAAGGCCATCAAGGGACACTCGACAAAATTCAACAGAGGGAATCAAAGCCAATCCCAACAGCAAAATTGAGCACTATAACCTCCTTCAATTTGGTTTGGACAACCCCAACATGACCACGATGTCTATATTCTCCATTGGCACAGTTTTTCATTTTTTTCTTCTTGATGCAAAAATTGCATTACAGGTTACTCAGGAAAACCCTAGTTTTGGAAATCATTAAAAAACAACATTTGGTCCATGGACTCATAGGAGAGGAGTGTCCTTGGGTGTAATATGAGAGTCAGGAGACTAATGGAACTAATGGTTCATTAATCTGAGTCTCAACTATCAAGTTATGGCGAGTTTCAACTTGCTTCCCAAAGCCATTCAAGGACACCAAGCATATTTATACAGAGGAATTCAAATCACTAAGTAATGGAATTCAAATGAAATTTGTATAGAATAGTACACCTAAAGAATCATGGATGAGCACGAGCCTCTTGTGAAACATCTGCATGTATTTGGGATCATTGGATATGTGCACATTCTAGTTAGAAACATAGTTCTAAACTAGTTAATAAAAATTGCATATGCATTTTACTTGGTTATTATGAGAAATCGAATGTATAACAAGACTATAAAGATAAGAATCTTATGAAAAAGTTTGACATCATATTTTACAGAGGAATTACATCTATGAAAGAAATTAGTTACCTACATACGCTAAGGTGATAAATCATATTTCGTGACCAATAAATTTTACTTGGTTATTATGAGAAATTGAACGGATCTACAACACAATAAATTTGATGTTAGAATGGATGAAGATAAATCATATTTAGTGACCAAAAGTTGTGGATATTAAAAAGGTATTGATTATGAAGAGATCTACATTCTAGTTGTGAAGATGAATATAATCTTTTCAGTGAGAAGTAGGTTCTGTTATGGATGGGGATGTTGGATAATTTGTTTTTTTTATTATTATCGATAAGTGGATTAATTTTCTGATATAAGATTGTTATATTGGCTTTGTAATTTATATTTTGATTCAAAATATGAATAGTAGATATGTAGTTTTTTTCTCTATGAAAAAAAATGCATATAATCTAAAGCATGGTAACACTTAGTGGAATTTAGAATGAAAATACATTGAATATATATGAAAAGTGATTTTATGAATGTATAAATCGATCACGAAATCTACATGGAATGATTATTAAAGATAATTTAATGTTTAAGTTGTTATGAAAATATCTTTATCATTTGAAAAAAACCGAAAAAAACTAATGAATGTTTCCAAAATGTTGAAATTCAAAAAAACAATTCATAGTTGAACATACATGTGAACACTCATAGTGGAAATGTATTAATGACCATATTATTTATTGATTTAATTATTGTAATATGTAGCATCAAAATTGAAGATAAAATATTAAAGCAAAACCTACCCCATTCTAAGTATTCTAATGGTTCATTATAATAAAGTATACAAGTACATGACATGAAGCTCATGAAATACGAGGGAATTTAGCTAACGTGACCTTGTATAGATGATTGGTGGGAACCTAATCTATATAAATATTCTTCGACCTAACAACAACTATGGTTTTGACATGGTTTCGAAACAATTATGGTTTTGACATGGTTTCAAGATACATGGATGGTTTTATAGAAAGTATGGGGGTTCACTCAGCAAACTTGTTACATAGAACGAGCGTTCACATGATATTAAGGAATATCTCTAATTTCACTAAATATTGGAAAATTCCTCCTAAAATTTTATTGATGAACCCCCCTCCCAATATGCCTTTTCAATTAAGAAAACCCCTAGTTTCACCAGATATTGTATGTATCCATTTTTATCAACCCATTTTTAATACCCCCTTTATATCATATTATCAAGTTGTAACAAACATGAGCCCTAAAACATATTAGGATAAGAAAACATGATAGCATAATGCTAATAATGATCCCACCAGGATTGCAGGGGTGATTGATCAATTTTTAGCATTGGATAGTGGAAGACCCAACGAAATAGTATTGGGAAGGAAAAATACATAAAAGGAAACCCAGTCAAGAAATCAACATAACAAAGAATGTAAAAGGCTAATAGTCCAATAGTTAGTGCAATGCTTAGAAACGATGCTAATTGCAGATGTTTCACACCACAACCTTCCAATATTCCAATTTTATATCATGTAAATATAAGTATAGCCATAGAGAGATCATGTTTTCGATAAGCTTAATAAATTAAACTCCATAAAAATGAAAAATTGAAACCCTTTCGTGGATGGAATCCCCCACCTTCCTATATTAAAAAAAACATCATTGATGTTTGAACCCAAATGAACATAGAAAAATTCCTCTTACTTTCCAATAACACCATATGATCATGTGAATAGTTTGGACTTGGGTCATTCACAAGATGCAATATATGAATTTCCTCCGCTTCCTCTACATTTATTCTTGCAATCAAGGGAATTATAAACATTTAGTTACATTTTCTTGGGTTATATCTAGTTTTTTTTATTTTTATAATATTTATAGGAGAGGGGAAAATCTCCATTGTTAGGTTTCAAGTATGCAATAGTTATAAAAATACACAAATGGTGAAACTTACATGATACCATTTCATGGTAATGATAACACATAGGGTATGTAAATAAGGATTTCGATTTTCACCAATGTTTATATCAGTTCCAATACAATATTAAGACGGATGCCTTGCATATAACAATTGAAATTGCAATTATGAATATGCCAAATATAAATCAATCTAACAACTATTCCTAATTGGCAATGTGAAAATGTTAAAGAAGAATACAAAAATTTGAAAGAAATAATTAGTCAAGAAATATTGATCTAACTTTTCCTGGTTCCAGTGAGCCAAGAAAGATCGATCTCAATTTTCTTGGTTGTCATGGAGCAAGGTTTGATTGAATCTCAATACCCAACTAAACTCCAACCTAGAAAATGAAGAGTTAGATCTTTTACTCAAATGCCTACAAAAAATACAATACAATTGTTGAAATCCGGAACTCCCAATTAGCTACATCTCTTAACTTAAAGATGAAAAACAATATAACATCAATTCAAACCAAGCCTAAATAAGCCATTAAATGAGGATTGCTCAAGGCCAATAATCCAAAGAGACTTCCATCGATATTATCATTGGTACACTATTATCATATTTATGCAAAACTTAGGATCATAAGCATTAACAAATAAAAATGGAGGGTCCTTAAGTTTTAGGTGGGTATGAATTGAGCCCATGATTTGGAGATATGAATCCATCCCACGATTTGGAGGATATTCCTCATCCCACCCAAATAAAATAACCCCCAATATTTATATTACTATGTCAAATAAAAAACTTCCCCTGACCCCTTAATACAGGGCAATATATTTTTGAGGTTTCTAAGAGTATTCAAACCCCTAATATGAATGAACGTGATATGATATTGCCTTGCTAGTGACTCCCCGTGATAGAAAGTCATTCAAAAGAATATTAAGATGTATGAAAAATATATTTAGTTGAAGTTTTGATGATTTTGATATGGCTTCAAAATATATGAAAGAATCTATGGATTCTATTCTTATATGTGATATGTTGAATTAATAATGAATATCAATTTTTCAAAAAATTATATAGTTTTTTTAAAATGTGATAACTTTTGAATTACAATATTTTGTTTTATATGATTTGAGAAAATCATAAAAAAAATAGTAAATCGTTTTTGGAAAAAAGCATGAAATACTTTAACCTATGGATAAAAGTTAAACCTTAAAAGAATTCCCTAATTTAAAATTTACACATCGCCTATAGAAAACATTATCTCTGTATTTATTTATTTTAAATAAATTATAATCACTTTATAGTTTTGCAATATAAAAGTTAGGAATTAGTGGCTCGCAACTAATATTGGATTAAAAAATTATAACAATTTTCATTTCACATTTTTTAACATTAGTTGAGTTATTTATTTAAGGTGGCAAAACTTCGTATAACTTAATTGTCAATTGATATTCATCGAACTGATTATAGGTTGTTATATATGAACGTAGGTGGTTGAGTCATCGCCATTATTCATGGAAAACCACACTACCTGAGATAACCATTAGTGGTCCATAAGGGGGTGAAAGTAATTTTAGGTCTTACTCCAAAATCAAACGACAGTTTCATCGTAAATAGTATCCACTAGAAATCCCATATCCCTTGTGGTCATCGCTAAGACTACCTCCAATAGATTTCTAATAACATCCAACATTAATCCCATGCATAAGACCAAATACTACCCAATTACAATTTAATATCTTACTTGAATTATTATCTTACCCTCTCTATTTTTCAAAATCAGTAATATGTCAACATTTATTATAACCAACATAGATCCATCTTAAACCCGGATCTATTAAGTATTGAAAGGGATACAATTTCTTGAAGTTTAATTTTTTTTTTAATCTTAAATTATTTACACATTAAGAAAAAAAATTATCTTAAATTTTTTACACATTAAGAAAATGTTTACACCTCAAGGAATTGGATCCGCCTATGTGCTTAATAAATGCGGGTTTAAGATGGATCTTTGTTGGCTTTAATATTTTATTTTATGAGCCGACATAAATTTTTTAATTACTTTTATATTTTTTATAAGTTAAGAGCCAACATGGGAAACGTGACAAATGTGACAACATCTCCCCCATATTGTAAGCAACTCTCTACTATCAGAACAATATTATTTTTATTTATATGTAAAATTTATTATTTTTTATGTATGAATATAGAGTATATTTCTCATATAAATAAATAAAATATAAAAATACAAAGAAATATGTTTAAAATGGATTTAGAATAGTAACAATTCGGTGTTATTCGTAAAAATAAATTCGTAAGATAGAATTTTAATGTGAATCTATCAGGTGATAATAATAATAATAACTTAATGTGAACTATTTTTTATTTAATTTTTTCTTTCTCTATATATATGAAGCTAATGATGGTGATGGTCAATGTACACTAATAATGGTTAAATATAATTTAGTTAATATACAATTTTGTTTGTTATTATTTATTATAAATATTATATTTTTTTAAGATGGTTTTATTATTTTTTTATTGTGTAGGAATTTTGGAAAAATTATAAACATTTCATAGTTTATAATTTTTTTTTAATTAATCAAACTAAAATAGATCCATCTTAAACTTGGATTTCTCTCGTTGCTTTATAGATGTGCGTTTAAGATGGATCTACGTTGGTTTTAAGTTTTGTATTTGATGAGCGAACATGAATTTTTTAATTACTTTTTATTTTTCATAAGTTATGAGTCGACATGGGAACGTTACATTACGTAACATGATAAATGTGAAAACATCTCCCCCATACTGGGTTGTAACTTGTAAGCACCTCGCAACTCTCAATGCAACAATTACATTAATTCTAAATAAATTTTTAGACTTAATTTGTTTTTATAATTTCTTAATATGAATAATATTAAAACTTATACTCAACTAAATTATAGTAATATGGAAGAATACTTTAAAACTTGTACACCCAACTATTAAAAAAAAACATACTTTAAAACTTGTACACCCAACTATTAAAAAAAAACATACCTTTCCAAAATAGAAGTTTCCCTCATAATCTAAAACACCCCCTTCCTTTATTGATCAAAATAAAAGAGCTTAGTTTAAATGCCACCAGCCTTTTTTAGGCTAGTTACTAGTAGAGGTTTTTTGCAAAAATTTGTTTGGAACTTTTTCACTCTAAATTTTATGATAAATTTTATCCATATAATCAATTAATAATTATATAATGACCAGCATGATTGGATACATGTAGGTTGCGAGCCATTGCTAAACTATGAAGTGTTACATTTGAAACTTGGCGAACTCGAAGTGTCAAGAGTTGTCCTTCATGCTTTTCTTCATATTTTAAGAACAAATGAAAACTAATAACATATTTCAAAATTGAATCGCCCAACAGTTCAAGCCTTTCATATGAGAAGGGCTTTAAGCATCTGATGCAAGTCACCCTACTGAGATAAGGTTCTTTCTTAATAATGCACACGACACAAACCACAATGCTTACAAAAACAAGGTGTAAGACAGGAGGCCATAAGTGGCTTATATTACTTCTCTGAAACGGTTACAATGCGGAATAACTGAAAATAAATCAACTAACTACAATCAACCCCAACTGTTACAACTCAGAAGTAACTATGGTGTGTTCTCCCTGTGTGTCGACCTCACCCTCTCCTGGTTCACTGCGAAACGCTGAGTTATGATTCGATCTCAACTCTCTGCTCTTCAGCCCGTGTGACTCTTCACAACCCTTCGGCTCTCTCCCCTCTCTCTGATGCTGTTGATCAAAGATCAAAGACGAAGATCCCTTCACTAATCCCTCTCCACCATCTTCTACTATGTTGTTGCTGTTCTTGAGATTACTACAATCCCCGAGACACACATCCTCCTGTCTGCCAATCCTTCCAAATCCTGCAGACCTGCAACTGTCAGCTCTCAACCGTGCTGCACAACCTCTGTCCATGATGACGTCTGTCATGTCCTTCACCTACTCGCAATAACTGTATTAACTTCCTCAGCAACCCGAAACGGCTACCTAGTACAGTCCCCTTGACTTCCAGCTCGTCCGACCCTTCTACAGTAGTCAGTCACATATCGACCTTTCTATCGGCTTGTTCCTTATCCCCTGCGGTTTGCCAGTCCTCCTCTTCCTCCGCGCTTGGTTCCGCCAAACTTGTCATGACGTAATTTGACCTCTGGTTGACTACTCGACATCTCGCTTCATCTGTCGTCCGTTGATCCTATCCTTTCGACCCTCGACTCAAAACAACACCCGTCGCACTACTCCGGTTGGTTGCATACCGACTACCCTAGCTTCACTTGTTGATTTCGACAAGTCAACCTACTTCCCGCACTAGTGGTCATCAGCACTCCCGCTGGTTGGATCCCTTTTGTCGATCAACCTCAACTATTCTGCCTAGGTCCCGATGCTCCTGCATTAGACTCCCCAGGTGAAAAAGAACTCGACTGCTTCGTCAGTCTCCTGAACTATTCTTCGAAAATCCATGTCACTTCCTGCAACTCATCGTCCTTCCATCGCACCAAGTATTCCTTCCTCTGCGAGCTACGCGTTCTCCCAACCTCGTGCTCTTTGATTACTTCTGCGATCTCTTCCCTGTGCTGATCTGGAATCTGATCTGTCCATTCGATGCTTATCACTTCTTCACTTCCGCTACTCGACCCTTCTTCAAATTTGTACAGATCTGAGACATTGAACGTCGTTGAAATGTTCAAGTCTTCCGGCAATTCCAACACATAAGCATTGTCCGAAATTTTCTTCAGAATTCTACATGGTCCTATCTTCTTCAGCTTCATCTTGTTGTATGTTCCTGTCGAAAATATTTCCTTTCGCAAATATGCATAGACTAAGCCTCCCTCTCTGAACGACTGTAGCCTCTTCTTTCTGTCAGCCCTCAACTTGTACGCCGCGTTACTCTTTTCTATGTGCTTCCGCACATTTTCATGAACTTCATGCATGTGTTCCGCGAACGATTCCGCATCCGCGTTCTTCCTGGTTTCTGTCGGCAATTCAACCAATGGGCTCAATCATGTCGACCGATTCATAGAATTATTGTATGCAAACTCTGCCTATGCCAACACATTTTCCCACTGCTTGGGTATGTCGGCTGTTAGACATCTCAGAAGGTTTCCCAAACTTCTTTTCACCACCTCAATCTGTCCATTTGTCTGTTAATGATATGACGAGCTAAACTGCAACTTCGTGTCCAGCTTCTTCCATAGGGTTCTCCAAAAATACCCCATAAATTTGGTATCCCGATCCGACGTGATACTCTTTGGAAACCCGTGCAATCTGACTATCTCCTTAAAGAATAGCACAACAATCCCTGTGGCATCACTCGTCTTCTTACATGGAATGAAATGCGCCATCTTCGAAAGCCTGTCGACTACAACAAATATTGAGTCGCTTCCCTGCTGGGTCTTCGGAAATCCTAACACAAAATCCATGCTAAGATGCTCCCAAGGGTTATCTAGTACCGGTAATGGTGTGTACAACCCTGTGTCCTGACTGCTTCCTTTTTCCAACTGGCAAACTTGACATTATCAAACCCACTTTCCGACATCTGTCGACATCCCCGGCCAAAAATACTTCTCGTCGACCAACGCTTTGGTCTTATCAATGCCAAAGTGCCCTGCTAACTGCCATTATGAAATTCTCTGATTAGGTTCTCTCTTACTGATCCTCTGGGAATACACAACTGACTTCCCCTGAACAGATAGCCTTCTTGAATGAAATAACTCAAGTATGGAGTCCTGTCGAGACTCCAAGGCTCACGACAAGCCTTCCATGCTTTCGCAAAATCCTCGTCGATCTCATACTCTGTCTTTATCGACTCTATCCCTGTAACTCTTTTTCTCAATGCATCGACAACTTTGTTCGACTTGCCCGACCTATGTCGTAACATGAACGTATACCTCTGAAGTAGCTCCACCCACTTCATGTGTCGCTAATCCAATTTCGTTTGAGTGTTCAAGTACCTCAGTGCTTGGTGATCTATGTATAACACAAATTCCTTGGGCAACAGATAATGCCTCGACTTCTTCAATGCTTGGAGGATAGCATAAAATTCCTAGTCATAGACCGAATACTTCTGTTTCGCTCCATTCAGCTTTTCACTAAAGAATGCAATTGGTCAACCCTCCTTGCTCAAAACTGCTCCAATTTCCGTTCCACTCACCTCACAATCGACCTGGAAAACTTTGTCAAAGTTTGGGAGCACCAAGACTGGGCTTTCAGTGACCTTTTCCTTCAGCTCGTCGAAAGCTCTCTGGGCCTCGTCCATCCACTTGAACTCGCCCTTTCTCATGCACTTTGTCAATGGTGCACAAATCCGACTGAATCCCCGAATGAACTTCCTGTAGAAACTGGCAAGTCCATGGAAACTCCTTACTCCCGTCATACTTGTCGGTTCCGGCCAATCTACGATTGCCTTTACCTTCTCTGGGTCCATCACCAACCTTTTGCTCGAGATTAAAAACCCCAAGTACACCAATTCCTTCTTCATAAAGAAACACTTTTGCAGATTCACCATCAGCTTCTCTTCCCGCAATCTCTACAATACCTGTCGAATATGTTCCAAGTGTTCTTTCTTGCTTCGACTGAAAATCAGAATGTCGTCTAAATAGACTACGACAAACTTTCCCAAGAATGGCTTCAACACCTCATTCATCAATCTCATAAATGTGCTGGGTGCATTAGTCAACCCAAAGGGCATGACTAGCCACTCGTACAACCCTTCCTTGGTCTTGAACGTTGTCTTCCATTCATCTCCTTCCCTTACCCGAATCTGGTGATATCCACTCTTCAGGTCTATCTTCGTGAAGTATGTCGCTCCACTTAGGAAATCCATCAAGTCGTCCATCCTTGGCAATGGAAACTGATACTTGATCATGATCCTGTTGATGGCTCTGGAGTTTGTACACATTCTACATTATCCACCCTTCTTCAGTGTCAATACCGCTGGTACTGCACATGGGCTCAGACTCTCTCTGATTAACCCTCTATCCGACAACTCTTGGACCTGTCGATTGAGCTCCTGACCCTCTATCGGACTCATCCTATATGGTGCTTTGTTTGGCAGACTTGACCCTGGAATCAAGTCGATCTAATGGGATATGCTCCTTGTCGGTGGCAATCCCGTTGATTTCTCATTAGCCATTATGTCGCTAAACTCTCCGAGCAACTTCTCGACTTCGACCGGAATATCCCCCTCCTTGGTCATTCCCTCGACATATGGTCCCTTCTGAATGATTGCAAAACATCCCGACTGTCTGTCCTCTTCCTCAAGGAATTCCTTCGCAGTGCTCATCAACACTCGCTTTTCCCAAAGATTGCTCTTGCCGTGCTTATTATCAGCTTGTTCTTCTCGCCTCAACTTAAGAGTCATTTTCACGCCATTTTTCCACACTGTGACTGTGTTGGCTCGACCATCATAGATCATATGTCAATCATATTTCCATGGTCTTCCTAACAACAGATGGCATGCATCCATGGGAACTACATCACACAGTACACTATCCTCTAATCCTTCAACTTGGAAGTTGATCAGGCACTGTCTTGTCACCTTGACATGGTGTCCTTTCTGCAACCATGAGATCTTGTAAGGGTGTGGGTGCTCTCGACACTTCAACCCGATCTTGTAGATGACTTCTGTCGACACAATATTTTTCGTGCTTCCACCATCCACTATGGTTTGGCAACGCCATTCACCGATCATCACCTTCGTTCGAAAGATCACCTTCCATTGTGCCGACTCTGTCTTATCGCGTTGATCTTCTTGGATCAAAGCTCTCTGAACCGTTAGATTTCAATTCTTCCTTTTCTCACCTCCACTGCTGTCGAATGTCGCTTCTTCTCATTCGTCAACTTGCTCCTCCTTTCGACGTCTGGGCTTCGACTCTTCTGCAGCGTGTAGTTTCTCTGGGCATTCCTATGCCTTGTGTCCCGTCCCACGACACTTGTAACAAATTATGGCTGGTCTGTTAGCTCCCCTTTTGTCAGATGGACTGCTTCAACTATATGCACCTCGACTGCAATTCTCACGACCATCGCGTCGGTTCTCTGGCATTTTCTCCCTCGTCGATGTCCCTTCCGTATGTCAGTTTTCTTCGACACCTTCATTCCTGTAACCGCTACTTTGGCCTTTCACTGAGATAGTTTTTGCACCTCGACCAGTCATCCTTCCCCTGGTTGCTGCAGATTTCCTCGACAGTTTCTCTTCTGCCTTCAGAGCTAACTGGTAGGCTTCACCGACTGCTCTGAATCTTGACATGCTTAATTCATCCTGAATAGCATATTTTAAGTCATTCACATACCTGGAAACAGCTTCTTCTCCTTCATTGGTTTGTCTTTACCGAATCGACAATCGGTAGAACTCCTCCATGTACTCTTTCACGGTCATTTCTTTTTGTCGAAAGTTCTATAACTTCCGAAACAAGGAAATCACATAGTCTTTTGGAAAGAACGTCCCCTTCAACTTGGCAACCATTCTATCCCAAGACTTGATTTTCTCCTTGCATTTCTTAATTCTGTCAGCTTGTACATTGTCCCACCACAACGAGGCATGACCTTTCAATCTCAGACAGGTAGTCTTAACCCACTTAGGGTCCTCTATCTACTCTATGTCGAAGTATTTCTCCATTTCTCTGAACCAGTCGGTCAAATCTTCTGGGTCTAGGCTTCCTGAGTACATACGCAAGTCTATCTTCGCCCGAACTCTCATGTCTGTCAAAAGTTTGATCCATTTTTCTTCAGGTTCCTCTGCGGCTTCTTCCCGAGCTTCCACCTCTTCGACTTCCTTGTCGCTATGGTCTACTGCCTCAGGAATACAACCATGCCTCTGGCTTTCCTTGATCGCTGCAACTTCATTTGTCAGAGTTCGCATCATTCTGACGCATTCGTCGAACATCTCATGATCCACCATGATGGTTGTTGCACCACACGCCCTTCGTCCTCGGACATTAATGCCTCTGTGAGCCATTTTCAACCTCGGCTGAAATTCTCACACCTCCAATCACAACCGAACTTCTTTCTGAGATCTGATACCAACTGACGCAAGTCAGGTTGGTATAGTCGTCTTCCCAACTGGACTTCCTTCCGAGCTCTGATACCAACTGACGCAAGTCAGGTTGGTATAGTCGTCTACCCAACCAGACTTCCTTCCAAGCTCTGATACCAACTGACGCAATTCAGGTTGGTATAGTCGTCTTCCCAACTGGACTTCCTTCCGAGCTCTGATACCAACTGATGCAAGTCACCCTACTGAGATAAGGTTCTTGCTTAACAATGCACACGACAAAAACCACAATGATTACACAAACAAGGCGTAAGACAGGAGGCCAAAAGTGGCTTATTACTTCTATGAAATGGTTACAATGCGGAATAACTGAAAAGAAATCAACTAACTACAATCGTCCTCAACCGTTACAACTCAGAAGTAACTGTGGTGTGTTCTCCCTGTGTGTCGACCTCACCCTCTCCTAGTTCGCTACGGAACGCTGAGCTATGGCTCGATCTCAAATCTCTTCTCTTCAGCCCGTGTGACTCTTCACAACCCTTCGGCTCTCTCCCCTCTCTCCGATGTTGTTGATCAAAGATCGAAGACGAAGATCCCTTCACTGATCCCTCTCCACCGTCTTCTACTCTGCTGCTGTTGTTCCCGAGATTACTACAATCCCCGAGACACGCATCCTCCTGTCCGTCGATCCTTCCAAATCCTGCAGACATGACCCTGTCAGCTCTCAACCATTCTACACAGCCTCTGTCCATGATGATGTCTGTCATGTCCTTCACCTACTTGAAATAATTGTATTAACTTCCTCAGCAACCCCAAAAGGCTACCAGGTATAGTCCCCTTGACTTCCTACTCATCCGACCCTACTACAGTAGTCGGTCACATCTCGACCTTCCTATCGGCTTGTTCGTTATCCCCTGCGGTTCGCTAGTGCTCCCTTCCTCCGCGCTTGGCTCCGCCAAACTTGTCATGATGTAATTCGACCTCTGGTCGACTACCCGACATCTCGCTTCATCTGTCGTATGTCGATCCTATCTTATCGACCCTCAACTCAACACAACACCCATCGCACTGCTCCAGTCAGTCACATACCGACTGCCCCTGCTCGACTTGTTGACTTTGACAAGTCAACCTGCTTCCCGCACCATTGGTCATCGTCACTCCCACTGGTCAACTCCCTTCTGTCGATCAACCTCGACTATTCTACCTAGGTCTCGATGCTCCTGCATCAACATCTCTATGTAGTGAATGCTTCCATGATCTATTAGCACAACGACAATAAGATGTTACTAAAGATAAAACATAAATAATATTATAAATGATAGCGAGCATTGTGTAGTTTGAGAAATTGTATACAGTATTGTAGGGACAGATTTCTTAATTTTGTAAATGTCCAACACATCTTTCACTTCAATATTCCTATTAAATCTAGAAGATCTCTTAAAAATGCTCTTCAATTTAAGAACTTTTCCAAATATGTATAAAGCTTCTAACAAAAATTACATAATTCGATTTACAATACAAAACAAAATTAATATAAAAACCTTATATATAAAATTACCAGTGTAACATCTGTGAGTGGACATTTAGGACGCTCTTCCCTAATAGATTTGAGAAGTTGACCAACTAGCACTAAACAATTTAAATGATAAATCACGGAAGGAACCAAATACAAAGGATGAAACCCCTAAATCTATACACAATTCAGGAGGAAGTTCTACATGGATAGCTTCCTCATTGTTTGAACTGTGTTCGTTTGTTGTGAATAACAAATCAAAATCAGTCAATAAGGGTTATATTTCTTCAGTAAGTAATGGCATTAACTCAAGTTAAAAGAACAAAAAGAAAACTTTCACACTTTTTTATTGTTGATCTACATGGTTGGTAAGGAGACGATGAGGCCGATAAATATGTTTCACTCTTACAAGAGGTTGATCCACATATTTAAGTTTTTTCCATACCTATGAAACAAAGCACCAATGAATTTATCTCTTTTCAAATAAGCACTATTTTATAAACCTTCCTAGCATGTTAAAACTTCACAAATGCTCATTTTTTTTTCAAAATAATCATAGTAGTTGTTGTATTTATTTTCTTTTGAAGCTTTAGACTTTAGAGTTAGAATATAAATTATTCCTGTATGTATAGCTACCATTGTTAAATCTATTAAATATGAAGCTTTGTAAATTCCACTAGCTAAAGCAATGGATTCTTCTTTGTGAACATTGTACTGTAAAAAATTCCTCTTCAGCAAAGCTTCAAAATTATCTCTAACACTACTACATCTCTTCTTTGAACGAAAAAGGGACTAAAGCAATATCACTCAAGAGGCGCAATATCTAATTATTTTCCAATCACCTCTCTTTGACAACCTCCAAAATGATCTTCAACAAGCAAAATAAAGTGCATATTACTACTACTCCATAGTTTTTTCATTCCCACGGTGTTTGAAACACTTTCGGTATGAAACCTCAATCATTTTGATTTCTTGTCTGGAGATAAGAGTTTAGCAAACAATCCATTGAAAATTATTTCCTAGAATGATTTTGTGGCCTTCAATTGTTGATAAAATACACCAACAAAACCAAGTCACATAATCTATCAACAACTACAAAACGAACAATTATTTGAAACAAAATGTTAGATATATATATTGAAACCCCTGGAACTAATTTTCTATCATATTATTACCTCACTGGATTTCAATTCCATGTCATCGCAATGCAAAAAAATACGACTTGACCCTTTCTTGCAGTCGCAACAATTTCCCAAAATTTGCATAAAATTATAGGGCCCCTCCTTTTATTTTTTATTTACGAAGGAATTCTTGGTCTTTATTCTCCTTTGGATTTCAAACATTTTTTGTTCTCAGAAAAATATCGAACTTAGAATAGTTTTTCAAGTTTTCCTATTTTGAAACAAATTTTGATTATTCCCTGAAACAGTCGAAACACATTTTTATTTTTCGCCGAAACAGTCGGAACACTTTTTTATTTTTCGCCAAAACAGTCGGAACACAATTTTATTTTTTGTCGAAATAGCCGAAACATAAACATTTGTTAGGCAGTTGGAACAGAATCCGATTTGTCGCCAAAATGGTCAGAGCATAATAGGATTTGTTGTCGAAACGGTCGGTGCAAAATTTGTTTTTGCGCCGATATTTAGTAAAATAGGTCGATCCATTTTTTGGTTTTCTGGCGATACGTCCAAAATAGCACGACGTAAAATTGATCTACGTCCAAAATTCACCCGACACCAAATTGATTTTTTAGCCGGCGTTAAAATATTTTTACCTCCGAACTGATCGGCGTTAAATATACGTGTTATTCGAAATAGTCCGACGTTAAAATCGATTAGTGTTAAAATCTTTCTTGACCCAAAATTGGCCCAACAACAAAGTTTGTTTTGATACGAAATGGGCCTGGGGCTAAAAAGTGTTTTGATCTGAAACTGACTGGAGTAAACCGATCAACGTTAAAGTCTTTCTACACCCAACATGACCTGACACTAAAGTTTGTTTTGACCCAAAATGGGCCCGCCGCTAAAAAGTGTTTTGATCTTAAACTGACTGGGATAAAACTATTTGGGCGTCGAGAGAGGTTGAAATTTAACATAATTTTGAAGCACACTTTAATAACGTCGTCAAAGATGTAAATGCGCATTGAATGCTAGGGTTATCCCATTGGTTTAAAAGGGGAAAGAGTTTTTATGAGTTTCAAATTTTACATATCTGCAAACACCGTTTGGTCAAGAGATAGAGCAAATCTTTTCCAGGAGAAGGTCGGGGACACCTGGAGTCTCCTTATTGCAGACTTTCGACCGCCAAATCATTAGCATAGTCATCACACAATCAGGTAGGTTTATTTGTATTCATTGATTTTGTCACACTTATTTGTTTAGGAATGGCATTTTAAAAGTTGGTAGAGAAACGAGTTAACCATTATTTTTGTGCCCTATTTTTGTGCTTTCGAGCCATGGAACCTATTAATACTTTTGAGTGAATAGGGAGGGCGTGAACCCAAATCCTGTATATGTTTCTCATTTCACATAGTATGAACCCTA
Organism: Larix kaempferi; assembly: GCA_027924585.1. NCBI lineage: Eukaryota > Viridiplantae > Streptophyta > Pinopsida > Pinales > Pinaceae > Larix > Larix kaempferi. The sequence goes on from BSBM01000753.1 coordinate 51,129,788, forward strand.
GGTGCCTCGTTTTCAAATGCGTGTAGCTTTTGGAAACACCTCCAGGTCTTGGACTATATTCAACTTGTGAACCGCATGTTTAAGCCACGGATTTGGTTCTCAGAGATCTTACATATTCAGTTTCGACTATTCCAAATGTGTGCTAATCCATGTTGTTTTCCTTTTCATTCTTCTTGCTCACATTTTTAACCCTAGACCCTCGGTTTCAAATCTGTATCGTTTTGGGGAAAATACATTGTAAACCCTAGCAGAGGAGTCTCCCTCAACAAGATTTCGAACATAAACTCTCTATTTTGAACCCTGGATGATCCATTCTTTTACAGTTACGTATCCTTGAAAAGGGGATTGAATCCCTAAATGCGATGGGTCTATCTAGTGAGAATGATTTAACTTTGGCGCTTGGCCCGAAACTATCACCAAGAGAAGTGCTACTTGGGTCGAACCCTAAGTTTAATATGGTCATTAGTTCAATGGGAATTGTAAACCTGGATCATATGTTTTCTTATAAATAAATGCATAATAGGCTATTAAATGTACAGTTTGTTGCATGAGTGTGTTTTATTAGAATGATGTCATACACTTATTGCTAATATGCCTGTATCTAATTTCTATTGATGAACTGCTAGAAAGGAATGACAATATTATATTTGTTAAATAGGATATTCTATTTATACATTAATATTGTTTTGATCATAGGATTCGAAAATGTACAAGAGGGATTATAAACGCAAAGCTAAAGTTGCAGAATCTGACTCAGACATTGAAGTTGTACCAGAAAGTGTGATGGAGACCTTATTTGAAGACACCAAAGCGATAACTGGAATAGTCCCCGAGTACAGATGGGGTGAATTATATCAACTTATCTGAGATCAGAATTTGCCTGATGCTTCCATTGAAGAGATGATGATTTATCAAAACATAAAGAAGTCAGGAATTCATAAGGCTACGACTAGCCCATAATTTTTCCCTTGTTTTGAGCTAATAGGATGGATATTACCTCATATAGATGTCAAATCTAGGATCGTGGTAGGAGCAAATGGAAAAGGGTTCGCTTCATTTCAACCCGATCACATAAGCACAACCTACAAGTTACCTATTCCAAAAATCCTTATGAAAGATGATTGGGTGAAAAGTGTTAACATAGATCATTCAGAGTATGCAAGAATATGCTTATCCCGAGAAAACAGCTAAGGCATAGAGCTAGTGGGGAGCATGATTCGCAGAATTTAAAGACTCCTTTTAGAATTATAGCTATGTTGTTGAGTAGGATGTTTGGGAGAGAAAATGCAAGTGTATACAAGCTCATTTGGGTACCAATAATGTACCATGTTGCTTCTCACATTACATTTTTAAATTGGGAGAATATTATTTCGAAAAGGATGGTTGCAACAGTGTCTGCATCCCAAGGAGGCATGACACAGAAGAAAGAAGAATTTTTCATGTCATCCTACCTTATTGATTGCATTTTGATAAGAAATCCATTACATAAATTGGGATGTTATTGGGTCCCAGATGAGACTCCACTCTACGTTTCCTATCAGATTATGTGGTCTCACAAGCATGCAAGCTTTTACAAGCTCTTATGCGAGGAGTTGGCATAATTCCTTTGTATAAGCTGATTTTTAATGAAGAACCAAATTGCTTGTCAGACAATGCATTAGCAATGATTAGAAAATATGGAGATTACTATTTCACCCCAGACGGAACATACATTTGGATGTATGGAGGAACCAAAAGTCCTTCTCTAATGCCAAGATATGTCACATATTACATAGTACATAAAGAAGCTATGAGGCAAGTCTTCATAAACGGGGTCAGACATTTTCTAAATGAAAATAAGAAAGCTTCTTATCCTCCGCTTCCTTTTACCATTGGGGCATACAAGTTTAATAAGGTAAAAGGAGCATAGAAATTTGTGAAAGACCTAGAGGCATATCATTTTGGGGAAACGATTTTTATTAGGAATAATAAGTTGCAGAAGACAGCTAAACATTGCGCTTCGTGCAAGATAAAATTTGAGTATACAAATCACTTCTTGAAAGATGATGAAGTGTATAGAAGAGCAAAAAACATGGTGGACTTGAACAAAGGGTTTGGCATGAAAGAAGGAGCGAGTTCAAGTCAGACAAAACAAACTGCAAAAGAAGCAGAGAAATGGAAAGCAAGTGAAGAGGCTTTGGCAGCTGAAGAGGCAAGGAGGAAACAAGAGGAAGAGAGAAATAAAAGAGAGGAATAGACTCAAAGGAAAGAAGAACAAGAGGTAGCAGAGAAATATACTAAGCAAGAAAAACAAAGAGAAGAAGAAGAAAGGATCAAGAAAGTTGTGGAAGATAAGAAGATTCAAGAAGAAAATCAGAATTTACAAGATATGGAAATAGATCCACCCGCTTATTTAGATGTACCACTTACAAGGGGTCATCTCCCATTTGATGAACTTGGGGTCACACCATTCACCCCCTCGAAACAACATTATGTGGTGAAGTTAGACACGATTGTTTTTTACCCTAAAAGAAAGACTATTCTAAGAAGAACATAAAAGAGATTAAATATGGGTATGTAGCTTGATATTGTAACCATACAAGAGAAGACCCTAGTAGAAGGTACCAACAAAGATCCCAAATTTACTACTTCAGTAAATATTGTGGCTGCACAATCCAATGCAGATAATGTAGACAAATTGATGAATGATTTAGAACATAGTAAAACAAAAATGTTGAAATTAAAAGATAATTTGGTACAAGATTAGAGCGAAGGGATTGAAATGAAGAGAAAGCAAGATGCTATAGAGTCCGAAAAGGAAAAACTACTGTTGGATTATTAAGAGCTTGAGGATGAAAGCAATTCTTTGAATGTGAAACTAGTAATTATGGAGGGAGAACGAGCTGATTTCCATTCTTGAATCAATGAGTTAGAAGGAAAAAGAAACTCAATTGAATCAACGGGTAGAATCCCTAATGATTGAAAAGGGATCTCTACAATCTCAGATGAATGAATGGATGAGTGAAAAGGAATCTTTGATAGAGTAGATCAAAATTGCTCAGAATCAAAAACAGGACATGACACCTTTTTACGAACATGCTCGTAAAGTGAAAGAACATATTTGTCACTCACAGGAGTTAGTGACAGAAGAATTTTATAAATTAAGAGGAATGACAGACAGAATGAAAGAAATATCGGCAGATGCTGCCATTGTAAAATAGAATTTGATAGATACATTTAAGAAGGTAAAAAGGTTAATTCTTGATCACTTGCCTCAGAAGATGGCTGCTGAATTAAAACTAGATATAGCTCTTCTAGAAAGGTGTCGAAAGGCTGTTAGAAAGGTACAAAATAAAGTGCATAAGAGCATTGAAAAATGTGAAGGAATTTATCAAAATGTCTACCAAGCACATGAAAATTACCACATTCCAATTTCTAAAGATATGTACGAGTTACCATCCAAAGATTATCATTTAGCAAAGTTGAGAATCAACTGGGCGTGCTTACTGTAGAAGACCTTCAACAACATGTGGGACAAGCAACTATGAATGCACATTTTATGGGAGAAAGCCACAACGAAGCAACAAAGGGGTTAATAAACATATGGAAAGAATTGTCCACTCATGAAATTTCTTTGAAATTGTTGGAACCTCAACAATTTAATGTAATATCTTATGAAAGTGATCTTTGGGACAATTATATTTCAAGTTTAGAAAATCCTCCAGCAGAATAATGTAATTTGTATTTTATTATCTATTTTTGGCTGAGCAAGCACAAAAGGAAAAAATTCAGCAACCCAAGAGTTAAAGAGGAGGTGAAAGGATTAGTCATGTAATGACAATTTTCTTGTAAAGATAAATGGTAGTAACGAGTAATAAATGGAAACCATATTTATCAAAGCTATCTTTGTGTATTATTTCTGCTATGATTGTAAGTGCTTTATCTCAATAGCTACCTGTTGAATTTGTAAAAGCAATCTCAGATATTACTCTTCTTTTGTAAAACTTGCTCCTTGCAAGGATAGATTAGTTAAATTAGGATAATGTTAGTTGATTGATAAGGTAGAAGTGATTAGAGGAGAGATAAGAACCTGTGCATCACTTGTGAGGCTTGTACCTGTCAATTATAGGTTATGCATTATTAAGAATAGGGCACTTGCATACACATACTTACATATAAAATATAAACGGTGGGTCGGGCCACAACTGGCAAAGTTTAATTGAAAAACAACTACGGTAGTCGAACCGTTAACCGAACGGATTCCCTATTCCAAACAATGAATAATCTAATTGGGATTGTTCATTGGGGAGAATCCCTACGGTAGATGCAAGGATTTTTCCAGGAATCAACCCCCTTCCATCTGGCAGAAACATATTTGTTTCTGCATCTATAATGTCTTGATCCATTTTTTCTTCAAGCAAAAGCACAAAGCTTGCATATGTTCTCCAATTGCATTGTGATGTGAAATAAATTTTGTAAGCATGCAAAGTTACCCCGTTCAAATTTTCACCCAGCTACCAAATAAAGCATATATTTTGGAGGAATACAACTTTTGTTTTTTAGTTATACCCAAAGAAGACACAAATATTTTGAAACCTACCAGTTATCCTTCTTAAAAACTATAAATTATACTAGCTATAAAACATAAATAAATACTCCAAGTGATTTAGGAGTAAGAATGTTGAGACCAAAAACTTTACCCACTGCAAATGAAAAAGAAATGCATAGAGGTCGAAAGGGTGAAGGCTATGTATTGTATCGAGCAAGCTATCCCAATACCTATACACTTGTCGAGAATAGCCAACCCCGAGGGTACCTAGTTAATGCCTCGCACAACAGTTCTCATTCAATGGCTTACCAAATAACATGCGGTATGCACAATGCTTTGGAAGGGAATAATAACCCCTTCATGATGATGGGAACACACCACCTATGTCCGGGAAAGGACTCCCGACACATACATCAGCTTCTGCAAGCCAACCACACAGCAACAACATGGCACCTCCATTTAATACTCTTAAAAAACATTAGCAAAACCATAGGAAATGTGAAAAAAATGGAGTCAATCCTCCTGCACGATTTATATATATTGAGAACATAACAATAACTAAACAAATTAAATATAAAGATACATGATTAAATATATAAAATTCTATCAAAAAGTTCCTTAAAGTAAGCATGGGTTTAAAATTAGATGGGGTTGAGTGTTAGTACCTACCAACTTTGTATTTAATCAAAGTTCTAGTTAATAATTTTTTTGTTCGATTTATAAAATGTTTAGTAAAAAATATTAAATTTATTTATTTAAAAATGTTTTTTTTTTTAATTCAAAATCAATAAAATAAAGTGTTGAATTTATAAAAAAATTTAAACCATGATATGATTAAAAAACACCTAACCATAACTCTATATAAAATCATCTGACTCTTGGTTTCACAATATTATTTTATTGACATTTCAAGATTATGCTAAACAAAATTACAATTTTCCTATATCTTATGTGTTTTCATTTTCAGTATTTTTTATAATAGGAAACCTCAATTTTATTACACTGATAGGTGTTTATATCTTAGAATTTCGGGTGGACTACCATCCATGATTTTCCTATATTGAAAGAGGGTGGGACAAGTATGTTGTCCAGATTGATTTTATGGGTGTCGTTCAAAATTCGAAATAAAAAATTATATAAAAAAGGAAGTATAAAAAATAACTAGTAGCTAATGCATGGATAACTCATAACTCATGCATGGATAACATGTAGTGTCAGAAAACCCATTTAAATAAAGAAGGTAACAATAGCTAAGTCATAGGAAACAAGTGATTACAACTAAGCATGGAGAACAACTAACAGAGAAATTCTTCATGGCGCTTAACTTATGACCTATCGGTGTTCATTGGCCACAAGTTAAGTGGCTAGCTAGTCATATCATTGTTCATATGTGATATACATTGACCTCAAAAAACTTTTTGTTTGTAATTTTACCATTAAATAGATTTATATTAATATGGTATTTTAATATGTTGTAATGGTTGGTGTACATGCGTACATTTGGGTTAATTTGAGACATTTATTTATTTATTTTAGGAACACATGCATCTTTTTCCTCTTTTTTAGGGATTAGTGCACTTTTCATGCATGTTGTCACTTAGTTGAATATGTAAGTGCGCTTCTCTTGCATGTTATGGATCCATTAATTGGGCTCATTCAATTAACTAGCCTCACTTAGTAGTTGTGAACTAGTTGACACCATTTGGCTAGTCAAAGCTTAGTTAACTCCATCATGAGAGCCACATGGTCATGTAAGAGCACACTTTCTCTGTGTCATGCATGAAAGGGTGCATTCACTCAAGTGTGCACTCAGTTAAGCGTAGTTAGGGTGCATTTTGTCTTGTCTTACACTCTATTAATCCTAACTAAGGCACTGTTATCACCAATCTTGTAGTTGCCCCTAAAATGGATCCGTAAGGATGGTATATGGGACAGGAAACCAAAGTGGTGAACCTCAAGAGACTCGATATCCAATGGATTGGTTGTCATGCCAATCGAGGCACCCTTCACTTGAGTTATCAAAGCCAAGATAACAAGGGGGAGACCCTGATCTGCTCCCGATAGGAGAGATCTAACCCAATCACCAGATCAAGCTATTCAGATAGGGTACATAAGGTGACAGGTATGGAACCCTAGATTTAAGGATTCAAGACCACTGTGGAGGATTAGGAATGATATGAATTGATAATGATTAGTGATACACAGTGACTTGACAATTATATATGATTCCAGGATTCAGATGCTAGTTTAAAATGACAAATTCAGCTGCCTTGGGAAACGTGACCCTTAAAACAGGGAAAGTGACCCAAAGAGAGGATTTTTGGATTAGGGATTTCTAGCACAACTTGACAAGTGGATGTAACAGTATCAAGGGACACAAGCTCAGCAAACAGGATCAAACAACAGGTAAAAAGTCACTCTCAAGAAAGTGGTGAGGGTTCAAGGAGGCTAGTGCCTTGGGAAATGGGCCTATGGAGTCCTCCAAGAGTGATGTTTTGGAGAACAAACCTAGAAAAATGCAAGAGCCTAAAAACCCAGAAAGGGTTATGCTGTTAACCAAGTCGTTTGAGTTGTGGAATTTTCTGAAGGATTAAGTGAGGGTTTTGACAGTAAAATAAAATGGCCAATGGATTAGAACCCCAAAATAAATGACAAACCTGTATATCTTACCCAGATAATCTCGCAGATGCCTTGATACGGATGATCTATGCCTTCCCGATCAATTTGAGGTGTTTCCGCTGAATGTCCAAGTGAAAACGATTTTCCCAAGGAATCCAATGCACCCTCTCCTCCTGCACAACAAACGTCAACAATATCATATCTGATGCATCAAGAAGATAAGACTAATTCCACAAAAGATAAACCAAGAAGAAATCATAGATGACAATGATGCCAATGAAAACCCCCTGATAAAAACGAGCCCAATGAAGCGAGTTGAGGAAGCCCTGCAAAAACGCCCAAGTGAAGTCACCCTCCTGTAGACAAGACAAAGTATTCCAAAAATATATGGATCCACCACGAAATATCAAATGCTAGGAGATAATAGACTTTACAATCAATATCTAAGAACACCATTTCAAAGAAAATCTACGAAGTTTCTGCAAATAAATCTTTATTATCAAAATTCCAAGAGCCAATGGTCCTTTTACAATGAGAAGCTCTCTCCTTTAAATAGCAAGAACAGATACCAAAACCCTAACCACCTTTTTGAATGGATGGCTAATATTAAAAGATATAAAATTTCTAATCAATGGTTGAGATGAGCTCAACATAAAGTACATGGATCAACTCAAAAATATAACAGAATACATGGACAAAGTCACTCTAGGAGGATGTCCCACTCAATATGACTATAAAAACACGATAACCCGCTCATGGTGGGTCTAGTGGGTTATATACAACCTCCCTAGTGTGTCCCCATGGCACAATAACATCATATGACCAAACCAAGCACCAAATCGTGCCTCTCTGGGAAAGTCATGAGCCTCCAAAGGCTCCAGAAAACCTCAAAATGTGCCAGAGAAATGTGAGAGGGCCCCAATGACTGATACAACTGCTCTAGAGGGTGTGGGAGACATCAAACACATCATCAAAACAATTCCCATTCCATTTCCTTGCCTCAGTAGCTCAAATCGATTTCATAAGTAGCCATTTTCACCATTTTTATGCCTCTGTAAATCCTGTGTAAAGTATAAAAATTCTTGTAACTCTCTTCATGTTCATCCGGGGCCAAATCTGACTGCACCAAAATGTCCGGGAGTATGGTATAATAGTAAAAACAAGTGTCTATACCCCATACTCCCTCTGTAGCCCCCTATGTGAACCAAATAGATCATCCAACTTCTCTGACAGGCCATTTTTAATGGCAATTATGCACCAGAATGATAAACTGGGGAAAATACTCATTGTAACTGCCTGGAACTGAAAACTAGCTTTCTCAATGGACTCAAAGATCCCAAATCTACTAAATGTGTGTACTCATACACCATATGGATCTCTGCATGATAATATAATATCTCAAATATGCCCGAATAGGTAAAAATAATAATAATCTGTAAATGATCAAATATAATAAAATGCCATATCATCATCATAAACCTGCAACCAATGCATGGAAACACCTGGTGACCTTTAATAGACCATATATCATCCATCTGCATCATCCAAGGTCTATCCACCTCATGTCCTGTAGTTGACCTTGGTCAAACTAGGTTTGACCAAGTCAACATGACCCATAAAATGACCCAGGCTATCAAATTGCTTCAAGTGTTAAAAGGTTTATACATGCTTTACAAATCATTCAAGTAGCAATATAACATATAGTAATCAATTCTCTGGCGATCTACAACGAAATATTCAATGTCTTTTATTATTATTATAGCTCGGACTAGACTTTCAAGACTATACTCACTTCATGGTTGTGATCATTTTGCTAGTATAGGGTGAAGACTGAAGACTACAAGCCTAGGCTAAGGGATGACTGTACTGACTTGACACAGTGGCACTTTGGATATGGAAAAGGGAATACACACTAAGGCATATGTTGGACAAGCAAATAACACAGGGGAGGGCAGTGTCTCACAAATGGATAAGCAGTCTCGGAAGTATTTATTCGACCTTGACAGATGTTTACAGCTCACATCCAAGCTGATACAACTCCGTGAGGATATTTTCTAGAGCCTCCATGAACAGGTTGCCGACAAACCATAACTTGAGACTCTAGGGAACACTTAGAATTAGTTGTCCCTTACTCCATCTCACATGATAACTCGCGGGCTAGTGAGGAATAAATCATTACAAGTGAGGCCAACAATCATTAGATATAGCATTTGTTAAACCATTGCTTTGTTGGGCCTTTCATTCATTTCCATAGCCTTGATCCGTGTGTGTTAAAAAACACATTCTTGGATTTACATTTAATAGGATTTTCGATCTATGTGTGTTAAGAAACACATTCTTGGATTTTCATTGATTTCACATGCCTTTCATTCACGTGTGTTAAAAAACACATTCTAGAATGGGCTTTCATTTAAGATATTTATTTCATTTCCAGACACATTGTAATGATGGTAGTACTATTTGTTTCAGGTTTTAACCAACAACATTCCCAAATGACTAATGCGGAAGTTCCACCACTAAGGATGGAATCCAACTCACTAGAAGGCAAGTTTTGTCACCAACTCAGAGCCGAGACACAAGATAAACAAGGAATCTCATCCAACAAAGAGGCCAAAGTGGGGGAAGGTCCTCCATATCATAGGTCAAGTAGTAAGTCAGGGAAAATTCTATAATGAGAAGGTAATGGATGGATGGAGAAAATGAATAATGAAACCAACACTAGCAAGCCATAGGATGGTGGGAATGATCACCTCCATTCTCCTAAGGACGGTAAAACCAATGAGTATAACCAGGAACTTCTAAGTCTGAGCAAGGACATAAATATATAAATAGTACAGCCAGGTCCATATATCTATATGATCATCGGATCATGACACCAAGTGCTAAAACATGCCACAAGAATGAGTATAAAAGCAATAACAACCATAACACATGATAATACCTGTTGGGTCATATACCTGTGCACAAACATATGAACCATCATCTGTCCACTAAGAACCTGCTGCCGCAACTCTGGGAAATACATACTGCTCTGTAAATGGCTAAATGGATACATTGTTCATCAAACCTGAGTTTCCTGAGACTCAATCATAGCATAGGAATATACTGATGTCCATAATCATACTAGTGATCCAATATAGATGCTCATCTCAGGCATCTCAATGTAAAGGACTAGCTGAAAAATGTACTGGAATCTAACAATAAAGATATGGTAGCTCAGCTACTATATATGTGATAACAAGCACATTAGTTTGAGTAGAGCATTCTCTCTTGCATTCTAATGCACATTGCATTGGAACTCTCATCTCTAATGAGCATTGTAACTCCATTCTTTTATAGGTTAATGAAGATTGTATTGCTATGATTTTTGTCTCTTATTTAGTCAATTACTAAATTGTATTACAACTCCATTTAATTTCTAGAACCACTGCTCCAAAATCTCACAAAATCATTTCAATTTTGGTTTCACAATATTTTTTTATTGACATTTTGGGATTATGCTAAACAAAATTACAATTTTACTCTATGTAACGTGCTTTCATTTGCAGTGTTTTTTATAATAGGAAACCTCAATTTTATAATATCATTATTCATATGCGATATGCATGGACTTCAAACAAATTTTCCGTTGTAATTTTGCCATTAAATAGATTCATTAATATGGTATTCTAATATGTTGTAACAATATTTTGTTTGTAAGGGGTGATATTCATGGGGTCATATATGATTTTGGAGGAACTAAGGAATTGGCTTATGAATGGGGATTGGGGACATCCTAAAAAACCAAGCAAAATCTTATGCTCCCCTTTAGATATTAATATCAATTGATTTTGCAATCGTCAAAATTGTCCTCGTTATTAGAGATTCCTTTATCACCATTCACTTTATGAACAACGAAAAAGTCTTGAATGATGATAAGCTAGCTAGTCTCATTAAGAAAGAAAAAAAGTATCACGGTTCAAGGACGTCCATTTTAAGCACATTTTTAGGTCCCTCAATAAGAAAGTAGACTCGAAAGCCAATGGAGCCTCTCATCTACATGAGGGGGTCCTCATAAAAAATGGATTGTTAGGATCTCAATCTATCCCCTAAGTTCTATAGCATTAACCTCTTGCATGTGAGCTCATTATTTTCAGAAAACACATCAAGTCATCATCATGGGTAACATTTGGAAACAAGATGACCATAACATCATAGAATCATGTTTGCACACGTTAGTCTTCATTCCTTGCCAAAAATTTTGAACAATTGATGGTCAATGTTCTTTACTCATGTGGGAGTATAGTATTATCAATGAACTCTAGAACATGAGATTATTAGGGACGAGAATGCTAGGGGATAAGGAAACAAAGTCGGAAGGAATTCCTTGATTGATCGGTCAAGGTAGTGGAGAACCAGATAAATCAAACATGATTTTGGGTAAGAAACACTTTCTCGTGGTTTGAAAGAACATCTTGATGGTTTATTTGGCCTAAGGTTTTGTCTAGTGAACCTCCTATTATGCATCTAAATACTTTCAAAGCCACCTTGGAAAGTCCAGTTTGGTTAGTTTGTATCCCGGATTCTTAGCCTTATTCACTTGTTTTTGCCAGTCTCGTTCTTTTTTATAGTCCTGGGTTTACTTTAGAGGTTGGAAAATATTTGGTTTGGAAAGTTAACATTGGCATAGGGCTCTATTTGGATGTCTTACACTAGTCTCGTTTTTTGGATTGTCATGGGAATCATCCAAAATGGACTGGACTATCATGGATTGGACTGTCGTGGGCTATCATGGGAATCATCCAAAATGCCATAGGAAAATGTAGTAGATGCAAAGGGTCCTTCATAGACATGAAGAGTATATCACTAGGAATAGAACCTCCGTTTTCTATGTTGCCTCCAAAGTGCATGATAATGAACATCAATGGGTCTCTTATAATGCTTTGGTTATGGATACCCTGATCATCAAAAAAGGAAAATCTAAGTTCTTAAAGTTGAGTGTTCCATGCTTTGAAATATGGTCTATAATATGAACAAAAGCTTTGAATCCATGGATTCCAACTCAAACTTATCTGTTGGATATGTTCTTGGGGGATTAGAGAAGAGGAAACAATTTAGATGTTTGAAGTTATGACTTGGAAAGGCAAGAAACTCATCCTCCCAATGTGGCATAGGAAGAAGCAAGAAGTAAGCTTGTATTTCCTTGGTTTATAACTATAATATTTTGTAAATCAATTTTATATTTAGGTGTTTTTTTATTGAATATATATCTGCAATTTGTGGAAACCATATATAAATGAAGTTAATTCTCTAATTAGTTGGAACATCAAGCTAAATTATGATGAAAAAATACATAATTTTTGCATATCCTCAATGTTGAGTTTAATTACAACACACATACGATATAATATAATTAGAATCTTTAGAATAAATTTATATAATTTTTTTTATTTATAAACTTCAAAGGAAATAAATAAACAAGAGCCACGAGGTGGCAATGTTCGTGACAATTGCTATTGGCAGACTTCCCTTTGATCGATGGGATAATTGGTCCAGTTCATTGTTACAATTGCAATGAGCTTTTACTTAAATATATTTTATTATAACAATAATTTTTTTATTAAATAATTAAATTATAAAAAATAGAATTAAAATTTTAAAACATTTAAAATTTAGAATAAAGTATCTATTTATTATATAGAAAATAATTCTCTTTAAAATAAAAATAAAAACTTAATTTACATTTGGAACTAAATTTAAATTCAAAATTTAATATAATTATTTTTAAAATAAAAATAAAAAGCTAATTTACATGGGAAACTAGTTTAAATTCAAAATTTGTATAAAAGAATACTTCATTTTATCATGTATCAGTTCCACTTTTAATTCTAACAAACTTACAACATCGAGAAAAAGCAAACATATGAACGTTGAGGAGACTTCCTTCCAACAACATCCAATGCTGAAAGTGTTTCAACTTGTGCCTCAATTATCTCTTATGCACTAACACATACATGAGGTACTTGAGATATTCTCTATATACTGTATTTTGAAGACTCCAAAACCCAAAAGAAATGTCACAAACTTGCATCCCCGACTCTGCATTTCAAGCCATGATTTTGGCTATTTCACGAATTTTCTTGGTTATTTGTTGCTGCAGTTGTTTCAAGTGGCTTCTCACTCTTTTGAAAAATATTGTCTTTGTGATTTTTTCCATGTCCGCACTCAATATGTTTAATGGAACTTGGATGTCAGTGTTATACACACCCAATTTTGGAGTTTTTTGTATCAAGCACTAAAACTTGGAGCATTTGGTGTCTGGTGTGGAAGACTTGCAAAGTTTGAGTATTTGTAGGTATAAGACAACTCAAAATATCACATAATTTTTGTCTTCAAAATGCTAGCATCTAAGCACAACACGAAAAAGCAAATTTGGTCTATGCCCAGAATAATATTGCGCAAGGGCCAATATTAATTAAAACTAATTTTGGTTTTCTAAAATAAAAGATTATTCAAATTTCATTGTTCTCATATTTTAATGATATCCATATCATTATCTATCAAAGAGTTGTCTGTATTGGTTCAACTTTAGTGGAGCAAAGAGCTCTATCTATTGACTTGATTTTATTTTTTTTAAATTTATTTTTTAGTGGAGAAAATGGTTAAGATTTTATTAAAAAAAAATTAATTTAACACATGATATTTATAGAACATTAACATTATAAACATTTTGTCCACAAATAAAATTTAATATAACATCAAAGGTAGTTTGACTATAAACCACTGGGGATATCTATAATATAATGAAAGCATATATATAAATTAAATACATTTAAGAGGCAATAATTAAATTAAATGATGTATTTATGCAAGCAATTATGATGTATAAACTAAATACATTTATGTCATAGAGTTGCTTCACAGATGGCTACAAAGATCTGTTGCCTTCATATAAGAGATTGGTTGTGAGAATTCATCCTTGCAGCAAAGTGCCAACTTTTCATGATCCTTAGGCTAAGTAGTGTTCCATAAGTAGTATTGCATATTGATTTAATTATTCATTGATTTTTGAGTGAATATGTTTGCTTATTTAGCTTTCCTCTCATTTCTTGGAATTATTGTGTGAATGTAGACTTCTACAGGTGTAAAATCAGCTATCTTATTTATCATCTCTCTATATAAAAAGATAAAATCTCTCCGAATTAATTGTGATTACTCCATTCTTAGAAAAGGAAAACAATTTCCAAATTAATTGTGCATGCTCCATTCTTAAAAAGAAAAACATAAAAATGAAGTTTTCTTTGATTTTGATTGCTCAGTAGGTGAATTCATTGTGATACTTCATTCTTAGAAAAGGACAACATGAAGTTTTCGGTGATTTAAATTCCTCACTGACCTTGTATTATTCTATGTGATCTAACTAATCCATTACAAGTGAAACATAATTCTGGCAATTGTTTTAATGAATTGTTTGCAACTTTTCTGGCAACGATGACAGCATTTAAGTTGCTTTCAAGTGACACTGGTAGCATTTAATATGATTTTCTCGTAGCAGTTTAGTTGCATGATTCTTTTAATGATACATTTAAGTAACTTTCATGAAGTTTCATAGCAATTGATAGTCCAGAGCTTTGATATTTGTCTCTGCACACTAACATATGTATCTTGTATTTATTAACATGTGATTATGTAACCCAAGAAATGTGAAGATGAAAGCTTATGGCATCATGTACAAAGATGCAAAAGGATAGAAGTGCGAGGCATACTTCTCTCAGGATCCCCTAGCTCCTGATGTTGAGCAGAATTGGGTCGAGAGAACATCTAAAATCCATGGGCATCCCTTTGGTCCTAGATCAACCCGCTGCAAGCCAAGGTATGGGTGACAATCCAATGAATGTGTCCCTACCACATACCCAGTAGAGAAATCTCTTCTACAAGTCGTTGGAATAACTAAATTTGGCAGCTATAAAGAAGAATCCACCTTAAAAATATATGGGTGGACGTTAAGATACACCTTTAAGAAGTTAAAATTTGAAATAAACATTTGTGCATAAGGTAGAACAACTACATACCTGTGAGTGGGGATCAATTTCATGTAAGGGGAAATGGATGTGTTTTAGACACAAGCACTATATGTTAGTTTCCACTCGACCCCTTTGACATTGTTTGGCTCTCATGAATATCCACTGGCCCAAATTGAGAAGCTCCAAGAGTTTTTGAAGGGTACAAGAGTTTTTGCATCAACTCCAAAGATACCAATGTTTCCATGCTTGGCAATGCTTCTAACTCAGAGCACTCACAAACATGTAACGTTTGAAGCTTTTTACCTGCACTCCAAACCTCTATGATCTTGAGTTTCAGTGTCCACTAAGCATAATACCCATACTCTAACATTATTTAATTTAAGTTCAAATTTTAAATTTTAAATATGTATTGATTGGTGGCATCAAGCATGGTAGATGTATGGTAGCATCAAGCATGGTAGACGGATGGTGGCATCAAGCATGGTATATGGACGGTGTGTAGGCGTTGTTCAGGTGCACCATAACAGTCCCCTCATTTGTCGCCAGTCCACGAAATATGGCATGGATGGATCTCTAGAATCTCAATGCATTTAATTATCTAGCAAAGACATAGGGTATCGTTTCCCGGCAACTAGAGAGAAAACAGTTCTAGAAGCTAGAAGGAAAATAGTTCTGGCAATGTGGGCCAAGTCCATCTATGTATACGGATATGGGGAAGTGGGCCCAAGTGTCCACATATGTAGGTTGATGGAAATTGCAATCGAAATAAGGGTTTCCTATTTTCTCCACTTACAAATACAAAATCCGATTTTAATTGTGTCAAGCCGAGTGAACCAAGGTATGGATAGACCCAGGCCGCATGGAATCCATGCAAATCGAAAACTCTATCATAGTCTCAACATTCAAATTACCAAAACACGACAAGGAGATTAAGCTATATCCACTGTAAAAGTATAAGCACCATAAAAACCATCAATGGATATCACAATCTCGATAACTTTCACTATTGTTAAATTGTTGATTAAATGTAAACATACTCATCATAGCAACAAGCTCTGTGAATCGAACCACGACCATTGTGAGAAGTTATAAAAAGGTAAACATTACAATGTCAACTAGACCAACTGGGCATAACCTAGTCACAAGGGGGAACTGGACACACTCATACAGATCCATCCCAAGTGATGACAATGTATGCAAGCACACAAACCAAGTTGTGAAACTCAAACCACTTTTCAACTCGGAGAACCCTCCCGACTCTGGAGATTATTTTGGAACCTGAGTACCTGGACCTGGATGTCGCTCCAAGGTAGCCACAGCTGAGTACACCCCTATTGGACAAACCTGCATAGATAGGGTTGTGAGTTAGACTGCTTCCTTGAATAACAAATATACAAAGGTTAACATTAATAGAGCTAAGCTATGATATCATTTACCTATGCAAGGAGTGGTCAGGAAACCCTCAGCCAGGCATATCAAGCCTTTGAACTTGTCGAATCCTCATCTGTGGAGACAAAACGAAGTAATACAAATTGGTAAAACCCTAACAATGAATTTAACCAACGCATAATAAAACCTAAACAAGAACCAGTGTATACCTATAAAGTGGAAGAAAAGTGAAGTTTCCTCTAGCGCCATCAATGCAAGGAAGTTGATGGGTTCCCTCACAAATAAATAAGGACCCGTCATTAGCAGATGAAAACCATCAAATGAATCAACCATAAGATAATGCAGATATTTAAACGATGACCATAAGCATGCAAATAGAAGTTCAATGCATAAAAAATATGTGAATGCTATAAGGTATTATTCTAAGTATAATGAACCAGTAAGATATGGTGATATACAACCTCGAATTAAGCAAGAAAGCCACTTGAGGAGCAGCAAAAATCCTGCAATTAAAACTTTGAACGATCAAAATGAAACCAAAATATAGTGATAAGGAATAGAACCAACGGGCATACCTAAGTTGTCGGGCAGAGCTTAGTGACCAAAAACTAGCTCAGAGCTCAGGGCTAGAATGGTCGAGACCATTGTTGGGCGTGGACCAAGTGGGTACCAATTTTGTTGAAACACAATTTTGAGCTGCGCAGTAGAAAGCACGATATTGTTGAGTGCGCAACTTGCTGGGAATATCTAGTTGCGCAGCCATGCTAATGCGTAGGACCCACACAGCAACAAGTTTTGGTAAGAAGACATAAGAAAAGGTCGGGCGAGGAAGCGACCTATTTTTGGTAAAGAGCTAGACGAAGGAAGGAGAAAGCGACTTGTTGGAATAGTGGCGACAAGCAGTTGAGAAGCTAGGCTACTATGGTGACAGAGATAGGCAGGCGGAAGAGGCAGAAAGAGACAGGCCACGATGCAGTTGTAACTGTTTGAGGACTGCGGTTGTCATAGGAGCGTGCGAGCCACGAGTGGCCCTGCAAGACGGCCTGAAGTAGATGGAGTAAGTTGTCGACAGTGACAGTCAGGATGGCAGTTAGCCATGCCATGTTTTGGAAACCTAAGGGTTTTTTCCTGCGAAATTGTAAAGACATGACCTACAGGCATGATCTATAAATATGGCATTTTTGTATAGGGAAGGGTTACTCTTCATTTTGGAATAGTATTAGACTTTTGAGAAAACCAATTGTAAAGGCTCTGCAGCTGTGTGCAAAGAGACCTATATGAGAGAGAAGAGAGTCTACAGCTGAGTGCGCAGACCAAGAACGGTTGTACCCTTCCCAAAAGATCAATATTAACAACCGTTCTTGTGGACGTAGCCTCCATCCAGGGGGTGAACCACATTAAATCTTGTGTAGTGAGATTGTCTATATGTTTGTGCTTTGTTCTGTCTGTTTTCTTACTGTGTATGTTTGAACTCTGAATTATCAGTGGTTTGTTAATGATTTTATATGTATTCGTCGTAGGAGAAGAACGGGGATAATATGTTAAGTTTTTCATGAATGGACGATTGATGAATGTGAGCTTGTCTAAGTAAGTGAATGTATGAGTCGTGGATAGACATGTATGCAAGTAATGAAAGGTTATATACTTATGTTAATGTATAATATTGGAGGGGCGCAGTACTAATATATTGTTTGATTACACCAGGTCTAAGGTTAAATAATCATTGGTAGTAATCCAAAGGAATAAGTACCAAGTAAACCCTTAACACAATTGTCGTCGAAGTGGAGGTGCATAAGTCCGTTGCATTGTTCCATCGGACGAGTAAGGTCGACCGGCGCGATCCATGGATGCGCTGGGTGCGCAACTTGCCAGCTAAAGAAGTATCAACCTGCGATGAGGGCAGTCATCACGCAGCCCTCAGTCGAAACATGATCCCATAGTGTGCTGCGTAGTGGGTTTATCCTGTCGACTCATCACCTTGCTGTAGAAACCTGATTCTGCAGCACCCCCATAGGTTCGCCTCAGGTGAGACCTCGACCTGCATGCAGGTTGTTGCCGAAAGGGTCGGTGAAAAGGGATTTTATTGGTTAAAGCTAAAATCGCAAAGAACCTGGGTCTATATTGTAAAACCTCTAGATCAGTTACTTACGCCAACAAATGGTTCCATTGCCGCACTAAGAATCCATGATGAGTTGAGGAAGTAATGAACGACGATGAATATCAGTTCGTGAAAGGTTCAGACAATTGGCATCCTGAAAAGAAAGAGATATGGGATTGGTGTGATAAGACCGTGAAAGATTTTGCAAAGAAAGAGAACAGACACCCGCGCTTATCCAACACAACGTGGTTGAATAGATACCCGTGGAGAGACATTCACGAGATATTCTGGGCTTCGTTCGGAAACGAATTACATGAGTGGATCTTGCGACTCGCAGAGAAGAAAAGCTATTTCCAGGGAGGAGTAACTACAGAGCGGACTCCAGAGCTCACAGCGCAGCTCAAAGCAATAGACAGCCCATTAACGTGAGTAGTCGACTTCTGGGTCGATAGCATACTAGAAGGATTCGCAACAGAATTTGTTGTAGACATGTTGAAGTCCTACAGTCAAGCTGAAGCATATTTTTTCGAAGGATTCAGAGGTAAGTACTTGAACAATCTCAGTTTATATATTAAAATGCCTTTAGCTGAAAAAGGTGTTTTAAGGATGTAGTAATATTTTTGAATCTACCATGGTCAATAGCATTTTTAGTGATTCTGACAAAGAGACACATAATATGAGAAGTGGAAAGAGATATAAGTTTAATAAAGAAAAGAATCCCGAAGGACCTAGACTCCACGTAAATACTGAACTCCCATGTGACTTTCACAATCAGACCACGCCACCATCAGCCACTATCCACCCTATCACACCTCAGAATCCGTTGGTTGCAGAAACCGCGCCACCCCTAGATCAGAACCCACCCGCTGCGAGTGTAGCGCATCCCACACTGCAGAACGTCGATACTGCGCACACCACAGGAGTAGACACTGAGGCTAGTCTGACTTAGACTATTCCAGTTCAAAATACCCAATCTCAGAATATCCCACAGAATACCACTAGTCCGAATATTCCATTTATTTTCTCCGTACAGATAGTCAGCACTACTCAGAGCGCTGCACAACCAGGGAGGAGAATGACAGATAATGATATAAAACTGTCGATATTCAAAGGAACGGGTCTAGAAGACCCTAATCAGCACTGGTTTCTATGTGAAGCCATATGGAGTGTCAAGCAGATCCAGGATGATGCTGTGAAGAGAGCGTAGCTCATCACCACTTTCCGAGACCGATCCTTGCATTGGTTTATGAAATATTCTCAGGCACATCCGAGAACCCTAACAGAAATTAAGGCTGCGCTGGCCGTAGAGTTTAAAAATCCAAAATCAAAGTCGCAGTGCATAACAGAATTAAAGGAAATCATGCAGAAGCCTACTGAAACGGTCTGGGAATTTGACCAAAAATTTAAGACACTGTTGGATCAAGTGAGCTTTGAGATAGCTCCACAACAGCATAAGGAATGGTTCATCGTTGTGTTGTTGCCCCATATCAGAAAACCATTGATGCAGCAGAAGGTTGCGTCGCAGGCAGAGGCCTTAGAGATCGCAATGAAGCTGGAGGCTTCGCCAATCGGTGAGACTAGTTCTGGGATGTCTCAGATCTAGAACTAGTTGACTGCCTTGACGTTAGAATTGCAAGGTATGAAAAATGGAAAGGAGCAAAGATATGAACACAGACGCGAGGTTTGTTGTGCAGGATGTAAGGGAGAGGGCCACACCAGAGAACGTTGCCCCCTATTTAAAGATTATCTTGACAGTGGGGCACCAAACCCAATGAATATGAATCATAATCAGGCGCCATGGTGTGAAATATACAGAAGCAGAGGACACAGGCCTGAGGACTATTATCTCATCCAAAAATACGTGAAGACACCTAAGAGCTTGTACTGCAATTTCTGTAAATAATTTGGACATGTCAAATCCAACTGCCGTGAATACGAGCTCATGAACGAAAGGAAGCGTGAAATGGAAATGATGCAAGGTGTTGGAATGTACCGTGTCCAAGAGGAAAATCAGTTGAAACAAGAAAACTCCCCCTATGATCAGGGAGGATATCGAGGCCGTGGTGGTGGATACCGCGGGAGAGGAAGAGGCCCAGCGCAGGGAAGAGGCCGCGGCCAGGTAATCTGTTATAACTGTGGCCAGCCTGGTCACGTATCTATAGATTGTACGAACCCATGCACTACATGCAATTATTGTAAATCATTTGAGCATGTTATTGAATATTGTCATGTGCTAGAGGTAGAAATGCAGAAACAAAGAAGGACAGAACCGCCAAATCCTAACATTCAGTTGATCGCAGCAGAGAGAAGAAATGCAGATCCAAGTGTAAACATGGTGACGTGCAGTGGCGCTGATACAGGAAGAGATGGAGGCACAGAAGCTTCGACTTCCGGAGCACGCGATCCTAGACAAAATCCAGGTGAGCCAGTATGGATTAGAAAAGCCCCTGGAAAAGCACCGGGTCTGGATTTACAGAAAAATAAGGGAGCATTTACAGAAGCCCAGGATATTCTTAGAGAATCAGCACCTGAGTTCACAAGAATACCGCTGCGCAGCGAAACACCACATGTAGAAGATATGTCAGCGGCATACGATCAACTGAGCGCAGAGGTAGACACAGGTACTTCTGTTGCGCAGTTCCTACAAAGTTGTATGAATTCATTAAGGAGCGCAGATGCTTTCATGGAATTTGAAAATCTACTGAGGCAGTATGAGCCAAACAGTGAGAAGGGAGCTTCCCATGGCACATTCCATAATATTAGGAGTCCCAAAAGAACAGGAAGGGAAATGAGACTCTCACTGCGCAGATTGGGGACTACGAGATGGATGAGATCATTCTTGATCTTGGATCTGAAGTAAATGTCTTGACCAAGCAGATATGGCATCATATGGGAAAACCGAAGTTACAGTGGTCACCTCTACAGTTAAGAATGGCTAACCAAGTTACAGTTATACCCTTGGGGAGATTACCAAACACCATTGTTGACATTGATGGAGTGCGCAGCTATGCCAATTTTGAAGTAATTGAAATCATGGATGACATTCATCCTTATCCAGCACTGCTAGGTATCGACTGGGAAATGACTAATTCTTCCATTATTGATCTGAAAACTATGAAGATGATATTCGAAGGAAATGATATCAGGGTCATCGCACCATTGGACCCTTCTCAGGGTGAACGATACGTTGAACTGATTCAAGAAGAGTCCCGATCCCAAGACTTGGACCGTATTTACAAGATGACAACTAATACTAGTGATTATATTAATCCAACTGCGGATGGAACACTTAGTTGGCGCTGTGACAGCTCTTGTGTCTCAGACTCTGATGTGGGACTAGAAAATTTGCAAAGCAGATTGCATGAAGTATCTGCCAGGAAATGCGCGCGGATCACAAAGTCATTGTGATGGATTGGAAAGGAGGTAAGCCCATTCCCCGGTTATGATGGTTTCTCTAATGTTTTTTCTTTTATCAATGAATATACTGCAGCAATTCCAGAAGAACACTGACTACGGGCATTAGATATAGTGTTGCATGACACACCTTCCAGATGGTGGGCCGCGCATAAGAAGACACTGGCAACATGGGATCAGTACAGGATTAAGATGCAAATCCGCTTTGTTGATAAGGTCACCCTATCATTCGAGAAATACAATGGACAGACGGATCCAAGAGAACACATTCGGGCCTGTTTGGAAGCATGGAGGGGAAGGTCATAGACAGAATGGGTGCATCTATTTGCACACACATTGGAAGAGCCAATTCCAAAGAAGTGGTACCTAGACCTGGAGCTGCACAGAGGCACAGTGGACTGGTCTATTCTAACTGTGAGCTTCCACCCGGATTTCAGTTTCGAAGATGAACATCCAAGCATCAATGATGCATAGCAAGTTCTTAAGGAAAAAATATTTGCACCAAACCACACTCAGGGAAATATGACCCTAGAAGAATTCTTTGGAGCTAACAGTGTACCTGCGCACCTACAACCTGAATGGGAGGAGCAGCTAGAACATGCACTTGATTGTTTTCACCTTAATGGAGAACCTGGGGATAAAGCCGATAGTGATGAAGAGGACCTGCGCAATATACAAATACCTGAGTCATATGGCTCCCGCGAGGTAGAAGGACCTCCACTGGAAATTCCAGATATGAGTGGACCTGTCAAAACAAGAAAAGTGAACATTGGCACCAGCGAAGAGCCAAGGTTCGCAGCTATTGGAGATTATTAAGATGAATATACATTTGAATAGGTCACGGGTATACTACAGGAATATCAATAATTATTCCCAACCAAGTTCATAGAGATGAAAGGCATTTTGGGAGACTTAGGAGTGATGAAAATCCCTCTTAAGCCTGGCGCAAAGCCTGTGAAACAAAGACCATATAGACTGAACTCGATAAGATGCTCGATGCAGGGATCATTGAGCCAATTGAAGAATCTGAGTGGATAAGCCTGATGGTTATCCAAGATAAGAAAACGAAGTGTGAAATCATGATCTGTGTAGATTTGAGAAAGCTGAATGATGCTTCCATGCATGACCCATTTCCCACACCTTTTACAGATGAAGTACTAGACAATGTTGGAGGGAATGAGGCGTATTCTTTTACTGATGGATTCTATGGCTATCATCAGATTAGGATTGATTGTGCAAATAGGCACAAGATGACTTTTGCTACAGAATGGGGGTCGTTCCAATACACAGTGATGCCTTTCGATCTGAAGAATGCAACCGCCATATTTTCTAGAGTGGTCATCACAGCATTTAAGGATTTTATACATAAGTTTTTAGAGGTTTACTTTGATGATTGGACCATTTTCAGTTTATTGAAGAACCATGCTGCGAACCTAAGGATGATACTGGAAAAATGCAGGCAGCAGCAAAACTCGTTGAACTTTAAGAGGTGCATTTACTATGTTCCCTATGGAATCTTGTTGGGACACATTGTGTGCAAACAGGGCTTGATGGTTGATCCTACAAAGATTGCAATCATTGTAAACTTGCCTACGCCCAATTCAGTTAAGCAGCTGCGCACTACGCTAGGTCATACCGGATATTACACGAAATTCATCAAGGGGTATGCGCAGATAACTGCAGCTATGGAGAAGTTGCTGAAGAAAGATGTACCATTCATTTGGAATGAGGACTGTGACAAATGATTTGACACATTGAAAGAGAGGATGGTCACTGCACCGATCCTAGTTTTCCCAAACTGGGAGAAGCCATTTCACGTACATGTGGATGCTTTGTGTATAGCATTGGGCATTGTTCTTGCTCAGCCAAGAGAGGGAGGTATTGATCATCCCATTGCATTTTCCAGTAGAAAGTTTTCTTCTGTCGATAAGAATTACACCACTACTGAAAGAGAAGGACTCGCAGTGGTCTATGCGCTGCAGAAATTCAGACATTACTTGCTTGGTGCGCATTTTTCCATGTTCACTAACCATTCTACTTTGAAATACTTGGTCAATAAGACAGTGTTAGGGGGGAGCATATGCATATGGTTACTACTCTTTCAAGAGTATGACTTTGAAATTGTTGTTAAGCCAGGCAGGTTGAATTTAGGACCTGATCATCTATCAAGGATTGAGTCCGGAGAGGAACCTACGAATCTAGAGGACAATCTGCCTGACGCACAGCTCCTTGCTATACAAGTTTCCTATGATCATTATAAGGACATCATTGACTTTATGACTACTGGGTTCACACCCACAGAGCTCACTAAACAGCAAAAGAAGAAACTTGTAGTGCACGCAGCAGACTTCACTATAATCGCAGGTCAATTATACAAGTTGGGACCGGATGAAGTCCTGTGCAGATGCGTATTAGAGCATGAGAAACCATTCATACTGGACGATGCACATTCAGGAGTCGCAGGAGGCCATTACGTAGGAAGAGCTACCGCGCAAAAGATATTGCGCATAGGTCTATGGTGGCCTACGATTCATAAAGATTCAAAGCAACATTGCTAGACCTGCGATGTGTGTCAAAGGACAGGGAAGCCTTCACGCGGGGACAAAATGCCATTACATCCATAGTTAACACTGCAGGCATTTGAGAAATGGGCTATTGATTTTGTGGGTCCCATTAACCCACCAGGGAAGAGAACTGGCACGAGGTACATCATTACTACTATGGATTACCTCACTAGATGGGCAGAAGCAAAGCCAGTAAAAGATTGTAGTGCATCTACAGCAACGGAGTTTATATATGAAAATATCCTTACAAGGTTTGGATGCCCGAAGATATTGATGAGTGATCAAGGTACTCATTTTCTGAATAAGACCATTGAGGCTTTGACCGAAGAGTTCCACGTTCATCATCAGCGCAGCACGCCTTATCATCCATAGGAAAATGGAACTGTTGAAGCATTTAACAAATTATTGGAGAATGCGCTGACCAAGATATGCAATGTTAATCGAGATGATTGGGACTTGCGCATTTCCTTTGTATTATGGACATACAGGACTACATGCAAGAAACTGACTGGCCATACCCCTTTCAAGTTGGCCTACGGACAAGAAGCAATAATTCCAATGGAGTACATCATTCCTAGCTTGAGAATAGCTGCGTTTACAGGCACGGCAGACCGCGCAGCTCTAGAAGAAAGGCTACTACACTTGGTTGGTCTGGACGAAGATCGCTTCATCGCAGGCTTCCACGAACAAGTACAAAAAGAATGCGAAAAAGCATGTCATGACCGCCACATCAAGAATAAGTCCTTCCCGGTAGGTGATCTAGTCCTCCTGTATGATAGCAATTTTATGAAGTTTGATGGAAAATTTAAGATGCATTGGCTTGGCCCATATACTGTAATGCATGTTACTAATGGTGGCACAGTTCAGTTAGCCACTTTAGCGGGAGACACCTTGCCCAGTTTGATAAATGGAAGTAGACTAAAGCTTTACCGCGATAGCCCTGCTTCGCAGAGTCCTGTGTGATCCAGGAAGGTGTACCGCGCAGCACTGCTGAAGTTGCACGGCAAAAAAAAAGGGAAAGGAATAGTTGCGCCGAGATGAATAGTGCAATTGAAGGCGCGCAACACAGGAAAACGTAAGCATGAGAAATCCACGCTGTAAAACTCAGAACTAACAACAGATCATGACAAGAAAAGATGACCGCAGCAGTTGTCGACAGGGTATTAAACCATTAATCAAAGTCACACTTCCAGCCACATCATGCGTTTATAGAAAACCCTATCCAGTCGGGCATCGTAAAGGATAAACTGACCGGGGTCATAACAGGATCCGCCCGACGGATTTGGCAATTAAAATTTTAACCGGCTGTCAGATAACCTGGCACTGCCGGCCCACCCTGCCAATTAAAGAAAGTATACATGACACGACGTAAAGAACGGCAGAAAGAGATCAATGACCTGGAGGAGTCTAATCCCACGGGATTAGCACTTAATGCCTAATCTAGCTATTCCTGGTGTATTCAATATCATATTAGACGCAAATCTCGACGGGATTTGCTAAAGTTACTGCAACATTTATTTCCCGGGTGATTCATTAACGGCTATAAAATCCGGGCATGCCCTATAACTACCCATACACTTGTCCTTATGGAAAGTTGTCGTGAAATTCAAATTTTAACAAGTGTGAAGAGCTTAAGAGTCGAAGTAGCGAGAGTACATATTTCCGTTGCGTTTATGTCTGACGAGCCGAACTTAAAAGAGATCTTAGGTGCATTCAAACGTTCTGGAATCAGTGGAGTCATGAAGCCTCCACAGAAGAAAGCCATAGCAGAGAAGCCGACCCCATCTCAAAGCTCGAAGCCAAGCTAGCTGAAGCAACAATAAAAGAAGGATAAGCAGCCGATGGCAGCGCCGCAGAAACTAGAGGCATCGACTACTCCGAAGCAGGTTCTGCAAGGGAACCCACCTCCCCCAGTATGGTTTATTCCTAAGTATGTCAGCCCCAGGAAGGTTGATGCCTCGGCGCTGCTACTTCAAAAGAACCCACTCTATGAATTTCCAATGCCGCCAATACCGAAACGTGTGAAACAGAGAGATGATCTACTAGGAAGGATCATGGAATGCAAGTTGACTGATTTCAACCTTCAGGATGCCGAGCGATTTCCTCATCTGCAGGTTGACCAATATATGTGCAGTGTCGACAATCTGGCCACAAACAAGGCATAAATTGTTCCCATGGACTGGGCGGTGCCACTACGCAAGGTCGGCCTGCTTAACTTGTTGTGCATCCCACATTTTGGGCACAGCAAGGAACATAAAGCTATGGTGCATACCCTACCTTCTTTCAGGCACCAGGGATATATCTTGTTAGATTTCAAAGTCAATATTATTGTGGATCTCATTGCTAAGATCACAGGGTTGAGAAAGAACGGTGACGACCCTTCCAAAGAGTTTCTGGGCAAGAAAGATGATCAAGAACTCGCTGCAAATATCAAGAGCACATTTAATTTGAATAGAGGAACCGAGGGGGTATGAAACTGATCCCATTCCAATTGGACCTCTGCGGTTCGCAATTCAGCTACTGGCAGGATGGCTTCTACGGAAATCCAGACCTGTGCAGGTATCAGATTCAGTTGTCGCCTCAGCTGTAAAAGCTATGGATGGCCACGAATACAATTGGGAGAACTTCTTGCTGAATGAGCTATTATTAGACATCAAGGATGTACAGGATAAGGGGATTCCCTTTACTTTAACTGGCTACTGGTCCTCATCGCCTTTGTGGGATGGAGAGAACCCAATCATCAGTGCGGCCTACCAGTAGCGCAAGATGATTGCTGCGCAGTGCGGTTTCCAAACATGTGGTCCTCCACTAATCCAGAGAAGTAGCGGGTTAATAACCTACAATTCTTCACATTTCTCGAGCAGCTGCACACCGTGATAGACAAGACCCCACGCATCAGGAGAGAAGTGACCACCCAGTACAAACCGTTCTTTCTTTTTGAAGCCGGGCTTCATTCAATTTTCATTCAACCGTGCTTGAATGCCGAAAAATGGTTTGAGGGACAGTACCAGCTAGGGGTAACAATGATTGAGCTCATTATTGAAGAATGGCCCGATGAATGGAAAGAGCATGCCCCAGAATCGCTCATCACCCCATCAAATGAAGAAGAAGAAGAAGACCACAAAGAGGATGCAGAAGTTCAAAGTGCTTTGACTTCGAAGCCTGCGTAGGAAGCAGGCGGAACAACGAAAGAGCCACAATTTGGTGATAAGAGGAAAGAGCCAGGAACTAGAAGCCCTGAGAAGCCGCCGTCGAAGAAGAAGGTTAAGGCCAAGAAACAACCATTGGATAGAATATTGCACGATGATGACTATGAGATGATAGCATCTCGGACAGCTGCGCACCTAGAAGATTTCCTTGTCTTTATGAGAAGATGGGAAGAGCCAGATCAGGTGCAGGTCTGAGACAGCATTGACAAACTAACTAGTTTGGTCTTGAGGATGGAGCAATTCCATCGCGATTTTGCTCAGGATACCAACCAACGTGACCATATAGGGGAACCAAGTGACACGATGCGGCGCAGAACACCCGACTTCACAATGCGGGCACGCATCGTCAAGATTGCATCTGCGTCCATTCTATTCCCCACAGATGATATGACGGAAACCACGAGACGGTTGCAGCAGTTGGAGCTAAACATAGCTATGATTCCAACTGAAGGGTTGCACTATTTGCACACCCAGATCTCCCATGATATGCATGAGCGGGACATCGTTTCACACAATCAGCACCTGCAAAATGAATAAAATTACTGAAGAATACAAGCAGAATGCAAGAACAAAGAGAGAGAGAGCTTCAGCACACACAGGAAACATAGCGCAGGATCAGAGGGGCAGTGTCAGCTGTCTGTGCGAAGATCCCCGCAGTCGAGGAAGAACCAGAAATAGAGGCAGTCATCCTACAGATAGGTGCTGTTGTGACCAGTTTACAAGAACAGATGAGGGAGCTAGAGATCTCCCACAAGGATGAAGTTGAAAGGATGAAGGCTGCCCACCAGACAGAAATAGTGGAGCTAGCAGCACGGCAGCCAATGGACACAAAGAGGAAAGAAGAAGAAACAAGAACAGAATAAATAAGGACTTCACTGCAAAGTATCTGCGTAGCAGTAGTGCAGTGTCAGATCTTGGCAAATTGACGTCTCCAATGTGTGGATCATACTACAATAAAGTCCAGAGTTACACAGTATCCACGAAGAAAGAAAAGAAAAGCAACAAGAATTGGATGCCACAGACGCGTCCATGAAGGACTTGCCGGTCCGTCAGAAAAGGGCGGCCTTCGAGCAGGCCAAGGCATTAAGGAGGGAACTCAAGGCCTTAAGAATGAAGGAGGATGAAACCTCTGCAAGAATACAGCCACTAATGGAAGAAGCACTTACCTTGACCGATGACATTGAGGCAAAGTTGCAAGAACTTCGAGCATCGGAAGATCATATCAAGGATGAAAATTTAGAAACTGCTTCATAGGAAAGGCTTGACAAAGTAAAGGAATGTGAGTAGGAAGTGAAACAGGTAGTTGCACAGCTGAGCAAGACAGTTGAAGAATTCACTGCGCGGGCAGGAATTTCAAAAGAAGCATAGATGGAGCAACTGGACTAGAGTGGCTCAATATGAGCCACAAGTAAGTGTTAGGGGCCTGTTGGGCGTGGCCCAAGTGGGTACCAATTTTGTTGAAACACAATTTTGAGCTGCGTAGTAGAAAGCACGATATTGTTGAGTGCGCAGCTTGCTGGGCATATCTAGTTGTGCAGCCATGCTGATGCGTAGGACCAGCACAGCAACAAGTTTTGGTAAGAAGACATAAGAAAAGTTCGGGCGAGGAAGTGACCTATTTTTGGTAAAGAACCGGACGAAGGAAGGAGAAAGTTACTTGTTGGAATAGTGGCGGTAAGCAGTTGAGAAGCTAGGCTACTATGGTGACAAAGACAGGCAGGTAGAAGAGGAAGAAAGAGACAGGCCATGATGCAGTTGTAACTGTTTGAGGACTGCGGTTGTTAGAGGAGCGTGCGAGCCACGAGTGGCCCTGTAGGACAGCCTGAAGCAGGCGGAGTAAGGTGTCAATGGGGATAGTCAAGATGGTAGTTATCCATGCCATGTTATGGAAACTTAAGGGTTTTTCCCTGTGAAATTGTAAATACATGACCTACGGGCATGATCTATAAATAAGGAATTTTTGTATATGGAAGGGTTACTCTTCATTTTGGAATAGTATTAGAATTTTGAGAAAACCAATTATAAAGACTCTACAGCTGTGTGCGCAGATACCTATCTGAGAGAGAAGCGATTCTGTAGTTGAGTGCGCAGACCAAGAATGGTTGTACCCTTCCCAAAAGATCAATATTAACAATCGTTCTTGTGGACATGGCCTCCATCCGAGGGGTGAACCATGTTAAATCTTGTGTAGTGAGATTGTCTATATGTTTGTGCTTTGTTCTGTCTGTTTGCTTACTGTGTATGTTTGAAATCTCAATTATCAGTGGTTGGTTAATGCTTTTATATGTATTCGTCGTAGGAGAAGAACGGGGATAATATGTTAATTGTTTCACGAATGGATGATTGATGAATGCGAGCTTGTCTAAGTAAGTGAATGTATCAGTCGTGGATAGACATGTATGCAAGTAATGAAAGGTTATATACTTATGTTAATGTATAATATTGGATGGGCGTAGGACTGATAGCTTGTTTGATTACACCAAGTATAAGGTTAAATAATCACTGGTAGTAATCCAAATCCAAAGGAATAAGTACCAAGTAAACCCTTAACACAATTGCCGTCGAAGTGGAGGTGCATAAGTCCGTTGCACTATTCCATCGGATGAGTAAGGTCGACCCGCGCAATCCATGGATGCGTTGGGTGCACAGCTTGCCAGCTGAAGAAGTATCAACCCATGACGAGGACAGTAGTCGCGCAGCCCTCCGTCACAGCACGAGCCCATAGTGTGCTGCGTAGTGGGTTTGTCCCGTCAACTCATCACCTTGTTGTAGAAACCTGATTCTACAGCACCCCCATATCTTCGCCTCAGGTGAGACCTCGACATGCGCATAGGTTGTTGTCGAAAGGGCCGATGAAAAGTGGTTTTGTTGGTTAAAGCTAAAATCACAAAGACCTAGGTCTATATTGGAAAACCTCTAGATCAGTTACTTATGCCAACAAACATGTGAAAGGGCTCGAATGAACGAGAATCCGACCAGGTCTGGATGAAGTGTATGGAAGACTGAAGGTATTCCCCATACCCAAGGACTCCATTACTCTTCTACAAACACACATTTGAGGAATGGGCGCCATGCTTTCGAGGAAGGCAACCAATATGCACTCCGCAACAGACTAATTAAGTCTGCTAAAGGGTCTCTGATGTACCTTCAAGTTCAGTGTACAATAACAACTTTCAGGCTAGAGATACTGACAATCTAAAACCCATATCTATTATGCTTGCAATTCACGATGCTCAAACCATCGCATGACCCATGATCCCGTTCAATTGGATGGATACCAATGACCCCATGCCATCTTCGCTGAGTTTAATTTTGAATATTTTTGCACGCCACGGATTTAAATTTGAATTTTTTTGCCCGCCACAGATTTAGAGTTGAGTTTCAGATGGGCTAGGTCTATCCCATCTGTACCTAATTTGTCCCCTCATGTTGTTGGTTCTATGCCAGTCATTGGGGATCCTGGTTCTTCTCCCCACACCTGCGGATGAGCTATAGCTCTATAGATTCATGGAATCCATTCTTACAGTCATTTGATTTAGATGTATCGAAGAAGAAAATATGTTGTTCACATAGTAATTTTTTTTTTTTATAGTTTTAAACCTTAACAGTGCAATAAAAACTCATACAGAATCTTAACCAATAACAGAAAATACACAATGGCATACTCATAACTCAGAGATTTTCACCTGGAAACCCTTAACCGGGAAAAAACCAGCAAAACTTAGAGCCGCACAACTCTTTTCATTATATGTTTTATTAACCATTTACAATACAATATATAGTATTCGCAGCATCTAAAACCCTAATTCGTTTACCCGAAATTAGGTTACAACCCTAATTCCTTTACCGGGATTAGATAGAATACAATGGGCCGAAACAGATATAACACACACCCAACATTTTTTTAACGTTTAGAGGTTCATACACTACATGCACATGCGCTGAACATGCCTCAAGGTGCTTTGGCATTTCTCATACCATTCACATTGTGCTGACACTGGTTATTAATGCAGCTTTTGGGGAGCACACCCATATTATTTGCCAAGCATCCTCTCCTTCAGCTGCATCTCAGATCTCTTTGGGAGCGAGTTCTCTCCTTCTGTATTTGGCGGAGAAATGACAGTTCAGGAGGAGTTACAAACAAACGTAGAGATGGATATGGCTTTCTTCTAGGGAAGGAAGTGCATCCCTCTTGAACTCTTATGTCAACAAAAAATATTGTTTTCTTTACCCAGGAAGTGAAGCATAAGTTCAATGCAATGCTAGTTTCCAATATGCAGAGCACCACGCTGTCTTTGGTCCAACCCGGGCTAAATCAACAAGCTCCGAGCTTCATAGTTTTCCTTCTCGAATGCGGGGATGATCAGATTGATGACGTCCATCACAATCTCCATCGGTCCGTCCTGATTGGAAAATCCAGGAAAGCTTGAAACGGTGGACTCGTAGAAATATGGATAGAGAGTACTGCTGCGGGCATCTTGCACGGCCTTGGATGTTGCTTTCCAATGTTTAATATGATCAATCTGTAGATCATCTTAATTTTTGTGTTTATTAAATCTACTGGTAATCCCAACTCCTAAATAGATGACAGAAAGGATGAGCAGGATCGAATCCAAGGCAGCAACACAGATTATGTTAGTGGCCTTCCACCTTACGACTCTCATGGCGAAATGCTCTATTATGCCAACGCCACAATGAGTACAATAACAATGGGCTATCAAAAACTTGGGATGGATTTAAATTTCTCTTCACTTTAAAATATATATTTTCCTTGGAATGGGTTTAAATTTCTATTAAGTTTTCTATTTATTCTTTGTCAAGGATTTAAATGTTTTTCAGTTTTAGTTGGATGGCTTTAAATGTCTA
Source organism: Larix kaempferi (assembly GCA_027924585.1). Taxonomy (NCBI): domain Eukaryota; kingdom Viridiplantae; phylum Streptophyta; class Pinopsida; order Pinales; family Pinaceae; genus Larix; species Larix kaempferi. The sequence goes on from BSBM01000753.1 coordinate 51,162,478, forward strand.
TTAAGTTTTCTATTTATTCTTTGTCAAGGATTTAAATGTTTTTTGGTTTTAGTTGGATAGCTTTAAATGGCTTTTCCAGTAATATATATCTAGTAATAATGAAACTAAATATTCACATGATGAAGTTGCTTCCAACATTCTAATCCGCATAGTTGTCAATTCTAATGGGCATAATTGTCATTCTCATTGAAAATGGGCATAATTCTCATTTTCATTGAAAAGAAAATGTTAAAATCCCACATAATCATTCTAATTATAAAGATGCCATAATTTGATGGAAACCAAACTCCACTCAATTATGAGTATTAAATGCAAAAGAACCCATGCCAACCTAATTAACCAAACCCCACTCATATAATGAGGTGCTAAATGCAACTTTGGAGTAGCGCTGGACCAATGCAAAAGTTATTTTGGAATTAAAATAAATAAATAAAATTCCATTTTATTAATATTTAAGAATAGAAACCCTATTAATTGGTTTGAAAGTTGTTACAATTTGTATCTTTATTAATTGGTTACGTTTTTATTAATTGATATTTTCATATTTCTGAATCATTAAAAAAGGTTTTATTAATAAGATTTTAACCTGCAATTTTGTTTTTTGGTTAAGTTTTTTATTTTGTAAAATAGAGCAAGGGTTTTAGTAATAAGATTTAAATTTAGCATTTATTTTTTTCAATAAAATCATTTCCAATTTATCTATTTTGAATGAGCAAAAAGCTTTTCAATTAGTTAGTTATATCTTCTTTTTCGAAAGAGTAAAAGTTTTATAAATACCTTCACAATTAAGTGGTATTAATTTCGCTTTTTTAGTGGTATTAATTTTTATTGATATTTTATAAATTTAATTAAGATTTGTTTTCAAAGCTTTTTATCATTTTTAAAAGTTCAAAATAATATTTAAAAACTTCTTAATATTTATCTTAATTATATTATTTATATATTAAGTATTTAATTATAATTTTATTTTTAAGTGTTAACATTTTGATTTTTTAAATTATAAATTATAAAAATGTATTAAGATATATTAATTTTCTTCTAAATATTTTTCCGAATGGTTAATTACAAATTTTGTATCGATAAAAATATCATAGAATAAAAAGTGTGAAACATGTTTTCTTTTCATAACTCAAAATACATGTTTTAATATAATATGGGTTGAACTTGTGAAACTAGTTAACACTAGGATCTCCATGAATTATCTTCCTCTTTAGTTATTGCTATCAAGATATTTAAAGAAACTAGTGTTGTAGGAGTTGACCATAACCTTTATCTTACAAAGTTCCATTTAGAGAGGAGAACTCTAACATAAATATATGAAATTTTTCAGTCCTTTATGAAGATTAAAGGGGCATTATGCAATTATTTTTAGGTACAATATTTATTTTAGCAATGTTCAACCTAACATGAACTTCTATTTGTTTTTTTAATAATTTTGTTGGTTATTTTTAAAGATTGTATGGAATTATTTTCTGAGATCAATGAAGCAACAAGTGAAATTGGTTTTTTTATTTGATATTTATTTGATATTTATTTGTTATAATCATAAAAATTAAGTGGTGCAAGGATCACTTAATAGTTTGTGAAGACCACTTTGATCGTTCCCCTAATTTTCTAGAGTTTATAATCATAAATTAATCTATTTTCTAGAATAATTCCATTAACTTGATGAAAAGAGAATTCATAATGAAAATGGAAGATATATGAAAGTTTATTTTAATTATTTTAATGTTCAACCTTTTTCTATGAAAATTTATTTTAGTGCTCAATGTCTCTAGCCGCTTGTTGGGTTCATCTTACCAAAATAATTTCATTTCGCTACAACACAACCCTGTGATTAGCGTCTCTTTTAGCTCCCTTTTTGGCGTCCACTAACACTTTTAGCGTATTTTTCTTCATTTTCTATGCAAAGTTGGTGCTATTTCACGAGATGGCATTTTTCCTTACGTTTTTTACGTCTGTTTTTTTAAATTAGGCACTAAACTGGACGTTAATTACATCCACTTTATCGTCCACTTTAGCACTAGGAATAACGCCATGCATAGCACCCTCAATAGCGCCTAGTTTTGCTTCCTTTAGTGCCAGAAATAGCATCTTCCATAGTGCCAAGATTAGCGCCAAGTTTAGATTCCTCTTTTGTGCTAGTATTTAAACCAAGAATTGCGCCTAGTTTGGCTCCCTAAGTTGCACCAAGATTTGATCCAGGATTAGTACCATGTTTAGCGCCTAATTTAGCTTCCTAATTGTCAGTAGGTTTAGCGTCTCCAATAACATCTAGCATAGCATCTAGTTTTGCTCCCAAAGTACCACTATGTTTTTGTTCCGAGTATTGTGCCTAAATTTGCTCCCAAAATAGCACCAATTTTTCCTCCTAGAATTGAGCCTAGTTCAACATATGAGTTACTTAATTGATGGGATAGAGGCTATTGGTTATTGGAGCCGAGGATTAGATTTGGGAGGGTTGTGTTAGACATTGATATTGATGTCTATGATGATAATGTCAATGATAAGGATGATGATGATGATGATGACTATGTCGATGATAATGATGATGATGATGATGATGCATGTTATTGCATTATTTGACCTTCAGTGACCCTAATGGAACCTAAGTGGTCCTTTTGGAAACTAAGAGACCACAATTAATCCTAAATTACCCTAATGGCATCTAAGTGTCTCTATGACATTTGAGTGACTCTAACGGCATGATGATGATGATGTTGTTGCATCCTAAAAATGATAAATATAGCATTGATTATTTGTATGATATTGAATAGGATGTTGAAGATGACGATGATGTCAATGTCAATAATGATGATGTAGGTGATTATAGCACTATTTGATCTTGAATAATCCTAATGGAACCTAAATAAACCTAATGGCATCTGAGTCAGACCCTAATAGCACCTAAGTGTCCCTAAAAACATTTGAGTGATCCTAATGGAATTTGAGTGACCCTAACATCATGACGACGATGACGATTATGATGCATGATGAAAATTATGATGGTGCTTATGATGATTTGATTATAAGAAGATAATGATGGCAAATGATTCTTGCATTCCCAATCAGAGGAAAAATCTCTTTTATGAAACTCTTTTAATTAATAAGTTGTTGGATGCCTTTTTCATCATCACAATGATCATGATAATTATGATCATGACATTGACTATGATGATATATGATGATGACACTGGTTATGAATATGATGATAATTTCGATGTCTAGGACAATGGCAACGATGATAACGACTGTGATGATGATGATAGTGAGGATCATGACAATTACTAATTATTAAGACCCATCGACTAGTTAGGCGAGAGAAAATTTCCTTTAGGAAATTCTTGAAAGGTAGTAATATGTATTGTTCATCATCACAATGTGGTTTACATGAATGACTATGATCACAATGATATATGACGATGAAAGTGATGATGATGATACTGATGTAGTGTATGATGTTCATGATGATGATTATGACGATGATGACGACCACAATGTTGATATCAATGTTCATGACGCATGTGATATCACTTATGGATCTTGATTGATCCTAATGGCACCTAATGTTGATGTATGTGTAACTTCGGAATGTATTTCACCCATGTATTTCATATATGTGTTTGTATTCCTATAGAGATGTTATTATTTCTCTATACAGAAGTGTCATCATTTATATTGTAAGTGTCGTAACTTATACTTGATGGGTTATTAGACCACCTTGTTGGGGTCGGCCCTGTATAAGTCATGTGGGTCAAAGGGTTATTAGACCACCCTATTGGGGGTCGGCCATGTGGGTCAAAGGTTTATTACTCCACCAAGTGTAGGGTCGGCCTGGATTAAGTTAACCATGGGTTAAGCTAGACATGTAGGCCCCATTAGTTTATTGGGCAGGATAGAACAAGTATAAATAGAGATCGGGAGATCTCTATTTGATCATTCATTCACACACTTCTCTCATTCGGAAAGTGGCACACTTATGAGGAGGAGGCTCTACTGCTAGGAGAAGACTATCTCTTGTATTCTAGTTGTATCATTGCTCTATCTATCTCTGAGGAAGTTATTGGGGTTTTTCACCTTTATGGTTTTCCCCAAGTAAACTTTGTGTCTCTTGTGTGCGTGCATTATTGTGTCCATGATTGATATGCTGTAGATTTGCTGTACATGTTGTTCTCTCAGTTAAGATCCTAGATCAGATTGAAGTAAATTCTAAAAATTTAACATGGTATCAAAGCTAGCCTGAAAGAAGGCAAGATATGGCATGTATGACATTTGTTGCAGTAAAAATGCTAGGGCTTGATATAGCAAAAACCAGTCATCGTAGAACTTTCATTATAAATCCATTTTGGAGAGGGTTTCGGATCTGACATTATTACAGGTCAAAGATAAGATCCCCATGTACCTTGTTTCCAAAGGAAAACCTCTAATTCATTGTACTTTGTGATTTATGATCTGTACAATACAGGGATTCTGCCTCTTCCATATCTCAGTCATAAACAAGTGACCTTGGAAAAAAGGTCATAACATGGGCTAGGAAGCTCCAAATGAAATTTCGTAATAGGTGAAAGGTAGTACACAGACTGTACTATCTCAGGAAACGTTTTCAGAGGCCGAAGTTGAACCAGTGACATGTGGCACACCATACAAGTTCGCTCTTCTGTTTTATCCCATAAACAGGTCACGTCGCGACACTTGGAATAACTCTCTCTCAGAGAATCCAATTGAGGTCAAACCTGTCGGGATGGAAAGATGACAGATCAGGATACCACAGAAAAAAATTTTGGACCCTGTGGATCGAAAAGTGCAGAGTTACACAAGAAACAATCAAGTACATATTTCTGTCAAAACAGAATTATTTTTTAGCACCTTCATTCATGGCTTCCGGAATTTAGGGTTTCGGAGAAAGTTGGAATTTTTGTAATCGGAGACTATGGCTGAATGCTACTCATCAAAATAGAAATTTAGAGACCAAGATCAGAATTTTTGGTTGGCCAGAAGACTGGGCTTGATCAGACCCTAGTTCAGGACTTTCATTGGAAAAGAGGAAAATTAGGGCTTCTGCAAAAATGGGAATTTTTGAAATCTGTGACCATGGCTGGAAGCTCCTCAGAAAAATAGAAGCTTAGAGCTTTGGATCAAACCTTTTGATTGGGCAAAAGAGTGGGCTCCATCAAACCTAGTTTGGGGTCACATCTAGTGAATCCGGAAGTTTCAAAGGCAAAATTTAGGAGTGAAACTTTGCAGTTTTCAAATTATGAATATACCAGCTTGATCAGCTCATCAAGGTGCATATTTCTATCCTTTCGAAAGTTTGAATTTTGGGGTTTCTTTGACACACCCTAATCCAGATCTAGGTCCATTTCTTGCAGATCAAGTGGATTGGGTTAATCCTAGAAGAAGATGGATTGGTCACCTGCATAAGTGAAGAAGTTCCTGTCTTAGAGGGAGATGAGGCGAAGGCCTTCCATAAGAAGATTACAAGCAATCTTGACAGGTATGGCTTACAGGTATGTTTCGAATTATGTTCATGGTTAAGTTTATGATATGTTTGTCTTCATATCATTACAGTACAATCTTGATTAATTACTAGACTTGCCGTATCACCTTAATAGAAGATATTCATTGATTAAGGTTTTGACACTTATGATTGTACTAATGCATTGTGATGTTGTATGAGGTTTATGTTGTTCGCTAACATAAAAGGTACACCAAGAAAGACAAATCATGTTCTACTTCAAGAACATATGATCATGATGACATGAAGACAAAGATTCATCCATTGTCATGGATCACATAGAAGATCTACTTATGAGGTATGTATAACTTGGTTCTACAATGGTTAACTTATGAGACATGCAGGTTACTAGCACAAGTCACTGAAGAGAACCAGAAGACATTATGCGAGTATGTTAGACATAACTAGCTAGCATGCTAATCCAGGTATGTTTTTCCTATATCAAGCTAGAATCCTACCTTGTGTTAGGATCTTATACTGTTGTGTTGTTGATAATGATTATTCATGAAGTCATAGGTTTGCATAGTCACGGTTGTATACATATTATGTTTATTACCATAATTGATGATATGACTAACCAGAAGAATCATGAAGTTATAGGTTTGAGTAATCACGGGTTTATGCATTGATGATTTAACTAATCAGAAAAGTCCTATGATCAAATAAGAATATGCATGAGTAAAAGAAGACTTCCCTGAAACCTTGAATACTAATGTTTATTATCTATGAATGATCATGACTATACATGTTTAAGATTATTGTGTTTTGATAGTATTAAGATTATACTAATAAATGTGTGATTATGTATGAGACCTCAAGGATAACACAAAGATGATATTAATAAGCATGCATAGTGATTAAGGATGGATATAAGTTCAAGAACAGGTAATCGAGGAAGCAAAGATTAAGAGGGAGCACATTCCAGTTGTTCCTGCAAGAAAGCAAAGGAGCACACTTCAGTAGTTTCTGCAAGGACGCAGATATTCAGAGGGAGTTGACCACTTCTCACAATCCACATCAGAATGGATTTGCAAATATTCAGAGGGAGTCCACCCAGCAACCAAACAAAGATAAGTATTTGAATTGTCATTTCTTACATAATGTTATTCAATGATGTATATGCTTATGTTCCTAGAATTAGGTTGTGTATTATGCATATTAGAATAGTTGCATTGATGAACAGTATACGACTAATATACATGGGTAAGTGGCCTATGGCACTGTACAACATTCCATTGCTACTTATCTAGAATGAAACCTATTTGCTGGCATGTTAGGAGTTGTGCACACTCTTAACAATGTTCTGGTAGAGATTGGAAGGCATCTAGAAAGTTACGGAATATGGATAAATGTTGTATTGAAGCATTGGCTAAGATAATTGCATGACTGTATGACATATTTCTTTATGTGTAAGAATTTGTTCTGAAAACTATGAGATGTTTTCTAATCATGCAATTTAACTTGTTGTGTAGGAAATATCGTATACCATCACCTACAAAAGAAGGACTACAACATTTGTTCAGCAACAAAGTTATCTATTGAAAATATTGAAGATATTGAAGTTCCTAGGATTTGGGAAGAATGCCATGATTGAGGAGTATCAGTCGATCATGAAGATGTTTGGGATGTAGTCCCAAAGGGTAGTCTGTAGTGACTTCCAATAGGATCTACAAGATCAAGCATGCTGCAGGTGGTAGCATAGAGACTTTTGCTCCTGTAGCTAGATACACTTCCATTAAATCCGTACTTGCTCTGGTTGTAGTGATGAAGTGAAAGATACACCAGATGGATTTCAAGACAACCTTCTTGAATGGTGTAGTTGAAGAAGAAGTGTATGTGGAGAAGCCACTTGGTTCTGAGACACATGACAGGGATTCATATATGTGCAGAACTTGGTATGGTAGGATAGACAGCTTTCTATCTAGTTTGGGCTTTACCAAGAGTAAAGCGGATTCCAACCTTTACTACAAGGTTGAGGAAGGCAATATAGTGATACTACTATTGTATGTGGATGACCTGTTTTTAACAAGTGAGGATAGATTAATTTTCGACATGCAGCGGAAGCTTGCTGCCGAGTTCGAGATGAAGAACTTGGGGATGATGCACTATTTGTTTTTGGCATGGAGGTGTGGCAGAGTACAAATGGAATCTTCCTTGGACAAGGGAAGTATGCAGTAGAGATCCTGAAGAGGTTTGGGATGATGGACTGCAAGGCTATGGCCACACCTATGGCATCGAACCTGAAGCTTCTGTGTGATGCTCCATCTGATCCGGTTGATGTCACGATGTATTGTCAGATGATTGGGTCCTTGATGTACCTGACGAACACGAGACCAGATATTTTCTTTTTGGTGAACACATTGAGCCAGTTCCTGACGGATCCGAGGAGTGTTCACCTGATTGTTGTAAAGCATATTCTGAGGTACCTGAAGGGTACATTTGATTATGGCCTCAAGTATGATGCGAATCAAAAGTTTAACCTACAGGGTTATGTTGATTAGGCAGGCAGTGCTGCAGATAGGAAGAGCACATCTGGGTGTTGCTTCAATATGGGATCAGGTGTGATCTCTTGGTTTAGCATGAAGTAGTCCTGCGTAGCACTGAGTACAGCTGAAGCAGAGTATGTTGTGATGGATGAGCAGGTTGCAGATGTATTGACCAAGCCGTTGGCCAAAGTGCAGTTTGAATACTTCAAAGAGAGGCTTGGTGCACTTCAGATCGAGGTTCCTTCAAAAGGGAAGTGATGAGTCTGGAAGATGCAGATGCACATGAGCTTTTCTGAAATGGTTGATGTGTTCTCCCTTGGTTGTGATGTAATTGCTGAGCCATTTTTCACATGGTGGTAGATGTGTTCTCCCATGGTGAAAAAGTAAGGGCTGGAGCCTTCCCCAAATGGTGGTAGATGTGTTCTCCCATGTCGGTGGTGTAAGTGCTGGATGATGTGCATCTGGGCTGTGCTTCGTGGACGATGAGATGATCTGAAGAGGATGATGCTATGATGATCAGGAGGATCATGGATGATGAGCATCAGGATGATGCTCCAGTTATTACTTTGTATATGTATATGCATCATGTTGGATGCTTGTTATGATCAGTTGGATCATTCATGTATATATGCATCATGTTGGATGTTGGATATGATCAATTGGATCATTTATGTATGTATGCATCATGTTGGATGCTGGATATGATCAGTTGGATCATTTGTATGTATTTTGTATATGCATCATGTTGGATGCTTGGACCATGTATCTAGATATGTATCAGGTGGATACTGTATATGATCAGGTAGATCATGTATGTTGATATATATTAGTTAGATGCATTGTGTGGATCATGTATCTATGTATGTATCAGGTGGATACATTGTATGATCAGGTGGATCATGTATGATGATATGTATCAATTAGATACTTGGTATGCATCAGGTGGATACATTGTATGATCAGGATGATCATGATGATGAGCTTCAAGATGTTGCTCCAGATGATATGTACCAGGATGGTACAGTGATGATGATCAGTATGATCATGAGAATCAGGATGATGCTTCGTGTGATGATGATCCGTTGGATCATGAGTATCAGGCTGATACTTGGAGGTCAGAGATGATATGTGGCAAGTTGTGCAAATAGCATGTAATCAATCCTCAGATATCCGATAGGTTGAGCTGTGTGCTTGTAATCAGTCCTGGGATGAGGTATTGCTATGTAGTATGTAATCAGTCCTCAAATATCCGATAGGTTGAGCTGTGTGCTCGTAATCAGTCCTGGGATGAGGTATTACTACAGAGACATGTAATCAGTCTTGGAGATCCGATAGGTTGAGCTGTGTGCTCGTAATAAGTCATGGGATGCTCTTTAAAGGTATTGTCTATTCACATGTAATCAGTCCTGGAGATCCGAGAGGTTGATTTGTGTGCTTGTAATAAGTCCTGGGATGCTCTTTAGAGATCTTGTCGGTCGTGCTACGGCACATAAATGTTCCTGGGATGCTCTTTAAAGGTATTGTGAAGGAGATGCATGTAATCAGTCCTGGGAAATCTTGTCGATCGTGCTTAGGCACATAAATGTTCCTGGGATACTCTTTCCGATATTGCATCCACACATAAAATTAGTCCTGAGAGACCACCTCTATCAAACCATTCGCACAGATGATGAAGACCTGCAGGTGGTGGGCCTACATCCAGTATGAAAAAGGACTGGCTCTGTAGAACTTCCTATGATGAGTAGATTCAGATATTGGTTGAGATAGCAGCAGCAGTGACGATGATGATGATGATGCATCGATGACGATGATCCCTAAAAGAAGACTTGTGCTAGCAGACCTCTGTCGAGAAATACCTTCCTAGTTAAGAGGAAGTGTTGATGTATATGTAACTTCAGAATGTATTTCACCCATGTATTTCATATATGTGTTTGTATTCCTATAGAGATGTTATCATTCCTCTATACGGAAGTGTCGTCATTTATATTGTAAGTGTCGTAACTTATACTTGATGGGTTATTAGACCACCTTGTTGGGGTCGGCCCTGTATAAGTCATGTGGGTCGAAGGGTTATTAGACCACCCTATTGGGGGTCGGCCATGTGGGTCAAAGGGTTATTAGACCACCGAGTGTGGGGTCGGCCCGGATTAAGTTAACCATGGGTTAAGCTAGACATGTAGGCCCCATTAGTTTATTGGGTAGGACAGAACAAGTATAAATAGAAATCGGGAGATCTCTATTTGATCATTCATTCACACACTTCTCTCATTCGGAAATTGGCGCACTTATGAGGAGGCTCTGCTGCTAGGAGAAGACTATCTCTTGTATTCTGGTTGTATCATTGCTCTATCTATCTCTGAGGAAGTTATTGGGGTTTTTCACCTTTATGGTTTTCCCCAAGTAAACTCTGTGTCTCTTGTGTGCTTGCATTATTGTGTCCATGATTGATATGTTGTAGATTTGTTGTACATGTTGTTATCTCAGTTAAGATCCTAGATCATATTGAAGTAAATTCTGAAAATTTAACACCTAAATGACCCTAATGTCACCAAAATAGATCTAATGGCATTCAAGTGTCCCTAACAACATTTGAGAGACCCTAATGGCATCTGATTGACCCTAACAACATTTGAGAGACCCTAATGGCATATGATTGACCCTAACAACATGGCAATGATGCATTATGACAATTATGATGGACTTGATGATGATTTAATAATTATAAGATGATATCTATCAAAATTGATGCCTACATTCCCAATTAGATCCCAAATCTCTTTTTTGAAACTCATGTGATTAGGTGGTTTGATGTCGTTATCATTATCACAATGATGATCATGATATTGACTATGATGATCATATATGATGATAACAATGATGATGATTATGGTGTTAATGTTGATGTCTATGATGATGACAATGATGACATCGACGATGGTGGCGATGAAGACAAGGATAATGACAATTAATAATTATTAAGACCCATCAAACTAGTTAGGCGAGGGAAAAAATCCTTTCAGGAATTCTTATGAGGTATTTTCTATAGCATGATTTTCCACATCTCTGCAACTTGTCTTTTTGTTAGCTTATTTACATAATTGCGGACTCCCGTATCCTGTTATGGTTCAATTCCCATATCCATTCTTAGTTAAACCTTCAAAAAATCCCAATTTTATACACGGACATGACCTATACATGGCTAGCCCACGTCCACGCGACTCTGTAGTGTCTAGCCCGCGTCCCTACTATTTTGAAGTTAAAAAATAAGAATAAATTTCAGGAAACATTAAAACAATTTCAGGTTTATTCAACCATCCCTTTCCCGTAAAAAACTAATGTAACTTCCCTAACTTCCTCCCCATAAGTATACAAGAGGCGAGAGGAAGCATGAGAGGGGAGAGAAGAATAAAAAGCACCCTTATGCTGCGCTTTTGCATATTGAATCCATAAACCCCTATGCCATTAATGATGTACTTGATGATGATGATTTTGATGTTGATGTACCATATGATGTTTACAATGTCGGTGACATTAGTTGTTAGTAAGTTGAAGGTTCTTTAATTAATAAGGTCTCTAGAAATATTTGTCATGAAGTAATGACAAATGTCTTTAATATTGTTTTTATTTTGTCAAGGGATTTAATTGATTGTTTAACTCCATTTAAAAAAACATCATATTTGTATTTGTCAAAGTATCAGGAACCTACTCTAACATTCCTACTTTTGGTTATGTAAGAGTTAGTTAAATAATTTATGCAACCATTTATTTTGAATAAGGTCACTTAGATAGTAGCATATAATTAATTAATGTAAAATACTCTCTTTATTAATGACTTAGGTCCACTAGGTAGTTTTTATTCATTAATTGTGGGACCAAATATACTAAGGAGATTTTCCCAATGACGTGAGCATATTGTCCTATTATCATTCCAAGTGGTTATGAAAGCTCTGTCGTCTGAGTTGTAGACCTCGCTACAAATACTAGGATAGCCTCCTTATGCTAAAGTAATTCACTCTAAGGGTGGCCAGTCCATAGGGTAGACTTAATAGCTCAACCATGGTTAGTAGTACATCACACATCATACATGCTTCAACATTCAAAGCATCACCTCAACACATGAGGCACCACTTCAACACATGAGGATCTGTCTTGACACAAAATACCTTGGACTTGACTAGCAAGATTGTACAACATCATCACTGTAACAAACAAATCACTTGATTGAACACATGAAGCTTAACCATTCTTGAGTCCAACTCAAGATTCTTCTCCAAGTTTCCTGAGTCCAACACAGGCTCCTATAAGGAACTACTTCGTTACATGAGGCTCAATATTGACACACAAGATTGACCTAGAGAATGACTCATGATGTTGTAACATTAACATCTTAGGGCATAGCGACTAGGTTTTTGGCCTCGACTATGTATAGGGAAATGAGACCCAAACCTAGATATCAAAAACTTGTAATGGTTCCTATATTCCCAATTGAATACCAATGATCCCCCTGAATAGTCATCTATGGTGGTTTGAGAACTTGTCAGTCATGGACCTTAAGTACTAAAAGCTAAATTTAGAACCTAATGCCTGAGCTTCCTCCATCGACCATAGATAACATCTTAATACCCATACCTAGTGATAAAAAACTCTTAATCATGCCCATATACCCACTTCAAAGATAAGGAATCCCTTCAGAGATTGTGTGTAGTGGTTCAAGGTGATGTTCTTGGCCTTAGATGCTTAGGATTTTCCTTTAGGTCCTAAGTCACGATTTTCCTTCCTTGAACTTGTCTAGGGACCCACGACCCATTTCAATTGCTAAAAATTTAATGGGTCCCATATCCTTTTTGAGAGTTCAAAGATCTCAAATAGAGGTCACGTATATATATATATCCTAGTGTATATATTGTATGTATAGTTATATAGACTATCGTATATACACTATATAGTGTATATTTTATATTAGTTATATACAAAAGTGTATATTCTAGTGCATATATATATATATATATATTCTAGTGTTACGAAGCTCGTAGGTATATACACTAGTGTATACATATGTGTATGTATACTTTACTAGTGTATACTAAGCATATACATTGGTGTATATTCTATACTTTAGGTAGTAGTTATATTGATCTGAAATTTTCGGGATCTTTTTAACCAAAAACTTGCATGTGAAATTTGCATATAACATTCATAAAAATGGCTTAAAAGATTATTTTTAAATGCTTTAAAATCAACACATAAGCAAATTAAAGAGAGATGCAAACCAGAAAATGAAGACAAGAACTGATAATGGATTTCACCCTTCTTGGGATACGTCTCTGAGCCGCTTCCAATGGGAAGGTTGATCTTATTAAGTCTTCAAAGCTTACAAAATGAGTGTTCTGGAAACACTTTTGAGTTCTGTCTTTCAGACTAAGAAATAGACTGCACCATTGTGTTCCTCTCGAAATTCTGATAAAAATGAGTATAAAGTTGATTATATATGCCTGAGGCCTCCTATGGCACGCAAATCGAGATAATCTACCTACAAATAAGACAAAACAATACGAACTGTCTACGGATTTCGCCTTGGGATCCATGCCCATTAATTTCATGTGCGCCTTGGGATTTGCTCATGTACCATGTCTCGATTCCTGTGCAACTTTACGCTCTGTACATTCTAAACTTTTTCCTGTGGTTGGAAACTCGTGGTTTTTCGGGGCCTTAACTTCTTAAGGGTTTAACGGCATTCTTCACTTAATTGGTGTGGTCGTGGCCCAATGGTAAAGCTTAGTAATATTTAGGGAGAGGTCCCGGGGTCAATCCCATGGGCCTCTGCTCCTTCCACACTCTATTGGATTGAATTTTGAATATGGCACATAATGTATAGTCCACGTTATCATATGGTTGTGATGCGCATATACGGAGAACTCTTCAATTCACCTAATAGAAATGTATGTGCTTAGACAAGTTTAAAGCAAATGAATATGATCAATAAGCAATCCAAGGTGCCCTTCAATTACTTCTAAAAGACATGGGTTGCAACTTTCTTATTCCATTCACTATGTTCAAAGGAATACATCATATAATTGAGATAAATATTCTCTAAAGCCTAGGTGTTGGTAATTCACATGTTCAACAAACGTAAAGGTTAATTATTTGGATCCATGAAAGAGCACCCTTCTAATTCAATTATAGCAATATAGAAACCACGACACTCAAATATTCTTCTCAAATAAATAGTTTCTCAACACAAAATCAATGGTTTCAATGTCTATAGACAAATTATTTCACTTCACACATTTTGTATTTTAATAATTATCAAAGAAATAACTCAAAAGATTGTTGAGTTTTCCAAAAAATTAAAAATTAAAAATTATTTACTTGAAAATGGGTTTGCATGCATGTATAATCTAAAGTCTTACAAGCTTGAGAAAGAGACTGGAATATAAATAATACATGAGAAGATTTGACCTTTAGCTCATTAGCAAATGGTGTTCAACAATTTCATGTCTAAAATAAAATTAAAATATTCATACATAGGTAAGGACAAGCAAAAAACATAAAAAAATACTCATACACAAGCATAAGAAAACCTCACATTAATAAAGCATGGCAGATGCAAATCTTGATTCAAAGACAACAATGCTCAAGCTTGAAGAAATTATGTCGAACACATGTAAGTGATTTGACCTCTAGGCATTCAAGCACAACGTTGGGAAAGTGCAAAGGAAAACTCCATATACATAAATGAATATTTATGTCTATAAATCTTCCCATTCTAACCAAAATAACTCGGTAGAATAATGTGCAAAGGAATGCAATACATTTAGGCGATAAATTATCCACAAAATTGCATTCCAAACAATTTCAAAGTTATGTATTAACAAACCTTGCTTCCCAAGCTTGGACACACTAACAAAGGAAAAAATTAACCAAGGAAAATACTGAAAAGTGCTAAGGAAAAGATACAATTCTAAGACATGAAAAATGTTAGGAAAAGATAAAATTTAGTCTCATATATGGGCTTCCAATTCACATGGATAACACCCAACAAAACTAATGGAAATAACCATACAAATAACAATAAAAAGGATTTTGTTACAAAGTTGTTTAGCAAGTTACAATTTCTATCAAGCACCGAAAGGGATCCAATTTCTTGAGGTGTAATTTAGCAAGTCTCAAACCCGATCTATCAAGCACCGAAAGGGATCTATCAATAAAGTATCAAACCCAGATCATCATCACCATGCCCATTGTCACCATCACCATCATGCTTCATTGTAATGCTCATTGTCACCATCACCATCAAATGTAATGCTCATTGTCATCATCACCATCCCCATTGTTTTGTTGTCTCATTGTCACCATCACCATCTCCATTGTTTTGTTGTCTCATTGTCACCATCACCATCCTCATCCTCATGCCCATTGTCACCAATGTCACCCTCATGCTCATTGTCACTATCATCATCCCCATGCTCATTATTTCTATATTGGTTCAACTTTTCATATTTATAAACAATTTGATCAATTCCACAAGCTTTGTCATGGATTTGTCGTCATATTCATAAACAACTTGATAAATTGCATAAACTACTAGTGTTATATGTTGGTATATACAGTAATGTATATACTGGTGTATACACCAATGTGTATACTAGTGTCACACACCATTATATATACTAGTATATACACTGATATATATATATATATACACACACTGGTTGGTGTATACATTAGTGTATATACTAGTGTATATTGGTATATACACTGGTGTATACACTAGTGTACACTGGTGTATATTTGCGCCAAGAGGCGCTCTACAACTCAGTATGAGGGAGATCTTGTAACGTTTGTCCATGTTTGTCCTTATTGTCGGACATACCATGTTTGTCCTTATTGTCGACCATAATAAATAACTTTTGTCTTTTAACATAATAATAAAAAAATAATTAACATTATTTTTTATTATTATGCACACATGTCGGCCATATTATTTTTCAATCGGATCCCAGCTCCTCCCCTCCGCAAGCTGCCCTCCTAGCTCCTCCCCTCCTGCGCAAGCTACCATCCCAACTCCTCCACAAGCTCCCTGCAGGTCCTCTGCGCAGCTCCTCCACATAGGTCATGCACCTTATCCCCTCCACGTCACCTGCCTCCCCTCCATCCTTCCCTCCACGTCGCCTTCTCCCCTTTAGCCTTCGCTCCGCTTCTCCCCTCCTGCGCCTTCCCTCCTATGCCTTCCCCCCTCCATGTCACCTCCCTCCCCTCCAACCTTCCCTCCACATCGCCTTCTCCCCTCCAGCTTTCCCTCCTGCTCCTTCTCCCCTCCACGTCGCCTCTATCGCGTCCTCCCCTCACTCCGTAGACCTGCACAATAAAAAAAACAATGTTTAAATTTTTTTATTTTAACATATTAAAATTAAATTCTATTTTTATTTTTGAAATTTTAACGAATTAACTTTATAATATAATTTAAATTATCATATTAAAAATTAAATTAATTTTAACATATTAAAACTAAAAGATAATTTAAATTTTTTAATTTTAACTTATTAAATTTGAAATATAGTTAATTTTTTTTAATTTTTACATATTTAAATTAAAAAGTAATTTAAAATAAGTATGGGGATTATAGTTAAATATTATTATTATAAGTATATAAATAAGAATTCCTAGGCTCTATCAAGCGTCGAGAGGGATCAAATCTCCTAAGGTGCAAACCTCTCCTCGAAAAGCTCCTTGAGTGCAATACCTGAGAAGAGCTTTGCACCTCGGGAGATTTGATCCCTCTCAACGCTTGATAGAGCCTAGGATTTGGATCTAGGCTGGTAGTATATACATTGGTGTATATACACCAGTATATACACTAGTGTATATACACCAGTGCATATACCAGTATATACACTGGTGTATACACCAATGTATATACACCAGTGTATATACTGGTATATGCACTGGTGTATATACTGGTATATACATGTATATACTGGTATATACACCAATGTATATACACTGGTGTATATACCAAGTATGGTATCACCAGTGTATATACACGGGTGTATATATTAAGTATGGTATATACACTGGTGTATATACCAAGTATATACATATACTGGTATATACAGTAGTTGTACATGGGTATAGTGTATATAAGTACTTGTATGTACACCAACATATATACATTGGTGTATATACTAGTGTATATACACTAGTGTATATACTAGTGTATATACACTAGTGTATATACACTAGTGTATATACTAGTATATACATATACTGGTATATACAGTAGTTGTACATGGGTATAGTGTATATACTTGTATGTACACCAGCGTATATACACTGGTGTATATGCTAGTATATACACCAATGTATATACCAATATATAACATTAGTATTTTATGGCTTGTGCAATTTATCAAGTTCTTTATGAATATGACAACAAATCCATAATGAAGCTTGTGCAATTTATCAAGTTGTTTATGAATATGAAAAGTTGAACCAATATAGAAACAATGAGTATGGAGATGATAATAATGGAGACAATGAGCATGGGGATGATGACAATGACGATGAGCATGAGGGTGATAATGGGCGTGAGGATAAGTATGGTGATGTTGGAAGTACGGCTGTCGTTACACCAAAACCTGCAAGTGATTGGTAAACTCACCACCGCCAGATTTCAAGGATCCACGAGAGGAGATTAGTCCCTTGTCACGATACACCGGGGAGCACTGACTAGTTGCAATTTCAGGAAACAATCTCCCCCTCAACACGAGCTAAGTGTGTATCAAACTCGTGACCTGTAGCTCTGATACCAATTGTTGGCAGTACGGCTTCCGTTACACCAAAACCCACAAGTGATTGGTAAACTCACCACCTCCATATTTCAAGGATCCACAAGAGGCGATTAGTCCCTTGTCACGATACACCAGGGAGTGCTGACTACTTGCAATTTCGTGCAATAGGTGATAGTGATATTGAGACACAAAACAATGGACGATGACGGTGACAATGAGCATTACATTTGATGGTGATGGTGACAGTGAGCATTAAAATGACACATGATGGTGATGGGGACAATGGGCATGGTGATGATGAAGCATGATGGTGATGGTGACAATGAGCATGAGGATGGTGATGGTGAAAATTATTATGATGGTGCCGATGGTGAAAATGGGCGTGACGATATGGATGGTAGTGATGAAAAATGATGATGGTGGCAATGGGCATGGTGATGGTGGTAATGGGGATGATGATGATGAGGACGATGATGAACCGAATGTCAATGAAAATGCCAATAATAATTAGGATGAGGATCTTATGGTGAATATAACAATGATCATTCAAGTAGACAATTAGGACCACTTCTAATACTAACGGTCTCCATTAATTTCTCATGTTTAGAGTAAGATAGGAATTACCTTAACTTTGATGAGTTCTTCCTTGGCATTGTTTGTAGTTGGAGGTTTGTACCAACAACTAAGTTTGTATAGTGGTATACAAAAGGACCTGGTATATGACAAGGTAGTGGTATACTAATTCCTAGGGTACAGTACAATATATACACTAGTGTATATAGTAGTGTATGTGTTCTTTCAATGATAAAAGTATATCATCAAAGAAACCAAAAACAAAATTTTGAAGATGAGGCTAAACTTTTTTGTTCATATTATTTGAAAAGTAGATGGAGAATTAGTTAATCCAAAAGGAATGACCAAAATTTCATAGTGTCCTCATATGTTCTAAAATTTGTTTTGGGAGTGTCTTCTTTTCTTAATATGATTTGGTGTTATCCTGATTTAAGATCTAACTTTGTGAAGTAAACCACACCATGATGCTCATCTAATACTTCATCAATATTTCAAATGGGACATTTATCCTTAATGATGCTTTTGTCTAGATATATGTACTTAGAACACATCCTCCAAGCATTATCCTTTATTCCCACCAATAGTATTGGGGATGAAAAATGAACTCTTCCTTGGATGAATAATACTTAATCCATCCAACATATATTGTAGCATTTTCTCAATCTCCCCCTTCTGTTGATGTGGGTATCTATAAGGCCAATTTTTATTAGGAGGCGTGCTTCTAGTTATGAACTCAATTTGATGTTGATGATCTCTGGAGGTACCCCTTAGGAATTTATTGGAGCACCAACTATATTCCAATCCATTGAAGTGTGACATTGGGGTTCAGGAAGAGGATTATTTGGGTCATATTGTATTTCATGAAGGTTTCAAAGTGTATCCCAACAAAATTAAAGCTATCATGGAATGGTGGCTCTATGAATGGCCTATCTAACAATGTAATTTAAAGTAGTACAAATGATGAGCCAAGTCATCCTAAAGGAATGTAAATTGAAAACATTCAAGTTGGCCCTAGAAACACTTGTATAAGTAAGTGAAACATCCTTCTCATTTTTGTGTGGTGGAGGAAGAATGAGGCTCCGAAAAGGAATAAAAAATATATGTGTATTTGAGGAGATCAATAACCAGTTGATCTAGAGAAGAACCTTGCAAAGTTGCAATTGCGAGGACAAGAGGTACATGGTCATTGTACTATGAATGAAGGAAGTGCGAAGTTGCAGTGAATATAAGTCACAGTTGTGAGGACAAGAGGTGCATGGTCACTATACTGTGAACGAAGGAAGTGTGAAGTTGCAGTGAGGATACATCGTAGTTGTGAGGACAATAGGCACATGGTCGTCGTATTGTGAATGAAGAAAGTGTGAAGTTGCAGTGATTATAAGTCACAGTTGCAAGGACAAGCGGCACATGGTCGTTGTACTATGAATGAAGGAAGTGCGAAGTTGTAGTGAGTATAAGTTGCAGTTGCAAGTACAAGAGGCACATGGTCACAGTACTGTGAAGGAAGGAAGCACGAAGTTGCAATGAGTATAAGTTATACTTGTGAGGACAAGAGGTGCATGGTCGATGTACTATGAACAAAGGAAGCGTGAAGTTGCAGTGAGGATAAGCCGTAGTTGCAAGGACAAGAGGCGCATGGTCGTTGTACTATGAATGAAGGAAGTGCAAAGTTGTAGGCACAATTACAAGGACAAGAGGTGCATGGTCCTAGTACTATGAACAAAGGAGGCACAAAGTCACTATTATGAAGATAAAGGGGGTGCATAGTCGCAATACTGAGAGATAATCAGATTGAATAAAACAATCTGACATTAGTATAACAAAACCAACAAAATTCAACAAGGTGGCAGGAAGGGGCAAGGAGTGTGAGTTGGTTCTCACAATAGGTTGGAGCCTCCAACCAATCGATGCTAGTAAATAAGGGAGTTGTAGCTTCCTTCGGGTTGGAGCCTGTAAATTAGGGGGCTGCATCCTCCTTCCAATCGGTGCTGGTAAATCAGGGAGTTGGAGCTTCCTTCATGTACTTGGTGCTTGTAAATTAGGGGTTGGTGCCTCCTTCCAACCGATGCTAGAGAATATTGGAGGTTGGTGCTTCCTATAAATGTAATATTGTTATTATATTATAAGAAAATCATTTTGTGGTTTTCTCCCAATTGGGTTTCCACGTAAATTATGGTGTATTGTGTATCTATTGTTACTGTGATGCATTATTGATTAGTAATGTTGATTATTTGTATTGAATGCTTGGTAACTAATAAGGTTAATATTTATTATGTTAAAAGTGGTCATTGTGAGAATACTGATTCACCCCTCCCCTCTTAGTATTCTAACATCTCTAACAAGGTTATTAAAAAAGGAAGCATTCTCATGGACTCAAGCAGCAACCAAAACTTTTGAAAAAATCAAAGAGGCTATGTGTACAAATCCTATATTAGCCACATGCGACTTCACAAGAACCTTTATTGTGGAATGTGATGCATTAAGTCATGGAATTGGTGCAGTTTTAATGCAAGAAGGAAGGTCCATTGCCTTTGAAAGTTTCCAACTTTTAAAGGATAAAAGTTGCTTAAACCTATTTATGAAAAATAAATGTTGTCCATACTTCATACGATTAAGAAATTATGCCCTTTCCTAATAGGAATACACTTCATGGTATGAAAATACCATGACAACCTTAAGTACTTCTCAGAACAATGATTATCTTCAGATGAGCAAAAAGAATGGGTTACAAAGATTTTATGTTTTGACTTCACTTGATGACATATTTTTCTTTGGTTAGGCAGTTTCTTTGATTATAAATTTTCGTCATAGTAACACAACCCCTTGAGATTCCCTTTTTAGATTATGTAGAAATTAATACAATTGGAATCATAAAGAATTCTTAGTTACCTCGACATCATGTCAATTCGGGGCACTTCCTCTATTATTTGGAGGCATTCCTAGTATTTTTGTTTCTATACTTAAACCATTATTATCCCCTTGGTATACACATGTGGGTACAATTTTGATGGGTTCGTCTATTCTTAGGTTATCCTTTTTAAGTTCATTGAAATATCGTAAGAATTCTCCACCCACAAGTTCATGTGTTATACCAGCATCGCCAACTTTAAGATCTCCTAGGAATTCATCACCACACAATGCACATAATCAAGCAACGTCAATAATGGTAGGAATTGTTGTTCCACCACCAACCCCCATTCCCCTCCCTCCTTTGTCCCAAGTATTCCATACATGGCTTCATTAAATATCCTGAACCTAACAAAGCTAGCCAAATACACCATTTTTCATGAACCATATTGGGAATCAATGCTAACCTTGTTTCCCTTAGATATTCGAAAGTTCAAGGGATGACTAGGTGAAGTCACAGACAATCATGTTATGACTTTTCATTTATGGTGTTCTTCAAATAGCATTACTTAAGACACCATCCAGCTTATATTGTTTCAAAAAACTCTTATTGGACCATAAGATAAATGATACATAAATGAAGCCAATAGGTCACATATTGTAAAATCTAACTCACAGCAGAACCTAGCTACTATGGATTCCTCACTAGTGAAAAGATTGCAACACATTTACAGGAATAAGCATAAATCTTTAAAATGAAGAACAAATGTAATTAACACATGAAATGGGAGAAATATCTGTAATATTATTAACAGTCCAACCTCAAAATAGGTTAAGAGCCTCCTTTTATACAAATCTGGAACAATTCGAATCCATCTGGAGTGTTCACACTGGTCTAGCTTAGAAATAGCTCAAACCCCCCTAGGTTGACCAAAATATCCCAAACCATCCCAAACTGGTTCGAAACTACTATGTGAATGTTGGGAATGACTGGACAGGCCCATGTGACCTCACACATGTGGAGAATCTGTTTGGTTAGAGGTTAGGCAGCTAGAATTGGCTAAAAATGGGTAAAGGAGGCAAGTTTGTCCACATTATGAGCATGTGCGCCCTTGGTCAAAGAGAAACCCACAAAACAAGGAATGAGGGCACCCTAGGCATGTAGGAAGCAATAAATGACTGGGAGGGCGCACCCAACAGCTAGTTTGACTTGGCACAATGCTCAGTTTTGTCCACATTGCCAACTGGTTCAAGCTAAATGACCATTTACTCACTAACCAACTTGGGGATGCAATTATTAAGCTGTTTGGTACTAATTAACCATAAATTAATAAATTATTAATGTACATAGGTGTAATAATGTTCTAACACCCCCCCTTAAGCTAGACTTAGTGAAATATCAAAAATTAAGGCCTTGGAAACTAGGATCAAGTCACCTTTTACATCATAAAAATTTATTTGTCCATGTAACCAAGGTAAGGAGGAAAACCACATGGGAAATAAAACCTCCCCTCTAAAATGGACATGTGGCATATATCAAAATACACCAATCATCACCATGCATCACTCACCCCAAGCAAAGATCTAAGATGAGCGAAGGTCTTCTCAGTAAAACACTTAATGAAGATATCAGCAATTTGCTCACTAGAAGGGCAATACTGCAATGCTATGGTCTGGTCATGCACCAAACCCCGAATGTAATGCATGTGTATGTCTATGTGCTTGGTCCTTTGCCTCTGAACTGGATTAGTAGAGATCTTGATTGTACTTTGATTATCACACCAAAGAATAGTGGGTGAATAAAAAACAATCCCGAATTCTGCAAGAATACCTTGCAACCAAACACATTGTGTGGCTGCATTTACTGCTCCCTTGTACTCGGCCTCAGCTGAAGATAAGGAAATAGTATGTTGTTTCTTGCTTGACCAGAAAATAGGTCCATGTGCAAGCATAAAAACATAACCGGAATTTGATTTCCAATCAATACAATCACCAGCCCAATCAAAATCAGTAAATCCTACTAGTTCAAGAGATGAACCAATAGCATAATGGATACCAAAGGACTTAGTACCCTGAACATAATGAAGGATCCTTTTGGCTGCCTTCCAATGGATCTCATGAGGTTCTTGCATGTGCCTAGCAACAGCCCCAATAGCATATGACAAATCTGGTCTAGAATGAGTAAGATATAGCAAGCTTCCAACAAGCTGCCTATACAACGAACTGTCAACTAGTGGAGAAGAACCCCACTCATTTAGCTTAACTCCTGAAAGAAATGGAAATTTTGTAGACTTACATTCAGCCATCTTAAATTTCTGCAGCAAATCTGAAGCATACCTTGACTGACATACAGAAATCCCATTCACAGTTTGGTCTATCTCCAAACCCAGAAATTGTTTTAGCAATCCTAGATTGGTCATGGAGAATGCACTGTGCAATGCTCTCTTAACTGAGTCAAGTTCTTTCTGCAGCTACCCTAGATTGGTCAAGTTCTTTTGGCTGCCTTCCAATGGATCTCATGAGGTTCTTGCATGTGCCTAGCAACATCCCCAATAGCATATGACAAATCTGGTCTAGAATGAGTAAGATATAGCAAGCTTCCAACAAGCTGCCTATACAACGAGCTGTCAACTAGTGGAGAAGAACCCCACTCATTTAGCTTAACTCCTGAAAGAAATGGAAATTTTGCAGACTTACATTCAGCCATCTTAAATTTCTGCAGCAAATCTGAAGCATACCTTGACTGACATATAGAAATCCCATTCACAGTTTGGTCTATCTCCAAACCCAAAAATTGTTTTAGCAATCCTAGATTGGTCATGGAGAATGCACTGTGCAATGCTCTCTTAACTGAGTCAAGTTCTTTGGTGCAGCTACCAGTGATCAAAAGATCATCAACATACAGTACAATAATCAATATCAGATCACTAACATGCTGCATATAAAAATTTGGATCAGACTTACACCTTTCAAACCCCAAAGATAGTAGAAAATTGTCCATTTTTGCATACCATGCTCTAGGAGCTTGCTTGAGCCCATAGAGTGACTTGTTCAACCTGCAAACAAGTGTATGATCAGAAATGAAACCTTCAAGCTGCTGCATATATATCTCCTCATTCAGATCCCCATGAAGAAAGGCACTTTTTACATCCATGTGATGAACCTCCCATCGCTTGGAAGCCCCAATGGCCAAAACTAGTTGTACGGAGTCCATCTTTGCCACCAGTGCAAATGTCTCTGTATAGTCCACTCCTTGGACCTGAGAGTAACCCTTAGCCACCAACCTGGCCTTATACTTTATATCAGAGCCATCATATCCAACTTTGGTTCTATAAACCCATTTACATTGCACTAGTTTCCTCTTGGGAGGAAGAGGGACCAAATCCCAAGTTTTGTTCTCATGGAGTGAGTTCATCTCTTCTTGCATGGTTGATTGCCACCTTGGGTATGTACATGCTTCTGAATATGACTTTGGATCAGATCCAACCATCAAATAACATGCCTCACTCAGATCAGAATTATCACATGCAAAGGAATTGTGAAATTGAGATCTAGTTTTCCTAGCATCTTGGAGATCACCCACAAGCTCTCCGGCACTTTGAATTGTTTTCTCTGCCCATTTGGGCCTTGAGGGAGGGACATGATCAGAGTCCATATCAACATCATATTCAGAAATATCATAAGAAGAATCACTACTTACAACATCATCAAGAAGAGGATATGTGCATTCCCCATAACCTTGCTCACTAGCTTGTAAAAACTCTTCTTCTTCGAATTGGACACTTCTTTCGATGAAAGTTTTGAGAGTGGATGGATCAAAGAGCTTGTATCCCTTGGAATCCTTTGCATACCCAACCATGATTGACTCCTTGCTTTGGGGCTGCAAGGCCTTTCTCTTTTCCGGTGGAATTCTGGCCCAAGCCCTTGAGCCAAAAATTCTAAAATGTGAAACATTGGGTTTGTGGCCCATCCATGCTTCAAATGGAGTAATTCCTTGCAATGCTTTGTGTGGTGCTATGTTCTGAACATATGCTGCACAATTCATAGCTTCAGCCCACAATTTAGGAGATAAATCCTTTGCTTGCATCATGCAAGTTGCCATCTCTTTCAGTGCTCTATTTTTGCGCTCTGCAACACCATTTTGTTGTGGTGTGTAGGGCACTAAGTGTTGCATCTGAATGCCATGCTCTTGACAGAGATGCTATAGATTCTTATTGACATACTCCTTGCCATTATCAGTCCTCAAAACCTTCATGGCCTTCCCACTGAAGTTCTCAACCATAATCTTGAAAATTTTGAAACATTCAAAGACTTCAGATTTTTGCTTAAGGAAAAATAACCAGCAGTACCTTGAGTAGTCATCAATGAAGGTGAGCACATATTTGCTGCATACATAGGAGGGAGTGGGGAGTGGACCTATCAGATCAAAATGCACTATCCCAAGTGGCTGATCAGCCCTCCTTGCCTTCCCTTTGTCATATTTCTTTTCAGGATGCTTCCCAACCATGCAACCCTTGCATGTTCCATTGGAAAAACTGATGGTTGGCAGCCCTTCTACCATCTCTTCTTTGCTCAAATCTTGAAGATATCTGTAGTTTAGGTGACCATACCTCTAATTCCATAGCTTGCTGGTCTCATTCCCATGTGACAGAAGTGCACTTGGTGAAGAGAACTCGAGAAAGTGGGAGAACTTGTACATCTTCATATCATGGCCTGCAACACCCTTTGCAACAATTTTTCCAGTGGAAATTTCTGATATCTCCACATCAGTCTGAGTGAAGACAACTTTCTTTGCTTCTCCAGTATGTGTCGTCTGATACACAGAAAGCAAGTTTTCTACAAGATTTGGTACATACATCACATTGGAGAAGAACCCATTCTCCATAGAGATTTTCCCAATGCCATGAGCAGGGATTTCTGAGTCATCTCCCATGCGAATGGAGGGACCACTGTAAGCTGCAAGATCATAAAACGAATCTCTTGAAGAAGCCATGTGCCTTGAGGCACCTGAATCAATGATGAACAAGGGTGACTGAGATGTACAAGCCACCAAAGCATGGCAACTCTCCTTGTCTTCAGAAACGCTCTCCTTCTTCTTGGAACTTTCAGGAAGAGGAATATTGTTTTTCTGTAGGAGATGGGTCATCATGTCTATGGTTTTCTTCATTCATGAACTCTCTGGGTGAATACCCCTTTGACAGTAGCTGCATTTTGTCTTCTCAGCCTTCTTTCCCTTGTTCTTGGCAGGATTCGAAACCCCATCAGTGGATTTGGGCCTCTCATCCTTCTTCTTCTTCTTCTCTTGAGGTTTCGGCCCCCTTGGTTTTTGCTTGCCTCTTCCATTTTTCGAATCTCCAGATGCAAGAACTTGGTCTTTTTGCTTGATGGTGCCCATCAAGACCAGCTTGTCTTGCTCTTGAGTTAGCATCTCCATGAAATAATCCAAAGGTGGCATCTTCCAACCTCTAACTGTGAGCCTTGTGGAGTTGAAGGAAGACACAAAAACTGAGTATTCAGAACCCAGTTTGGAGAGAATGGACAACACCAACTGTTATTCTT
This sequence comes from Larix kaempferi, assembly GCA_027924585.1. Lineage (NCBI taxonomy): Eukaryota > Viridiplantae > Streptophyta > Pinopsida > Pinales > Pinaceae > Larix > Larix kaempferi. Next base: position 51,189,249 of record BSBM01000753.1, read on the forward strand.
TCTTCTCTATACCAAATTGTCGAATCTGCAAGACCAAGCTCTTGAACTTGGTGAAGAAGTCCTGGATGGAATCGAAATTCCCTGGGCTCAGTGAAACAAGCTCATTTTCGAGCTGGTGGCCTCTCATCTCATCAGTCTTTCCAAACAAGGACTCAAGCTTGAGCCAAACTTCATTTGGAGTAGCTAGACTTTCAACATGAAACAGAAGGTCTCTTGAAATGCTGAGACAAAGGAGGCCAAATGCCTCATCCATTCTGTTAAAAAACTTGGATTTATCCACAGCTGAGTTTGGTTGCACCTCAGTGCCCATCGTAATTCTATAGAGACCCTTAGATCTCAGCAAAATCACCATTTCTGCCTTCCAATCGAAATAGTTGAAGGGAGTAAGCACATTTGGGTGAGATGGCTCCATTCTTCTCTGCTGCTCACGCACTTGCTGACAATGTTGATCTTCAATACCTGCAAACAACTCTCAAATCACTCAGGAGGGATCTACACTAACAGATTTGAACCCTGTTTGATAGTGGGTGCATTTGGGAGAGCATCACACCTGAGAAGATCCACTAGATTTCTCCAATGGACTCAATGCAATGGCCTCAGGAATTATGTGGTTTCTCCACTGCTTCTGGCAAGCCACTAAAACAGTCTTGCTGGTTCGAATGGTAGCTCCAAGAGCTCTGATACCATGTAAAATCTAACTCACAGCAGAACCTAGCTACTATGAATTCCTCACTAGTGAAAAGATTGCAACACATTTACAGGAATAAGCATAAATCTGTAAAATGAAGAACAAATGTAATTAACACATGAAATGGGAGAAATATCTGTAATATTATTAACAGTCCAACCTCAAAATAGGTTAAGAGCCTCCTTTTATACAAATCTAGAACAATTCGAATCCATCTGGAGTGTTCACACTGATCTAGTTTAGAAATAGCTCAAACACCCCTAGGTTGACCAAAATATCCCAAACCATCCCAAACTAGTTCGAAACTGCTATGTGAACATTGGGAATGACTGGGCAGGCCCATGTGACCTCACACATGTGGAGAATCTGTTTGGTTAGAGGTTAGGCAGCTAGAATTGGCTAAAAATGGGCAAAGGAGGAAAGTTTGTCCACATTCTGAGCATGTGCGCCCTTGGTCAAAGAGAATCCCACAAAACAAGGAATGAGGGTGCCCTAGGCATGCAGGAAGCAATAAATGACTGGGAGGGCACACCCAACAGCTAGTTTGACTTGGCACAATGCTCAATTTTGTCCACATTGCCAACTGGTTCAAGCTAAATGACCATTTACTCACTAACCAACTTGGGGATGCAATTATTAAGCTGTTTGGTACTAATTAACCATCAATTAATAAATGATTAATGTACATAGGTGTAATAATGTTCTAACACATATGCACTTTTCATCTATGGCAAATACATTTCTTACTTTCTTCTTGTTACTAGTCCTCCATGACATAGGATTGAAACTCCTCACTAACTTATATCAAACCACCTCTACCCACATAATGGATCACATCCACAAATGGTGTTAGCAATAAAGTTTATGTAAGATTGAAGTCAAAGATAAACTCCTTCGATACTAGTTTTTTAAATTTCTTGATCTTTGATAGCCAAAGATGTAACAAACATCACACCTTATACAAAAGATGAATTAATCCTCAAGGAACAACATTTTGACTTAAGCTATGCCCAGTCGTTATACATGGTCCTTCATGATGCTCCTCACCCTCATCCTTTTGAGAGAGACCCTCCCTATGCATCTCATGCAACTAATGGAGTAATAGGGGCCATGGGGCACATCACTAACCCATATAGTCACCCAACCTCCTATGGATCTAGTTACTATGGGAACCATTATAGTGGAGTCAATATCTCACAAGGTAATGACAATATTTTATTTCAATGTAGTTTTGTTTGCATTCTAAGGTAATAATATGTAGTGAGAGACATTTCATAAATATGTCGAGTTTGTTGTGCACTATGGAACAAAAGAGAAAATAAGAACCATGCCCAATGCCAACTTCCTTCTCTATAATTACTCTTCATACATGCAAGATCATAAAAGCCAACATGTGCATTTGATGTATATACAAGACTAAAGTCATGAAAAACAAATTATGAGATCATGTCATTATCAACCAAAAAAAATGTCATTCTTTAAATTTGCATATGTCTACTGGGATTTTGAACATTTTTTGATATGTATTCATTTACCTCAACCTCAAACAATATATAAAAGCATGCAATTCATGTAACAAAGTAGTCATTAAGCATATAATTCATGTGAAAAAATACTCAATTAAAACTTGGTGATTGGAGCTCAAATTAAAAATGAAGATTAAAATGAATAAAGATTAAATTAAACTAAAAGTTTCCATAAACCAAATCTAAAATTAAGATAGATCTACCTTTGTTTATTCACAATTTCTTTCTCTCCCTATATATGATGCTTACTTAAAACCCAACTCATTTTGACATATATATATATAAGATGGACATTAACATATTTGACATATATTTTTATTTTTTCTAATAAGATGGACATTAACAAATCTTTTTGTTATTGATATGTTATTATTTATTTTAAAATGTTTTTAGTCCCTGCCAAGGCAGGGATATACTTTCCATTGGAAAGTCAATGCTCTTTGACTTGCATTAGTTTTGAAATATTTTTGAAATATTAATGTTTTTTTTTTAATATTAATGTTATTTTCATAATGTTTTAAAAACAAATATTAATTTGATTTTTTTGAAAATAAAAAATATTTATTTTATTTTTTGAAAAATGAAAATTTTCTTTTTTCATTGGTGAAGTACAGTTAAGATAAGACATAAATACCTCGAGGAGAGAATTTAATTGTCAGAAATTAAAATAAAATTAAAATAATTTAAAATTAAAAAATTTAACAATTTTACACATCATCACTCCTCTGTCCTCTTACTTATGGTACTTTGTCTTATTTTTTAATATTTTTTAACTTTTCATTTGAAAACCTTGAATCACTTCAATATTTACATTTAGGTCCAGAACCTTCTCGTCTACTTAGGCTAAGAGGGGAAGAAATATACAGCCAACACAGAGGACCTTGTGATTTATTTCCCGGAATATCCAGTTCTGACTCACCGCCTCCATTGTACTTATGGTCCTTTATCCTATTTTTTTAATATTTTTAACTTTTCATTTGAAAACCTTGAATCACTTCAATATTTACATTTAGGTCCAGAACCTTCTCGTCTACTTAGGCTAAGAGGGGAAGAAATAAACGGCCAACACAGGAGACCTTGTGATTTATTTCCTGGAATATCCAGTTCCGGCTCACCGCCTCCATTGTACTTATGGTCCTTTGTCCTATTTTTTAATATTTTTTAACTTGTCATTTGAAAACCTTGAATCACTTCAATATTTACATTTAGGTCCAGAACCTTCTCGTCTACTTAGGCTAAGAGGGGAAGAAATATATGGCCAACACAGAAGACCTTGTGATTTATTTCCCGGAATATCCAGTTCCGGCTCACTGCCTCCATTGTTGGATCATGATACGCTCATTCTACTCATTCACAGAATTGCACCCGCTCTAGTTGTTTGTGTTGAAAGGATGCTTCTAAGTCGACCAATTAGCCACTTGGAGTTGCAGATGGATAAATCTAGGTAGGGTTTCAAGTTAGCGTGTGAAGGTAAAGAACTTAGGTTGAAAGGAAAATCATGGGGTTTTCCTCATTTGTTCAGCTACTCCTCGCAGTTCAACTGCTCAAAGACCCTAGGTTGAAAGGAAAATCATGGGGTTTTCCTCATTTGTTCAGCTACTCCTTGCAGTTCAACTACTCAGGGTTTTTTCACCTCCACATTCTCCAAGGATATTAGAGGGGTGGTCGGTGTTACTGAAGTAGAGAGGGATTAGGGGAATGGAAACGAAGATGGAGAACTATGTCACTGCAATAGAGAGCAAGCAGGAAAGTACAAACAGGGATGGATAAATGTGAGAAGAGATTTTTGTGAGGGCCCTGGCAGCAATTATTGGTGGATATCCAACGATCCCTAAAGTAACCATTGGTTTTCCAAGGGAAATGCAAGTTTTTTGTCATCCCTCTCGTCTTCATATGTATCTGCGATGTCTCCACCTTCTGACGGAGAGAATGTGTAAGTAAGATTATTTTAAATTACCTTACAAATCCATGCCTCTTTCATATTGCAACCCATTTTGTTTATGTCATTTAATGAGGGTTTATTTTTATATGTTTAGGGGTTTTCAACCAAAAGAGAAATCAGGAAAAATATTATCTTGGATTAAGGGTTTTCAACCAAAAGAGAATCAAGAAGAATATCTTCTTCTTGGATTAAGGGTTTTTGCTATTGAAGAAGGATTGCTCCACAATCTCAATCTTTGAAACTTTGTGAGATATGTTTGAGGATTTAATGGCTATTTTCAAGGGAAACCTTTGTGTACACCAGTTTTGAAAGCTGGCCTGCATGATGCAATACATATGCTTGATGCTTGAGCAAATGGAATCTAAAATATTGCCCCTATTATTCTTGCGGGCAGTCATTGGCACTTGATGAATGTAGGTATTTTCTACCTGTAGGGATATTTAAGGAGTGGTCGGTTGTGATGACGGAGGAAGAAATACCCAAATCCATGTAAGTATGTAATTTCCTTTTCTCGAGTGCCCTAGACTTCTCATAAAGGAAAATCCTTGAAGTTTCAATTAGCTGGAAGATTTTTCATTTTGTGGTTGTAATTCACCGAAGCCTTTCTTCTCATAGAATTTATAGCCAAGGAAGATTTATAAGCTGCCTTGATTTCCTCAGTGACTCACATACCGAATCTATGTATAAGTAGCTTATATCTTTTGAGATTTTCCCTGTTGGATTTTGAAGTTGTTTTCTATATCTTAAGGATCTCATAACTCTAATGTTATATTTAGAAAAAAATCAAATTATTGTTTATGACACTTGGGGTTTTGGAAGATTGCTTTCTTGACTGTTTACCACTGAGTTTTTTTGGTTTTTATTGCAGAAGAATTTTAGATGGCATGCATATGGAAAAAAAAATTGGTCATTTCAATGAATTTTTTATATGAAGAATTAAAAACTTGAACATCATTTTTTGTTATTTCAAGTAGTGTTTAATATTTTGGCAATATAATGAATAGCAATTTATTTAGCTGTAATGTTAGAAAATATTTATGACCGATATAAGTGATTACTAGTGAGTGTACACTTTTATATGAAATTTGCAGTGTAAGATGCAATATTTTATTTTTACCGTCGTCTGTTTCTTTTAATTAATGTTGCTTAATATGGAAAAATGCTACAAATGTACCAAAATCCCTTTTATTCTTTGTTTTCATTGTTTTGAAGCTTACAAAGAAAATCCCGTTAATGTTACAAAGAAAACATGGGTATTTACTATGGTCGTTGATTTTTCTTGATAGGGTTGTGAAAATATTTAGACACTTTTTTTTAAATTTTACCCATAGTGCAAGACATTGGGTATTTATACAATGTTGACCAATCACAAAGACCTTCAACAACTTATAGTACTTCCTATTATAAATTTTATGGGAGAATAAGTGGAGGCATCATTTTAAGAGTTGCAAGTAGGAAATGAGGTTTGAGGCTACTAGGTTGGTAATGTTTGAACAAGGAAGGAGGTTTAGCATTAAATTTGTGTAGTTGTAGTCATGGAAATGACTATGCCTATAAAGAAGAAGTTGCATGTTCATGATGTGAATGGATTCCTTGTGGAAACTTACTTTTAGTTTGAAAGAAGTTGCCTGTTCATGATGTGAATGGATTCCTTGTGTAAACTTACTTTCAGTTTGATAAATTTCATGAAGAGCATCACCTTGATGGAAAGGTTGGCAGGTTTTTTGATAAGTAAAACCAAAGCATTAAATACATAAAACTATTTTGGACTTAAAGAAATATGTTTAGACTCTAGAGTAGTTGTGGTTCATGTTATTTCCTTCCTTGAGATGCTTATGTTGGTTTCTCTCATTTATTCCAATTTATATGAGACCATTTTGTGATGAGTTCCTTATGTTCTATTTTGAGAACTTTGTTGTAGGAATATTGTCATCTTCTCAATAGTATGTATCGCAGCTACTTGATCTTTGGTTTAGGTGTATATAGATTTCTTGAATAGATGTTAATTGATTTTTTGATGTTGGTGTTTCTTCTACACATGCACAATGTTGATAGGCTGTTTGATTTGATTTTTGGAGTTTTCACGAAAAAAGTTTTTATTTTCTTGGGTAAGCACTAAAGATTTCTCAAGAAATATGTGCAATGTTTGTGACCTTTCCAGGATATAAAGTATTTATTGTTATGTAAACTCCTTCACATGCTTTCACTATAGTGGGAAATGTTCGATTGGTTTTATGGTATTTAGTGGTCTTAGTTATGCATCACAGGAATGTGTTGGCTACAGTAAAACCCATGAAGCGGCTCAAGCCAATGCTACAGTACAGTACTTTAAAATAATATGTTTATCTACCTCAATAAAATGAGACCATAAAGTCACACTTTTCCTACACTATTATAAGGTTAAGAGTCCCAATGCTTGTGGCCCTGGTTTATTAGAGAGCCTAACTAGCCTATAGATAGGACTGGCAGATTTTCTTCCACATGTGCACATGTGTTGTAGTGATAATGAAAGTTAGGGCTTCTATAATATTATAAATTTTTACTGCATTGTTACGCAGTTGAATTGGAAAAGGAAGAAGCATAGGAGAAGACTTTGGAATGCTTCTTCAACTCATCAAACTACAAAGAAACTAGGTATTTTTACAAGTCTTTGTTTTTTTTTGTTTACTTTGTTATTTATTTGAAAGGAAAATCTATCATACATTTAATTTAGTAGTATATTCTTCCTAATAAGATTTAGATAATAGCTAGTCAAGAATTCACTTTTTATAAAGGTTGGTCTTTCGATTTACATGATTTAAAATGTATGTATTATGGAATTGTTTAAAGAACTTTAATGACAATATATAGGTTTATAAACATATTAACATTGGCATATGGAAACATTCATATGAAGTGAATGTATATAATATAAACCATTGATTAATTGTTTTATAAAATAAGTTTTTGGAAAAATATATGCTATACTTATTGTGGACATGTCGTGAGCCTTTTGATCTTAGGAAAAAATTTGAGACTTATTACTATGTTAAAGGAAATTGTATTTGTAGTGGTGTAAAAATAGGTATCAAGATTATGCAAATCATTGAAATTCAATACAAATTTCTTATGCTTAAATTATTAAGATATTATGTAAGAGTTAGAGTGTTTTAGCAGTAGTTTGGCCTTCTTGTTTACAGACATGAAAAGAAAATTTTAACCATTAACAATGAGCCAATGGTGAGCCCAATGCCAACAATACTTTCCTCTCATGATGAATTACTAGAGAATATACCATGCATACAGGTTATTGATAGAACCAAGGAGTTCCAGTTCTGTTAGAAGTCCAGTTGTGCAATTCATGGTTTTCATGTGGGGTATTTCATGTTTGTTTGTTTTCCTATGCTTTGTTGAGCCATCAACTTCATAAAAGGCTACAAAATGAAGATTCTTGGATGTTGAAGAAATCAAATGATTTCAAATAAGAAGCAACACACAAGGTATCGATATATATGTATATATTGTATGTGCAGGGTATGGGTTACAACTTATATATATATATATAGGATTCAGAACCTTCTATGATAGTTTGTGTCATTTAAATTTTTAGATTTTCCATTGTCATGATAACCCCTGGATCGACCCAAGTTAGAGTAGGTGTAAAATTAAGGCTTTATTCAAGAATTTGTTTTAATAGTTTTTACAACTTATTGAAATCACCCAAATGTATTTAAATGTAGGATGAAGTAGCAAAGATAGTGTCCTGAATTACTCCAACAATGGGTATGCAAAACATTTTTTATACTCACCTTTCATCTAATAGGTTTCTGTTAAGGTTTAGCGATTCTCTATTGATAGATGGGAATTTTTCTATCCTTGTCACAACTAATCCTATTCCCCTTTCTCATGTAGTGCTACTAGGTCTAAATGTATGTAAACCATCCTAGATCCAAATCCTAGGCTCTATCAAGCGCTGAGAGGGAGGTGCAAACCTCTCCTTGAATAGCTCCTTGAGTGCAATACCTGAGTCACCTAATCCTAAGCTCTAAAGTCTCTAGTTTAAGTCTCATATTTACTTTTTACTTTGTATTATTCTTTTTTGTTTATGGCGACATAATATTTATTACTTTTTACTTTGTATTGTTATTTTTTGTTTACTTTGTATTATTTTGTTACTGGACAAACAAACACTCTAAAGTCTCATATTTATTTTTTACTTTGTATTAAAAGTAAAAAGTAAAGTCTCTACTTTAAGTCTCGTATTTACTTTTTACTTTGTATTTTTTTTTGGTTTATGGCTGACATAATATTTACCACCTAATCCTAAGCTCTAAAGTCTCTAGTTTAAGTCTCATATTTACTTTTTACTTTGTATTATTCTTTTTTGTTTATGGCCGACATAATATTTATTACTTTTTACTTTGTATTATTCTTTTTTTGTTTATTTTGTATTATTTTGTTACTCGACTCACAAGATCTCCCCCATACTGGGCTGTAGAGCGCCTCTCCCTCTCTACGCAATAACAAGAATTGGAGAAACAAGAAGAGCTTAAACCCATGGAGTGCAAAGAGAATCAAGAGCCATCTTCATTGGCATTAACTTTTGAAGCTCTGGTGGATGCTTTTGTCAGCCATCCAAAGTTGCTATCCCTGACATAACTAATCCTATTCCTCTGTATCATGTAGGGTTCTTAGGTGTACATGCATGTAAATGACAGGAATTGGAGAAACAAGAAGAGCTTACACCCATGGAGTGAAGTGAGAATCGCGATCCATCTTCATTGGCATTAACTTCATTGGAATTAAATTCTGAAACTGCAATGGATACTTATGTGATTGTTTCTCTCATTTAAATTTTTAGATTTTCCATTGTGGTCGATAATTAACACTTTGTTTGACCTGAGTTTAGTTGGAGTACAATTAACACTTTGTTCAACCATTTGTTTTTGTTGTTTTTAGAAGTGATTGAAATCACCCAAAAAGTATTTAAATGTAGGACGAAGCATGAGAGACAGGGTCCTGAATTACTCCAGCAATGGGTATGCTTAAAGGTTTTTGATACTCACCTATCATCTGTTAAAGGTTTTCTGTTAAGGTTTAGCAATTCTGCATTGATAGCTAGGAATTTCGCTATCCTCGTCATGAATAATCCTATTCCCATGTCTCCTGTAGTGCTTCTAGGTCTACCTATATGTAAATGACATGAATTGGAGAGACAAGAAGATTTATGTGCATGGAGTGCAGTGAGAATCGAGATCCATCTTCATTGGCAGTTTCCTTCCATGAAATATTGACATTAGTTTGGTCAAAGCTTGTGAAGCCCATCGCTTTCATTCTTCCATTATTCCAACACTTTGTCCAGGATGCAAATACAGAGTGTGAACATATGTACTGTCAATGTCCCTCTTTGTGAAATTATGAGCATCAATAGAGAACTGCAAAGGGATGCTACTCTGTCTAGATTGAGCTGTAGAAGAAGGTCTGCGACCCTAGAGTAGCAATTTCGAGTTTCCAATTCCTTTTCTAGCTAGCTGCAGGGAGAATTGGAGAGCTAAGTATGGATATATATTTGTGGCCATCCATGCATTGTATTTAATGGAGGGGATCCTTATGCTTCCAACATCGATTCATCAATGGCAGCATTAAATACCAACATATGTACATCCACCAGTCTCCTCGAATGGACTTGCTTGGATGTCATTTTTTCCGGAAAACCGTTTGTTGTTGGAGCTATCTAGGGAATGATAACAGGACTGTTCTGCATCACTCCTGCTACAGGTATTGTTTTCATATTCTTATCTCCTTTAAGCAACTTTAATAATTCATTCCTTGGGAAAATAAAATAAATATATAAAAAGTTCACAAAATAAAATGTAGGAAGGGGTTTATGACAGTTTGAAGGATCTAATTAGCAATTAGATGATTGATGTGTGCATCTCTTCTTTGTGAACTGTGTACACTGTAAACCATCCAGCGCACTGTGTAAACCATCCAGAAATGTCGCATTGATAGTATATTTACGGTGAGTAAATATTTACAAAGAAGAGTCCTTGCTGCAGCTAGCTAGGGCCCTCATTTGGGCAGTAGGTAGACCACAGAAGGGTGGCAGTTCACCTAAAGATGAAGACACTGCAGTTTTCTTCCTTGAATTATTAATTGCAATCACTTTAAACAATCCGGATAGAATTATGCTCCCATGGCAGGGTGTTTACAAGCATATTGTTGGTATCGTGCAATCAACAGTCATGCCATGTTCTCTTGTAGAAAAGGATGTCTTCGGACTCCTACACGTATGCCCATGTTTGATTCCTTACAAGGAAGATCTTGAAGATGATCTTTTGAGATCTTTGCAACTTATTTTAAAATTGGATGCTCGAGTAGCAGATGCATATTGTGAACACATCGCTTAAGAATTCATGCGGCTTGTGAAAGCAATTGCTAGCAACATTGAAACTCCAATGGGGTGGTGCACAGTTTAATCTTTGCTTCCCATCACTGCTCGCCATCCAGAAGCATCAGAATATCGATTTGAAGCACTATCCCTTTATTATGTCTGATGGTGCACATCCAACACAGGAAAACTATGTTTTATGCTTTGACGCTACTCAAGCTTTTGCAGAGTCTCAGGTTGGTTTGGCTGATAGGTCTTTGCGTGCTCAATTGATGACTGAATCTGTTAAATGCTTAGTTCGGTGGTCAAAGGGTGTCTTTGGTGACTGGAAAAATGTAGGTGATTCTCACGAGTAGCACATGGGCTTTGGGAAGTTTGTTTAGAGTGGAGGGAAGAAGTAAGAAAGTATGCCCTTCTATCATTGCAGAGGTGCCTGCTACAGTGTTTTGATCAAGTCATCTTCACGTGAAATGATTAAGTGGCAGTGAATTTGTCTCTGTTCTAGCATCGAATAGTAATCTTGCAGAGATTGGCATTTGATATTTGAAATATAATGCTTTTATCTTCGGTGGTCTCGACATATGGGTGCTCACCTGTGGATACATTTGACAATAGCTGGTGAATCCTTTAACATTCAGACATCACCGAAACTTAAACTTTGCAAGCTCGTCTCCATCAAGCTCTTGGCTTCTTTGAAATTCGAGGGCCACATAAATTTTCTGTGTTGACATTGAATTCGAACTTGGAGCTGGTCATTTTTATTCTGGCACTGTCAACATGATTGGAAATAAGAATGTTAACAATTATGACAACTGGGCGCATGCTTGAGACTTGGCGTTTCGTGTGATGAGGTGTAAGCTTGGCTTATGACCTGGCTTCTTCCGGGCGCAATCTCCTTTGGCTTCCTCTTGACACCTGCGATCTTGGATGTCGATCCTTGTGATAAATAGAAAGAAATATGCCATTGGCGATCAACAGCTGAGCACTCTGGTGTTCATTGGCGATCAATTAACCATGACATTTGTATGAGTGCTAACCTTGTAACCTGGCATTTGTTTTTAATTTAGTGCAATGGAAATTATCCTACATGCACAAGCATTAATATACAATACAATTTTTTATACATCAATTCTTTGCAGCGAGTGAAACGAGGAGTTTTACAGACCAGTATGGGGAGATCTTCTAACGTCATGTAGCATTACATCTAATAAAACAGTAAAAAGAAATAAAGTAAAAAGAAGTAAAGTAAAGTAAAAAGAAGTAATGTAAAGTAAAGTAAGTATGGGGAAGATGTTGTAAAGCTTGTGATGTAATGTTTGTTATTAACAAAATAATTAAAAAAATTCATGTCCGCTCATTAAAAAAAAATAATAGTCTGAAAAGTAATTAAAAAATAGATATTCGTTTATAAAATAAAAACTTAAAACTTGAACCCGGATCTATCAATCAAGAGAGATCAAATTTATTGAGTTTAAATTTAAAAAAGAAATACACCTCAAGAAATTGGATCCCTCTCGGTGCTTAAAAGATACAAGTTTAAAATGGATCTATACTGGTTTATCTTCAATTGACGCATGATGCATAAAGTCTTGGACCGTGGACTTTTCTTGAAGCTTGTGTGATAAGACTCAAAAGAAATGGCGACTAAGATTTAAAGTGGATTAGCTTGGTTAGTGACGAATGAGCTTTGGCCTTCGTATTAAAAAAATACAAAAGGCCTCTTTTAAAAGAGATAAGACTTATCCCTTCATCAAGCCAACATGCATATTCATGGAGCCAACATGAAGCCAACAAGCATATCAGTGCTAATCATATTTATCGTGAATCGTGAAGTTAACATGGCAGCGGATAGCCTCTCTAAGGAGGCTATGGGGGCGTATGGACGGTTTGCTTCATTATGAAGAATTCCTCCATGATGTGATTGTTGATAAAGGTTCACGTCGTGTTTTTTTGAAGCTTGGTTCTGTATTTATCTGTTTTGGATTTTTGGATTGTGATTTAGGTTTGTGGATTGTATTTGGCTGTAGACCTTTGTTCTCAGGACCTCTGTCTTTTTGTAATCTGGTTGACGGTTTTAGTTTTGATTCTCGAACATATTTCGAAAACTCTCAATATAATTTTGATTTTATTCTTAAAATATCAAGTTACTATTTATTTCTTTCTGAAAAATGACTTATCCACTTTTTAAAAGAAATCACGTGAAGGTTAAATAAAAGGCTTAATGGGTACATGGATCAATAAACCATAACGTATGGTTATAACCCTTTTTTAATAAATAACCAAACTTTAAACAAAAACAAATATAAGTCATTATTTTAAAACTATAAAGAATAATTTTAAAACAATATTATTTTATATTTTTACAATATTTGGCTTTATGTAATAAATATAAAGAATAATTTTAAAACAATATTATTTTATATTTTTACAATATTTGGCTTTATGTAATAAAGATAAAGGCTATTAAACAATGACAATTGAAATTAAAGACTATAGGTTAAGCTCACATTTATTGATGGACAAGGACATAGGTAAATGTTCACCAACTCCGGATTTAAGACCTTACGTGAAAGATTTGATGCGTGGCCAAGTTGATAAAAATTCAAGGCTTTGACAAAGATGCTAGGGGACTTTTTCAACATCGAAAATCAAAGTCCCTCTTTACATAAACAATGCCAGAATCTAAAAAATTTGACGAGAAGAATTTGGTACTAACACTACCTTTTGTTTTTACTGTTGTATTGCTTGATAGAATAAGTGTTTTATTTGAATGAAAAATTAAAATTTTACATGTTAAAAAATATGGATTATGAACACATAATATTTAGATATATTGCAAGATTTATGTCTCCTAAGGTCTGTGTAAGCATTTGAGAGTTTTCTTTATGTTGGACAAAGTTAGGTTAGTGCAAAGGTAATACCATTTTAAACAAAGCAAGCAATGAATTGTCTTATGCAATCATGCATAAAAGAGTAGTAATCCATAACATATGCATTGAGGCATCTTCTTTGTTCAGTTATTGTGCTTCTTCAAAGTGTCTAGCACTGTTTTAGCAAAAAATGTGGATGATTCAACTATATTGTATTGTGAGCTTATTCAGATTTCTTGTGACATTTCTTAAGCTTTTAGTCAAAATCTAGTATTGTGAGCTTATTCATATTTCTTTATGTCTATAAAAGAAGCTTCTATACTTTTTAATTAGTAAGCATTAGGATGATCCCCCTTCCCGCCCTGCCCTAGATGGGAAAACATAAATAGATTTTGTGACATGGTGGAATGCAGCATCTTTACTTTTTATTTTGTGTTATGTTGCATTTATGAAATAACACTTTTTTCACTAAATGCAGTGTGTACATGGAACTTATTTGAAGAATCTGGAGTCAATAAAGAAGAATGGTCTCAATCGCATGAAAAGGAGTCATGTCCACTTTGCTAGGGGTTTGTCAGCATAAAATGATGCAATCAGTGGTATGTATTCTTCCAAATTGCTATCTTTGTGGACTAATGAAGAGATGATTTAAAGTTGTCTCTCAAACCTTGTAGTGTTTTAATACTGTTTGTGTCAAGGTTGCATGAAACCTGGAAACGTAAAGTTTTCAAGTTCTGGAAACAGGAACATCTAGAAATGTGACCCCTTAAAAAATGGGAACCTCGGGTGAAACACAAGTATATATATAACAATTTTGTTGTTGGTCTTTAACTTGGATCTTGATCCTGAGGTCTGGAGTATAAATTCATACAATTTACTCTTTATTTCTCAATACAGGTAAGGCCAGATATTTTGTCTCCCTATATCATCATAAGTGACAAGGATATCAATTGTTATCCTAAACTCAATGAAGTAGAGAATCCCTATGTTAAAATTAGCAAGAAAGGATTGATCCAGGCACAACAACATAGTAGCAATTTAACCTATTAGAGTTCATCATCCTAGGGGTTTCTTTCAAATTGCATCAGGAAAATACATGGGCACGTGCCACAAACAATGTTGTGGCGAAATTGTTGGAGCCAGCTATATCTTTTCCCTAGTTAGATCTTCATCCATCATTACAATCTATGGATGTAAAAAGAATGCTCCGGTTGATTCTTCTCTTGATAGAGATTTTGATTCTTGAAGATTGAAAAATGCGTGAAGGAATATTGCAGTTGCATGGCGTTGAAGTGAACACGATAGTTATACAACTCCTCTTCTACAACCACTGCTTCCATATTGTTGGCTATGAGGTTGCAGGGCTTGAAGCATACCAGTCGATCTAAACCATCTGCAAACATACAATTTGTATTTAGTTGGCATTTAGAAGTCTCATTTAACTGCTCTTTAAAATCCCTTCTACACACCAAACCTAAATTCTATCAACTTATAGACAAAGAGCAGTGTATGGAAGGAAAGACAAAAAGTCAACTCTTTCAAATGAGAATGGAAATGGTGTTGGCATATACCCAGAATCAATTCTTGTTAAGCAAATGCACAATGCAAAACACATATGTTTGGGATGTTATTCGAATAAGCCCTAAAAAATACAAATATTATTCTTGTATATGAAGTTGCAAGGTACTAGCTCAATGGTAGAGCATCTGCATTATAATGCAGAAGATTGGTGGTTCAATTCCATCGTGCCCTATCATAAATATTTGCATTCTATCACTACTACATAGAGGAGGTATTAAGACAATATTTGTGTAAATTGTCTCAACTTAAGACAAAAAAACAAATTGTGTATTGTCTTAAATATTGTCTTTAAGCGAGTGTCTTAAATTATTGTCTTTAACTATTGTCTTAAATACCCCTCTGTGCAGTAGTGACCCACCAGATGCTCCACCAGTTTCTCGACTAAATCCCATTACTTGCCTGTCCTCAACAGCTTCATGGTCACGTTGTACATAATCAAATCCACAGAGAACCCTTCCTTGGCCTTGAAATATTGGAAGGCCAAATAGGCTTTTTCCCAGCTCTGAAGATTGTTGATGATGAATACTGTTGATCACCCAACGAGCCGAGAAGGCCTGAAACTTCCTCTCAGGTGCCCTCGCATGCATCCAACCTCTGAGCCAATGCCTTTAGTCAAACATATTTCAGGTTGTTCCCATACTTTTGGAGAATGGATGCTGATGCTTTGGGCATATTCGGATTCACCCATATTGATTTCCTGTCGCCATTGTCCTTGTTCTTGTTGGGGACTGGAATTTGGGGAGATGACTCCTATGTCGAATCGATGGAAGAGGATGATGCATGTGCTGGCCTCAGCCTTTCATTGGTCAATAGCTTGAACCAACTGTGAAAGGGCTTCAACCCCAATTTCCAGGCATGTGGATATGGGCATACACAGTAAGAAGAGGAGGATTTGGGTAATGAAAAGGAAGGGCTGGGAAGGGAATCGTTTGGTACATTTGTGGGGGTATGTATTGGTAGAGCCATTGCTACTCGATCCTTTCTTAGAAGGAAGACATCCTTTCCATTTCTACAGCTTCTTACATCAATCTATCATGTAAATATGAGACCTCCCCAAACTTTTAATGGAATTCATGTTTTGACAATCACGTCTTAAATTTATAAACACTTATCCAGAAGGAAGCATTCGCAGCCCTTCATCGAACAAGCATTTTGTTTATTTTGACCTTCAAAGGAATTACCGAATGTTAAATAGCACGCCCTTCAACTTTAATGATAGGCTTTCATCACTTGCTGAGGTGAGGTTTTTATGATAAATATTAACTTCATCCAAACCTTATCATAATCATCTTCCTTTTTTTAAAGGAGTAGTTTATTAGTCCCTGCCAAGGCAGGGATATACTTTCCATTGGAAAGTCATGTTCTTTGACTGCAAAGAGCATTAGTTTTGAAATATTAATGTTATTTTCATAATGTTTTCAAAAAAAGTATTAATTTGATTTTCTTGAAAATAAAAAATATTTATTTTATTTTTTGAAAAATGAAAATTTGTTTTTTCATTAGTGAAGTATAGTTAAGATAAGACATAAATGCCTGGAGGAGAGAATTTAATTGTTAGAAATTAAAATAAAATTAAAATAATTTACAATTTTACACATCACTCCTCTGTCCTCTTACTTATTGTCCTTTGTCCTCTCACTTATTAGGATGCATGTTTAGTATTACCGTATAGCAGAGAGTCGGTTCGTTGAACGTTAGTTGATTGAGTGCCTGGTTTTACTTCCACCAACCTCTGGTTTGAGTTTTCATTGGCCCAACACATGTGCATCTTTCACGTCATCTAGGTTTGCTCGTCTGATTAATCATCCGTGTGTTTTTTATGCCATCGACAACTCAAATACAATCCTTAGAATATGCGCATTTTACAGATCCGCAACTTGAGAAAAATGTATTGTACTAGGATAAATAAGGAAGGTTGCAAAAATGGCATAGGATTCCATTATCTGAACCTGTATATAGAATTCCGATTGCAAGTGTCATGCAGGTGATACCCAGGACCTGTATATGAGTATCGTTTGTAAAATTCCCTTTAGACAAGAATTTGTCCAGTAAATCCGTGCTTAAGAAGAGTGTTTCCCACTGAAGCTGATACGAGGTTGTGTACTGCACCACAACAGAAGTTACGAATTAATTATTGAAACATCCACGGACATTTTCAAAATTCCAATTCAATTTAAATCGTGCAAAATTCTTGCCTCCATAATCTAGTTAACTATCAGAAGACGTTGTTAATTTTCCTATGGCGTCGTTCAACTAAGTATCAATACAGTCCAACAAATAACTTTGCAACGAACAGTTTTTATGCTCTCTTGCTTTAAATTTCTTAAATGTATCCTCATCTTCATCCTTAGTGCACATATAGTCCTGTAGATTAGTATAAGAAACACAAGCATTATGAATTGAAAATTCAAACCTTAAAAGAGTTGGCTTTTCACATATTGTTTCATTGTGAACTCATTACAAATCTCCATAAAAAATAATAATAATTTAATCTTCCCCAAAGATGATTATGAGATTGGCAAGAGATCAATGAACAACTTGATTTGCTAGTTATTTTAATTTACTCTAACAAAAAACATAAATTGTCTTTGCAGTAAATGAAAATAAAGCCTAATGATCAATGATTTAAGCTTTACGAGTTCCCAATTCTCGTTTTTTTAGTGTCGACAAGAGAATTTATTAACAGAAACATAAATTTCATTAACTAACGTTACCTGCAAACAGTCTGAAAATGCTTCATTACCACGACGGGATTCTGTAAATTCTCGGCATACCAGATCAGTTATACAAAACGGAAACTCCGATAGGCCATTGGAACCATTGGCAGAAGCATAATCACTCCATGACCTAAATTTCTCTTCAAATTCAGCGATTAATGGATAACAGGAACTGGCGAGTACTGAAGGTTACACAGCCTCAGGACAAAATCTGGGTTCCAGGTATTTTGTTGGTTTGGAGACTCGGAAGGCGAAATTCGTTGTAGCCTTTTCCCTTATAGTTTTGCTTCTACGTAGCTGCCGCGTGGCACGTGACCCACTCCCTTTGGCAGGGACTAAGCTACCACGCAGCTTTTTCCCTTGTTATAAATATACATTAAATACAAAATTACACATTAAAAAAAACAATTTAAAACTTTAATATAATTTAAAAACAACTTTCTTTACACTTATAAATTAAAATAAAGTTGATTTAATATATAAAATAACTTTGGATTATGATATACTATATATATTAACATATTATTGCAAGAAAACTAAAAACTATAAAATATTCTTATCTCTTATCCAACAAAAACTTCAAAAAATCTCTTCTTAACCTAAATGTTCTCAAAAATATTGAAGAAGTAAGTCTCCACAAACTCCATACAAGGACGATCGTGAGTCATTTTTCTTCTTGTGAATGTTGCAGTGCATTAAGTGCTGCAAATTTTTGTGATATATAGAGAGAGATAAATACATATAAAAGTAAGTGCTGCAATTTTTTGTTGCATATAAATATATAAATACATATAAAAGTAAGTGTAGGAATAATGTATTGCATTCTCTGCTGCAATAATTTTTTTCATATACAGGTAAGTGTATGACACAAAACTGTGCGTTGTTTTCATCAAATTTTACCTACGATAAATTAAATCCTATTGTATCAGCGATGGGCAGTTTTTAAAGGGCTCAAAGGAGAGCAAAATCCTTATAATCTTCGAACAGCTCGTCTAATAATGACAAAGAATTCATCTGAATATATGATATTTCTGTACAGGCCTAATACCATCAAGAGACAGTCCACAAGATGCAGTCCATGCCTTTGAAAGCTGAATGGCGAGAAAGGCCAAGAATATATAACTTTTAGTGGCAAATGACAGAATTCAGTGAATATGTTATAATCTCAGAAGTCCAACATAAGTAGAAAACAGAATTCAGTGAATATTTGTACATAGTAGTATGTATTCTACAGTTTAGTTTGAGATGCTTTACACAGTATGGGGATATCGTTATTCAAATTATTTTGACATATTAAATTAATATAAGATTCCAGTTTCTTAATATAACTATTACACATATTTATTAATATTACAGTTTTACAATTATTATGATTTCAAATATTTATTGAAATTACAATTTCTCTGTGGTCTGAGGTCAAAATACTACCTTTGGGGCATATAATCACCATTTAACCCACACCTTCAGCACAGGATGTTGATTGTCCTGATATCTCTTTACAATAACCGTTTTAATTTAGTACAAATAAATGAACAAACAAGTAGCTAAGGAGAACTTGATAGTAGATAATTTTCATTGTTTAAAATATAATATGACCTGTCACGGGGCAAGCTGCAGCCCCTCCTATCCATTTCATCTGTCACCGTGGATTCTCAACCTTGGTCCAAGTATCTTCTCTTCTCCCACACAACTCACTCTTGTTTCTCTTCCAGGTTTACCATTGATTATGATTAACCTGCCCAATGAAGCCTTGGAGTTTGCAAGCCACAAGAACGCCAATCTCAATGCCAAGAAAGCCAACACTCTGCATGTGGCTCACATAAACGCATAGATGTTACTTTAACACAACAAATTTCCTGTCAATCCCTCTCCCTTGGTCAGAAACTTGAATGGAATTGATACGAGGCTCGCGGCCCCGCGAATTGGGGGTAATAAGGGTTAGCACACCCTTATCCATATTTTCCTTCACCTCATACATCTTAGCATTCTCGGGAAGCTTGAAACGAACCGAGAAACTCCCCTGCAATATTTTCGAATTAAGATACATTTCATTTTTGTGCATTTCTTTCTTGTTTATTTACAATTCTTTCTTTCCCTCTTCCAGTACTTGAACTTTAGTATCCTCCTTCGTCAGACCAGCATATGACAGATGCTACATTAATCACAAAAAACCATTCGAGCATGTACCAGAATGTATGAGTATGTGTATTATACTCGGAATATTGGCCTTGATCATATGAAACAGCGGGGTTTCTTTCCAATCGCCCTGAATGTGCCCTCTGTAACTAAGGTGCCGCTTTCCTAGAACTCTCACCTCTCATCACAGACTCCCAAGGGTATTCGTGGAGGGTGGGCATTTGAAATTTCAAAATTCAAATTATCTCTTGAAAATGGTGTAGAACAGTGAAGCGACCATATATATATGGGGGTTTTCTATAAGAGATACGATTTCGTTGTTCGGGAGAAATCGTCCGTTGGCCGTCGACACCACTCCGGCACCGGTCCCCATGTCCCCTCGTCCTGACACCTTCGCGATCCCTCCCGACATCGATGTGATCCTCAGGTGTCAACTCCGCCCCTCCTTCCTCAACGTCCATGTGAACGAGTTAATGCAGGTTGGCGGGGTTGGTGAACTTCAGCCTACATCCCAATTCCATTCGAATTCGCATTGCTTGCCACCCTGCCATTCCAATTCACGTTTCCCGACAGACAAACCATTTCTGGGATCTAGATTTCCCCCAACGATTTCATCCATTCATCTGATACTACAAGCATCCCAGACCGGGAAACACAAGTATCGTTATGGACTCTGTTCTTTTAGTTTTACTAGTGAAATTGAACGTGAACACCAATTCGCAATGCCATCAGAAATAGTGGAAATAACCCGCCTGGCAATAAACCTGCAAACTATCATTGCTCTCTTATCCTTTGATTCGTCCTCCTCTGATACCTTAATGGAATCATGAGCTTTTTCACTGCTTGTTTTTGTGTAAATTCCTTTCATTCCCATTCTCAACTTTTGAGGAGAATCCATGTCGGATGATATTGGAGGCGTTGCAGGATGGAAAATTACATAGGTTAGTTAACCCATTCATGCCAAGTGAAAAAGTGAATGTAATGCATCGGAAACGAAGCAATTCGTTACCATCTTCTATGCACCTTGGGTGCTTCTTGGCTGACTTGTTGGCTTTGGCCTTTACCAAGTCTTTGTAATCTTCAAATTTGTTGATGGTATTCTTGTTATTGTGGATTTTCAGAACCCTTTCTATCTTGCAAGGTGTTTCCTTTTTTAACCAGCTGGTTTGGAAGATTATATCTACAATGTTCCTTGCTGAGTCATCTTGGGATAACTCGGATACTGCACAAATATTTCATCAATATATGAAAGAGATTAGTTAGAAGCTTTGAACTTGTGTTTCAAATTCAGATAGGTTTACAACATGAAGTTTTCTGACTCACAGAAACATGTGTTATGTATTAACTAAATACATGATGAATCAATCAGAGCTAAAAATGATAGGATGGAAATTTTGTTCCTGATCATTACAATATATAGGACTTCTACTTGATCAATGACAAATTAACTGGGCAAAAATTATACAATCTAACCATAAATTAAGGTCATAGTTGTCCAAGATGGAAGTTGAGAAGTCTTAAAATTTCTGGTTAGAAAACAAGGTGTAAGACCTAGAAGAACAAGGACACTACAGCTTCTCAGGTTAATACTTACAAAAAATATAAACAAAAGACAAAATAATGCTCCAGTCAACATGAATGCATCTTATAATGGACATATTATAATTAGTAATAGGGGAAAGACTCTAATCTATCAAGGAGAAACTTGTTGGGCTGATGAAAAATCTAAATTATATTACAACTGCAAAAGACAAGATAACCCCCAAGTTTAGAAGATTTATTTTTGAGCTAGCTAAGCTGAGAACTCAAATGTAAATCTATGCTTATTAGGAATCCATGTCATCGCTGTGGCTTGGGAGGTTTGCAAGATGCATAGATCCTATAATTTAGTAGTTAAGTTACTTTTCTGTTTTGTAACAAATTATTATGCAAAACGATCAGTTTGGATTCAAGCTTATGTCCTGTGCCTTAAATAACACTAGGTCTGTCGACAAAAACAACGTATATTTAACCAAACTATATAATCTTGCACTCTTTTAGCTCTTTTGGCATGCTCTCACATGGTTTCAATGAATCATTTTCTAGTTTATTTTATTTTATTTTATTGAATTTATTTGGAAACGCATTAACCACTCCCTCTTGACTATTTTAAGCTGGTTGTATTTTATTAAGCTGGTTGTATGTTTACCTGCATGTTTTGTGGCCTGATGCTGCTCGAGGGCTTCACACTTGGAACATATCTCTCCACATATTGGACAGGCATAAATTGTAGTTCTAATTGTAGTTCTTAAAGAGGTATCCCTTTATATGGCCTCAAAGGGGTCTACTATAACATGGCATTCATAACATCCCGAGAATTTCCTCAGATGGACCCCTCTAAAAGATTCCATATTGTTTGAAAGAATTTTCTCTGTGTTTGCATATTGTTTGTAGGGATCGGTACAAAATGGGGCAAGCGAGGAAAATGGGAGGCTATAATGAATCTTGATGTACAAGACCTCAAAAACAAGACAACATTTTCTAGTAAAGATTTGGTTTGGTCTGAAATATATCGAGAAAACCAGAGCATTGATCACATTGCGTTAGTCCCTTCACATAGAGTTGAGGACTTTATCAAAGGGGAGGAAATCAACCCCGATGCTCCATGCACTTTCCTACGGCGGCAAATCAAACAACAAAGAAAAAGAGATAGTGTTGCATTGCGATATGAAGTGTAAGTATTTGTAAAGTGCATTGGCTATATATTATTGTTGAGATTGCATTTATCATCCATAGTATTTACTAATGTTTCAAAATTTGTTGCACAGTTATCAATTTTCATATGGCCTGGATGATAAAAGAGGAGAGCAATTAACTAAACGAAGGACCTCACACAAGACGGGTTTCCAATGCCATTTCATTGTGAAGGTTATGGTTCAATTCCCTCATATAGCAATTTTAACTTACAATATGTACGAGCATGAATATGAGGACGCATGGCCCTGTCATGGAAAACATGATACTTTATGTAACGTGAGGACATTGCATAAGCCAAATATTTCAAAGGACATCGTTGCCTGTGTGGAGAGTTGTTACCTTCTGGTAGTGTCCATTGATTTGGCTTACAAAATGCACATCGAGAGGCATGTAGACATAGACCCGACAACTCAAGATATGGATTTCTTCCTATGTAGGAAAGATATTGTAAACATATACACCCGGTCACTGGAGGGTAAATACCAACTTCACCAAAAGGATGAAGGGAGCGTCAACTTATGGTATCAAAAGAGATTGGAATATTTCTTTTTTTACCAAAATCTCAATGGTTGTAGGGTCCCTTTTATCATGGGAATTCAAACAAAATGGATGTTGGAGACCATGGTCAAGCTATCCCACAATAGCATAATCGTCATGGATTCAACGTTTAGTACAAATAAATACGGAGTAAGTTGAATGTCAGTGATTGATTTGATATGCATATTTGAATTGTAGCCATTCAATATAATCGATGACTTGAATTTGACATGACATGTTCTTTGAATATCGTAGTATCAGCTTCACACACTCGTGGCATTTGATGAACAACAAAGTGGGGTTCCAATAGCATGGGTTGTGGCAGAACGAAATACATCAGCTAATATTGCACTATGGTTGGAGCAGCTCATGCAGAGGTGTTACAAAATTTGTCCTGATTGCAAAGTCAATGCCTTCATGGTCGACGATGCATTGGCTAAAATTTTCGCTTTGAGGTAACTTCAATGTTCTTATGCTATAATATATCTTGCATTTATTTTAAGAATCTCACACTTAAATGCTATAAATATGGCAGGAGGGTCACAGGGTGTGAGGTGATCTTGTGTGTTTGGCATGTACGGAGGGCATGGAAAAAAAATGTGTACAATTTGTCCAGCAATAAAGAAAGAGCCGATAAGATATACGATGATTTAGGTTTCATCATGAGACACAGTTCCAATAATGATGTGAATGATGCGATCTGTGGATTTTTTAGCAAATTTGTAGATGAGTGGAAGTTCTTAGACTACTTACATAAGAACTGGGTTGCCGATGATAACCTTCATAAGTGCACAAACTCTTGATGGTGTTTTTTTTTATCTTATATAAACATGTTATACATGTTCACTAACTTGTTTATTTACATTTAGGGATGTGGGTGAAAGGATGTCGGGATTTCCCTCATGCCAATCAAGAAACCAACAATTCCGTTGAGTCATACCATTTTTACCTAAAGCCCAGCTTTCTATGTAAGCAAAGGAAGAAATGTGCTCGGAGGATGGATTGGTTATTGTACATGCTCCTAACAAGTGTCGAACCTTGTTATCAGTACAAAGAAATTTTGAAAAAACAAGGATACTTGAACAATTATAAGAAAGAGAATCAATATGAAGCATCAATGGAAAAGGCCAAAAGAATTCCAGGCAATGATTGTTGTCCTCATGAGAGTATAGCTAATGCTTATTGGGTGAGAGGTCAAAGTAATCCTGATAAGGTATACCTTGTCAAGTCATTAGGGGAGTTTTGAAGTCAAAAATGGGTCTCAAAACAAATAATGTACCATAAAAATTCACTTTATAAGAACCAATAGGATTCAAGATGATGATGTCAACCATAAGGGTAAAATTTGCAAAACAAATTGGAGGGAAAAAAAAAAAAAAAAACTACTTTTTCTTATCATATTTTTGACATATCTCCTTAACGGTTTACCCAAATTTCAAGTTTTTTAATATTAATATTAAAATACGTATTTTTATTATTAAAATACGTATTTTAATATTAAAATACGTTTTTTATTGAAATTTTTCATGTTGTGGGTGCCTTATAAGTATGCAGTGTGGGTATGGGTTGGATGCAAAATTATAATCCGCATCCAACGAGTGCCCAAACTTGAAATTTGGGTAAACCGTTAAGGAGACATGTCAAAAATATGATAAGAAAAAGTAGTTTTTCTTTTTCCTCTCTAAAATTTAGAACTCTTATTTTATTATTATAACTCTTATTTTATTATTTCCCTTAGGAGGCCCATTTTAGACCTCAAAACTCCCCTAATGGGTATTGTGCAAATTTTATAGTGTGTGAATTCCCATGGTCTATTTGTGGGAATATTTGCAAGCATTGCATAAAGGTCAACTGGTTATATTTCAACTCGGGCAATTCAGAACTATTACTTCATCGAGATGCAATGGCCAACACACTCAATGACCCTCCCAAAATAAGTATTGAGCCCCACAACCTTAGTGTAGATGTCAACATTAATCCTGTGGCCACCGATAGTGTTGATGCAGATGTGGAGGCACTTCATCTTTCTAGAGAGGAGTTGTTTAGATACACACAGTTGATTCAAAATATCCCCCCTACTACTGTGAGCAATACCAAACAATTGACTGATATGGTGAAAAAATTGTTGGAAGATGCCAACAATCAACACAATATGTATTTTCAATTCACGGTTGGGTTGGATGGTCTTGATTTGTCTTTGAAGAGAAAGAAGAGTTTACAAGCCCTACAAAGAAACAAAGAAGAAAAAAACAAGATAGTGGATTGGAAATTGATTTGAATGTCCCTGCATGTGAACATGAACCTTTTCAATTTCACCATCTCAACAAACATGGACATTCTCCAGCAAAGAAAACACTACCTATGGTCCCAAGTTAGTCTCATTGATTTACGAGAGGAATGGGTTTAGATTACCATTTTTAGCCATCACCAGTAATTAACATGTGTTGTCTTTATATTTTGCAGATGTGCAACAACCCACAATGACGGCCTCAATCCAAAGACAAATGGAAATGCAAAACCATCCAACCTTTCCCACCATTCTAGGTACATTTCATGGGACTTTTCACATGTTGTGAGAGTGAATTTCTTTTAAAATCGTATGTTGCATATCCAGTCATTGCGTTCATGTTTGCAAAGGTTCAACAATCTGCAACCCTAGACTCAATTCAAATCCATATGGAGCTGCAACATGCCCAGTTGCTTGACAAGTCTCCAATCAGTGATGTGCAAGGTTTGCAAAAGGCTATGTTTTCAACTTTGTTGCCAACGCATTGATTTTTTTGCAATCTTTGGTTACAAATCCAATGGTTTTATTTTTTGATGTGTTGATGTGTGCAGAGGTACAACACTCCTTGTTCGTGGCACCAATCCAATGCCATGGGGATATGCAAGGAATTCCTACGTTTCTTACTATGTTAGGTAGGTCTAACGAAACTCTCATAAATCCCTAATCCCTAATCAACTTCTTGCTTTAGACTATGCCAATACGGTCTATAGTGACTATTTCTTTTTTTAATTATAGATACAAGTAATTTATTGAGGGGTTTCCCTCCTTCCTAACATGCCCAACCGGTTGACAATTCTCCGATTGGTTATCTACAAGGTCTGGAAACTGCCATGGTTTGTACTCGTTGTCAAATACCCTTTATGCATCACCATCCTATAACATAAGATGTGTTGATGTGTGCAGATGTGCAACACTCCCTGATCCTACCACCAATCCAAGGCCATGGGGATATGCAAGGACATCCTCCTACCGAACATGGTTGGTTGATTTCCAAGGCTCAATTTGCAAAGAGAAAGCAAAGAAGTTCTACAAATGAAATGCCACATGCTAACATACAATGAAATAATTTGAGTGTTGGGATTTAATCTTCTGTGTCAAAATTATGTCCAGTAATTTATTTTTTCCAAGAACATTGTAGTCTTTTCCACTTTGCAGGGAGAACTGCCATGTAAGGTGTAACTCCCATGTTCTCTCATACTTGTACCATCTATCACACTATGAATTCTAGTCTACTACTTCTATTTTGGAGTAGCCTTTGACTGTTTTTTTGGTAAAAGGAATTTTGTGGATCAGTGGTAGAGAAATCTTCGTCAACGCCTACTTCATTTGGATCTAAATTGTTGGACTGCATATTTGTAATGTAATTTTGAATAATACCCCCACAGCGGGTGCTAATCACGTGCCATGCAAGAGAACTAGCGAAAAGACACGAGGCTGGACACATGCCCTCCCAAGCCAACCACGCGTCCCCTAAACGCTCCTATGTGCGATTTGGTCTTGTCCTTGCATGCGATTTGGTCTTGTCCCTGCGATTTGGTCCTTTATCGAGTAATGGTCATTACTCCCATGAATAAATCGGATTGGTTTGGTACTCCTGCACTCATGATAAGGGAAGGCAGAGTGAGGAAGAGGGTCCACACATCCCCGGAGGAAAGGAGTTTTTGCAAAGGTTTGGACAGAGCTTGGAATACTACTTTGCGAATCTCCCTCCTCTGCGCAGTAATTTATCGTGGAAGCCGGTTTCCCATTACGCTCACAGCCACTGCAAAAATGTCGCCCGTTAAGAGAAGTTACATCAGGCGCAAGTCCAAACCAGCAGGCCCCTCTCCTGACTCGCTAGTGCGGTTCATGCACGACATTGTGGGGAAGGCCCGTCGTTATAAGGAAGAAATTCCAAAGCAAGCTTGGGAGGACATCCAGGAAGCTGAGGAGGACACTCAGGTGGCTTGAGGTTGTCTTTCGGATACATATATTAGGAACGAATTTGAGGGTCTGGTGCTAGACCCGGGGAACACAAGGGGTCACACCACTCTTTACCAAAAGACCTTGGATTATCATTGGATGCAGAAATCGGTTCTGGGAAGAACCCTGGTGGAAAAAGGAGAAGCACATGTGGAAATTATTCTACAGCAAGATGAGATGGTTGGTTATCTCAAGTAGATCATCCATAATCATCAGCAATTTCCCACCGTCTCGACATAGAACTCGCCGAGGAGCCAGGTTTTCACGACGGCCAGGCCGGTCTGAACCCTTAGCTCGATGTTTATCCTCTGTCTTTGTTTTTGGTTTTAGTATGTCGCTACAGTCACTGTCGTTTTTTTTAGTCTTATGGAAAACTATATTTGTAGACTAGTTCGTAATTCTCAAACTTTTTGGTACAGTCTTGTTTCCTTTCGAGGAAGACTGCTTAAATTTTGATTTCGGGTTTGTTTTCCCAGTCTTGGGAGGGACCTTCACTCTGTATCTTTTTCTTATGGCAATATAAGGTTCTACCCTAACTTACAAAAAAAATGTAATTTTGAAGAATATTATCTAGATATACCTGATCATCATTTGTAATGTAATTTTGAAGAATATTATCTAGATATACCTGATCATCATTTGACTTTGTATCTTTTTAAGTTATATTTTCCTCAATGTTTCCCATAAGTTGTTTTCCATACCCTCGATGACATATTCGCCAACACAATATTTGCAACATTCATAACTTACCTGTAAACCAAAATGAATGATATTTAGTAAGATGGTGCATAAAGCAAAGAATTAAATGTTTTAAGGGAGAACATTTCAGATTAGATCCAAATTTAATAATTTATACCAAAATTGATTGATCGATCTTTAAGTAAAATGGTGCATGACCAATGCGAAAATTATAAAGATGGGGAATAGACACTTCTAATGGAATAAGAGTAAGGATACAGGAAGGCTGTGCAGAAAATGATAGTAGGTTAATGCCATTCTGAACTTTGTAGAAGAAAACAAAAGTTACCAACCATTATGAGACATTGAAAAAGCTAGGTCTAAGGAATGGAGATTTCTACACTTTGTAAAAGCAATTTCTAAAGTTGAACAGAAATGGCATGTGCAGATTCTTCATAGCATCGACTAAGTACAATCTTTTATTTCACAGCGAGGCAAAAGTTAGAGAATCTGTACTTCTTCCTAATATACCAAATATCATGCAATAGCATTAATATCTTGTAACGATTCAAGAGCAATCTGAACTCACATATTTCATGGTATGGTTGCTAGCCAGTTTTACATTCTGAGAAGTATGACTATCATTAAGGTTACGTATTGCTTTGGATCAATTTTGTTTTCAAATGAAGTTATAGTGCTAAGTGTAACCAATTTAAACTGGTGAAAAAGTGTGTTATAAACTAGTTCATTGCTTTTAAAAAAATGGGAACCCATCTTTTTATGGATGATAAACCCATAAATAAGGAAAACCACTTTCACTCTTAAGTGAATAATAGAGTTTGTTGGTACCTTGCCAGTGCCATTACAATAATCTGCTTGAATATTATCATCAATATTCAATATAATCAATAACCACATCCAGCAAACCCCATGCAGGGAATGAGCATTCATGACAGGATTCGAATCTGGGTCAATGCCAAAACAAATGCTCCAAATTGCGGCTAGATCAGTCTAACTGGAAGTAAACCAATCTGAGAGCCAATACCAGTTGTAAATCACACTCACCATGTGACTTCCTTGGAAGAATCTCACTCTTCCTCTTTCTTCTGCTCTACATCACATTCCAACATTCAGTGGTACAGAATAAAAAATAAAAAATAAAATAAAAAATTCTTTCACTTAAATTCATGGTTCTATTGTTAATGTCTTCATTCTTTTTTTATTGATCTTATGATTTCTTCTCTCATGAGTTAATATTTGGATTTGATGAAGTTTTATTTTCACTTTTGCATGCCTAGAATCATAATATAAATTTTTAAATAACTCTAGTCTTCGGTTTGAATTTTTATGCATTTTTATGGATTGCGGAACCTTTATTTTTCTTTAAATTGTAATGCCTTCGCATTTCCGTAATCCACAATCGGGTTGCGGAGCCTTTAAATTGGATTGTTAAATTATAATGTTTTCGCATTCCCGTAATCCGATCCCTATTTTTAAGTTTGGATTTCTTGCCTCCGCACTTCCGCATTCCACAATGCGGATTGTGGAAGTAGGAAAGAGTTTAAACAATAAAATTTAGATTTTTGATTCCGCATTTCTGCATTCCACAATGCGGATTGCGGAAATCGGAAAGAAAATTGAATAATAAAATCTGAGTCATCATTTCCGATCCCGCAAATATTTTGCGGATTGCGGATTGCGGATTGCGTATACTTTAAATTTTCTAAAATCATTCCCGCATTCCCTCATTTTTGACATTCCACAATGCCGATTGCGGGAAGGTAGAATTTCCTCCATATCTTTAACTTTCTGCATTTCCGACTATCGGGTTGCGGATTGCAGAAACAATTAATTTCCTAAAATTAGCTCCGCCTGTCCGCATTTCCACAATCCGCAATCAGGTTGCAGAGCCTTTAAATTGGATTGTTAAATTACAATGTTTCCGCATTCCCGCAATCCGCAATCGTATTGCGGAAATCCCGGTTTTTAAGTTTTGATTTCTTGCCTCCGCACATCCGCATTCCCCAATGCGGATTGGGGAAGTAGAAAAGCGTTTAAACAATAAAATTTAGATTTTCGATTCTGCATTTACGTATTCCACAATGCGGATTGCGGAAATTGGAAATCAAATTGAATAATAAAATTCAAGTCGCCATTTCCGATCCCGCAAATATTTTGCGGATTATGGATTGCGGATACCTAAATTTTCTAAAATCATTCCCGCATTCCCACATTTCCGACATTCCACAATGCGGATTGCAGGAAGGTAGAATTTCCTCCATATCTTTGACTTTCCACGTTTCCAATTATCAGGTTGCGGATTGCGGAAACAATTAATTTCCTAGAATCAACTCTACATGTCCGCAATTCCACATTCCGCAATACGGATTGCATGAGGATGAAATTTTTAATTTTCGAAAATGAGTTTCCGACTGTCTTCAATTCTGCATTTTCTTGATAGATTTGTTTTTAATCTCGACCGTTGATGTGCTTCAGCTCTACGGTTCTGTTTTAATTTTTCCAATCGCGTATTTTTGGTTTAAATACTCTAAGTAACCGATTATTCTTTTTACCATTTTATGCTACAATTTTACATTCCGCAAACAACTTATGCTTTGGGTTTTACCCTGCTGCGGACTCTCATTTTCTCCATCAATTCACAATTAAGTTTTATCTACTTCATGCAAATCATTTGCATAATAATTTGAAATTGAATTGAGATTTTAATTGAAATTTCCTTTCACCATTTTATCAGAAAACCTACTTTCAGCCATGTCAAGGAATACTAGGTCTAAATCGGTTATGGATGAATTGAGAACCAAAGACCCTAATAGAGGAATATTTTCTGATACTCACGGGAGGGTTTCAAAAAACTTTTGGTTATACTGGTCGAGGATTTATACCATTTTTTACAATGACGATTTCTCTGAAATCCAACATGACCAACAAGCCTACATTAATATTGGGAAATCCAAAATCCATGCAATTGCGGCCAGGACATCCCTCATGGGTTATACCGATGTAGTCAAATGGATTTTAGACAATGCCAACCCCCTTGAACATTATTTCAATGATGTAAACCATACTTTGTTGGATTCCTTTAAACCTGAAGTTTTTGCTAAGGTTTACGGACTTAAAACTCCCCAACAACTGCTTACAAAACAATTCCTAGAATCTTTAGCAATCTATTTTAATTTTGATGAGATGATTAAGTCTTGGATGGAAAAACCTGCCATCTATGCTCCAAAACTTGATAGGAAGTACCCTATTTATTGGTTTAAATAACCCTTCTCCTTGTTGTCAGCCATGTTATGCAGGTTGTATGGGTTACCCAACTGTGGGGTCTTCAAGGCAGAATGGGCAACTATAGCGCATCACATTCTCACCACTAGTGATTCCTTCAACTGGGAACAGATATTATCTGTGGTTTTGAAAGAATCTATTGAAAAGTACAAGAAGACCCCTGCTTCCAGGAATCCTGCATTTTATTTATCTGGATATGTCATGGATGTGTTATGTTCAGCCTTCCCTTTTCCTGCCATGGGATGGAATTGGACCAAAGAAGGACCTCCTGTCCATATTTAATGTTCAGTGTTATGGGAAGACAATTTTATACCCCTCATTTATGACATTTGTGATCAATTTCTTGGCTCCATTTATCAAAAAATATTCAAAGAGGATGTCCCCCGCCTTCTCTTCACAGGCCAAGGCATTGATTGCTACTATGGGGGACTGGTATGTTGGTGAGTATTTTTCTTACATTAGAATATGGGGCATAAAAACAGTTCATCTCTTGCCCACGATTGTGCCTGACAGAATGGTTATTGAAGAGATTTCATTTCAAACTATAATTGATGGTGTTTTCCCTCGTTTCATTGGATCCAAAAGGAAAGGTTGGCCCAAGTTTCCCCTTTCTCTTAGACTAGCTTTGGTCATCTAGAATTATACACATGCCACCTTGCTTGGTAAAAAGGTTACAACTCTGAAGCTTGGGGAAGATCCCAAAAGGATGCATGATCCTAAATCTTTCCTGGCCAATCATTTTTCTAAAGAGAACATAAAGAGTAATTATGTGCATGAAACAGAGCCCAATGATTTTATGTATGAAGGTGTAAATTCCTTCCAAGATGTGTTAAACAAAGCTGCCACTCAGGAGGAAAATGGATTCATTCATCAGTATCAGCAAGAGCTCAAGATGAAGGTGTTGCAAGATAGAAAGCTCAAACTCTCAGATGAAGAGACAGCCTAGAAAGAGATGGTGGAGAGAGAGGCACAAAAAGCACAGAAAAAGCAAGTTCAGACTCATTTTCTATTGACTTATTAAAAGGAGGATAAGAAAGGAAAATCTCCAATTGAGGATTCTCAACAGCCTCAGCCTATAACATATCTAAATGCTTTGATACAATATGTTGAAGAAATGAAGAAAAGATTGGCATTTATGAGCTCTGCTCTTGAAACCAAGGCTACTGCTACAACACCTCCAGCTAAGAAGCAGAAAATAAAGGCATCAATAGCACAGGATGAGTTGTTGCAAGTTGATGGCAGTGACCATGATGATGAGTCAACTCTCACCAACATTTCATGCCTAGTTACTATTTCTACTGACTTGACAGTGACCACTTCGGTCACCCATGTTCTTTCCTATCCAATTGAAGATCCATTAATAGAGGATGATGTTTTAGACAATCCCCTGCTTGAAATCACTGCCACCCTCACTGTAACATCTCCTCCACTTATTACCATTCCCTCTAGTTTACCATCTGTACCAGCATCAACCCTTGTTGTTACTCCCATTTCCCCATCTATTCAACTTACCATGCCTATGGAGAATTCCCTCAATTCACCAGAAATGAAACTCTTATGCATCTCTAGATCTTATCTCTTTCATGATTCCCACTTCTGCTCCTTCAGCCTTAGCTACCACAACAACTTCTACTTCCTCATCTCAACTGAACATGCCTATGGAGACTTCCCTCACTTCACCAGAAATTCAAGTCTCTTATGCATCTCTAGATCTTGCTATCTCATCCATGATTCCCATTTCTGCTCCTTCAGCCTTAGCTACCACAACAACTACTACTTCCTCATCTCAACTGAACATGCATATGGATACTTCCCTCAATTCACCAGAAATGCAACTCTCTTATGCATCTCTAGATCATGTTATCTCATCCATGATTCCCATTTCTGCTCCTTCATCCTTAGCTACCACAATAACTGCTACTTCCTCATCTCAACTAAACATGACCATCCCTACCCCTATTGTTTCACAACGTGTGTCTTTGGTCACTGTTTCAGAAGTCTTAACATCCCCTTCTAAGGTAATGGCAGATTTTGGTGAAGATGCAGTAGTTTCCCTTGGTGAGTACTTCTGGAGCAAATCAGAAAAGGCAGTGGTTAATAAAGGTTCTAAAAGAGATAGGGAAGGGATAGTAGTCCAGGGAATTGTTCGGAACCAAATCATATGGAAGAGAGCCTCTATAGATGTTAAACATGAAGCTTTGGAGATAGCCGCTGCAATGGGATCTTTTGCTGGTGCCAACTATGACTCTATAACCACACTCAATAAAGAAATTGAAAAGAAAGAAGAAGAAATTCAAGACCTCGGGAAAAAGAAGATTGAATTTGATCAACAATATCAATCCCAGTTGCAGGGATTGGAGGACAAATACGAATATCAGATTCGGGAGATGCAGTCACAGAATGAATATTTGAGACATCAACTCTAGGAAGTGGAAGGACATAATGCTCAATATGCTAAGAAATTGGTAGTTCTTGAACAACAGTTGAAATTGTCCCAGTCCATTTCTGTTGTTTCATCTTTCTCACAGTTTTCCAAAGATGAGTTTAAAGAATTTTCTTTGAGAATAAATGATGATTATAAAAATCTCTTAGTTGAGTTGTTTCAAGGCCTTAATGAGATTCAAGATGTCTTTAATTCCCTTGAACATTTCTTTGATATTCTCTGTGATCATAATCAAAGAAGAAATGATGTCATGAGGGATTTTGAAGATTTATTGATTGGCAAAAGTGCATCAAATACAAGCCTAAAGTAGTCCCAATTCTAGATAACATCAAGCTGAAGAGAATCAAAATCTATTTACAGTATTGGGAAAATGTTTGTGAGGTGGTGGAATCCACCATTGAAGAAGGGAAAAAGGCTTGCATGAAGCGGTGGTTTGCCTCTGATAATTTGTTGGGATTACTGGAATTCCCTGTTATGAATCAAATAGAAAATTCCCTTCCACCTAAGCTCGTGATCACTCAAGTTGAAGAAAATCATTTATAGTCTAAAGAGCGTGTTGAACATCTGGAGCATATTCATATCAAAGAAATCAAAGAATTAGTTGAGTTCCCAGTTTCTTCAAGGATGAAATTAAATGTTTTCTTACGAGAATGGTCCAAGGCAAACAAGAGGGAGATCGATGGTTTCCTTTGCAAAGCTCAACTTCATCTCAAGCATGCTCAATACAAGGACGTTGATGATCTTTTAGATATTTTTCCAAGTGGCAATCTCCCTTGGTAAATCTTGATCTAATATGTTGTAATCCCTAATTTCATGGGAAATCAGTTTCTTTGTAACTTATTGTAATTATTATTTAAAGAGACTTAGATCTCATGTGAAGAGGGGGAAAACTGCTGGAGAAAAGAACTGGAGGCATACTGTTGAACATAGAGTGTTGTAATTTGTTACAGACTTTAATGAGAATCAGTCAGTTTTCTCTTATCTTTTCTTTTTGTTAATTCATTTGTCAAGTTTTCTTGATGAGTATTGTTTTTTCTTGCACTAAATGATTCACTTTTCTTTGGTTATGAAATCATAAACATACGAATTTATATTTGATTTATCATTTATGATTCACATGAAGATTAAGTAACAGGAAATTATTTTCTCTCTTTTATATAATCTTATTCATTATTTTGTAACATGGATTGTCCTGGTAATCTCTAGCATACTTGAATTCTTGTAATTGAATTCCATGAATGATGTGTCGGACACACTTAAAAAAAGATTTGAATGATATGCCGGACATACAAGGTCATAGGTAATTCATTCCTTGTTTGACTTTGATTACGATGTCCCTTTTGAAATATGTTGCATAGAGCTTAATGGTATTTCTAGATTTGGTAGATTTGTCAAATAAGCTAGAGGGCAAGGAATGCAGAAGAAATACATTATTATCTCATTTGAAATCAATGTTATATTCGATGAAGAGTGCATTCATT
Organism: Larix kaempferi; assembly: GCA_027924585.1. Taxonomy (NCBI): domain Eukaryota; kingdom Viridiplantae; phylum Streptophyta; class Pinopsida; order Pinales; family Pinaceae; genus Larix; species Larix kaempferi. Next base: position 51,224,506 of record BSBM01000753.1, read on the forward strand.
ATAATGTTAGATTCTTGCCACCATTATATATCATTGAGCTAAATTTATGGTTTTTTTCAAGAAGATTCTACTTCATGGTTCATTTTGTGTTTCGTGTTACCTTTAGTTAAATATTTTTTTTGGTATTTCAGTGACAAAGGGTTGCAGATCCGTCTATGTGATTTTTCTCCCAGTTTAGTATCACGTGAGGCTTCTCGATAGTTGTTAGTCCCAACAATTTTTTTTATAGTTGTAGATCAATTTTGAAATGACATTTGCAGGTCATAGGTGGGGATATCCCAAGTTCACTGGATGGATTTCAAACGAGATTGGAACATCATATGTGGGCATAATTTTAATTCACTGAAAGATCCGTTAATAGACATCAAAGACAACTTTTGTTATGCATTGAAAATCAGTATAAGATGAATCGGGCATTCTTTAGATGATGTATCTAATTTATATTAGAGAAAGCACTGGGATGTTGATTAATAATATATCAATAGTATATATATCAATAAAAATTTAAAAATAATGTTCATCACATAAAAAAAATAATGGCTAATTTGTATGTGATGATGTTAGGATTTGAAACCTTGGAACCTTTTATTGATTTGTAAATATTTCTTTGTTGTCTCCAATTTGTTTTCCCTTGACATTTTTACCCAGACTGCAGGTTCTTGTACCAACTGATTAACCTGAGAAGTTGTAGTGTCATTGTTCTTCTAGGTCTTACACCTTGTTTTCCAACCAGAAATTTTAAGACTTCTCAACTTCCATCTTGGACAACTATGACCTTAATTTATGGTTAGATTGTATAATTTTTGCCCAATTAATTTGTCATTGATCAAGTAGAAGTCCTATATATTGTAATGATTAGGAACAGAATTTCCATCCTATCATTTCTAGCTCTGATTGATTCATCATGTATTTAGTTAATACATAACACATGTTTCTGTGAGTCGGAAAAAATCATGTTGTAAACCTATTTGAATTTGAAACACAAGTTCAAAGCTTCTAACTAATCTCTTTCATGTATTGATGAAATATTTGTGAAGTATCCAACTTAGCCCAAGATGACTTAGCAAGCAACATTGTAGATATAATCTTCCAAACCAGCTGGTTAAAAAATGAAACACCTTGCAAGATAGAAAGGTTTATGAAAATCCACAATATCCAGAAGACCATCAACAAATTCGAAGATTACAGAGACTTGGTAAAGCCCAAAGCCAACAAGTCAGCCAAGAAGCACCCAAGGTGCACAGCAGATGGTAACGAATTGCTTCATTTCCGATGCATTACATTCACTTGTTCACTTGGCATGAATGGGTTAAATAACCTATGTAATTTTCCATCCTGCAACATCTCCAATATCATCCGACGTGGATTCTCCTCAAAAGTTGAGAATGGGAGAGGAATTTACACAATAGTAAGCAATGAAAAATCCCATGATTCCATTGAGGTATCAGAGGAGGATGAATCAAAGGATAAGAGAGCAATGCTAGTTTGCGGGGTTATTGTCGGGCGGGTTATTTCCACTATTTATGATGGCATTGCGACTTGGCGTTCACGTTCAATTTCACTGGTAAAACTAAAAAAACGGAGTCCATAACAATACTTTTGTTTCCCGGTCTAGGACGCCTGTAGTATCAGATGAATAGATGAAATCATTTGGGGAAATCAAGATTCCGAAAATGGTTTCGCTGGAGGGAAACGCGAATTGGAATGGCAGGGTGGCAAGCAACGCGAATTCGAATGGAATTGGGATGCAGGTTGACGTTCACCAACCCCTCCAACCTACATTAACTCATTCACGTGGACGTCGAGGAAGGAGGGGCGGAGTTGACACCCGAGGATTACATAGGTGTCAGGACGAGGGGACAGGGGATCGGTGTCGGAGTGGGGTCGACGGCCACCGGACGATTTCACTTGGACGGCGAAATCGTCGCTCTTATAGATAACTCCTATATATATGTCATGCATGCATGGTAGTCATGAATAACTCTTGGTATATGTATATGCCATGCATGATATGGCTCACGCTTGACCCGAGTCCCGGAGGGTGGACATGTAAACAAGCCGGAAATCTCTTACCGAGAAATAGGATGTGCACGGAAATTTCAAGTGTGTCAGAGCCCCTGCAACAGTCTTAACTAAACTATTGCAGAGTGCATATCGGTTGCCTTCAAGGAATGGGCAGACGAAAATCGTATTAATTAATACCCTACGAAAACTTACGCAACCACGTCATCGATCCTTGGGACGTGAAAACCAAAAACACTATCACTTGTACGCAACAAATAAAATACCAAATAACTACCAATTTTAAAAAATTGCAAATATAAAATAGCGTTCATACTATATTGCAATATTGATGAAATATAAAAATTAAAAACTAGATGTTGGATTAATTCACCAACTTGAAAACTATCCATTTTAAAAAGTTGCAAATATAAAATAACATTCATATTATATTGTAATATTGGCTAAATATAAAAAATAAAAACTAGATGTTGGATTAATTTACCAACTTAAAAACTAAATGTCACGGACATAATAATAATAACAAATAAACTAAATATCACAGAAATAATAATAATTATAATAAAATAAATAAATTGTACTTTCCATTCAACTTTAATAAATATATTTACATTGATTTAACACATATATTCAATGGATTTCGTATCTCCACAATTATGGATCTGAGAAGCTTCTATAGCTTTTAGCTTGTACATACTTTTGGTGTTGGTGTATGGCCGTTAGACCCAATTTAATAATCATGACACCTTCCATTTCTCAACATCTCTCTTATCTAAACACACCAACCACTTTTTTAAATATTCGAATTATGATGAGACTATAACTAAACCACTTTCGCAACTCTACAAAGTACGTGATGCTTTTTTCTTTTAAATAAACATGTACCAACACTAGGTCAATGCGATTTGTATAAAGTAGATGGCTTAATGATAATCAAATATATTCTCTCTCCATAACGAAAGTAGTATTTTCACTAGAGCACTATGGATGAAAAGTATGTATCATGGTCATAAGGAAATGATTGTTAGAACATTATGATAATAGTATTTTCCCTAAAGCAACATGGATGAAAAGTTTGTATCATTTTCATAAGGAAATGATCGTGATATTTTTTAATTAAGTTAAGAATATAGTTAATTTAATATTTATTTTTATATTAAAATAGGAAATTTATTATTTTCAAATATTTTATGGATATAGTAATAAAATCATAAAAAAGTTTTTATAAAGATTAAATGATTTTTCAAAATAAAAAATATGAAATATGAAATTTTTTATCAAATAGATTTATCTAGATACAAAACATTAAAATAAAGGTTTAGACTCTTAATTATATAAGTTTTTTAAAGTTATATATGTCTGTGTCAAAAATTCCACATGAAATTATGATGTTCACACCATAATTTGATTTTTTGAGAAAAATAGCACTTTGTGTTATTTATATTAGCTATACATTTCAATAAGTAAGTTTTGTTTTAGATTTTGGCAAAACCCAAGGATTTGAGATGTTAGGGTCTTATAAATGTTAATCACTTTGGAAGGGCATTTGTTGCTAAGAGCCCATGGAGTCTCATCTTAAGGGGCGGGCTTTAGAATCAAGTCCTCATCCATAAATATATTGAGCCCTCTGTTGTTGAAGGCTGGATTAGAATCCCATCCAAAATTATCCATATTGTGTCAATTGTATGGAAGGTCATTATATTAATTTTTTCTCTAATATAGAATTGAAGGAAAAAGGTTCAGATAGGGGTTGATCCTTGGGTTGGAAGTGGAGAGGGTCATGATATTTTTTATAATATAGTCCACACCCTACAAGGAAAAGGTATCTTCATTCTAGTGCAGATTTCCTCTCTAAAACATGCTATCTTTTGGAAACAAGATAGGACAAGGAAAAAATCATAAGGTTGGAAGGGAATGAGAAGGAACAGTGGGAGGCTTACACACTAAGTCATGTTCAACCCAAAGAAGTAAATGATAAGTTGTCTAGTTAGAAAACCCAACACTGGGATTCTACAACTTCGATCTCAACTTAAAGAAATGTTTGTTAATGATCATCTTGATGGAGATTCATCCCACCTTTCTGATATGATTCTTAGTGTAAATGTATATTTGTTAGCTACAAAAATATTCCCAAAGCAATTCCCCATAAGTAATTTGCTCATAATCCTATTGACAAAATAGGGACATGGGGTATTTTGATGAAGCAAGCCAAGGATCTCCTCCCAAATATGGAGCACTTGGCATTGTTTTTTAAATAAATACCATTTTTTTTTTCTAGGTTTAAGGTTGATTGGGAGGGGAATCTAACAATTATAATGAGCTCCTTGCTTTAAATTGTTTTTTAATTTATCTTATAAAAGAAGCTTAAAATTTATAATGCTTTCATTAGTAGTAATAAATTGGATGAAGGGTGAATTTATAATGGAGAGTCTTAAGTCCTATTTTTTTATGAGATTAAATGGTTGATTTTTATTTTAATTCAACTTAGTTTTATCATGTTTATGGAGAACTCAACTCCAAAGCTAATTATCTCTCTAAAGAAGGATTCTATATGGATGTTAAAGTTGGCGTGTTTTAGAAGTTAAGGATGGGCATATTATTTCAGAATCCCTCCTTTTAGCTTTTAATTAATAGTAGTTGGAAATCTCTTCTAGATTGGTCTTTATCCTTTGTTATATATGCTTATGGTCAAAAGCTCTTTTTAAAGTTACTAGCACATATTTCAAAAGTTAATTCTCTTTAGATTGGTCCTTGTCCTTTGTTATATGCTTATGGTCAAAAGCTCTTTTTAAAGTTACTAGCACATATTTCAAAAGTTAATTCTCTGTAGATTGGTCCTTGTCCTTTGTTATATATGCTTATGGTCAAAAGCTCTTTTTGTTAGTTGCTAGCACATGTTTCAAAAGTTAATTCTCTTTGATATGGTTTGAATACCTTTAGATATGTTTGGGAAAGTTTTGTGATTTCTCTCTTTGTAAAAATTCTCTTTTTTGGTGGAGGCCGTCATATCATGGGGATGCTAATGTAATTTTTAAGTACTCTTGAATAAAGTAGATATGAGGGTTTTGAACTAGTTTTGAAAATTTGTGATAATGAATAAACCTTTTAGGATGTATGAATTGATTTGTATGAACAATATTTGAACTAGCATACCCATGAAGTGGGGGAAATTGAACATCGATGTGAAGTAAGGTGGTTGTGTTAATTGATTTGTATGAACAATATTTGAACTAGCATACCCATGAAGTGGGGGAAATTGAACATCGATGTGAAGTAAGGTGGTTGTGTTGTTTGAAGGTGGTTGTGTTGTTTGAAGATAGAGGTGTTTTTTTGGATGGTCTATGAATAACTAATAAAGGTTCTCTTGAATAGGGTCCATGAATAACTTAAAAGGGTTGTTTAGCAAGCTAGGTGGCAATAGAAATATGGTGGGAGGATGTGGTGTAGGAGGTCATGAGATAACCATTTATTGTTAAATCAATAATAGGTCCACAACAATTGGAGTTTGTAATGGAGCTCACCTAATGTTCCAACATGCTCGATGGTTATCCCAAATGAGACATGTGGCAAGAATAACACACTGGTGATATATAAAGAGAATCTCCCAAGTATCATTTGATTAGAGAAAATCAAGGTTTATCATTATGTCCGGGACATTTTTCACATGGCATTAATACAACTCAATTATAGGCTTGGAACAATCAGTTCAAATGAGATTAATAGTCCACAATGAATGAGAGGAAATCATGTTAACATTTTTCTAGTAACGATGGCTCATTGGATTTGCTTATTTGTCCTTTCCTATGTTATGTATGTTCCATGAACTAGGCATGAAACCCATTTCAAACAAATCCGATGTGACCTATCTTACAATCTATAAATTTATTAGTTACCTTATGTGTTAAAACACTAGCATGAAATGTGTGTGTTTCAGTGCAAACCTTTAGTTCAGTATGTTTGGTTTGGAACCAAAATTTAACTTACTATCTTGATGAAAATTTGTTGACTCTGTTCTCGTCATTGTGTATCGTCATGATATAGACATGCCTAAAAATCCTATAAAAGAAGGATAAAATGGGTTTCGGTGGTTGTCACTAAAGCATGGAACCATAAAAAATAAAGACCCTACTTACAAAACCTCCCCACTGTGGATTGTTTTATGAAATTGTTTAATAATTTGATGCAAAGTTAATTTAATTTAGTATGTGTGTGTAGTCACAAGGTCATGTACATCTCCATCTCTTGAATATGATACTGAGTGTGGCAATGGTAATTTTTTTTGGGCCCATTGATTAGCATCTTGATATTCTTAGGTGCTCCCTTGATGTTTCTAATTCTATATTTACTCTCAAAGTATTATTTTCTGATTTTCTCTAGATCAATTTGCATTGTTTGGTTGTTCTAATGTTCACTAGTCTAGACATGAAGTGAGAGCAAGGGAGTGCACAAGGGAATATATGTATCCCTTCCATGCTCTTTGTTCACATCCACATATAAGATGGAGATAGAAGGTAAGTCAAAATTGTCATTAACTCTTCCTTATCACTTTATCTCCCCCTCCCCCAAATGTATAACCCTAAAACTTCAATTCATCAATTATGGATCAAAGAGTTGTATTTGATTTTTACAAGTGAGGGGCTAGCTATCAAGTTCCAAGTTATTCTAGTACACAAAATTATAGCAACACGGTCACTAATCTCCATTTTCCCCTTAAAATGGCACTAGGGTTGACTATTGTAGCAAGGGAGGTACAACAAAGGAAACCATGTAAAGAATCCAAGGAAACAAAGATAATGAAGCATGTTGAATGTTGAATGTCATTAGGGTTGACACAAGTAAATCTAAGGAATCAACGAAAAAATAAAGAAAATACGATAACATAAGAAAATCTAGGTAAAATAAAGGATAGGCAACTAAATATTTGAAGGAATTGCTTGCCTATAGGATTTTGGATTTTGTGCAAATATGATGTCTATATGAAGCAGGCATGAAAAGCATAATAGTCAATTTCAAACAATTTTGTTAAGAAATGAGTCCAAGATTTTACAGAAAACATGTGTTAGCAAAATAAGTGTAATAATAATGGAGGCCATGGACATGGTAGCCTAAGTCATTGTTGGCACCATGTCGTATATATGGGGAAAATGTAGGTTTCCATATGATGCACAAACTATGCAATATTTGAGTGGTGTCATCCCCTAAAAGAAATGTGTTTGGCATAATATTTTTTTAATAATATTAATTTCATGGTCTAAACATGCTACAGATTGATTGGCATTATTTAGTAGAGAAAATCATAAAAAAGTAAAAAATGTAGAATGCTTAGCTTACGTCTCTTAAATTTGTTAATATCCCCAATGGAGAAATGAATCTACAATCAATGGTTGCTAATTTATCAACCAAAATGCATTTTGTCAATGTGGGAAAATTTCTTCCATCACAATATATGTCATTCATGGCTTAGTGTCCACGTCAACTTTTGTCAAATCTACGAGATTGATTATATCACAACACCAAAGAAAAAATCAGCAAATTGTCTAACTAATTTTGGAGAAAAAAAACATGAATTTTTCTATTAGATGACAACCACAGAGATTTCTAAGCATTCACACTTACATAAAAAAAAAGGAGTTTGTGTGAAGCACTACATTTTTTAGGGATAGATTTGCTTCCTTTGTAACCTAAATTAAAGAAATTGCTAGATCAAAATTGGTTCACATTATTCGCGAGTAACATCCAAGTCTTTAGAAACAAGATATTTAGCTTCTTGAACTTTATTTCACAAGTTACTTATTTCCAACTAAATTTGTCCATGCTATTTGTCTCTTTAAAAACAACACCGAGTAAAGGATCTAAATTTGAGCACAAAAGAATGAGCTCCATAAGGAATATTTTCTTACATTTTATTTAGCATGAGCAATGGTGATAAATTTTAAGTTTTTGTTTCATTATTAACAAATTGTAGATGTGAGCAAAATCTCCAGCAACAACCAAGTATTTTGCTACAAAACCTTTAGCTTCCATAGTTTTTATTTGAAATTTTAGTTGTAATTGAAGGGCAAAGGTGCAATGAGCACCAGTGTGACTAAAGAAGATGAGTCTCAATGTATATACAAGGAGGAGGGAAATCGGTTGGTTAGATGGACAAATGGCAAGTTTTGATAATGCGCTAATATATGATGAAAGATACCATAGAAATCGCCCTTTAAAAGAATTCCTTCAATGTAATTGGACTATAGGATTTTTTGGACATATTTTGAGTCTATTAGTCAAAAAAATATTCCAAGAGATACTCTTGAAATGGTTTGTGCATTTGTAGAATGTATTTTTTTTTCTCTCAAATATAATTTAATTTTTTTTCCAAGGAAAAAAAACTTTAAACTTGGAGTTTAAATTTAAGTACCATATATCCCATTCTAATCATTATACGAAGGTAAAGCTACTTTAACATATGACAATCATACCAATCTTGTCATTATAGGAAGGTAAAGCTAGTTCAACATATAGCAATGTATTTATGTGGTAGATTTACTAATTAATAGTTGGTGGTTATTGAGGATGATGCATAACTACGATGGGGATGACATGCCTTCCATCTATTACAACCTTGTTAGTCGCCACTTTGGATTGAAGTTAATATGTCACTACATTTTTTTCTTTGTATATTAGCTCTCTATAACATAGAGTGGGAAAAATATTTGCATTTCTTCCTTCCTAAGAGCTCTCACCAGCTTGTTGTGTTGGATTATGGCCTTGTTGCATAACGTGATTCACACTAGCCATAATATCCATAACCATTCCTTAATGTTAGTTATCCAAATCATATTTTTGTTAGAGGGCATAAGCTAAGATTGATATTTTCTCTTGAGTTTCCATGTTCTCCCTCATCATCCACATCCTTAACAACCCATTAGGTATCTAATGTTTCCTAAAATATATATTTGTTGTTTGGGTATGTAGATGAAAAGATATAGGGTTGACCCATGACCCTCTTTCCTTCATACCTTTCATTTGTATTTCCTTGGCCTTAACCTTAATATGAGAGGAGTGATAAATTTTGTAGTTCATGATTTGACTTTCAACCCACTCAAAGTACTAGTTGCAAGTGTCATATTTGCACTTGGGGGTAGCTTATGAGTCTCTATAACTACAAAGGAATCACTCCTGATGGAACAAATTGGAGCCTTCCAAGTTATATAGACCCAATGAATCTATGGTCAACTTTACTCCCGTAATGCCCTCAACAATATTTGTTCTTAGAATTCAACAGTATGTAGAAGAAAAGGTGTTTTTTCTTTCTTTGAGATCACACTTGGTACCCTAGATAAATTGGCTTCCTTAGGATTATGAAGAAGAAATGTTTGACATCATCTAAATATGTATGACATGATACTTCTAAGATCTAAATATTTCTCTATCCACCTTTGTCTTCCATGGAAAGAGCATAGTACCTTACCACCTATCATTATGGGAAGGTAATTATTGAAATTGGATCGTTGTGCCACAATGAGCAAAATCTTCTAGATTTTATGCTCAATATGACCTCTTGGATCAGCTCCCCTTAGCTACTTCCACCCCTTGGAAAGATATCTCAACCAAATTTGTCTCACAAGAATAAGCCAATTCTCCCATCAACTAGGCTCATTCCTTGGTACTATTACCCTTTCCTTTTGTATGCCCATCATTGCTGCTCAATGTGATATGCAGTGAACTAACTAGGTTGTTCCATATGTTGGCACATGGCAATGTGAGGTGTCTTCCTTTTTTTCCATCTCGTTTTTCACAATATCATCACTAATCATTGTACCTTTATATTATGAATTTTGTTGTTGACATGGGAGCAATATCCCACAATCCACCTTCCCTTATGTATGCTAATAAGGTCCTTACAAACTAGGATTCATGCCATTCAAATTTGTTCATCCTTGACTAAGTCCCCTCACACTATTGAGATGAGTTCCACCCCATCATGCTCAACACTAAAGTATGAAATGTCTATTTTGAATTTGAGATAAAAGTATCATAATTTTTATTTGGATAAATAAGTTGGAAAAATGTATACTTATCCAACATAAAATTTATAAAACAAGAGCCACGAGGTGGCAATGTCTTTGACATTGCCATTGCCACTATCTCAAAAGGATGCTTGTGCATGTCTTTGTCTATTTAATGATATATATGTTCTCAATCCCAGTGTTTTTCTTCTCATTTGTGTGCATTTTTCAATGTTTACTATGAGCTTTATGTGTATTTTTTTCAATATGTACACACACTTCCGTTTGCTAATTTTATCTTTGTTATTGCATTACAATTCATGGAAAGCTACTTCATGAAATGTTCTATATAAAAAAGATCAAATGAGTGGTCAAACTAAATGAAAAATCTAACATTTTATCCTATTTCAAAACTATATGTTAAAATAAAGTTAAAGAGGCTATGATCAAACTAAATGAAAAGCTTAACATTTTGTCTTATTTTAGAACTATATGTTAAAATAAAGTTAAAGAGGCTTATGAATCGAGAAAATTTTTGGTGAACTCATCATCAAAGTAAAGCTACGATCTTATCCAAGTATATGGATCAGTTGGTAGTCTTGGTAAGGTTGTCATGCTAAGTCATTTGTTTGTTTTAGTAAGGAAAGCTTATCCAAAATCTAGTGAGACCGTATGGAGTCATTTGGATATCTTAACAGGCCAATAATCTTATCCAATTTTATTGAAAGTCATTGCATTATATAATCATTTGTTATTTTTGTGGACCATTTTGTTGCCTTACTTGTAGTGAATTATCTTTTACAAGGCTTGCCCCATTATAGGATTTAACATTAAGCCTAAAAATGGAATCATAATGAACAACATTGAGATTAATATTTTCTTAGATTAATAACCATAGATGGTTTCTTAGCTGAATTTCTTTAAGCACGAGTAGTCCACCATGCGATTTTTCCCTTAAACAAGTTCCAAATCATAGGTAAGCAGCTTGGGATGATAATTCACAGATGCTTGTAAGTATATCCTCATGATGGTAACCTTAGATAGTTACTCACGTTAGTTCCATCTTTTCACAGGAAATCCCAACTACTTGTTTAAATAATAGTGCACTATAATTGGAAACATGGCGACTTCTTATTTAGTCTTTATCATAAGTGGAGTTTTCCATCTTCCCAAAAAAAAACTCAAAACATGACTATTCATTTCCTTCCACCAAATGCAATGTCCTCGCAGTTGCTAATAGCTATTGCTACAAGATGGAAGCTATAGAAATATGATACATTTGCGACAAATTGTAATAGAAAAGAAAATTATTTTTCCACAAAACTACTTAGCCAATGAATCGATATCTCAATGTTTTATGGGGACAAGGATAGTTAGAGAAGATGCAAAACTTGTGCTAAGGATCCTTCTTGATCAAAGACCCCATTTTTTACATCAAAATATGGATACATCAACGTGGACTTTTTGTTTTTGTGCAGCAAGATTAATCCGGCGTCTGCGGGAAATTTTTGGTAGACTATGGCCAAAACATTAGTGGAATGTTTTTATTATTAATTTTTTTATTAAATAAACCTTTTCTCCACCATTTGATTGGCTCTGGACACATGACGTATGCCTCGTTATCAACGTCCCAGGGGCCGGCGACGCGCTGACCTCAACATATTTCTTACAGGATTTGGTCATTCAATAGTGGACCTGTAATATGGTTTGATCTATGTGCCTGCAGTATGGTTTGATCAGGTACTATGAACAGAACGACATTCATTCACGACAAGTAACAGTCCTCAAATCCCTTACATATTATGCATAGCTTCACCTTGGAAGCGACGTTGAAGACAATTTAAGAGTGCATACTTGTTTGGCAATGCAATTGCACATATATGTTAACAAGAGAGAATTTTAATTCACAGTCAATGAATAAAGTTTGACCAGGGCACTAGCAAAATACCACATGAATATGGGAAACTATTTTTTGGCAAAAACAAATTGTTGTATATAATGCCAAGATAAATTAGAACATATATATCTCTCAAAGAAATGCCATTCAATGCTGCTATCAATATTTCATCGATGTTGTATAAACTACATATTCTATCTAGGTGGAGAAAACTGAACATGTTTTTTAGAAGTCACATAAGAAGTTCTTTGGGAAAAGATCAATATCCTACAGCCTAGAAGCTTGAAGTTTGAAATGCTTTCTAGCTAAAATACGGGTGCTAACAACGGTTAAACTACATACAATACTGTAAAGCTCTGCAATCTAGTTTCAAAGATCCATCTAATTGTTTTTTTTCCTATGTAGGCTATCATGACATTTTTTTTCAAATGCAATCAAAATGCCAGTCACCTATTACATATGTCAATTTCAATTTAGTTTTCATTTCTCCAAAAGAGGGCAGGGGAAATCCTCTTGTTAGAAAAACAGGATCACAGAGCAATAATAATAAACATAAATGAAAATATAATCACACACACATTACAAGAGAGACACAGATATATCGTGGTTCACCCCAAGATGGGCTACATCCACACTGAAGTTGCCAGTCCTTATTATTATTCCGTCTAGCAAAGTGAAGGGATACAACCTACAGCACAACCGCTGCACTTCCTCTTCACTGCCTCACAGTCTCTCTTATGATCTTAGAGATCTTTACCATGCATAAAACCTAATACATCCACACTATCCGTATTACAATGTCTTTCTTTTATAAGGGAAATACAATGGAAAAATACCACGGGATACCCAAAACCATGGGCCCGAAAACTGTTGGCGAAAACAGCCCCAAAACATTTTTCTCGGGGGCGTTGCCCCCGAACCCCAAGGTAAGGGAATGAGTGTATAGTCCTTTGGGGTGCATGACTGAGACAATATCATCTATGAGACTGGAATATCTAGCTCCACAACCAACAATCTCCCACTTGGAGACTGATCACAGCAACTCCACCGCTGCTGGACTTGGACTTGGCAAATTTCTCCTCTTCACCTTCATGCTAGAAGGCCAACTGAAACCAAGCAAGAACTCAGTTTCTCTCTGGTCACTACCTTTGTGAACATGTGTGCAGGATTCTGGCTAGTATGTATCTTTTCTAGCTTCAACAGTTCATCTTCCATAACAGACCGTATGAAATGGTACTTGAGTTGTATATGTTTAGTCCTAGAATGGAATGCTGAGTTCTTTGCAAGATGAATGGCACTCTGGCTGTCACTATACAACCTTCTATCCTTCTGCTTCTTACCCACTTCCTCCATCAACCTTTGCAACCAAATCATCTCTTTACTAGCCTCTGTAATAGCAACATACTCTGCTTCCGTTGTTGAAAGTGCAACAACCTTCTGCAGTTTCAAAATCCAACTTACTGTTGTTCCACCTACAGTAAACACATACCCTGTGGTGCTCCTCCTACTATCCTTATCACCTGCCATATCTGCATCAACATATCCCTGTAGAACAGTGTCTGAACCTCCAAAACATAATGCATGTGTGGTAGTACCTCTCAAATACCTGAGAATCCACTGTACTGCCTTCCAATGTTCTTTACCTGGATTGTTCATATATATGCTCACAAATCTCACTGCATGTGCAATATCTGGTCTTGTGCACACCATGGCATACATCAAGCTGCCAACTCCTGATTGATAGGGAATCTTGGACATGTAATCTGTCTCTTCCTGTGTCTTGGGACACATTTCCTTACTTAGATTGAAATGGCTAGCCAAAGGTGTACTTACTAGTTTTGCATTATGCGTTATGAACCTCTCCATCACCTTTTGTATGTACTCACTCTGAGACAATGTCAATTTGCGACTTTTCATGTCTCTCGTTATTCTCATACCAAGGATTTGCTTTGCAGCACCCAAATCCTTCATCGCAAATGAATTAGCTAGATTCCTTTTGAATACATTTATATCATGCATGTTAGACCCTGCAACAAGCATGTCATCCACATACAATAACAAGATAATATATCTTTCATTGTCTAGCTTCTTAAAATAAACACAGTGGTCAGAATGACATCTACTATAACCTTGTTCTGTCATAAACCTGTCAAATTTTAAATACCATTGCCTTGGAGCTTGCTTCAAGCCATACAAACTCTTTTTCAACCTACATATCAAGTTCTCCTTACCTTTGATCTCATACCCTTGTGGCTACTGCATATATATCTCTTCCTCCAAATCCCCATGGAGAAAGGTTGTTTTTACATCTAATTGTTCAAGATGCAAACCTTCTACCACCACTAGACTTAAGATAGTCCTAATTGAATTCATCTTAACAACAAGAGAAAATATTTCATCAAAATCTATACCTTTCTTTTATGCAAACCCCTTTACAACAAGTCTGGCCTTGTACCGCTTCTTGCCTCCTTCTTCTTCCTTCAACCTGTAAATCCATTTGTTCCTGCAATGCTCTTTTACCAGCAGGAAAATGAACCAAATCCTAAGTCTGGTTTCCTACTAATGAGTCCATCTCCTCATTCATGCCTTGCTCCCACTTCTTTCTAGTTTCCACCTGCATTGTTTCTTCATAACACTCTGGTTCACCAGCATCAGTCATCAATAAATAATACATTGAAGGAGAGTATCGTTCAGGGAGTCTACTTAACCTGGTAGATCTTCTTGCAGTTGCAGGAGTTTCAGGTACTTGCTGTTGTTCTTGATTTTTTGGCACCTTTGGAACTTCATTTTCTTTAATTTCATCAAGTACTGTGTACTCTGTGTTTTCCTTTTCCTGTTTCTTTCCCTGCAACTGATCTTTATACATGACCTTTTCATTGAATATCACATCTCTACTCCTGATGATTTTGTTATTTTCATAATCCCATAATCGATAACCAAAATCATCAACCCCATATCCAATAAAGGTACATTTCTTGGATTTAGCTTCAAGCTTTGTTCTATTATCTTTATCAATATGGACAAATGCTTCACAACCAAATGTCCTCAGAAATGAGTAGTTTACCCTTTTACCTATCCATGCCTCCTCTGGAATACCACCATCCAAAGCACTTGAAGGTCCTCTATTTATTAAATAAACAGCAGTGTTTACAGCATCTGCCCAAAACTATAAGGGAAACCTTGCATGCAATCTCATACACCTTGCACGCTCCATGATCGTTCTGCTCATCCTTTCAAACACACCATTTTCTTGTGGTGTTCCTGGGACTGTCTTCTCTCTACGAATCCCATGGTATGAACAGTAACTATCAAACTCCTTGCCGTAATACTCACCTTCATTATCAGATCTGAGACATTTCAACCTTTTTCTTGTCTCATTCTCAACCAAAGCTTTCCACTTCTTAAAAGTAGCAAACACATCAGATTTATGTCTAATGCAATAAACCCAAGTTTTCCTAGTTGCATCATCAATCAATGTAACATAATAATGAGAGCCACCAAGAGATTGTACCTGAGCCGGTCTCCATACATATGTATGCACAAGCTCTAACTTTTCATTCTTTTTCTGTTTCCCAACCCTGAGAAATCTGACTCTCTTTTGTTTTCCATAAACACAGTTTTCACATAATTCCAAACTTACCTGCTTCAAATCTGGCAGCAACTTCCTTGAGTGGACAATCTGCATCCCCTTCTCACTCATGTGGCCAAGCCTATGATGCCACAATGCTGTATCTATTCCTGTGAAAGCTAAAGAGATAGAATGGTCAGTATTATGAGGACATAAATACAACGTACCTACCCTGTCTCCTTTTTCTATCACCATTGATCCTTTAGTGATCTTCTACCACTTTTCTCCAAATGTAGATAGACAGCCGTCATCTCCCAACTGCCTTGTTGAAATCAGATTTCTTTTCATAGCAGGAATATGCCTTACATCTTTTAACAGCCAATCAGTTACATTCTTAACTTTTATCCATACCTTACCCATTCCAACAATTTTACATGGCTCATCATCACCCAATAAAACATGTCCAAAATCGCCTAGAACATAATCATGAAAGTATTTCCTATGGGGTGTAGCATGACATGAAGCCCCTGAATCTACTAGCCAATAATCACTAGTATTATCTAATGCAAGAATCAAAGCATCTTATAACACATCACCTGCTACATTTGCTTCCTGGGTAGTTTCCTACTGTGCATCTCCTTTCTTCTTTAGAGATCTGCAGTCTTTCTTCAGATGTCCTTTCTTTCCACAATTCCAGCACTCTATCTTTCCCAGTCTGGACTTGGATATCTTTCCTAGTATGGACTTGGATCTTCCCGTTTTAGACTTGCCACGATTACCTTAGCTCTTTCCTCTCTCCTTTTGTATTTCCCTGCTCTCCATGGTCAACGCATTACCTGATGTATCACCTATCTTTTTCTTCGCATTTCCTCGCTAAGAATAACACCAATAACATCATGAAATTTCAAGGTGTTTGAACCGGAGATAGGGTTACTTACAGCAATGACCAAGCTATTCCATCTTTTTGGCAATGAACACAATATTAGAAGAGCCCTAACCTCATCATCAAAGTTCACACTTACAGAACTTAGTTGATTTGTAACCGTATTAAACTCATTTAAATGATCAGTAACAGATCCACCTTCAGCCATCTTCATATTAAATAAACACTTCATTAGAAATACCTTGTTGGAGGCCGAGGGTTTTTCATACAACTTACCTAGTGCGCTCATCAAACCCTCTGTTGTCGTTTCTTTTGAGATATTGAAAGCCACCTACAAATCCAGGCTCAACCGTATTGTTCCCAGAGCCTTTCTATCAAGAACCTCCCATTATTCATCCTCCATAGCCACCGGTTGTTTTACTTTTCCTCCCAACGACAGGAATAGATCCTTCTAGTACAAATAGTCCTCCATTTGCATCTTCCATAACTGGAAGTTTTGGCCATTAAACTTCTCGACCTTAAACTTTACTTCTTCTTCCATTGCTCCCACTCAAACCAGAAACCCTAGCTTCCTGCGGGTTTAACTGCCAAATAGACCTTTGGCTCTGATACCAATTGTTAGAAAAACAGGATCGCAGAGCAATAACAATAAACATAAATGAAAATATAATCACACACACATTACAAGAGAGACACAGATATATCATGGTTCACCCCAAGATGGGCTACATCCACATTGAAGTTGCCAGTCCTTATTATTATTTCGTCTAGCAAAGTGAAGGGATACAACCTGCAGCACAACCGCTGCACTTCCTCTTCACTATATCACAGTTTCTCTTATGATCTCAAAGATCTTTACAATGCATAAAACCTAATACATCCACACTAGCCGTATTACAATGTCTTTCTTTTATAAGGGAAATACAATGGGAAAATACCACGGGATACCCAAAACCATGGGCCCGAAAACTGTTGGCGAAAACAGCCCCAAATTTTTTTTCTCGGGGGTGTTGCCCCTGAACCCCAAGGTAGGGGAATGACTGTACAGTCCTCTGGGGTGCACGACTGAGACAATATCATCTATGAGACTGGAATATCTGGCTCCACAACCAACATCTCTATCATATTCACTAAAGCAAATATATAGCAATGTATGGCATAATTGATCTGAAGAAATCACATGGGCTATGTTGGAACAAAGAGCACCAGGGGAAAAAATACATGGCCAAATTCATCTGTGCATTGTATAACAAGAATATGTTGATCTTTCAAAATATGTTGAGCTTAGTAGAATTTTAATCCATACAAAAGGAGAGAGAAAAAATTCCAGGTCAAATTTCCTAGTGGAACAAATAGTTTTGTATGACATGATTGGTTTGGAGGAATTGCATGTGGCATCTTCAAAATGCAGCCGAAGAAACTACATGTTGAAGTTGATTCATGGATGTGGAAAAAGGAAAATTGCCCTATGGGTGGAAAATGTATTTGAGGGAAAAATTAGTTGTTTTATTATTTGGGAGAAACTTTTATTGCTATGTTCTCGAGGAGGTTTTCTCTATGAGTAATTGAAGAAGCTTTTGCAGACCTGCTTACAATACTCATTTGACCTATGTTTGTGAAAATTCATGTTCAAATAAAATTCAAGAATCAAAGGATGAAGTCGTTGATTGGAAAAAGGGAAGAATGGATATCTACAAGAAAATAGATGAACAAAGTGAAGAGTATATAAACAATCTGATCAAAGAGTGGAGAAATCAAACTAGAGCACAAGCACAATGCAGTGCATACCAATGGTTGCTTTGTCTGTTGTTGTAGCTGGTCATTCTCAATGTTTGTATAGGTCCACCCTGAAGCACAAATTGAAAACACCTCTTAAATGGAGGAGAATGTCCCTAAACTCTTACAATTCAAATACATATTCACATAAAAGTGGAAGGAAAAGGGCGATATCTATACTTGTCATAACTTCTGGGGCTGCGGTTTCCCTTAAAAAACGTGGCGCTGCTGGCAACGACGCAGAACAAAGGCTTATAGAGGGTCTGTTCGGCATTCAGGGAAGGGGACGCTCTGCTTCTCCCCAACAATTAAAGGTTCGTTTGAACCCATTTATTCTCTCCCCTGCAATTATTTTCCCTGTGGTTTCGGTGTCAGGCCTTGTGGGTATACTTATCTGGGAAAAGTTGCAAGCTTGCTTATTGCAGTGGCGGTTTCTTGGACTTCTTGCACATTAATAGTCCACTTAACCCAAATAAAATCTGTGCAGAAACCATTCATTCAAGGCCAGCCATGGTTTAAATGGGAATAATTGTCCCTCTTTCTGTTCAAAAGTGGCACTTGTTTTTTTAGCCGTATAAGTCCAAAGAAACGCTAATTTAAAAAAAAATTATTATAATTTGTCTCTTGTTTTTATGGTTATATATGTCCAAAGAAACGGTAATTTAATTTATTTTATTATAATTTGTCTCTTTGAAATAGCTCTTTTTATTCTTGGAAAGTGGCTCTTGTTTTTATGGTTATATAAGTCCAAAGAAATGGTAATTTAATTTATTTTATTATAACTTGTCTCTTTGAAATAGCCTCTTTTTATTCAGATTTATCATAATTAATGGTAATCATCTCAAACTTAGTGTCTAGATTAATTTACTTCCAATGTTTTCCAAATTCACAATACATTTTTATTAAAGAGCCTTATTTTCATTGGGCCAAAAGAAATCAATCAGAATTATCATTGGATGGTGTCCACGCTGAAGAACATTAGACCTCTCAAACCTTACAATCTAATAATGACAGAGAACAACACCTGGGTAATTAAACACCTACACGTAGTCCATATTCGGCTTTGGTAAATGGACATATTTGAATTTGCCAGGTCCTCGCATGAGGCGGACATGTCTTTGCTCTCAAATCCTTGGCCTCATGCATGAGGCACAACCGTCCTTACCTCCAGTTGCATTCCATTGTAATTAATAAATTAACAAAACAACTTTGGCTCCCTTCCCTTCCCTTCTTTCCCGTTTTCCATTTCAAACTGAAATTTTCTCCGACAAGCTATCAATTCTCTTAAGAATCCGCTTTAACTGGGATCCATTGTTTACGATTCATTTGAATTAGAGGGTTCTAATTTTTATTTTTCTTCTCTAAATCGTTACAGAAGTATTGGACAAGAATTTCTTATTGGGTCCTTTTGGTAGTTAGAGACATGTCGATTGATTCTGTTTACGAATGCAACAACATCCAACCCTAGTTACTGTGATTCGGTTAAACGTTTTTCCGTAGATATCGATGCTACTCCCCCTAGCCAGTGGAAAGCCGACTATATTTAAGATTTCTGCAACTTCGGGTAAGTTGGGTTTTCTCATATATGGTGGTTGAACATGAAGAGAAAAATTGTATTTATATGGTTTAATTGTTGTAATTTACTCAGTTTTTACCTTACTCGAAAAAAACTATAATCTTATCTGAAATAACTTGAAAAAGCATAGTTCAACAAGAATTTCAAGTGCTTTGAGAGAACAAATAACATATGCATTTACAAATACTGACCAATTTTCATTCTTTGTGGCCAGCCGACTCCCCGTGATGGATAAACCCGAGCAACCAGATGGGACTAGGGTCAGAACTTGGAAAGCAGAAGAAACAAGGGAGAACCTAGGAAACAATCCTGGAGTTGGTTTGGCAACAATAGGTAGAGGATGGAGGTACCAATCGTTCTCCATAGAAGGATGATATACTTGAAAACACAGGTATGTTTCACACGTCGCAATCCCAATCATCCAGACGACCAGTTCCTCCATATCAAGCTAATAATTGGCTCAATTTCATAACAACTTGTTGCATAGAAGATGAGACTAACAACCCTATCGATGCTCCTCCTGCCTTGGGCTGCTCTACAAGCCACTTTAAATCACCCATGTTAAGAATTATACCCTTGTTCAAACGCCCTTCCACCATTTGTTCCAATTCCCTGAACTACATAGCAATGTGGTCTTTATCTTTGTTTCCAAAACATAACAGAAAGCAAATATCTCTGTTACAATAGGAAGGATTTGAAGCTGCGTTGGGGTTTCACCTTTTTCTAATATTCTCTGCACAAGTTTTTTTTATTATAGCTTCAGCCTCTTTCTCCCCTACAAGAACCAACCCCTAAACTTTGAAGTCGCAGCCTGGCGCAGATGGCTAGCAGGGGCTGCCAAAAATGTCACACCGACATGTAGAGGAATCGTTTGGCCGTAACGATGGCAAGAATATTCTGCTATGGCATGATTTAAGATGCTCATCCCCTCCGAGGTTAGCGTCTGCCCTGTTCTCTGTCGACCATCGAAATTTCCCCTCTTGACTGTCGTCAATCAAGTTCGGTGTGGTGATACCGAATGCGGTCGTTGGGGCAATGAAGACAACGCCACTCTATGACTTCGCTGAGAAGATTCATACTGAGCCCTTCCAAGCGAATAGGACTGCAATTGACCTAGTCGAGGCTGTCAGTTGAGAGTACTAGTACCGACACCGACACCGGCTATAGCTTCGGCTTTGATTTCGGCTTCAGCTTCGGCTTCTGCTGCAGCCTTGGACTCATGACAGTCAAGCAACTTAGCCATCTCTTCTTTCAAGTACCTTGGTCTCACATTAACTATGAACTCTGATTGCAAATCCGACAAAAGGATACGTTGAGGTAACCATGCCATCGGCTCCCTGGAAGCGAAGAACAAGGCATACGTCATATGAGTCCGGAGCCAATAAGAGGGTAGGAAAAACATCCATTTATTAAAAAAAATTAATAATAAAAATACTGCTCCAAGCTTTTGGCCATAGTCTACCAAACATTTCATCCCAAGCACAGATTAATAACACTGCGAAAACTTAATGTCAAAAACATAATAAAATAAAATTGGGTAATCTTTTGAGTTCAGTAAAAAGCATAGTAGCAAGATTCGAGTACGGATTCGAAAACGATTCGGATACGATACAGAAAAAATACGTAATAAAAAATTCAAGTACAACTAAAATACGGGAGTAGACATCTTATAAATACAAAAAACATGCAATTTTAATTTAAAAATAAAAATAAAATTATACATAATCATTCCAAATTTAACATCTCATTCATTTTTCATTGAAAACTTTAAAAATAAAACTTAAAACTACACAAATCTATTTTTATATAAAACGACTTAAAAAAATGAAAACAAAAAAACTACATAAATTTACTTTTAATAAATAATGAATACTAAAATGTAAAATTAAAATAACAATAGTATAAAATAAAACTTAAATAAAATAACAACATGTAATAAAATAAAACTTAAATAAAAAAAATACATGTAATAGTAATAACATATTTTCGGCTATGCTTTGGAGTTTCAAAATTGGGTAAATAAATAGTTGACCGAACCCGTATCATCTCGAATGTTTGCCGTATTTTTAACGTGATTCGAATTTTCGTACAACAACTACCAATACAACCATATTTATGGTAAAAAGATCCCAAAACATCCAATCTATCAAAGTATTTATACACCACTCTATCATGTGTGCAATAAACTAGCCCACTATCAACTTGAATGGAAATAAAAAGAAGCACATACTATGACTCTATTACATGCAAGTCAAAAGTATCATATGTACTCTACTGCCAAAATTTGATATTTGATGGAAGTAGATATCCCCACCTAATCAAAGATAACGATCATTAAAAGATGGACGGACAATTCCCTTGACACTGCTCTATGATTGAGTGTCTTATTGTCCTTTTATAAAAGATAATGCCAGCACTAAAGTGCACGGAATCCTTCATGTTGGAGAGATAGTATCCCTTTCGATTTCCATTTTTCCAAAACCATATTCAATCTCTTTCTACTAGGGTACATACATTTATTCATTAAGATTTATCAATTGATTGTGCTTTAGAGGGAAGTCACTAATTGACATGAAAAATATATTTTATATTGAATGGAATGGTGCAGGTATGTATGATTTGCAATAGATTTAATATCATATTAATAGATTTAAAAAATGTAGATTTATTAGTAGACAAAATCTGGTTCATATGTATAGTTTGAATGATAACATAATTTTAAGTTTTTAGAAGATTTTTTGAGATTTATGATTTAAAAAAAACAATTTTTTATAAAATTAAATATTTCAACTTCTGAAAACAATTATATTTTATAAATTTTGAATTTAAATATTTTAATAAATTATATTTCAAATATATATTTTTGATAATAAAATTTTAGATATATATTTTAACATTAAGTTTTTTGCTCGCAAAAATGTATTATGCCTTCAAACAAACATAACTGAAACAACAAATTACAGTGCGTATATGAAACCATATCCAAAACGTCATGGTTAACACAATGCCATATCCAAAATACTATGGTTAACGTGCAATGCCCAATGGAAAAACTAACATGACTATATTTAGCATTAATTGCACTCCAAACTAAAAAAATAAATATTGATTTTGTTTAAATAAATTTTGAAAAAAAGAAATTAATATTATATTATGCTAGGGTGCTTAATAATCAAAGTCACTCTTAAATTTCATAATTAATAATCAAAGTCACTCTTAAATTTCATAATTTCAATCATTTTGGCCCATTTCAATTAAGCTGTATAGTGAAGCACATAGATTAAAATAGATTAAAATATCATTAACATGAAGCAAGGAAATGTAGTGACTAGTGAGCGTCACACAATCTAGTGGTACTTCCAAACACATGCCAAGTGACCTAAATACATGATAGTTTTCAGGTGCTTGGTGGTCATTATTTCTACATGTTTTCTCTCACAATGATAACTTCATTAATTATACATTGTACAACATTACACTATAAACAAAATTATTTTGGATAACATTGAAAGAAAATGGTGAAATGTAGGGTCCCTAGGGTTAGTATCCTCAAAGTCCTATTAACACAATAATCCATAATAGCTCTAGGGAATCATCATAATTGATGAAATTACAAACGATATAGATAAAAAAGTGGAGCGGTTTAGGCAACATACATCACAGTTATAGCATGCCCTAGACACCATGCTAGAAGTCGAAGAAGCGATAGTGTTCAAGTACATGGATGCTTACAAAATGTTGGCCATGGTATTTGTGGCATGCTAGTTGTCCATTTCCCTCTTCATTGACATGTCATTGCTTGCATGCTCTTCTGATGCCATTCTCATTTGTCACATCACAATATTTAGATACTATAGAGGACTATATCAAATCGGTTTGATGATGGACCTCTTCATAAACGTTGTCACCTTCTGCAACTTAGACTTCCAAAAGAACGCATCCTTGAAAAACCAAAGTATATTATATAGTTCTCATATGCAAAAGGTTTTAAGAGAGAGAGGCACTAAACGTCAAGGTTTTGATTTATTCATTAAGGTTGGTACATCTATGAAGGTAGTGGCTGCAACGAATTTATGACAAGGTGCCGAGATGAGGAGCTAAATCACAAGCAACATTTAAATGTAAGGGTGAGTTCTTGCAATGCGCTATTTGTCAATTTCAAACAGTCTTATTAAGAAACTAATCCAAGATTTTATAGAAAATATGTGTTAGTATAACAAGTGTAATAATAATGGAGGCCATGGACATTGTAGTAAGGTTGTTATTGGCACCACATTGCATAAATGAACAAATGGTAGGTTTCCATATGATGCACAAACTATGAAATATTTGAGTGGTGTCATCCCCTAAAAGAAACTTTGTTTAGCATAATACATTTTTATCTAATATTAATTTCATTGTCTAAATATGCTACAAATTGATTGGCCTTTGTCAAGGGTGTAAATAAAAAAAAAAAAGTAAAAACTGTAGAATGTTTAGCATACTTCTATTAATTTTGGCGATCTCCCAATCCAAAAATGAATCTATATTCAATGGTCACTAATTTAACAATGCAAATGCATTTTGCCAACGTGGGAAAATTTATTCCATCACAATATATTCAACATTCATGGCTTAGTGTCTACATCAACTTTTGTCAAACCTATGAGATTGATTGTGTCACAATGACAGAGAAAATATCGATAAACTATTTAACTAATTTTGGAGAAGAAAAGCATGAATTTTTCTATCATAAGACAAACACAAATATTTCCAAGCATTCACATTTATAGAGAAAAAATATGAGTTTGTGTAACGCACTACATTTTATAGTAACAGATTTGCTTCCTTTGTAACTTAAGTTCAAGAACTCGCTAGATCAGAATCGATTCATATTAATATTGAGTAACATCCAAGTCTTTTGCAACAAGATGTTTAGCTTTTGGAACATTATTTCACAAGCGACTTATTTCCAACTAAATTTGTCCCATTATTTGCCTCTTTAAAAAAATGAGTAAAGGATCTAAATTTGAGCACAGTAGAGTAAGCTCCAAAAGGAATATTTTGTTACATTTTATTTAGCATGGGCAGTAGTGATAAATTTTTTTTTAATTATTAAAGAACAATAGATGTGAGTAAAATATCTATTAACATCCAAGTAGTTTGCTGCAAAATCTTTAGCTTCTAAAGTTTTTATTTGACATTTTAGTCGTAGTTGAAGGGAAAAGGTGCAACGAGCAGCATTATAACTAATGAAGATGAGCCTCAATGTACAAACAAGAAGGGGAGGAATTGGTTTGTTGGATGAACAGATGGCTTGTTTTGATAAGGCACTAACAAATAATGAAATATATCATAGAAATCACCCCTTAAAAGATTGCCTTCAATGTAATTAGACTATAGGATTTTTTTAGACAAATTTGAGTTTGTTAGTGACAAAAGGTTATTCCAAGAGATACTCTTGAAATGCTTTGTGCATTTTCAAAATATATTTTCTTTTCCTCTCAAATAGAATTTACATTTTTTTCCAAGGAAGAAAACTTATAAATTTGGAGTTTAGATTCAAGTACCCACATATACCATTCTAATCATTATAAGAACGTAAAGCTACTTCAACATATAAAAATCATACCATTCTTGTCATTATAGGAAGGTAAAGCTAGTTCGACATATACCAAATTATTCATGTAGTAGATTTACTAATTAATAGTTGGTGGTTATTGAGGATGATGCATAACTTCGATGGGGATGACATGCCTTCCATCTCTTGCAACCCTGATAATGGTCACTTTGGATAGAAGTTAATATGTCCCTACATTGTTTTCTTTGTATATTTCATATGTTGAACATAGAGTGGGACACATATTTGCATCTCTTGCTTCCTGAGAGCTTTCACCAGCTTCTTGTCTTGGATTATGGCCTTGTTGCATAATGTTCTTCACACTAGTCATAACCTCCATAACCATTTCCTAATGTTAGTTATCCAAGTCATTTTTTTTGTTGGAGGGCATAAGCCAGACTTCAATAGGGACTCACCATAATTGATAAAATCACAAATGATATAGACAAAAATGTGGAGCAATTTAGGCAACATACATCACAGTTATAGCATGCCCTAGACACCATGCTAGAATTCGAAGAAGCGATAATGTTCAAGTACATGGATGCTTGCAAAATGTTGGGCATGGTATTTGTGGCATCCTAGTTGTCCATTTCCCTCTTCATTGACATGTCATTGCTTGCATCCTCTTTTGATGCCATTCTCATCTGTCACATCACAATATTTAGATACTATAGAGGACTAGATCAAATCGGTTTGATGATGGACCTCTTCATAAACTGTGTCACCTTCTGTAACTTAGGCTTCCAAAATAACGCATCCTTGAAAAACCAAAGTATATTATATATTTCTCAGATGCAAAAGGTTTTAAGAGAGAGAGACACTAAACACCAAGGTTTTGATTTATTCATTAAGGTTGGTGCATCTATGAAGGTAGGGGCAACGAATTTATGACAAGGTGTTGAGACAAGGAGTTAAATTACAAGCAACATTTAGATGTAAGGGTGAGTACTTGCCATGCAGTATTTGTCAATTTCAAACAGTGTTATTAAGAAACGAATCCAAGATTTTATAGAAAATACATTAGTATAACAAGTGTAATAATAATGGAGGCCATGGACATTGTTCTAAGGTTGTTATTGGCACCACATTGCATAAATGAACAAATGGTAGGTTTCCATACGATGCACAAACTATGAAATATTTTAGTGGTGTCATCCCCTAAAAGAAATGTGTTCAACATAATACATTTTTATCTAATATTAATTTCATGGTCTAAATATGCTACAAATTGATCGACATTTTTCAATAGTGTAATTAAAAAAAAGTAAAAAAATGTAGAATGTTCAGCATACTTCTATTAATTTAGGTGATCTCCCAATCTAAAAATGAATCTACAATCAATGGTCACTAATTTATCAATGCAAATTCATTTTGTCAACGTGGGAAAATTTCTTCCATCACAATATATGACATTCATGGCTTAGTGCCTACATCAACTTTTGTCAAATCTACGAGATTGATTGTGTCACAATGCCAAAGAAAATATCGATAAACGGTTTAACTAATTTTGGAGAAGAAAAGCATGAATTTTCCTATCATATGACAACCACAAATATTTCAGGCATTCACACTTACAGAGAAAAAATATGAGTTTGTGTAAAGCGCTACATTTTTAGTGACAGACTTGCTTCCTTCGTAACTTAAGCTCTTGAACTCGCTAGATCATAATAGATTCATATTAATATTGAGTAACATCCAAGTCTTTTGCAACAAGATATTTAGCTTTTGGAACTTTATTTCACAGACGACTTATTTCCAACTAAATTTGTCCAATTATTTGCCTCTTTAAAAAAATGAGTAAAGGATCTAAATTTGAGCACAATAGAGTAAGCTCCATAAGGAATATTGTGTTACATTTTATTTAGCATGAGCAATAGTGATAATTTTTTTTTTAATTATTAACGAACAATAAATGTGAGTAAAATCTCTGTTAACAACCAAGTAGTTTGCTACAAAATATTTAGCTTCTAAAGTTTTTATTTTACATTTTAGTTGTAGTTGAAGGGAAAAGGTGCAACGAGCACTAGTATGACTAAAGAAGATGAGCCTCAATACACAAACAAGGAGGGGGGGAATTTGTTGGTTGGACAAACAGATGGCTAGTTTTGATAAGGCACTAACAAATGATTAAATATATCATAGAAATCACCCCTTAAAAGATTGCCTTCACTGTAATTAGACTATAGGATTTTTTTTTGACAAATTTGAGTTTGTTAGTGACAAAAGGTGATTCCAAGAGATACTCTTGAAATGCTTTGTGCATTTTCAAAATGTATTTTCTTTTCCTCTCGAATAGAATTTACATTTTTTCCAAGGAAAAAAACCTATAAATTTGGAGTTTAGATTCAAGTACCCACATATATCATTCTAATCATTATAAGAAGGTAAAGCTACTTCAACATATAACAATCATACTATTCTTGTCATTATAGGAAGGTAAAGCTAGTTCAGCATATACCAATTTATTCATGTGGTAGATTTACTAATTAATAGTTGGTGGTTATTAAGGATGATGCATAAATTTGATGGGGATGACATGCCTTCCATCTCTTGCAACCCTGATAATGGTCACTTTGACTAGAATTTAATATGTCCCTGCATTTTTTTCTTTGTATATTACATCTATTGAACATAGAGTGGGACAAATATTTGCATTTCTTCTTTCCTAAGAGCTTTCACCAACTTCTTGTCTTGGATTATGGCCTTGTTGCATAAGATTCTTCACACTAGCCATAATCTCCATAACCATTTCCTAATGTTAGTTATCCAAGTCATTTTTTTGTTGGAGGGCATAAGCCAATATTGATATTTTTCTCGAGTTCCAATGTTCACCTTCATCACCCACATCCTTAACAACCCATTCGGTATCCAATGTTTCTAAAAAAAACTATTTGTTGTTTGGGTATGTAGATGAAAGGATATATGGTCCATCCATGTTCTCATCTACCCATATCCCTCTTTCCTTCACGCCTTTCTTTTGAATTCCCTTGGCCTTAATTTTAATAAGAGAGGAGTGGCCAGTTTTGTAGTTCATGATGTGAGTTTTAACCCACTCAAAGTATTAGTTGCAAGTGTTAGATTTACACTTGGGGGTAGCTTATAAGTCTCTATAGCTACAAAGGAATCCCTCCTAGTTGAAAAAATTAGAGCCTTCCTAGTTATAATTATCTAATGAGTCTATGGTCAACTTTACTCCCAGAATGCCCTCAACCTTTGTTTTTAGAATTCAACATTATGTAGAAGAAAGGGCGGTTTGTGTTTCTTCAAGGTCACACTTGGCCCACCCTAAATAACTTGGTGTCCTTAGGCTTCTAAATACGAAATGTTTGAATTCATCTACATATGTATGACATGATACTTCTAAGCTTTGAATATATCTCCTTCCACCTCTTCCATGGAAAGAGCATATTACCTTACCACCTAACATTATGGGATGGTAATGCTTGAAATTTGATTGTTGTGCCACAATGAGTTTTGAATATTCTAGATTGTATGCTTGGTATAACCTCTTGGATCAACTCCCCTTACCCACTTCCACCCCCTGGTGAGATATCTCAACCAAATTTGTCTCACAAGAATGAGCCAATTCTCCCACCAAATAGGCTCATTACTTTGTATGTTTACCCTTTCCTTTTGTATTCCCATCATTATTGCTCAATGAGATATGCAATGTAGTAACTAGGTTGCTCCATTTGTTGTCACATGGCAATGTGAGGTATCTTCCATTTTGTCCATCTCCTTTTCCACAATGTCATCACTAATCAATGTGCCTCTATATCATGACTTTTGTTGTTGACATAGGAGCTATCTCCCAATCCTCCCTCCCTTATGTATGCTAATAAGGTCCTTACCAACTAGGATTTAGGCCATGGCTAAGTTACTCATCGTCTACCAAATCCCCTCACACTATTAACAAGGATTCCACCCCATCACTCTCATTACTAAATTATGAAATATCTATTATGAATTTGAGATAAAAGTATCATAATTTTTATGTGGATAAATAAAGTTGGAAAATGTATACTTCTCCAACATATAATTTATAAAAAAAGATTAGATAATCTTTTGAGTTATGTACGAAGATCCCAAACATCCAATCTATCAAAACATTTAAACACCACTCTATCATATGTGTAGTGAACTAGCTCATTTTCAACTTGAATGAAAATAAAAAGAAGCACATACTATGACCCTATTACATGTAAGTCAAAAGTGTCATGTATACTCTTATGCAAAAATTTGACCGATGTAGATACCCCTCCCAATCAAAGATAACGAAGATGGATGGATAGGTCCCTTGACATTGACTCTATGATTGGTTGTCTTATTGTCTTTTTATAAATGATACTGCCAGCACTAAAGTGCATGTAATCCTTCATGTTGGAGAGATAGTGCCGATATCTTAGCTTTCAATTTTCATTTTCCAAAGCCATATTCAATCACTTTTTGCTATGGTACATACATTATGATTTATGATTTATTAACCGATTGTGCTTTGAAGTGAAGTAACTACGTGACATGAAAAATATATTGTGTCGAATGGAATGTTGGTGCGGGTATGTATGATTTGTAATCCATAGACAAATATTAAAATATCATCAACATGAAGCAAGACAATTGAGTGACTAGTGACTCTCACACAATCTATTGGTAGTTCCAATCATATGCCAAGTGACGCAAGCACTTTATACTTGCCAAGTGCTTGGTAATCATTATTTCTACATATTTCTTCTGAAAAAATGATAACTCCAGCAATTAGAGCAATCAAACACTGTACAATATTATATTATACAAATTTTTTTGGGGATAACATTGGAAAAAATGGCGAAATGTAGGGTCCTTGGGTTAATATCCCCAAAGTCTTGTTAACACATTAATCCATAATAGGCTTAGAGACTCACAATAATTGATGAAATCGATGAAATCATAGAAGATAGAGATAATAATGTGAAGATAGAGATAATAATGTGGAGCAGTTTAGGCAACATACACCATAATTATGGCATGCCCTTCACACCATGGTAGAAGTCAAAGAAGCGATGGTGTTTGAGTACATGGATGCTTACAAAATGTTGATCATGATATTTTTGGCATTCTAGTTGTCCATTGCCCTCTTCACTGGCATGTTGTTGCTTATATGTTCTTTTAATTTCATTCTCATCTCGCACATCGCAATGTTTAGATACTATAGATAACTAGATCAAGCCAGAGTTGATTCATAAACTTTGTCACCTTCTACACCTTAGGCTTCTAAGATAACACATCCTTGAAAAACCAGAATATATTATATATTTCTTAGATGCAAAAGGTTTTAAGAGAGGGAGGCATTAAACACTAAGGTTTTGATTTATTCATTTAGTTTTGGAGCATCTATGAGGTAGTGGCAATGAATTTAAGACAAGGTGTCGAGACAGGGAGCTAAATTACAAGCAACATTTAGAAGGAAGGGTGAGTTCTTGCAATGCGGTATTTTTCAATTTCAATTAGTTTTGTTAAGAAATGAGTCCACGATTTTACAGAAAACATGTGTTAGCATAACAAGTGTAATAATAATGGAGGCCATGGGCTGAGGTCATTGTTTGTACCACATCGCATATATGAAAAAATGATAGGTTTCCTATGATGCACAAACTATGAAGTATTTGCATGGTGGCATCCCCTAAAAGAAATGTGTTCGGCATAATAAATATTTACATAATATTAATTTCATGGTCTAAACATGCTACAAATTAATCAGCATTTTCAGTAGTGCAAATCGAAAAAACTAAAAAATATAGTGTTTAGCGTACTATTAATTTTGGCGATAAACTATTCCAAGAATGAATCTACAATCAATGGTCACTAGTTTATCAACCAAAATGCATTGTCACTGTGGGAAAATTTATTCCATCATAATATATGACATTCGTGGCTTAGTGTCCACATCAACTTTTGTCAAAGCTACAAGATTGATTATGTCACAACGCCAAGGAAAATAACGATAAATTGTGTCAGTGATTTTGGTGAAGAAAATAATGAATTTTCCTATCAAATGACAACCATGAGGATATCTAAGTCACATTTATAAAGAAAAAATATGAGTTTATGCAAAGCGCTACATTTTTTAGGGACATATTTGCTTCCTTTGTATCTTAAATTAGAGAAATTATCTAGATCATAATCGATTCATATTAATCTCGAGATCTCAAGTACATCCAAGTCTTTTGCGACAAGATATTTACCCTTTGGAAATATTTTTCACAAATAAATTTTTTCCAACTAAATTTGTCCCCCTTATTTGTCTCTTAAAAAATGAGTAAAGGGTCTAAATTTGGGCACATAAGAATGAGCTCCATAAGGAATATTTTGTTACATTTTATTTAGCACAAGCAGTGGTGATAAATTTTAAGTTCTTTTATTTTTAAAATTATTGCACCGAGAGTAGCGAGGTGCTCAACAACCCAGTATGGGGGAGATGTTGTCACGCAACGTAATGTAACGTGACATTACCAAAAAAAAATGTAATTCAAAAAACTAATGTCAGCTCATAAAATAAAAAATTAAAACCAAATGAAAAGTAATTAAAAAAATGCAATGTCTACTAAAAAAAACCCAACATAGCTCCATTTTACTCCTGGATCTATTAAGCACAAAGAGGGATTAAAATACATGAGTTGTAAAAAAATTTGGATTTGTAAAAAATTTAAGATAAAAAATAAATTACATCTCAAGAAATTGGATCCCTCTCGGTGCTTGAGAGATCAGGGTTTAAGATGGATCTATGTTGATTAACGAATAGTAGAAGTGAGTAAAATCTCTATTAACATCTAAGTAGTTTGCTACAAAATCTTTAGGTTATAAATTTTTTATTTGACATTTCAGTCATAGCTGAAGGGCATAGGTGCAACGAGCACCAGTATGACTGAAGAAGATGAGTCTCAATGTACAAACAAGGAGGGGGGAAATTGGTTGGTTGGATGAACATACAACAAATTTTGATAAGGCACTAATAAATGACAAAAG
Organism: Larix kaempferi; assembly: GCA_027924585.1. Lineage (NCBI taxonomy): Eukaryota > Viridiplantae > Streptophyta > Pinopsida > Pinales > Pinaceae > Larix > Larix kaempferi. Next base: position 51,256,826 of record BSBM01000753.1, read on the forward strand.
ATGCTATAGAAATCACCCCTTTTTTTTGTAAGTTGCAGAGCAGAAAATTAATTAACATAAACTAAATATACATCTAGAGCCGAGTGGAGTTTTGCATATTGGGGAGGCCTCATATGCTGAATCCACCATCCCAATTGCTCAAAAATACTGTAATGACTGATGTAATGATTGACATAATACAGAATTAAGACCCTGGAGTATGGTCTGCCCTTAAAAAAATAGGGACTTTCTTAAAAAAAGAAAACCTATTTAGTCTAACAGTGCTAAAAAAAAGACTATGCAGGAAATAGAAACAAAATAGCTGATAGTCGTAGAGGTAACTCGGAGCAATGGCCGCCCAGGTTTCATTCTACCGGTGGTTTCGCTGGGTCTTCCTCGATGATTGGACAAGCCACATAAAAATCTTTGAAAATCCCCGGTGGGGGTAGTGAAGGAGAACCTGGAGTGTGCATTCCATCCTGGGTGATGCTGGGTCCCGGAGCTGAGCTTTTGTTCTTCATTCTAGGCGATTTCTTGTTTTCTAACCCATGGTCTGGGACTGTCGCAGCCGTGTCATTATTTATTCCCTCCTATTTTTCAGGTTCTGAGTTGTTGCCAATGGAGAAGACCTCCCAGGTCATGCTTGCATCTAGAGTGTTGGAGTGATCTCTAGCTTCCTTCAAGCTTTCCTCGACGTTGCGGACGATGCTGGAATTGGCTTTCCAGTTGGCTTCTATTTCTTCTATGAGTGTGCTCATCATGTTTTTAAGCAACCAGTAATGGTTAATGGCACTGCCATTACTACCTGTAGCAAGGAGTGTCGCTACTCTGCGAGCCTCCCACCCGTCAATAAGATTGTGTGTCCTCGCCGAGATATGTTCAGCATATCCATCCATCACAGACCAGTCCATGACCACCTTCGGCCGACGATTGTTGTTTTTATGGCCGCTTCCACTCCCACTCCCACGACGAGAAATGCCCCTTGTGCAGTTCGTGATGATAGAGAAATGACGAGAAATGATAGAGGGAATGTCTGCAATTACCTTGAAGTTCGCTGAAGCGCAGGGAAGAAATGCATCGAAGAGCCAAAGATCTATCATCGTAGCTGCATCCATATCGACCAAGGGATTTAAGGAGCCAAGGTAATCATTGCCACAGGCTGTCGTCTTCATTGAAACTGCTGAAATTGAATGCAGGTCTCAAAGGTCGAGGGGAGACATCAATCCAGGCGTGAGCGAAGGAGAGCAACAATAACTCCCTTGTCCTCCAGGTTTAAATTCATGCTGTCGTCCAGATTGTCACGTCTTCATGGTTCCATGTGGCTGCATCATCCACCATTGATGTTGGCCAGGTGTTTGCCATCATTCGCCAGAGGGTTATGCTCCTGCATGCCGGATGTGTCCTCTTGTACGGGGGGGTGCGGTGGAAGCATCTCCCTGCGCACAACGACCGAGGGTTGGACGGTGATGTCACCCACATCCGGGGTTATAGAAATCACCCCTTAAAAGAACGACTTCAATGTAATTAGATTATAAGCTTTTTTGGACAATTTTTGAGTCTATTAGTGACAAAAAAATTATTCCAAGAGATAGTCTTGAAATGCTTTGTGCATTTTCAAAATGTATTTTCTTTTCCTCTCAAATAAAATTTACCTTTTTTTCGAAGGACAAAAAAAACTATAAATTTGGATTTTAGATTAAGTACCCATATACCATTCTAATCATTTTAAGAAGGTAAAGCCACTTCAACATATAATGATCATACCATTATTGTCATTATAGGAAGTTAAAGCTAGCTAAACATATGACAATTTATCCATGTGGTAAATTTACTAATTAATAGTTGGTGGTTATTAAAGATGATGCATAACTTCGATGGGGATGACATGCCTTCCATCTCTTGCAACCTTGATAATGGCTACTTTGTCTAGAATTTAATATGTCACAACATTTTTGTCTTTGTATATTAGCTCTATGGAACAAAAAGTGGGAAAAATATTTGCATTTAATTTCTTCCTTCTTAAGAGCTTTGACCACTTTGTTGTGTTGGATTATGGCCTTGTTGCATTTAACATTCTTCACACTATCCATAATCTCCATAACCATTCCCTAATGTTAGTTATCCATCTCATTTTTTTTTTTATGTTGGAGGGCATACGCCAAGATTGATATTTTCTCTTAAGTTTCCATGCTCTCCTTCATAATCCACATCCTTAATAACCCATTAGTTATCCAATGTTTCCTAAAAAATATATTTGTTGTTTGGGTATGTAGATGAAAAGATATAGGGTCCATCCATGTTGTAATGCCTCTCAAGGGAATTAAGAATTTTCAACTAATTAAATATCTATTTTACTTATTTATTTTTGAAATGTATAAGAGTATCAATACAAGCTCAATATACATCATGTAACCCTAGCAGCATATAAACAACACATAAGCAAAGTGTAACCATAACAACATATAAGCAAAATATAAGCATTTTGCAATAGCATCAAATAACTTAGAATTTTTAAAACTCATTGGTGATTCACACAACATAAATTAGCATCATATGATAATTTTACAACAACATATAAACGATTTAAAATCACAAGAAAAATACCTCGTTATAAGAATGGTGATGGAGTCCAAACTGAGCAAGCTTTCCTCTTCTTCTCCTCGAGTTGATTCCATCTTTATTGCACAAAGCGGGACCACGGTTTTTCCTCCCAGCAAACTAGGGGCCTAGCCGGCTCCCTAGCCCCAGGAAACCATTGAACGGTCCCATCCAAATGGCCTCCTGGCCCTCCGTGCCCGAGACCCCCAGAGAACAGAACAGTGATGCACCAGTAGGCTATGTATCAAATCTTCCAAGAGTTCTCAAACTCTTCCAACTCTTCAAAACTTCTCATACCCCAAAATACCCAAAATTCTCCATCCTAGAATACTCTCACCATAATAATCTTCAAGAGAAAAGAACCTCCCTCCTTCCACTCTCAAGTCTCATATTTATATCCAAAAATCCTCATCCATCAATAAATTCCCATAAATAATAGTCATCAATCAATAAATTCATTTTCTCCAAATAAATAGAAATTTGATTTAAATAATTAAAATATTAATAAACATGGATGCAAAGTCTCACTTGTCATGCTTCCATATTAATGCAACTATGACAACCAATTTCTAAAAATTTGTGCAAATCCTATCTATCCATTTATTTATATTATCCTTTCATTCATAAGTCAAATAAGATATTTTCATATACTATATTATATTATGACATATTTTATGTTATATGTATATAACTATATATGTTATTTAATAATCCAGTCAATTTATATAAATCTAAATCATTTTAAACAAGTCAACAAACTCATACTTTCAACACACAAGTAATGCTTTCATCAATTCGTCAACCAAGTTACTAATAGATAATATAATCATATTAATTTACTCATCGATCGACCAATCATAGTAATGTAATCATGAATTGACGTATGCATGGCCAGTGCACACATCTTAAGCGTGCGTACTAATAATCACATTTAATGCTCCTAATAAATCATTATTACATCCTCTCAAACAACATATAGAAGAACAATTAAACACTGCATCATTCATCATTCATAATCATTCATACTGAAACAATAAGACAAAATTAGATAAACATAATGGTGAAATCAAACATTTAATCATGATGGTTAATAACAATCAAGAACACCATTCAATCCATCATTGGTACCATCCATCACATCAGTAATCCAGCCCCTAAATCACCACTACTTCCATCTCTTGACCTCACCATCCCGTCCTTTGCTGCAATATACTGTGGCGTCGACTGCACGACCTAACCACATATAGAACTCGTAAGTAGAAGTGTCGATCGACCACATCGACCAAGCTTCCCCAGCAGGCATCCGCTAGTCGTCATCACACGTCTAGGGGAGTGCGCTACACAAACCTCCCACGACTCCAGGTTTCGGGGGATAAACGGTGGGAAATTCCTCCACCCCCCCTAATAGTACTAGGGTAAACACCCTACATCAACCATACTGTGCCATCACTGTTCTAAGGGGTCCCGTCATTGAAAAACCACTTTGGGAAGTCACAATTCCTGTCAAAACTCACACTCACCCACAAGTCATAGAAATATTGGGATTCACAATTAAATAGCATGAAATTGGATATAACATCTTTATACTCATGATGTTTAATACATCTCGTGCCCCTTGGCAATATAGGAATCCGCCTATCTCATAGCCAATTAACATGTGGAATAGTTCATCATTAACATGAAACATATATAAAGCGATACCCAACTCTTTCAAGTGTTAATCCATTTCACTAATACAACATTTACAAATAATCATGTAAGTACTTTTGCAACCAACTAAATTAGCATTCCTCATATGGATATTCTATATTCAATTTTGAATGTTCAAATGAAATAACATATTCATTGTCATTAATAAATTAAAACATTATATTCCATTTACTGTCCACACATAGGGAGTCCATATATTCACATAACAATAGTCTTACTCAACTTAGGTGAGTCTAACATATAATAAACAAATGAAAATGTTAAGCTAATTCACATTTAGAGTTTTAATCACTAAGTGTGCAAATATGGGGCATTACACATGTTGATCTCAACTGCCCATGACTCTCTTTCCTTCACACTTGTCTTTTTCATTTCCTTGGCCTTAACCTTTTTTTTGTATGAATCTCCCTAACTTGCGGGAGTGGCATGTGGTCTAAGAAACTGTGACCCAAGGGCATCTAAGCCATCAAAACCTGGGGAACACACTCGTCTTGGACCACACCAACCCTTCGCACGGCTAGGATTTTTTGTGTCTCCTCCCACCACTGTCGAGTTTTGAACCCCAGGCCGCCTAACAAACGAAACCCCTTGAATGCCAAATCATGCGCTACTGGGACTTGAATTCCTTGGCCTTAACCTTAATAAGAGAGGAGTGACAAGTTTTGCACTTCATGGTGTGAGTTTCAACCCTCTCAAAGTACTAGTTGCAAGTGTTAGATGCTTATGAGTCTCTATAGCTACAAAGGAATCCCTCCTAGTGGAACAAATTGGATCCTTCCTAGTTATAAAGACCCAATGAGCCTATGGTTAACTTTACTCCCAGATTTCCCTCAACCTTTGCTCTTAGAATTCAACATTATGTAGAAGAAAACATGGTTTTTGTTTCTTCAAGACCACACTTGGTACCCCAATAACTTGGTGTTCTTAGGCTTTTGAAGAATCAATGTTTAACTTCATCTAAAGATGTATGACATGATACACTGAGTTTTAAATAAATCTCCTTCCACCTTTGTCTTTCATGGAAATAACATAGTGCCTTACCACCTGGCGTTATGGAATGGTAATGATTGAATTTAGATTGTTGTGCCACAATGAGTTGCATCTTCAACATTATATGCTCGTTATGACCTCTTGGATCATCTCTCCTACCCACTTCCACCCCTAACAAGATATCTCAACCAAATTTGACTCACAAGAATGAGCCAATTCTCCCACCAACTAGGCTCATTCCTCGATATGATTACCATTTCCTTGTGTATTCCCAACATTATTGCTCAATGGGATATGCAATGAAGTCACTAGGTTGCTCCATTTGCTAGCACATGACAATGTGAGGTGTCTTGCTTTTGTCCATCTCATTTTCCATGATGTCATCACTAATCAATGTACCTCTATATCATGGCTTATTTTGTTGACATGGGAGCAAGCTCCCACAATCCTCCCTCCCTTATGTATGTTAATAAGATCATTACCAACTAGGATTTAGACCATTCATAGTTGCTCATCTTCTACCAAATCCCCTCACACTATTAACAAAGGTTCGACCCCACCACACTCAATACTAAATTATGAAATATCTATTCTAAACTTGAAATAAAAAAAAAATCATAATTTTTATTTAAATAATATAATTTAAAAAAATACTTTCCAATATAATTAAAAAATAATTATCTTTTAAATTTAGTACGAAGACCTCAACATCACACTATCATTTGTGCATTGAACTAACCCACTAGATACTTGAATGGAAATAAGAAGAAACACATACTAACTCTATTACATTAAGTAAAAAGTGTCACTTGTACTCTTATCCCAAATTTTGATGGATGTAACCCTTCCCAATAAAAGATGAGGGTCATTAAAAGATGGATAGACATGTCCTTGATTCTGATTTATGATTTATTGTCTTACATAAAATATAATGACAACACTAAAATGCACGGAGTCCCTCATGTTTGAGAGATAGTACCGATGAGCCTTTGTTTTAAAATGGTTAAAAGAAATGAAGATATTAAGTTTCAAAGTTGTTGTTGTTTTTTTTTTTTAATCGAGGAACTAGCCGCATCCTTCCTCCGAGCAACGTCGGTTGGGTAGGGCGGGATACAAATCGCGAGCGGGGTCAGCCTTAATTTGGAATCGGTTCACCAACGAATGAGAAGGCAGGGACAATTCAAAGATACCACGGACGAGTCCTGCGATTGAACCATTAAGGGAGCAGGAGTAAAACCCTATATTAAGTTTCAAGTTTATTTTAAAGAAAGCTTCATGTAATATCTTAAAAGATAATTTGTTTTTTTGAGGGGTGATTTTATAATGTTGTGTATTTTTTATATGAATAATAATTTATTGTTAGGAAGAAAATGTGTTGGGTTAGAATTTTTTTGTTAGGTTTTGAAGTATGATTTAAAATTGTTTGTATTTTGTTAAAATTGTTTTTCTTAAATTAAAGAAGCAAGTTAATAGTCGAAAACCTAAAAGCATATAACATAAGTTGAAAACTACCCTTTTATAGCGAAGAAGTTATTACAAGTAACTTAGTTTTGTATTTACATAATAATATATCTAAACTTCAATATCTTGAAATTGTATCAATAAAAACGAAGATGACAATTATAAATACCAAAACATCATTTACTTACACCTATATATGTTATAATTATAAAATATCCATTCAACTAAATTCATTCACAAATAAATCTTGTTATTCGTTTAAAAGTAATCAAAATTTAGTTTATAATTAAAATATAATTTGTTGTTATTTTTGGGTGATTTTATGATGTTGTGTATTTTTTATATGAATAATAATTTATCCTTGGGAAGAAAATGTGTTTTTATGTATGTTGGGTAAGAGATTAAATTATAATTAAAATGTAGTATTTAAAGTTTTAGGTATGTGATTGATAGCTAGATATTATTATAACTTTAATATTGGGTTGGAATTTTTTTTCAGGTTTTGAAGTATGATTTAAAATTGTTTATATTTTGTTAAGATTGTTTTTTTAGATTAAAGAAACAAGTTAATAGTCCAAAATCCAAAAACATATAACACAAGTTGAAATCTACCTTTTTATAGCGAAGAAGTTATTACAAATAACTTAGTTTTGTATTTACATAATAATATATCTAAACTTCAATATCTTGAAATTGTATCAATAAAAACATTAAAACGAAAATGACAATTCTAAATACCAAAACATCATTTACTTACACCTATAAATGTTATAATTATAAAATATCCATTCAACTAAATTCATTCACAAATAAATCTTGTTATTCGTTTAAAAATAATCAAAATTGAGTTTATAATTAATTTAAACTCAAATTTAATGACTTAAATTACTTTATTATCATATAATTGGTCATTAAATAAAATATAATTTTTATTCATAAATAATATTGGCTAAAATTCATGCAAAGATGGTTTAGAAAGTTACATAGAAAAACACAAATTAATGAGAGTTAATTTTTTCTGTAATTAACATCTTACCAATTCATCAAAAAGTTTGTTCATTAATTTTAAATTGTTAGTCTCATATGATAAAATAATTATTTAAATCACTAGAAGCTATAGGTTATTCCTACTAGAAGCTATTTAAACTATTATTGATAAGTTATTCATGTTAATAACTATTTAAACTTATATTGATAAAATCTATGCTAGAAGTTATTCCTGTCTTTTGGATTTCTACTGCCCTTGTCCCTGCGGGTACTTTAGAACATATTAGAAAAATCTACTACAATTTCTTGTGGAAAAGCAATATGGAGGATAAGTCTTTTTCCTGAGTGGCTTGGAATAAGCTGGCATGTCCCAAGGACTAGAGTAGCTGGGGATTGAAAAAGCATGCTTGTTTCGCTAAGGCTTTAGCTACCAGGGGTACCTGGAGGATTACTAACAATGAGGGCCTTTGAGTTAAGGTTGTGGTACAAAAGTATATTTCTCCTCTATCCATAGAGGAATGGATCAGACTTAGGTATAAAGACACAAAAAATGTGTCTTCCATGTGGAGGACCCTCATTAATAGTTTTGGTCTAATTGGAACTTGGCTTGTTTGGAGGGTTGGAAATGACATAATACTTTAGGTGGGCTCTGATCCTTGGATTGGAAGCTTGGAACACAAACTTCCAGAACATATGATTTAGTCCTTAAGAGAACAAGGCAATATTTTCTTGTATCAAGTTGGAGATTGTACCAACTCTTCCATATTTTCTCAAGCTTGGATGCAAGTTGAGGATTTGGGTTTCACCACGAAGGACATATACAATTGGCTTAGATACACAAAAAATCTGACAGATTGACATATTCATCTTAAAGATGAGGAGGATTTCTTAATTTGGTGCAGGAATGAAGTCGATGGCTCCTACAAGCCACAACTTGGTTACAAAGTGTTTAGAGAAGAAGAAGATAGACCTGAGGCTCCTTGGTGGAATGCTTTAATTTGGAACTTGAATTTCCCTCTTAAAGTCAAATTGTTCCTCTGGATGGTCTTGAACAAAAAAAATCATGTGTGGGATATTATGATTCGAAGATTCTAGTTTGGTCCTGGGTGTTGCCCTCTATGCAAAGAAAGTAATGAGGACATAGACCACCTTTTTATCCATTGTCCTTACATTAAACATATGTGGTCACTTGCTGCTCACAGTTTAGGGGTCAATTTCAATTGGAATGGGCTTCTAATCACTGATGTTGTAAGGAATTGCTTCACCTCAGGCCTCTAAAGGAATTTTCAATCCCTTCCTACTCTTTTGATATGGGGAACTTGGCTTGCCCATAATAAGAATGTTTTTGATGATGTGATCTTGCCCCCTTCTTATTATGACTTGAGGAGTTTGGTCACTCTCAATTTATTCCCCCAGATTGCTGACAAACCAAGAATAAGGAGTGTGGTTGAGGAGACAATCAATAGAGAGATGTGTTGGGCATTTTTCGATGGTGCTTCTCAAGGGGATCCCCGTGTTGGTGTGGTTCATATGTTTGAGCATATTCACTTTAGATTTGTTGCAAGTTTGGGTTGTTGTACTAATACTAGTGCTGAGTTATAGGCGCTCAAACTGTTCATGTTGCTAGCACTTTCAAAAGGCATCAACAAGCTTCAAGTATTTGGAAACTCAAAATTGGTTATTGATTGGATGTCTTTCAAAAGGGCCCCAAAGAATATCCATCTACAGGCAACCTAAGAAGAATTGAGGCATATATCTGATTTATTTGAAGTGATTAGCTTCAAACACATCTATAGAGAACACAACTCTCTTGTTGACAGTCTATCGAAGAAGGGTATGTTTGTCCCTTCTGGCAACTGGATTTTATGGGAAGCAAACATTGATCACCTGCTAGAGATGGATCTAAGACCTTTCCCTAATGAACCTTTATGAGTTATTTTGAATATTTACATAGATAATGGACCTGATATCTTCTTTGAACAACTTTGTTTATCCTGCTTTTAGGGCTTGTTTTTGAACTTTAAAACTTTTGATCAGTTTTGTGGACTTTAGAGATGATTATGCAGCTTCTCAGGTGTGTTCAAACTGAGCCCTTTATGGGTCTTTTTGAATGGTTTTTTTAATGTAACGTCCCCTTCCATCAATTTCGTGCAAGGAAGGAAACGTTAACCAAACTATCGGGCTTATGGCAGACTTAGCCCCAATAATTTTTGCCCATAAATTCCTAACAATTTAAAAACTTCTATATGCAGATTCGTCACAATATAAACACAGCGGAATGAACATACTAGCAAGCACACAAACAGACAGTAATTGCATAACATATCTATCGCAGCAGAGAATGATTCAACATAAAGAGACCCAATCTCATTCCAGTGCCATGCATGGATTCCATACTAAGATAATTAATTCATTTCATTAAACATGGACAATTTATCATACTGCAGAACACAAAAATGCGAATAATTTATAATACAGAGAACACTTATCTTCATAAGTAGATGTCCAACGACTGGCTACGTGGGGGCAACGTTCCACCCAACCATAGACCTCTGTCCAGCTTGTGTTCTTTCAGCTGAGAGGTCACCCCCGAGCTAGGCTGTGTATCCACTAAGGAGGAACTAGCTGGGTTCACTCACAGCCATGGTTTCGGTCAAGCATCCAAGAAGATAGAGGAGGGTAACGCTAAGCCAGTGAGCTCAACCATAGAGCTACATGCATCTCAAGTGAGCTCAACAGTTAGGCACCCACATTACCTACCACATCCAACACAAGGAAGATCCCCTTCTCTGTTACACAGTCCCTTAGGAAACTCTTCCCTCCAGTGCTCTTCAGGATGGGCATAGAAAGGTTCAGCTGCTAATCCTTGAGATCCTAACCTTCACTGGGTTTATCAAGCACACCCAACCTCTGCATAGTCATTCCCAACTTGATTTCTCACCATTCTGCTCACCAAATACTCAAATCCGTCACTGGTTTTCTGAGCTGCAAAAATTGGGTTTTCCTAATGATTTCGGGGTAGCTAATGCTCCCAAATTCGCCCCAAGGTTCATGCTAATGGATCCCCCATTGGATTTCCCTGTCCCATGCCAAATATGGACGTTTTTGGTCTTTCAAAATCTGGGTTCTCTCAAGGTCGCGATTTCTGGTTTTCTCACTGCTGGCACTCGTTTTTGGATGTAGAATGATGCTAGATACTCTCACAACGGAATGGGGGTGAGAATGAAGCCCCCCCCCCATGAAGTTGAGTGACTTCTTGCCCAAGCAAACAGAGCCCATGCCTACCCATACGAATTTCAGGGCTGCCCATGCTCCATTGAAGCCATGGGCTGAAATCTCAACCACTTCCTTACAACAGTCATAAATGTCACCTAGGGAAGTCAATGGGTTCTCATAAAGACATATGGCAGCCTAGGGTTTAGTCCCATAGCCCCCTCACCACTCCCTAGTGGATACACGTGGCCCCTTCTCATTCGTTGCCTCCATAGCCAGTTTTGGTATTTTATTTCAATATTAAATATTTACATCAATTTACAATATCCCATGGCTTAATAGCACGTGGGTAACAAAACATCAAGCGTGTCTAATTTAAATAAAATCCGAGCATAAACTAGCGGGGCCTTGGCCTTGAGCTCCACGCTAGGGAAACATACAACGTGTGTATACAATATTTACATTAGAGCCAATATTTCCTAAGGGTCCAAATTGGGGTATTACATTTAACCATGACAAGGTTTTGCATGGTAGCTACAGATTATAATGGCTTCAAGCCTCTATACCATGCGATTTATTACGATTAATAAATTGTGAAGTATTTTACGAGGAAAAAATAATATTTAAATCACTTGCTAATAAACATATATACAAGAATAATTAAAAAATCCAAGAATTTGATAGTTGTATGCTATTTGTTTTTCAATGAATTTGTTAAATATGATAGTTTTATGTTACTTTTAATGTTTTGTTTTTATTCACTAAATTGGTTAAAAATCGAGTCGTGAACTTATATGTTATTATTATTTTTTTGTAAAGCTGCATTGGTGTATTATATCCGAGATTCAAAAATTACATGTCTGTCAGCATGTTGGGGTGGCCTGAGGTAGTGAAGCCACCATCCCAAGTGATCAAAAATGCTGAAAAAAGCTATTTATGTGACAAAAATAACCCATATAGGGCAGCTCGACATAACTATAGTTTTGGTTCTGATTCAGTTCATACATAACATTCTTAATTATATGACTAAAAAACAAACAGTAAAGTAAATTGAAACAGAGAAACTGAGTGTTACAAAGGTAACCCGGTGCCACTGCATCCATCCTAGGAACTTGCTTCTACATAAGGGAGGTCAGTCGTTTCCTCCGAGATGGGGCAGCCACCATAGAAATCGTCATCCAAGCTCTGAGTAGGGAGTTGTGGAGACTGTGTCATTGCTTTACGGCCTGGAGAAGCGTTTCCCTCCTCCTGCTCCCTAGTTCTCTTGTGCTGCAGTGGGTCCATGGTGGATGGCACTGAGAAGGGTGGAGGTTGTGAGGAGGCTCCCAAGGTGACCCCGACCCCAAGGTGACGACCATAAGTGGCAATGGGAGCATCACTAACCGACGAATTGCCAATGTGCCCATTATTCCCGCCATGTCCAACTTCCTGCTGCAAGCCATCGTGTTCATTGTTGCGCCCCAAGGATTAGTTTTCCCAAGCAAAGCTGGAGTCTAGAAGCTCGAGCCGCTCCCCCAGTTTGACTATATTGGTTCTTATGTCCCGAAGCATGGCCATGTTAGCATTCTAGTTGGCCATCATTTCCTCCACAAGGGTGCTCATCATGTTCTTTATCAACCAATAATAGTTAATTCTTCCTCCTTGCCACCCCAAGGCCAGAATTGTCGAAACTTTGTGCACTTCCTAGATATCAATTAGGCCGCGGGTTGAGCCAGAGACACCGCTAGCATAACCATCCATGGCTACCCAATCTGAGTTGTTTCTGGTGCTCCTTCCAGCACCACGATTGTTGCCACCCCTTCTCGGTGTTCCTCGTGGTCTCGTCATGGAGAACTGCCAACTGGGGACTACACTAACCAGAGCAATGGCAAGAGCTCTAGAGCTTGACCAAGAAGTAGCTAGAATGTCTGTCCAGATGCCAATACTGTTTCGAGCCATCTTGCCTGCCTTATCTCTGCAGCTGAAGTAAATGCACATGGTTGTCACATGGGGGATGAGGACGAATTAATGAGGTAGGTACCTCTCGGCCCAAACTCCTTCGTTGACGCGACTGCTTGAGTGTGGGGAGTGAATGCACTAGCTCGCATCCTCTCGGCTTGTATTAAACCATCATTGCCGCCTTGATCTAAGTGTTGGCTTGGGGCCCCTTGTCGACAAATGCTCACTTCCACGTGCTCGTTTCTAGTGGGATGTAGACGTGTGCTCATCTCTGTGTCACCTGGATCTGGGGTAACTTAGATGTTATTATTATTATTATTATATTGATCAAAATGATTATCTATCTCTCTTTTTTTCCAAAAGAAAAAAGAGTTTCTTGCTATTCATAAAATTGAATCAAATAAACTGCACAATTGGATCTTGTCCCTCAGACAAAATACCATTTGACTGTTTACATATCACCCTTTGTGGCACATAAATTTGATCATAATTACTGTAGTCTACTTCTTAGTCTCTGTCTAGAACTGTTTACTTATGATGTTAAACAATGTTCTATTGAATTACATTCAAATTCTATCATTCCAAACTATTATAATATTGTGCTATATCTTGTATCAAAAAATCTATATACTAATTATAATGTGGCAAAAAATAATACTAAAGATGATGTATGTTCAGTAAATTCGGGCATCTATTTCTTCTATAACCAATCTGTTCCTATAATGACAAATGTACACCCAACCTTCCTCCTTAACCAGACCCCTCTTTGATAGAGTATCTGCTCTCATGTTAAATGATTTGTCCACGTGAGTAAAACTGATGTCTTCAAAAGATTTAAGAATTTAAGTCTATATCCTTTGTTTCCAATATATCCGTTTTGGTACTTGTAGCCTGTATTCTCTAGCAACCCATTTGATGATTGCCAAGGAGTCTCCATAGACCTCAATCCTATTGATCCCAAATATGTTTTCCAAGTATAATAAACCCCTTAGGGAAAGTAGTTCCACCTAGGAGTTACTGCCCCCACCACAACCAAAATGCATCTCCAAATGATTATCTTGATCCATAATAAGCATGCATCCTGCCCCACAAATGCTCAACTGGGCAGCACTGTCGAAAAAGCCCACATAAGTAGAATATTCAAAGATCGGTGGCTCTCTGTGGATGATGTCATAAGATGGAAGTTTCCCATGATAATCTTTCATAAAATGAAGGATGTAGGCAACAACCCCATACAAATTATAAGACTTATAATCAAATAACACCGAATTGCGAAGACGCCAAAGGCCCCAAAGGAAAAATAACAGATATGAAGTCTACATTTTATGTCTTCTGTACCAATTTGTCAAACAATCATGTAAAGTTTTACCTGACCAAATGCCCGGATGACTAAACCTGTTAGCGATATCATCCCAAAGTTGTAGAGTGAATGGGAATTGAGTGAAAAGATGATCAATGGTTTCGTATGCCCCAAAACATAATGAACAAACTGTTGGTTCAATACCGCCATGTCTTCTATATCGATCTCCTATGATGATCCGGTTGTTGAGTGCCAGCCACATGAATACCATAATCTTAACTGGTATATTCCATTTCCACAATAAATTATTCCACCCGCAAAATTGTGCGCAGGGTGCTTTTGTAGCTATTGCCTCATGCCAAATTTGTAGTAAGTGACCCATAACCAAAACCAAATGACCAATGAATATGATCTAGTTCCTCATTAAGATAAATACTTGCATGTGACAGTCCCAAAATATATAAGTTCCATTCAATCACTTCTTCCCCTATAAGATTTATATCATGAGCCGATATCCAGTAGTGCTCTCTTGTTGGTCCTCAGTTCGATTTAAAGCCTGATTAAGAAAAGTTACCCCGTGCTGATGTAAGGCTTGCAGAAGGGTGGATGAGAGTAATCCTATATGTGATGATCCAAGGATCGGGTCCATACTCACCCTCACTTGATAACCATTACCAACGTGCCAAGTCAGCGATCAGTTCAACAATGGAAAGACCTCCACCACCCCTTTTCAAATAGATGAGCAACGATTCACTTTCTTATTTACCTTTCTAATCCAGTTAATGACCAAGGTTTGAAATATGTATTTATCTCTAATTATCTTCCCCCATAAATCATTATATGTAAGGCCTCTCCACAAGCTCTTTAAATGCAATGCCCTGTAATTACCTAGTAAATATTGCGAATACCCCAACCACCACTGTTCTTTGTAGTAGAAATGCGTTCCCATGAGACCAAGTGGCAACCTAGATATTCATGGGACCCCTTCCAAAGAAAATTAAAGAAATATTTCCTGATCTTGCACAGGATGGAAGATGGTACCCTAGCAAGTGAAAACTAGTAGATAGGTAAGTTTGCCAGGACTGAGTTGAGTAAGGTCAATTGACCACCCATTGACAATTTTCGATGCATCCAACAAGAAATCTTTTTCTCAACCTTATTAACAAGCCACATCTAGTCATTGACTAAATATGCATTTGGTTTTAAAAAATACCCTAAGTATGACAATCAAGAATTAAGATCCCGACAATCCAAAGGATAAATGTCCCGAAGCCGATTTAGGATCTCCTCTGCCAGATTGAGAGAGTATAAACAAGACTTAAGATAGTTGATCATCATCCCCAACGCATGGAAAAATGTATCCAAAATGTATTTATAATGAAGCCATTCTTGCTATTTTCCAATGCCAAAAATGAATACGTCATCAACAAATAGCAGGTGGGTAATGAAATGATTATGGAAGACTTTGATGCCATTTATCTTACCTTCAACCTTTGCTTGAAGAATAAGTCAACTAAGGCCTTCAATAACCAGGATAAAAAGTAATGAAGACATAGGGCATCCCTGGTGTAGTCCCCTAGTGGCCTTGAAGAAAGTAGGATAAAAAGTAATGGAGACATAGGGCATTCCTGTGTAGTCCCCTAGTGGCCTTGAAGAAAGTAGTAAGACTACCATTAAGTAGAACTGCAAAATTTGCAAATGAAATATATCCCATGATCCACTGAGTAATATTGAAATCCAGTTCGACATTTAATAGCAAAAGTTTGAGAAATGACCAATCCACTAAGTCATATGCCTTGACCAAATCGAGTTTTAAGATCAATGTATCCAGTGTCTTAATCTTTGTTGAATGAAGAGTCTCATGCGCATCAAATATCAATCTTTGCTGTAAAAATCCGAATTGTTCGAGATATTCCTTGGGATAGTCCCCCTTTAATCCGGACTATAATTAATAATTCATTGGTTGGTTGATTTTTTGGTAATTTCTGTTTGTATACCATTTCTATTCATTTAAAGTGCTACCAAGTAAAGAGTTTCTATTCATTTAACGGTTGGTTGAATTTTTGGTAATGTCGATAAGATTTACCTAGTATAAAATTTGATTAAAAAGTTATAATGATATTAAATTTCTATCATTTTTAATTAGATTTAGTTACAAATTTTTTTATTCACTATGATTTAATCAACTATTTTAAATTATGTTAAATCTTAATTTATTAGAAAATAAATTAAAAGTAAAAATTAAACTTAATTCTGCATAATCTAAAAATTCTGCATAATCTAAAAATTCTGTGATTTGATTTGAGTTCGAATAGAAAATTTTTTTAATTAAGATTTTGAAAATTTTGGTCATAATTTTTCAAAATCCAAATTATAATTATCAAATTTTAAGTTTTAAGTGTTTTAAATTTTTTTTGAATGCTAAATCTATTTTTACTATCAAAATCTCAATAAAAAAATTAAATTCTAATTTTACAAAATAAAAAATCCTCTCCAATTTTACCACATAGGAATTAAACGTTAACCCATTTCATATCTCTCAATTTATTGTTTACTATGCAAAATATCAATAAATTAAGGAATAAATCAGATGGAATAAAGCACAGATCTGATTTTATTGAGAACAGATTAATACTTATGTAGGCTAGGACAGAACATTTCCGGTTGCTTACCAGTAGCATTGCCAAAAGTTCCTAGGGCACGTGGAGGACCCAGTTATGGCCAAGTGGCATGAAAAATCGACTGAAATTTCGAGGTAAAAAACGAGCTAATATCAATGAACAAACTGCCATGATGGACAAAGTCAGCTTCCAAGAAGGAGAGAAACGAAAGGGAAAAATGGTAGGTGGCACTATTAAACAATAAAGTTCGGAAGGATTGACTTATTTGTTTAAAAGTTGGATCAATGGGATAGAAAAGGAATTAAGCATTCTGTGGAGGAGGAAGCTTTCTGTGGAGAAGGAATTAAGCATTCTGTGGAGGTCGGTGGCCATGGAAGCTGTTTGATGAATGATGCTGAAGAGGGATTTGCAATTTAAGGCTTATTTCGGAGAGGGGTTCTTCTACACAGGTGAGAAAATTGCTGGTTTTTCACAGGCTTGCAACCAATGCCATTTGTATGTGCGCCCAGAATTGAATGACCTGCGTAATATGTTTTTGTTTTGGATCCCTAAGTTTAGAGAGGGTTTTGTCCTCTAGAGCAGCAGAACTGAATGGCAGCCATGTCTACCTGATAATTGTTTAGTAAGTTTCCCAAATCTAGATAGGGCTTTTGTTGCTTTTGTTCCTTGCAGAATGTTTGACTTTCATGATAGTCAGGCATGCTTGATATTTGATATTGGGTCAAGAAATTTTTATAGGCTTTTGGTCTGTAGAGATCTGTAATAAGATGACAACTATGTGTGATTGATATATTATTGTCAGGTAGTCTTAGTCAAAAGAATTCCATAGTTAATGGCAGGCATATCCCCTTGATATTGCCTTGTTGGGTTCCTTGATACAGAGATAGGGAATTCTATAAGATTATTAACCTTGTATTAAGCAGAAAAATTATAGTCCTGGCAATTTTTCTTTCAATAAGCTGATAATGGAGACTGCCCAAAATAGAGGAAGTGATCAAAGCAAGACAGAGGATTACAGATCCTTCTCCGAAATATCCCTCAGTTCAAACAAACAGACAATTGGGTCATCTTTTGATGTGTCTTCTCAAAGAGGACTCTTAGAAAGCAGTGGACAGTTAGAAGGTGCAGAGAATAAAGCACGAGTACCGAAGAAGCCTAAGAGATCACTTTTTAAGTACTGCATTAAGCCTCCCAGAAAACCAGGCTTTCCGAAGCCAGGCGCTCCGATTCTTCTTGTTTCACCTTCCGCAACATTTCAAAGGATAGCCAATGAAAGAGATGGGATATCGCGATCTACGCCGACTCCGGTGGAGCCTCTCCATGGCTTCAAGGATGGCGTTAAAGTGCCTTTTGTTGGGGAAATTAGGTGGGTGTTTCTGAAGGCGGCAGTGAAAGAATGGCTGCGAAATCCGAAGAATTTGGCACTGTTGATATGGGGAATTGCTGTGGCAGTATCTGGAGCTATGCTTTTTCTGGTCATGGTTGGCCTTCTTAATAAGGCCCTGCCTAAAAAGAGTGACAGGGATGCCTTGTTTGAGGTGAATAATCAAATTCTAAATGCTCTCTTTACCATGATGTGCCTTTATCAACACCCACAGCGTTGTTATCATCTTTCACTTCTCTATAGATGGAAATCAAAAGATATTGTCTATCTTAGAAAGGTCTACTGCAAAAATGGGACTTACAAACCTCATGAGTGGGCACACATGATGGTAGTCGTGCTACTTCTGCAAGTGAATTGTTTTGCGCAGTATGCGCTCTGTGGTCTCAATTGGGGGTATAAGAGATCACAGCGTCCGGCAATTGGAGTGGGTTTGTGCGTTGCTGTTGCAATAGGTGCCCCTGCTGCAGCTGGTCTCTATCTCATCCTCAGTCCTCTCGGAAAGGATTACGAAATTGAAGGTGATTTGGAGGCTCATGCAGACCTTACTCAGACAGGTGATAACTCTGTAAATGGAAAACCTACATCCATGCTGCTTGAAAGGAGATACTCTTTTCTTTCAAGACAGAGTAAAAGAATGGAACCAAAACCGGAATGGCAGGGAGGTCTATTTGACTGCTGGAGTGATCGTTCTCTTGCATTTTTTTCAACATTTTGTGGGTTCTGTGTTTTTGGGTGGAACATGGATAGGCTAGGATTCGGGAACATGTATGTGCACATAGTGACCTTCATTTTGTTGTGCATGGCCCCATACTGGGTTTTCACCTTGGCTGCTGTCAATATTGATAATGAGAATATTCGGGAAGCTCTTGGTATCACTGGGATAATTCTTTGCGTGTTTGGGCTACTTTATGGTGGATTTTGGAGGATTCAGATGCGGAAGAGGTTTGGCCTACCTGGGAATGGCTTTTGTTTTGGGCAGCCTAATGTGACAGATTTAGTGCAGTGGCTTTTCTGCAGTGTTTGTTCTCTTTGTCAGGAGGTTCGCACGGGAAATTTCTATGAGCTCTGTGATGATAAGGTTTATCCTAGACGATACGTTGGCCAAGATTCGAGAGATGCTTCACCCAGATTGGTTCCTTTGGGTCATGAACCAGGATCACCAGCTGTGAGTTCACCCTCTTGGATCAAATTTGACACGCCACCATCGAATGCTCAAGCTTCAGTGTCGCCAATTTTGAGTCCTATGCATTATTCTGTTGCAAACTCTCTTCCTCCACAGGGTTGGTCCCCTCGGCAGGAAGAGTCGACATTTCCTTTGTCTAACATTCTTACAGCAGAAACTCATATTGCGATTTCTCCAGCATCAGAGTCAGAGGATGCACATAATTCGGCCGCTCAAACAGAAAATTCAAAGGCTGACGGCGATCCAATGAATGCACCCATTCCCCTAAACGTGGAAAGATAAGAACAAGGTATTCTAAGTCATTGCTTAATTCGATTACTATGGTTTGATGGCTGGAAGGTTAAGTTGAATTTCGCTGGAAAATTGTCCAGTATTAAAATGCATGTAGATTTTGAATTGTGCTGTTGGTTTTTGCAATATCCATTGTTGAAGTTTACACTTCAGGTTTGGCTGATTCTTTTTTTTATTTGACACAACGGTTGGTTAGGTAGAAACGTTCATTGGCATTGTTCTTTAGTCCATGATAACTTACCTTACGTAGAAGGGGTTGATTGGCGCAGGAACAACTCTTCGAGCTTTACAGATCATCCATCATTCTTTTATGTTGCTCCCACGGACTGTGAAATTAAGAGATGTGAGATAGAAACAGCCAACGGTTCCTCACTGATTTATATTTGCCTGTAAATAACCAAGACATGAGATTCTTTGATGCATTCTGATTTTAACTGTGGTGATGCAATCTCTCTCATCTGAATTATCTGATTGAATCCTTTGTAATGAGTTAATAATATATTTTGGGACACATTATATTACTTGTACTGAACCACATCCTAACATGGAATATTGTCCAAGTATAGTGAGCATTTATGTGCTGTATATTCAAATTTACACGATTTAGAGTTCTGTTGGCAAAACTGGATAGTTCTTCCTAATTGTTGATCACTATGTGGATCCGATACGTTGGACTTGGAACATTGCTGACAAATGAAGAGGATTTTCTTTGTTTATCTGATCCACACCCTGCAAGGGAAAGGTATCTTCAATCTAGCCCAGGCTGCCTCTCCAGAACACACTACATTTGGCTTTGGCAACAAGAATGGAAAAAGGAAAACCTTCTAGGGCTGGATGGGAATGACAAGGAGCAGTGGGATTCTCACACAGCTACACAGAAAGTGAGTCATGTTCGACTCAGGGAGACAGAGGATGAGCTGGTCTGGTTAAAAAACCCAACCGTAGGATTCTAAACCCCTAAAGTTGGCTTTAAGACAATGTTTGTTAATGATCGGCTGGGTGGAATCTAATGGTGGTGGAAACCTCTTTGGAAAATCAGGTCCCGACTAAAAGCAGGATCTTCATGTGGCTAGACATAATGAACAAGGCCCTAACCTGTGAAGTACTACAGAAGAGGAAGAGGAATTGACACGGGTCAAGTTGATGTACTCTGTGCAAGATAGTACTACAGAAGAGGAATCGACACGGGCCAAGTTGATGTACTCTATGCAAGATGGATGAGGAAACTATAGGACATCTTCTATCTTTTACCTATATTCTTTCCGAGTGTGGGTTGAAACGGATAATCTGACAGGGGTAAGAGATGCCTGGCTAGGGGAAACTATATGGTATGTTTTACAGTGGCAGCAGAAGTCAGTTAAAACAATTCAAAGCTCTACTCTTGATAGTATCATTGGGAATTTAGATTGCAAGGAATGTTGACGTCTTTGAGAGGAGATTCATCCCACCTTTCCAGTGTGCTTCTCAGTGCAGGTCTATATTTGCTAGCTATAAAACTATTTCCAAAGCAATCCCTCAGAGGCAGCTTGCTCATGAGCCCATTGACAAAATAACAAAATAGGAGCATGGGGGTATTTTGATGGGAGCAAGCCAAGGATCTCCTCCCAGATGTGGAGCAGGTGGCATTCTTTTTTTAAATAATGCCCATTTTTTCAGGGTGGCCGGTTGGGAGGGAGATCTAACAGTTATGCTGAGCTCCTTGCTTTGAAATTGCTCATAAATTTATCTTCTAACAAGGGGTTGTGCAAGCTTCAGATTTTTGAGGGAGATCTAACAGTTATGCTGAGCTCCTTGCTTTGAAATTGCTCATAAGTTTATCTTCTAACAAGGGGTTGTGCAAGCTTCAGATTTTTGGTGACTCATTGGTGGTAATAAATTGGATGAAGGGTGAATTTAGAATGGGGAATCTTGTCTTAAGCCCGATCTTTGTTGAGATTAAAAGGTTGATTTCTGTTTTTAACTCTATTTTTTTTTATCATGGTTACATAAAGCTTAACTCTGAATCTGATCCTCTCTCTAAAGCAGGACTCCAGATGGATGTTCGAAGCTGGTTTCTTTCAGAAGGATGGGCAGACTATTTCAGAATCCATCCTTTCAGTCTTTTGACTCAGTAGCTAGAAATCTCTTCCAGATTGGTCCTTATCCTCTGCTTATGGTCAGAAGCTTCTGCTGTTAGTTATTGGTGCATGTTTAATGGGTTAATTCTCTTGATACAGGCTAATATGTTAGGGAAGTTCTTATGATTTCTGTCTTTGTAGAAGTTCTCCTTTTCTGTGGAGGTCATATCATGGGGGGTGTTAATGTAATTTTTAAGTACTCTCGAAGAGAGCAGATATGAGGTTTTTTAATCAGTTTTTAAAATTTTGGCACTGAATACATCATTTAGGATGTATGAACTGATTTGTATGAACAATATAAAGATCAGACTGTTGGCTCGTTTTGAACATATTTTTGGTATGTTAAGTGACACAAAATCCTTGCAGGTAGGTACCCTTGAAAATGCTTTGGAAATATGTAGATTGTATTTTCTTTTTATCTCGAATAAAATTTACTGTTTCTTTTCTATGAAAAATACGCTATAAACTTGGAGTGTATATTCTACCATTCAAGCTACTTCAGCATATAACAATTTATTCATGGAGCAGATTTACTGATTAATAGTTCGTAATTATCAAGAATTATACATAACTTCAATGGCGATGACACACCTTCTATCTCTAGCAACCCTCTTAATGCCCACATTGGCCAGAAGATAACATGTCACGGCTTTTGTTTCTTCATACCTCTATGGAAAATAGGATAAGAAAAATGTGTGAATCTTTTCCTTCCCAAAGCTTTTACCGGTCTTTTGTGTTGGATATGGTTTTGTTTCATGATGTTCTTCACACGAGACATAATTGTAAACCCCATGTCTTTATCAGTCGGCATGTTTATCAGTCATCGGTTAATTTTAATGTGATTTACCTCAACATTTCATTATCAGTTAATTTTAATGTGATTTAAATTAAGATATCTATTATGAGAACATTTAAATTTACTTAAATGTACATGTGCGTATAGGAAATAACTTTTATCGTTTTGAATGGTTAATGAGGATGAACATGTGATTTCATTTGATTATACATATTGGGGGTGGAATGTGTTACTTGGATATGAGTTTAATTTATACACTGAATATGGAACCCATGTAATAAGATGTAAAAGAACATGCATGATTATTCAAATATCATTTTGTGAAATATCTTATCACTCGAAATAGTTAGATATATTTATATATGGTGGTTATTGCGTTGACATATAGATGGATCGACTATGGGATAATTAATTATTGGTATGAAGGTAACCTGGATGTAGTAGATATCGGGGAAATAGTTGTGTACTATATGTTGTACTTATGATGAAAATTATGATTTTTAAACACTAATATGATTTGTGAGTAAGTGGTTCTGATAGGATGCATGACTTGCCTAGAGTGGTTATTTAATGACGATGCTCTTTGAATAACAATTGCTCAATATGGTTGGGACTTGATGTTAGGGTGTTGATCATAGTTCTATTAGGAGGGGTGGATGTATTGTCCATTGTGTATCTTTTGAAACCTAGAGTCATGGGAGGGCTGTGGTGGACACACTCCCCTAGACGTGTGATGACGATTGCTAGTTGCCTACTAGGAAAGTTAGGTTAAAATAGTAGATGCTTCAACCTGAGGGTTGTATATGTGGTTAGGTCGGTATAGCCAACACCACAACATATTCTAGCAAAGAAAGGATAGGATGGGAGCAAAAGTAGCTTAGGGAGGTTGGGTGATTCTAAGTTAATTTTGGATTCTACTTGGGAAGTAGTAGTGTCATTTTATTTATTGCTACCACCATGCTAAGAATACATGTTTTATTATGTTTATTGATCTTGATGTGATAATTAGTTAATGTTGAATAATTATGATTGGTGGTTAAAGATTATGAGTGATGATTTCTGTAAATCTTATTAGTAGGAAAATATGAATGATGCATTGTGATTATTCTCTTGCATGTTTGACTGAGGAACATATATATATATATATATATATATATACATTATCCATTAACAACAATTGTTACTAACTAACCCACATATGGTATGTATACACTGGCCACGTATACACACCTTACCACGAGTACCCTCGTATGACAAAGTAGTTATCTACCGAGGTTAATAATTACTTTGTTAGGGATTTAATTAAAGTGTTTAAGTAGTGCTTTTGTTTAGGATTTACTTGAAAAATTGTAATGGTTTATTGGTGTGATGTAAGCTAATTGTGGGGAGTATTAAGATATTAATATTTAATAAATTGTTGAGCATATGTTTGTATAGATATATAGTGGTTTATGTCAATTGAGTGTAGATCGGGTGGTTGGGAGGAATGTTGTTATTCTCCCCACTTGGGTTCAAATCTTGCTTTGTGACACATGCTCCTTGGGAGCTGACTTTCTATGTAATGATTGTAAAATCTGGCCATACCTTGATTCTTTCAAAATAGCAGGTGTTGGCATTTTCCGCGGAAAAAAAAGATATATAGTGGTTTATGTAAGTAAGTATGAAAATAGATATACGTTTTAATGATAAGAAAATTCATTTATTGATTATTATTTTATTATTTACCTTGTTTGGTGTGCCAAGCTTGGGGAAGCGTTGAAAGGGAGGGAACCTTGTGGATTGTTTTGGGAGATTTGAGAGATTTCAAGAATACCGTTGAGGATTGTTGTTTATGGGGCCATGGGCATAAAGGGCCAGGAAACCAAATGATTTCTTGGAGCGAGGGATTTGGCTAGGTCCCTAGTTGGTTGGGAGGATAATTTGTGGTCCCACTCTAGGAAAGTAGAAGGGATTTAGTTAATTCAAATGATACTTCAATTTCAAAGGGCTCACATTTATCATCCAGGGAGGTCTTCTTCTTAGTATTTTTTGGATTTAATTCTTTTATTAAATTGATGTTTAATGGGGATTCAATTAATTCAAATGATGCTTCAACTTCAAATGATGGAATTTTGAAACTGAAATATTAAAATTCTTGAAAATTTTAAATTTTTTGCTAACAAAAAATTACATAGAACATATAACACAACATAAATTGATTCAAAACTAGAACTAATGTATTAGATAAAAATTGATTTGAAAGATAACTCATTTATTGCCTACGTAAGCCAGAAGGCTACCAGGAAAATAGAAAAAAGATTATAAAACATAGAAGTGGAACTAGATTCTACGCTACACCTTATAAAATAAGCAAAATCCTATGGGAGGGGATTCTAAAAACTTTAAACAAAGTGCCCTTTCCCTTCAATTTTTTTCACTTCAAAAACCCATGTAAAGAAACCTGTTTAAAAAAATCTTTTACGTGCAAACTAATAAGAGAATGAGGATTAGAATGGTTAGTAATGAGTAAGTATATAAAATTATAACGAGGTTAAAGGGAACTAATTATATAAAATAAAACAACATAATTAAATATAGCTAATGATACAATGTAGTGATTATATATAAGCAAGATAATGAGTGGTTAGCACGGAACCACACTCAACTTTTAGGAAACTTTATTCTTGTTTCCTCGCTACCATACTTTTACATGGCGGATTCAGAATTTTTCTGTCTAGAAAACTAAGTTGCAGTAAAAGTCTATTTCTTGCAACCTTGTCCAGTTGATGCATTGATATATGTCTACGGCTAATCAATAATAAATGTAAATCTATTTTGACTTTTTATATATTAAAAAAAGAAAGTAAATTTATATATTTATGAATAAAAAATAAACTTTTAAATAATTGGAAATAGTTTTAAATCTTACTTTAAAATTAAATTCATATATTACATTTAAAATTTAAATAAAAATTATCTTGATTTTTATTTTATAATAATTTAAACTTGATTATTTATACACTTTTGCAAATACACTAGCACATAATGTCTTGTAAACATATAATATTCTAATACATTTTAATCATAGTTGACATAAAACTAAATACTTACTCTATACATATAGTCACAAATATAGGAACTATAATTTTTAAAAGTTTCCACTTTAGAAAGAGTCTATCTTATATAATAAAGGAATAAGTTAAGCCATTGGTTCTCATGCTTTTTTAATTATTTTATTTTTATATTTTTTAATATATATTATTGCTGTTCCCAACTTACCATTTCCTGCAAATTTGGGAAAAATTTCTAGACTTATCGGATACTAGTATCCACATTCCCTAAGTTCCAAAGTTCCTGAAACTTTTGCAAAATAGGTTATATCACATAATAAAAGAAATTAGACAATAGGTTATATCACATAATAAAAAAAATTAGACAATGTATCTTCGTAGCTCTCTTTTTGCTTTATCATTTGAATACAATGGAAATTTCTGCGATGCATTGATTTCTACATAGATTCAGCTTCGATTATAGTAAAGATTTTACTGTCAATTACCTGCTTCTTGTAAGTTGTAATCAAGTACTTGTTTCAGATTTAAAACAATGTTTTGAGTTTGAAAATCTTTTTGGTGAATGTATGAGTTTACAAACTGTCAGCTTATATGTCAGCTTATATATTCATCTTTGCTTTCCTTTTCCTTTCCTCCTTGTCTTTATGTTCATTTTGTGTTTGGCTCTCAAAGTGAATGCCCCTGACTAGGTGAAGTGCTGCTGATCATTTGAAATCTATTGAAAGATTTTACTAGATCCCTAACCTTTCAACCTATTCGATATTCATATCAACCAATCAAAATTATCCCAAGTTTAAGATGTGCCATGTCTTATTTGCAGTCATAGGACATTTTCTAGCGCTAACTTCTTTTGATGCCATTTCTGGGGACGGAGAATCAAAGTTATTTTCCCTGCGCTTTAAGACATTGAACAAAACTAGCTCTTGATGGTGAACAAGAGTTAGACACACATAAGTGACTATAATATTTCACCTGACGGCTCTATGGTCAAATAATCCACTAGCGAATCGACTGGTCCAGAATGAGAGCTATGGATGCTATTTTAGCTCGCAGATTTGCTCCATTCAATTTCTCAGCAGTACTTGGTTATCCAAATCCGGTGTCTTCTTCCCCGATTCAAAGAAGGTAAGGAGGATAATCCTGCAGAGCACTTGTTGGAATTTCATCAACATATGCATATAATGAATATTCATAGTGAGGATGTATTGATGAAGATGTTCATGTACTCATTAGAAGATGATGCTCGTGAATGGTATAAATCTCTTTCACCCTCTAGTGTATCTTTCTTGAAAGAGTTTCACACAACGTTTAATGAGTATTGTAAAAGGAATTTTCCAACTGAATATCTTTTTGAAAATTGATGTGAAGAATCTGAAGCATATGTTCAACATGTAGTTGGTTTTTCGTCTGATTGTGAGTATGGAGTGGATGTTTCAGTTGAAGAAATAGAGGAGGAATCATATGAATCCTTCTCTGGTTCTTCAGTCTTGAAAGCATATTTTATTGACTTTTTTAATGAGAAAGATGTTGGCAGCAATATTCTAGATGCATTTGTCATTGTCTCAAATGCTTTTAGGAATGATTAAGTTGTTGGCAGCAATATTCTAGATGCATTTGTCATTGTCTCAAATGCTTTTAGGAATGATTAAATTGCTACTCCAAACCTTAATGAAGATCTGCCTGTGTATATCCTGATGATAATGAGCAATTTTTTGAATCAATACCCACATAATTCTACAGCAGTGAACCTGTGTATGACAGTTATCAGAATCAGATTTGTGGGAAAACAATGAGGAAGATAATGATGCGTTTCTACAACACTTTGCCAAGGGATAACAGTGTTGAGAAGCATAAGGGTAAGTTCATAGCAAGATGATTCTCTCATAAAAAGGGAGAAGAATTTGAGGATACCTTTATTCCAATCGCCAAGTATACTTCCATCAGAACCAGTCTCTTTAGTTTTGATGTTTAGTTGGTGTTTATATTAGATGGATGTTAATATGATTTTATCGAGACTAGGTGCTTGGTACTCATGAATTGATGTGTAGTTAGAAAGTAAGTATGAGCTTTACTAAGACTAGTACATATCTTAACTTCTATTATTTGTTTGATATATCTCATTTTAATGTCTTAACTTCTATTATTTGTTTAATAAATCTTATTTTAATGTTATATGTAAATGACTCATTTTTTTATGGATATCATTTTGAACCATATAACTAGAAGAAGGATAGAACGAGAAATCAATAACTTATTTGTGGCACTTAAGTTATGGTGTATCCGTGTTCATGAGCTAATATTATAGAAAGTTGTAAATATTACCATTTAGAAAAAAATATTTGGATTTTTTAAATTTATATATAAAAAATTAAGTGTAGCTTCTTTGGTTGTGAAATAAATTGTTATCCTCTCTATCCACATTCTATTTTTGTAAGTGACATATAATACTCATAATGAGAATATTGTTACAATACCTATTTATATATATTAGTTAAATGTTTTTTTATTTAAAATTAAATAATAATTATTTAAAATTAATAGTATTGTATATATTAACTATTAACATTTCAAAATCAATATATGATATATCTGAAAGTATTGAATATTAAAATTAAAAAAAAAATGATTTCAATAATATAAAATTCCAATTTTAACTTAAAAATACTAATAAATAAAAAATCAAAATAATATAAAAATATATTTTACTAAAAATCAATATCAATCATACATTATGATAAAAACATAAATATATAACATTAATAAATTATTTAGTACAATTTTATAATACTCAGTATTTTCATAAAGTAAAATATTATCCATTTATATTTCATATTTTACATTTTATAAATCTAATATATATAAAAAAATTACACTATAAATCTAATATATAAAAATTTGACATAATTTTTTAATAATTATAGTAATATTTAGTAAATCATATCCTTTTTTCCCGTGAAAAAAAGCATATTATTGATATTCACTTTTGAATCAAATAGTACATGATATCAGTATAAATACTGTACTCCATCAACCTCTCAACAGGAGAGTGATTCTGAAATTCAAAAATATAAAACATAAGCCAATAAACAGACAAAACTATGTCCTTGGCAAAACTTATCAAGATCAGTCAAGTAAATAAAAAGTGCCAAAATCACAGCTGATTCTTACAAAATTCATCCCAAAATAAGAGATCATCTTCGCCTATCAATGCCTGCTTAGAAAGTACATCAGCCTGTGAATTGTATTCTCTAAAGATATGTTCCAAGGTGACCACCCAAATTATTAACCTCTTTCTTCACTCTATTGCACCATCCAGCCAAATTCAGTACCTTAAGGTCATACTCCCCCCTGGCCCATTTGATGGTAACTCTAGAGTCACCAAATATCTTTACATTCACCAAACCAAAAATGTTAGCCACTTTTGCAACACACCATAATGCCAAGATTTCTGCCTTCATATTTGTACCCTTTCCACATTTTATCTTGATTGTGAAATAGTGATCTTGACTGATATAAATGACCCCACCTGCACCACAGTTTCCCATATTGGCAGCTCCATCAAAAAATAGTAGCTAAAATATGAGGTAGGAGCACCATTCACTAAAACAACAATGCTCACACACAGTATCAACACAAGTCATTATCCATCTAATAGCCACTGCTGGAACACCGATTTGTATCAAAATTAAATGGAGAAAATCCCAATTGACTCTATCATATGCCTTTTCTAAATCCATTTTAAGCATAATAGCTCTCTTTTTCTTACATTTGATAGAGTGTAATAATTTCTGTGTAATACCCACTGCATCATGTATTTGTCGATCTTGTAAAAAACCGAACTGTTCCCTTGAAATATGTTTAGAGAGAACCGGTTTAAGGCGCCCGACTATGATCTTTGAAACAATCTTATATGCCAAATTGCACAATGCAATAGGCATAAAATCACCAAATGTCTTAGGATCATTCACTTTAGAAATCAATGTGATAAATGTAGAGTTTAATGCACCAGACATATATCCCTGCTTCCTAGTGAACTCCACCATCTTGACAATATCATCTCCCATGATATCAAAGAAATGCAAAAATAGTTCCACAGTCCAGCCATCCGGCCCGGGACTTTTTTCCTTAGCGAAAAGTTGAAGTGTCCTCTCCACCTCCTCCAGAGTGACTTCCCTGCATAAATCATCTGCATCTTCAGTGTCAAAGAATCTAGGGTAATGTTTAATCACATGGAGCTGTGAAGCTAAATCACATTCCTGATCAACAATGTAAATATTGCTGAAATGTTTCAATGCTAATGCTTGTAAATCCTGTTGACCCGAAGCTTCATTCCCTTCCTCATCAGACAGCTTCGAAATAGTCTTATTGTTCCTTCTAGTTGAAGAAAAAGTGTGAAAAAACCTTGTATTGTTGTCCCCAAAGTTAACCCACAGAGCTCCGCTCTTCATGCGCCATTCCTTTTCTTCCCTTAAATAAATATTAACCTTCTCCTCCTCCAGGTTTTTGAGTAACTCAAAATCCTTACCATCCAACGGCCTTTCCAGGTTAGTTGTGTAAATATCCTACAACCGTTCCTCCACCATCAAGAGTTTCTGTTTGTCCAATTGCTTCTTCTTATGAATCCAACTAGTAACTTTTAGTTTTAACTGCTTCAATTTGTGACAGAACATGTCCACAGGATTAAGTTCATAATTGATATTTAGATTTAACCAAACATCCTTGATAAAATGCAGAAAGTCATCTTGGATCAACCAAGAACTATCAAATTTAAATGGATAATTCTGGTGAAACACACAGTCTTCCAATTGTAAGAAAGCATGCCAGTGATCAGATATCTTATTCCTCCCAACCCAAGTTCTATACCTGCCACAGGATTGCAACAGTGATGCATGTACCAAGAATTTGTCCAATCTCTTGTGAATCCCATCCTGACCGCTTCTGCCATTAGTCCAGGTTGGAGTGTTCACCCCAGTAACAACATCAATTAAATTATTATTTATAAGGAACTCAGTGAAGAAGTCAGCAAGTGCATCCAATTTCGCCTTAATTCCCCAAATATCCTGTGCAAGTCTGGTGAAATTGAGATCACCCACCACTATGATATTCTTCATCCTCAGAATCCTAGAAGATTGCAGACCAATCCAGAAAGCTTCCCAATTTTTGTATGGGGCATCACAATTTAGTATAGTGAGATGCATATCATTCAATTTACACAGACCTTCCATCAATATACCCCATTGGGTCTTATAAGCATAGAAAGAATAGTACCTAGGGTTCCCAAGCAGCCAGTAACCCTCCAGACATCCCATCAGAGCTAATTGTAGTGATTTCCCACCCAGTGAGAATCCCAACAATTTTTGAGATAGCAAAATTGTCATCACACATTGTTTCCTGCAAAAGTAATAAGTTCGGGCGAGTAGTAGCAATAAGATTGGAGAGGACCCTAGCTCGCACAGCCGTCCCCAACCCCTTTATATTTAGAGTGCAAATTGACATTAGGGGACCAATTCACGGGGGGTATATGCTCCAAGGCCCCCAATTACGTTAGCAGTAATACTAGTCTACCCCACAACACATCCTTCTGAAACAAATGAGTTACCCCCAATTAAACCAAAAATCTCTGACCGTGTATCAGAATCAATATTCTCCAATCCCGACAATAAATGCTAGGAGATAGGAATAGACTCAATAGCAGAATCAACCCCAACACCCAATTCCTTCCGGCCTTTCTTCCTGGTCTTCCTAAGTGTGACATTCTGGAAACGAGTATTATTTATAGACTGTACCCTAGGGTTAGAAGAAGGGTTTTTAGAAAAAATAGGGAGAGGAGAAAGGATATCTGTGTTGACAGAGGTCTTATATCCAGCATCCCCAAATATAATAGTGTCATCTCCAGTATACGACCCAGACTTAGTAATACCATTAGGCCCCCCAATCTTCTCAAAGGAATCACCAGACAGAGAAATAATGTCAGAATTCATTGCCAACGGACCAAATTCACCAACCCTAGTCACTCCATTATCATCCGGCCTACTCAGACTGCCAATAACTAAAGGCAAGACAGAGGGTTCACCATCCTCCCCTGTAACATTACTAACCCCGAAAAGTCCCCGACAAACTCTAGACTTATAAGAAAAAAGTCTATCTTTAGAATTCAAAACCCCGTCATTACCAAAATTTAGAATTGTGTCCCCCGAAGCCAATTTCCTATCTAGAATAGCCTCAGCATAGCGGATCAAAGCTAATTCATCTTCAGGAATAACAAGTATAGGTGAACCAAGTCTCAGAGACAACTTACCAGGAAAATCAGGTAGTCTCGAAGTATCCTCAGTTTGGTCCAGTAGTGAATGCTCCTGAGAATCAACAGAGGTAGGCGTCGACCTCATCTTAGTGAAAGACCGAAGCTCCGGGAAATGAGAACGAATATGACCTATATGTTGACAATAAAGGCACCTAAATGGGATCCTGAAATAGTCTAAATGCTGCCGCCAAACCCTATCCCTCCATAGAAGCTCAATTTCTGCTGGGAGGCCTCGGGCCATCTCGAACTCCACCATAACTTTTGCCGACCGCCTATCATACCCATATAAGGATCAATTATCAAGCCGGATGAAACGACCAACCAAATTAGCAATGTTGATAAGGATGTTCTCCGTCCAGAGTTCCCTTATAATCGTTCAAAGATTGAATCCATTTCAAAATAAACTATATAATACAATTTCAATTTTGAAATTTCCTTAAAAAAACTTTCTGACATGTATTGGTTACCATACCAACAATATACTTATAATACAATTTCAATTTTGAAATTTCCTTAAAAAAAATTGTCTGACATATATTGGTTACTATACCAGCAATATACTAAACTATTAATACTATTGAGTCCATTTCAAACTAAATTAGCTAAAATCAAAAGAAAATATATGATATGATTAAAATTATGAGATCTATAAATTAAAAATACAAAAATATTTTAATATGAGAGTAATAGAATTATATTTAACAATAACATTGTTCAATGATAAACTATTGTTGTTACATCAAAAGAATATATATGATAGCAATTCAGTCTTGAGTCCAAAAAGATACTTTTAACCAGCTAAAAAGTTGTGCCACATCAACACTAACTATGTGAGAGTGACACTCACTTGACACAATCTCCCACAAGTTCAAGTAGGTGTGTGATTTTGACAAATTTTTGGGTAATAATACAATGATTTGTGAACGAAGACACGATGTTCTTAGGATTAGACACCTTTGCAACCAACCAACAACGAATTTGCCGAGATGATTCAACTTCCCCTTAACCACTAACGAGTAACGATCTTGTCAGGCTCCTTGGAATTAAAGGAATTCATGGCAGGGCTTTTGACATGATACGTATTATTGCTGGAGGCAAGAGACTATTGTTTCCATTAATATGAACCTTACATAAAATTAGAAAAATCAGACCATAGTGAAAGCAATGTATAAACGGAATTTTTTTATTTAACTTTTTTTAAAAATAAGATTTTTCTTAATATCTTTTACCATAGATCTTATTTCTGTTATTGATACTAATTTAAAAAGAAATACTACGTCTATGTCTAAATCTGATAATAGATTTATTGAAATGTAGACCAAGATGTGATGATTTCACTAAATTTATACATCAAAAGGGTTTTGGGAAGAACACACCTATGATAAATATTTTAGTTGCATGGTTATGCGTGGCTTCTTTGCCTTGACAAGTGTTGACAGAGCTGTCTATTTTGGAATTCGCAACCACATGCAAACTTAGACCCTTCATCGTTATGACAGTTATAGTCTCATTCTCTCATGCTAGATTAGACAAATGGACAAATGTCACGATTATTAAGACAACTAGAATGCTATTAGACAAAATTAATGCCATGATGAATAGGTTGGTCATATCAGCCATGTGATTTTCTATGACATTAAATGTCAGATGTTTTTTTTTTTGTAAATAAAAGAGGTAGATCCTTCTATTCAACCAAGCAAATTATACATAGTGTTACAAAAAAGTTGCCATCCTTGCCCATAAAGGACAAGCGATGGGCATCAAATCCCCCAAAAGGAAACGGGGGAAACCGCTGAAAACTTCCTTGTGCTCGAAGGGAACCACGCGGGATGCACAGGAAAACAAACATGACACAAGACTAAGACACAAGACTAGGACCGGGAGAGAGGATCAGTTCATTGAGTGGACTGAGCAAACCCCATTCTCCCCTTTTTCTTACGAACATCAATCCACCCTATGGAACTGGTAGGTGCAACAGATTTCACCACCAAGGCCAACTGATTTGTGGGAATTCCATCGATGCAACCTGGATGTATTGCAGATGCTTCCTTATCACTGTATAAATGGTCTGATTCGTGAGGACGTTTCTGAGCCCCTAATAGCGGAGCTATGGCCATGATAATATCATTTGGTTCAGCATGTACTTGGGGGGAATACCCAGACTGAGATGTGGGATCTGAAGCTGAATATTTTGTTGCATTCGGACAATGAACTGAGGACCGAGGGATTGAGAATTAATTCCTCAGTTGGTTGTTTCTCAATTGTCGGGGGTTATACGGGAGTTGTTGAAGACAGAGGAGGGTCAGAAGATTCACTATGATGTTTCTTTCCGTTCGCAGAGGGAGTTGCTCGACTTTTGTGAGGTTTGGGGTCTTGCCACCCATTGGCCTTCTTCTGTGGCCCAAAGGACGAGGGCGAGGCAGGGGAAATGGGACAAGATGCCTGGAGATGCCCTTTCTGTTGGCATGAAGGGCACCTGAAGGAAGTATTCTCATAATCAAGCAGCTACACGTAAGGGTCCTCCTCGGTCCAGTCGATAAAAAATCCTATCCGGAAGCCCTTGGATGAGGTTGATTTCAACACAAATGCGGGCATAAGTGAAGAATCCCTTCATAAGACGATCTTTATCAAGCTTGATAAACCTTCCTAGCGCATTTCCAATGGTGGGTAAAAAATATGGAGAATAAAAATGTAGAGGTAAGTTAGGGAGTCTTACCTAGATCAGAGTCCGCATGGCATTCATAGTTCATAGGGTTAGAAGAGGGGAACCATGGCTGCATGGAAAGACCAGATTTTCCCTAGAACCACGGTCCTTACTCTAACACTCATTGGCGATCCTCATTTATGGTGAAGTTGACAATGAAGAAGCCTTTGGAGCAGAGGAACATCTCTAGATCTAGCACCCATGTATTGCTGATCCATTCTCTTAGCGCCGAAGTGGAAGGCCACAGTCCATTGAAGCGACAAATTGAGGGCCCTTTGCTCATAGATGGTAGCATAAGGAAAAATGTGGGGGTCTTCTACCTCAGCCGTTGGAGGTTCTGTGGATTGCTCCACAATGAAAGCAGATCTTGAGAGTGCCTTTACTCCGGGACTTGCTGCCTTAGATCCCGATGGAGCCTCAAGCCCAGTTTTCACTGCATGTTTGTAAGAGTGGGGGGGTGGGAGAAGGAGCCCCCTCCCCTTAGCCTAGCGACAAGCGACAGTGTTGCATTCATCATATTCCCTAAGCTCTGTTAACAATCAAATTGACACCCTTAACAAAGTGAAGGAGAAACATATGTTTACCATGCACCCACGACAGGAAGTCATGACACAAGTTCAATCAAAGACAAATCCTCTCTGAGAAATGCATTAATTGTGTTTAAAACATCCTAAGTGGAGTAAAAAGCCTAAAAACTATTCAAAAGTGGGTTTTCACTTGAAAATAATCAAAATGAGGAAAATGACTAATCACACATTTAGAAGAGAAGCCTAAGGCTCATCTCCCAATGCTATATAAGAAAGGCATGGGAGGCATGGTAAAGAGAGATCAAAAAAGCAAAGGCATGCTGAGGAGATTCTGAAGGAAGGAGAAGAGCTCAAATTCTTCAAAAGCAAGGGTGAAGGAAGGGAAGCTCATGGCAATGGAGGAGGGATTCACACCAAGATCATTGGTAAGGATGTACTTCTTCCTTGTTTTAATATGAACTAATTCAAGTTTCTACCATTTTAGTGTTGAATGTTTGCTTATCTTGCATGATTCTAATTCTGAAATGTTCTTAGATCTTAATGAATGTTTAATGAAGGAACTTAGATCTTTAGGAACTTGTGATAATTGCTTCATTTATGACATAGAGACTCACCACCTCTTATAAAAATAGTTTAATATGTGTAGACACAACCCTGCACTAAAACACCATCTGATTATCGGTCATTGATGTATACCATTAACAGATGCGAAGACACCCCACCAATAATGATGATGGACTCTAAGTTATTGAGTACAAACTAACAAGTGTGAATAGATTTTCTGAAGTTGAACACTTGTAGAGTCAAAAAAATCAGGGGTCATTGATGTATACCCATTGTCATTTGTGAGGACCGCCTGCCACTAACGACTGCAAGATCCAAGGTACTCTCGGGTTTCTAGATCCATGTCTTAGATGGTGATTTGATGTCGAAAGGAATAGATCCATCGGAAGGAGGGCATTAATGCATCTCACATCAACCGATACGAAACAAAGATCAATAGTCTGATATAATTTGGTAGAACTGCAAGATCGAACACTGTATACTGACACAAGGAAGGATGACATGATTGGTCAGGAAATATTTGAGGAATGGCCGATTTGGTTTGGACTTCCCTTGAACACATAACACTATGCAGAATGGACACTTGGCAACATAGGACTTTGAGTAACTGACCTTAATGAAATCCGCTAATGTGAGATGCATTAACGAAAGTTCCATTGGTGACGGGAAGGATAACCCATCGGTGGGAGATCTGTTCAAAATACTGGTATAGTTTCCTAAGGAAAATGTAGATGGTGTACTGACTGCGGATACAAAATTATGTGTCGTGTTCAAGGGTGACAAGGACTGACTGTTACCGTTTTCTTCGAAGTTTATAATATGAAATGATTCAAGTCTCTCCCTTTTTGGATTTTTGTGTTTTCCATTTTTTTTTAACCTTTTTCATTTATTAGCTTGAAAAAATAATAAAGCATGCTATGATACATTGGAGGAAACGAGCATCTCAAGGGCATGCGCCTAAATGTCAAGGGCATGGGTTAGGCCAAGGAAAAGATCCATATTGCAAACAAGGGCTGAGCTAGTTATGTACACTCTTACAGATGTTTCCTCCGTGGGTAATGGGTCAAAATATACATAAGCAATGGTTTATAAGCATCTTGTAACAGAAAGTGACTATACAGGCAAATAACCAACATAAGCAATAAGCAACGAAGCAGTTTGCATGGATGTTCAAGTGGATATTTTACCGCAAGCTTATGTAAAATGACAAAACATTGGGATCCCATCAGGATATGGTCAAAAATGTGTGAAAAGAGAAATATGTGGTCTCAAACTCCAAGTCATGATGGGACTAATAGGGCTCCCGGGCCTATGAGAATAACGCAGCATGGGCACCAATATGGCAATGGGGTGCTAACTAGGGTGTCCCATGTTCGGTTAGGCTCTGCTGTCGGGATGGTGGAAAATACAGATATGAAGGGTTGACCCACCAATTTCCAACAGGTTCGACCCCTATGGCAAGTTTGTGTTGCAAAAGGTTCAAATGCATCTTCACAAAGGGATGGCCTAAAACTATATGCAAGTTTCCAAATATACCAGATAAGATCGAGGAGCATGCAGATCATGCTCCTATACTTGGGTAGATTTATATCAAGTATGCTCCCAGTGGCCCCACAAAAGGATGATCTTAGGTGGGTACAACCAAATGTTTACAACTTCAGGGATATCTTCATTGATGATAAAATGTAATCCAAGAAGTCATGTGAGCTGGCATATCTCACATCCCAAATGGGCCAAGTAACCGAATCATATTCCTCCATCTAGGGAATATTTTGATCCGAATCTGCCGAAGTTATTTGAGTAGCTTGGTTTGAAACTTCTACGACAGATAGAGGTGATCCAAATGCTTGCCAACATGGAAATGACATTACACAAGCTGAGTCCCTTCCTCTACCATATTTAGACAGATGTTCTTACCATGGGATGTTACTTTAATCTGAAAAGCAACTTCAAGAAGGATCCTACATATTGAATGGTTTATGTTTGATGTGATCAAAGTCTCATCGAATGGATCAACAACACAAATGGTAGATAAGAGTTCCTTTCTTGGCGCAGAACGACATTGCAATACCTCCAAGGCCGACATGGCACATGGTACTTGAGCTAGGTCCTTAAGAACATTACTGTTCTGAGTAACTCGCGTGTTGGGATTATGCATTGTTCTATGTAGAACACCTTTGGGGGGGTGTGGTACTAAGTCCATGGTTGGTTTCTCAATGTAGAGATAACCATCTGGTTGTGATTCCTATTGATCTGGTGTACTAGGAGAGACATCATAAGAATCAAGTCTTGTTTGAATGTTCATCTCAAGATCACACATGAAGACATTGACATGAGGATCATTGCCCCCTTGTGGGGGGGTTGGTGGTTTCCCTCTGGAGGAGGTACCAATGTGAAAATATTGGGTTGTTGTTTCCCATGGCATTGAAGCATGGTTGGTGCATCTCCCTTCCCAGAGTAGCATTTTGCTTACTCTTGTACTTCTTCTTCTTTCCTCTAAGGTCTATGGATGAGACTATGAGGATGTCAGAATTGTTGGAAGTGTTAGCAGGTTCT
Source organism: Larix kaempferi (assembly GCA_027924585.1). Classification (NCBI taxonomy): domain Eukaryota; kingdom Viridiplantae; phylum Streptophyta; class Pinopsida; order Pinales; family Pinaceae; genus Larix; species Larix kaempferi. The sequence continues at coordinate 51,295,096 of BSBM01000753.1, forward strand.
TGCATTGCTTGGCTAGCTGTGGGTTGCGAATTCTGAATAGAAACTTGTCCCAACTATGGGATAATCTATTCAAGATGGTTGACAGAATCCATCATACCATTGACATGAGGTTCATGTGGTAGCCTAGCTGGATCAACGCAAGTCTTACAGGTTGGCTCCCAAAAGATTGGTTACTTTCTAGAACCTGACCACTCCATGGAGGAATGGGGTTAATGGTTGGATTGCCCCCTTGCAGGGTTAGGCCTGAAAAAGATTGGTTAATTTCGAGAACCTGACCACTCCATTGATGTGGTTCTTGGGTGTGATAAGAATTCCAAGGTGGGTTTCCCCTTTGCGAAGGTTGACCCCAAGAAGTTTGGCTACTTCCTGAAACATGACCAATGGGTGGATTTCCTCCTTGCAGAGGTGGGGCCCAAGAAGATTGGTTACATCCTAGGTCCCAACCACACCATGGTGGTTGAACTTGGTATTGAAAATCATTCCAAGGTTGACTTCCTCCTTGTGGAGATGGCATCCAAAAAGATTGGTTACTTCCTGAATGCTTCCTAGTTCATTGTGAACTAGGTTTCATGTATGGATTGCCCCCTTGCAGAGGTATGTTTCCATTGAGATTGGTTACTTGGTGGAACATTACCACTCCATTGCTGGTTAGGATGCATGGGTGGATTTCCCCCTTGCGGGGGTGGGGCCCCAATTAGATTGGTTACTAGTTGGAAACCAGACCACAACCATTGATTGTTTCCTTGATTTGGATAAGCATTCCAAGTTTGATTTCCTCCTTGCGAAGGTGGCATCCAAAAAAGGTTGGTTACTTTCTAAATATTGCCCAGTCCATTGTGAACTATGTTGCATGTATGGATTGCCCCCTTACGGGGTATGTTCCATTGAGATTGATGACTTGGTGGAACATTACCATTCCATTGCTGGTTGGGATTCATGAGTGGATTTCCCCCCTTGCGGGGGGTGGGATGCAATTAGATTGGTTACTAGTTGGAACCGGACCACACCATTGATTGTTTCCTTGATTTGGATAAGCATTCCAAGGTTGATTTCCTCCTTACGAAGGTGGGCTCCAAGAAGATTGGATACTTCCTGAAACTGCCACCACTCCATGGCGGAATGGGGTTGATAGGTGGATTGCCGCTGGGCATTGTGATAGGATTATTCAGGGGATAACCCTCCGGGGGAATTTCCACTAATTTGAGGAGCATAGCCCCAATTGGCATAAATGTTCCATGGTTCATTGCTTCCGCTAGGAATATTACCATTCCATGGTGAAGGGTTGCCCCCGGAAGTAGAGTTTGGACAGGTGTTTTGTATACCATGAGGACTTTGTTTTACTCCTAGTGTGTGTTGACCCTGATTAGCCGATCCATATGGAAAACCAATGTTTGAGAAAGCCATGGGGTCTCTTGTTGATTTGTGCATGTCATTCAAACTTTCAAAAAAAGGTTTGATATCACCTAGTGACTCACAGATTAGTAAGTGCAACTAGTTCTGAAAGACTCATCAAAGGAGGACTTTCATGAGTATGCGTGTGATGTTTCAATGTTTCAATTTCAACTAGAGTAAGGTTATCGACTATGGATGTATTCAGTTCGTGATGTGACGATGAATTCTCTGTGTTGATTTGATGTTGTTCTTCTCGCGTAATGTTAATTGAGTTGAAATTCAGTTATGTTTTCCAAGTCATTAGAATGTGGTTTTTGTGTTTGTCTCTGTAATGTAGCAGGGCCTTCAATTTCTGGTGACTCACCTTGTTGCTGCCTGTGACTGGCGGATCGAGAGAGTAGACACTTCTAAGAAGTTGATAAAAGGATGTGTTTTAAAATGATAGTTGAATCAAACAATCCTAAGTCAGTCTAGACTCAAAAAAATGAAAAGTGTCCACACAATAAAAATTCCCTAGAGTTTTCAAGCAAGCAAACTTACTTTTCCAAAGAACCGAAGCTTAGTGAAAAGATGGATTGTAGGGACTTCCGAAACTAGTAGCCGCTGAGGGATTTCATGTCCTCATACAATTTGCTAGGAGCGAAGGTGTGAGAAATAATTACAATAAACTTTAATCGCCAGGGGTACAAGTGTTGGTTTCTGACCACCTCACCCTCCCAAGGAGTAAAAGTTCCAAAGTCTACACATTAAACTATTTTGCTAAGAGGTGGTGAGTCTCTATGTCAGAAATGAAGCAATTATCACAAGTTCCTAAAGATTCAAGTTTCCTTCATTAAAAATTCATTAAGATCTAAGAACATTTCAGAGTTAGAATAATGCAAGATAAGCAAACATTCAACACTAAAATGGTAGAAACTTGAATTACTTCATATTAAAACAAGGAAGAAGTACATCCTTACCAATGATCTTGGTGTGAATCCCTCCTCCATTGCCATGAGCTTCCCTTCCTTCACCCCTGCTTTTGAAGAATTTGAGCTCTTCTCCTTCCTTCAGAATCTCCTCAGCATGCCTTTGTTTTTTTGATCGCCCTTTACCATGCCTCCCATGCCTTTCTTATATAGCATTGGGAGATGAGCCTTAGGCTTATCTTCTAAATGTGGGATTAGTCATTTTCCTAATTTTGATTATTTTCAAGTGAAAACCCACTTTTGAATAGTTTTTAGGCTTTTTGCTCCACTTAGGATGTTTTAAACACAATTAATGCATTTTAATGCATTTCTCAGAGAGGATTCATCTTTGATTGAACTTGTGTCATGACTTCCTGTCGTGGGTGCATGGTAAACATATGTTTCTCCTACACTTAGTTAAGGGTGTCAATTTGATTGTTAACAAGCTCTGAAGTTGAACTCCGTCCTCAAGCTGGCATCCCCCATAGATCATCATTTGAAAGCAGGGTGGAATCCCTGTTACTTGATAGATCTTGATTTTAAGCATGCTTGCATTGTTGAGGGGATGAGCGTGCATGCATATTGACGAGCCATCAAGGATCCTCACGAAAAGAGGAAATCCTACGATGCCCTCAGACTCTGCTGCGACTAGAAGAAGGTCTCTCTGCCATCTGCCGATAAGAAGAAGGGGCACAGACGCATCAGGCTTGGGGACAGGATGATCGTTCTCCTAAAAATCGGTGCCATCTTCACTATGCAACAAGACTCGACGGGGATTTGAATCCAGGAGTAGATCCTCAGGAGAAGATGAGGGCTTCCCAGTTGCGGCCAGGCGACCATGAGGCCCTGTGGTGGCTAGGGCGTGCGTTAGGGTTTTTGTGGAGCTCCACGTTCTCTCCTCTTCAACCGACATTAAATGTGATATGGTTGATATAACATTTCATTAATACTTGTTTCTACGTGGCAAGTTTATGTTTTTTTTTTAATTTTTTATTATTTTTATAACTTGTTAATTATTTTGCACAACAAGGAAAATTAGTCAATTATGTGTAGTGCACCAATAGCAAAAATAAAAAATGTATTTTGGAATTTTTTTATAAGTATTTTAATTTTAAAAAAATTCATTTTAATACCCAAAAAATTTAAAACTTTAGTTCACATTAAGTTAAAAATATGGAAACAAAAGAAAATCAATTGAATAGGGCGACCAACCGATCACTATATTCCCCGTGGAGCAGGGACTAAAAACGCATAATCAAATATAACTAATGATACAATGTAGTGATTATATATAAGCAACATAATGAGTGGTGATGTGTGTTATATCACATAATGAAATATATGATTGAGTGGATATATATATATATATATATATATATATATATATATATATATATATATATATATATATATGCTTTGGTATAGCAATTGCTTATGTTAAGTTTTGTGTTCTTGTAAGTGTCGACAAGATACCACAAGGAAGGGCTATGTTATAAGGAACCCAACTTTTGAAGGATAAATGAAATGTCAAGATGTTATGCCTTATTATACTGTGATGAGATATGAGGTGTTTTAGTGTAGTTCTATTAGTTAATGTGATGGTTGAGCCGACTTATGTTCAATTATGTGTTGAATTGTTGAATAAGTATGCACTTGTGTTCAATTGTTAAGGAATGATAATGATCAATGTTGGTGATTAAGATAATTGTGTTTTCCACCTAATGTGTATATGTACTTTGATGGAGAAAAATAATAAAATAAAATAAAAATTATTACAAAAAAGAAATGTGTATTTAAAAAAACAACTATGTTGTGCCTTATTTATGACAAAGACGATCCTATACTTAACATTCAACCTAGTAGGATCTAATCTATATTATGCAATGAAAAAATGAGATTAGTATAAGTAGCGACCGTGAGACCATGAAGTAGTTGTATTCTTAGACGTTGATTAGTGATATTAGATAGTGTTCCTAAACTGAAGGAAACTGCTATATGCCAATCTCTTGAGGGTGTCGTATGTTGAATACCACTCAATTTAGAATGAAAATCAAAATTAAAGTATAAATTGGTTGCGTTTTAGTAGATATTTGAAATGGGGGGAAAAGATTTTGGCTAGTGTTTAGACAAAAAGATTATACTTCAAAAATTGAAATTTCTTATGGAACTTAAGAAGAGTAACCACTAATTTGTTTTTTAAAACTTTGTCTAAATTAAGAGTAGAGAAGAATGTATATGGACATGGTAAGTTGAAATTTATGGTGGGAATGAGGGGATTGTTTTCAAGAAGGGAGTGACCTTGTATCAAAATTGAAGTTGTAAATGAAATGGTATATTGCGAGACTCATGTGTCAGAGTTCTTCTTAAAAGTGTTGTGTATTAATATATTATTCATTGATAGGAAAATGTTATAAGTTGAAGGGAGGTTAACTAAAGCTGATAGTCAATGAAAGAAAATAAAAATCAAATAATTGTGTCTCAAGAATCCATAAATCAGAGGATTATGTCCCCAACGAAGTGTGCCCAACATAAATTGAGGATATTTAGGAGTCAAAGTGGAGTGCAACTACCTTTTTTAAGGAGGGGGCATTCCACATAGTCAATATAACCCATCAATAAAGGGATTATGTCCCTAGGAAATTTTTCCCAACTTAAATTGAGAATATTTAGGTGTCAAAGTGGAGTGCAACCACCCTTGTTTAAGGAAGGGGCATTCCACATAGTCAATATAACCCATCAATCTATACTATACAAAAAAATATATCATGATAATCACCCCAAGGGACTCTAGGTCATGTGCAGCTGATTATACTATGTCGGGATCTAGAATTTGAATGCAAATCATCATAGTCGTCTATTGGATAACCCTCATACAATATGAGTGGTGTTACACCCCAGATTCTCTTCAGCGTAGCCGACTAGATGCGCTAAGGAGGGGGGTTATTTTTCTATTGTAAAGGGCCAAGTTGGGACTATCTTATGTCAAACGTGTTGGTGATAATATAGCTTTTAAGGTAGTGTTATATCTACTTTAAAACATCTACATTACTATGAAGTAGGTGAATATTCAATGTCAGAAATCCACAATCATTTATCAACCCCTAACGTATTTAAAATCATGAATTAGAAGAGAATTGAATTGTTTCATATTATGCTAAAGAAGAAGATACATACTTGCAATCTAGCTTGATGTGCATCCTTTCTCCTTTTCCATGAGCTATCCTTTCTCCACCCTTGCCTTTGATAAATATGCCAAGCTTTGTAATCCTCCAAATATCTCCAGCATGCCTTTGCTCTTCCTTTTGCCTCTTCCTACCATGCCCCAAATGCCTTTGTTTTATAGCATTGGGAAATGGGCTCTCAAGTTTCTCTTTTCAATGTGGGATTATCCCTTTTCTTGTTTTTTGATTATTTTTTCTCAAAAACCCACTTTCCATAGTCTTAAGCTTTTGTCACAACTTTATCATATTTAAGTACAATTAATGCACTTTTGTGCATTTCTTCTCACTATTTGTCTGGTGGAGTTTAGATTTGAGCCTTTAATGAGTAGTTCAATCACTGAACCTTGTCTTCTTAGGATACCTCTTTCTTCACTCAATATTTCTAATTGTGGATGTAGTGATTAGATAAGAGAGGACTTATTCTCTTGTGTACTTGTATTTTTTCTTCATGTTGTGGGCGCATAGTAAAATATGCTTCTTCCCCTCACTTTGTTAAGGGTGTTAATTTGATTGTTAACATATTCCCCCTAATGCATGAGGTCTGAAGCAGAGCTAAGGGCCGGAATACCTTATTTTTATACTAATACTCTTCAGACTGATACTCTTCATATTGATACTCTTTATTGATCAAAGAAAGGATGAGGAAAGGATAAGCTCACGGGCGCAGGAATTAGGATACATCTGTAAGTCAAACATAGCAATTTATCAAATATATAATATCTTCTTGAGGAGGGCATACCCATGCTCAGTAGTGAATAAGCATGGCCACGAACAATACACAGTGGATCCATGTCAAAAGAAATTTTTTCAGAAGTGTAAACATGCACTTTGATGAGTGCGAGAACAAGGTCTTCATAGAGATTCTGACATGGTAGTTTAATCTTGCGTAGCTTGGGCAGTGCATCGATGAGTGATACAATTGTTTTTCCCAAGGTCTTTAATATAAACCGACGATAGTACGAGTTTATATCATGCGAATAAATGAATTGATGTCGAACATAATAAAACACCATCTGATTACCGGTCGTTGATGTATACCATTAATAGATGCGAAGATACCCACAGATAATGATGATGGACTCTAAGGTATTGAGTACAAACTAGAAAGTGTGAATAGATGTTCTGAAGTCGAACACTTGTAGAATCAAACAATCAAGGGTCACTGATGTATACCCACTGTCATTTGCGAGGAAACCTTCCACTAATGATTGCAAGATCCAAGGTACTCGTAGGTTTCTAGATCCATTTCCTAGATTATGATTTGGTGTCGATAGGAATAGATCCATCAGAAGGAGGCAATTAATGCATCCCGCATCTACCGATACTAAACAAAGATCAATAGTCTGATATAATTTGGTAGAACTATGAGATCCGACATTGTATACTGACACAAGGAAGGGCGACATGATTGGTTAGGAATATTTGAGGAATGGCCGGCTTTGTTTGAACATCCCTTGAACACAAAACACGGCGCATAATGGACACTTGGAAACATATGACTTTGAGTAATCGACCTTAATGAAATCCTCCAATTCCAGATGCATTAACAAAAGCTCCATTGGTGATGAGAAGGATAACCCATCCGTGGAGATTTGTTCAAAATACTGGTACAGTTTCCTAAGGAAAATGTAGATGGTGTACTGACAACGGATACCAAATTATGTGTCGTGTTCAAGGGCGACAAGGATTGACGGTTTCCATTTTATTCAATACTATAATATGAAATGATTCAATTCTCTCCCTTTTTTGGATTTTTGTGTTTTTTAATTTTTATGCCTTTTTCATTTTATCAGTTTGAAAAAGAATAAAGAATGCTATAGTACATGGGAGGGAACGAGTGTTGCATGGGCATATGCCTATTTTTCAAGGGCACAGTTTAGTCCAAGGCAAAGATCCCTATTCCAAACAAGGGCTATAGTTGTGCACACTCTTACATATGTTCCCTCCATGGTTAGGCTATCTGAAGCAGGATTATGTGTCGACGAATGGTGAAATAATACCATGTGATTGAGGTTATCCAATTTGGTACAATGGCCAAGTAGGAATGGGTCAATGAGGTTTACTTCATGTTGAGTCTTGTGAACAATGCAAAAAATCATAAATCATCATGAATCATGGTCTATCTCCAACTACCTGAATCAAATAGTTTGAATTGTCAAAGTCTCCAAGTCCTGTAACCAAAACCATTTCACTACCCAACTGTTTAGTCAGAAACCGGTTCAAATGTGCATTTAATATATAAAAAGATAGCCAAAATTGAGGAATGATGCATCTTTCTATCATTCAAAAGGATACGGTTTGTACATGTATGAATAAAAGATAAGTAAAAATACTCATTATTTACCATATTCATTGTAGGTGGAACCAATGGATGAGAGGAAGCATCTCCTTTCGGCATGAATTTCTAGAAGCTGTGAACCTTTATTCAATGATTTGCTAGTTGTGGGTGAGTTTTGATGCCGGAATACGAAATTTTGAAACAGTTTCACATATTTTTGAATTTTCCGAATATTTTCATTGTTTTTATGAAATGTTTTGGGTTTTATCTTGAAGAAAAAGAAACAAAAAGATAAAAGTATTCACACTATTCTTTTTGGTGTGTGCAAAGTTACACACTTTTTGGTTTATGATGTATGCTAGTTTATTTCGGTTTTTACTTATGTCCTTAAATGATATGTCCAATTAAATTTCCATGAATAATGTACATGCTTGATTTTTTCGGTATGATGTTAATGACTTAAATGCCAATCAAGTACGTAGTTGGCTAAAGAATCAACCAAACTATTCAGACTTCTAGGAACTTGAATATATTCAATGAACTCTAATTGACATTCTAAAAGACGTACTCGTAGAAAATTTCTAAACAATGTAGGATTTCGAACTTTATACTGACCATTTAACTGAGATACAACTAATTTCGAGTCTAGTTTGACTATTATCCGTCGAATTCCAAGGGTGATAGCCTCGACAAGAAGCTCAATGACTGCCCTATATTCTGCAACATTGTTGGTTGCAGATCCGAGAAAAATGCCTCCTGAAATAAAAACTTCGTCATTAGGTGTGAAAATTACCCATGCGGCGGAAGCAATGTTCCGAGAACTACGACTGGCGCCATCCGAATATACCAAATATGTGAAGGTTTCTTGTGCCATCTTCCAAAGTGATAATGCCAAGCAAGATACGTGTGTTCCCAGAATAACTAATGTACCAAAGTTTATACAAAGAATACAACATAATACAACATATGGTCTCTATTGTCAGATAGAGACCATTTCTTATCTCTGACATAGGTTCCCCTTCATAATTGATCAATTCATAAGCTCCTCTCTTTAACAAAGTTTTGACTACAAGTGGGCCAAACCATTTTGGTACAAATTTCCCTTCTCCTATTTTGTCTTGGTTTTGGTCATAAACTAAAACCAGTTCACCTTCAGAAAAGACTCGAGGACAGGTTGACTTGTCATATTGCATTTTAACCCTTTTCTTGTGTGCTTCCACATTTAGAGAAGCTTCCCTTCTACTTTCATCAAGAGAATGAAGATGGAGAAGCCTTTCTTCTTTTGCAGAAGTGTTAGGTAGGAGTTTGACTGCTATTTTTAATGATGGGATTTCACATTCAATTGGAAACAAAGCTTCCTCTCCATAAACCAATTGGAAAGAAGTGAATCCGGTTTCGGTTTTAGCAGTGGTACGGTAAGCCCAAAGAGCGGTAAACAACATTAAGTGCCAGTTAGTTTTTTTCTTATCAATTTTCCTCTGCAACATAGTTTTCAAAACGTTGTTGATGGCTTCGACTTGTCCATTAGCTTGAGGGTAATATGGTGAGGAAAAGTTCTGCCGCAATCCTAACCTATTGGTAAGTTCATCCATAAAGGAATTCCTAAAATGAATTCCATTATCAGTAGTGATCTCTTTGGGTACACCAAACCTTGCTATCATGTGATTGAATAGGAAATATGTTGTAGTTTTACTCGTGCAGTTGAATGTAGGCATTGCCTCAGCCCACTTGGTGAAGTAGTCCACTGCTACGATGATGTAGTGTTGTCCATCAGCTGAAGGTAGGTTGATTGTCATAAAATCAATGGCCCATTTTGAAAATGGACCCACGGTTACTACAGCGTGTAATGGAGCAGGATGTGCATGCATTTTTCTTGTGTAGATTTGGCAAGGGTGACACTTTTTAACCGCATTGATGCAATCTTTGAATATTGTAGGCCAAAAGTATCCTACACGTAAGATTTTATGGGAAGTTTCCAACCCATAAAGATGACCACCACATGCCCCAGCATGGAAATCATTCAGAACTTGTTCAGCTTCCTCGTGTACTATACAACGTCTTAATATCATGTCTACTCCTCGATGGTACAAAGTATCCACTATGATGAGGTATCTTCGTGCTTGGTGCCGAATGCGACACCGTTCAATGCTAGAAAAATAAGGATCAATCCATTGGGTTTGGAAATATGTGATAAATGTTCTATACAAAGGATCTGATTTTGTGATGAGGAATACATGTTCATCTGCCCAAGTTTCAATAGATACATTATCCTCTTTCTCACAGGGTAACTTAGACATTAGTTTTGCAAATGCTAACGATTTTTTGGCTTTGGCGTTTTTGAACTCGAGATCGAATTCTTGCAAAATTACTATCCATTTTGAATATTTTCCATCGATGATATGTCGGTACAGAATGTGTTTCATGGGGTTCATTTCAGCCATTATGGTCGTTTTTCTTGGAAGGATATAATGTCTAAGTCTTTGGACAACATGAACTGTTGCCAAGGCCAGCTTCTCAACCTGGGAATATCTCAATTCGAGACCTGCAAGGCCCTTGCTAAGATAGTAAATAATATGCTCTTGTGATGATTCATCTTCTTGTGTGAATACCATTCCTATGGTGGAACTAGATGCTTCCAAATATAGAAAAAAATATCTATTATAGTTCGGTGGACTAAGTCCTGGGGCAGATACCAAAGCATTCTTTATTGCATCAAATGAACGTTGAGCTTGGTCATCGCATATGAATAGTGCATCTTTTTTTAGAAGACGCATGAAACCTTTAGCTCTTTCAGCAAAATCCTCGACAAATCTTCTCAAGTAATTAGCTTTCCCTTGAAGACTTTGAAGTTGTGTTATTGCTTTCGGGGAAGGCAATTGAAGTATTTCCTCAACCTTGATGGGATCCACCATAATCCCTTTTTTGAAACTTTGAACCCAAGTAATCTCCCATAGTCCACACAAAACATGCATTTGTGTGGGTTCAAACTAATGTTGTATTTGCAACATCGTTCAAAGACGACTCGTAAATGTGCACTATGTTCAACTCTCCTTTTAGATTTGGCTGCCAAGTCATCAAGATAAACCTCAACGATTTTCTTAATGTCATGAAATGCATATGACATGGCTCTTTGAAAAGTAGCCCCATCATTTTTAAGGCCAAATGGCATTTTCCGATATGAAAAGTCCCCCATGGACATATGAAAGCTATTTTATGCTGGTCCTCCTCTTTTATTTGGATTTGGTTGTAATCGAAGAATCCGTCCATAAATGAAAAAATTTCATTCCCGGCATATTCTTCTATAATATGATCAATGAAGGGTGTGGGATAGTCGTCTTGGGGACAAGGAAAATTTAGATCCCTAAAGTCAGTACAGACTTGGATAGTTCCTTGTTTTTTATTAACCGAAACGGGGTTGGATACCCATTCAGTTAGAGGAACATGATAGATGAATCCAAATTTCAATAGTTTCTCAACCTATGCTTTGATGGAAGCCGATTTCTTAGGGTTAATCGGACGTATCTTCTGCCGCACTGGTTTAACATTATTATAGGTTTTTATCTCATGTTCGAAAATGCTGGGATCGATGCCCGACATCTCTTCGTAAGACCATGTGAACACATCGTGAAACTCCTTCAATAGAGCAGTATAATGTGCGATTTCCTCTGGAGAGCAATCTGCACCTATGTTGACATTTTCAACGATGCCAAGCTTAATGGATATATCGATTGGGATGGTTTTCGGAATGTTTGCCAAATTTCCTTCCGAAATCACATTGTGTGTTTGGAAGGGGCATTGGTATTTGTTCATGTCATCATCGAAGTAAAAAATTTCAGGTTTGACTTCTAATGAATCGATCTTTGGAAGAAATGAGGATCTGTGATGCATATCCTCCCAGGGTTGTTCAGAGATATTCATGACTTCAAGGATGGATTCATCTAAAGAAAAATTCTGATCCAGGATGTCATGAGTACTATGAGAGTTCATGGTCCATATAGGTGAAGTAGAAGGATCATATTCCTCCATCTTGGAAGGATTTTGATCCGAGTCTGCCGAAGCCATTTGAATAGATTGATAAGAAAGCTCTACGGCAGAAAGGGGAACACTACTTTCTGTTTCATTATGTTGCATAGAAGTTGGTATATTTCCATCACTCTTTTCAACTAAGATGTCCTCCTAGGAGGCTCCCTCCGATGAGGTGGAGCCAACTTCTGGTATGGACATAGAGTTTTTTTTAATGGAAAGTATACTTCTGATGTAATAATGAAACTGGGAGCAATGCTAGGGGTCAATACCGGTGGTGGAATTGCGAAAGTTCCCATGAGGGATGAATCTTTGAACATTCATACCCAAATATCTTGAATCACTGTTTTCGAATCCCCTACAAAAGGTACATTCAAGTGGAGACCAGTTTCAGGTGTGCAGTAATCTAGTTGATCGATCGTGATAATCTTCCCTTTGTGGGGGAACCGAATAACTCGGAATACTGAAGACACTACATCCGTCATCTTATGTATCCAACTACGTCCCAATAGAAAATTGTAATCTATGGGTGCATCCACTACCTCAACATCTACTTGAACTGTTTTACCTCCCAGTTCAACTAGGAAAGCCATGATAAGTCCATGAAGTGGGAATGGACGACCATCAAATGCTTTGAGTATTGTATGGGATGGTAATAGGGTGGGTGATCCCAAATCATTCCAACATGATAGTGACATGACACAAGTTGAGGCTCCTTCATCCACCATGGTTCGAAAAATCCTCTTACCATGTGAAGTCACTTTGATTTGAAATGTCATTTGTGATGGAAGCCTACATGTGGACTGTTCTAAGTCAAAAGTTATCAAATTGCTGTTAGATGGATCGATAGCACCAATAGAAGACAATAGTTCCTTTCGTTGAGCATGAAAACTTTGCAATACTTCCATGGTAGACATTGCACAAGGAGCTTGAGCTAAGTCTTCAACCACATTGTATTTTTCAGCAGCTCGCGCGTTAGGATTGTGTGTTGTTCTACGGAAAACCCCTTTTGGAGTTCGAGGTACTATGTCTATGGTTGGTTTCTCAATGGTTAGAGAACCACTAGGATGAGATCCAATTGTTTCTTCATCTTTCGAAGGTATGTCATAAGAACGAGTCCTTGTTTGAATGTTTATTTCATGTTCACCAATTGTGAAGATATTAGCATTGGGTGGATTGACCCCTTGTGGGGGGTTTTCCTGGTTTCCTCCTGGTGGAGGTACTAGCACCGCAACACCCATCTGTTGTTGCTGGGGGAAAGGATGAGTTAGGATGGCAGGTGGTTTTTTCCCTCCTTGTTGTGCCAACATTTGATGAATATCATCCATATGAGGACAAAGATGAGTAGGATGATCCCATGCAAATTTTGCAAGGGTATTTGTTTTTCCGGTTTTCATGGTTTCCTCCAGTAGGATTATTCACGTTAAGTGCATCTCCTGTCCCAGAATTAGCATTGGGATTCTTATTCTGTTTCTTCTTTTTTCCTTTTGGGTCCGCAGTTTGAATCGTAAGTACTTCAGAAGTTTGGGTGGGAGTTGTGGATTGCTATGTTTCCTGGCCAGTTGTGGGTTGCGAATTTTGAACCAAAATTTGTCCCAATTGTTGGGTAATCTATTCAAGTTGGTTGATGGATCCAACCACACCATCAGTGTGTGGTCCTTTTGGTGTCCTAGCTGGATTAGACACAGGTCTTACAACATGAGGTATTAAATCATAAAGTGTGCCCGATTGGGAGTATATCAAATCCATCCGTTGAGCACTCTGAATGAGTTGTTCTTCGGTCATGGCTCCTGGCATAGATACATATTTGGAAAGAGTAGGAAATAGTGATTTTATGAACCAATATGCTAAGAATTGATCAAGGATTTCATCTTTTATAAGCCTTCGGCGCCTCCTCCACTCGTGGATATGATTTGATATGTGAGTAGTGGTGGATTGCCTAAGTGAAGTTAAAAGTTCTGTTCCTGTCTCATAGCAGATAGGTAATTTAAAATGTGTCAGAAATACCATAGCTAAAGATGAAAATTTTGTGAAATTATTGCGTGTCAATTCAATGTACCATTAAGCACCAGTTCCCGTTAGGGTCTGCTGAAACAACCTTAACCGAACACTATCATCAACTAGGGAATTGGATGAACACCACGAATGGAATGTCATCACATGATTTGATGGATCTTCCCCTGGTTTTCCTTCAAACTTGGGTATGTTTGAGGGTAGTTTAGTTGGTATGGTTGGCCATCCATTCAAATGTAGAACATGATCATTAGTCAGCCGGGATAAATCTGATAGATTCAATGTGGCTAGAAATGGTGATTTGATTAGTGCCGTAACAAAAATTTGATATGTGGGTGAATCTTGATGGCTCCATTTTTGTTGTCCTTGGGATTGAAAAGAATTACAAGAAGGATTAACTCCTTCCAGAGATTGCATCCAAAAAGATGGGTTACTTCCTGAATGTTGTCCATTCCATTGTGGAACAGGATGCATGTATGGATTGCCCCCTTGCAGAGGTATGTTCCAATAAGATTGGTTACTTGGTGGAACATTACCATTCCATTGCGGGATATGATTAATGGGTGGATTTCCCCCTTGCGGAGGTGGGCCCCAATAAGATCGGTTACTTGTCAGAATATGACCACTCCATTGATTGTTTCCTTGGTTTTTATAAGCGTTCCAAGTTTGATTTCTCCCTTGTGGTGGTGGTGCTCAAGAATATTGGTTACTTCCTGGAAATTTCCCACTCCATGGTGGAATGGGGTTGATAGGTGGATTGCCTACTGGTGTGCTACCTATTGGGGGTATGGGATTGCCCCCAGGATTTACACTAGGAAAATTTGGATGATGACCTCCTGAGGTATTTCCACTCACTTGTGGAGCATAGCCCAATTGGAGTTACTGTTCCATGGTCCATTGGTTCTGCCAGGAATATTGAGATTCCATGGTAAAGGGTTTCCCCCAGAAGTAGAACTTGGAAAAATGTTAGGTATACCAAGAGGATTTTGGTTTACTCCTTGATTGTTTTTACCTTGAGTAGCCAAACCATATGGAAAACCCAAATTTGGTAAGGCACACCCCCAATAGGGATTCCTATAGACGAAGTGGATGTACTTCTGGGATTAGAACCTAAAATTGTACCAACTGGCACTGAAGTGTTGGTTGAACTTGTGCTAATGGAAGGCATACTAACTATTGGGATTGATGTAGAGGACAAATTGGAAGTATTGCTACCTCCAAAAACTGTTTGAGGTTGCGATGGTGTAGTCCCTTGTTCTCCTGATGAATCCATAGGGTCAATTGTGGGATTTTGCATATTAGTCCAATATACAAAAAGAGGATTAATGTAATCAAGTGGCTCACTGATGTGAAGTACCACTGGGTCTGAAATATTTTTCAAAGGTGGGTTTACGTGAGTACCTGTGTTGTTCTCTAGTGTTTCAATTTCAAATGGAGCAATATTATCAACAATGTTTGTGTTTTCCTTGGTAGGTGATGTTTCAGTATTTGTTTGATGTTTTTCTTCTCTATTGTTGTTAATTGAATCTTGAAGTTGTTCAGTTTCCAAGTCACAAGGTTGGGTGTTTTGTATCTGTCTCCACGATGTAGTGGGGCTTTTAGGTTCTGGTGACTCACCTCGCTGCCGTCGTGATTGGCGAATCGAGAGAGTAGCCACTTTGAAGAACTTGATAAAAGGATGTGTTTAAAAATATTTTGATCAAAAAATAGATTCAAACAATCCTAAGGCAGTCTAGACTCAACAAAATAAAAAATGTCCACACAGTTAAAAATTCCTATAGATTCAAGCAAGCACACTTAATTTTTCAAAGCACCGAAGCTCAATGAAAAGTTGGATTAGGGGGACTTCCGAAACTAGTAGCTACCGAGGGACATAAATCCTCAAACAATTGCTAGCAACGAAGGTGTGAGAAATAGTTACAATAAACTTTAATCGCTAGGGGTGCAAGTGTTGGTTCTTGACCAATCACCCTCCCAAAGAGGAAAAGCTTCAAAGTTTGTCTCAGGTATTGCAATATTTCCCCACTTACAATAGCCTATGTGATATCCTAGGAAGATCAACTAAAGCTACCACTTCATAATCAACGGTCGGGTGGAACAGTTGTAAGTCGAGGACAACTCTCATAACCAGGTACTCTAGAAAAGTGATGTTACCCCGAGAACTTGTCGCTTCACATAGAATTCCTTGATGAGATCATGTCCCACTAAACAAGAAAGAGGGGGGAACCACCATTACTTATCCAGATTGACCTCGTGCTTAATGCATGTGTTAGAAGCGCTTTTTCGACAAGCATTTTTTGCTACTAATGGATTTAAACTCTCAGTAATCAATGCTAGTTTCAAAATTTTTGCAGCCTAGGAGTGTTAACTCTCCAAACCTAATCTAGGGAACTAATCTATTCTTGTTGGTGATATGAAAATCAAATGTTGGTCAATTTTAGATTAAGCGCCAATTTTAAGGGTAGTTTTCTTAGTTTCTGGAGTGGAAATGAAATTGGTGGTGTGTTGACTCGAAAAATATGAACCACACAATGCAATATGCTCACTATGCTACCTTTCAATTTGGTGAATGTTCTAAACTAATGAAAGGTTATAGGTTCATGTGTGTCTTTCAAATATACAAAATGTGTTGGTAGATTTTGGTTTTTTTATTAACAGTTCTTCTGAAATATGGATAATGACTGATTTTCAAAAATCGATGTAAACCAAACAAATATCTCAAGTGAAAATGAATCTAATTCTATTACGCGGGGGATCTCTATTTCTCATTTGCAGGGCCACCCGAAAGTGCAAGCAAAGAGGATACGTAGAGCCCTTTGAAATTCCTATGAATTAAATTCTAGACTATTACACTTGAGATCTACTTTCTCATTTGCAAGGCCACTCGAAAGTGCAAGCAAAGAGGATACGGTAGCTCAAGAACTTTATGCGAAAATTGAAATCTACTCTATTACACTTGAGATCCACTTTCTTGTTCACAAGATCGCACGAAGGCCCAAGTGAAAAGGATACAATGGCTCGAAAGAACAATGCTTGAAAAATCAAATCCTATACTATTACACTTGAGATCCACTTTCTCATTTGCAGGGCCACCCGAAAGTGCAAGCAAAGGGGATACGGTGGCTCAAACACAAATTATCACAAGAAAATTGAGATATGACACTACAATCTTCTCTAATTGTGCATAAACATAATGAAAATACTGTAGATCCAAAACAAAATTCAACTAATTAAAGTTTGTATTCCAAACGTCTCAAAGTGTAATGTTCAATTCTTTGTTTTTCAATGCAAACATCTTTGTGAAATGTGTTTAAATGATATTTTCAAATGTTATAAATGATATTTGGTGTCATGTTTCAAATAAGCAAGTTCATGAGATTCAACAGTTAAAGGGTCTTAAGGTTCTTCAAACAAATCTTGATATTTCTTCAATTTTTGTGATTTGCAAACTCTTAAATGAATAATTTATTTTTAGATATCATTCCTAATATTATGAAATCAAGGATCCAACAACAACATATAACTTGAAGCAAATGAATCTACTACAAATTTAAGAAAATTTTGAAATAAATGTCAATTTGGGCCATTTTTGGAGGTTTTTGGTAAGAAATTCCAAATCTAAGGAACTCAAACCCTCCCAAATTTTAGTTAACTAGTGATAAATTGATACTAATATTTTTTAAAAGCTTTGTGAAGGTCTTCAAGTACAAAAATAAATCCTCAAAACTACCCTAAAACAGTGAAAATTCAAAACTATGTGTCTTTTCAAGGTTCTTCTTCATGTTTTTTTCAATTTTTGTTATTTGCAAATTATGAAAGGAGTCAAAATTATTTCAAATATCAGTCCTAATACTATCCAATTAGGGACCTAACAACAAAATATGGCTTCAAGCAAGTGGATCTAACACCAATTTAAAGAAAATTTGGAAAGACATGACAATTTGGGCTATTTTTAGTGGTTTTGGGAGGGAAATTGCCAATCTAAAGATCTTAACCCAAACTCTTAAAAAAATTTAAAATTTTTTCAAAGTTAGTGATAAACTGATATTAAAATATTTATAAGCCTTAAGAAGGTCTTAAAATGCAAAAATATAGGCACCAAACAACCCCAAAACAAAGAGATCTCAAAACTAGTTCATAATTCATGCAAATCTGAAACATGTAGGCTTTGAATCTTACTAAAGTTTGAAAATATCCCAAATATTTGTATAAGGAGGATAAAAATTAGGACTTCAATCTGATATCAAGGATTCCTAAGCCCATACAAGAAGAAAAGATAAGCAAAACATAGGAAAGAGGGAAGAATTGGGCACAAATATCAAGAAAAACCTTCAATGCACTCTCTAGCAAAGGAAGGTGAGATCTAGCTTCATCTTTGAAGTTTTTTAGAGTGTAGGAGTGGGTATAGGCCGGTTTTGAGCCTATAAAACTGCAGCATAGGTTCTTGAAGGGATCTTAAGGCATTCTTAGAGTAGATTTGAAAGTTTAGAACACCAAAAATGAAGAAAGTTTCAAGAAAAACCCTTCAATGCACTCTCTATCAAAGGAGGTTGAAATCTAGCTTCATCTTTGAAGTTTTTGGGAGTGTAGGAGTGGATATAGGACGGTTTGGAGCTTATAAACCTGTAGCATGATTTCTTGAAGGGATATTAGGAAAATCTGGAGTAGATCTGGAAGGTTAGAACACCAAAAATGAAGAAATTTGCAAGAAAAATCAACTAGTATGGTTGCCAATCTGATAATAGATTTTAAGGTAGTGTTAGATCTATTTTAAAACATATATATTACTATGAAGTAGGTGAATATTCAATGTCAGAAATTCAAAATCATTTATCAGCCCTAACATATTTAAAATCATGAATTAGAAGAGAATTGAATTGTTTCATATTATGCTAAAGAAGAAGATACATACTTGCAATTTAGCTTGATGTGCATCCTTTCTCCTTTGCCATGAGATATCCTTTATCCACCCTTTCCTTTGATGAAGATGCCAAGATTTCTAATCCTCCAAATATCTCCAGCATGCCTTTGCTCTTCCTTTTGCCTCTTCCCACCATGCCCCAAATGCCTTTGTTTTATAGCATTGGGAAATGGGCTCTCAAGTTTCTCTTTTCAATGTGGGATTATCCCTTTTCTTGTTTTTTGATTATTTTTGCTCAAAAACCCACTTTCCATAGTCTTGTAAGATTTTGTCACAACTTTATCATATTTAAGTACAATTAATGCACTTTTGTGCATTTCTTCTCACTATTTGACTGGTGAAGTTTAGATTTGAGCCTTTAATGAGTAGTTCAATCACTGAACGTTGTCTTCTTAGGATACCTATTTCTTCACTCAATTTTTCTGATTGTGGATGTAGTGATTAGATAAGAGAGGACTTATTCTCTTGTGTACTTGTATTTTGTCTTCATGTTGCGGGTGCATAGTAAAATATGCTTCTTCCCCTCACTTCGTTAAGGGTGTTAATTTGATTGTTAACAATTGGTCTATATTCGACTACCCAAACCCCTTGGTATGTCATGGAAGGTCCTCTTGGTCCTCATTTCAAGGTGTACAAGTCTTGTGGCCCTACTGACTACCCCTTAATGGGTGGTAACTCCCTGTCATGTCAGGCCTTTATTCCCTAGGTAGGTATTTGTGCATCTTGGGGTGACTCCATTTGGACACATGATTTGTGGATCCCCTAGCCACACTTGCTATATTATGATTTGAAAAGTTGATTGCACTAATAAGGGTCGCCATACCTACTTTAGCACACCTCTTTATTCCCACTTTGAATTTATTGTGTTGTATTACCCCTCCTCTTGGTTATATTGGTGAAAGACGTGAAGACAACCACCATAGAAGATCTCTTTCAAGGATGTACCTTGCAAAAGAAGGAGGGTATTGAGGGAAAAAGAACATAGTTAGGATTAGTTGGGGTCTGGGGCATGGTGTCCTCCTTTTTGGCTCAACATTTCATCTTGGTTAAATCCTCTTGCTTATTTGTCATTATTTTATGTCTTAGGGCTTGGTCCTTGTCCATTTTGTGGGTGAAAAGCCATATTTTAATTTGCAAGTCACTTTTGTAAGGTAGGCTCTAAAATTAGAATAAAGAGGAGGGATTTCAATATAAATAGTGTGTCTCCATCCTCATTTGTAAGAATCATCAAGCAAGAACATGGGTTCATTATGATTCTTATATTTTTTTCTTGGTATACATGAGCTCTCAAGTGTAGCGGACTTTATCTCTTGGCATGTTTCTTTTGGATTGAAGGAATATTTGTGGATGTTCTAGGGTTTGCTAATATTTCAAGGTTGATCCAATGAATGGTTGTTGATAACTCTTCGCAAGGAAAGGATTCTAGGGTTTCCTCTCTACTCTTTTCCTTGTTCAATGTAGGGTAATATTTTCTAATCTCTTGTCTAACATTGCTCTTAGGAATCTTAGCAAGATGAATTGGGGTTTTATTCTATATCTTGTTAACCTTGTTAGTGGAGACTTTCCTTTGAAGGAGCTCTCCTTGTGGGCTTTGGAAAGTCATATTTTCCCCTAATTAGGTCAAGGATTACTGTAACTCATAAGGTTTCTAATCTTTGCCCTAATTCATAAATACTGAATTTCCAATTTGAAGAAGGGACATTGAAGTTGATCTCTTGTTTCCCTAGGAACAAGCCTAAGGTCTAATTCTGTCTTCCTATTCAAAATTTATAAAATCTCTACATCTTTATTTGAAAAAAATACAAAAAAATATTATATTCCAAAAATCCCTAAAAATCAAATATTAGAAAAATACAAAAAAATATTGTGTTGGTGAAGAATCCAATTTATCAAAAGTGAATCAAACCTTTTATTTTGTGGTTGACCCTCAAGGGAATCCTCTCTTGACAACTAGTTTATGATATATAACAGTGTGTGCAAGTGCTGGTGTGCTTTTCAGATTTTATTTTTATAGGTACAACCATCCAATTTCAAGTTTGAAGGGCCATACAAGCTAAGGACAAAGTCTCCTACCATCCCTAGTAACTTAAGACCCAATCTAGCAATCGAACTTGGTGTTCTTGTAATTTATGGGGGCTACTTAGGGAACCAACCATGTATGTATTTCCATTTGCATCCATCGTTTGGACCATTTTTCAAGATCTATGAGTTGTTGGGGAGCATCTCCAAGGTGTTTAGTGTCCCAAGACACTATTGGCACCTCATTGACACCTTCGGCAGGGCTGCTAGGGCTATTAAATTCCCTCAACCAGATCTGGTTAGTCATTTCTAGATTTTTTCTACTCATCACTTGGATGCCCTAAAGATATGGTTTCAACCCCTCTCTATTTGGCACACATTCCTAGGTAAGTTGTACTTTTGTTAAGTGGTTTTCATCTATTTTTTAGGAACATTTTGATGGATGTCCTTTCATAACAACAACAAGCTTTTAGTCATATGCTCTAATTTTGTGCATTTATGATTCTAACTCCTATCCTCTTAAAGTACTTGGTAAATATCCTTGTAGTCATTGCTTTGAATCCATAAGGAAATGGTTATGTTTATTCTTGTAGCATCGGACAAGTACTTCCACGTGAACAATGTCTAACAGGTGGAAGGTATCATTATTGTCTATCAAACTTTGGAGATTCACTTTAGTAAAGTGAACTATTAAAGTGAATGTACTTTTGTTATTACCTTATGTAAAGTGAACTAGAGGAGCCATGGTATTTGGCAGTCCATGGTATTGGCCCTAGGTATTTGCATATTGTAATGTTATTAATGCAATGCCCCGTTTTAACTTATTACCTGAACTATCATTATATGTTGTATTTGCTTATTATTGTGAGACTTCATCAGTTGGACGACACTATGGACATCTGGTTTTATTATTTTGCGAATACTATATATATGTGTGTGATGTTAATGTTATGAATTATATTCATGTTTTGATTATGTCTCTAGCATGCAAATTTCCTAAATGATGGGTACATGGATATCTAGTTAAAAGTTATATGATGAATGGATGGATATGATACTAGGTGCATGGTACGTAGAAATGATTTGCAGTATTGTTCATTAGTAATGAAATGTATACACATGTCAATAATTGCACGATATTCTCGATCGTGTGTTTGGATACTAACCTATAGGTTAAAAGAGCTAAGTGGTAGCTGGATCATACGAGGTAGGAGTACCTATGGGACATGAATTACGAAATCTAAATGGTATGCAAGTGATCCATTATTGTTTAGCATGATTATTGTATTATTATCATGATGTGGGTAGGTGTGGGATTTTAGGAAACTCAACCGCCCAAATTGGTCATTCGATGACAAAACGTGAGTACAATAGTCACAACGTAGTAACTATGTCGAGGTAGACATAGACCCTTATTCCATAGGAGGGGTGGAGGCATTTCCCACCGTTTATCCTCCAAAACCTGGAGTCATGGGAGGGTCGCACTACGACGCACTCCTGAAGGTGTGTGATGATGACTAGTGGGTCCCTGCTGGGGAAGCTTGGTCGATGTAGTCGACACTTTCGCTTGCGGGTTCTAACTGGAGTTATGCCATGTAGTGGAATCTCCAGGGTAGTCCAACAAAGGAAGGATAAGACGTGGAAGTTAGTTGTGAATTAGGTAGAAGGAAGTAGGTAGATAGGAATGTCATGGAAGTTAAAAGGAAAACATAATTTACTGTGTATGTATTGAAAACCTTTGCTTGATTCTTGTGTCGTAATTCATATTGTTATGTTGTTTAATGTATTATAATGAATTGAGATAGTCATTGCAATTCGTATCTTGGTATGCGT
Organism: Larix kaempferi; assembly: GCA_027924585.1. Taxonomy (NCBI): domain Eukaryota; kingdom Viridiplantae; phylum Streptophyta; class Pinopsida; order Pinales; family Pinaceae; genus Larix; species Larix kaempferi. The sequence continues at coordinate 51,317,743 of BSBM01000753.1, forward strand.
CGACGAATAGTAATTTATGTAATTATGTGGTATGTCTGATTTAGTACTATTAGTGTACCTACACGAGGTATGTAAGACGTATCTACGCTTACCTAACTCGTCTATATAGGCTTGTATTAATTGTCTACTATACTATTGCAATTGGGATTGAATGCATTCTGATTGTGAATAAATACATAAGAATTAATTGGGGATTAATTATTACATATTTAGTTATGCATTGATATAATTACGTCAAGTTATTAATGAATGGTTAAGTAATTGTGATAAGGGTTAATAATAAATTATGGTCAATGAAGGTGGAATAATGTTAATGAGATTATTGTTGAATCGATTAATTAATATTAACTAAATAATAATGATGTTAATCAATGTTATCAGTATTTTGGTTAACTTGATTAATGATTTTAATTAGTTTTAATTATAACTAAAGGGTAATTATTATTACATGGATGTGATAATTGTTAGATATATGATTAGTGGTGCTAAGAGTGTAGTCATTAATTAATAAATAATTATTAATTTTAAAGGGTGAAAAAATGAAGATGGGTGTCTATTTTGGGGGGTCTCGTGAGAAAATAATTCTGGTTTTTTCATGTTTTTCAACTTCGGGCGAACAAAAGTGATATTTTTGTTTAAAATTTCACTTTGCCGTAAAAAGAAAACTTTTGTAGAATTATGTTAGCTTTCTACTCATAATTTTTTCGATTTTTTTTATTAAGATTTGATATGTCGATTTCGCAAATGTTTGACAGTGTGTTCTTATAAAATGAAAAGACTACAAAAGAGTTATGATTTGTTGCACCACTAAAATCGTTGTTATACTTGTGTTTTGCAAAAACAGAAAATGCTACGACAATCTACACACAATGTACTAGTGCCTGACTATAAGTTTGCATCTAGTGGATCTATATACTAATTATTATATTTTGTTAAAGTCGATCAATGGGGAAACTCAGTCGATTTTCAACAACTTTTTTGTTGCACCACTTTTCTCTCAATCCGCTATAAAAGCAAAAAATCTATGAACACACTTTTGAAGTAGACACGCCAATGAAGAGTCCCACATTTTTTTTGATTTTTTTGGTATTTTATTTTTAAAGTTATGGATTTTTCTTTTCGCCGTTTTTTTAAAGAGTTGAATCATAACTCGACACATGTTACGAAAATAAAACTTAAAAAATATCAGTTCTTATCTATATACAACAAAATTTATACCCTCGTAAACTAGATTCAATGATGAATCTACTAGTATGAAGTCCGACATTCGTTTTGTTGTGTAAGAGGTGGTTGTTCCCTTCCGAAAATGGAGAAACCTGAAAATTCTGCAGAGATCTGAATCTTTCATGTTTCAGAGATTATTCGGCCGAAATAATTATTCGGCCGAATAATTGTTCGGCCGAATAATTATTCGGACGAATAATGTTTTTCCGTAACGGCGCCGTGAATCATGGCGAAGGTTATTCGGCCGAATAATGAAACGAAAAAAAATCATGTTGGTTGGAAAAAAAAATGTTTTTTATACTCATATAAATAAACCTAAAGTTAATTCATTATTTTCGCATATTTTAACTTCGCATTTTTTTGTCAAACTAATTTTGAAAGGAGGAGATATTTTTTGCAAAAGGAGGTTTTTACAAGGTATATTTTTTCTTCTTTTTTACAAAAGGCACATTGAAGGAGTTTTTTTTTCTAAGGCATAGTTGCAAGGAGTTTTTCCAAAATATTTCTTTTCTTATTGCATATTTGCAAAGAAGACATTTTTTGCAAAAGGAGATTTTTACAAAGTATGTTTCTTCTTCTTTTTTCCAAAAGGCACATTGAAGGTGATTTTTTTTCTAAAGCATATTTGCAAGGAGTTTTTACAAAATATTTCTTTTCTTATTGCATATTTGCAAAGAAGACATTTTTTGCAAAAAAATGTTTTTACAAAGTATGTTTCTTCTTCTTTTTTCCAAAAGACACATTGAAAGTGTTTTTTTTTAAGGCATATTTACAAGGAGTTTTTCAAAATATTTCTTTTCTTAGACATGTTTGCAAGGAGATTCTTTGCAAGGATTGTATCTAAAAAGTGTATATTCGAAAGTATTTTTGCCAAAAAATGTATTTTTCCTTCTTATTTCTTTGAAAGGGATTTTTTCAAAGAGTTGTTTTGGTAAGATAATTTACAAATGATTTTTTTCCAAAGTAGTTTTGCACTTCTTATTTAATTGAAAGAGGTTTTTTCAAATAGTTGTTTTGCTAAGGTATTTTGCAAAGGATTTTTTTCCAAAGTAGTTTTGCACTTCTTATTTATTTGAAAGGAGTTTTTTCAAATAGTTATGTTGCTAAGGTATTTTGCAAATGATTTTTTGCAAGGTAGTTTTGTACTTCTTATTTCTTTGAAATGGGTTTTTTCGAAGAGTTATTTCTTTACAATGGTTTTTTCCCAGATATGTTTACAAATAAGTTTTTATTCAAAGTACTTTTTTCTAGTGGCTTTTTTCGTAGATATTTTTTCAAAGATGGTTTTTTGCAATGATTTTTACAACAAAGATTTATTTACAAGGTGTTTTTATTATTTTCCAATGGGTAGGTAATTTATTGTCGAGGAGTTTCTTATTTCTTTCCAAGAATGTTTTTTTCAAAAAAGATTTTTGTTCAGAGAGTTTTTTCAAAGGAAAGTTAATTCCAAATAAATATTCTTCAAAAGATTCTTACAAAATTTTTATAAGGTATAGTAAATTTCAGTTCATGTTTTTATAAATTCCGTAAATGTTTTTCAATCTTAATTTATTTATTTTTACTTTAAAGTAACATGATTCTTTAATTTATCATCTATAGATTAAACAACCATGGGCAATAAGAGAAAACGTCAAAGAAAAGCTGATCGTAAACGTGATGATGATGATAATAGATAGAAACAAAAACTCAGATATATTGCCAAAAAACAAAGGGTTGCAGAAACGGAAGAGAGAACTATTGAAGATATAAACATAGATTTACATGATAATGTTGAAGAGATAGAAATTGAAAATAGAGTACAAGAAGAACAAATTGAAGTTGAAAAGAACATTGTAGAAGATGTAAATAGTGATTTACATGCTAATGTCGATGAAGTCAATATTGAAGATCAAGTTCAAGATCCAGAAATTGGACCTGGTATGTATATATCATATATTTTCCAAATTAATTTTTTTATAATGAATTTTATTTTTTGATATATATGTTAAATTAAATTTAACTTGATGTATAGGTACTTTTACTATTGATGATGAAATGTTAGAAGACATTGATTGCGACAAATATGGAGAAAAACTACCAATACATGTCGCACGATATCGTGCTACAAAAATTTATGATGAAGTTCTCAAGGATTACTCAATAGCAGGACAAGCACAAATTTTGAGATGTTTATTAGTGTCCAAGAAGTTAGAAGGTGCTACATCATTATTGGGTATTCACAAAACGACAAAAGAGTCTAAATTGAAACAAAATGTGATGGAAAATATAGGTGATGCAATAAAAAAATTTGGAAAATCCAGGAAGAAAGATATCAGTGCTGCACGTAAAGCAATTCATACAACAATTCTTTCAGCTAGTACTAAACAAAAGCGTTTGACAACAGAACTAGCAAAAGCAGTTGGAACATCAAGAAAGACATTATACAAACATAGCAAATTCAGAATGCAAATAGATGAAAATAATGAACTTGCTTGTTGGGCAATTATTTGTAGACAACCTTACAAAGATAGATTAGGAGCAGGTGTTAAAGATATTGTACGAGAATATTGGTTGGAACATGCTTGAGTTTCACCAAATTCAAGAGATGTGATACGCAAAAGAATATCACGAAATGTATATGAAAGCCAGCCAAAACATATAATGGACATGACACAAGTACAATTGTTCAATAAATTCAAGGAAGATCATCTTGGAATTAATATATCAATCACTACATTTGTGCAACAAAAACCATGGTATGTTCGACCTATAACTATACGTGATACATGTTGTTGCCGTTATCATGTGCAATTTCAGTTATATTATGACACGTTTCTTGAATTTGGTAAAATGTTTTGGACAAATTCACCACCTCCGCCGACGATACGTGAATTCATATCTCAAATTTTATGTGAGAGAAATCACGATGAAGTATTTTATTCAAAGAAATGTGTCAATGGAAAACATTGTCATCATTGTGGAAATTTGGTGCTATTCCACAATAAATATCCTATCGATAATGATCAATCGTTGTCAAATGTAAATGTTGATTAGAGGAGATACGAATACATCAACTATAGTACAAGTTCTAGTGATTCACATTCCAAAAGAATTGATTTGCTAGAAGACAAGATATGCGTCACAGATTTTCTCAAAAAATTTGAAAGCAAAATTTATAAATACACCCAGCATTCACATAGAGCGCGATGGCAAGATCTTCAATTCAAACAGTCTCGTGAAATTTTTCCACCCGGAACAATTTTGTCGGTGGTTGATTTTGCTGAAAACTATACATTTGCAGCACAAAAAGAGATACAGAGTGAATACTATCACTCTGACCAAGTTTCGATATTTGTCCATGTTGTATATAGGCATTCTCAACAGGATGTTGATGGCATTGAAAGCACATGTGACAATCGAGATGTGATTAAAGAATATCACTTCTATATCAGCGATGATCGTACACACGATACACATTTTGTTCAACATTGTATAGAAAATATTTTCTACGACTCACTGAAAAAATGCGAAGTCAAATTCAATGAGCATTGGATATGGTCTGATGGATGTGCGGGTCAATTTAAATCTTCACGATCATTTTTTTGGTTATGTCGACTTCACAAAGCGCTAAACATTAAACATCGCTGGAATTTCTTTGAAACTGGGCATGGAAAAGGTGAGCATGATGGTGCAGGAGCATGCGTGAAAAGAGCACTTCGAAGATGGCAAATGAACTATTCTTCTGCACGGTTTCATTCAGCTGCAGAGGTTGTCCAATGGTTTCAATTAAATCTAAGCCATGATTATAATCAACAATCAAAATATGTGCGCAGGTATGTCCACTATTTTTTTAATTTATATTATTTCTTGAAATTTAAAAAAACGTATGTACTAACATAAGTACATGTACACTAGTTCATTAAAAGTTGTTCTTTGAAAATGATTCATCATTTACTGTGTAGGTTTTTTTGGCTTGTTGGGATCCAAGATATAAATAGATCAATACCATATGACGCTAGCACCATACATGGGACTAGAGATCTTCACTCTATTCAAACAAAATCATTTCACAACGTGTTTGCATTTGACAGTAGAAAGCAATCATGCTTTTGTCATATTTGCATTGAAAATGTTGAGTCTACAGAAGTTTGTGAAAACATAACAAACAACTACGTAAAAGCTTGGAGACACACAGAGATTAATCCAAAAGGAAAAATGCCACTGGCAAGTGTAGAAGAATTAGAATCAGAAGAAATAGCAATATCGTCTGATGGCGATAGAATTTCAGATCTCGTCAGAGAAGGTAATAAACTTGTTCCTGACTTTTAAGTTAATTGTTCATTCTAGTCCATCGCCATAAGTATAGTCAATTTAATTCATTTAAATACACTAACACCAATTATAACTTGCGCAGGAGATGTTTTCGCTGTGATTGCACCTGTAGACAACGAAGAAAATGTCAAATATTATTTGATGCGATGCACTGAAGGAAAAATGAAGTTATTGGAGGACTACAACGACAACGGATTTACATACGAAAGAGGATCCATCATTTTAAAAGGCTACTTTTTTCAGCAGACGCATATGACTAAAAATTATGTCTACTTCCAAGATTATGAGCCCGATGTTATATGTTGTCAGTATAGTCATTTAGTATGTGCATCTCGAATAAAGTTGGTACAAGTGCCATAAAAAAAACAGTTAAAAACCAAAAAATGGAAACTATCCATATGTGACCATGAACGGATAGTTGAAGATGGCATTCCATTGCGATGTTTTTAACTACATATCAAAAATAAATTGATCAGATATATTTTTGTTCATGTATATTTTTGTCCATGTATCAAAATTGTTGTGCACAGTATATTTTTTCATTGAGTTTTTATGAATATTTTATGAATATAAGAACTTACATTGTTGTACTTTAACATGCTTAAAAATGAATTCAAATATAATTTGAGGATTCAAAAGTACTTTATTCGGGTCCCCATATGTCTATTAGACCACTAAGGGATGAGATAACGGATGTGGCTATCCACACTCCTCCCCGAATTTTTACTTTTGATTGATTGATGCCAACGAAAAATCACAAAAAAACCTATTAAATTTTTTATTCTTTTAATCCATCAAACATGTTTCTTTAATATACTTCACCATAAATATGATCTGAATGAATTTTTTAAAACAAGTTGTTAATAATATATCTTTCACATGTAAGTTCACATAACTGAAATTATGGCAAATGAAGATAACAATCATTTGATTTTTAATCACAAACAAGAATTTCTGGATTGTGAAGCTTATCCTAAATTAGAGCAATGATTATTTACAACAAATCGATAAAAATTCATCGAATTGTTGTCTAAAATTCATTGCTCTAACTTAGCATAAGCTTCACAATCCGGAAATCCTCACTTGTGATTAAAAAACAAAAAATCATTATCCTCATTTGCCATGATTTCAACATTTAGAAATTCATGAACTACAAAGCACCTGAACAATGAACATATGAAAAACATTAGTTAAATTTTAAAATTTACATATGCATATCAAACAATAAACATATAAACAACATTAATTAAAATTTAAAATTTATATATGAATCAAACTACCAAAAACTTGAAACTTTTATCAAACAATTCATACATTTTCTATCAAAAATTCCTATCATTTCATTTCTTTACATTTTAGCATCCCATTTCTTAGTTCATTTTAAACCTTCATTCTTATGGTTCAATACTTTCTCAACATTCATTCTTTTCATAACATTTCTTAACATAACAGAATGAATTTTTTTTACAAATTCAACATTTCCTAACTTTAAATTGCACCTATCAAATGTCTCAATGTTTCATCATAACAACATTTTAATAACATTTATTCTCAACATAACAAATTGAAAACATTCATTTTTCCATAACACCTCCCATTCGTTCTTTCCCAACATTCCTTTTTCTGTAACACCTCCCATTCATTTTTTCCCAACATTGATCCTTACCATAACATTCATTCTCAACATTGAACATTTCCTAACTTAGATTAACATTTTAAACATTCCTAACACCTCCCATTCATTCTTTCCCAACATTCATTCTTCCATAACATTCATTCTCATCATTCAACATTTCCTAACTTCATAACATTTATTCTCATCATTCAACATTTCCTAACCTTGGGTTGCACCTATCAAGACATTTTAAACATTCATGCAAAACATATTATAAACATTATCAAAACATTTTAAACATTCATGCAAAACATATTATAAACATTTTACCAAATGAGAAATAATTAACATGTACTCACGTATATAATCCAAAAAAAAGTCAATGAACATGTGAGTTCAATGTACATATATATATAATCAAAAAATAAATACCCTCCATGTTCAAAACAACTACAATATATATATATCAACAAAAACAATAAAGTCTGAACCACTATCCATCTGGACCAATATCTTTCCACTATTTTTCACTAGGACCTTCCCTGGGACTCAACTCAACCTACAATACACCAAAAAAACAAATTATAAATTTAGATCATAAATTATTTAAACAATTTTAAACTAAATTCAAGATATTAAGATATTAAACTCATCTAAAAAACAATTCAATTATTAAAAAAATCGTACATCAAATTCTTTGAATGCATGTCCACCACTTTTTTCCACTAGAGCCTTCCCTTTGGCTCCAAAGGATCTCAAAGAGCCAAGCTGCAACATGTACAAAAACAATTTTCAAATAAATCCAAAAAATATAAAACATTAAACTTATATCAGAGATCATTTCTAGTTCAACAAAATTACCTCGGTGCCAATATCTGCATTCATTAAAGACCCCACATCTTCACCCCCAATTTCCAAATGGTCTCTTCCCTAAAATTTAAATTTTGTTAATAAATAAAACATAGTAGATACAAATAATAAATTAAGCAATTAACTTAAAACCAAAACAAAAAAATTAAAATCATTAGCTCACAAGAGATGGTAAATCATCTAAAAAGTTGGAATCTAAAGAAACCTGCATAGATAAGTCAAATTAACAATAAGATACATTGATATTTATTAAAATTCAAACAAACAAAAAAAATATCAAGTTCAATCATAAACATTATAATTAAAATACTTCTCCAAAGCGCTCTTCATTTTGACTAGGTTGCTCTTGGTTTTGACTACTGGAGACTCGAAAATTATGTGCATTTAACATTCTAGAAAACTGCAAACAAAATACATTTGCTTAATATATCTATTACTATGTAGCAAAAAATTCAATTCAAAATGAATAATAAAAAATCAAATAGATTGTCATAGCATAATCAACAAACCTCTCCCATTCTCGATGTGTCATTGGATAACACATCTGAAGCTATATCTCGACAAGACTTAGCATAAGCCCTGAGATCATCAATGCTCAATGCATCTACCTCGTCATTCGTCTTGTAAACAAAACTTTGACGAACAATAGCACGAGCCCTCTCTCGACCCAAACCAACTTCTACTCCAATAAGAGCTGATGCTAAACCATCACCTACCGTTTCCCTTGCAACTGTCCCTAGTTGGGATGTGGTCTCCATCTCTGATCTTAAAGCCACAACCCTCGGTGGACGAGGTATCTCAGGTGGAGGTTGTATAGTCGTAGGGTCTCTGAGAGCACCTTTTCGATTATAAATTCGACCCTTTCCAACTCCATAAAAGTCAGAAGGAACATCAGTATAGTTAGGCTTCATACCTAAAAAAAACTCCACATAAAAAAATCTAGCAAAATAATTAGGAACCTCATCGTTCCAAGGCAATTGACCATAAGCTGCAAGAAATCGATCATATATTAAATGTGCAATTTGGGGATGCTTGAAATATTGCACTTTCAACATTTTTCGCTTAAGGCCTTCTTTGAAATTGAACATTGAATTGGCTTGTTCTCTGGTGACTCTCTCCTTCACAACCTCCCACTTGTCTGGACCCATAACTTGGTCCCTTCGCATCCGCATCAAATGAACAAAACCATTCGTAGTTGGTCCAAGTTCCTCGTATGCATCAATAAATTTTTGCAAAGACCCCAAAACAATCTCTAGACTTTGTCGACTCTCTGGAGGGAGATCCAAAGAACAAAGATCATTGTTCAACCTATCATAGTGGTATCTACAACTTTCAGGAATAGTTTGTTGCACAACACCTTCCCATGGAAGCTCATCAGGTAAATCAGATCGATAAGTTGATATGGGTGTACACCCCTCAGCTAGTGGAACATATGTCGTCCTAGCTCTAGGAGGATCTTCGGGACCCTGCTCTCCACCCACACCTATTCCATCATCTACAATCCTATCTTGATCTTCCTCTCGCTCTGTCGAATTACGCACATCTTCTGAACCTCGCTCTGCTTCAAATATAACCGTAGTCAAGAATTAACCTTGTCCATAAATTCGAAACACAGAAAAATACAAATTATACATTATTAAACATTAATGTTCATACCAACAGAAGGTTGATATCGACGCTCTCCCATAGAAGACGAAGGAGAATCATTTGTACCCCTTTCAACTCGTTGGTGATCAGATGACTGTGACCCATACAATAAACTCAAACCCCGCGGTGAATTCGACAACCTCTGACTACCAATTGGAACACCAATTCCTGATGAATGTGATGACCTCCTACACTTTCCCTTCGAAGACTCCACTCTTTCCATTTGATATAATTTCTAAATTTACACAAATGTTAACATGTTGAAATTGTACATGACTATTTTACAAGAATAAAGCTATATTTGATAAAAAAACTACAACAAAATGTCAATCCCTCTCCTAACTCTAATTAATTAACTAAAATTCCTTACCATCACTCCTTTTGCAACATAAAGATATACTTAATAATCATTTCATTATCAAAGATAAGTTATAACACGGTCAATTGTAGTAGTGTAGTAACCTTAAAATTTTTTAATCCAACAAATATGGTTGAATTATATATCTCACTGAACAAACATCCCACTAAATATATATATACACCCTTATTAAAATATTTCTAGTTTATATTTATGATAAAAATATTTACACATTTAAGTTGTACACGTTAATTCTACAAACTTAAAACATATCTCTTAAACATCTGAATACAAAATGTAGAGCTGCATAAAATAGTATAACTTTTTTATTTTTATTTTTTTATGTTCCTCTACTAACTCTAAGAACACTATTGCACCATATATATAACATTAATAATCATCTCATAATCAGTTAATTGTAATAGTATAGTAACCTTCCAAATTTTTCAATGTTCACTTATGTTTTCATTCTATATCTCAATAAACAAACATATCTTAATATTTATAAAAAAAAATAACTCAGAACTTACAACTGCTAATTTTTAAGTGACTTTCTTCATGAACTCTGCTCATGAACAGAGTTCACGAACAGTGCTCATGAACAGAGTTCATGAACAGTGCTCATGAACAGAGTTCATGAACATGTCCTGTTCATGAACAGAACATGTTCATTCTTTGTTGTGAGATCATATCCCAGAGTTGGATAGTAGTAGGACAATGCACAAAAAGGTGTTCAACAACCTTAAAAAGAAGAGTAATCATCATGTTCAAACACAGTACTTGCACAGACTCTTGTTATCTCAATAGTGTTATGGAACCTAAGTATTAATGGGAATACTAGTACAGGTAACACCAATCATCAGGGAATCTGAAACAGCAGGTATAAGCTTGTACATATGTTCATGAACAGAGTTCATGGACTCCGCATAAAAACCAACATCCTATAAGTTAAAATTAAATATAAAAAATTTACACCATCTAATTTTAATCCCTATACCAATTTTTTTTTTAAATTTTCTCCTATTACCAACAACTCTTGACCAGAGTTCCAGACCTCTGCTCAAGAGCAGAGTTCCAGAACTCTGCTCAAGAGCATAAAAATAATTGTAAAAAGATAAACATTCAAATTTTAATCCTCGTCAAATATTTCTTTTAATTTCATTCAAATTACAACATTTTTTTATCAAAGCAGAAGTTTGCGAAACGTTACATACCTGTATCCAAACAAGCAGTGAAGAGATCGTCAATCCACGACGCCGCGACGCTTCAATCCACTAGCTCCCCAACCACCAAGTAGATCCTTCACAAAGCAACAAATAATGTTAGCGGCTAAAACCTATAACATACGACAACAGAATCAGAACGACACAACTGACCGAAAAACGTACCTTCCAATGACGAGCTATCCACCCTGCACACAAAACCGCAACACCGACGACGCAGCAATACAACCGAACAAACCTGCCAACCAAACACATTTCACCGGAGCATTACAACACAAAGAAATGTATATACATCAACTTTAAAACTCGAAAACCAAAATCCACTGACAAACGTTACTTACCCTTGCAGCACTTAACTCCACGTCGTAACACCGATCAGCACCCAAACAAATATTTCTAACTTCTAGATTCGCCTGGCAACCTCGTCGACGAACACAGCTTCCACAGCTGCCACAGGAAGTTACAACATCTGCAAAGCAAGCAGCGAACGCGGCGGTGCAACAGCGTCCCTTAACAGGTTGAACGCAACAGGAATTATCGGCAGCGGGTCATGGAGCAACAGAAAGTAGCAGTAGTCGATCGTGGAGCGGAAGCGGATCGTCGAGCAAAACGGATCGTGGAGCAACAGCATAGACACAGGGTGGCGAAATATCGACTGCGGGCCCGGTTGCGGGGTCCAAATATTTCCAGCAGGGACTGCCAAATGGCGGCCGATGCTGGGTTTTTATGCAGAAATATAGTTCGGCCAAAGAATTGTTCGGCCGAACAATTATTTGGCCGAATAATTGTTCGGCCGAACAATTCTTCGGCCGAACAATTATTCGGCCGAATAATTGTTCGGCCGAATAAACTATTGCCCAAATTTTTTTTTCCGTCCGGTTGCTGTTTGCACACATTTCAAGGATCCTAGTTAAACCAAACGGAGAACTGTTCATGGTTATTCGGCCGAATAACCTCTACATTATTCGGCCGAAGATTGTAAATTATTCGGCCGAATAATAAATATTATTCGGCCGAATAACTTCCGCTAAGACGATTTCGCACTATTTTCTCACGAAAGTGTTACCCACCTTCACGTTTTCACCCTTAAATTTTGATTATAATAAATATTGGAGGGTGAATTGGTGTCGTATGCAACATTAAAAATATATTATCATGTCAATGCTTATATTGAAGTACATAATGATAATCTTAAACATGTAGCAGAACTTTATTATTAATTCATAATTATGTTTAATTATTGATTCATAATAATTATTATGATACATGTTTTTGGAATACATTATTAAATAAATATTTAAATATCATGACTAAATTTATGTCTAGATAGGCGGTGAGCCTTATTCTCAAATAAATTGATAAAAGGGTAGGTGACCCAAATAGCAAGTAATTAAATGAATGTAATTTAATGTTGATAGGCCATATTCGACCTCTACCTCATTAATAAAGACACATATAAATATTTTAATGTTTTAAGAGACCAAGTGACATTGACGGTGGATTGGAACATTAATGATCATTAAGAAAAGGATAAGGGTAGTAATTGCAGGGAAATGGAGTCAATAGAAGGGAAAATGATAGAAAGGAGAAGGATGGATTGGCAGGGGGCATATTTTTGGCATCGAGGAAATTTATCAGAGGAGGGTAAAATTTCTGGAAGGGAAGAACTACGAGAACTGGTTGGAATGTGTAGTACTCAGGTTTTGGGCTCAGGGGTCCAAGAAGAAATTATTGGAGCTGGGTGGTTGGCGAGACTATTTTAGTTGGTAGGGTGGAAGATCTACTTGGGCAGTTGAGTTTGCTAAGAATTGGGCTATCCTACAGGTATTTATTGCTGTTATAAATAATTTATATTCGGAAGGAAAAACTTGGGTACTAATTCAATGAATAATATGCTGTTAGAATTGATTTTCACATGTACTGTAAATTTGATCTATACCTACATTACCTTATATATTTATTGTTTTCTACCTGCACAGTGAAACCTATTAATTTAGAATAATTTAGAAGCAAACCAAGCCAACAAAACTATCAACAAGTAGATTTCTAGCTAATTAAATTGATAGATTTATATTAATTGAATTGAGTGAAACAAGGACTAAGGTAGGTGCCTACACATGGTAGCAAAGCCATGGTTCAAAATATGGAACCAGCGAGACTACTACAATGGAAATAAAACAATAGAACATAATAGAAATTGATAGAAATTAAAAAAAAAACAGAAAACTGTATTATACACAGACGATTGTCCACAACTTGTTTACAGAAGCCTTGCACCTGCAGATTAGATTAAGATGAGACACAGTAAGAAGTTTAGTGAAACTCTTATTGTAGGAAATGAAAGAAACATAATAAACTAGTTATATCAATATCAATATTAGCATTAGTATTCTTTGTTGCTTGAAAGATAATAACAAGGAAAATAATATAAATTACATAACAATTATACAATATATTATATTGTGATTAACAAATATACAACAATAATATATATATATATATATATATATATATATATATATATATATATATATTGTGTGGGTTATAACATATTATATAAGCACCCGAGATCAGGAGCTAGGAATTGAAGTGCTCACACCTACCGCTACAGGAGAAGCTCACGGTTCCATTGTTTTCCACACAGCCAAACAAACAAAATATAATAATAAAATATATCTCGTTTTCAATGTTTTGGACGCTGGGGAAGCCATGGCTCACGATGAGCCATCACTAGCGATCCTGGCACAAGTACATGGAACCACATAGCGTTGAGGCTGTGGGGAAAGCTCACGACGGTGGCCCGAGGCTCTGCACCCTGAAACTTGCTCGTGGATTTCCATCCATTTCACAAATAAAATTCGTTTTGTGTTTGAATGAAGTCGGGAGAGGAGGGAAAACTGTTTGAATCCAACATCGAAAGGTCTGGGTAGATTGAATTATGGATCAATTTTCCCATCCTTATGCGCCCAGGAGAACCCACGAGTCTGTGCGAGAGACCACGGGTTTGAACGATATATGGGAGCCACGGGTTCTGCAAGGGATGAGCGCGTCTGTGCAATAGGAACTACATGTTTTCTCCGGAGCTGCGCCCTAAGGCGTATTTGGAGCCACCATGCTGCATGGTGGCGTGCGGGGTCTCTAGCTACCCTCCGACCCTCCGAATATACCAATGTTTCCATACTTCATAGCTATTCCAATGAGCAACAAACATGGCTGCGCAGGCCGAACACTTAGTTTCCATCCCGACGGCCATGACCATCCTGGTCGCCGCTCCCTAAGGAATAAAAAACAAAACAAAACAGGTTTAACAAAATAATAAAAGGGGGAGTGTAGGATAGATTCGCCATGGCCTTAGGCCATGGTCGAGTAAGCAAAGAGCTACCCATTAATCCCACGCCTGAGAAGTCCAAAAGTGTGTATAAAGCATTGATAGAGGGCCCTCAACGCGAGCCACTGTGGGAAATATGTGCAGCAGGTGGAGAGGGTTCCTCCTAGTGGGACGACCCTACAAGGTTTTAAAAAAAGAAAAGAAAGGGAAATGGGTGCAGATCATAAACAACGGTGGTCCAAGCCACCCTCAAGCATATAAACAGGCTTAGATTGACCTTAAAAAAATAAAACACCATTGAAATAATCAGCACATTCACATAACAACAATTTGGAGAGGAATCCCAAAAGCACAATGCAGACTGGGCAAGAGAGAATAAATTTAAATACGCACATTTTGGTGCAGTCAAGCTTGGTCTAGGTCCCTTGGTACGCCCTCGCCTTGCTATTTCCTCTTTGTGTTGTGTAGTAGATACTAGGCACAATAAATTCTCAGATGCAGTAATAGGTGGCTTCACAGCTCCCTTACATGATGGTCCTGCATTTGGGACAATTTATCCTAAGTTTTCAGTCAGTCTAGATGATCCTCATATATATAATATCTTGAAAGCCTATATTCTTCCCAAAGGCTTCGACATGCTTAATGGCTCTAAGATCATTCAGCTCAAAGGCGGTGTGTGTGTCCGCTTTGGGAATGATACTCTCCCCCAGTTAAGGTCGCACGTCCATCAGAGTTCTGCAGACTGCAGCCTGGTGGAAACCCCAAATGCCAAATCTAAAAATGCAACACCCATCACATTTAACTGGACGGGAATCAAGTACCCACAGTCATGGGAGATGAAGTATACAGAGTTAAGACATCAAGAAAGGGTCAAAGCTACAATGAATCCTAAACCCCTTATCTATGATGAAGCTTCATGCCCATTCTGTTCACCCCATGATGAGCCAATCCCTAGATTTGGTCATCCCTTGATCAAATCGACGTTGATGTCATCATATCATAATGCCAGGCGTCAAGCATTATCGGATCAAGTAGGAAAACAGTCTTTAGAAGAGTCTTCTTCCACTGAACATAAACCACCTGTAAATCCTTCTATAAATACAGAGTCTTTTTTTGGTCTTTCTAATTTTGAGCATAGAGGTCAGCATGCAGACTATCCTGCATGTAGGAAAATAAAACAAAAACTTCTACAAAAAGAGAAACAAAAGTCCTTGTATGAGTTTCCTAGCTTAGGTATGTTTTCTCTACCTAGAGCTAATGCTGCCGTAGAATCAAGCAATACACAGGGTCAAAGATCTTATTACCCTGGAAGGAATCTCCCTGAAACTGCTTTCAGGTAGTACTCCCAAGATGGACAAACCAGAAGAGAATTTATGCCTACCAAGTCTTCAGCCTCTGACCAAACTGTGTCAGATGAGATCAAACTAGCCAATTGGTGTAACTTGCAGCAGGTTTATACTGCAAGAAATCTCGATGACATGGCTAGTGATATCCTACAGCTAAAAGCTAGTTGTGCTATCCAGAAAGAACAACTAGATAAAGTTATCACCAAATTAGAACTCCTTGATCATCTTCTGCATGATACTACAGAAATAGAGAGAGCCATAGAAGTTGCGTCTAATAAGCTACAACGCAGACTAGATGTTCTAGCAGACCTAACGTCTAGAACACAGGAACTCAAAAAGAAAGAGTATGTAATTCCTGATCATGTTTTGAAGCTGGCCAAGAAGGGTCACTCAAAAGCAGCCTCTCTGGGAGCACTGAGCTCTATTCCAGATGATGAAAAGCCTGAATGGGATTTTGGTGAGAGTGATGCACAGAAACAGGATATAGAAGAATGGATAGATGCATTCAAAGGTTTTAGACCTGTTCTGGATCCAAAATATATTGGAGATTTAGATATGATGGCAGAATCCTCTAATCTAAGAAAATTAGGAGATGGAAGACAGACTCATCAAGAGGAATTTGATACCCACATGCCAGATGCACAAGCTGTATCTGTGGCCCCAAAAGTATTCACTTTCGGTATCAATAATTTAAATAATTTGATTTCACAAATGCCAGAACAACCTGTTCTGAATATTCAGTGTCAATCTCGTGAAGAGATTAGAAATGCAATCCAACTGTTAACCCACTGGATATTATATAAAAAGCAACAAGACCATAATTTGACTGGTCAAATGATAGGTGCTCAATTGATTGCTGGTCTGTCAGGTTTGACATATGATTGGTGGCGATGGTTGCCACAGGAGACAAGGAATGAGTTATTAGCTTCTAATGACTCATATGAACAGATTCTTAGCCCTTGGGAGAGAATTCTATGGTCCTGAAGATCATGAAGACTATGATCACTTAGCATCCTTGTTCATGACAGCACGTCTGTGTGATCTTAGTAAAACAGAGGAATATTTCTGCTATATGCAGAAACTATTAATCTCTTCAGGAAAATTAGGCGATCCAGCCTATCTAAAGCACTACCTCAGAAGCTTCCCAGGTCATGTCCCTGATGCTGTAGAAAAAGCTTTAAAAGATAAAAATATTCCGCTGAGATCTCTCTCTTTAGCTCAGCTTCATAATCATATCCTTGAAACATGGCAAGAGCACTGCTTGAGTAAGAGAGTTGATAAAGATTTCAAAAGGGATCAGCTTATGTTTTCAGCTTCATTCTGTAAAGATGTGGCC